>FR997762.1:2787500-4170000 GCA_905475315.1 Autographa pulchrina | reverse complement strand
ACACGGTTATCTGATCCCAAGCTAAGCAGAGCTTGTGTTATGGTAACCAGGCAACTGATAAACATACTTATATATTTCTAAATACATACATATTATAGATAAATTACACCTAGACAACCAGAACAAATGATCGTTTGTTCTGGGTGGGAATCGAACCCACGACCTCCGGTATAGCAGTCAGGGTCACTAATCACTAGACCAACAGGCCCGTCAAAGTAAGGGAGTACTTTGGATATATTCGCCACCTTGTCAGTTGGATAAAAAATAAAACAGGAAAGAAATCACACTTATTAAACCTTTATTTACAACACTTACTTTAATACAAAAGTAAGGCAGTTGTCTCATTGCGGGCGAGAAAATGAGTAACTATCGACTATTTTATCGCTCAAGAAACGTACAAAAAGATGTAGATCCCGTGTAAATAAAAGGGATGCACATAAATGGTTACTCGCTGACCGTTCACACTGGCCGGAGAGAACTCTCTCAGCATTTGTTTGTTGCGGCAACAAGCATTTTCGTATCGTCATATCGCTGAGCGATACCAGCTCTACTCGATACTCGCTCATCGCCCGCAATGTGACAAGTGCCTTTTTAAACACTTGATTACTACAAATAGTATTGACATATCACTCAAATTGACATTTTAGGTTAAATTAGCAACTACCGAATCGATTAATTTTGTTACATATAAATTGCTTAATAACTATAACTTAAAATTTTGTACACACATATTTTGAACAGGGTTTAGTTTTTAATGACCGGCCATAATTTAATATTAGGATCTTATTTGACTTAATCTAACTTATATACTAATAGACAAGGTATATAACACAAGAAACAAAAATTATATATACCTATATCATTTATAATGGACGGCAACAATAGGGATGACGACAAATTTTTATTTTTATGTCCATCTTTTAGATAAGAAAAAAATATTAGACACGTATTTTTTGTTTAGTCCCGTAAACAAAGAATTACGAAGATACAGCGAGTACAATTATTGCGTGACGTCACGTTTGAGTACAAATTGTACCTAGCCGTGACGTCACAAGCCCCCACTCCTGAACTTTACAGCGGTTTATCTTCGTATTTTGTAATTTATTTGAGAAAAGTATAAATACAATATATGGTACGTATGTACGTACGTACGTATGGTACGTACAAAAGGCACATTTTAAATATTATTGTCGAACTAGCTGTGCCTGCGACTTCGTTCGCGTGGTTGAAGAAACTTATCAATGAGTTTTTAACCGCAAAATTAAGTTTGTTTTTTATTGTTTATACTTTTCCGGGATAAAAACTACCCAGTGTGGTGCCCAGGATAATAAAGAACAATTGTACTAAGTTTCATCGTAATCGAACCGGTAGTTTTTGCGTGATACCTGAACAAACAGACAGACAGACAAAAAATTTTTTTTCATTATTTTGTGTTCGGTGTCGGTCTAGTAACACCCCCCGCCATTTATTTTTTTGATATTTTCAATGTACAGAATTTTCACTTCTACAGATTTATTATAAGTATATAGATTAAATTAAATAATAGCATTCATTTTTAATTGCGTGTGTTCATTGCTACCTGTTTAGGTTGCTGAACCTCAGTTCAGCGTTGTTGTAATATCCACGCGTTCGATTTTTCTTGGTGGAACGAAACATTTAGAATTTTTTTTTTTTTCTCGAATATGCTCTGAAAATTTGGACGGTCATTGAAAACTAGCCCTGTACCTATACCTATTATACCTATTTTGAAATACTACCTAACAGTAAGAAGAGTTTAAAAGGTAATTCTTAGCATTTTGACCCATGGTAATCAGGTCAGGATCTGATGATCCCAGAGAAATCGAAAGAAATGCTCATTTTTGGAGCCACTTATTACGAGTCAGAAGATCTTCATTGATGCACTTCTAATTTGAAATGATTATCAGTTACTTTAAAGAGTATTTTTAATATTAATGATTAATTTATAAACCTAATACAAACACTTACAACTACACTAAAATTAAATCTTATATAAATAAATAAAACTTTTTAACAAAAAAATTAAACCGCCGAAAAAACTGAAAAGCAAAAAATAACAAACCTTTTTTTATTTAATCTTAATAACTAATAATGTAAGTATACCTAAGTCATTTTGAGTCGGCGCCGGACGATTTTACGATAATTGGCATTCTACTAACTTAGTTTACTGCCAATTATCGTAAAATCGTCCCACTATGAGCCAACTATGAGCACACTGACACGGAGTGTAAATTGCAGACTCGGGCCCCAGTGCGTCTTCATATAACAATATTATATTCATTATTAACCAGCTAATTGGTATTTTATGTAAGTGTGCAAAATTCTAAATACCATTTTTATATCGAGACATACAACGTTCCATACGAACTTTTTTGGCCTATTTTTAAATATACAGATTTCTCGCACAACGTTGCCACGGAACTTTAGTATAATTACGAGTCACTACTATCAGACTTTTTTTCAGTTTTATGGCTTGGGCAATCTGAACTAATTACAAATTTATAGCATTCGAGCAGGTGTGCGAGGTACTCCTGTCTTGACTGCTCGCTGTCGCTATTTTCTTCACTGGGCTGTTGACCTGCAATGACAAACAATGGACAGAATTAATTTTATCCTGTGCTTAGAACGCGCAGACGCCGCGCCGTCATTAGCCGCGTACTGATTGAGCGAGCAGCCTCGCGAGGCTGCCTCGGGAGGCAAATCCTCGGTCGATCAAGACGTGCCTCGTCCGAGGCAAACGCACGCGCTGCCTCGCCCGAGCGTGCCGCGGCCTGAGCCGAGCGTTGTCGGTTTTTGTCGATGCTCAAAGGCGCCTCAGTACGTTTGCCGCGCTCACTCAAGACGGTAGTGTTTTGCCTCGCTTATTCGTTGCGTGGTTGGTGGTCTCGGGCAAACTATACGCACGCCCAGTCTCTATTCGACTTCAAGTTAAACTGAGCGTCGATGCTCGCGGTGGCTCGGCCTTGCCGCGCGAGGCAGCCTCGGATTAGAAAACTTACAGACCGAGGCCGCCTCGCGCGGCATGCGTACTGCAGCAAATGTCCGAGGCTGCCTCGCGAAGCCGCTCGCTTGGTCAGTACGCGGCTAATTGTTTTTTTTTATATTCCTTTACCGGCCACCCTCGAACATAGCTAGTAGCTACTATGTACTACAAACAACCGTATAGTGAAGATATAAGTCGCAGGCGCGACGATAGCATTAAATCAGCCTTTCAATAACAGAATATTCAATTTAATACAATAATATTTTTTTGACATATGAAACTTTATCTCTTCCAGAACGGGATTCCAAAATTTGGGATCTGAAATCGCCAACCCGCAGGTGGTTGCGCGGTGGCGTCATGATTACAAAAACAGGCTAGGAGCAATACTAAACTGCACCGAGTTAACAGTTGTCAATGTCAGACAGCTTATATTGAACTATGTATCTGTCGCAGTCATCTGGTTGAATCTGCTATTTGATTGAATGACTAGCGCGTTCATTGAATGACGACATTTAATTGAATGACTAAAGGACAACTCGTCAAGTTGTATGTAACGTTCAAAGTCTTGACTGAACGTAATTTAGCATAGTCGTTGAATGGGATATAGCCGACTTTGTAATGTTTGGTTAGGATGACCATAAGTTCCCAACTTAAAAGGTAACTTACATCATCAAGAGGAACACAATAAGTAACAACAGGAAAAACGACTATTTACACACTTTAAAAAAGTACGTCGACCATCCGAACGCTCGCTTCGCTCGCTAAGGGGTAAAAAAACTTAACAACCTAACCCAACCATGTCGGGGTTGACTAAGTCGGATTTTAAATGATTTCGAGGGTTTTCTTTGCGCTCTATAACAAGTTGTCGGCGATCATGACACCTATATGACTCTGCGTGCATGTCGCTTTAAATCAAAGTCGAGGTTAAGTATTGTCCTGGATTGCTTACAAATCATGGACACCCTAGCCTTTCGAACATTGTTTGAACAAAAATGAACTAAATTTCAATCACCTGACTGATTTTTCCGCTCTGTTCAAAGGGCTATGTCACAATCCGCTAACTAGTTGGACGTTGAGTGACGCTTGTTCAATCAACGTTTGGCCCTAGTCATTCAATTAAATGTCGTCATTCAATGAATTCGCTAGTCATTCAATCAAATAGCAGATTCAACCAGATGACTGCGATATTATTATATCCATACTTAGCAAGTATTTAGTTCAGATGATAGCTACGGGGTATTGAAATACAGTAGGGGGATTTGTAAGTTCTTAGCATGTGAGATACCAAGTACCTAAATGAGAGTCCTGGACTAATATACAAGATGTTAAGAAAACCATTTCCAACCGGAAAGGGTGATATAAGTTTCACAATCACATGCCGAAATAAAATACTCAATTTTGAATATTCATGACAGTAACAATAGTAATGAATTTTTCAAATAACCATTTCTTGCGCGAAATATCCTAAATGTGAGATTAAACCAAAAATTACAGCACCATTTTCGTCGGTTGATATTATTGGTGGCCTTTTGTGTGATCATTTGGCAACAAGTGTGACGACGCCGACTCTCTCGCGCCTTTTGAATTTTTATTACATCGATGGAACCAGATATCGATACCTAACAATCCCTTTACGGATCTTCCAGTGTTTTCTTAACACCCTGTATTTTAGTCATCAGTAATAAAAACAGAAAACCGAGACTCAAAATTAAGAGAATGATTATTTTCTTACTTGTGTCGTGTCCTAGCCTAGGGTTCGTGGTGTTTGCTCGCGGGCGGCTCCGACGCGCGGTTTGGCCGCGCGGGCGTCTGGGCTGCCCCAACACAGCCAACCTCACTCTTGGTCCCTGCGTTGAATTTTTCAACATTTATTTATTATTGATTTCTTCATTTCTTTATTGTACATACATAGGTAAAACACAAATAAAATTAAATAAAGGAGAAACATGTACAAAAGGCGGCCGTACTGCACCTGGCAACCTCTTCCAGGCAACCTTTTAAACACTATTTATTTAGCATACAAAAGGACATGGCCGGATTTTGCCCAGAGACAAATATAAATGTACAGCAACTATCAATATATGAAAATCATAACATAACATAACATACCATCACGCCTGTATCCCCGAAGGGTTAGGCAGAGGTGTACCAATGTACACCCACAGTTCGCCGGTATGTTTAGGTCCCATGTAATAAGGGGCGAGCCTATTGCCACTAACCGGGCACAAATCAAAACTCCGACCTGCTACTGAGAATTTCATAGAAAAACCCAATATCATCTTGGTCGACTTGGGAATCGAACCCAAGACCTCCAGCGTAGCAGTCGCGCTTAGCGCCACTAGGCCAACGAGGCAGTCATATATGAAAATCACTTATGAAATATACTAAAATTAATAACAGTAATTATATTTCTGTAAAGGTTGCGACAAAAATTGGAAAAAAAAAATGTGCGTTCATTGATGTTGCTTGAATCTGCTTTCAGACTGAAGTAGAAAAAATAATGGTTCAGCAACTATTAATATATGAAAATGACTTATTAAATATACTTACTTTATAATTAATAGCAACAATTACATTTCTCTAGAAATTGCGACAAAAACAAAATAACTAAAAATATTTTTAATTGATTTTGTGTGTTTTTCCTAAGGTTTTTCCCTAAGGTTTTTCCGTTTGAACTGCGCGCGCACCCGCACTTACCTGTCTGTCAATGACAGTGACAACATCAGTTACAACTTACAAAACATATTGAATGATTGGTTTTCTGTACAAAAGGTTAATTATTTTCATATTTTACCAAGATAACCTACTTGAGAACAGTTGAGTTCTATAACCCGAAAGGTATTTTTTTGTGAGTGCAATATATTCTCGGTCCTTCGACAGACATGGCCAGCCCATTGCCACTTCAGCGAGCTAATTTTACGAGCTATGTCGGTTATCTTGGTTCTTTGTCGGATGACCTCATTACGAATTTTATCCTTCAAAGAGACTCCGAGCATAGCTCGCTCCATAGCCCGCTGCGCGAATTTAAATTTGTGGACTAGTCCAACCGTTAATGTCCACGTTTCGGCACCGTAAGTCATAACAGGTAGGACGCACTGGTTATAAACTTTCGTCATAAATATATATTTTACCTTAACAATTAAGCGTCTTGTCTGAATACTTGCAATGATGATTTTCTTAAAATATCTGTAAAACAAGTAAGTAGATTCTATACATTTTGTATACAACCAAATGTAATCCTACAGACTATTAACCGAAAGCAACACTATGCGGGAAAGCGTTTCTCATGGTTATCTTGCATTATATAATATTGTAGAAATTATGGTTTTGTTTAAATGTATTGTAAATGTTATGATGTATTGTAATCCAATGATAATTATATTTTTAACCGACTTTAAAAAAAAGGAGGAGGTTCTCAATTCGGATGTTTGTATGTTTTTTTTTTTTTTTTTTTTTATGTTTGTTCGCGCATAACTCCGTTGCTTTCCAACCGATTTGAAATATTTTTTCTTTGTTGGAAAGGGTATACTTCCCAAATGGTCCCATAGTCACCAAGTCGGGATCTGATGATGGAATCTTGGCGAAATCGAGGGAACTCTTCAAAATTTATAGGAAAACGTATAGCGATTTTGGTATTTTCTACAACAAGTGAAGCATTTACGTTCAATAAGAACCATTCTACTATCAGATCTGATGATGAAGCCAAGATGACCTTGTGAATGTAGCGGGAATTCGTTGGATGTGAGATGCGGGGCACTGGATTTCGTTTGATGGAAATTATCATGAGGATGATGAAAGGGTGTCAGCTGAAGGCCTACCCATATTATCTAAGATTACAAATATGACGGAGCCCGAGACCTTTCCAACGAATGCAAAACCGTGGAAATCGGTTCGTGTGTTCTGGAGTTATAGCGTCAGGAAGGAAAACCCGACTTATTTTTATATAGTAGATGATACAACCACATTTAGAGTGTTCCATACATTGAATAGAATTCAATGATGTTAATTGATATTATTGTATTTCTTCTACTATTTTGTTTATAAAACTCTGAATTAAAAACAATTGCTATTCAAAAAAATCTAGGCACTAAACAAGAAAATAACCTATTTAGCGGATCTCTCGCATACTCTCTGACTATGAAACTTATACCATTGTACAGAAAAAACCATAATCTTGAATATGAAATACTGAACATCGCTGTACACGAATGTTTTTTTCAGGGCATAGCTCCATACAAATTCCGGCCATGTCATTTGGGATCTGCAATTGCCAATCTGCAGTAAGCAGGCGTGGTGATCAATGCTCGTGCCTTCTCTATGTGGGAAGGGGCCTGTGCCCAGCGGTGGGACGTTTATAGGCTGGATTATATATTTATGCAGAAACTAACTCTATATACTCTTGATCCCCACTTGAAGTTTGGACTATAACCATTTAAAATTGGACCTTACTTTCGTTATTTAAAGGCGGTTTTTGAATATTTTGTTGGTAGAGTGTACTAGAAGTGACTTACCACTGGTGGTTGCAGTCCAGATGGTCCTGCACCCATGTCCCTGCTGCAACGCGGAAGGTCATGGAAAAGAGAAAAGCTATTTACGATATAATAAAATAAACAGTTTAATATAAATACCGTGTGACCCAAAGGCTGGCTTCAACCTAAGAATAAGCATTGCATACAACGTGGCAATGCTGCCAGCCTTTTGGGCACACTCCCAGTCGACAGCCATGTGAATGAACGTTGATGCCTTACTTTAGCTTTTAGGTTTTATTTAGTTTGTAATTTATTTTTTCTGCTGTAAATATAGTTAAGTTTTTTATCATTGTAAACAATCATTATATGTAATATCAATTCGGCTTATGAACTGCGTACCTATATATAAGAGGATTAATAAGGATAATGTTCTTGGAGTAGAACATTCTGTAATAAACTACCTAAAATAAATCTTAATCAATATCAGATAGAGCTGTAAATGCAATGTAAATGAATTGAGAACGGGCTTCTAGCTCGTTCACAATTATTCTGTAGGTACCTGATCTCCGACAATCGGCGCGATGATGTGGACGATGATGACGTGTTCACGTCATCATCATCCATTACTTCGATTACAGCTTCTGAGAGCTGTAACAAACATTGAAATAAAGAAGATAATCTTCAGCACATTATTGCTCCCTGCGTTGAATTTATTTATTATTTATTTCTTCATTTCTGTATTGTAGATAGGTGAAACACAAATAAAATTAAATAAAGGAGAAACATGTACAAAAGGCGGCCATACTGCACCTGGCAACCTCTTCCAGGCAACCTTTAAAACACTATTTATTTAGCATTTAAAATTTGGGATCTGAAATTGCCAATCTGCAGTAAGCAGGCGTGGTGATCAATGCTCGTGCCTTCTCTATGTGGGAAGGGGCCTGTGCCCAGCGGTGGGACGTTTATAGGCTGGATTATATATTTATGCAGAAACTAACTCTATATACTCTTGATCCCCACTTGAAGTTTGGACTATAACCATTTAAAATTGGACCTTACTTTCATTATTTAAAGGCGGTTTTTGAATATTTTGTTGGTAGAGTGTACTAGAAGTGACTTACCACTGGTGGTTGCAGTCCAGATGGTCCTGCACCCATGTCCCTGCTGCAACGCGGAAGGTCATGGAAAAGAGAAAAGCTATTTACGATATAATAAAATAAACAGTTTAATATAAATACCGTGTGACCCAAAGGCTGGCTTCAACCTAAGAATAAGCATTGCATACAACGTGGCAATGCTGCCAGCCTTTTGGGCACACTCCCAGTCGACAGCCATGTGAATGAACGTTGATGCCTTACTTTAGCTTTTAGGTTTTATTTAGTTTGTAATTTATTTTTTCTGCTGTAAATATAGTTAAGTTTTTTATCATTGTAAACAATCATTATATGTAATATCAATTCGGCTTATGAACTGCGTACCTATATAATATAAGAGGATTAATAAGGATAATGTTCTTGGAGTAGAACATTCTGTAATAAACTACCTAAAATACTTACATCTTAATCAATATCAGATAGAGCTATAAATGCAATGTAAATGAATTGAGAACGGGCTTCTAGCTCGTTCACAATTATTCTGTAGACCGTACCTGATCTCCGACAATCGGCGCGATGATGTGGACGATGATGACGTGTTCACGTCATCATCGTCTAGCACGACGGTCACTTCCTCTAAATTCTGTAACAAACATTGAAATAAAGAAGATAATCTTCAGCAGTAAATAAGGAAAGCTTTCAAATTACTAAAAATAATCACCAAAATCTTCGAAAAATCTGCGGTAACAAACATAAAAAAACCGGCCAAGTGCGAGTCAGACTCGCGCACCGAGGTTTCCGTTCAAATCTGTGTGTGTGTGATGTAACTAAAAATTTAAGGTTTTCGGAATTTTTCCTTTATATGTGCTATTAAACATTGCTTCATGCCAAATTTCAAGATTCTAGATCGACTGGAAGTACCCTTAAGGTTTTGATTCCGTCGAGAGTAGTAGTATATTATTGGGCATTCTGTCCCACTTGTTCGCTCATGCTTGCGCATTCGCGACGTGGGACAGAATGCCCAATAATATTTCTGGTAATTAGGTCTTGGGCATTCTGTCCCACTCTTGTATTGCGCGCTTACAACTGATACCACCGTCTGTGATACAGATTCATGTACGCAATATGCTTTTTCATCGCAATAACGATAGGAACCAACAGACAATGATTGTATTAATTTGTAATGTGTTTGTTATTGCGCGCTCACAACTGATATAATCGTTTGTGATATAGATTGGTGTACGCAGTATGCTTTTTTATCGCAAAGCAAATAATAAAAAACAAACAAAAGGTATTAAGATTTATATATTCAATTGTATTAAAAATATAACAATTCATTGAGTTTATGTATTAAGACTAGAAAGAACTAAACATTGGAGGCTTCACAAACAGTTCATCTGCGGACTGCACGAACGCTTGGAGTTTACGCCACTGGCTGGTGTCACCCTCAGTCTGAAATTTTATTCGAAGTAGCGCTTTCCTCCATAGCTCTTGAGAGTCTGTTTCACGAGCGTCATTTGTTTGATACACCTTGAGGTCAATGTAGTACTCGCCGGAGGTGTTTGCGGTCCGGCGTTCGCTACCGTTTGCTATTCTTGTAACGAAGAACGTGGACAACACAGGCGTCGATGTACCATCACATTCATCGTCTCGTTCATGTCGGAGCCCGAATATATCAAGCTTATTTTTTTTGCTGGAGCAAGGAGTAAATAATAATGTTACAAAGTACACGTTTACTAACAATTATTTTAGGAACACGTTTGAATTTAGGTACATTGTTTTGTTAAGATTTTGGGATACACAAAAGTTAAAATATCGTATTCGTTACCTTATAGTAGCGGATTTTGTAGTTAGAGTAGCCTTGCGTTTGCCTGTAGATGTTGTCCGTTTTTAAGAGGTTTCTGTTTTGCGGTCATTGTTGAAGGAAATGATGTCACTCTCGCAGTCAGACCTGAAAGTTTAACAAATCAATTTGTTATAATTATTTATTGAACGTAATATCAGTAACATAATAATTTTATATGAAATAAAATGTTTGTGTACATTGTATTCGAAGGCTCGACCACATTAAACACTCGACAATCTAGATATAAATTAATCAAGTAATAAAGACAATACTTACATTTTAACTGGTGTGAATTCTAGCACATTGAGCAGCGGTGATGTACGAGTATAGTTTATTTACACAAAAGATACTCCGAATTGAAACTGTTGTGTTGATGCACGGTTTACTATCTAGATTTTAGCTGAAAACCAGTAGCTGGGGTATGGTATTGTACCAAATATTATATCAGCACTAGAAAGTAAACTAATGATCGCTAACAAACATGCCTTTGCTTATAAGCAAATGTGATGTGATTCCTTGGATAATTTAAAATGTTAATAATCAAAGCAAACATACTAAGCGACACTACCATTTCTCGGGTACGTATTATATTCGTGTAAACGCAAAAAGTACCGACTAAGGGATTCATTTGTTGTCAGTAATGACTTCATATATTGCTTTACGTGATCAAGTTACATCGTACGATTTTATACTTGTTGCTAATTTAGCATAATTCATAAGGGCTATCATTTTTATAGATATAAAATTGGATTAAAATAAATAGTCTGATAGGTTTTTTAAAGTAAATAAAATACTTGAAAACATGATACCTACTCTAGGATTTTTTATTAAAGTGAGAATGTTTTAATATTTGACCAAACAAAAGAATGATTATAATACACCACCAATAGATAACTTTAATTTGTATTAGTAGTGAACTTTAGTAATTCACTCTTTATTCGTTTGAACAAATAAGACATCTTGTTATTTCTGTAATGATAATATTATTACTAATATTCAATGAGTGACAACCCTACATAAAATATTTGAATCAACAATACAGGCAATTTGAAACTTAGTTACATTCATAATTTCGCAACTATTGCAGTATGGTGGACCTATGTAATAATAAATAATTTTTATTCGCAGTTTACTTACTAAACTAAACTTAAATTAATAAATATTATAATGTACGTGTAAATCGAAGAAACTCTATTCTCAACATTGTAAGGTAAGTCCATAACTATTTAACTATTATTTCATGACCATTTCCTACTGATACTTAAGCACATGTGTATTTTATTTTTCAGCAATCTCAAACGATATAAAATACGTTGATGCCTTCACGGAAACAGTGATCGTCGCACAGTAAAGAAGATTGTGAAATTTATGATTTAGAAATATCTACAACGATCATCTGAGATTATCCTATTAAAAGGTAGGTAATGGTCATTATCATTCGGTTTTAGAGGTTTAAATTTACTCAAGTAATAATATTATAATCAGGTATTTTTTAAGATAATGATCTTATGTATAGTTTTCTAAAGTAAGGAGATAAAAAGGTTCTTGTAACCGCGAGCGTAAGTAAGAATTACATTTTCTGTACGTATTCTAATCAAAGTTTCATGTTTTTTCAGAAGCAGAACAGAGCTGTTACTGTGGTGAATGTGATGAAAATATAACAAAGTCTAATCGCAGCAGGCAACAGATCCAGTAGTTAAGTTTTAGCTTTTAAAATTAGTACCTATTTACCTTGTAAGTAACGATTACTTTATATTTTTGTAAGTTTCAATTTGTTTTTTGATAAAAAATACCTTTCTGTTCGGTATGCAAAATTGATGTTAATTCTCGCACTTGGTTTACGCATTTACGTACTAATAAACATAAAAATAATAGCATTGTACCCCTCGATGACAAAATTGAAATTATAGATACTTGTTTTAAAGGACGTATTGTAAGTTATCGTATTAAAGCGTGCGAAAATAATATTAATGACTATCCAGAATCTTTTTTAAATAGTATCAAAAAAGAAGTAAATTCTTTAATAGACAATTCACTTCAAAAACATACATCGGTCAAGGTTAACTTTGATTATTACGGTATTTTTTTGATGTACAAAAATGATGTTCAAGAACTAAAATCTTTTGCAACAAAAAACATCATTGTTCATTGTAATTACAATTTTGATTTGTTGTATCAAAACTTTTCAGTTCAGCTTTTAAAAAAAATTGAGGAATTTCAAGAAAGAGATAGTGGATGGTCATTTTTACATAATTCCCATTTAGAAATTAACATTAATAAATATCAACCACTCAGCGGATCAAAATTTTTAGATTTACCTAAATTCATAAAGAGCAAAAAAGCTTGTTTGAATATTCAAAACAATGATGATTATTGTTTTTTATGGTGCATTGTTGCTGCCTTATACCCTGCTACGCATCATTCGGAGAGAGTAACTTCTTATCCACATTTTCGCGACGTCTTAAACATTGATGGCATTGCTTTTCCAATCTCTTTTTCAGACATCAATATTTTTGAAAGACACAATCCCATGATACAAATTTACGTTTATGGTCTAAGAAATGGTAAAACTATAACAGGTCCACTGTATAGACCAACGAAGTTAAACGAAGGGTCCAAAATTATTCATTTGCTGTATATAGAAAATGATAATTCATCTCATTATTGTCTCATAAAAGATTTACCTCGTCTTGTAAAAAGTCAAATCACAAAACACCACAGTAAGTTGTATTTTTGTGAAACCTGTTTATTGTTTTTTCCTGATCAAGAAAAAATTAATAAACACCAATGTGGAGGAGTCGTAACTGTTTTACCAAATAAGGGGTCGGTTATACAATTTAAAAACTATCAAAGAAAACAAAATGTTCCATTTGCTATATATGCTGATTTTGAAACATTACTTGAACAGATTTGTAACCATGAACATGACACCACGAATACGCTCCGCTTACAACGACACGTTCCTACTGCATTTGCATATAACATTGTTTCTTCGATGGATGATAATTTTAATGAATTTAAATCGTATCGTGGTATTGACTGTGTTTCAAAATTCATTGATTTTCTTACTGAAGACGTTAAGAGGATTCATAAGATATTAACCGAAAATGTTAGGATTAAATTTTCACAAAAAGATGAGATCGATTACATTCAAGCATGGCAGTGCCACATATGTGATCTTCCCTTGTGGAATAACAAAGTTAGAGATCATTGTCATATCACAGGTCGTTATCGTGGCGCCGCACATAAACATTGTAATTTACAGTATAAAGTACCTGTATTTGTACCAATTTTTTTTCACAATTTATCAGGTTACGACTGTCATTTATTCATTAAAAAATTAGGGGAAATTCCAGGCAAGTTAACCATAATTCCAAAAAGTAAAGAAAAATACATTTCGTTTTCCAAATTCATATTGATCAACGATAGTGAATACGTTCATGTTAGATTTTTAGATTCATTTCATTTTTTAGGTACTAGTTTAGTCAAACTTGCAAAAAATATGGCTATTGAAGATTTTAAAAATATGCGTTACCATTTTCCAAGTTATGATCACTTTCGATTGCTTACACGAAAAGGTGTATATCCTTATGATTACATCAGGGACTGGAAATGCTATGAGGAAACTGTCTTGCCATCACAGCGTTTCTTTTTTAATTCTTTAACCAATGAAAGTGTTTCCTCGGAGGACTATGAACACGCTAAGTTAGTGTGGAATGCATTTAACATAAAAAATTTAGGTGAATATACTGACTTATACTTAAAAACAGATGTACTTCTACTTACCGATATATTTCAAAAGTTCCGGAAAACTTGCAAGTTACATTATAAGCTCGATCCCGCATTTTATATTACCGCACCGAGTTTATCTTTTGATGCAATGCTTTTAAAAACTGGGGTTCGATTAGAACTCATAGATGATCTGGCTATTGTGCGAATGATTCAAAATGGTATAAGAGGAGGGTTATGCGTGTGCTCGCACCGTTATGCTAAAGCTAATCATAAGTATATGTCTTCTTATGATTCAACAAAACCACCGTGCTTTATAGTTTATTTGGATTGCAATAACCTTTATGGTTTTAGTATGTGTCAATATTTACCCCACTCGGATTTTAGATTTTTGAATGCAACAGAAATAGTGCAATTACATAATAATATTAACACTATAAAGGATGAGGCAGAATGGGGTTTCATATTAGAAGTAGATCTGTTGTACCCGGAATCCTTACATACTTTGCATAATGATTTACCATTTTGTCCTGAAAAATCATTCCACCGGGTGGTAAAACGAAAAAACTTATTTCCAACCTTTATAATAAGTATAACTATGTAATTCATTATGTTCACTTAAAAAAGTGTTTGGAACATGGATTAATATTACGTAAGATTCATAAAGTTATTACATTTAGGCAAAGTGCATACTTGAAAGAGTATATTGAATTAAACACACAACTACGACAAAAGGCAAATAATGTATTCGAACAAGATTTTTTCAAGCTTTTAAATAACAGCGTGTTTGGGAAAACACTGGAAAACACAGAGAATAGAGTGAATGTTCATTTAGTTAATACTTGGAATGATTCTAATAATGTTACTAAAAAGTGTCACACCGCTGAAAAACTAATTAGCAATCCTTATTTTCATAGTGCTTCAGTTTTCTCAGAAAATTTAGTAGCGATACAAATGAAACCTGATCAAATAATTTTAGACAAACCTATTTATATTGGCTTTACCGTTTTAGAATTATCTAAATCGCATATGTATAATTTTCATTACAATATCATCAAACCCTTTTATAAAAATAAAGTAAAGTTATGTTATACGGATACAGATTCCTTAGTGTATGAGATATTTACATCAAACTTTTATCAAGATTTGAATTTTAAGCTTTTAGATTATTTTGACACTAGTAATTACTGTATCGATAACGAATTTAAAATACCTCAAATTAATAAAAAAATCCCTGGATTATTCAAAGATGAGATGGGAGGAAAAATCATCACAGAATTCGTTGGTTTAAGGTCAAAATTGTATTCTATTAAAACTCCTGATTATGTAATTAAGAAAGCGAAAGGGATACAATCTAGTGTAGTACGTGATTTAACAATTAACGATTATGAGAATGTTTTGTATAATAAAGGAGTCATTCGAAGGAAAAATATATTGTTCAAATCAATTAAGCACGAGATATTCACGCAAAGTGTAAATAAAATTGCACTCTCTGGAAATGATGATAAACGAGTATTATCTTCAGATAACATTTCAACGCGTGCATGGGGTCACTCTGCTATTTTAAAAGAAATGTATTAATGAATAAGATTTTTCCACGTAAACCAGATTATATTTAAATTAGAGTTAGTTGAAAGTGTATTTATGACGTGAATGTCGTAAGTTATTTTATAAGTTATTTTAGTTTTATTGTGTAAGAATAAAATGATATTATTATAATAGAAATAAATGTGATATTGTGAGAAACCATAATTGTTTTATTTATTCAACTTTACATTTTTTGTTGATCATGAATACAATAACCCTTCTTTTTTTGCTTCATCGCAGTCGGGTAAAAATCAAGTTGCGACATGTAGCAGGAATATTATTACTAACAATGTTTATGCCGATGTAATATGAGCGTATATGTATTTCATCACTCGGATACATGTAATGCTTAGTTAACAACTTTCGGTAGTCAAAGAACATAAGCAAAAATACAATCATTTGAAACTAACCACTGTAAATTGCTTTTTACTGTGTTTACATTACGATTGATTGTCTTGTGCACCAATATGTATTTATTACATAAAGGTTAGAAGATAATGTATTCGATACTTATTGCACTGCATAATAAATTCATTTTATTTAATCATTTACTAAATATAGTTCGCTTGAAGTACTTGTACCTGCACATTATATTCAACATGACTTCGGTAAGTAATTATTTTATATTTTCATACAAATGTTGGTGTTTTATGCAATGTAAATATTTAACGACTTGTTATAATATTGTTTCAGCGATCGGGATCAGACATCGTTTTTAGCCAGTATGCTCAAGATCCTTACGAAGAATTCAATGAGATGATACGATGCGATCGTGAAAACGCCAATCGAATGGCGAAAGAAAAAAAGACGAAACCACGTCGTAAAGACACCGTGAACAAACTCAACTCCACTCAGTCTTTCGTGATGAGCAGACACCAGCGGCGAGGCATTAAACTGATCAAAATATCAGTAATTGACCTGTGTAATAACTCGCTAGGCAGCGACAGTGACAATGAAACTGAAAATGTGATTATAAGTGCGCAGTACATAGTTAAAGAGGTGGTGGACCCTATAGTGGATGAAACTGAATCATTAGTTAGAAAAATATCTAAATCGTTAATAGAATATAGTGATTGAAAATATTTGTATTAAGTATTTGTAAGTTTTTGTATGTGGGATAATAAAGGTACGTAAGAGGGTGACTATATTGTTTGTGGTAGAATAGTATATAGTTTTGTGTTTTTATATTTAGAATAGGAATAAACATAACTGTAAATAGTGTAGGGTTATTATAAAATAAACGCATTATTGTCATTTAAAAATGTTTTATTTTTATATCTTAAAACTAATAAACAGATACACCTTTAGTTATTCCTCTAAATACTTTTTTATACATAATACGTTTTTAAGAGCACACTGTTTGGAATGTTTATTACAACACAAGTTAACTTTTCCATCGCAGGAGTATTTTTTGTGCAACTTGGATAAATTAGGACACAGTTTCTCATCAAGTTCCGATACATTACAATTCGTACATAGATCCTTAACCCATTTTACCTTCTCAGAACCTTTAACTATAATATTCTTATCTTTTAAATATGGTACGATTATACGATGGAATTCTCTGTAGTCGATGTGTCCTTCACTCCAATAAATGCCTCGGTTTTTTTCTATCCATTTAACTTGAATCTTTTCTTCGCTTGTTAGATGTCTAAATAAGTATGGAGGTTTTATTAAAAACGATTGCGTATAGTTTTGAGTCGCAAATGCCAATTCTTTTATTATAAAATTGTTGTAAAGATCCTTGAATCCTTGTACATCCAATATGAGAGTATCCGATTTCATGATATTTTCTTAACAGTGCTGCTAAGCGGTTTGTACTCAATTATGCAGTCGTTTAATATAAGACAATATGCCGATGTTTGATCAGGTATGTCTGAATCGCTTTCGATTTCCACTCTAACGTCCACAACAGGTCCTCCTTTTAGATTATCGGCTTGTCTGGAGCAATCGATAACGAATAGTGGCGCTAAGTCTTTGAATTGTTTTTCACTTAATAAGGGTTCCGCGCGACGTCCGTAGTACGACTGTTGAAATCGAGTATACCTACTGTTCATATAATAAAGCTGTGTTGTTGTTTGCAAAATTAACGTTTAAATTTTCGTATGGAAAGTATGTTGAATTGAGGTATACTTTAACATCTCGTATATGACAGTGATCAAACTGAGACATGTCAGAACTGGCACTATTTTTTCTGTTTGTTTGTAAACCAATAATAATATATCTGGGTTTTTCTATTTGCGATGATGTTTTGATAGACCAGGTATGTTTAGTAGTCCTAGGTAACGCAGGATACTCGTAAAGATCCCAATTTCGGAATACCATCTGCAGTGGACGATCTTTTTCTAACAATTTAATTAAACTTAGTTTTTCCTTATCAGATACTTTAACGTGCGGTACGCGCCATATGATTTTATTTATAATAACGTCTTCTAAAATTTCACCAGTATTTAATTTCACAGCGTTCAAGTTTGTATTGCTACGTAACAATATCAACTCGTGCCTACTATTTATTACAATCTTTTTAAAATCCTCTGCAAAACCGAGTATGTTGCAAAGTGGTATGGATACAGAAAATTTACCACCGTTTATATTTTTAATGCCTTCGATATTCCAGCCCCAAGAATTAGATATTTTTGATTCGGTCTCATTCATTGAAATTAATGACTTCATCGTGGTAGTTACACCAGCATTTTTTATTTTATCAATTTCGACTCCATTTAGCTCGTACCTTATATCTTGGAATAGATAGAGTAGAGCATTATTGGTAAAATGAACACTGCTCGCGGTTTCTTTTGCATCCTTTTTCTTAACAACTATGGTTCCTTCCAAGTACAAGGTGCTTGCTGACGGTAGTACATACAAGTCCTGTTGGTTGATAGGTATGCGTATCTCGTCATTCCTGTTAAAACTGGTCACGTACGGTTTATATGAATGGTAATCGATGCCTTCAACAGTATTGTCGTAGGTTGGTGCGGATAAAACATCTAAGATATTCATTTTAGGAGACCGATAGCTTTAAGAAATGCTTTATTTTCTCTCGTTAATTTTATTCTTTTCTTCGAGCTAGTTCTTATATGACTGGGAGCTTTATATAAACTGATGGTTTTTTTTGGTTGATGCGTATATTTATTATAGTCAATCATTTTTTCTTCTTAGATGTAAATAAAGCTGTACTTCTTCACCGCGTAAATTTATCAGTTGATTGTATATGTCCAATAACCGTATATGTATGCAGCTTATGTTGTTTTGATTAATCGGAAAGTATATTGCGTTTTTAGGAATTTCTATGATTCTATATCCTGGTGGCACGTTGAGTGCAAATTCGTGGATAATGTGACTGGGCTCTCCGTTTACGTACGAACCACTGACAATATCACATTCAATCCTGATCACGGTCGTTGGCAAAATGTTAACTGGAAACTGTGAGACATGCAATTTATTAGCTTTTAAGATCTGCTTATCATATCCTAATAGGTTTCGAAAAGTGTCTTCCTTATCGAAGTTTATATTTTTAGAACAGAGTATTGTAGTTTTTAGAGTATTGTTATTGCACAGTAGTTTTATCGAAGCGTTTTGTATTTTGGACTTTATATAATCGCTGATATCTTGAAGTTCATAAGTTCCTTCGGGTATTTCAATTACTTCCTCCGATCCATAGTAGAACTTATTGTTCTTTTTATCAATATTTGGAATAGAATTAAACGTGGAGAAATGCAATAATGCGCACTCGTACTGACCGTTTAATTGTAATGTGTTAGGATAGTAAGTAGACAAATCTGATGACTTTCCAGTTATTGACAAAGTGAGGGACATCTTGAGAATGATAAAAATGAAAGAACAACATATTAATTTATACATTTTTATTTTTCCAAAAATTCCTTAGATATTCTAAGCATAAGTGTCCACAATTCACAGTATTGAATTTTTGGTACCTTGTATAGTTGTAAAAAATATTACAGTTTTTTAAGTATCGTATCAATTCGAGAGGCGGTTTCAAATCACCGAAGCTGTCAAAATATTCACAATAATTATTAAATTTAATATAAGCCACCCAATGAGTTCCTTCATTTTTTGAATTGTCCAAATTCACGATAGCACATTCAATCTGTTTTGGTTTTCTCGGTAACCGATCTTTCATGTAAACTCCTCGAAAGTATGGCAAGTCGCGAGCGTGCTTTTTGATGTCAACATCAGTTAATGGACGATTAGGTAGCTTACTTATCAGTTTTTTGACGAATTTATAAACAAACCTTTACCATTTTTATGCGGTTTAATGTACAACCCCTTTCCTATAGCTAATGCTTCCATAGTTTTATTGTGCCGTTCAGTTTCTTGTAATTTTTTTTGAGCTGTTTTATAGTCGTTAACTGTTTTTGCGATACCCTCAGCACCACCCGCTAAAGATCCTAATGCCGATAAACCAGCGAAAATTGGGATCAAAGGCAGAACTCCACCAGTCTTCGGTATGGGTATGACACGAGGAACTCGTACTTTCTGTACGCAAGGAAATATCTTTCTAGCAGCCAAGTAAGCGGCGTTTATAAGAGCCTTACTGTCCATGTGTTTGAGTTTCCTAATTTTTGATCTTATTTTCGATACAAAACTGTTAAACGTTTTAATCCCTGCACCAGACTTTATTTTGGCTTTCATGACTTTGCTCACCAGCCACGAACTTAGTTTTTCCCCTTTTCCTGCGTCCTTGGATCTAAGTCTTTGTTTAGCCATGTTTAACAGTTGTAAATCGGCTTTGTGACGATTAGGTAAATCTGTATGGTTCTGATATGCAATATCGTGATGCATACAAGCTTCGTCTAACTTGTTTCCGCCTCGATCTCCACGTAGTAACCGTTTTTGTAGTTTAGTACCCGGTCCGCAATAATTGTAACCAGGCAAATGAAGTTCAAAGGGTAAATTATTAATCACACTATTGACTAGTCCACCACCTTGCATTGTTCAAAGTAAAATGAAATACATGTAAGAAATAATAATGTTTATATGAATAATATGATATCTACTTTTATCAATTCACTATCGCAGCTCTGTTGATCCAACTATTTTCTGCGTTACTTAAACCTAACCATTTCACAAACAATTTATTTCCTTTTCTTTTTAAAACTTTTTCTATCAAATAAACGTTTGGGAAATTTGTTTTTTGAAGTTCCGGTTCATAAAAGGTTCCCAAAATAGCTTGTTTGCGTTGGTCCTCTATATGATACATTTTTGGAATGGTATTGTTTACTTTTTTTATGGTAAATATTTCAGTTGACCAATTAGGAGTATAGCCCTTTTTAAAAACATGCTTGTATACATTCTACGCCACTGTCTAACTAGAACGTACGTTGTACGATATCAGTAGAATAACACACGACATCGTTTATCTTTACACGGACGCATTACGTTGTTTACCACCATCGCGTCGCGAGCGATGGTTAATTTCGTTCGAAAATATCGATATACGACCCAATCTGATCGATGACAAAAATGCATCGCATATCTATAGCTAAAACCGAGTTTCATTGTTAGGTTCTCATTAGCGTTAATATCATTGATCGAGTCGACCGTTTATGATTGGGCATTCTGGACCACCGCGATGGCGAACTTGTTTTGCCGAGCGAAAAGTGGTCCAGAATGCCCAATCATATACTAATGCTTCCTGCCAAATTTCAAGATTCTAGATCGACTGGAAGTACCCTTAAGGTTTTGATTCCGTCGAGAGTAGTTGCGAGTTTGAAAATATGCGGCTTAAATAGCTATTTCTTTTGATTGCGTTGACATAAAAGTTTGATTTTGTTACAGCTTAAAGGTATTATAGACCTTAGTATTTGATATGAATTTCAATTAAATACCTCTACGCGTTCATGAGAAAAGAAGTAGTAACTTTAAAAAATTTAAAAATATTTTTTTATATTATATTATGTAACTAACAATTTTCAAATTTTTCCTTTATCTGTACTATAAGACGTTACTTTGTATCAAATTTTGGAAGTACCCTGTAGGTTTTGATTCAAGTGCGAGTTTCGAAAATTTGCGGAAATTTGCAGCATAAACGGCTGTATCTTTTGATTGCTTTGGCTTAGAAGTTTGATTGTTTCACAGCTCCAAGGAGCAGTAGACTTGATTATTAGATATAAATTTCAGTTTGATATCTCCACGCGTTCCTGAGAAAAACGGTTTTGACAGACGGACGGACAACGAAGTGATCCTATAAGGGTTCCGTTTTTTCTTTTTGAGGTACGGAACCCTAAAAAGCAGTCGAGCAAGCAGTATTGAGTATATCCTCTTTTTTGAAGTCGGTTAAAAATCTCAGAATAATGACTAAAGCAAAACTTGACTAACCCGTGGTGCTGCCCCGCCACATAACCCACCCACATTATTGCTCCCTGCGTTGAATTTATTTATTATTTATTTCTTCATTTCTGTATTGTAGATAGGTGAAACACAAATAAAATTAAATAAAGGAGAAACATGTACAAAAGGCGGCCATACTGCACCTGGCAACCTCTTCCAGGCAACCTTTAAAACACTATTTATTTAGCATTTAAAATTTGGGATCTGAAATTGCCAATCTGCAGTAAGCAGGCGTGGTGATCAATGCTCGTGCCTTCTCTATGTGGGAAGGGGCCTGTGCCCAGCGGTGGGACGTTTATAGGCTGGATTATATATTTATGCAGAAACTAACTCTATATACTCTTGATCCCCACTTGAAGTTTGGACTATAACCATTTAAAATTGGACCTTACTTTCGTTATTTAAAGGCGGTTTTTGAATATTTTGTTGGTAGAGTGTACTAGAAGTGACTTACCACTGGTGGTTGCAGTCCAGATGGTCCTGCACCCATGTCCCTGCTGCAACGCGGAAGGTCATGGAAAAGAGAAAAGCTATTTACGATATAATAAAATAAACAGTTTAATATAAATACCGTGTGACCCAAAGACTGGCTTCAACCTAAGAATAAGCATTGCATACAACGTGGCAATGCTGCCAGCCTTTTGGGCACACTCCCAGTCGACAGCCATGTGAATGAACGTTGATGCCTTACTTTAGCTTTTAGGTTTTATTTAGTTTGTAATTTATTTTTTCTGCTGTAAATATAGTTAAGTTTTTTATCATTGTAAACAATCATTATATGTAATATCAATTCGGTTTATGAACTGCGTACCTATATATAAGAGGATTAATAAGGACTAGCGGTCTCCCGCGGCTCCGCCCGCGTGGATGTCGGTTACCGCTGCAAAAAGCCTACCCAGAAAAGACACGGTCCCCTATTTTTTTCCAAAATAAAATTTAGCCTATGTTACTCGTGGATAATGTAGCTTTCGAATGGTGAAAGAATTTTTAAAATCGGTCCAGTAGTTTTTGAGCCTATTCATTACAAACAAACAAAGTTTTCCTCTTTATAATATTAGTGTAGACAAACAAAGTTTATAATTATATTGGTTGAGAAAAAATTCACGATTAAAGATGTCGTTTATTGCAACTAAAAATACAACAAAATGTTACAAATATTTTTTTACTTAAAAAAGATACGTTAGTAAAACACAAAAAGAGTTAGCTCTACTGAAATTTGAACTTGGGTATCAAAAAATTCAAACTTATATAAGAAAATGGACGCATGAAAAAAAAATACAAACATTAACAACTGGATTTGAACTTGCAGCAAGATCACTCATTTCCAATCGTTCAACCACCAAGCTGTTTACTTCGATAGCTAGTTCACTAAAATATAGGTACTAATCAAATTGAAGATTGCTATGGCTACCTCAGTCTGCCATAATAATGCCAATTTATGTGTGCAGTTGAGAAAATGATTTTGGAAATTTAAAGCTTCACCCCTTATCAGCTAGATTCAATAGCATGTTTCAACATAGCCAACAACCATCTACGATTTCTTGAAAACAACCTCTCAATTTTTTACACCATTCGATTAAGTAGTTTATGTTTGATACTGTAACCTGAAATCTGACCCCCGGCAAAAGAGAGTTGTAATGCAAGTACTGTACTGAATTGCGTGTTGTAATATTTTACTTCTTGAACTCACTAAATTAATCACATCTTTTGATAGAGTTAACCGATTTCGATGAAACAAAAACTAAGTTATACCTCAAGTTGTGTATAATTTTTGTATATAAACATTGTCTGCATTGAATTCGTAGATTTTACGTGATGCGTGCACAAACAAACATATAAACAGACAAACAGACAAACAGACAAACAGACAAACAGACAAAAATTTCAAAAATTATGGAAATGTGTTCTGTTAGTTATCCTTTAACACGCTGGCTATTTTTTTTTTCAATTTCTTCAATGTACAAAAATGACTTTTCTACAGATTTATTATATGTATAGATAATGTTCTTGGAGTAGAACATTCTGTAATAAACTACCTAAAATACTTACATCTTAATCAATATCAGATAGAGCTATAAATGCAATGTAAATGAATTGAGAACGGGCTTCTAGCTCGTTCACAATTATTCTGTAGACCGTACCTGATCTCCGACAATCGGCGCGATGATTTGGACGATGATGACGTGTTCACGACATCATCGAGTAGCACGACGGTCACACCCTGTAAAATCTGTAACAAACATTGAAATAAAGAAGATAATCTTCAGCAGTAAATAAGGAAAGCTTTCAAATTACTAAAAATAATCACCAAAATCTTCGAAAAATCTGCGGTAACAAACATAAAAAAACCGGCCAAGTGCGAGTCAGACTCGCGCACCGAGGTTTCCGTTCAAATCTCAGAATAATGACTAAAGCAAAACTTGACTAACCCGTGGTTGTGCAGTCCCGGCGCTGGTCTTGGGGCCCGACGGCCGCCCTGCCGGCTGCGGTACTCTAGGAACCTGTTTAAATTTTGTATATTTTACCGGAAAATATCTATGTATAGTTCTTATTAGAAAATAACGATACCTTAATATGAAGTTTGGACCATGGTGGCTTTGGGAGTATATGACTAACAAGGTGTATCAAATTGAACCTTCCGTCAATTGCTTTTGAATTTGGGATAAAATGATTGGGTAACATTTATTTAAATAAAAACAAAACAAAATCGTAATGTTTCTATTTTTAAAATATGCCAGTAATGGTCTTGGGTATTATAGATCTTAGTATTTGATATGAATTTTGATTGAATACCTCTACGCATACACGAGAAAAGAAGTCGTAACTTTAAAAATTTCAAAAATATTTTTTTTATACTATGTAACTAAAAATTTACGGTTTTCTGAATTTTTACTTTATATGTGCTATTTAACATTGCTTCATGCCAAATTTCAAGATTCTAGATCGACTGGAAGGTTTTGATTCCCTCGCGAGTAGTTGCGAGTTTGAAAATATGCGGCTTAAATAGCTATTTCTTTTGATTGCGTTGACATAAAAGTTTGAGTTTGTTACTTGTCAGTACTTGTCACTGCACGTTTCGTTAATAAAACTCACTATTTTTTTGGAAGAAGTCAATACCAAGGAGCAACAACCTCGACACTAACGAAACCTGAAGCTCAGAGTCAAGAGACGATTTCAGAAAAATCTGTAGAGCGCATTTTGCAAAAGAGGAACACCAATCAGAAGTGTTATTGGCTACGGCATTAGTCAAATTCGAATCACCAAATGGCTACTCACAAATTATGCGAGCGTTAGGCCTCTTACGCACTAGCGGTTGGCCGCCTAGGCGGTTCGTTTAAGCGGCCAGCGTATAAACAAAATGGCGGTCAGCCGCGAAGCGGGCCGCAGCTATCCATTCAACCGCCGCGGTTGAAATTTTGTGGCGGTTAAGTGCGTACAATCACAAGCGGTTGCATACTAAACTGGAAATGCGGCTAACCGCGCGGTTAGCCGCCCCCGCGGTTAACCGCTAGTGCGTAAGAGGGCTTAGTGGATCAAGGTTCGGAAGCATCATTCGTCAGTGAAAATACAGTTAAAGCGAATTCCTGTAAACGGTCTTATTTCTGGTGTTGGTAACGGTCAGTCTAGAACTAGGAGTATGGTTTCGTTTAAGCTGAACCCTCTTCATAATTCTAGGTTCATGATTACAGTCAACGCTTTTGTTTTAAGTTCACTAACATCTTTTCTCCATCAAATAAAACTTCCATCTTGAACTGGCCTGAGATTAATAACCTACCTATTGCCGATTCAAAGTATGGTCTACCAGGTAAGATAGATATTATTTTAGGCGTTCACAGTGAGATTTCGATAGAAGGATTACTCAAAAATCCGGAACAATCAGTTCTTATTGCCCAAAATACGCACTTAGGCTGGATTATTTCTGGGAGAGTATCCAAGCAAACATCATGCAGTCCTAGATTGATCAATCTACATCTTCAGGTCAAGGAAGATCAACTTTTGAAACAATTTTGGGAAATAGAAAGAGAGCCTTATATGATACAAAAGAAACTTACGAAGGAAGAAAATATTTGTGAAGAATTGTATGAAAAGACTACAATAAGAAACAGTGAAGGGCGCTATGTAGTCAGATTACCTTTTAAGGAACTGGATCCAAAGTGTGTCTATGGAAGAACAAAAGAAATTGCATTGAAACGATTCCAACTTCTAGAACGAAGACTAAAGAAAGATAGTGCACTAAAAGACGAATACATTAAAGTCATAGATGATTACGTTGACCAAAAACACATGGAGAAAATTGAAGACCAAGAGGAAATAAACAATCCCAAAGCTGTTTATCTTCCTCACTATGCTGTTGTCAAGGCTGACAGAGAAACAACTAAGGTTCGGTTAGTTTTTGATGCATCCTGCAAGGGTAGTAACAACGTATCTCTCAATGATACGCTATTAGTGGGGCCAAAATTACAAAAAGATTTGCGTCACATTTTGATGAGATGGCGAACACATCGTTATTGTTTTGTGTCAGATCTAAAACAAATGTATAGGCAGGTTCTTGTATATGAGCACGATGTTAATTTCCAAAAAAAAATTATGGCGTTCTGACCCTGGGCAACCTATTCAACATTATAGAATTACGAGGTTTATATTTGGGACCGCGTGTGCTCCATACCTAGCCGTAAAATCTCGCGCGTTTCGGGGCCCGACGGCCGAGTTGCCAGCTGGCGCTGACGCATTTCTTCTGGTTTTTTAGGAGGGCTTGTCCTTGGTTTTTGTTTAAATGTGTCCTAACTCCTAATATAGGTGAAAAACGATCCCCTAATGTGAAGTTTATCAAATTAGTTTTATAAAGAAATTTACGAACCTTTGCTGGTTGAGGTTGAGACTGCGGTTGGCGGCTGTTGCCGAGCGGCCCCTGCGCCTTCTCGCCCTTCTGGGGGCCCGACGGCCGAATTGCCGGGTGGTACTGACGCGTTTCTTTTTGTTTGTTTGGAAGGCTTGTCCTTGGTCTCTGTTTAAATGTGTCCTCATATAGGTAAGAAACGATCCCCTAATGTGATTTTTATCAAATCAGTTTTATGAAGAAATTGACGAACCTTTGCTGGTTGAGGTTCAGACTGCGGTTGGCTGCTGTTGCCGCGCGGCCCCTGTGCCGTCTCGCCCTTCTGGGGGCCCGACGGCCGAATTGCCGGCTGGCACTGACGCGTTTCTTCTCGTTTTTTTGGAAGGCTTGTCCTTGGTCTCTGTTTAAATGTGTCCTCATATAGGTAAGAAACGATCCCCTAATGTGATTTTTATCAAATCAGTTTTATGAAGAAATTGACGAACCTTTGCTGGTTGAGGTTCAGACTGCGGTTGGCGGCTGTTGCCGCGCGGCCCCTGTGCCGTCTCGCGCGTCTGCGGGCCTGACGGCCGAGTTGAAGGCTGGCGCGGACGCGTTTCTTCTGCCTATAAAATAAAAAATAAAAAAAATCTTGTAATGTTTATAATAATAATAATAATTTACTTGGAAGAATATTGTTACAATAGATGTTACATAAAATAAGGTCCATAATATTCTGCTGTTTCCAGCGTCCAAATATTCTACAGCAAAATAGGAGACTATTACATTGTAAACAGCGTTTTAATTACAATACAAAAAAAACTAATGAAAGAAAAACTGAATACAAGTCAAATCTAACTCACATACAAAAAATAAAACAAAGGTCAAAATTTGTCGTTTAAGTAGTCGTCTATTGAATAATAACATTTTTCATTTAGGAGTTGAGAAAGCTTTGCTTTAAATATCGTAAATTTCAAAGATTAAAATAATCAGGTAGTTTGTTGTAAATCCGAATAGCCATACAAAATACATTGGAGGAATACAAATGTAGTCTTTGCTGTGGGATATGCAATTTGTGTATTCTTCTACTCGGTCTAGAAACCACATCATTATGCCTATGAAATAGATCAGGATACTTATAAAAAAAGACACAAATTTCAAATATACATATATAAAGCCGGGAGAGGGAAAATCTTAAGTTTTTTAAAAAGTGGGACACATTTATCTAGCTGTTGTGCATACATAATGACCTGATGCATCTTTTTTGGGCGCGAAATATTCTAATAGCATCTACAGAATTGCCCCATATTATTATGCCATAGCGAAGGACTGACGCAACATATCCATGGTATGCGCACATAGCTGCATCAATTCCGGCTATGTTTAATCTATACCTACTTATAATAAATCTGTAGAAAGGTCAATTCTGTACATGAAATATATTTTCAAAATAACTATCTGGGGGTGATTAGTGATCAATACTGATACCAAAAATGCAATCAGTAAATTTTTTGTCTGTCTGTCTGTCTGTCTGTCTGTCTGTATGTTCCTTATAGAAACAAAAACTACTCGACGGATTTTAACGAAACTTGGTACAATTGTTCTTTATACTACTGGGCAGGTTATAGTATACTTTTCATCACGCTACAATCAATAGGAGCAGAGCAGTGAAGGGAAATGTTGGGTAAACGGGAGAAGTTACTAAATTTTTTAAGCTTCGTCATCCACGCGAACGAAGTTGCAGGCACAGCTAGTATTTAATAAAGAACAAAAACAAACCTATCTATTTTTGTACAAAGGCTGTCAATATGCGCTTTCCAGTTACAGTTTTTGTCTATTATAATACCCAAAAACTTAGTGTTGTCAACTTCTTCAATTCTATCATTTTCATATTTTACCTGAACTTGTGAATGTTTATCTACTCTTATAATAAAAAATAACAATCTATTTGTTGTAAATACTCCTACCACTTAATAATAAATAATAATAATAAAATCAATTATTGTCAGGCGACTAAGGCCCATCGATAAATACCTTATTTAAAACTAACATACATATTTTATAAATAAAAAACAAAAAAACGAATGCACACGAAGTGTCGGCATCGTGTTAAGCTGCGTGGTTAATGTTGCATAGGTGTACCAAACAGCGTGTTATCGATAAATTTATATATCCCCGTTTAAGTAATAAAATGATAATGAAAATGAACTGTTTTTTTTTGCTTTTTTACAACATTCTTGAAAAACACGTTTTCTCGAGGCTCTTGGAAAAAAACATTTATATAAAAACTATTTCACCGACAAGTACTAATTAACAAAATGGATTCTTCGGATCTAAAATAATTAAAAATACTAGATTTTCAATTATTTTACAAGCCGGCTTGCATTTATTTTTTGATTTAGCGATGTATTGAGTATTCATAGACTTTTCTGCTTCTAACATGCATCGTCTCAAGGTTTTAGAGTATTTTTTGTAAATTCTCATGTGATGCCTTTTATTTGTGAATTGTGGGTGTTAAACGATGTTGGAGGTATAAACGTCTTTTAACAATGCTGCTTATTTTTATACCTTTAGTGATCTATTTATGTTTTTGTGGCAAATGTAATTAAAATGCTAGAGACGGGCTGTAGGCATTTGTTTCTATCATGCGGTCGAGTTACACTACTGTATTATAATATTACCGTGAAAAAGAGCATTGGCGGCGCGGAGGAGGCGCGGCGGAGGCGCGGTGGCGGCACGGGGGCGGCGCAGCGGCGACACAGTGGCCCTGGCCACGCGCTGGCGGCGAACCGTGCACGAGCGACAGACACAGTCTAGGGGCAATACTTAAATTCAGTAGTTGTCTTTTGTCAATGTCAGAGAAGTTATATGTTTTATATATATAATGTTTTATTATTATTATTATATTGTGAAAAAGCGTGGGTTGCTCTGTGGCATATTTTTCGTCTATCGAGCAACCCACGCTTCTTCACAATAATACTAGTGTTTTTTGTTCATTACCAATTTCAGCTTACATTAGGAATTATTTTTCACTTTTTTAGTTAGAAGTACTTTAAAAGCGTGTTTTTTAGTTTTTTTTAACTATATTTATTATTTTCGTCTCCGATTTCAAAACATGATGTCCTAATAACATTAAAATTTAATTCAAAATTACACTCCCTCCTACTATAAGTAGTAATAGTTATACATTATTTACAGAGTTGTATAACACTGTAATAACAGTTATGAGACGACAATATAATTAAATGTAATAACTGAATGATGAATGAATGCGGACAATTTTTTTTTATTAGGTACATTAATAATCTTTATAATTCCGAATGTTCAAATAGTTTAAGTATATGTATAGTATAAGTTCAAAATTATTCGAATAGTTTAAGTAGGTATGTAATCAACGATAATAGCATACATTTTAATTAAATGTAATACAGTATGTACTTATTAGTGTTTATTTTTAACTTCTATAAATAAGGCATAACAAATCAAAACATCTTCTATATATATAAAAGAAAGTCGTGTTAGTTACACTATTTATAACTAAAGAACGGCTGGACCGATATGGCTGAAAATTGGTGGGGAGGTAGCTTAGAGCCAGGAGACGGACATAGGATACTTTTGTACATTAAAAAAAAAAAAAGAACAATTAGGTAGTAGGTAGGTAGGTAGTAGGTAGGTAGGTAGTAGGTAGGTAGGTAGTAGGTAGGTAGGTAGTAGGTAGGTAGGTAGTAGGTAGGTAGGTAGGTAGTAGGTAGGTAGGTAGGTAGTAGGTAGGTAGGTAGGTAGTAGGTAGGTAGGTAGTAGGTAGGTAGTAGGTAGGTAGTAGGTAGGTAGTAGGTAGGTAGTAGGTAGGTAGTAGGTAGGTAGTAGGTAGGTAGTAGGTAGGTAGTAGGTAGGTAGTAGGTAGGTAGTAGGTAGGTAGTAGGTAGGTAGTAGGTAGGTAGTAGGTAGGTAGTAGGTAGGTAGTAGGTAGGTAGTAGGTAGGTAGTAGGTAGGTAGTAGGTAGGTAGTAGGTAGGTAGTAGGTAGGTAGTAGGTAGGTAGTAGGTAGGTAGTAGGTAGGTAGTAGGTAGGTAGTAGGTAGGTAGTAGGTAGGTAGTAGGTAGGTAGTAGGTAGGTAGTAGGTAGGTAGTAGGTAGGTAGTAGGTAGGTAGTAGGTAGGTAGTAGGTAGGTAGTAGGTAGGTAGTAGGTAGGTAGTAGGTAGGTAGTAGGTAGGTAGTAGGTAGGTAGTAGGTAGGTAGTAGGTAGGTAGTAGGTAGGTAGTAGGTAGGTAGTAGGTAGGTAGTAGGTAGGTAGTAGGTAGGTAGTAGGTAGGTAGTAGGTAGGTAGTAGGTAGGTAGTAGGTAGGTAGTAGGTAGGTAGTAGGTAGGTAGTAGGTAGGTAGTAGGTAGGTAGTAGGTAGGTAGTAGGTAGGTAGTAGGTAGGTAGTAGGTAGGTAGTAGGTAGGTAGTAGGTAGGTAGTAGGTAGGTAGTAGGTAGGTAGTAGGTAGGTAGTAGGTAGGTAGTAGGTAGGTAGCAGGTAGGTAGTAGGTAGGTAGTAGGTAGGTAGTAGGTAGGTAGTAGGTAGGTAGTAGGTAGGTAGTAGGTAGGTAGCAGGTAGGTAGTAGGTAGGTAGTAGGTAGGTAGTAGGTAGAAAAAATTGCATTGCAACGCATGCCGGGTACAGCTAGTTAACGATAAATTTAAATTACAGTAGGTACTTACCTCTAAATTAATGTTTTCCTCATCAGAACCTCCTTGCAAAATTCTAAGAAGTTCTTCCGTGGTCGACATCACTTTTTTTTAAAAAAAACTTTTAAAAAAAAAAATTAAATCGCCGTAAAACTCCACCTCGAGGTTTTTCGATACTATCTCACACTTTTAAGTCACACACCACCTGCATTTGTCAAGAAATTACTCGTGCGGAATGTGTAAAATATTTAGGAGTGCATATATTAATAAAATAAAATAAAATAAAATAAAATAAAATAAAATAAAATAAAATAAAATAAAATAAAATAAAATAAAATAAAATAAAATAAAATAAAATAAAATAAAATAAAATAAAATAAAATAACATAATATGGATAGTGGCCTGAGATGGGACAAACACATAGCTATAGTTACTTCCAGAGTAACACGACTTATACCGGTATTCAAAACACTTAGAGACAGTGCATCTATGGAACAACTCGACTTGTATACTCGGCTTTATAAACAACATACCATCACGTCTGTGTCCCCGAAGGGATAGGCAGAGGTGTACCAATGTACACCCACAGTTCGCCGGTATGTTAAGGTTCCAGGTAATAGGGGGCGAGCCTATTGCCACTAACCGGGCACAAATCCAAACTCCGACCTGAGAATTTCATAGAAAAACCCAATAACACCTTGGTCGACTTGGGAATCGAACCCAAGACCTCTAGCGTAGCAGTCGCGCTTAGCGCCACTAGGCCAACTCGGCTTTATGTCAATCCATAATACAGTATTGCATCACTGTATGTTAAGGAGCTGCAAAGACACATCTACTTAGCTTAGAAAGAGCACAAAGAGCGGTGCTTAAAGTTTTAACAAGAAAACCCTTCAGGTATCCAACATCTCAATTATGCACTGAATGCAAGGTCCTAACAGTTCGCCAACTCTTTGAGCTCAGAGCCGTTGTCAAGAAACATCAAACCGTAACACGACCTGACCCCAATAGACGAAGCAAAATGCCTGCGTGCCCTCATGTTCATTGCAAAACTTCATTTGCGAGGAGACAGTATAAGGCCACAAGTAGCAAACTATACAATACCATAAACAGAAACATCAACATTGTTTCTCTCAGCAGACACGAACTAAAAGATAAAGTCTCTAAATGGCTCCAACTGCTAGATTATCAAAAGACGGAAGACCTACTGGCATATATTGCATAACATCACACACACTCAAACCACAAACACGCACACACACACCCTCACACACACACACACACACACACACACACACACACACAAACACACGCACACAAACAGGCTAATTAATTAATTACTTACACTTACGTAAAGCTTCATGCGCGGCGGTACAATACAGTCTCTATAATATTTATCTCCTACCAATAATATGTAAACTTTGTCGTTTTTGCAGTAGCAACAGTTGCAATGACGGTTGATAGTTTAGATAGAACGAGCTTTAGCAGAAATGCAGAGACTAAGAGGTCTACACACAACACAAGAGACTGACAGGTCTAAACCTCATTCATCGTGCGGTTTTTCTTGTAATACATGACTCAGCATTAAAATCTGTGAGTGGGGGGCGCATTGTCTTACATAACTTTTCAACTCCTATCATCGGATGTCCGAAAATATTTCTCATACCATTCAAAGTCAAAGATCATTCTTCATAAAAATTTAAAAAATAAATATTAAAACATATAATCATTGAAATTCATAATATCACTAATCATACATTTACTTTTTAGATACTAATATTTGTTTTAATATCTTTGTTTATACTAATGGTCAAAACTCATAATCATTTCAATAAATAACTATAATACTCCTAAATATGTTTTATTCTAATATTCGTTTTCATGCATTTCTTAATAATAAGTGTTTTTATCCATAATATTAAAAATCATAATCATCGACTCCATTGAAAAAATAGAAATAACGGAAACGAATCGCTGCAAAACCGACTCCACGTAGTCTTTTCTGCCCTACCCTAGAGTGTAATTTAGAGTCGCGTAGGCGCGGAGGGGTGAGGCGGCCCGCGGGCTGAGGAGCAGGTGGTCTTAACACTCGCCGCCGCGGCTGAGGCTGGCCGGCGAAGCCGGCCAGCAAGCCGAAGCTGCGGTGGTGAGCGTAAAACCATCTGCGACGATAAGCTCGCGTGGGGCCGCCGGAACCCTGCAGCGCCGGAGCCGTGACAGAAACCATGCCTCCTGCATGTTGCATGCTGTATGCTTGCTTGCATGCTGCAGCAATATTGTACAGAAATGTGTATTAGTGTCTAATATTTTAGGTGTTAATTATCAATTCTTTGTTATGCCTATATAATGTGAGCAATATGTAAAATTGTGTATGATAAAGTTTTTAATAATTAAGGAGTTAGATATTTGTATGGTGTATAATTAGTTTGCTTATAAAAGTTATGCTTAAATATCATTATGCGTAAGGATATTTCACACAAAAAAAATCATACAAAGACACCCCGACAAACGGACATGGTTATATTCGTTAATTGAAGTTGTAACACAGTAAGCTATTCTGAACAATGACGTTATGAGTTGAAGTATGTTTTCAGTAACAACATTATTAATTAAAGCAATATGATCATCGAATGTTATGAAAAAAAAAAGTTCTGAAAAAATAAATTATAATTTTAAACTGGTACTTGGCAGTAACAGTATTGATAAAAAAAATATGATCACAAACGGTTTTGAGATCAATTGTTAGTAATAAAAATGTATGAATTAAAAAAGTATGAATAAAAAAATTATGAAGAGTGATTACTATGAGCACGGACCGGTAGTAAGACCAAAAATAGGATTAAGAATTTTATGTAAGCCAATATGGACCCCTGTGAGTGAACAATAAATCACCCCTATTTTACCACCCTTTTGTTTCAATCGTAATGTCACGCAAGGAAGTTTCTCAGGAAATTTACTACTGTTATTAACGTCTTCCATTCATTCCAAGACCGATCTAAGTTATCAAAATTCTCATACCATTATCACGCGGCACCGCGGAGCTTTGCTTGCAGGACGTACCTACGCTTTATCTTTGCTATTCCAACTATGAGCCTTGCCGAAATTCTCTATTAATATCAATCACAAATATAACGAAGTCTCGAACTTTGTGCACACACACACACACTACACCCTCACAACAAAAATAAGGACGGTCTTTAGCGCCTTTTTTCAATCTTATAAATATAAATACATATATCTTAATATAAAAATAACATGTATATTCGCGAACACACGTGCCTGCACTTGCGTTGGACAGCGGCAATAAATCACTTCTGCCGGAGTCGTCCCTCGCGCCGCCGGGCGAACCGGGGCGTCCGGGGCGACCGGGGCGGCGTCGGGGCTCTTGCACCCACCCACCACTCACGCCAATTACAACCTTATGTACAGACGACCATGCATTGATATTCACTTTTTGTAATTTATTGTATCGATTTTAGCATGCAGTTCAACCACGCATGTCTGATTGGTTGCTAGCCCTTGCCGTTTTTAATACAGTGGGCTGTGATTATTATACTTCAGGATACGGAATAATCAACCTAATTGACTACATAAGTATGGAATAGTTTACTATGACGCGACGTGCCGAATACATTATTTAGCGTACCTATTGTTGTGGGTTTTTTCGTTTGTAGTATTGATTTTGAGCTTGTTGTACCAAAGTGGGTATATCATAGAAAATTAGAATTAAAAAATGGTAATTCTTTAGATGATTTGCTATACTAATAGATTAATTTTACCAAACTTGTTGCTTTACAAACATGGTTGGAGTGTAGCCTTAGGGGCGCTATGGAGCAAGGACTTAGTCAATTTTTCAAAGTTTTTTTTTTCGGAATCTTGCCGATTTTATTGCAGTATCGGGTTGACCTTGTCTGTAGCAACCATTTAGGGTCTGAGAAGCATGGCCCTACGACGCACCGTTTCCGAGATATGAGCCTTATACTGGTTTATTATTTTATATAAAACTATTTATATTTCCAAATTGGTAGCTCGTATGAGATTGTTTTCGGGAAAGAAATTATTGCTCTACTCAAAAGCCATGAGGTCATGTAAAAAAATTAGCAAAAACTTCGAAAAAAAAAATAATGATCAAAATTTTCTAAGTGTCGGTCGTCGATTTCAGGGGCAAAGGACTTAGTCAAATTTTCGGAAGATTTTTTTTTTTACGGAATCTTTTCGATTTTTTTGCAGTATCGGGTTGACCTTGTCCGTAGCAACTATTTATGGTCTGAGAAGCATGGCCCTACGACGCACCGTTTCCGAGTTATGAGCCTTTTCCTTAAACGGCCTTTTAACGTAAACGGCCCATAGATGACGTTACGCGTCCAATTATCAAAGTAGGTTTTTGTTAACGTAAACAATTATAAATTACTAGCGGCCCGTCCCGGCTTCGCACGGGTATTTAACACATTATTAAAAAGTTAGGATTGAAGGTTTCTGTGTTATTACTACTATTACGCTCTTTATAATATTAGTATAGACACACCCGTACCTCAGTGATGTTTAAATCGCATAGTTAGCCGAGCAGAGTAAGCGACAATCACGCGACTTTTTTTTTTAATTCTTATATTTTAAACTCGTGATATCTTTCGAAGGGAATGTCCAAAGTGAATAATTCAAAAAGTTACATAAAGGTATTGAAGCAGTCTTGACTATGAAGTAATTTATTTCGATAAGGATCAATACCAAGTAACAAATAAAGAGCCTTTTCTAGCGGCGTCCTTTCAATAATATTTTTTTTAATAAAATATCTCTTATTGTGACCTAACTGTAGGTAATAGTTAGACATATGCTGTCGCGACACTTTTTGTAGATAATTATATGTTCTACAAAGACGTAGTACATTATTTTGTTCTATAATCAATAGTTTTCGCAGCGCACGCGATGCAAGAAAGTTTTTTGGTAATTTTTTCACACCTTGGTTTACATTATTGAGGTTTTAGTATGGATCCCCAAGTTTTTTAAATAATTTATATAGCCTATGTTCACCGGAGGTAGTGTAGCTTCCCAACAGTGAAAGAATTTTTCAAATCGGTCAAGTAGTTTCGGAGCCTATTCATTTCAAACAAACAAACAAACAATCAAATCTTTCCTCTTTATAATATTAGTGTAGATTTTTTTACTAACAATACAGTTTCAAAGATGAACAAGGCTAGTAATTGTTTGAATTTGTGCGCCGTCAAACGGCGCCGAAAATGGATCATAAGGTTTGTAACATATAATAAACTATACCATATTCTTACAAATAAATATATCTTTATCTTTACGATTATAAAGATTTTGAGTAGGTAATCGACTATCTTTTGTTTTTAGAGCACACATTGAACTTTTACATCGATTTTGTATTTTAACTAATAAATTATTTGAATTATATTTGAAATACACGGTGTCTATCAATTTATTGATTGTTGCTAAAAATAACTCCGTAACATAGAATTGTGGCGACAAATCAGTGATACGCCACATCACCGTTACAAATCTCTCAGATTTAACACTTTTCAACCGACTTCAAAACGAGGAGGTTCTTAATTTTTATTTATTTATTTATTTATTTATTTAGGTTAGCCAACAATTGTTTACACATAACATTACATTTCGAATTGACATATAAACATTTGTAAGTGTAACAATCACTTATAGGCTAACACCACATGCACTATAGGTAAACGGCTTAAATTTACTAAATTAATTATTTAGTTAGTTTTGTTCTTAAGATTAGGTTAGATATAACATTGGAATTCACTAATAAAACTTAACTTAACTGATATGATTAACATGAAGTTAATTAATTCATAAAGCTTAATTAATATGTTTAACAAGAAAGTGGCAACATTAATTCATATTTTAAAAACATATTTAATTTAAATAAAATAATATAATTGGGATACTAAATTAATTGATTTTAATTATTTTTTTTGTATACAATGGTCAATCAGTGTTGGTGAGTGAATTATTTATAAATACTTTAACAATTTTGCTTAAACTATCCTGGTTTATATCCACTAAATCACTGTAACTATTGAGAATTTTTTTGAGATAAGTCTGTAGATATTTTTTTTTTTGTTAACTGTATGTCTATTCTGTAAATAATTTCGGTATCGAGCTTCACCTGAGTGACAATAAAGCTCACTTCAAAAGTGAACCCAATTGGCCTTGATTTAGAATTCAAATTCGAGAATACGCATTTGACATCTCACCGCGGATTCCGTTGTCGAGACATGAAAATAATGTTACAGAATAGCACTACTGGTGAAATGAATATGCAGTTTCACTTAATCATTAACAAGCTACTTCTATATAAGGTGCTATAAAAACATCTGCCACGGCTTTAATGGGAGGTAGTATTGTGTTTATAGATTACAATAGTATAGATAAATTATTGATTATTTATCATATTTTATTTCATACAAAAAAAATAATAACGTATAAATTTGAATTGATTTATTAGTATAAAACCATCCCGTGTCCTAAGCTGTTGCCGCTCCGCACCGAATTCACGTAATTTGTGAACCACGTTACGCAGAATAGAGTCGAATGTTAATTTAACAATTTTTTTTTCTAAAATTTAATTAACTGTTCCGGGGTACGAAAGTTCTTCACTATTGTAATCTATAAACACAATACTACCTCCCATTAAAGCCGTGGCAGATATTTTTGTAGCACCTTATATATGGTTTCCAAGTGAAATCCAACTGTACCTAAACATAAATGTTTCTTATTTATTATCAAGTACAAGTAAGGCAGATTGAGGTTTAATAGGCGAAGTTACACACACCGTTTCACAACTTTAGAAGGTTGAATTAGAAAAAATGCTTATTTCCTATTTAAAAAAAAAGGCTTCTACACTTATTTTGATGAAAGGAGAATGACCATTTCCAGTATCGCTTCAATCTAAATTGTGCCATAAGTTGGTGATAACAATAATTACTTTTTTTAATTTAAAAGCCTATATCTAATAGTAGATAATCATAACTTCCCCGAACAAAAAGTGATAAAAATAAAAGTTTTTGTTTTGTATGTAGGTACTTATCAACTTCGTACATTCCTACCTACACTCTACACTCATTCAAAACGATACCATAAATAGTGACGCGAAGCAAGTGTTTTTGTGTTTCATTACGATTTACTTTTAAGAAGTAATAATTATATTATCTGTGTTAAATAATGTCATATCATTGGCCACGTGGAATGCGTTTGTCACCGAGAGAATCATATATAACACAAGCTGATTCCCGCGACTTCGTCCGCGTCAATTTCTTAAAATTGCGACTATAATTTAAGATTTAAACTATCCTATCTCTCAAGTTGGATCGAACTGCACATGGTGTGCGAATTTTATTATAATCGGTTAAGTGGTTTAGGAGTCCATTGAGGACAAACATTGTGACACGAGATTTATATATATTAAGATAGTACTTTAAAAAGGGTTAATAATCATTACGTTATTAAGATTGGGGCACGCTTGTACCACCGAACGAGATTACTGGAGTACCTACAAGCAGTTCTTCATAATAATACGACATAATGAATTTCAAGTCCCAGCTCTATTTTTAGATGATATTTTTGACGAATATGTGTATGAAAATGTAGAACTTGATGTGTAGTTGTGTACCTACCACACTTTTATTTAATTAACTTATGTTTTGAGTATCTGCAGTATTTATTTAAAATGCCTGTGTGATTCGCATTTCTAGTTATTTTTTTATATCATTATACTGACAAACGGAAAGATCTAGCTAAGAAAGAAGTACCTAAGTGGTCACCGTCGTCTATGGACATTTCGAATACCATTAGAATAGCTAATCTGTTGATGATGAGGTACTAAAAAGTAGTCACTGCTCTAGCGGCATAAAGTAGGTGGAAACACGATAACAGATTACCTGGCCTCTGTCAAAACTCAATAAAAATAGCTACTTTGATTTTTCTCATTCTAACAAGATGAAATCTGTGGAAATGTTTCGTAAAAAGAATCGCTTTTTACAACTAATTCAATTCAAAACTACGGCAAAATGCGGAGAATTATTTAAAAAAAAAATAAGATAATAATAAAAGTACCTTAATCATACTTTATATTAAGATATATTACATTGTGGCACAATATATTTGATAATGATACTAAGTGCCATAGTCACTTGGTCATTCTCCTTTATATGGGAACAGGACCACCTTGAAGGTATAGAGAAAAACATAGATGAAAATAAGATATATTTTTTTATGGGACAATGATGAACAATATTACGAGTAGCTATGCTGACTATATGGCGCTGCTCAGCCTTAAGTGGACTAAGGAAGTTGTTGGCCATATGTGAGAATTATGCTGAGGCTCATGGCTTTAGGTATAATAATGCAACTAAATGTGAGGTGGTGGTTTTATAGTGCGGTAATTATACCCACGAATATACCACCGGTGGCGTTACAAGGATGATTTTTGACTTCTTGACTATTTCTTATTGACAAATAAGAAATAGTCAAGAAGTCAAAAATCAAAGAAGTCAAGAATATACTCAGTTTAAATACGTTGATCATGTGGTCACGGTTTCTCTTACGGATGACCAGGACATCATGGGTAGGGTGCAGGGCGATAGCGGCCCTCGCAATTTATCTATAATATGTATGTATTTAGACACATATAATATGTTTATCATTTGTCTGGTTACCATAACACAAGCTCTGCTTAGCTTGGGATCAGATAACCGTGTGTGAGTTATCCCGGAATATTATTTTATATTATGGCCTGTCGGAATCGCGCAGGCAGAGATGGGGCCGGGGTGTTTTAGTCGGTTAAAGACCGACATATGCCCACGCTGTGCCCTCAGCTTGGGGTGAAAACTGACGCTATTCAGAGCCTAGGTTACTGACAATACAAGTTAAAGGAGACCCAAGAGACGAGCCTGTGTGTGTGTGCTTAGTGTGGGCTTCTGTCTTTTTCCATTTTTGTACTACCTCTAATTGTAAATAAGGAGAAAACAAACGATTTTTATTATTATAGTCATTTTACTCGTGAAGCTTGGTTGTGGGTTAGGTATACGCAGAAGGCTACAACGCTCTGCGCAATACATGACGTATATAAAGCGTTGCCTTGGTTTTAAAGTGCATCAGGCATGTTTGTAGACGCGAAACGATGAATATGCCGTCTGGTAGGATATGGTTAATGTAATGTTATTACATTACGTTAACTTTCGGAGTACATTAACATTAACTAGTCGGTGTCAGCCGCAAATAGCAAATTTTAATACTTTATTATAAGGACCGACACCGACTCCAAAAATAACAATAATTGTGCTTGAAGTATAATTATACTTATTATCCAAATATTTTGGTTATTTGATAAGCAGTACATTTAAAATTATTTCATACTTTTCAGTGAATCGGCCTTTTGAAGGCGGTTCTCTTTTTTTCTTTAAATAAATTAAATAGTTATCATTTTATTTCTTTTTTTTTTAATGTAGGTAATTACAGTATTGAAAAGAAAATATGATTATTGATTATTTTTGTTCGAACATTGAAATACAATTTTCGATTAGATACGAACGGTTTTTGCGTCTTAACATGTATGGATAGTCCTCGAAAGAAGTTGACATCTGCATCAATCGTATATGACAATGCACAAAGCCTTTGCTAATTGGTAACTGTGTATGGAAGCATGTCCAGCCTTTTACGTAACCTTTCCAAAGGCATTTGGCTCAAAATTTCTAGTTGAACCCTCGCTTTGTCATATCAAGTTTCTCTGTTCCGCCTGAAATCTGGCAACGGATTGTTAATTGGTATCTAGAGAGAGACCTTTCATTCCGAGTGCAAGATAATTACTTTAACGCTCGCATGCGAACGTTTTCGACAGTTTCGCGTAGCACGTAACCTGAGAATGCATGGTTTAGTTAGTCCATAGTTGCACTCGTGCAGGGATCGTCAAAGGTAAGTGTCAATACCGTTCAATTACTGTTGCAGTGAAATTGGAAGTGAAGTCCTTTTCTAGTAGTCCGATCCTTTGGATTGTTGCTAACGAATCGGATGTCAGCTGACCCTTTGTGCAGATATTCCGACGAGCTGATTGAGACATACCATCTTAACAGTTTACACCAAAGCGATGCCATGAGTACTATTTTTTATGAACTAACTACTAATATTAAATAATAACAAAAAAATAGACATATACACATCCCGTATTTACAACATCTAATAAACTAGAATAGAAAAAAAAATAACACTTAAACAATATAGTAAAATATTTCAAACTCGGAAATAAAAATAAAAAAAAACAATCATTTATAAAGTTTCTATGCACTTTTGAGAAACCTATATAGTTATATATTATCGAAATGCACTAGGCTTGCGAGTCTGCCGTCAATATTTTTCGTACCTAAGAAGTAAACTGGTGTTACTTTTCAAATACTTACACCTACTAAGTTAATATTTTGTGTATTAATCTCATCAAAACCATTGACCGGGCTGGTCAATGGTTTTCAATTATTGCTATTTTTTGAATGCAAGCACAATTTATTATTGTTATTTTTGGAGTCGGTGTCGGTCCTTATAATATAGTATTAAAATTTGCTATTAGCGGCTGACACCGACTCCAAAAATAACAATAATTGTGCTTGAAGTATAATTATACTTATTATCCTATTATTTTGGTTATTTGATAAGCAGTAGGTAGGTACATTTAAAATTATTTAATATTTTTCAGTGAAACGGCTTTTCGAAGGCGGTTCTCTTTTTTTTTTAAAGAAATTAAAACGTTTTCTTTTTTTTTATCCATTTTTTTTATTTGTACCCATTTCGTGCCATCATGCGATGTGCATCGAGACTACGATTCTGGGGTAACTTTAACAGTATTTTAGGTACACTGGCGGATAAGGTCCATGGACTATTCATCAGGCTCTGGGCAGGCAGACATTTGCAGCCACAAGTATATGTAGCCATTTAATTTAATATTTTTTTATGTTATTAAGCTTACTTACATAGGCTAAGTTCATAATAAAACTGGATCGAAGTCTAAGCCCAAAGTGTGAATTAAATCTTTTGAATTTCAGTTATCGCGTGGCATACTTACTTAAAAAACTGGCCAAGTGCGACTCGGACTCGCGCACGAAGGGTTCCGTACCACCGTCGTATGAGAGCCCCCCTTAAATATTCATTTTATGTGGTTTTTAGTATTTGTTGTTATAGCGGCAACGAAAATACATCATTTGTGAAAATTTCAGCTTTCTAGCTATCACGGTTTATGAGATACAGCCTGGAGACAGACAGACGGACAGACAGACAGCGGAATCTTAGTAATAGGGTCCCGTTTTACCCTTTGGGTACGGAACCCTAAAAAAGACAAAGGACCTACAGACGAATTGAGAATGACTTACATCCTTTTTGAGGTAGTTTTACAAGCATGACAGAAGGAGTTACATTCGCTTTTATAATTTTAGTTTGGATAGCTGCACCCAGGCGAAGTAACGAGCAAACCTGAGTGAATTTACTTTCCTGGTAACTATTTGTTTCAAATATAGACAATTAGTTATTTGTACGCCTTCAACGGCAAGACATAGCGCTCTTTTTATATACTTTTTTATTGTAACATCTTTGTATTACCTAAGTTCTACAAATAAAAAAATTTGAATTTGAATTATATTTTGTAAAACTATTTTACTTGTGTGCCTCATTGCTAAAGCCAGTAAAAATGTAGTTTTAGGGTGAAAGAGTAGCTTTATGCACAGTATCTCACATTTACAAAATTATTAGGATTATAGGCTCATTTCGGGTCGTCAGGGCCCGTATTCGTGGTGTGGGAGATTTGATATGTATTTCTATTTTTAAAAGGCTACTGACTATGTGAAACGCACTCACCTTTGTTCATACAAACCTCTCCGTCTTCAGCAATTTCTGGGCAAGCATGACAGCATTTTAGGTTTAAAATATAGCCTACTAGCTAGCCTTTTAGGCTAGGGTGCGTTTTACCCCAGCAAAGACAATATTAAAAATAATATAAAATAAATATTTGCCGCCCAGCTAATTTCGAAACGGCCGCAAAAATGGCTAAATTGAGGCATTTAATCTATAAAACATTTACATAACTATTTTTGACAATATTTTGCCGGGGTTTCGCACACTCGCGTGGGTTGCATTTTTTGTTCACTATTTCGGATCCCACTGCTGGGCCAGACCTCCCCTTTCATCCTCTAAAATTGGGTGTCCTTTCGGTAAAAGTAACTATTGTCCTTTCAAACAGCCATACATTCAAGACGCAACACACGAATGTCGGTTGCATTTTCAAGGAAGTCGCTAGGCACTGCTTGACAGATAACTGATAAGGTGCATTATGTGCAATAAAAGTTTTTACTTCGTGCTATTCTATTGCTGTGCCCTTACCGGGGTTCATTTTTACACGACTGCCCAAAAAGGAGTGTTATGTTTTCAGGGTTCATGTATGTATGTATGTTTGTGAGTTTCTTTATTCCACCCTAACTTCTAAAAGGCTTGACCGATTTCAATGTTTGTGGTATCATTAGAAGCTTTGAGTTATCCCGAGTGACATAGGCATCTATGTGAACATTAAAAAATGGTCAAGTGTGAGTTCTAATCGCCTGCAAAGGGTTCCAAACGATTTTTTTTTTTGCTCAATATTGGTCATTATATCACTAAAAGGTATGAAATAAAAAACTAGGTAATAATTAAAAAATTAAAAACACGCCTGCCATGACAAAAAAAAGTGAACTAAAAAATTAAAAACAAGTCAAATATTTGCAGTCGGGGGACGGTTACTTGGAACAATTCATTACAGGGGCTTGGAACAATCTGTTTTATTTTGTGCCAATCTACCACTCATAAGCCCAATAAATGATTTAAATTTGAAATAAATGATTTCGCAATTGAATTCGCAATAAATTGTGTGTGTGTACATAACTAGTTAAATGAAATAAATAAAACGAGTTGAAAATTATTTAATTTGAGGTGAACTCGCCAGCTTATACAGTGGTATTAAGCACAGCCTCTAGATTTGTATTACATATTATTTAATTACTCTAGTTTATCTTAAGCAATTTTCTATTCATTCTATCAAACATAACATAACATACCATCACGCCTGTATCCCCGAAGGGTTAAGCAGAGGTGTGCCAATGCACACCCACAGTTCGCCGGTATGTTTAGGTCCCATGTAATAGGGGGCGAGCCTATTGCCACTAACCGGGCACAAATCCAAACTCCGACCTGCTACTGAGAATTTCATAGAAAAACCCAATAACACCTTGGTCGACTTGGGAATCGAACCCAAGACGAGAGGCAGTTCAGCAATTTCAGCAATTTTCTACATACAAATCTATCTCCTATAATAGGTACTATAGGAGACAGTTTTCGGTGTTTTGAGTATGATTATGGATAAGAAACTAATAAAAGGCCAGGCAATAACATAATTTAATTAGAAATCCCAACCAGTTAAATGCCCATGAACCTTAACCTTTTAAGCACTTTGCTAAATATCAATTGCCGTGCCCCTAGCGCCCGGCTACGAATCGGTGAAATAAAAGCTCCTCTCTTTCTGCTCCTCTTAAGCTCCGATTTGTGAAATATCATGGTGTACAATAAAAAGTATTCTATCTGTCTATCTACATAAATAGAGAGATATAAAATAGATGCAATTAAATCGAACAAAACAACAAAAGTCGAGAACATTCTCTGTCGCATAAATACGACACGGGCGGTAGGGGCACGGAAATATTTGTCGCATATATACGACTCGGGCGGTTAAAGGGTTAAGGGTGCTGTGTGAAGACCTTACCTTTCATCTTTCAAATCCTTTCGTCAAGGAATCGCTGGAGAAACGCCATAACGTCATCAAGGATGCTTCAGCTATGTAGAAAGTATGGTCTAGCCGCTGAGACATGTGGCGAAGAATTTACTTAACACAAATTACTATCACTTATTTGTACCTAAACATTGTTTTTAATTCAAAACTATTGAAGTTTCAGGTAATCATTGAAGGTTACAATCTATACCTACTTATAATAAATGTGTAGAAACGTCAATTCTGTACATGAAATATAATATATTTTCAAAATAACTATCAGGGGTTGATTAGTGATCGATACTGATGCCAAAAATGCAATCAGTTATATTTTTGTCTGTCTGTCTGTATGTTCCTTATAGAAACAAAAACTACTCGACGGATTTTAACGAAACTTGGTACAATTATTCTTCATACTCCTGGGCAGGTTATAGTATACTTTTCATCACGCTACAATCAATAGGAGCAGAGCAGTGAAGGGAAATGTTGGGAAAACGGGAGAAATTACTCAACCGGTATATTCCGCGAGCGCCGAGCATGGCCGAGCGGACTGAAAATATTGGTATGTTTTAAGCTTCCGTCGCGTGTGCAGCCTTAATGGTTAAAGACTCATTGATAAGCTTTGTCAGTAAATAATATAACACGGTTTTTTATTTTGAAAATCAAGATCAACTGACATGTGTCAGGAACGCATTCTCTCAGCGGCAGGACCATAGGGCATGTAACCTTGTGTATTTATTTATTTTTATTTTATTCTTTTTTCTTAGCCTGTACTGTCCCACTGCTGGGCAAAAGCATCCCCCAATTCCTTCCATACTACCTTATCCCGCGCCACCTCGAACCAGCCCTCGCGCTATGCGACTAAGTCATCCCGCCACCTCTTCCTGGGCCGGCCTCGGCGACGCCGTCCATCTGTTGGCTCCCATTATGTACAGACCCTTGCCCAGCGGTCACTTTGCATGCGACTGACGTGACCCGCCCAATCCCATTTAAGTATTTATTTTACTATAAATTAATTAATAATGATGCAGAACATAACATACCATCACGCCTGTATCCCCGAAGGGTTAGGCAGAGGTGTACCAATGCACACCCACAGTTCGCCGGTATGATTAAGTCCCATGTAATAGGGGGCGAGCCTATTGCCACTAACCGGGCACAAAATCCAAACTCCGACCTGCTACTGAGAATTTCATAGAAAAACCCAATAACACCTTGGTCGACTTGGGAATCGAACCCAAGACCTCTAGCGTAGCAGTCGCGCTTAGCGCCACTAGGCCAATGATGCAGAAAGACTATAATATTATAGTATAGATGTTACCTAAGGTTTCGTTGATTGAGTTCTTACCGATTAATTTCTACAGATCTGGATCCCACCAGATTTCCAGAATATTAGTTCTCTTTAAAGGTATATGATTATCAATTATATCAGACTCAAAATTATCTTTTCATTTTCCTTTAGTACAGCAAGCTTCGATTGACAATTCCAATTCAGAGTTCCTCTAGAATTTTTTGTTTACCTAATTCATCTCCATTGTCTAAGCAAAATTTTATTTGTTCTTTAGAAAAGTCATATCGGCGGCTTGGATTCGAACCTGCAGCCTTGTGCAAATAATTATGTATATAATTATACAGGTTTTGGTTAGGGTATGGGTGAGCAGAATAAAACCAAACAGATACATACACAGAAAGCTTTACTTCTTACATTAAGTTACATCGAAAGAGGGTGGGTACAGTTTTATAAAATAATATCACATCGAAACTGTCTTTTACGAAATACATTGTACCCGGCGACTACAACAGACATAGCAGCCGAAAACAGTAAAAAAGAATTGAATATTCATAATAAACTTTAGCACCGAAACAAATATAGATGCTGTTGCAAACAGTTTAGTTCGAAAATTGACAGATACACTGTATTATGTTGAATTTTGGTTTAATAACAATTTTGTTTCTTTTTTATAATTTTTGCAAAATTTATTTTAAGAGTTCAACTCTTTGGTGAGATAAATAAACGTTACAGTGCGTACAGTCAACTGTCAGTGGTAACACTGGAATTTAATTTCAGAAGCCCTTATGTCCAAAGCATTAAGGTCGCAATTTGTATTTCATCGTCCACTGTGAGGTACGCTGTACTTTAGATATTAGTCGCACAGACTGTCGTGCTATAGGAACGGTTCATTTATCTCCAACAAACTTATGATAATTATGCAAATAATATTAAAATAAGATTTAATTCTAAACAATTTGTGCATGAATGCAGTTTTTGTGCTCTAATAGGTACATTATTATGGCAATTTTTATAAACCTAGTAGTTGGGATTTTATATTCGAGACACAGTAAGAAGCAAATCATAAGTATCGCTCAAACATTATTATCAGTAAGTTGGCCAATTTAGGCAAATCATAGAAGAAGAAAAAGAAAATTAAAGAAAAATTACTTATTGAAGACAAATCCACCTTAACCTAAGAAAAAGATCAAAAACCTTAAATACTACACTACCTTACATCCTACACACTCATCATCTCCCGAGCCTTTTCCCAATTATGTTGGGGTCGGCTACCAGTCTTACTGGATTCAGCTGAATACCGTATTTTACATGTAGCGACTGCCTATCTGACCTCCACAACCCATTTAACTGGGTGAACACAGTATCCCATGGTAAGACTGGTTGTCAGAATTGACTTAACGACTGCCAAAGATCTTCGTATGACAGTCGGGACCTACGGCTTAACGTGCTATCCGAGGCACGGAGGGGTCTCGGTATGTTCACAAATGGCTTAACCTGTATTATCGGTCAAACCGCACGGCTTACACTTAGCCACGAGCCCCTAAAAATATATTACATCCTACACACTGTTAACATTATAATCTTAAAAAAACTTACATTAGTTTACGTTACATTCTAATCTATCTTACTCTACATTACGTTACATTCTAATCTATCTTAATCTTAATCTATCGTACTTAAAACTTATACATCTACGTGCGATGGCTGAGATCAAACAACTCAAATAGACGGTTGGCGCAACGACGGATATAGGACTTAAACTAAAGACGATTACAAATGTAGGTATTAAGCGAAAAGCGTAAATACATATGCACTTAGCGGCTTACAACTTGTTATAAGTGAAGCTTGTATGGGTTAAATGAATAAAGGCATCTTGGTGACGGCCGTTGTATACTTACAATAATGATGTTATACTACTTATACTTAGCGCTCCGTCTCCCCAGCAGGCGCGGTAGACGGCCGGGGGCCACGGTACTATTACAATTATTACTATTTATATGTTGAGAGAGTCAACCTGAATTACATACACAAAGAGTCAAACGAGTCCAAATTGAATGTATTTTTGGGAGGACTTGAACATCTGAAGGTAACGCCGCATGGCCGGCTAGCAACAGAGTCAAGTAACTTTATAACCTTAATTTGGGAAGACGGACACTATTTATGATATATATATACAAAATTCGGTGCGCTTGCGGCCGGGCGTCAACCGAATTGGCAAAGCTCTGCGAGTAACACACCGAAACTAGACATTCGTAAACATTTTGCAACTAAAAAGTTATTTAAATTTAGATATCATTTTTCGATAACGATGCGTCGCCACATATACCTCGGTGACGACAATATAATATATCTTTTATTTCTCTTTCCCAAATAATATGACCCACAAATTTAAATTTAATAAAAATTATTCTTTTTCCTGTGTCTAATACGAGTGGTACCTTTGCTGTTACGAACACACGGGCACTGCCCCTCAAATTTTAAAATAATGCATTAAATTGGGAATTTAAACGAAACTACGAATTTTACACAATTATGATTCTGATATGAATAATAATTAATTTCACAAGAAAATGAAAAGTCCTCACTCCAGTAGTGACTTTAGTCTTTGCTTTCAAAAGATTAATGAAATAAAATATATCTTTTGTAAAAATATTTGATGGGCGAAAAAAGGAGCAGAAATAGTTACCAACCTACCAACATGCATATATTATTTATTCATTGTTTTTTACTGGATTTTACTGGATTCACAACTGATGGACATGTTGTATTTACACTAGCCCCAATCCGCTTAGTTCTTACAAGATGGACAATGCAAGCAACTTCTAACAAAAAACTTAACTTGTTCTCAGTCTTATCATTCTTAAACTATCAAGTGTCAACAAATTTCAACAACAACACCGCGGTTAAAGCTATAAAATAAGAAAGGTATTCCTTATTATTACCAAAGCGGATCACTACTAAACGACATTATAGAATTTCTTATAATTTATAATGATATCTTAAGTCTTTTTTCGAAACGGACAAATGCATTGCCAAACGATTTTACGGCCGATGTAAGCCGGCGTTGTATATGTGTAAGATATCTGATAGATCCTGAATAGGAAACAGTCACGTTGTTAAAGTAACAACTGGATGGACTGGCCGTAGAGGTGGAAAACGCAATGGCTATCTCTCGTGTTTGATGTTAATCACGAGTATATTAAGTCCAACTTACTTAATTTTTTACTATCTACTTTCAAATCATTATTTAATGCAAGATGTGTACGAAAAAGTTTCGATGTGTTATGTGCTTCAAATGAGATCTTAATAAACACATGGCAAAGATACATGTATACAATACCAGTTTAACGTGAAAACTCTCGAATGATTGTAGGCCGCGAACAGAATGCTATCTACAAACGTTATGGTACTAAGCTGAACACAATGTGTGTTCTCAGTTGACAATGACATGGTACAAATATAAATCCTAAGTGGTTATGACACGCTCCATACAACTACACGCCTTGTAAACGATCGGCAGAATACGTAATCTCCGGCGTTCGCGGCTAAGCTAAGTCAGCCACCGCATATAAGCACACGAAACAATAAAGTGATACTTATGTTAATGTCTGGCGGTTGGTAGCCAGTGTGTGAAAACTATACCTTACAGTGAAAATGGTACAGGGTCGTACGCGTCTATTCGAGATGACTTTATGATTATGCGTTAATTTGATAGGTGCCTCTTTGTGCCGTAAACTACCTTATACGTAACTATATCTAAACACACTCGGAGCTTGCTCAGACGAGTGTGCGGCCTACCTAGTTTAGTAATACAGTACAGTTTAAGTCTAGGCCCACCGTGATGCGGCAGGTGATTAGCATAAGATATTCTAACACAACTTACTTTACTGTTTTTACACACTCACCTAAATACTAACTACTAACGTCGGCGACGTGTTCTAGGGATAAGGAATATAAGATAATTACTCCTAACTTCATAAAACTAATTCTTATCCTAAGTTAATCTATCGTACTTTTGCCGAATAGAATTAACTGTCCTACCTAATCCTTCGTTAGTTTAGAGTTTCAGTGATTCGACATGCTATATGTATAATGCCGAATGTGAGAAAACCAGCCTAATTACTTAAACTAGTCTAACTAAGGCCTCACTGAAGAGGTTACTAACACTAACTTATACTATCTTCTTAAACCTAACATCGTACTGATTGGGTCGCGTACACCGCTTCAAAGCTGGCGTGTATGAAGTAAAAAGATATGTTATCCGAAAGATATAAAACCTTAGCTGTAAAAGGACTCTTCAGTCTAGGTAGCGAAAGGGACAATTTTGGGGAACCAGCCACTATTTCTGTCGATGACGAATAAAGTGAGAGGTCTATGCACTCAATTAGTTGGTTCGATGGTTTACTTTTGGAGATATTACAAAGGATAATTTTAAAAATTTATATTTTAAGTTGGTTCGATGGTTTACTTTTGGAGATATTACAGGAGATAATTTTAAAAATTTATATATTAAGTTGGTTCGATGGTTTACTTTTGGTGATGTTAGGTACAGTAGGTAAATAATTTTAAAATTTTGTAAGTTAGAAATGTATGTACAAAGGTTATTCAAAAATCTAATGAAAATAAATAATTATATCCTAACGTGTTAACACTAATTCTAATCCTAAGTTAATCTATCGTACTTTTGCCGAATAGAATTAACTGTCCTACCTAATCCTTCGTTAGTTTAGAGTTTCAGTGATTCGACATGCTATATGTATAATGCCGAATGTGAGAAAACTAGCCTAATTACTTAAACTAGTCTAACTAAGGCCTCACTGAAGAGGTTACTAACACTAACTTATACTATCTTCTTAAACCTAACATCGTACTGATTGGGTCGCGTACACCGCTTCAAAGCTGGCGTGTATAAAGTAAAAAGATATGTTATCCGAAAGATATAAAACCTTAGCTGTAAAAGGACTCTTCAGTCTAGGTAGCGAAAAGGACAATTTTGGGGAACCAGCCACTATTTCTGTCGATGACGAATAAAGTGAGAGGTCTATGCACTCAATTAGTTGGTTCGATGGTTTACTTTTGGTGATGTTTGGTACAGTAAATAACTTTAATTTTTTTTACAAACGTTATTCAAAAATCTAATGTTTCCTCCCTGAATGGTAGACTATGAACTTTCCTTCGTTCCTAATTAACAGTAAGTATAGTAAAGGTTAAATTGATACTTATAATACTGGATCTAAAAAATTTTTAAATTCTAAACCTTAATTTTAAAATCTACCCGATTAAATAGTCTACACACAAAGTTAATTACTAACAACTTAGCACATTAATTTAGTGAGATCATTCTGACGTTGAGATCAACTTTGAAACTCCAATGGTAAGTACTTTACGCTTAGAAAATTTACATTAATTTTAAGTATACGATGAAACATGGCAACGATACGTCACAAAGAAACATTTGGTTCTCTAAATACTATTTTTGTAATACGTTTTTAATTTAGCCAAAATTCAAGCTCTCGACTGAAGTCAAATGTGTAAAGTTAGTCCTCGTATTAATTTGGTGGCTTAGTAAATTAATACCTAGTAATATATAGGTCAGAAATGTTTTGTAACAAATCAGTCTTTTTGTTTCGAAGAAAAAAAATTCTAGTCGTTTCGCACTTTAACATAGATCGCTTTACTGTTAAGTTAAGACGACTCTGTTAAGTTGCGAGGCGCTAGCTAGGGTTTGACAACATAACAAAAATGGAGGTGTTTAAAGGGCACGCCCGAGCACGGCGGTGGCTGGCAGTGTGGTGCACCATCGTCGTCTGCGGCCGCAGAGGCTGAAGACGGCGATGGTAACACGGTAGCTAAAGATCTCAAACCGAAGTTCGACTAGTCTCGCCCGTTCAAAGTGTGCCGTTTAAACCCACCTACAGATAGATCGACGCCAGCAGTATAGACTATCGCATGCAGCCGACAATATGCTTTGCTGTTGAGCGCCGCTAGCCTTAACTAGCAGTGAAACAATTTTAATGCACAGGTATAAAATAAATCAGACAAGGTATTTGAATGTCGCGTCCGTGGTTCGTGGCTTTTGTTTTTTACAAAAGTCGTGACGATATGGAATGGTTCGTAGACGAGTGTTAAATAGTCAAGTTGTGAAGTACTTCGTAATACAGACACGTTTTATTCTATCCATCCGTGTTTAGAAGAAGATATTATCGATGTTGCTTCTAATGCTCAGCCGTTGTTTGGCATTTATTTGGGTCTTACATTGGTGACAGTGAAAAGGTTCGCATGTTTTGGCGTGGTGGCCTAACGTTTCCGATGCCCGTAATTTTTTATTTTATGTCTCATTTTATGTACCCAAAACTATAACAATAGAAACTGGACTAATACTGAAATAATCCGGTGTTTTTGACAGATTGATATTAATCATCGTGCGAATTGCTGCAGCCTTAATAAGTTCTTTTTATCCTGCTGTGAGTTTTGTGTTCATAAATGTTATAGTTTTGGTACGGCAGGTAACTTATGACTGGTTTAAACGATGCGAGGAATATCGAGCGAAATGCAGTACATTGCCGTCTATGATAGATCACTTATGACACCAAAGCTGAGCGGCGTCGCAATGTACTGCAACTCGAATGACATTACTCGCATCGAGTAGACCAAGCCTTCAATACAAAATGTTATCTCCTAAACATTTTTAATATTTTTTTTTAATCCTAAAGAATTCCGAAAGCTCCAAGTCTGCTAATTTATAGAATGATTTTCGTTCACCGATAAAATAACTTGTATATTACGGTAGATTTAAATACCTCAGCCGATGGCTACTCTGATTAGACCTACGACTGAGGAGAAGCCTAAGTTCTTAATGCTTCGTGATGTGCTCAAGTCAAGTCAAGTCAAGGTAAAGTCACCAGCCACGTCTCTGACGGTGACTACACGGGGCGATCCTCTGATCTGAATGTAAAACGAACAACCGCGGATTTCAATGTCAATTTAGAATATGAAATCCTGTGTCCGGGGGAGAAAGCTGCGTCGTATGAAATGTTAATTATCTTGACTCGTCAAGTGATACTTTGAAGTTGTTATAATATTTTTTGGTTATAGTTTTAGATTCAGATGGATGGCTGTACCGTTATACTCTTATTACAAATCTGTTTGGTTTAAGAAGTGATAAACACTAACTGGTAAGTATTATTATTATATCTATAGACCTATATAAATTATGAGAACTATAATTATAATATATGATATTTATATTTACACGCGACTTATCTATAGACCTATATATAAATTATGAGAACTATAATTATAATATATGATATTTATATTTACACGCGACTACATACTAATGGTCCGATATCAAAATGAAAAGTAATCGAAAACGAGGGATGTAACAATGGTATGTTGATATAACGAATGATCGCATATGATGTCTGATAAGGTTGCACTAGGTGTAATCGGAGATGCCCGACTAGTTTTAACCGAGCGGGGCTCATCGTCATGAGGTCTTGACATGATTACGGCAACCCAGTAGCATAAAAATTGCCGGCTGAAGGACGAATAGTCCGTCGTTTAAGAGTCTCGTCGGGATAAAAACTAGTCTAAACACACTGTCCACTTCATGATTAAGATAAAATGTAATTGATTTCAAATTTGTTGAATTTTTTTTGTAATATTTTGGGATATAAAACTATGAGATTAAATTTGGAGACGAATTGTTTTATTTTGAGATCAATTTTGCTGTTACAATTTTTTTAATAATTAAAAAAAAGACGAAACGAAAGTACAGATCGTTCAGAAAGAAACCTCATTACTAAGTTGACAAAAAAGAGTGTAAAAAGAATACGGACTCACGGATAAACATTTGATAAACTTTAATAAAATGACGCGGGTAACCACACGTTCTCGTTTAACTTTTTGAACACATCGTTTGGGGACATAATATACATCACGAAGGCGACCGTGTTTAGACATATAGATCGAGATTTACACCACACATTCAAAGGAGATGATTACTATGACTACATGATAAATCTATAGGCGGATTGACACTTACTCCTAACACTCTCCTAACCTAAGAACAAACATACCTACCTAGAAGCGCTCACACACATTAATAATTAAACTAACCTATTGTTATATTGATTAACCTAAAAATACATGAATTATGAAAATGACATGACTTAAACCTATTTTTTTTGTATTTTTAGTTTTTTTTATCTTTTTTTGTTTATTTTTATATTTTTTGTTATTTTTTTGTTTATTTTTACATTTTTTTATCTTTTTTTGTTTATTTTTATATTTTTTGTTAATTTTTTTGTTTATTTTTATATTTTTTTGTTTATTTTTATATTATTTTTTTTATTTTTTATATTTTTTTGTTTATTTTTATATTTTTTGGTTTCATTTAAAAGCTAACTTACATTTAGAATAAAGATTAAACATGTAAAAAAGCGAATTAATTTTGGTTTATTTCTTGAGTGAAAGTAAAGTTGAGAAGTTACAATTTCATAAGACCGAACGTATCATGGAATGACAAAAATCAATAGAATCTGAATCAGAAATTTGAGACCTATTCGCGTTACTAACGGTCCGTATACATGATGCTACACATACAAATGTCAACGGTTACATGTTACATTGCGACGATTACGCTTGTTTGCACAAGGTTGCGACTCGGCTGTGATATGGTGGCCACACAAAGCGACAAAAGGTGGTCATGTTGTGGTCACGTGTGATGAAGCATATGGTGGTGGCGCTAGTTCGATCAGTCGCTGGTGGTTGCGACTTGGCTGTTATGTGGCGGCCACGTATTCGGCACAAAAGGTGGTAAAGCTATGGTCACGTGTGATGAAGCATATGGTTGTGGCGCTAGTTCGATCAGTCGCTGGTGGTTGCGACTTGGCTGTTATGTGGCGGCCACGTATTCGGCACAAAAGGTGGTTAAGCTTTGGTCACGTGTGATGAAGCATGTGGTGGTGGCGCTAGTTCGATAAGACGCTGGTGGTTGCGACTTGGTTGTAATGTGGCGGCCACGTATTCGGCACAAAAGGTGGTCAAGCCTTGGTCACGTGTAATGAAGCGTGATAGTGGCGCTAGTTCGATCAATCGCTGGTGGTTGCGACTCGGTTGTGATGTGGCGGCCACACATGGCGACAAAAGGTGGTCATGCTGTGGTCACGTGTGATGAAGCATGTGATGGTGGCGCTAGTTCGATAAGTCGCTGGTGGTAGCGACGTGGTATCACACAAGCGGTGGATATTGACGGGTGTTGTGGTCTTATTACTTTTAATACAAATTAACGCCTACCTACATGTTATGGTACTTGTGTAAGAAATCTAACAGCGCTGTTTCGTCGCCGCATCGCATCGTGTGTAGACAAAGACAGTTGTATGTACATCGGCCGTTTAAGCAAAAGTAAAGGTAAGTTAATTACAAGTAGACTATTAAGTTACTTTTAATATTAATATTTCTACCTTATTTCATACTTTCTTAGAATAATTACTTTAGTATAAATTACAATACGTTGTTGTTATTTATTTACTTAGCTAGTTACTACATTTTTAACTCATCTCAGTGTTGGCTCTTCTTAATTCTATTAAAAATAATATTAAACGACTTACTGAATTAATGAAAGGAATTGAGTCAAATGAATAAGTAATCAGATATAAATTTAAAAAATAAACATTGCTTTAATGAAAGTACTAATTAGTTACCAATGGGTTTCAATATTTTAAAATACAAATTAAATGCTGAAATAAGATTGGAAATATAATTTTAATTTAGATTTTAGATATAATGCCGGAAATATCTGATCAAATGATTAAATAATCTACTGCAAATTAGCGTTTTTTAATTTGCATTAAATTTAAAAAAATATACTTTCAATTATTCTACGATTAGAAAAATATTTAGAAGCCTCTCTTACAAAAATATTGATTCAATTAAAAAAATATACATATACGAATTATCTTATACTTAGATACTAAATCACTGTACGCTTTAATTTCCAACTCGCAAGCACACACATAGAGACAGACATACACTCATTCACACACACACTGTTTAAATCTAAGCACGGCTACAAATACAGCACACGCGATCTGCAGTACCTAATTATTAATATTAACCTAATTGACCCCTTAATACACGATCTTAACCTAGTGAAAAATAAATGAAACCCTTGAATAAAACCCTAAAACAAGAACGTAAAACTAACAATACCTAATAACGCATTAGAAATGAAATATATTAAAATTATATTGTGAAAACGTCCCGATAGAATTACATCGAACCCATATTAACCGTAAATTAACATACACATAATTAAAGCTCGAATTTCCTCACAAATGACGAAGACCAATCTAAAAGGCTGGCCCTGTATACGTTTAAAAGCTTTACGAATAATAATTACTACAATTTTCATAACTTAAGAAAGGACGAACGTTGAAAAGTAAATCGAAGACCACTTAATTTAAGGTCGCTTTTACATTTCGTGGCGTCTCTATCTCTTTAAGATGGTATGTATAGACAGAGAATTAAAAATTTACACGAAATTTATGTGCCATATTGATTACAATGGGGAAAGAAAACATTATTAAAATAACTATACGGTCGACGGATGATACTTGAAATTAAAAATAAAAAATCCTGATTTTCATAACTTAATAAAGGTCGAAAATTGATAACTAACTGAAAGGTAACTTACTCAGTTTAAAGTCACAATAAATCTCGTCCAGCCTCCGTCTCGTTAAGATGTTATGTCGAGACGGAGACGTGTAAGAGACACTGTAATTGAGTATACGGAATTAAAAAGAAAAAGAGGACGAAATGATATAAATTTTAAATACCATGTTCAAAATATGCGGAAATACACGTGAAATGATATATTAAAGTAACTTCACCGGTCGACGGATTACACTTGAAATTTAAAAAAAAATCCTGATTTTCAATTTATAAAAAAGAAGACAGATCTTTAGTAACGTAATAATAATCCGGAAACGAATAATACGCGTTTTAAATAAAATACTTCAGATGAAAAGCAACCACATGCTCATTGAACACACGATTACTTTACACCGATAACATTTCATTTAAACTGCTACCTTCAAAATTTAAACAATGTAGTACCTACTAACAAAATTATACTAATAAATGAATTGTACTAAATGATAACAAATTACAGATACATAAAAAAACAAGTAATATATTGCACTAAGAGTTAACAAAAAAATTGCCGTTAAGTCCCTACTGGCAAGTATACGTCAGTGATGGACACCTTTTAGTTGGAATGAGGTTGCCTTTTGTTTCACTGACGCGTGGCCGAATCGTCCTGGCCGATGCACCGACGGTGTTACTATAGAGGGCTGAGCGACCCCCACTGGTGCCGACTGTTGCGCTTCTGCAACAGCTACAGTGACGACACTGCAACCGTTGCAGCAACGGGCGATGGGTGCGTCACGTCCCTACGCCGGAATCAATTTGCATAATAACAACTAAGGTGTAACAAATTAACGCAAATTGATAAGACTCTGAGCAGATAATGCAAAATTTGTTTGCAGATAGAAATTACCGCACTTGACTTTTGGCCGCCGCGGTCAGAGTTTCACTTGGCAACCCGTCATGCGTGGTCACTTCTATCCACACTAACAAATAGTTCATAATCTGATCAGTGCCTAATAATTGAATAAAACTAACGCGGTTTAATAACTAATACAAATTAGATTACTCAGAGAAAAACATTAAAAATGTACAGAATGAACTATAACTGAAGTAGAAACTAAAACAAGTTATTGAGGTAGATGAAAAAACAATGTCATTCAATATGACAAATGAAACAAAATAAACTTAACAAAAATTAATTCAGTATATATTTGCACCATAGCCTATAGGGGCAGTGGCACACTATATAATATATATCTGATAAGGCACGCTTCGGCGTTGTATAACTAATTAAAACATTAAATAAAGATTATTATTAACGTTACTACAGATCTGTCGAATTTAGTGACAACGAAAAAATAATTGAAAGGTGAAAAAGTAATTGATATTATTTTTCGTAAAGCTTATACTTAAACGTATATCGCCCCCTACCATTTCGGAACCTAAAACTATCACAGATGACAAGCGAACGAACAAAATCAGGGCACCGCATACTACTCAGGGGATTGCAGACGTTACGGGGTATAAGGACCAGCCTTTTAGACTAGGCTTCGTCATACAACCGGGAAAGAACCAAAGCTAATAAACTAACACACAAACAAACACACTTAACCTAAGAACCTTACGACTAATAGATACGCCGCAACGCCTGCAATCCCTTGAGTGGTATGTGGTAACATTTCACTCACTCGCTGTTCACCAATGAAAGTGTCAGGCCCCAAAATGATAGGGGGGCTCACCTATTATCAAAATAATCTACTCTAACCTACTCTTATATTATATAATTCTGTTACTGTAAAGTATATCTATTTAAAATTTCAAATTGTCATATGGTGTTTTAACTCGGTGACGCTATTTTTACAATGTCCCTTAATATTTATAGAATATTTATCATGTAGATCTAAGCCTACGGAAGAACTATACAATAATCTAAATTTTTTAATTTAGATTTTTAATGTAAGTCTTATTATTCAAAATCTATTTAGGACAATCAGGTTCTTTATAAAGTAATCGAAAATGCAAAAATGAAAGTCGAATTTAACTTACTAGACATATTTTAACGCTACCTGATCGCTTCCGGTATTAAAACTTGAAATTTAAATAAAGAACAACTTAAAGTACTAAATAAGGATACTATAATTAACACGTACAGAACCAAACGAGTTTACACGCAAAGGAATATAATATGTCCGGCAACTGGTTTGCTAGCGGTGTGGCGCCACCAGTTGCTGACTGCTGCGCTACTCCGACAGATACAGTGAGGCGACCTCGTCACTGTATCTGTCCAGTAGGGGGCGATGGGCTCGTCACATCCCTACGCCGAAGCTACGTACACGTAACTCCATCATATACGGACAAAATCAAACAAACAATGAAAATCAATGCAAAAGTAAACGAACCCAGCGAATTAGGAAACGAAAATTAAAGGACCGGTTGCACCGACGATGTTAGTGTCCGGTGCCGACTGTTGCGCTGCAACTGCTACAGTGCTCCAGTTAGGTAATCACTGTAATAGCTGGATGACGGGCGATGGGGTCGTCACATCCCTACGCCGAAGTAACTAGGCATTTTAAACAATACGTAAGGAAAAAAATATACCCGTAAAGCAAGCTGAGACAACAACAACAATTCACAGAATGCCAATTATATGAAAAACAAGTTAACATGGAACATATGATAAAGACGTGAGAGAGTCGGATGTAACCTGCTTGGTACTGACTGTTGCGCTTCTGCGAAAGATACAGTGATTCCTGAGCAAATCACTCTGTCTGCCGAAGCAGCGGGCGATGGGGTCGTCACATCCCTACGCCAAAGTAACGTCTAATAATGAAAACAATATACCCGTAATCAAAGTTGTAAGGCTGTAAATCATAAAAGGAAAGAACGCCGCTTAGAAATTAAAATAATCAATGATAAAGAAACGGAACCAACAAACGGCGCTTAGAAAGTGAAAGAATCAATGTGAAAGAAAAAATTTTACAAATTAAAGCACCAAAACTAGAGACAAACGCAAAGTCAAAAAAGTGGCCGATTGTATGTACCAGGCCGTTGCACCAAAGATGTTGTTAGCAGGGGCGGTGTTGCTACCCATTGCTACTGCAAAAGATCTCTTGCGTAGCGGAATCTCTCACTGAACGGAATAAAGAGAAAAGAAATTATAGATACCAACAGATTTATAAAGAAATACACCAAACCCAAAAATGCCTTTGCACCAGAGATGTTATTAGCGACCCTGCTGTTTGATCGCTACCTGGTGCTAATCGCTACGTTGCTACAACAGCAGGCGATGGCATGGAAATGAAAGATACCAAACAAAGCTAAAATGTACAGGAAAGCAACAATCAAAACCAATTAAAACCAACAAAAAAAAAATGGCCGAATAGTCCAGGCCGATGCACCGACGATGTTATTAGCGATTAAGCCAACTAATCGCTCCCTAGTGCTGACTGTTGCGCTGCTGCAACAGATGCAGAGGTGTCATTGCAACCGTTGCAGCAACGGGCGATGAGGTCGTCACGTCCCTACGCCGGAGTTGCGAAACAAAGCTATAATGTACAGAAAAAGCAATATACGAAACCCAAAAACCAACTAAAAGAAACGGCCGAATAGTCCAGGCCTTTGCACCTAAGATGTTCTTAACGACCCTGCTGTTTGATCGCTACCTGATGCTAATCGCTGCGTTGTTGCAACACCTGCTTCACTGTTGCAACAGCGGGCGATGGATGGAAATAATAGATACCAAACAGAGTTATAAAGTACGGAAAAGCAATTTACAAAACCCAGAATAACGAATTAAAAAGAAATGGCCGAATAGTCCAGGCCTTTGCACCAGAGATGTTATTAGCGACCCTGCTGTTTGATCGCTACCTGGTGCTAATCGCTACGTTGCTACAACAGCAGGCGATGGCATGGAAATGAAAGATACCAAACAAAGCTAAAATGTACAGGAAAGCAACAAACAAAACCAATTAAACCCAACAAAAAAAAAATGGCCGAATAGTCCAGGCCGATGCACTGACGATGTTATTAGCGATTAAGCCAACTAATCGCTCCCTGGTGCTGACTGTTGCGCTGCTTTAACAGCTGCAGAGATGGCACAGCAACCGTTGTAGAAACGGGCGATGGGGTCGTCGCGTCCCTACGCCGGAGTAACTAGGCATTTTAAACAATATGTAAGGAAAAAAAATATACCCGTAAAGCAAGCTGAGACAACAACAATTCACAGAATCCCAATTATATGAAAAACAAGTTAACATGGAACATATGATAAAGACGTGAGAGAGTCGGATGTAACCTGCTTGGTACTGACTGTTGCGCTTCTGCGAAAGATACAGTGATTCCTGGGCAAATCACTCTGTCTGCCGAAGCAGCGGGCGATGGGGTCGTCACATCCCTACGCCAAAGTAACGTCTAATAATGAAAACAATATACCCGTAATCAAAGTTGTAAGACTGTAAATCATAAAAGGAAAGAACGCCGCTTAGAAATTAAAATAATCAATGATAAAGAAACGGAACCAACAAACGGCGCTTAGAAAGTGAAAGAATCAATGTGAAAGAAAAAATTTTACAAATTAAAGCACCAAAACTAGAGACAAACGCAAAGTCAAAAAAGTGGCCGATTGTATGTACCAGGCCGTTGCACCAAAGATGTTGTTAGCAGGGGCGGTGTTGCTACCCATTGCTACTGCAAAAGATCTCTTGCGTAGCGGAATCTCTCACTGAACGGAATAAAGAGAAAAGAAATTATAGATACCAACAGATTTATAAAGAAATACACCAAACCCAAAAATGCCTTTGCACCAGAGATGTTATTAGCGACCCTGCTGTTTGATCGCTACCTGGTGCTAATCGCTACGTTGCTACAACAGCAGGCGATGGCATGGAAATGAAAGATACCAAACAAAGCTAAAATGTACAGGAAAGCAACAATCAAAACCAATTAAAACCAACAAAAAAAAAATGGCCGAATAGTCCAGGCCGATGCACCGACGATGTTATTAGCGATTAAGCCAACTAATCGCTCCCTAGTGCTGACTGTTGCGCTGCTGCAACAGATGCAGAGGTGTCATTGCAACCGTTGCAGCAACGGGCGATGAGGTCGTCACGTCCCTACGCCGGAGTTGCGAAACAAAGCTATAATGTACAGAAAAAGCAATATACGAAACCCAAAAACCAACTAAAAGAAACGGCCGAATAGTCCAGGCCTTTGCACCTAAGATGTTCTTAACGACCCTGCTGTTTGATCGCTACCTGATGCTAATCGCTGCGTTGTTGCAACACCTGCTTCACTGTTGCAACAGCGGGCGATGGATGGAAATAATAGATACCAAACAGAGTTATAAAGTACGGAAAAGCAATTTACAAAACCCAGAATAACGAATTAAAAAGAAATGGCCGAATAGTCCAGGCCTTTGCACCAGAGATGTTATTAGCGACCCTGCTGTTTGATCGCTACCTGGTGCTAATCGCTACGTTGCTACAACAGCAGGCGATGGCATGGAAATGAAAGATACCAAACAAAGCTAAAATGTACAGGAAAGCAACAAACAAAACCAATTAAACCCAACAAAAAAAAATGGCCGAATAGTCCAGGCCGATGCACTGACGATGTTATTAGTGATTAAGCCAACTAATCGCTCCCTGGTGCTGACTGTTGCGCTGCTTTAACAGCTGCAGAGATGGCACAGCAACCGTTGTAGAAACGGGCGATGGGGTCGTCGCGTCCCTACGCCGGAGTAACTAGGCATTTTAAACAATATGTAAGGAAAAAAAATATACCCGTAAAGCAAGCTGAGACAACAACAATTCACAGAATCCCAATTATATGAAAAACAAGTTAACATGGAACATATGATAAAGACGTGAGAGAGTCGGATGTAACCTGCTTGGTACTGACTGTTGCGCTTCTGCGAAAGATACAGTGATTCCTGGGCAAATCACTCTGTCTGCCGAAGCAGCGGGCGATGGGGTCGTCACATCCCTACGCCAAAGTAACGTCTAATAATGAAAACAATATACCCGTAATCAAAGTTGTAAGACTGTAAATCATAAAAGGAAAGAACGCCGCTTAGAAATTAAAATAATCAATGATAAAGAAACGGAACCAACAAACGGCGCTTAGAAAGTGAAAGAATCAATGTGAAAGAAAAAATTTTACAAATTAAAGCACCAAAACTAGAGACAAACGCAAAGTCAAAAAAGTGGCCGATTGTATGTACCAGGCCGTTGCACCAAAGATGTTGTTAGCAGGGGCGGTGTTGCTACCCAATGCTACTGCAAAAGATCTCTTGCGTAGCGGAATCTCTCACTGAACGGAATAAAGAGAATAGAAATTATAGATACCAACAGATTTATAAAGAAATACACCAAACCCAAAAATGCTTTTGCACCAGAGATGTTATTAGCGACCCTGCTGTTTGATCGCTACCTGGTGCTAATCGCTACGTTGCTACAACAGCAGGCGATGGCATGGAAATGAAAGATACCAAACAAAGCTAAAATGTACAGGAAAGCAACAAACAAAACCAATTAAACCCAACGAAAAAAAAATGGCCGAATAGTCCAGGCCGATGCACCAACGATGTTATTAGCGATTAAGCCAACTAATCGCTCCCTAGTGCTGACTGTTGCGCTGCTGCAACAGATGCAGAGGTGCATTGCAACCGTTGCAGCAACGGGCGATGAGGTCGTCACGTCCCTACGCCGGAGTTGCGAAACAAAGCTATAATGTACAGAAAAAGCAATATACGAAACCCAAAAACCAACTAAAAGAAATGGCCGAATAGTCCAGGCCTTTGCACCTAAGATGTTCTTAACGACCCTGCTGTTTGATCGCTACCTGATGCTAATCGCTGCGTTGTTGCAACACCTGCTTCACTGTTGCAACAGCGGGCGATGGATGGAAATAATAGATACCAAACAGAGTTATAAAGTACGGAAAAGCAATTTACGAAACCCAGAATAACGAATTAAAAAGAAATGGCCGAATAGTCCAGGCCTTTGCACCAGAGATGTTATTAGCGACCCTGCTGTTTGATCGCTACCTGGTGCTAATCGCTACGTTGCTACAACAGCAGGCGATGGCATGGAAATGAAAGATACCAAACAAAGCTAAAATGTACAGGAAAGCAACAAACAAAACCAATTAAACCCAACAAAAAAAAAAATGGCCGAATAGTCCAGGCCGATGCACCGACGATGTTATTAGCGATTAAGCCAACTAATCGCTCCCTAGTGCTGACTGTTGCGCTGCTTTAACAGCTGCAGAGATGGCACTGCAACCGTTGTAGAAACGGGCGATGGGGTCGTCGCGTCCCTACGCCGGAGTAACTAGGCATTTTAAACAATATGTAAGGAAAAAAAATATACCCGTAAAGCAAGCTGAGACAACAACAATTCACAGAATGCCAATTATATGAAAAACAAGTTAACATGGAACATATGATATGTAAAGACGTGAGAGAGTCGGATGTAACCTGCTTGGTGCTGACTGTTGCGCTTCTGCGAAAGATACAGTGATTTCTGAACAAATCACTCTGTCTGCCGAAGCAGCGGGCGATGGGGTCGTCACATCACTACGCCAAAGTAACGTCTAATAATGAAAACAATATGACACAAAAACAATATACCCGTAATCAAAGTTGTAAGACTGTAAATCATAAAAGGAAAGAACGCCGCTTAGAAATTAAAATAATCAATGATAAAGAAACGGAACCAACAAACGGCGCTTAGAAAGTAAAAGAATCAATGTGAAAGAAAAAATTTTACAAATTAAAGCACCAAAACTAGAGACAAACGCAAAGTCAAAAAAGTGGCCGATTGTATGTACCAGGCCGTTACACCAAAGATGTTGTTAGCAGGGGCGGTGTTGCTACCCAATGCTACTGCAAAAGATTTCTTGCGTAGCGGAAACTCTCACTGAACGGAATAAAGAGAATAGAAATTATAGATAGGTACCAACAGATTTATAAAGAAATACACCAAACCCAAAAATGCCTTTGCACCAGAGATGTTATTAGCGACCCTGCTGTTTGATCGCTACCTGGTGCTAATCGCTACGTTGCTACAACAGCAGGCGATGGCATGGAAATGAAAGATACCAAACAAAGCTAAAATGTACAGGAAAGCAACAAACAAAACCAATTAAACCCAACAAAAAAAAAATGGCCGCATAGTCCAGGCCGATGCACCGACGATGTTATTAGCGATTAAGCCAACTAATCGCTCCCTAGTGCTGACTGTTGCGCTGCTGCAACAGATGCAGAGGTGGCATTGCAACCGTTGCAGCAACGGGCGATGAGGTCGTCACGTCCCTACGCCGGAGTTGCGAAACAAAGCTATAATGTACAGAAAAAGCAATATACGAAACCCAAAAACCAACTAAAAGAAACGGCCGAATAGTCCAGGCCTTTGCACCTAAGATGTTCTTAACGACCCTGCTGTTTGATCGCTACCTGGTGCTAATCGCTGCGTTGCTGCAACACCTGCTTCACTGTTGCAACAGCGGGCGATGGATGGAAATAATAGATACCAAACAGAGTTATAAAGTACGGAAAAGCAATTTACGAAACCCAGAACAACGAATTAAAAAGAAATGGCCGAATAGTCCAGGCCTTTGCACCGGAGATGTAATTAGCGACCCTGCTGTTTGATCGCTACCCGGTGTTCGCTGCTGACTTGCCGCAACAACTCCAGTGATGACACCGTAACTGTTGCTGTTGCGACAGCCGAAGAATGAATGGAAATTATAGATGCCAAACAAAGCGACAATGTACAGGAAAGCAATATATGAAACCTAAAACCCAACTAAAAAAAAATGGCCGAATAGTCGAGGCCGATGCACCGACGATGTTATTAGCGATTAAGCCAACTAATCGCTCCCTGGTGCTGACTGTTGCGCTGCTTTAACAGCTGCAGAGATGGCACTGCAACCGTTGTAGAAACGGGCGATGGGGTCGTCGCGTCCCTACGCCGGAGTAACTAGGCATTTTAAACAATATGTAAGGAAAAAAATATACCCGTAAAGCAAGCTGAGACAACAACAATTCAAGAATGCCAATTATATGAAAAACAAGTTAACATGGAACATATGATATGTAGACGTGAGAGAGTCGGATGTAACCTGCTTGGTGCTGACTGTTGCGCTTCTGCGAAAGATACAGTGATTTCTGAGCAAATCACTCTGTCTGCCGAAGCAGCGGGCGATGGGGTCGTCCCATCCCTACGCCAAAGTAACGTCTAATAATGAAAACAATAAGACACAAAAACAATATACCCGTAATCAAAGTTGTAAGACTGTCAATCATAAAAGGAAAGAACGCCGCTTAGAAATTAAAAGAATCAATGTGAAAGAAATAATTTAACAAATTAAAGCACCAAAACTAGAGAGACAAACGCAAAGTCAAAAAAGTGGCCGATTGTATGTACCAGGCCGTTACACCAAAGTTGTTGTTAGCAGGGGCGGTGTTGCTACCCAATGCTACTGCAAAAGATTTCTTGCGTAGCGGAAACTCTCACTGAACGGAATAAAGAGAATAGAAATTATAGATACCAACAGATTTATAAAGAAATACACCAAACCCAAAAATGCCTTTGCACCAGAGATGTTATTAGCGACCCTGCTGTTTGATCGCTACCTGGTGCTAATCCTTACGTTGCTACAACAGCAGGCGATGGCATGGAAATGAAAGATACCAAACAAAGCTAAAATGTACAGGAAAGCAACAAACAAAACCAATTAAACCCAACGAAAAACAAATGGCCGAATAGTCCAGGCCGATGCACCAACGATGTTATTAGCGATTAAGCCAACTAATCGCTCCCTAGTGCTGACTGTTGCGCTGCTGCAACAGATGCAGAGGTGGCACTGCAACCGTTGCAGCAACGGGCGATGAGGTCGTCACGTCCCTACGCCGGAGTTGCGAAACAAAGCTATAATGTACAGAAAAAGCAATATACGAAACCCAAAAACCAACTAAAAGAAACGGCCGAATAGTCCAGGCCTTTGCACCTAAGATGTTCTTAACGACCCTGCTGTTTGATCGCTACCTGGTGCTAATCGCTGCGTTGCTGCAACACCTGCTTCACTGTTGCAACAGCGGGCGATGGATGGAAATAATAGATACCAAACAGAGTTATAAAGTACGGAAAAGCAATTTACGAAACCCAGAACAACGAATTAAAAAGAAATGGCCGAATAGTCCAGGCCTTTGCACCGGAGATGTAATTAGCGACCCTGCTGTTTGATCGCTACCCGGTGTTCGCTGCTGACTTGCCGCAACAACTCCAGTGATGACACCGTAACTGTTGCTGTTGCGACAGCCGAAGAATGAATGGAAATTATAGATACCAAACAAAGCTAAAATGTACAGGAAAGCAATATACGAAACCCAAAAACCAACTAAAAAAAAAATGGCCGAATAGTCCAGGCCGATGCACCGACGATGTTATTAGCGATTAAGCCAACTAATCGCTCCCTGGTGCTGACTGTTGCGCTGCTTTAACAGCTGCAGAGATGGCACTGCAACCGTTGCAGAAACGGGCGATGGGGTCGTCGCGTCCCTACGCCGGAATTACGACTTATAATGTAACAAAACTTAAATCCCTAAATTTTTAAGACTTTGTGGCGCTTAGCAGAAAATAAACAAGAAATGTCCATAGACAAAAATGACCACACATGGCCATTGTTTTACGCAAACAAATTTTAGTTCTGTTTCGAGTTGATGGTATGATTGAAGGCTGAGTTTGAAAAAACGAAATCTATTAAGTTAGTCTGTAAGATGATGAAAAAACAATAATAAACTTTCCAATTCCTTATATCCCCAAGAATAAAAGGAGTTGTGTGGTCAGGTATTTATAATCAAATTACCGTCGTGCGTTTTTGGTAACGTTAAAAAAATGTCTGACAGCGAGTAAAAACAACCATCTACGCTTTTGTTCATCGTCTGCTGAGAGCATAAAAATTAAGTTAAGCTAACAGTATATCCTACTTAAGACTATTTCGAATCATCTCCCTGCCCTGTTCCCATTATTGGGGGTCGGCGCAATGCGTTTTCTACTACTAACACCTTAGACTATGATCCTTATAACCATTAAATGTACAGAATGAATGGTACCTTAATCGAATATGCGTAATCTAAAACGCATGGAAGACGAGGAAACAACAATTAATGTATTTTATTTAATAATACATTAATATACACCTATCTAGTTATTATTTATCACTCGTTTTAGTATCTGGGATGTGAATTTTTTATAATCACCTTATAATGAGCCTTTACGAATTAAACCTAGCCGTGCATGGCACGGTCATCTATAATTTTATTTTTAACAAGTTCAGATTTTTTTTTTACGTTTTTTTTATAATTTAACAGCAATTGCCAAATTTTTGAGTATTCTTAGAGAAGTGTAAAACTTCAAAAATCTATTTCCAAATATCGAGAATTTTTTCTTCAAATTTTATAGTTTTTATTGAATTCGTTCTACATTTAATTTCGTTTTTGTTTTGGAACGTTTAGTGAATTGTAGATTGATCTGTAACATTGACATACATCATCATCATCAGTGATTTTAAGTCTACTTTAACTATTTTAATTAAGTTAATCTTATTTTAAGTCTAAAATCTAAACATTAATATAAATAATACAACCAAACCCGCTGTACAATACCTATTCGGGTAGTTTGGTTGCTCCCCTGTAGAGTTCAGATAAGACCGAGCTTTACTGTTTTACGAGATTAAATTACTCTAAGTTTAATACTGAAAGAACTAACAATAATAAATAATACGTTTAGGGTTTAAGTTAATTAACAAATGTAATTTAATTAATTCAGGTACCAGTTTTAAAATCTATCCGTAAACCTTCGTAGCTTGCGCTTAGGTAACTTTTAAGATGCTGTGAACAGGATTGAACGAGACATGGTACGCGGTCATTAGCGACAAAACAAGAATATTTGTTGACCGGATTCTCCGCAGGCTTTTTAGTGAAGAATAAACAAATAAACAAGCGCGATATAACGTAATCTGATTTTGCTAACCTATACAATGAATTGAATAACTTATATATCCGTATCAACTGCAAACCGATGACTTTTGTGTAATTCTTATCATCATCCCTGTGGAAGCGAGACGGCGCACTACACTGCGCATAGCGCTGTCCCGCTTACGTCCTGCTTTAAGAGCTCATGTTACGGCCCCTGTTCCCAATTGTTTGGGGTCGGCGCAATGCTCAACTTCCATCAATCTCTACTACTGTTATGTAACTCTAAATGAGTATATTTTTTAACATTCAAATATATTTATTTAAATCACCACAACACATATTTTTTTGTTTAGTTTTTTTTTTTTTTTTTTTTTTTTAAACAAAATTATGTTACTTTACTTTCCTACCGACTAATAATGACATTAAAATTAGCTTAACCCGTTTACTAACTAGCTTAACTAGAATCTTAACTAATTTGCTTTGTCGGAGCAAATATATATTTACAAATTACGACAGTTTTATTTAAATAGCTTATTCTCCCTCTGCTTGGCGACTGAATCCTAAACCTAGTACCTATTTTACTTATTATTTATAATATATTAATATATTTTTATGTGTAACATAACGTTTATGTGCAACGGGACACTACTACAACAAAACACCTACCTATATTTACAATACTCATTTAACGTTAAATACTAGCCTACTCGGAGGAAACCTATTTAGAAAGTCTCCTCCTAATAAGTATCTTTGAGTATTATAGAAATAGCTAATGTGCAACAAGATATACCAAATAAAATGTTTCTATTTAAATTTAACACCAAGATTGGTATATCTGCGAAACAATACCTCTTTCGTAACATGTTAACTAACTACGACAAAAAAAAATTGACCGTTTATAAAAATATTAAATTTTAAATCATTATATTATCGGAACGTTTAAAAGTTAAATTAGATTTTAGTCTTAAAAGTTAATAAACACGTCAAAAACTAGGCCTAGCTAAGGGAAGTCTTTTGTGAATGTAACAATATGAGTAAATGCTCATTTTCACTGGCCCGTATTCGGGGTGCGGGAGATTTCTGTAACGCATGCCACAAAGACCGCATGCGGTTAACGTTCTCATTGGGCGTTAGGACCCATAGTTGGGGTGCGGGAGATTTTGTTAAAGCTCTAACCGATGACTTTCATTAGTTGCTATATATCAGCCACTTTAAAGAAATAATGACCGTGCTTTGGGATTATGAACCTTAATTCAATGACTAACAGTTCAGTTTCCATCACATTCAAATTACTTTTAGGCCCTTTTCGGTAATATTTGTCATTCTAAAATGAACTTAAACACATGTTGTCAAAGTTGATAATTGCGTAATTAGTAATAACGTTTAATTCTCTTTCCAGATTGGCTTTAGTATAGGCCGTGTGCGTGTCGTTCGTTGCTAGTTCAACGATTGTTAGGCCACGTGCGGGGCAGTCCGCATACTGGCTAACGTTTGCCGCAATTTTGCAAGTCGTTATACCGTACTCGAAAATCTGCCCGCCTTTAAACGACCAGTGAAAATGAGCAGCAGTTCAACAATGTAGAAAACAAATATTGAATATCTATACTTATAATAAATCTGTAGAAGTGAAAATTCTGTACATTGAAAATATAAAAAAAATAAATGGCGGGGGGTGTTACTAGACCGACACCGAACCCAAAAGGGTGAAAAAAGATTTTTTTGTCTGTCTGTCTGTCTGTTTGTTCAGGTATCACGCAAAAACTACCGGTTCGATTACGATGAAACTTGGTATAATTATTCTTTATTATCCTGGGCACCACACTGGGTAGTTTTTATCCCGGAAAAGTTTAAACAATAGAAAACAAACTTAATTTTGCGGTTCATAACTCATTGATAAGTTTCGTCATCCACGCGAACGAAGTCGCAGGCACAGCTAGTATGTGAATAATTATATATGTGAGAGAAAAACCTATAAGTGACACTGAAGAAGAAGAGAGTTCACGAGTTAAGACTGTTTTGTGTACTGAACAGATACTCATACTTATCTCCTAAACACACTAAAACACGAATACCTACCTACTACTATACTAACATAGAACAGGTATATATAATTCTTAAACGGCAGACTATTTAATTCGTTAATTTACGTCGCAATGGCTAGATTATATAGTGTCCCTAAGGAAACAAATAAAGTTACAAGTATCTAAAATTATCCCTGAGCGCTAAGTCTGGATTAAAAACAGCGCCTTCGTATCTACGAAATGGAGGCCCTAAGTTACGCCACAAGTAGTTGATAAACGTTTCCCGAATCACTTGCCACCAATAGCCCGACGCATATACAATGGCGTTAAAGGGGTAAAATATGATGGCGTAATCACGGTACGGTAGAATAAGAACGGGGTAGTACTCGTCACTGAAGTAATCAAAAATTTTGTCTAGAACATTTCCATTGAAAACATCGTTAAGTTGTTCATCTGTGTCGGACGCGTCACTGTCGTCGTCGTGGTCGTCGGGGTCCGGCGGCTCGTTGGCGTTGTTCACGCTAAGGTCAAGGGGAGCGTCACTTACTTGGCCGGGCCAGCCCGGTTGCGACGGGTGCATCGCGGTGCTCGTGTTCTAAGACGACGGGCCGACGCGGGCCTCGACGCTGGCCGTTACGTCGTTCAGCTCCTCCACGGTCATGTACACGAACACCTCAAGCTGGCCTACGTTCACCTCCTTGTATTTGGGATTGTTGAGCAGCAACAGGGCGTGCTCAAGGCATAGAGAAGACTTCTTGCCGGTCATGCCGCGTACCTATTCGACAAGGAAATTCGTTGTTAACATTGACAACAAACAACCTAAACAATTCTTACAAAAAAAAACTGACTACACAATAAGTCTTATATTTTTTTTTTTGGATCCGGTCGAAAGTTATGAGGTTACAAACATAAAAAAAATACAGTCGAATGGAGCAACTTCTCCTCTTTTTTTGAAGTTGATTAAAAATGAATTTGTTTAACACATTGTATCCTTACCTTTGAGAGGTACAGAGTAGCCCTGCAGTATTCGCACTCATCTTGATCGCGCACATTGTAAGCGCTCGCATTGCGTTTGCGACTTGACTTCGAAGCAGTCTCAGTCTGCAACAATTTTACTCATTAGTAACTGTATAAAACACTTTATCTAGTTAGCAATAAGGTTAAATTTTCAGTGTAAGCGTACCTCAGTTACGAATTTGAGGCCTTTCTCTTCTAACTGCTGGCGGTAGGAGATCTCTTCGCTGACGATCTTGTCCAATACAGGTTTCACTTGTTTGAGTAGATCGACATCCGCGTCCGGGTCTTTGCACATCAGGATGATTAGTTCTTCCAAAGAGAACATTGTGGGCTCGCAGCTCTCACGGGTTTCCTAAACAAAATAATATGGTTTTCATTTGGTTGCCGCGGTCAGAAGATTTTCTATATACCAAAAAAATATTGACTGGCTTTAAAGCGTTGCGCAGACGATTGTCAATTTATTCGCGGACACATCATGGCCGAGCTTGACTACTGGTTGCCGTGTTCAATTTTGATCATGGCTATACAGATAAAGACTTTAATCAACCAACCAATTATTGCCTTGAGAAAAACGCGGTTTAAATTCGACGAGTACTCGTTTTGATGACGATGACGCCTGAAAACATGATAGTTACCTGTACCTCTACTTAAGTTACCTGTACGACTAGTTAGACAAGATAGTTACCTTGATGACTTGCTCGAGGTTCTCCAACCAGGAGCGAGGAGCGAAGTACACGCTCTCAGACTCTGTGTAACCAGTGCTTATTGAGCACGAGTACGCCTTCGGGAAGACCAGCACGAACTCGTTGGAGTTCTGCACCGTGCGCGAGAGAGACACGTTGTGCTCGCGCAGTATAGACGGCGGTATCATAGCTATGTCTGAAGGTAGCCAGAGGCATTTGTTCTGGCATGAAGTCGGAGCAAGAGTCTCGACGGCCTTCCGGAAGTTATCAGACTGGTCGTCTGGTATTCCGTACCTGTTTGAAATTTATTTCATTTTACATAGCACATTTTTTTTACATGTAGAATGTTACCGAAAGGGTATATCTATTCAAAAAAATAGTTACCAGATCCTTCCCTGTCCATTGTGCATATACTCGGTCCACGGCAGAGCGTGTGGATCCTTATGCCAGCAGCTCGTTGAAAATATCATGGCCAAGTGTAGAGTGGGCACAGTCATGCCCAGCACTGGGCCCAAGTAGCGCAGAACATTGCCGCGATTTTTACTAAACATCTGTAATACATCATTAATCAGGACTCTGGTCTCGATGTAATCTAAATAAGCTAATAGAAAAATTAATTAATTTCTTGTCAAGAATATGATAAAAGTCGAAACACGATAGGGTTGCGTCGTTTTAATGAAAGTTCCAGAAGCCAGAAGGTGGCCGGAGGAAGTCTTTAACGAAGGCAGTTGTTCCATTGCGGGCCGGAAAACGAGTAACTATCGACTATTTTATCACTCAAGAAACATACAACAAGATGTAGATCCTGTATAAATGAAAGAGTTCCGTATATGTATAAATAGGTAGGTACTCGCTGACCGTTCACACTGGCCGGAGAGAACTCTCTCAGCATTTGATTGTAGCGGCGACCATTATCTTTCAAAAATATACTCGCTCTACTCGTTACTAACTCATCGCCCGCAATGTGACAAGTGCCAAAACGATGCAATCCCATCGTGTTCGGGCTCATTCGATTTGTCTTCTCTACTACTGTAAGCTGAGCTAAAAAGATGCAGGTTTTTTTTAATTACCTTCAAATTCCATGGATGCCGGCCATAGCAATCGTTTTTGTCTATGGTGAAGCCGTGTCCCTCCTCGCCGGTGTCGATGGCCGCGGTGTTGACGCACAGGTGCTCGGTACCCGCGATGACGAGCCGCCAGTAGCGGTCCTCAATGACCTCGATGGACGGCATGTCAGCGTCCGGACGTTCGATGCCGATGTGGTTTTCGTAGGCGTTAGTTGCGACCTAGTAAAGTTGTTTGAGGTTTTGAAGGTTACAGTACTATCGTATACCTAAAGTTTTAAATTGAGATGCTTTCGGAAGGTCGTTTAAAAAGCCAAAACATTTGTTTAATGATGACCACTCTGTGTCTTAGTTGTGCTTTCAGCACCAAACCAATTATGATGAATATTACAATAGAACGGCAGAAAAGGACCAAAAAACATAAATTTGTCTAAATGTGTATCATGTCCTAAAATCTGAAATGGAAGGCTACATTTGGTTGCTATAACCGGATCCGTTTGAAGCGGTGGGTAAAAAGCTAGATACAATTGATTTCAGATAAATGTAAAATAAGAACCGGCTTCAATGAATGGGACCACCTCTGTGGTAACTCCACATGTATATTCCGTGCTGGAAATTAAAAAAAAAAAAAAAAAAAACCAGTCGCGCATCTACTACTTTTGTAATCGCTTAAGTTACTCTACCTTTTTAAACTTTGCAAAGTTCATGCACAGCCCGGGCACGACGCAGTCCTCGGCGTCGGCGAGGGCGTTAGCCGTGCCCTCGTCTTCCGTCTCGCCGTCAGAAGACTCGGACTCTCCTAGCATGCGCTTCTGACGGTGCAAAGGGTTCGTGGCCCGGTCAAGTAGCTTCTGATTTTTGTGGTGCCAGGCCATTTCCACCTTCTTCATAATTTCTTGGCGCTCCTCTGTTAAGAAATGTACGCGGCGTCAATATGAGAGCAAAAGATTATGTACCAACATAGCACACACAAAAACAGGCCGAAAGGAAACGGTAGACGGCTAAAGGCGTGAAACTTTTAAAGGATATCGGACTTAAGTGGGTATGTAAAATTACTACGTTTAATTTTCAATTATAAGAAAATAACATCTTATAAAATTGATAGCACGCTTATTTAGCCCTCTGTCTATCTTTTCTTTCCGGTCTTTAGGAAACACAAAACGTATTAAATTTGAACCTAGTTCAACAAAATATACAGCTTTAAAATCTTCCTCATCTTTAAAAGTTTCGACGACTGCGTCCGACCACAGTACTCCATGAGCTCCATTCCGCTTTTTTTTTAATATAAAGGAAATGGAGCTATGGGATACCGTTGTGGACATATCGACCTGAAGACATGTTGCATCTTGGAACCTATAAAAACCTTCGTTACCAAGTTCAAAAACAAATAGTATCATTTCTAGTAGATGAATGTTAGTATTCAGTACAAGACTTCCTAGATGATAAGTCGATATAAATTAAATAAGATTCTAATTATTTAAACATTTTTAAATTAAGGCAGAATTTCACAAGGTTTTATATTTAAATAAGCGTATAACCGACGGGCGAGCACAATTATTGTTCTTAAAACATGTGTGACGAGCAACGAGTGTGGAGATGATCGAATAGCGAGCTTTAACGGCAAGCCAAAAACACAGTCTAAAGCTCGCATGTAGATCACCACCTTAGCACCTTATATTCCAAGTACCTAAATTCCAGGCAAATAAATATTTCTTGTCTATAATCCTTTGGTAATAATGGATGAGTATGCATCGCCACTCATGATCGAAAAACTCAAAGTTGGTTATTAATTTAATACCTTTGAGTTTTTGGATGATTAGGAGCGAGCAGGAATCTGGCAGACGGTTTCTTTCTTGAGCTTCTTCGTGTCTTACAAATAAGGTGTGCAATCGACCATAAAATTTATTTTAAAGTTCCAACGATGGGTGAATGCTGAAATCTTAATTTATTTCAGCATTGATAATATGCGATATACTTTGATGAATTTGCAAACTATTTTTATGGAACAATAGCAAACAGATGATTATTTTGCAGACGATTTGGCTATTGTATAAGTGTCAGTTTACAGTTAAATATATTTTGTGGTCGACTACACTATTTTTCAATTGGATTTATAACATTCACAATAGGCTATAAAAAAACAAGGTTGAGGTAAATACATCACAATAATTGAAAAGTTCAAAGGACGATGCGTCAATACATAAAAAAAAACAGTTGTAACTGGTTGCTAATTTTATTTATGGTACTTTTGAACCTTCTAACTCTTGAAAAATATATGATTGATATGATCGCTCTTTGAATCATAAACGAGAATCACAACCTAATATAGTTATTGAGAATACTTACGATGGTCGAGCGTGGCATACGGAAGCAGGTACTTCACGTATAGCTGGTCCAATTTTCTATCGATGACCGGAGCCTTGTTTAACCTCATTTCATCTGCGACCTTGCCCCAGCGCTTCTTGTTGATCACATTTTCTAGACCACCGTGGCGTTGCACCAGGTGGTACAACTTAGGAAGGTTCACTTCCACCCCGTCAACCTAAGATTTGTATACTTGTAAATCGAAGTTTCTTACCAATATTATTAACTTAAAAATCGTGGAGTTGGTTGCCCTCTCATGCAGATATTACAGCATGGATTCAAATTTAATTTTGTTCACATATTCCAAGTTTAGTCGGACTCCGAAGCCAATTTCAAAATTAACGATAAGAGTTTCAATAAAAGTGTTACGAAATATTTTTTTCATTACATCTATTGTTACGTAAGGTACTAGGACTTACCAACGGCGGGCGGGTTACATTGACGTTCTGTTGTTGCAGGCAAAGTTTGAGAGCACTCAGCTCGCGCGAAGCCGGTCCCCAGCGACAGTACAGACGAGAGATGTACTGGTTAGAGACGTCAAAGCGAATGTCTTCATTTATCTTACATTCAGGCTCCCAACCGTCAGGGGGCACAACTTTACAAATGCCATATTTCGCAGCAATCGGCAGGATCTTTTCGAAGTAGGCTATGGGATCCTAAAAAAAGATGATGAATTGAATAAAACATGTATCAATTTCTGTTGCTTGTGTATAAAAGATTGGAAAGAAACTTACTTCAAATTCTTCCATCGTAGGATGAAACACGGGAGCATCAATGATTTGAGCTGTGTCCGCGCTGTTCGGAAACCCACTGCTGGCACCAGGATCTGTTCCTGAGGAGTGGCCTTTATCAGTGCAATTATCTCCTTTCGCGTCCTTTTCTTTCTCTAAGGCTCTAGCCTGTTCGTCGACTTCCGCCATCATGCGGGCTTCTAAAGCCGCGTCTCCATTAACCGAATCCTCATAATTCAGATGGAAGCTGGAGGACTCCGATCCTATCAGCCCCGGCGAATATCTACCCGACGTTCCTGCAACTTGTTCCTGTTGCGAAGAATTTCCTACCAACTGGAAGATAGGTTTAATGTCTTGAAGCGTTTCTTCATTGACCAATGGAAATTCATAGGTTTCAGCCATTGGTTCTCCTGTCTGGTTGTAAATTGGTTCCTCGTTATTCTCTGAGTCACTTGGCCTATCGTGTTCTAAGATAGAATACGGCGTGCTTAGTTCAATTTGACGCGGGTCCCAACCTATCGTCGCTTCGTCAATCATTTCGCATAACTTATCACTATCGAGTGATGCGATGTCCTCTGCAATTGAAGGTCGGGCATATGAATGTTCAGCAACCAAGTCCTCCGCCGATGATTTTTCGCAAATCGATTCGAAATCGGATTGGCGCCTTTGTCGTCGCTGCGGCATCGATAATTCTGGACTATCGGATTGTCGCTGTTGTGGTTGCGCCTCCACTTTTTCTTCGCTAACTGATTCATGAGTCTGTTGTTGTAATTGCTCCAGGGCCACCGAAACGGATTGGCGCCTTTGTCGTCGTTGCGGCATCGATAATTCTGGACTATATTGTCGCTGTTGTGGTTGCGCCTGCACTTTTTCTTTGCTAACTGATTCATGAGTCTGTTGTTGTAATTGCTCCAGGCCCACCGAAACGGATTGGCGCCTTTGTCGTCGCTGCGGCATCGATAATTCTGGACTATCGGATTGTCGCTGTTGTGGTTGCGCCTGCACTTGTTCTTTGCTAACTGATTCATGAGTCTGTTGTTGTAATTGCTCCAGGGCCACCGAAACGGATTGGCGCCTTTGTCGTCGTTGCGGCATCGATAATTCTGGACTATATTGTCGCTGTTGTGGTTGCGCCTGCACTTTTTCTTTGCTAACTGATTCATGAGTCTGTTGTTGTAATTGCTCCAGGCCCACCGAAACGGATTGGCGCCTTTGTCGTCGCTGCGGCATCGATAATTCTGGACTATCGGATTGTCGCTGTTGTGGTTGCGCCTGCACTTGTTCTTTGCTAACTGATTCATGAGTCTGTTGTTGTAATTGCTCCAGGGCCACCGAAACGGATTGGCGCCTTTGTCGTCGCTGCGGCATCGATAATTCTGGGCTATATTGTCGCTGTTGTGGTTGCGCCTGCACTTTTTCTTTGCTAACTGATTCATGAGTCTGTTGTTGTAATTGCTCCAGGGCCACCGAAACGGATTGGCGCCTTTGTCGTCGTTGCGGCATCGATAATTCTGGACTATATTGTCGCTGTTGTGGTTGCGCCTGCACTTTTTCTTTGCTAACTGATTCATGAGTCTGTTGTTGTAATTGCTCCAGGGCCGCCGATTCCGCAGATACTGTTTGACGCCCCTGTTGTTGTCGTGGCGACCGTGTAGCCGTTGTGGAGGAAGCTAATTCGCGTTGTCGTTGCTCTTGCACCTCCTTGGCCGCCAGTTCTGCCGAAACTGATTGACGTCGTTGACGTCGCTGTGGCATCGATAATTCTGGGCTATATTGTCGCTGTTGTGGTTGCGCCTGCACTTTTTCTTTGCTAACTGATTCATGAGTCTGTTGTTGTAATTGCTCCAGGGCCACCGAAACGGATTGGCGCCTTTGTCGTCGTTGCGGCATCGATAATTCTGGACTATATTGTCGCTGTTGTGGTTGCGCCTGCACTTTTTCTTTGCTAACTGATTCATGAGTCTGTTGTTGTAATTGCTCCAGGCCCACCGATTCCGCAGATACTGTTTGACGCCCCTGTTGTTGTCGTGGCGACCGTGTAGCCGTTGTGGAGGAAGCTAATTCGCGTTGTCGTTGCTCTTGCACCTCCTTGGCCGCCAGTTCTGCCGAAACTGATTGACGTCGTTGACGTTGTGATTGCGGCTGTACTTTTACCTCAGAAATTGATTTAGGTTGTCGTTGTTCTTGCTGCTGCTGCTTGGCCGCCAGTTCTGCCGAAACTGATTGACGTCGTTGACGTTGTGCTTGCGGATGTACTTTTACCTCAGAAATTGATTTAGGTTGTCGTTGTTCTTGCTGCTGCTGCTTGGCCGCCAGTTCTGCCGAAACTGATTGGCGTCGTTGACGTTGTGATTTCGGCTGTACTTTTACCTCGGGAACTGATTTAGGTTGTCGCTGTTCTTGCTGCTGCGGAACATTTTGTTGTTGTGGTTGTGGCGGCACATTTTCCTCTGGTTTTTGACCAGACTTTGTTTCACGCACTCCTTGATGTGGTCCCGCCTGTAAAGCCATAGTCAAGTACGCTACGTCACGGTTTTGTAGTGGTCGTTGCGCTGCCGCCTTCTGGAACATATACCGTTGTTGTTCCTGTTGGCGCAGCATTTCGGACTCATGCCGCTGTTGTTCCTGTTGCTTTTCGCTTTCTCGTCTTTGATGTTCTTGTTGCTGCCGCTGCGCGTACTCCCGCCTTTGTTGTTCTTGGCACTCTTTTAACGCTAATTCGCGTTGCCGTTGTTCCTGTAGTCGCTTAGTCATATATTTCCTATGTTCTTCTTCTTTTATCATTAATGCGCGCTTTTGTTTTTCCTGTTCTTTAATAGCTAGCTCAAGCTGTTGTTGTTCTTTCATCGCCAATTCGGCACACATTGATTTTCGCCGCTGTCTTTGTGGTCGCGGCTGCATTGCCACATCACTCTTTTGTTGTTGTTCCTGCGGCTGCGATGCCAATTCAGCCGAAACGGATTGTCGTCTTTTGCGTTGTGGTTGAGGCTGCATTGCCAAGTCCGCGCACACGGACTGGCGCCGTTGTCTTTTCATTTTAAAAGTGGGTCGGACTTTCGGATCAGGCTCACCAGTTGAGCTATCTGTGTCAGACCTGGATTCTATAACCGGCCTTCCTGAGCGTTCAGTAGCCTGCGTACTGGCTGTTACGGTCGCGTTTATTTGTTCAAGTAGACCCTCTTGCTCTGCTAACGAAAGATCTTTGGTCTGTTGCGCATGAGCTCTTGGTATCAGACAAGCAGATAAAATTTTTTTACCATGAACGTTATGAGTGCGGATTTTCATCAATTTGTTAGCCATTTTTGGTAACAGCTCCATGTAAATAGTTCCGTCTGACGAGACCTTATCTTCCTGTTTATTGGGCTCAGCGGTGCTAGCATCATCGTCTCCTGATACGTCAAACTTAACCAGCGATTTGAGGGTCTCTGAGATCTTCATTAATTTATCTATTCTCATACAGGCGCCGCACCTTAAGCAGCGGGCTTCCAGCTGAGCTTTGTCGGCATTATTTAGTTCCTTGACGGTGTGCCATCGTTGAGCAGGGCAACTTGGTTGAACTGTGGCCCAAGGAGCAGGCGTGCTCTTTACCACTTTGAGAAGACCTAGCTCATCATCAAAGGATGTATGCAGCCAATCATATATATGTGGCGACGTGCTATAGAAAGGCGGTTCAGGTGTATTTGTTTGTGTTTCGTTTGAAGTTTGTGCGGGCGCAGGTGCCGTTGGGGCAATGTTGGGTAACAAGACATAAGGGTTAGTATTCGTTTTCGGAGAACGTGTCGTAACTTTCTTTTTATTAGATCCACTCGGCCCGGCTACTGGCTCTATAACAACATATAACATATGAGAAAAAAAAAACTTACCATAGCCATATAAATATAAACCTGTGTATTCAAGTTAGAAATGAGTTATTCTCGTTAAGGAAAGTAAGAAAAACGTTAAAATAATACGTACCAGGGGCAGTTGTGGCAGTTGTAGAAGTTGTAGAAGTTGTAGGAGCAGTAGTAGGAGTAGCAGAAGTGAGCGGTACTAACGCGACGCGCGGCACGGGCGCTGCCGGCGCACGCTTCGGAGTGCTGCCCTTGGCGAAGTACGTCAACGGTCTGTTATCGTCCACTGAGAACTCTGAGGGGGCCGGGGTACCGCCTTTTGGTGTTTTAAGAGCGTTATTGTTCTTTTGCTTTGGCTTTTCTTGTGGAGTTGTATCCTTTAAGGCGTTAGCGACTTTACGCCTAGCTACTGCCAGTCGTTTTGTGGCACGGGTCGCCACTGCCTTTTGATTCGATTCCGGCTCGCTCTGTCGCCTTGAACGCAGTGACATCACATGCACGGGGGGCTTGGTCGACTTTGGCTTTTTAATAGGCGGAGGCCTCTCACGATTTGATTTATTCGTCGATAAATTACGCTTCTCTTTAGTTTTATTTAACTTGTTTTTAGTTACATCTTTCTTCTTAATCACATCTTTTTCAGTCGGAGTTTCTTTGGATTTAACCATCTCTTTTAACGATTTTACAGATGTCTGTCGAAGATTATTTTTCTTAGAACTATCTTTTACTGTAGTATTGTCATTATTTTTGTCTTTGTTAGTTGCAATATTTTTGCTTTTATTAGTCTCTTTGTTTCTAGTACTCTCTCTAGTTGTGGTAGTCCGTAGGTTTTCTCTGGTTTTCTTATCATGTATATCTCTATTTTTATCTAGTTCCCTGTTTCTAATAAGCTCTCGGTTCCTCATAAGCTCAGTTCTCCTAGCCCTGGTTCTCTGACTAGGCGGCACTTCAAGCCTTTTAACCATTACGAATGGTTGTAGGCCTTTGTGATGTAATTCCAATGCTGTTTGAAGAACAAAAAATGCCATTATAATACTCTCCTCTTTCACCACCTATACTATCGTATGCGATCATAAAAAGAGAAAACAAATACACCTAGCGGGTTTGTCCCATAAAATGTATATTAGCACTAACCTTGGTAAGATATGTAGTCAACGAAGACGGATGGGCCGACTTGGTGTTGAATAATAAAGTTTCTAGCCGAGGGGTTGTTATCTCGGCGGTCGCCGTTGGTAGGCGGCGCGGGCGCAGCGCTCGGAGGCACGTAGGCGCCCTGCGCGAACTTGCGCTGGGCGAGAACGCGACGAGACCGTGCACTGGAAACACTCGCACCATCAGTACGTGTAACGACTACTGTGCAAGTTTGTCGCTAGCTTAAGACAATAGACAATATCGAAAAAGCGCTAACAAGACGATCAATCATTTGTTTTGCGATAGAACTTAGAAGTGATCGCTTATGGTTATTGGTCAGGTTGACAACGAACTCAAGGCTCTATTGGTTGGCGATCTCAACTTGACCATGGCAACCGGTTGATCATCGTCTGTTTAGCGGAGGAATACAATTAAAAACCGCAGCAGCAATATCAATATGCAAGGGCAGGCTCATAAACTGGCGTTTTCAATCGTGCATATGTCTTGTAATCAATATGAACAAGCACCAGCCTAAATATCTATAGGTGTGCAAATAGATAAAATCAAGTTACGAAAGTACACTACGCAAATACTGAGGCCTTCTCTTTCAATGGCCTATTTACTAGTGCAAAACATGAAAAGGAGCAAATCTAACCCGACAGTTAGTTATTAAACCCGTGCCAAAAACATTAAAAGACCCCAAAGACAAGGGCCTCGGCTAGCATTAGAATCTTATACAAGGTGGTGATGACAATACGACAATAAATGAAAACACGGACAGTACTAGTTCATAAGAATAATCCTAAACGGTAAAAAAACCGTAGCATCAAAAATAAAACAAATTACAAATGGTGTTATCCTGTGTTTCCAATTTTATGCGATTTAGTTTGTTTGAAATTTTTATTTTTGATGCTACGGTTTTTTTTACCGTTTAGGATTATTCGTATGAACTAGTACTGTCCGTGTTTTCATTTATGGTCGTATTGTCATCACCACCTTGTATATGTGAAACAGAATAGTCGCTTGTCCATCGTACAAGTGTTTACTTTGCATTTTACATATCTAACAGGGTGGGTACAATAACGTACAACCCTCACTTTTAATGCTAGGCATGTGTGGTAAACGGTCGTTTCATAGTGAGGCTATTGTTAAAACTTTTAGCTCAGCTTAGCACCGGCCACAGCTGCAAGGCATAAACAAATCGCTTAGAGAACAAAGGTTTTTAAAACAATCGCCTGATATGTAATTCGAATAAGCAATCGCAAGAAGAAAAGGAACGAATCCAAAGGAATTTAAAATGATCTAAAAGAAAACCCGAACTATGAAATGTAATATACCCCATAAGGTCTTGTTGCTGTCAGCGTACGGGAGGGTTTCCTAGAAATAATAAAAAAAGTATTATATTCAAAATCAAAATATTTTTATTTCTCATAAACCAAAAAAAGGCGCTTAAGAAACGTTACGTTAAATCTACGGACTCTAGTTGCTCGGTTCCAAAGTGTCCTTCCTATGGAGAAGAGCCGGCAAGAAACTCCATAGGTTACTCGATAAAAAAAAAAAAAAAAATTGTTTGATAACATTTTGCCTTAATTCCAAAACTTACTATTATTAATTAAAAGAAGATGTAAGATAAATCTCTCGAAGCCGTTTATGAACTAAATTGTAATTTATTTAAATTTAATTATAAGCCAATTTAAGTATTAAAATCTAGCATTACAATCTTTATAACATTTGAATAAAACCCTAAATTTTGTTTACTCGGAAAATCATAAAACTTGAAAAAAAATCACAAATGATGATAAATAAAAACAAAACAACAAATAATAATTGCTTTGAATTAAATAAAAGTCGATTAAGTCCAAGTTAAAATGCACGAAACTGTCTTTGAACAAAATAAAAGTCAATAAAGTCCTAAACGCAAAGAATAAATGCAGAAAAATGTAACCCTTATCAACAGAGGTACCCTTCTTAATAATATAAAGTATAGGCATATTTCAAAGGCACTCATAAAATAAGCCGCCTTTTGAAGTTTCAAATTCAATTCGACTCAATTAGTTCATCCAGCACGATTGAGTGAGCATACTGCAATAAGGGCCCCTCCGAAAATCGATACGGCTAGACGGGTGGCAGGCATACCTAGCTAGCTAGGTTTATATTAAACGAGGGGGAGCTGCAACCAGGCGGGCAACATCAAAGGTAACGTTTTAAATCCAATACAGGATTCAATTAGTCTCCCCGCGGGTGGCGTCTGGCCCCATCCCCCGATGTTGAGAGCACAAAGAGTATTCAGCATCCACCCCCGATCGATACGGCTAGACGGGAGGCAGCCTAACTTTATACAACTTGTATAATAATATACCAATGAAGAGTGGAAGCAGGTAGACCGGCGAAATCAAAGGTAATTGGGAATTTGATAAACAGGAGGTAAGCTTCCCCTGTCGAAAAAGGTTGGGACGGATCGATTTGTCTAGACGGGTAGCTGTATGTATCCTATCTATGTAGGTACCAGACAAAGGGGTGATTCAGCGTTGTACATAAGCCAATCAAAGGTAGCCATGGTGCAGGGGAGGGGAGGATGGGAGGGGGGTGGTCAGACAGGACGCTATGAGTTATTGATTTTAAAGCCCTCGGCAGCCATTTTGGTCTAGACATGTCCTATAAGTACCTACTTACATTTAAAGCGTTTTTACAGAATTCTTTGGTAGTACTTTGGAGTATGATATAATTAGATGATCTAAGGACGGTATTTTGGAACTTAAATAAAATATATTTGCGGCGAATGTTTATTGTACAATAAAGACGTTTTAGGTTCGTCTAAAGAGATGTAAGATAGTTTGAGCGGCATACAAAAAGAACATGTGATAACCCTATTAATACTCGATTTGCCAGTTCGTTCATTATGACTTCCTAATTAAATGTGTTTTGGTTTTGAAAGGAGCAAATATTAGGGTAGACGACTAGTCATAAATATACCTATGGTTTTCTACGAATGCGAATCAAACTTTTGAGGTATACTGACGCCATGCACTCGCACAAAAGATACGAAATCATGATGTCTGAATGATGAGGTTTTTGGCAAAATATATGTCTAATATTTATTATTTAATCAGATGGACATTAACGATAGTCATCTACCCCAATACTTGTTAAGCTCGTACTAAAAACATTTTTTATATACGTAAAGGACATACGACGTAAACAAAAGGTATCATAACTTGGGCCCGTACTTTTATTACATATTTTCTTAAATAAACTATTCCGAAAAGACAAAATGTTAGATTTAAAAAGTTTATCGTGTTAATTAATGGAATGTCTTTTAAATTATTTTATATCTAATGTGATTTCTTTCAAATTTGATATAAAAACTATGCTCAATCCCAGGATTTCTTAATTTTATTAAATTAATACTATTTGTTTAAAGTCCTGGTTGATTTATATTCCCAACTTGATTTATGGAGACGGAGAGCATATTTGTTAAATTGTTATCAGTAAAATTGTTAATTCATTAAAAGTATTTTGAACTAATTCGGAAAGTTTGTTGATTTATTATTGTAAGATTAAAATATTTTTCAAGCTATTTGAAAAACTATAAAAAACAAACTTGAAATTATTTCAGATTTACGCAAATATTGATAGATTTAAAACTTAATGTTTTTTTTATAACTACTAATAACACAAGTGAAATTCAAATATAATTGTGCTAAATAAAAGTGACTCCTCAAAATCAAAAATAATTACCCAATATTTGAGCAAACATAAAAAATATAAGTTTATAAAATCTTACCGCATCCTGATAAAATAAGTCAGCTCACTTCAAAGTTCAAAAGACACTAAACTGTAAAATGTTCTACCACTGTTTAGGACTGTTAGTTCGCGGACGTCTGCCCTGCGCGGCGACTCGGGTTGCACTGAGCGTTACCGACGCCGCCACTAGCTAGACGCCGTGCTTCGGAGGGGCGGGGCGGGGGAAGGGAGAGGGGGTAATTAAACTGGTAGGAGGCACCCCTCAAACCACCCCTATATTATGTACACGTAGGACTTACTGGCCCTACGCAGATAGGAGTGGGATTTATAGATACGAAATCATTTTGTCTGAATGATGAGGTTTTTGGCAAAATATATGTCTAATTTTATTATTTAATCAGATGGACATTAACGATAGTCATCTACCCCAATACTTGTTAAGCTCGTACTAAAAACATTTTTTAATATAGGGGAAATACGGACAAAATGACATATACGGACAAAACGACATAGTGGGCTTATTTCGAATTTGGCGGGCTGTAGCGAGGTCATGAACCTAGTAACACGCGGCGGCGGCCATGTTGGCAATCCTGCGAGGTGCCCAGCGCCATTCGGTTAGTCTGTTTGAAGTTACGAGTCGGAACGTGTTTCGTCTCGCCAAAAAAAATATTTATTTATGGATTACACCGGGTTTTTGGTGAGTTTTATGTTATTATTTATTATTTTGTTTACTAAATTTGAAGACTTATGTTATAGGCTTGTGATTAGTGTTGGTTTTAAAAGAAATTTCAACTGTTTTATTTACTTATGATATTAAATGTTTCTTGCCTACATTTGGGTAAAATGACATACCTATACGCTGGACAAAACGACATAGGTATGCCATTTTGTCCGTAGTGTTACTAATATTTATTTTTAATTGTTACGCTTGTTCTTTTAGGTGAGATGCCGCGGAACTATCAAAGAACAACAAACCGACAGTCATGGAGCAAGGAATCAATGCAGCAAGCCATTTCAGCATGGAAAGAAAATAAGATGGGTTGGGAATTGGCCGCAAAAACTTTCGGGGTTCCACAAGCTACTTTACGAAGACATGCTCTAAATACGAATAAAACTTTAGAATCAAGTAGTAAGGGACTCGGCAGGTTTAAGGCAACGTTTCCACTAGAAATTGAAAGGGAATTAGTGGACCACATCAAGTTCTTAGAGACTCGACTTTTTGGGTTGACGCGTACGGCAATCCAGGAGCTAGCCTTTGAACTCGCAGAGAAAAACGGGTTTGATCATGTATTCAACAAGGATAAGAAACGTGCTGGACAGGAGTGGCTTGAGAGTTTTCTGAAAAGAAACCCTGATATTTCGTTACGGACTCCAGAACCAACTTCTGCAGCAAGAGCACAGGCGTTTAACAGACCTCAAGTAGCAAGATTTTTTCAGATTTATGAAGAATTTTTGAATACTCATAAGTTAGAACCTCAGCGAGTTTATAACATGGACGAAAGCGGGCTAACCACCGTCCAAAAACCGCAAAAAATTTTGGCTACGAAGGGCAGGAAGCAAATTGGCTGTCTCACAAGTGCTGAAAGGGGTTCTAATGTGACAGTCGTGTGCTGTACAAATGCCATTGGTTCATTTATTCCACCGTGCATGATTTTTCCTAGGAAGAACATGAAAAACGAACTAATAGATGAAGCTCCTACTGGCACTCTAGGACTGGCTCAAGAATCAGGATGGATGAACACAGATGTGTTTGTAAAATGGTTGAAACATTTCCAATTACACACGAAAGCAAGTAAAGAGGACCCGGTTTTGCTAATTTGTGATGGTCATGCAAGTCACAAAACCATTGAAGCTTTGACATATGCCAAAGAAAATGGCATTCATATGCTGTGTCTACCTCCACACTGCACACATCGAATGCAGCCCTTGGATGTTAGTATTTACGGACCACTAAAAACGTTTTACAATCAAGAAATCTCTAAATGGTTAAAGAATCACCCAGGACGCGTTGTTACCCATCTACAAATTGGAGGTTTGTTTGCTCAAGCATATGGAAAGGCCGCAACGGTACAAAATGCAAGTAACGGCTTTAAAAGCACAGGTTTATGGCCAATAAATCCTAACATTTTCCCAGATTACATGTTTGCACCAGCTGAGACGACAAATATTCCGTTGGATCAGGTCAACGTCGCAGATACCGAACCTGAACCTGCCTACGCGCGTTTATCACCGGTTGAAAATGAAAACCCTACTCAAACACAGGCCGATTTAGACAACACAAATGTTTCTACTTTAGATCCCTTAGAAACACAAAATACAACGACACAAATGAATGCGATACCAGAAGACGAAGAACGACCACTGACTACAGATGTTGGAGTAACTTTTTCTGAGGATTTAGTAACAAATGCGCAGGAATCTCTTACAGCTGAAAGCTCTTTAACAACTCACGATGATGGTGTGGAACCAGGCTCATCAAAGTCACTTGAATTTCCAATTGCGATTATTTCACCAGCACCACAGGGGCAGTTCATTCGAGGCCAAGGCAAAAGGAAACTCAATCCTGCCAAAGGACATTGGCTTTTGACTTCAACTCCAAATATGAAAGAAGTTATTGAAAAAAATAGATCAAAAGATCCACCCGCACAAAAGAAAAGACAGGTGAAAAAGGTGCTTTTTGAAGATGGCAAGTCCAATAGCAACAAAAAATCCACTGTCAGAAGCACAGTGCTAGAAGCACCAAAAAAAGGACAGATGCCAAAGAGGCAGCGTCGAACTGCTCAGACCATCGATTCCAGCTCTGATACTGAAGATATTGCAGCCGAAAACGAGGACGACGAAGACTGCCCATGCATTTATTGCAATGACCTTTATTCGCGGTCCAAGCCGGGAGAAAGCTGGTTACGGTGCATGAGTTGTTTTCGTTGGGCTCACGCTTCATGTGCTGATGTCTCAAGGAAGACTAAGAGATTTATTTGTGAGCTTTGTTCGTAAATTTGTGGTATGTCATTATACCCATAGTTAGTGTGTCATTTTGTCCGTACTATACGGACAAAATGGTTTTTTTGATTCGTCCATTGTTTTCTTAATATCTAATTTGTTATCGTTCCTATGCAAGTATAAGACTGTTTTAAAGTTAGTCAATTAACCTAAGATGATTGCAAATGTATGAGACTGATTATAATTACAATAAATAAGGATTTATGATTAAAAAACAAAACACCCTGTCATTTTGTCCGTATTTCCCCTACGTAAAGGACGTACGACGTAAACAAAACGTATCATAACTTGGGCCCGTACTTTTATTACATATTTTCTTAAATAAACTATTCCGAAAAGACAAAATGTTAGATTTAAAAAGTTTATCGTGTTAATAAATGCAATGTCTTTTAAATTATTTTATATCCAATGTGATTTCTTTCAAATTTGATATAAAAACGATGCTCAATCCCGGGATTTCTTAATTTTATTAAATTAATACTATTTGTTTAAAGTCCTGGTTGATTTATATTCCCAACTTAATTTATGGAGACAGAGAGCATATTTGTTAAATTGTTATCAGTAAAATTGTTAATTTATTAAAAGTATTTTGAACTAATTCGGAAAGTTTGTTGATTTATTATTGTAAGATTAAAATATTTTTCAAGCTATTTGAAAAACAATAAAAAACAAACTTGAAATTATTTCAGATTTACGCAAATATTGATAGATTTAAAACTTAATGTTTTTTTTTATAACTACTAATAACACAAGTGAAGTTCAAATATAATTGTGCTAAATAAAAGTGACTCCTCAAAATCAAAAATAATTACCCAATATTTGAGAAAACATAAAAAATATAAGTTTATAAAATCTTACCGCATCCTGATAAAACAAGTCAGCTCACTTCAAAGTTCAAAAGACACTAAACTGTAAAATGTTCTACCACTGTTTAGGACTGTTAGTTCGCGGACGTCTGCCCCTTTTTTATTTATTTTTTTTCTTTTTTTTGGGGTGAAAATCTAATGATTTCGACCCACGTCGAGGGCACGACTTGGGGATATGTCGGACTTTCACCGACCAAAAACACCCCGGTTCCCTTCTCGCCTTTGCTGGAGCCGCGGGATCGCTAAGCATTCTCAGCGCAGCTCCGGCAGGCGGCAGTCCTTTAAGTACTCCTTCTAGAGGGGTGGGTGTAAAGTGCCCACCCCTCATTCCTTCTAAAAACGAACGCGTGGAACGATGCGTCCGTATCCTCCGGGGCAACGAACGTCTGCCCTGCGTGGCGACTCGAGTTGCACTATGCGTTACCGACGCCGCCACTAGCTAGACGCCGTGCTTCGAAGGGGCAGGGCGGGGGAAGGGAGAGGGGGTAATTAAACTGGTAGGAGGCACCCCTCAAACTACCCCTGTATTATGTACACGTAGGACTTACTGAGCCCTACGCAGACAGGATTGGGATTTATTTCGTTGCCAAGTGAGATGGGTACATTGTATAGACAGATTATTTTTATTAAAGGATACCCGCTCTGATAGATTTAATCCCCGCGCGGCGAGGACAGGGAGGGTTAGTTAAAGGTATACGAATATTTAAATGCGCAAATTATTAACCACCTTGGAAAAAACATTTACGAAGAACACAAATGTTTGTTAAACGCCGCGTTTGCCTAATGCATATGGTAATAAATTAATGTGTATCAATGTACCTAATTCACGTGGTTTATTATTTTTATTCTTTAGTCTGATACAGACTCAACTGATGGTAATTACTGATATGAATATTTTTAAGTAGATATATTTTAAAAGAGAAATTTTATGTTTTGAAGCCGAACTTGACCACGTTTTAACGCGTGTGTTTTACGTACTTTCCTCGTCGTTTAATTATTAATTTTCCTATTACTCAAAGACGCCTGGACCGACATGCAATATTAATTTTTACTTAAACGCGTTTCAATCAGCTCTTTAAAAATGAACGTGATGATTATTGACTGACGCCATTGCGGTATTGACTTCATAATAAGTGAATACCATTAGAAATGTTACAAAAATGCATTTATTGACATTGATTCCCTTAATTTGAATAATTAAATGATGAAATGATTTTGTCAGTCACAGTAGACCTGAGTATTGAGTATTAGATATAAATTTCAGTTTGATACCTCCACGCGTTCCTGAGAAAACGGTCTTGACAGACGGACGGACGAACGGACGGACAACGAAGTGATCCTATAAGGGTCCCGTTTTTTTCCTTTTGAGGTACCGAACCCTAATTACCACATTTAATTCGTAAGTGTAATCGGGCGCATTTTTAGGGAGCGCCCCACTAGTTTACGACTCAACCGCAGTCTTTATTTATAATAATAAATAACCTAAAGTAAGTAGCTAAAGCACTTGTGTTATGGAATTCAGAAACAACGAAGGTACCACAAACACCCAGACCCGAGACAATGTAGGAAAATTGATTTCTACATTGACCCGACCGGGGATCGAACCCGGGACCTCAGAGCTAGCGACACCTTGAAACCGGTGCGTACGCCACTCGACCACGGAGGTCGTCAATAATACCTATTATAGTTTTAGTTAACTGTGCCCTGCCACCTGCTCACGCGAGGACCTGTATGAGGCGACGGACAATGCCGTGTGCGTGGCTGAATACTGGTCTGGGAAAATTTAACTGTCATTGATCGACACGATAAGTAAGTTTATTTATTTATTGGGAAAAATTAACGGTTACACATTCAAGTATACATACAAAATCTAATGCTAAAAATAAATCTAAAAGTATAACCAAAATCATTTTCTACATAATATGTTAATTAAGTTAACTGTCTAATTTTTAGAAGTAAGTGAATTCCTAGATGTCTGCGATTTTGTGTACTAAAGTCGATGATAAGAAATTTAAGTTATCATTAGCTGTGCATGATAATAATAATGATGTGTGCCATTGTATTTATTTATTAAAGTGTCATTTATATATTTTAATAATTATAGTATGTATTTGATTTGAATTTTTAATATTTGTATGTAATGTAATATGGATAATGTTATTGTGATTAATTTATTATTTATTTATTTTTGTGAATATGTTATAATTTTTAATATGGATTAATTTGTTAGTATGGATCAAAGTAATCTGAAATAAATGAATTTTAATTAACGTCTTTGATGGCAGAATATTGAAACCTCAGTCAGTCTTAAGTCGCCGATAATTTGATGCCGGCAAATCATTTCAAGACGTTTTAGAGATAAATGTGTTTTAGTATTAACGCGCAACTAGATTAAATAAAAAATAAAGTACTAGATAGTCTTTCAACGTTTTGAAACCGCCTGAGTATTGGAATTATTTTATTAGGGTGAGTGTGGCAGTTTCTTAATGAAATAATTAGGAACTTTTTATATTGGCCGACTGTTTAGCGAAAATCCTTGGTCGAAGAGAAAGTGAATTTTAAGTCATGGAGGAACTACTATATCTTTTTAGTGACTTTTTGGCAAATAAATTTAATTTATTAATGTAAGAGGATTTAACATTTTAAGTATAAAATTTCGAAAATACCATCTTGATGTTTCCAAATGACCATTCCTCAAAGTGAAACTGGTGACCCTATTAACAACAAGCGCCATTAACAGAGTCCGTGCTGCTGAAACTGCGGCTAACAGACAAAGCGCCTAGAAATTGTATAATTTTCGGCCGTATGCACACTCAAGGAAACATTGGGATTACCCAGCATTAACTTTTTGTATTTTTCATAGAATATTATATGAAATTATTGAATTAAGTATAAAAGCTCATCAAATATTTCAAACATGTCCGGTTTTATTTATACAATAACTCGTAAATACAACGATATTATCACCGACAATACTTAAAAACTTAAACAGAATGCGAAAAACAGCGGATTGAATTTTTAAATTGATATTGTTTGGTGTTAAACTACCCAGGTAAATATCCTCGTAATTTTTTGCCAAAATACGACATTTGTAAAGAAATTTTCTACTGGGTAATTTGTTTAAACGGCCGAAAACTAAACAATTTTGTAACATAATAACTCACCGCGTCGCCAAATGATCTCGACATTTTCAGGTAACCAGCAAAATCACCGACACTGCGCGACCCGTAAATTATAAGGCAATGAGCGACTCATGAAAACATTTTCACTGTTTTCAGAGGCATAGAAGCCATTTCACTAGATTTTATTAGGCATTTCTTCTCCAATAAGACCAATGCGGTAGGTCTTATCTGGGAAGATACTGCCCGCCGGTGCAGCGCGCTCCCGGCTTATATAGCCGAACTTCCCCCTTCCCCCCCTTTCCATGCGCTAGGGGGCCCACCTGCGCAGTGGAAATTTCTAGACCTGCAAGCTGCGCTGTTGCCTGGGATTGGTTTGCAGCTACGATGGATGATTCGTCTGTCTACTTTGGGGCGTGACTTCCAATTCCAATTAGTCTATGATTGATTTTTTAAATTAATTTACTTAAAATATTAATTTACCTGCCTCATCATATATTGTCATAATTATGCATTTCAATAGGCAAACTAGTCATTCTTCCGAATTATCTATCCATCTGTGATTTATAGCACTTATAGAATTTTAACATACCATAGGTATATTTTATTACATCTCCGTCATATTTCAACAACTTTAATACCAAGACTGGACACTTGACGTATAAGACACGAACTGTTAAATTACTTTACAAAGTCTTTCCGTTTGCCGTCAATTGATAACCGTCGTGTCAAACAGTGAACGCGACTTGTAGTTAGCAATAAAGGTGCTGTCTAACCAGGAGTATTCGAGTATAATGACTGAGCATCTTTCAGTTTTCATTTCTCCGAAATTTTGGCCGAAAGGCGTTATTTTCAGACGATTTCGTGGCCGGATACCCGACACCGCGCAATACACGACGCCGACGTTGCAAAAATAAAAATAATCGTGTATAATTTTAGTTTTTAAGTTTATATAGTTTAATTGTTTATGTATAGTATTTTACATTTTGTTATTTTGGTATAGTATTATTGTATTATAATATGGGCCTTTGGTGCCTGATGTTAATAATTGTATGTATTAGTTTATAGGTATTGTTTTGTTTTATTATTATTTATGTATTGTATTTTCTATGGGCCCTAGTTGCCTGAAATAAAGGAATATTATATTATTATAATGTAACATAATGTAACATTACAGATTCTACTTTGAGCATTACAATGCTACCTCCCTAACTGACCAGCATCCGAGTGAAATATAACATTAAATAACAAGTGTAGCGCATTGACGTTACAAGTTGTATCAAGATATTACACACTAGCTGTGCCCCGCGGTTTCACCCGCACGAATGACAATTCATACACTATCTTTATAAATTACTAGCGGCCCGTCCCGGCTTCGCACGGGTATTTAACACATTATTAAAAATTAGGATTGAAGGTTTCTGTGTTATTACTACTATTACGCTCTTTATAATATTAGTATAGACACTCCCGTACCTCAGTGATGCTTAAATCGCATAGTTAGCCGAGCAGAGTGAGCGACAATCACGCGACTTTTTTCTAATTCTTATATTTTAAGGCCTGGGCACACCAAAAGCAGTTGCGGTGCGGTAGCAGTGCGTCTACGTTTGTAATTCATGTAGTTATATGAGGGATGACACACTGAACAAACGCGGGCCCGCTGATCCAACCTGCTCCGCCACTGCGCCGCGCACGCACTGCTCTTCTACAAAACTTTCGGACGTGAGCAGCGCAGGCGCGGGGCGGTGGCAGCGCAGGCGCGGGCCGGCCGCAGTAACTACGCGTTGTATTACTATGTCCGCCATATTGACAAGTCACACCAAAGCAGTTGAGCGGGACAGACGCAGCGCGGGTCGTAAACGGTTGTGATTTTTTACAACTTTATCATGGAAACGAATGAAAAATTGATTGAGTTAGTTAGGAAATATAAATGTTTATATGATTTAAAAGACAGATATTATAGAAATACGGTTTACAGGTTTACGGTTTACTTTGACATCCGAAAATAAGTATAGAACCTATCTTCAAAAGATTCTAATTCCCGACATAGACGATGGTACTCCCCATATCCTTCTCTTCTCTTATTTACATCGTGAACCCATATTCTTTTTTTTTTATCTAAAGCTGGAACTAACAATAGCTCCTCTTCGTCAGAGTCAGAACCGTTCAACATCTTGAAGTGTACTGAGTGTGGCTATCGATACGACACACATAACGCAGTTTGAAAGCAGTTAGAAAGCAGGCCCGCCTTCAAACTGCTTTCCGACTGCTAATGTTTCTGGTGTGACGTCAACCGCGGCGCAACTGACCTGCCCTGCTCAGGTGCTGCGCCTGTCCCGCGTTTGGTGTGCCCAAGCCTTTAAACTCGTGATATCTTTTGAAGGGAATGTCCAAAGTGCTTAATTCAAAAAGTTACATAAAGGTATCGAAGCAGTCTTGACTATGAAGTAATTTATTTTGATAAGGATCTACACCAAGTAACAAATAAAGAGCCTTTTCTAGCGGCATCCTTTCAATAATATTTTTTTTAATAAATATCTCTTATTGTGACCTAACTGTAATAGTTAGACATATGCTGTCGCGACACTTTTTGTAGATAATTATATGTTCTACAAAGACGTAGTACATTATTTTGTTCTATAATCAATAGTTTTCGCAGCGCACGCGATGCAAGAAAGATTTTTGGTAATTTTTTCACACCTTGGTTTACATTATTGAGGTTTTAGTATGGATCCCTACCTTTTTTCAAAATTTTATATAGCCTATGTTCACCGGAGATAGTGTAGCTTCCCAACAGTGAAAGAATTTTTCAGATCGGTCAAGTAGTTTCGGAGCCTATTCATTTCAAACAAACAAACAATCAAATCTTTCCTCTTTATAATATTAGTGTGTATTAGTGTATAGTAGTAGATAGCCTATGTGTTATTCCGATGTATAAGCTACATTATTGTAAGGTTTCATTAAAATCCATTCAGTAGTTTTTGCGTGAAAGAGTAACAAACATCCATACATCCAAACAAACTTTCGCATTTATAATATTAGTAAGGATTGTATCATAACAAGGTGCGGATTGTAATGCTTAGTTTTCCTCTTTCATTGACGTAATTTTCGAAACTAACGTTACATTACGGACAAATGCTCTCGGTAAGAGAGCACCTTGACGTGTCGATTCACGTAGAGCAGACATCACCCCTTCGTTGTCTAAACTTCCGTTTCTCAACCATTTTTATGTGGCGGTCCACGAAAAAGCCAAAATGTAAAGTAAAAAGTCTTGCGACTCTGTTACCATTTTTTTTTCATGTTATATGTATAATACATCTCTTATTACTTTTGTGTTAATTATTTGTCAACAGACGGCGACATCCTTTAAAATAATCTCGACCCCCCAAGGGTAGCGACCCGACCCCGACGGCATCAGAAACGATAGTCTAGACGATCTGGTCCCGTCTCGGTCAGGTGAGGTAAATAGAAATGGTTGATATTGGCAAGGTTAAGCCGCCTTAACGTCTGGCAATGTCGCCGGTCATGCACCTCTACAGCCCGGCTGAGCTTTGAACTATTAAATATTGGTTTCTGAGATTTACGCGAATATTAAACACTAGCTGTGCCCCGCGGTTTTACCCGCTTGAATGACAATTCATACACTATCTTTATAAATTATAGCCTATGTGTTATTCCGATGTATAAGCTACATTATTGTAAAGTTTCACTAAAATCCATTCAGTAGTTTTTGCGTGAAAAAGTAACAAACATCCATACATCCAAACAAACTTTCGCATTTATAATATTTGCAAGGATTGAAATGACCGTCGAAACGTAGGGAACTAATAACTAAATAAACCGCGATAGGATAGGTTACAAAGTAAATTTATATTATCATCAAGATCCTCTTTTAGGTTTAAAATTAGTTGTTTTATCATTATTTGCAAGCAGTATGTTATTATATAGTAGTAAAGTTTATTTATTAAATTGCTTAAATCTCTGATTGGATCACTGACACCCAAGCTAAGATTATTTATATTACTCGATTATTACGTAACCCAATGTTAAAGATAACGAAACTTTTAAGTAATAAATAGCCAAAAAAGTCGAACAACTTGTCTACATCGCTGTCGACTGCGCAAACAAAAGGCTAGCGGCAATAGCGTATAGTAAGATTCATTTTAGGTGTTCCGATGAGCTACTTCTTTAGGAAATAGTGCAGGGTTGCACTGGATATTTACGTATTGATAATAAAGATCATTTATAATCTATACTTATAATAAATCTGTAGAGAGGTCAATTCTGTACATGAAATACATTTTCAAAATAACTATCAGGGGGTGATTAGTGATCGATACTGATGCCAAAAATGCAATCAGTTATATTTTTGTCTGTCTGTCTGTCTGTAAGTTCCTTATAGAAACAAAAACTACTCGACAGATTTTAACGAAACTTGGTACAATTATTCTTCATACTCCTGGGCAGGTTATAGTATACTTTTCAACACGCTACAATCAATAGTAATAAGGTCGTCATTCATAAAGAATATAACATAATAACGAACGTGTGTTCGCGACAAGTAGGTAGTGGCTAGGCTCCGCCACCGAGAAGCACACATTATCACACAGATTTTCTATACAAATTTTAATATGATTTTATAATAAACTAGCTGTACCCGGCATGCGTTGCAATGCATTTTTTTCTACCTAGCACCTGCCTACTACCTACCTACCTACTACCTACCAGACTACTACCTACCTACTACCACTTAGGGATATGAAAAATAGATAGTAGCCGATTCTCAGACCTACTGAATATGCATATAAAATTTCATAAAAATCGGTCAAGCCGTTTCGGAGGAGTATGGTAACTAACATTGTGACACGAGAATTTTATTTATAAGATTAAAATTAAAACTACTAGACCAACAAGCCAGTCTATAGTGTTGAGTTGCGAAAAAAAATTACATTAAAAATTGTTTATACAATAAAATTTTGTGTACAATAAAAATCTTTCCTTAAGTATTTTTTTTTTGCAATAATTGTACTTGTATATATATAAATAATAAGTAGTAGTAGTAAATAAACTTTAAAATCAGACTGCCCCACTAAGAAACCTTAAAATCTGCTAAAACAGGATTTTTTATAACAGTCCTTTTTTTGTGTATTGGCAAATGTATTATTGTAAACCATTTAGGTAACGCTCGTAGCCAAGTACCTATAAGCTGTACGGTTTGACCGATTATACAGGTTAAGCCGCGCTCACCGCGGTTGGTCCGTGGATGGGTGACCATTTATAACATACCGAGACCCCTCCGTGTTTCGGAAAGCACGTTAAGCCGTAGGTCTCCCGACTGTCATATGAACATCTTTAGCAGCCGTTAAGTCAATTTTGACAACCAATCTTACTATGGGATACTGTGTTACCCAGTAAAATGTGGAGGTCAGATAGGCTGTCGCTCCATTTAATATACGGTATTCAGCTGAATCCAGTAAGACTGGTAGCCGACCCCAACATAGTTGGGAAAAAGGCTAGGCAGATGATTTAGATAACGCTTTACTTTGATAACGAAATCACTTTGTATAATTATTCTCCTGTGACTAATCGCCTAAATGCATGTACGCGCATAACTTCTGAACGAATGCATCAAATTGTTCATTTATTTTGTGTTTTATTATTTTAATGACAAAGTATTTAAAAAATCAAGTTTCTCCCTGGATTGAAATACGCAGACGAAGTCGCGGGTAGAAGCTAGTTTCATATTATTGTTAATTTTCTGTACGTAACTTAGTTGTTGTGAGTAATTTTGTAATAAACTTACTAAATACTGCTTTTTTGAAAATTTATTTGTTTATGTTGCAGATTTTGAGACTTTTCGTGTACCTACATATTCTTAAGTTTGTCTCCTATCATAATCTGGTCTCTAGTTTTTGTCTGTTATTAGAATGCCAGCATGTTTGCGGTGTCCCACAAGCTTTAGACCACCTGCTGCGTTGTCCTAGTTAATTTTTTCAAATACCCCCGCTCTGAGCAATTTAATCTTAGTGTCTCTGGCGGTTTCATAGACGTTCAAATCACACGCCACACCCCTTTGAACAAATGCTTGACCGATGCAGGAATCGAACCCCTAGCACGTCGCGCAGTTTTAATACTGGTACCACTCGGCTATCCGCGCAGTAGCACATAAAAACAGAGGACTTAAGAGGCTTATGTTTAGGCAGATTCAGATCTGAAGAAAACTCTCGAAACTAAATAAGTAGCAAAAGATTTAATCTAGACAAACTTTAAGCAAACAACACTAGTAGACAGCTACCTATGGTCTATTTTAAGTTTTGTGCCTATTTATGTCAGTTGAAATTGAAGTTGTTAGTCAAGATTCATTTTAGACTGATTAGTACTTTAAAAAAAATAATTAATAAAAAAAAACATTGCTGTGTTGCTTAGGTTGCCTAGGATTTAAATATACCCACTCTCAATGTCAGAGAAAAAGCTCGATTTTGATTAATGAAAGACTTGTGAAATTATTTTAACAACCAAAGCTTTGTAATTAAAATTCGTTATTTTGCGTTCCTATATGCTTCCCGAGATCGATTTAAACAAATGATTGACACAAACGTCAATGTGTTACTTTAAATTCAAGCTTGTTATTTCTACGATACTAAGGGCCCTTTTCCTGTCACGCGTATTTTAGTCCGCACGCGGGTCTCGTCCGCATGCGGGTGATAGCACGCTCCGGGCCACACGCGGGACAAAGATTTCGATTGCTGCTGCAGTGTTGTGCGTGTCGCCAGTGGGTAAACTCGTGCACAAACATGAACGTTAAAAAAATAATTATCGCTTATATCATTTTCAAAAAAAAAAATATATAAAAAAACAATTCAGAGTAGATCCATATCTTGAAACTAGATCACTCACTGGAATGCAAAACCATTGCAAGTTTAAGAACTACTTCCGAATGTCCCAGCGGTCTTTTGATGAGTTGCTGGGAAGAATTGAACATAAGTTGGCTGTAATTTTCATTTTTGTTTGCGATTATATGCGGACTATGAGCTTGCGTGCAACCCGCTTCACAGTAAAAACAACACTGAAGGCAGAAGATCACCGCCCGCACCCGAATAGCGCGCACGCGGGCTACGCGCCCGCAGCCAATCCGCGTTCCACGCGCGTGCTACCCGCATGTTAGGAAAAACATGTTTCAAATGATAGGATGCGGGTAGTCCGCATGCAGGCCAGACCCGCGTGCGGGCTAAAATACGCGTGACAGGAAAAGGGCCCTTAGTATATTATTCAGGAAATGTTAATTCATAGTTTCGCTTTCCGTCAACTATGAGAAATATTGCCATAAGGTGCGTTATCATCATTTACGTTGTTTTGTGGTTTTTCCTAAACTTCTGTTTATGTAGGTGAAAATCAATAAATTCATTGAACTTAAATAAACGCGAGAGCCGCGATTGGCTTTAACTAAGGTTGTAAAGAACTCGAGTCTTTGATTCCTAAATTTTGAACTCGGCTGACAGTTTTCACGACTCGTCTCATAACAGTAAGACTCTAAGACTAGAGAACTCAAGTCTATAAGAGCTCTTGAACTCGAGACTCGAGACTCGAGTCTTCTTTAGCGCTCAAGTCCTTCTTACGTGGCGAGTCGCGCTCGAGTTCTTTTCCGCTTGGAGTCTTTATTTTTAAAGCAGCCAATAAAAGGTTACTTTTGTGAGATATAATTATGTGTAACCAGAAGGAGATCTCTTCAGCTTTATTATATTGGTATAGAAGTATAATAAATAAATAAATAAATAAATAAATAAATGCGGACAACATCACATACATTGCTCTGAACCCAAAGTAAGTAGCTAAAGCACTTGTGTTATGGAATTCAGAAGCAACGAAGATACCACAAACACCCAGACCCGAGGCAATGTAGAAAATTTGGTTTCTACATTGACCCGTCCGGGGATCGAACCCGGGACCTCAGAGCTAGCGACACCTTGAAACCGGTGCGTACGCCACTCGACCACGGAGGTCGTCAAATATAGTATAGATATAAATTATAAATAAATCACTTCCAGCATTTCGAAGAACAGTTTGAAGAAGACTCGAGCTCTTTTAAGACTCAAGCTCTTTATAAGACTCGAGCTCTTTTTAAGACTCGAGTTCTTTTTAAGGTTTGAGTTCAATTTTGGCGCTCGAGTCTTCATGATAGGACTGAAGCTCGGCTCGACTCAAGACTCCGAGTTCAGTTAGTTCACTAATTCCTATAAAATTGAGCCGAGTCTATCGAATTAAGGCTAAAAGACTCGAGTCCTTTACAACACTGGCTTTAACTGATTACGTTCTTACATATCGGTATAATACTACAGAAGCCTATTCTGTTTCACTGCTGAACAAAGGCCCAGCAGTTCAAATACGTTTATTCCGTACCACCACAAACCAATACTCTTCAAAAAAGTTTAGGTTTTCCGTAATATTAATAATATAAATATAATTCCGTAAAAAATTGACGTAAAACATAATGGAACGTTAACAGAAGACCCAGCTGCTGCCCTAATATAATTACTTTAAGTAATTTATGCAATAACAAGATAAACTTTATCGTGGACAACAACATCTATTGTTTAAATGTTTAATTAAGGATTATATTTGCTTACAATGGTTGCGCAATTGTAAATATCCTAAACTTAACTATTCCACTCAATAAATGTTGTACCCCTTATACTCAATAAGTGTTGTCCAAGTTTCACTCAATAAGTGTTGTCCAAGTTTCACTCAATAAGTGTTGTCCAAGTTTCACTCAATAAGTGTTGTATTCCTATCAATCAATAAATGTTGTATTCCTATCATTCAATAAGTGTTGTCTTCTACTCAACAAGTGTTGTTCCCCTTCCAATCAATAAGTGTTGTAACCCTTCCACTCAATAGGTGTTGTATCCCTATCACTCAATATATAAAAAAAATATAATTAAAAAAATTAAAAAACACGCCTGCCATGTCAAAAAAAATTAAAAACAAGTCAAATATTTGCAGTCGGGGAACCTGTAATGAATTGTTCCAAGTAACCGACCCCGACTGCAAATATTTGACTTGTTTTTAATTTTTTTTGACATGGCAGGCGTGTTTTTTAATTTTTTTAATTATATTTTTTTTTTATTTAATACCTTTTAGTGAACAACAAAAAACATGACACAACACAAAAAAAAATATCGTTCGGAACCCTTTGCAGGCGATTACGACTCACACTTGACCATTTTTTAATGTCCACATAGCCTATGTCACTCGGGATAACTCAAAGCTTCTAATGATACCACAAACATTGAAATCGGTCAAGCCTTTTAGAAGTTATGGTGGAATAAAGAAACTCACAAACATACATACATACATACATACATACATACATGAACCCTGAAAACATAACACTCCTTTTTGGGCAGTCGTGTAATAAGTCGGGTTTTCCTTCCTGACGCTATAACTCCAGAACGCACGAACCGATTTCCACGGTTTTGCATTCGTTGGAAAGGTCTCGGGCTCCGTCAGGTTTATAGCAAAGAAAATTCAGGAAAAATTAGGTGGTAGGTAGTAGGTAGGTAGGTAGTAGGTAGGTAGTAGGTAGGTAGTAGGTAGGTAGTAGGTAGGTAGTAGGTAGGTAGGTAGTAGGTAGGTAATAGGTAGGTAGTAGGTAGGTAGGTGGTAGGTAGGTAGTAGGTAGGTAGGTAGTAGGTAGGTAGGTAGTAGGTAGGTAGGTAGTAGGTAGGTAGTAGGTAGGTAGTAGGTAGGTAGTAGGTAGGTAGTAGGTAGGTAGTAGGTAGGTAGTAGGTAGGTAGTAGGTAGGTAGTAGGTAGGTAGGTAGTAGGTAGGTAATAGGTAGGTAGTAGGTAGGTAGGTGGTAGGTAGGTAGGTAGTAGGTAGGTAGTAGGTAGGTAGTAGGTAGTAGGTAGGTAGTAGGTAGGTAGTAGGTAGGTAGTAGGTAGGTAGTAGGTAGGTAGTAGGTAGGTAGTAGGTAGGTAGTAGGTAGGTAGTAGGTAGGTAGTAGGTAGGTAGTAGGTAGGTAGTAGGTAGGTAGTAGGTAGGTAGTAGGTATAATAAATGTTATGCCCCTTCTACTTAATTTAGTTTTTATCTCTAGGCTACTAAATGTTGTATATTTCTATTTAATTAGTGACGGATGATTGAAGCATGTCATACCGTTTATTTTTTATGAAACCACAGGCAACGCCTGCGCAAACCCAGCATATTCAGTGCTACCGCAAGCGACTTTTACTATATTTTTAAAGTTGCATTGCAGTTAGTAAATTCAAATTCAATGCAAATGCAAATTCGGAATAATAATATAACAAATGCGGCGCCATTACATCCCTTTTTAATTCGCTGTAGATTATCTCGGCAGTTAAACAATCGCGCAACCATTCGGTAAAGGTCTTCTGCATTCAAATGTCAAATAAATATTTAATTAACGTCCCGATATTCCGTCGTTCCAAAATATGCCTGAAGGGCAGAAGATACATCAGTAATATATTAAGGCGAGCAGCTTTAAACTAACAAAATCAATAAAAAAAAATAAATAAATGAATAAAGAAACTATAAAATAAAATCATTAGAAAATATTTAAAACACTAAACCTTTGCCCAGCACAAACGCAACTATCAAAAAATCGTTGCGTAATTATAAAATATGGCGGCCACACCTTATATCAATAATTGCATAACGGCGCGGCGCATCAAGGTATCGGCTCACCCCCCTCCCTTCCCCGCGGCCCGTGTTCGCGTCCCGTCCCGCTCCCGCGCATCCCCTCTCGAATCTACGACGAATCAATCCATACAGTATGCGCAGATCACCTCGAAAGTTGATTATCTAGGATGCGCGGCCCAAACCCCTCCCTCTTCCCACTTCCGCACACCCTTCCCCTCCGACCTCCCTGCGCATAGACAAAGGACTAAGTACCCCATCAAAAAATGCAAAAATACTAAATTTTTAACAATTAAAACAACGTCGCACTTGTAATTAAAATTTTAGTGCGACATTATATTGCTGTTCGCTTCTCGTCCCGCTCCCGCGCATCCCCTCTCGAATCTACGTCGAATCAATCCATACAGTATGCGCAGATCACCTCGAAAGTTGATTATCTAGGATGCGCGGCCCAAACCCCTCTTCCCACTTCCGCACACCCTTCCCCTCCGCCCTCCCCGCGCATAGACAAAGGACTAAGTACCCCATCAAAAAATGCAAAATTACTAAATTTTTAACAATTATAACAACCGTCGCACTTGTAATTAAAACTTTAGAGCGATATTATATTGCTGAGCAAAGATTTAGCCGCATTAAAATATAAAATCAATAAAATAAACAATTTTATACAAAAAAAAATAGAAATAAACCCGTTCATCTTCCATCAATCAAAATTATTTAACTTACCGGCCCGCCATTGTCAGCTCAGGAGCAGCTCAGGTACAGCTAATCAGCAACAGACTCATTTAATTCCATTTATCGCGCGCGAAATGAAATACGTGAGTCCGCACCGAAACCTGTAAGAGGACTGACGCTTAGAAGAGCGCAGTTGCAACACCTTTTAACCTGCGCGCGCAGCCCAGTGGGATGGGGATGCACCCGTCGCCGGCTACGACTATCGATGCAATATGTAGGAAAATAAGAAATATAGGATTTATAACGGTAGTGTGGGCGGCGTTGCTAGGAAACCGCTTCACCCACCACTCTTGTCCGGGAGGCGAGCTCCATAGAATGCACTGGAAATACTGTATGTAGCCTATGTAGGTAGCAATTAGGGCGCAGCCCGGCCAGAGCTACGGCGCTAATTTTAGACCGAACCTCCCTAGATCAATACGACGACGGACGACCGGGCCACCCAATATTACCTGTCTTATCAAAAGAACATTTATGGAAACAGTAATAACAATATTGTCTGTTTATTTTTGTGACATTGTATACGAATATCAACATTCGCGTTTAGAATCACCGAAGGTCCTAAGATCCTAATTGCGAAAACAAATAATATTGTTTTTGTGTTTTTGCCAAACTACGTCATCAGGCTCAGTTACCAACACGCGGAGTATTCTTGCGAAATTCGAGTAAAATAATTTGTGTTTAAAATTTTCCCTTTACTTACGTAAAACGGAAAATTTCTTTTGTACATCAATAGAAAAGTTTCAAACAAAAGAAATGTTTAAACACTGGATGTCGAAACAAAACATCGTCAATTGAAGTCTTAGAAAAGGCAAAACTCTCTTATTCGCCGCGGGCCTTATTCACGTGGACCCGTTGCTATATTATATAGCAACAGGTCCACGTGACCGCGTTAAGATTTTGCGACAAGAAGTTACGAGATTTGTCCCGTTGAAACAATTCACAGAACAGATGAGAAATGAACTTTAATCACAAAAAATAATAATAATAATAATAAATTATGTAATTAATAAATAATAATAAATTAATGCGGACAACATCACATACATTGCTCTGAACCCAAAGTAAGTAGCTGTGAAGCACTTGTGTTATGGAATTCAGAACGAAGGTACCACAAACACCCAGACCCGAGACAATGTAGAAAAGTGAGTTTCTACATTGACCCGTCCGGGGATCGAACCCGGGACCTCAGAGCTAGCGACACCTTGAAACCGGTGCGTACGCCACTCGACCACGGAGGTCGTCAATACACATTGTTATGTGTCAGATTTAAAAACCGTCATCACCTCCCGAGCCTTTTCCCAACTATGTTGGGGTCGGTTACCAGTCTTACCCGATTCAGCTGAATACCGTATTTTACATGGAGCGACTGCCTATCTGACCTCCACAACCCATTTTACTGGGAAACACAGTATCCCATAGTAAGACTGGTTGTAAGAATTAACTTAACGACTGCCCAAGATCTATGTATGACAGCCGGGACCTACTGTTTAACTTGCTTTCCGAAACGCGGATTTAAAAACCGTATCATAAAGAATTCTCTCAGATAAACTTCGACAGCCCTGTTGGTCTAGTGGTTAGTGACCCTGACTGCTATACCGGAGGTCGTGGGTTCGATTCCCACCCAGGACAAATGTTTGTGTGATGAGCACGATCATTTGTTCTGTGTCTGGGTGTAATTTATCTATAATATGTATGTATTTAGAAATATATAAGTATGTTTATCAGTTATCTGGTTGCCATAACACAAGCTCTGCTTAGCTTGGGATCAGATAACCGTGTGTGAGTTGTCCCGGAATATTATTATTATTACTTTAGGCAAAACAAACGGCAGCCCCAAAACTAATCTGTGTCCGAAATTCATTAAGAGATAAAAGCAGACAGCAATGCAATATCATTATTAATTTGGACATGAAAACCCTTTCCGTCTGTTCGTGGCACTAATTAATTGGCAGGGGAGATCGCCCTAGGCTCAGGACCCACCCTAGGAATGCCACATACATATATCTAGACTATGTAAACGCTATGGGCTACCGAAGGGGAGCCATAGGATTGAAACAGCGCCTGTCGACTACCATTACGTAATGTAACAAAAGCAAGAGTATATCTGTTTGTTTGTTTTCTCTTAAAGACTAAAGAAAATAAGCGAAATTAAAATGTACTAAAATTCAGCGGAAGGACATGCGCTTTTTAGTAATAACAGTTTTTTTTATAAGGCTAATTGATTGTTATGTCAAACACAAAGACTTGGGGCAAACATCTAAAGACACCACAAACGTTTCTTCGAAGCGGGTATCCACCCCGCAGTGGTAGCTGACGTGATAACCTAAACCACTCTGCTTTCCGTGCATTGATACAAAAATTCTATCAAATACGGACAAAGTCGGGAACGAAACTAGTATTTCATAACACAGACCAAATGCAGTATCCGAGGTATATTAATTGGATGCAGGGGGGCGCCACCCACCACCCTGTAATGCTTTTGATGAAGTATTGAGCGCAACGGGATGGCAGGGACGAGGGGAGGCGAGGGGTAAGGGGGTGGTAAGGGGAGGTAAGGGGAGGTAAGGGAGATAAGGGGGGACAAGGGGGATTTCCAGTGATTTCAATAACGACAGGTATATGCGTCCGAGAGAGACGAATGCAGCCCGGGCAGAGCTACTGTACGTGTACATACTTGATGTAGTTATGGTGCATCGATCAATAAACACGAAGGGACGCCTACAGCTTTGTGCATATTACGTTTCAAAGAGATGTTATATGACAGGGTATAATTAAGCTCTTTGAGTTGTGGGCCTTTGATGCAGTTTGATGAAATGATTTTAATCATGTCTGATACATTCGAGAACAAAGGACTATGTTTTAGAAAAGGCGTAGGCTTAATTTGATGCGTTAAAAATAACAATATATTTGTCTAAAAGTGGCGAAGAATTATTAATACATAATCAATTAATGTGTACTTAAATAATTTCGATCCAACGAAACCTCTGTCAACCGTCAAACAAACGTTAACCCCAACCGTGAATATATTGTCTTTGTACGTTTCGTTCAGGGTTAGCGGTTACTAGGGCAAGTTAAAACGCATAAATCTTCCGGGTGTTCACCGTAGCTGAATGAACCCTCCCCAACGTGAACTTGAACTTGTTAGAACCCCTCGTGTGAGGTTTACGGGACTACGGCACTGCTACGGATCGTGAAAGAATGCTACGACGCTACGATGAATAAACAGTTACGTTGCTACGTCATGAGAACTCATGCCAAGAGATTGATGCGCGATTTGATGATTATTTTGACTGATGACTCAAATACTTCTTTTCCGCTCGAATAAATGTTTGTTTTTTCAGTCGGGGATTTTTATATTACAAACAATAAAAATAAACAAATACCTAGTCTACCCGTGACCATGATGCCTGCAAAGGTCTCAAAACGGCGAGACCTTAAACCTAAATACAAACCGCAAAAAAAAACCGTAAAAGTAGTTTTATTTCAATGTCTAATATTCATCATAGATACTAATCATTTCAGTTAGATATATGCGGATAGCCAAATAATAATAATAATATTTATTTTCTCTTCACAAATGGTTGATTACATGTAGTGTTTAATCCAATACATTATCAAATATGGCCTATACGGTCACCACACAAAGAACAAAGTTAACAATGCAGTCAAAATTCATATACCATGTTCTTGTAAAACCGCAAATATAAATTTGTTTCATAATATTATTTACTAAGGTATATAATTTATTACCGTTTTTATAATTTTCCCTTTACATGTAGCTAAAAACCTATCTTGGTGCCAAATTTGAAGGTTCTAAGTTTGCTAGAAGTACCTTAGATTTTTGATGATCGGTCAGTGAGTGAGTCAGTGAGTGACAAAATGGTGTAACTTTGATCGCTCATAACTCGTAAACTATTGGTTCAAATGTCATGTAATTTTGAGGCTGAGCTTGTTTTAATACTTACTCTAGGTCATCGAAAATCTAAACCCCTAGCTTTGTCCGTATCGATGATACAGGGGGGGGTGAAATAGCCGCGAAACGCTTCGAGAAAAGAATGGCACTGCCGTGCCCCCAGATACTACATAGATACACGTCACGTTTTAATTTCTACCTAATACAATAAACGCTCTCCTATTTTTCCATCTATTTTTAACCATTTCGAGAGAACCTAATCGGATCATTCGCCGAAGGTCTCGTTGTTTTGATAAACAATATAATAATTAAATGGAAAAATACTGTAATAAACAATTACCTATCGTGAAATCTAATCCTGTTGTTTCTAAGAAAGGTAGATACTTGAAAATAGAGTCAGTAACGAGGGAGCTAATTACGGGGTTCGCAACCCACGGCTCACCTTGATCGATTGGTATCGAAGGCGTAGGAGTGTAGGCAAGGATACGATAACAATAAATAAAAATATTCCGAAAGTCCTGCCTCATTAGGTCGCCATGGCAACGTCGTCTATTGAAAATAACTGGAGCCCGTAGCTCCCGCGAGGGTGTCGGTTACCGCGGCAAAAAGTTGCCTTTATTCTTTGGTAAGTTGTAGTTTGATCTGTGATCACGTATTATGGTATCTGGTGATCACGTAGTAGGTAATTGTTTAAGTATAGATAATCTTAATCTTAATATATATAAATCTCGTGTCACAATGTTTGTCCTCAATGGACTCCTAAACCACTTAACCGATTATAATAAAATTCGCACACCATGTGCAGTTCGATCCAACTTGAGAGATAGGATAGTTTAAATCTCAAATTATAGTCGCAATTTTAATTTATTGCTAATTATTTGTCTGTTATTATATACAAAGGCACCGGGAACGGGACCTAGGTATTCACGCGGGTGAAACCGCGGGACACAGCTAGTGTTAAGATAAGTATACAATAGGAATTCATCGTACAGTAAGAGATTGATTATGTAGCGACACAATGTACATTCGTAAGCAAGTGCAATATAAGCATTTTAACGACTGCGCCGTTCCCTTTAGCCGGTTGTCTCCCAGCTTTTGCGTGTGTGGTGTGTGTGGACTATAAAGGTGAACGATATAATATAGACACCAAGTTTTACCTATTTGTTTGACTTTTATTTTGCACTACATAAATAACCCAATTGGAGTCAAGGAGACGTAATAATATAGTAATCGCAAATATATACTAAAATTAGTTAAGATAAGCACGTAGCTTTGCTTATAAATAGTATTGTCATCTATACTTATAATAAATCTGTAGAAAGGTCAATTCTGTACATTAAATATATTTTCTAAATAACTATCAGGGGGTGATTAGTGATCGATACTGATGCCAAAAATGCAATCAGTAAAATTTTTGTCTGTCTGTCTGCCTGTATGTTCCTTATAGAAACAAAAACTACTCGACGGATTTTAACGAAACTTGGTACAATTATTCTCCATACTCCTGGGCAGGTTATAGTATACTTTTCATCACGCTACAATCAATAGGAGAAGAGCAGTGAAGGGAAATGTTGGGAAAACGGGAGAAGTTACTCAATTTTTTAAGCTTCCGTCGCGTGTGCAGCCTTAATGGTTAAAGACTCATTGATAAGCTTCGTCATCCACGCGAACGAAGTTGCAGGCACAGCTAGTATTGAATAAGGAGCACTTCGTATTAGGTATTAGTGACCTCAACTTTACCTTAAAATGTAGTCTGTGTTTTATTGACACATCTACCAACCATCAGTACCTGAAGACCCTGCCTGTCGAAAGGTTGGCAAGCCCAACATCACAATGTACCCCCACGCCAAGTTTAATAAAAATGACAGTTAATTTGACAAGAGATTTAGTTGATCAGCCTTTTAGAAACCGGGGGTTATTATATGATTTAAAGCTAGTCGTAAGCAAGCGATTAAGCATATGTAATATTCACTAATTTCTATGAGAAATAATAAATTAAACAGATAGTCTACATTACGTATCGATACAAAGCAAGTCTATAATCTAAAAACTAAAAAGGTATGTATGGGGAAGCGTCTTTTTAAACGTCATTTTGTTTTCTATACTTATAATAAATCTGTAGAAGTGAAAATTCTGTACATTGAAAATATCAAAAAAATAAATGGCGGGGTGTGTTACTAGACCGACACCAAACCCAAAAGTGTGAAAAAAAATTTTTTGGCTGTGTGTCTGTCTGTTTATTCAGGTATCACGCAAAAACTACCGGTTCGATTACGATGGAACTTGGTATAATTATTCTTTATTATCCTGGGTACCACACTGGGTAGTTTTTATCCCGGAAAAGTATAAACAAAAAAAAAACAAATTTAATTTTGCGGTTAAAAACTCATTTATAAGTTTCGTCATCCACGCGAACGAAGTCGCAGGCACAGCTAGTTAGATAATATTTCATTTCAAATGGCCTTTTGAAGTTACTGCTAGATACCCTGAGAGTTCATTAAACGTATCTGAAGGAGGATTTGTTTTAATTTTAATTGAATTTACGAAAACAAACAGTAATTTTGATTATTGTTTTACGTCTTAAGGCAAGCTTAACTTAAAATTATGTTTATCCAGATAATAAACGTCTACGAGAATTTAATTAATTATCGAAAATGTCTTCAAAACTTTCACAATAATTATAATTGGAAAAACAATAATAATATTGTAGGTAAAAATTCCGTCCATCTGCGTACTATCTACAAAGGACTTTGAAATATTTCAAGCTCGCAACGAGGTACAGACAGAAAAAAAGGAAAATAAGCAGAATTATTTACCCGCCAGACTTGACATTTAAAATATTAATGTTTAGCAAGTTTTCAGTGGATTCTTGGCATTCTTGGAAGTATTATTGAAGTTGATTGTATATCCCTTTAGCCAAGTATGGTATTTAGCCAAGGAAACTATGATTCCACAATTGATAACGAAATAACCAAGTCTCAGGTAGGAAACAACGCAAAAACTAATATATATATCCATTATTATGTAAATATTCTATTAACGTTAACGATAATAGAAGTGTCACTTGGTTAGCCGGCAGATGATTGACAAATCTGTTTTCGAAGGCAATTTTTTTTACTTTTCTTGCTGACTGTACCCAACACCGCCGGACGTTAATTAATATGGAATCCTAGCGTCCAGGGGATTATTTAGGGGTGATCTCAACAAGGGTGGACTGCATCCCCATCACTACATAATAAAATGGATAACTATATTGTATGCAGTACGTTTATGTGTGTAACAATTGAGTCCACGTGGACTACGGCTATCGAAGTACAAAGCAACCTCGATACATGAAATCGGAAGGGAACAAATACATATTCGTTGTATCAAGTACTTTGTTAAACTGAGCTTTGTTGTAACGAGGTTAGGTTTATCTGAAATTTGTTAAAATTGTTGTATACAGGGGTATAGAAATAATAATAATGGATTTTGAAATGACCATTTTTTGCCCCGAAATTCCCTAAATTTGAGATTAAAACAAAAACTACTACACCAAATTCGTCGGTATTTTTGGGGGCCTTTTGTTTGGTTATTAGGTAGCATCTGTGACGACGCCGAATCTCACTCACGACTTTTGAGGATAAAAAATTTTTTAGGTTATATTTTTTTTTCTTTATTTCCATTTTTTTTCACATTTTTGTGTTCAGATATCTATACCTACCTAACAACACCTTCACGGGTCGGACAGGGGTTTCTTAACACCCTGTACAGGTAAAAATTGTTTTATTCACCTCAACATCATTTCCGATAGCACCTAGAATCTTATTACTGGGAACGGTATACATAAAAGAAATGTTTGAGGTTGACAAAAATCGTTATAATCGGTTTTTACACTTGTTGATGGTTGAAAATTCGTAACATAGACGTTGTTCACAAAAAATCTTCGCAATGTATAGACAATTCAAGGGGATGACGAAAAATAAGTTAAATTGAATTCTTTATATTGACTGCCTCGTTGGTCTAGTGGCGCTAACACGACTGCTACGCTAGAGGTCTTGGGTTCGATTCCCAAGTCGACCAAGGTGTTATTGGGTTTTTCTATGAAATTCTCAGTAGCAGGTCGGAGTTTGGATTTGTGCCCGGTTAGTGGCAATAGGCTCGCCCCCTATTACATGGGACCTAAAACATACCGGCGAACTGTGGGTGTACATTGGTACACCTCTGCCTAACCCTTCGGGGATACAGGCGTGATGGTATGTATGTATGTATATTGAGGTTACACTGTATTACTACCTACATATAATAATACAAGTATTTTAAGTAAAACTCTTTTGACTGCACGAATAGGTGATACCCATAGGTCAACACGCAAATTACTACCGAGCGAGACGTGCTGGGGGTCCGATCCCCGCTGGTTGTCCCAGCATTTGTGTTTGTTAGTTCCTCTGGGCACCTATTGGCTCCATCATCAGATCAGCTTGTAAGTACTTTAGCATTGTATTGTCATCAAAACTAAACGCGCATTGACAAACCAAACATTTCAGTTCAAATTACACCCGTACAAACATACATCGTCGCAAGTGATATAAAAGGTTATAATAAAACTGTTCTGTACTTTAAACTTCTAATAATCTGTCAATCACGCTACTTATGTACTTAATATAATATAATAATCCAGCCTATAAACGTCCCACTGCTGGGCACAGGCTTCTTCCTATATAGAGAAGACACGAGCATTGATCACCACGCTTACTCTCTGCGGATTGGCGATTTCAGATAAAAAATTTTGGAATCCAGGTTTCCTCACGATGTTTTCCTTCACCGTTTGTCAGTAGTGTCTTAGAATAATTAAGAAAGTACATATAACTTTGAAAAAGCCACATTGGTAATTGCCTGGGTTCGAACCTGCAACCATGTGCATACAAATCCGTTCATTGAACCGCTAGGACACCACGACATTCTAGGCCACCACGACATTTACTTATGTACTTGCTTCAGTAGATTCGATATATATAGACCCTTCGAATACCCGGCGCGATTGCGGACTTTCCGACCAGACAATGCCACACCTGATAGAGTGCCCAAAGTGCCCTGCCTGCACTATGGAGGATCTGAACCTCGCTAATGACGCCGCAGTTAGTGTGGCCAATTAACTGGGCGCACCGAAGTTAAACTTAAGCAAACTATACCATCGACACTAAAAGTAGAAGTAGATTCGAATATCAAGAGATAAACAACTTTTTTTCTCTATAAAACGAAACTAAATTATATGAAATTAAAATGTAAAACGTTGTTTTTTGTAGGTCGTCTTTGTTGTAGACCCTAATCATAAAATACAACGCAATAGTACGCCAAAAAGCGATGCGTAATAAAATTTTGAATAACATTTAATGCGCAGTATTCGGTCAGCCCGAAAATACACGTGACGGGTAAGACAACCTTGAACTACCCTACTTTACAAGGGTTACAAATTAAATAGGGGAGGGAACAAAAGACCGCCCATATTATTTTGCGACAGGAACGTGAGTACCTTTCATGTTAAGGGGAGCTAAATACTTGTATTCAACTCAATAATGTGCATTACAACTATCTCAAGCGGAAATCTATTTATTATTAAATACTTTATACAAATACATAAGCCAGGTGTACAGTCCCTAAATAAGTTATTATTATTTTCAAATCAATAAGGATCGTCTTAATTTGTCAAGGACTAGCTTCGCAAAACACGTTTACCTGTGTAGACCCCTTTATGTTTATGAATTCAAAAGGATCCAGATACAAGATTGTTTGTTCAGCCATGGGTTAAAGATGGGGAGTTTTTTTAAGTCCATAACAATATTGAATAATAACAATGAAATTCATGCCGTTGAGGTGGTCTCATATAGATAAAATCAAAAACTATTCAGTATAAATAATAATAATTTCAGCCTATAAATGTCCCACTGCTGGGCACAGGCCTCTTCCCATATAGAGAAGGCACAAGCATTGATCACAATTCTTGCTCAATTGAGGATTTAGTATGTTGTTAAATCAAAAACACCGGGAATTTTTACCAAGTACATCATTTCTGTAAACAAATTTGAGTTATATAGGTACTTAAACTATTTTTAAATTTATTCTTTTACATGTGTAGTGAATTATCAATTCAATAAATAAGCTCCGTTAAAGTCCTCTGAAGAAGGCAGCTGGCAGTGACTGGATGCAAAGGGCGTGAGATCTTTCACAAAATCCATTTCTTTTTCAGTCCCCCTTTGCATGTATAGCCATTCACAGTCATACTCCTAACTACTTAGTGCTTAAATATGTACATAATATTACTAAATCATTGTTTTATTGAACATAATATAGTCATAAAAACAATCTATAGTTAATTTACCAAAGTAATTCATCAAATTATATTTTGGAAAGAAGAAGAAAGAAAGAAAGAAAAAAAGTTTATTTGATACAGGCACAGGACACACAAAAACAACAATAAAATAAAAAACTATAAAGATGAAAAGAAAGAAAGACAGAATAACAAAGACATCTCACATTGTTGAAAAGAAATAAATAAAATAATAATATAAGCTTAAAAAAATAAATATCAAACTGCTGGGCTAGAACCTCTTCCCATATAAAACTACAAATAAGATTTCAGTTGAAAAGAAAACTGAGCTTTAAGATGGTATTAAGGATTACTGAGCTTGTACTATGGGCCCTTAAACAGGACTGTTGCCATAGTGGAAGCAAGACAGCTCACTATGTCTCACTTCTACTAGGCTCATAGTAAGCAGGCCAGAAATGTGTACAAATTAAACTATTGACAATAATCATTCTTATACTCAAGGCATTTAGCTGCTAAATATTGAATTATCCTAATAAAACGACCACACATTAAATGTGCTATGTTGTATTACCTCATAGCCAACATACCATGTACTTTACCAAACAAAGGAAAAGAGTAAAGATATATAACTTTTGTTAAATGAATTCAAACTACTGCTAATACTCTTAAGAATACATATATCTTTAGTTAAAGAATAAAAATTGCTATGTTAAGACATTGTATAACTTCTAAAACACAAGATTCAAATGTTATTGTTGTAAATGAGACCAATTGGTATTTAAATAATTAAAAATGTCAATACTAAAACGTAACGCTAAAAATAATAATAAATAACTTTTGCTTTGAGCTTAAACCCTGTTTCTTTTTTTAATAATAGTATGAAGAGCAGATGTGATTTCATTACATTTGTATTATAGTACCTAAAACCGGTCTGCAAGCTATGTCTGAGCCGTTGTGCGCAGGACGGGAGATGGAAAAATCAATACTACACGCTGGGGTGCTGGGACGCTGCGAGGCTGGGAGGGGTGACTCTATACAAAGCACGCCATGCTTATTAAGAGGGGGAACAGAAGCCCTATAGGATTAAGATACCGCCGGGCAGGGGTCTACACAATTATATTACTTATATAAAACTGCTACAATAAATCGCAAAGGCAAGGGTCCTTTTGAATACACAAGTTATTGAAATAGCATCTTGGACATTTTAAATTGAATGAGCATTCAATAAAAAGTAGTAACTTAGGGTAGATTATGTAGTCTTGATTTGAAACCTTGAACGGGAGAAATTCACACAGCTTTAAGAGTTAAAACATTCTATAATACATTTGGCAGTGTTCCTAAATCATTATTAACAAATTCAATTTTTTGTGGTACCTTCGTTGTTTCTGAATTCCATAACACAAGTGCTTTAGCTACTTACTTTGGGTTCAGAGCAATGTATGTGATGTTGTCCGCATTTATATTTATTTAAATTTAAAACTGTTGTAAAGTAATTTATAGATAGCTGAATCGAACAGCAAGTGTAAGGGATTACATAATGCATACTTTAAATAGGCTCCTGAGTGCATTATGTTGTCACTAAAGTACCTTATGCTTGTACTTGCAAGCAAAACTCGAATTGAAGTTTAAGGTTACGATAATGACGGGCCTGTTGGTCTAGTGGTTAGTGACCCTGACTGCTATACCGGAGGTCGTGGGTTCGATTCCCACCCAGGTCAAATGTTTGTGTGATGAGCATGATCATTTGTCCTGGTTGTCTGGGTGTAATTTATCTATAAAATGTATGTATTTAGAAATATATAAGTATGTTTATCAGTTGTCTGGTTACCATAAAACAAGCTCTGCTTAGCTTGGGATCAGATAACCGTGTGTGAGATGTACCGAAATATTAATTTCCGATACTCGACATCTTTATTTTCGAGTAACTATCCCCAAATAAATGTTATGTATTAAAACACGTCGTGTATATTAACAAAACTTATTAGTATTGTGTATAACAAAAGTATTTTTCAAAATCGATAGCACAGCAATACAACAGATAAAACGAGAAGAAATAACAATAATAAACAGACAATATCTTCGCAAAACAAACTTAGGACAACAGATCCCGGTTACTTTACATACATAGTGTACGTAATTGACGTAATACAACTCGTATTTATTGTTGTTCGTCGTTGTTTTTGATAACTACGAACAAGTTTTTAAAAAAAGGTATACACAAAATGGCAGGAGCGTCTTCACAAAGCCGGCGCGTGCAAACATATCATAATAAATCATAAAAATGGCAGTTGGTATGCATGCAAAAGACAATAAATATAGAATAATATCTACTCACGGCCTCATCATTTCCTTTATTTTTGTGGTATTTCACGTCAAGACACTTCAGTGATTAGTTTTTCAGCGAACAAACGCGACGCACTGTTCATCTGGACATTCCATACACTACACGGTTGTAAAATTTAAAGGACTTTCAACTCAGTAGCATACACCAGGGAACTTTCGAAGTTTAGAAATACTGGAAACAGAAACCAACAACAAAAGTTCAATAGCGCGAATGTGTGGCTGACATAGTTGATCCATAGTTGTCTTTACACATAACGGCGTTGTTTGTATTGTCAAGTCAATCGATTTTCACAGTTTAGAAAGGTTTAGATAATCTATGGTAGGTGTGGCAGCTTAGAGAAATATTACTCTGAGTGTGGCAGTCCAAAAAAAGATCTACGCCAAGAACTTTAAATTAGACTTTTATCTTTTTTTTGCTCGTCTTTTAGAAATTATTGAAAATCTCATTTTCGGATCAAAACCTGGCCATATTTTAGTAAAACGAACTCTTAAAAAGAATATCTATAGATTATTTTTTATATCCTAAAATTATCTACAATATGAATCCCCATTTTAATTTATGCTTGCACATGTTGGTCTGATTTTGACCTTGTCATCTCCAATATATATACATTATTATGTATTATTGATGTACACGTGTTTCATACAAATAAATTATCTTTATCAAAAAAATTCAAATCCAAGAGAAGTTAGGGATAGAATATAGAATTTTAGGAAACCAAGGACACAGTTAGCTTCAATAATGAACATCGGGGATTAAAATACTATTGTTACAAACTCTTAGAAAAGCATGTAGGTAGGTGGAACATGTTTTTAAGATAGATCTTTAAAATGGTTTCAGTCAATCTCGATTTGAGTAGACTAGCAGAATTTTAAGTGAATTTACCGAATTTACATATACCATAGTAATAATTATTTACCACAGACGCAATGAAGTATTTGAATTTGGTATTTAAAATATCTTGTTGATTGAAATATGTGTGCCAAAACAAAGACTTAGTAGATTATTTTTTTGAATTGAGATTTACTTATTTATGTGTTGTGGTGTACCGGAAATCTGTTTAATTTTTATATGGTTGTAAGATACCAAATAAACTATGTCCAAATCTACACCTAATGCCATCTAGTTTAAAAATCCAAACTATCTATTGTGTAAAACTTACTTTAATTCACACGGTGGCGCTATAAAGAGTTAACAATTATTCTCATGTAACAACAATTGTGAAATCTATGGAACAATGAAATATTTTTAAACATATTTTTAAATAATAACGAGTTACAAATTTGTTACTTTCACAAAATCAAGTTCTTTTAATCAAAATGCTAGTCGATAAATAAGTTTCCATCACTAGTTCTTTATGAAGCTTAGAGAAATTACTAAAGCAATTGCTTTAGTAATTACTCTAAGTTGTGAAGAGTTATTAAATAAGTGACATATCATGTCATTAATAAAAATTTTGGCTTAAGTTTTGGTAGATAGGTACCTAAATAGAGTTCCTATATCTACTCATCGACTCTGCTAACAGAGTGAACAGTGTCGATTACTAATAATCGACTCATCACAAATAAGAATACTCTGGCTAAACGAGGATTCTCATTCTGTACCAAATCTCTTTAACATCTATATTACTTAAGCATTTTAAAAAGACGATCTTTGATTCGTAGTAGCAATGGGACTGCGATAAATTTGTTGAAGTGAATAGTCTTGGTCTTGAATAGCAATTTATATATTCGGTTTTGTATATTTGTGTTACTTGCTACTTATTCAGACACATATTTATAAATAAATAACTGTGTCTGTAACGCTTTCAAGGCTAAACCACAAAATGGATTTTGATGGAAATGGGCTAGAAAGAGCATAATATGCTACTATTTACTGTCATAGCCGACACCGAAGCGGGTAGAGCTGCAGGCAGAAGCTATTATGCCTATAATATAATAAATATCGAACTTCGTGAGATTGGTTGGAAGATTCTTATTCGTGCTGCGATAGCCCATAGTAATTACTACGTAGCATGGAATAAACTAAACTCGGAATGTCTATTCTTTTAAACCGTTTATATTAATGTTTTTTGCTTCGTAACTCATGTTTCCCATAATATCATGAGTAGGTTTTGGAAAATATGCACACAATTGATGAAAATAGACTATAATTCGGAGACATCAAGAGCGACAAGCGCCCCTGGCGGCGAAATTAAAAGCGTTACCCCGCATTTTAAAAGTATTAGAAGAACAATGGCTTAGCCCAATAGTAACTCTATTTAGTCTATGACCATCTGACTGTCGCGAGACAGCACAACCGCCTCACGTACTTAAAAAAAAACACTAGTAGCAATGGTCGCGGTAGAAGGGGAGTGTTTTTAATTTCTAGTGATTTTCAGGTCAGTATAGTTGTAATGTACCACTGTTTGTAAAAATCGTGTATTATTTTAACAATACAGTATGTGCGCAAGATACCCAATGAGTGAAACGATAATTTGACAACGATGGACAGTTTATATTTATTTCTAATCGGATTTTTTAGAAATAAAGTGTCGACTACTACGAATTACTCATTTGAAGACCATAATTAATAATTAAGGTAAGGAAGTGTCATTATCTTAGCGTTGTGGGTGGGAGATCAAGACGATTCTATTTAATGCGATAAGCGTATAGTGTTTAGTGTTGTAGGTATTTCGTTTTTTCTAATTTTACTCTTCGCGTACGTTCACCTATCGTGTGTAACACTTTCTGAACTCTGCTTCGGTTGTCCTGAATACGAATTTAGATACTTAATACTGGTTATTTCTCTTCACTGGCATGTTTGCTTCACACTTTACCTTAGTTTTCTCTATTCACTTTTTACTACATGTTTTGGTCATGTTTCCGATTACTAAATGTAATTACATGAACTGTTAGAGAAAAATGAGTCGATTTTAGATAATAATATAGAAAATTAGTTATAAAAGTTATTGTTGTTTTATTGTTCAATGATTGAATGATGTTTATGCTCAGGTTATAAAAGTTTCTAGAGCCAACTTGTTGTTACTGTTAGCGCGAACTATCCGTCAAGAAAACGAATTAGAAACTATCTTAGAAACATTTAAAACTAGCTTCGTTCGCGTGGATGACGAAACTTATTAATAAGTTTTTAACCGCAAAATTAAGTTTGTTTTTTTATTGTTTATACTTTTTCGGGATAAAAACTACCCAGTGTGGTGCCCAGGATAATAAAGAATAATTATACCAAGTTTCATCGTAATCGAACCGGCAGTTTTTGCGTGATACCTGAACAAACAGACAGACAGACAGACAAAAATTTTTTTTTCACTCTTTTTGGTTCGGTGTCGGTCCAGTAACACCCCCCGCCATTAATTTTTTTGATATTTTCAATGTACAGAATTTTCACTTTTACAGATTTATTATAAGTATAGATAGTTATTTACAATTTTTTAAAGTCAACATTTGATTATTGAATCTAGGTCCTAGATGTATGTTGAAAGATAAAGAAGTTGCATGTACCTACTTACATGATTCTGCTTGGTAAATAAAATTCATTAACAATAGTAATTAAATGACGAGAGAAATATGAAAAATAATATGTTTAGTTACATCATAACCTTCTAACGTTGTCCCCAAAAATTTGAAAAGAAAAACTAATTTATAACACTCAGTGCTGTAGTATTTTGTGTATCTACCTCCTATTTTATTTAAGAACTTAAAAAAAGATATTCCAATGACAATCAATGCTCTTTAGCTATTAACTTGCTTAATTTAAGGTGTGTTACTAAATAATAATAATATAATAATAATATATCTGGGGGCACGGCAGTGCCCCAGCCAAGTCTCGAGCAAAACGGGCACGGCCGTACCATTCTTTTCTCGAAGCGTTTCGCGGCTATTTCACCCCCCCTGTACCATCGATACGGACAAAGCTAGGGGTTTAGGTTTTCGATGACCTAGAGTAAGTATTAAAACAAGCTCAGCCTCAAAATTACATGACATTTGAACCAATAGTTTACGAGTTATGAGCGATCAAAGTTACACCATTTTGTCACTCACTGACTCACTCACTGACCGATCATCAAAAATCTAATGTACTTCTAGCAAACTTAGAACCTTCAAATTTGGCACCAAGATAGGTTTTTAGCTACATGTAAAGGGAAAATTATAAAAACGGTAATAAATTATATACCTTAGTAAATAATATGAAACAAATTTATATTTGCGGTTTTACAAGAACATGGTATATGAATTTTGACTGCATTGTTAACTTTGTTCTTTGTTTATGTACAAAAAGCAAATATTTTTTATAGCAATTTTGTTTATTTATAAAAAGAAAAGAAAGAGACCTACAAAAAATAAATGAGATCCCACCAAAAACATTCAATGTAAAAAAAAGCCAAGTCTCTCTATGCAATTCTTCCATCGTAAAAAGTTTTGAGATCGCATAGGAGCCAAGTCCTGTTCAACTTAATTTGTAATAATAAATCAATATTTTGTGACTATATCAATAGTTTTGTTTACATTACAATAATAGTGACTTGGCCATGAGCACAATAAGATACAAATATAAAGCGGCATATTTGGAGGAGTTGCAAGTAAATAATAAATAATATCAGGACACCTTAACCGTCAGTCGATATCATCCAAGATCAGTGAACTGCACATACACTATGGCGCATGTTTAGTCCATAGTGATCTCAAATTCCAATCAGTTACAAAATCATGTCCATAATATATATAATATATAAATTCAACGGTATTTGCACGTAATTACAAGGAGCAAACGACCTTTAACTTGTGCTCATGGCTAAGTCACTGTTATTGTAATGTAAACAAAACTTTTGATATAGTCACAAAATATTGATTTATTATTACAAATTAAGTTGAACAGGACTTGGCTCCTATGCGATCTCAAAACTTTTTACGATGGAAGAATTGCATAGAGAGACTTGGCTTTTTTTTACATTGAATGTTTTTGGTGGGATATTTATTTTCTCCTTACAAAACAGACCTTACAATTATAAGTGATACTTATATCTATTATTAAGATAGTGTATTTATTTTATAGTCTAGAATGTGTAAGGAGCTGGTGTCTGAGTTAGGCATAAAAATACCTGTATTTCAGATCACCAGGTCCCCACCCCATGGAAATACAAGAGCATTATTAGTAGCTGATTGGTACTGGTATCATGATTAGCACTTTTTTAGAAATTTGTTTATTGTTTTTCTTTAATTTAATTTTTCTCTGAATTTAGGCATATAATCATCATCTCCCGAGCCTTTTCCCAACTATGTTGGGGTTGGCTACCAGTCTTACCAGATTCGGCTGAATACCGTATTTTACATGGAGCGACTGCCTATCTGACCTCCACAACCCATTTTACTGGGAAACACAGTATCCCATAGTAAGACTGGTTGTCAGAATTGACTTAACGACTGCCAAAGATCTATGTATGACAGCCGGGACCTACTGTTTAACGTACTTTCCGAAACACGGAGGGGTCTCGGTATGTTATAAATGGTCACCCATCCACGGACCAACCGCGGCGAGCGCGGCTTAACCTGTATTATCGGTCAAACCGTACGGCTTACACTTAGCCACGAGCCCCTCTTTTTCCTGAGCCTGAGCCTCAATTTAGGCATATAATATAACCCCTAAAATATCTATACTGTTTACACTTATATATATATATATTAATCTTTAAGTTTATGTAAAAAACTGTTTTGTTTTTCTTTTTTCTATTAACTTTCTTTTGTTTATGCTCAACAATGGATACTTTTCAAATGTTACTCCGTATGGGTTTGTGTAAGGTAAATAATAGATTAATAGAGAGAGCCATGGCACCCATAACACAAGTTTAATCTTAGCTTGGGTGTCAGTGGTACAATCAGAGATTCATGCATCTTAAAAAATAAACCTTACTACTACTACTACATCTAAACAATTATAAAACAATACCTGTTATTAGTTTTAGTTCTGTTTTACACAAATATGTAGTTAATTGTGAATCAAGTATAGTTTTATTTATGCTCTTACAACAAAATAAAACTAATGTTCATACAAAAATGTGCTTATATTCGTAGTTTGCTGGTTATTAAAGTACCAGAACTCGAGGATCAATCATTATAAACAATTGTTATATATACTCTTTATTATTAGACACAATAATAGCAACATTATTTGTGTATAAACAACATAAATTGGAAGCCATAATAACTGTAGAACATAAATATTTAGTTTCCCCATGTAGAAAGTTTTTAGTGCACAAGCGTAGCATTGGTTTTCAGATGTCTCCGGCCATTTTTATATTATCATTAGCCTAGTCACAGAGACTGATTATAGGTATCTCCTCATTTCTGTAATTCGTGTCTTCTTCCATGTGTTCAGTTTATATTTAAATGATTTGCTTAAAACCTAATTCTTTTTATAAAATATTGTATCCTATGTTATGCCATATAATCCAGGCCACCTGCCAGTAAAAGTCCTATTCAAATTGGACAAGTAGTTTGAGGTTAGTGTGCCTAAAGAAACAAGAACTCCTCTGATTTGTAATGTTATTAAAATCATAAGCCGTGTACGCACGTACGAACACGAACATAGCGAACACAAACATCAAATCTGAACATTTGGTTCGTACAGTCCATACGACTGTATATTCGAACACGAATGCGAACATAGTTCGAGTCGAGTTCGCGCACAACAGTCGTGAACTCTATCTTAATAGTCATGACGGCGCCGTGTTTGGGAAACTTATGGATGTTTTGAAAGGTCACAGCTCACTAGAGCCACGGTAAAACGGGACCCTATTACTAAGACTCCGCTGTCTGTCCGTCTGTCTGTCTCCAGGCTGTATCTCATAAACCGTGATAGCTAAAAGCTGAAATTTTCACAAATGATGTATTTCCGTTGCTAACCACCGTTACCGTTAAAAACCACATAAAATGAATATTTAAGGGGGGTTCCCATACGACGGTGGTACGGAACCCTTCGTGCGCGAGTCCGACTCGCACTTGGCCAGTTTTTCTATTTAGAATTGATTATAGACTTTGGTGGTACACAACAATACTGGTTTATACCTACAATACATCATAACATACGCTCACACTTGGTCATCTGATCCCAAAGTAGGCATAGCCTGTGCTATGGTAACCAGACAGTTGATAATACTTACTTAAATGTTTTTAAATACATAAATGTTACACCCAGACGCAGAACAAACTATCATGCTCATCACACAAAGATCTGTCCTGGGTGGGAAACGAACCCACGACTTATAGTTCAGCAGTTAGGGTCACTAACCACCAGACCAACAGGCCCATCAGAAATACCACTTCACTGCATTAACAAGCAGTCTGTCTTTAGTTCGCCTACAGGTGCATATCTTATGAGTGCTAAGAGGTCAGATACGAGCATATCGCTCTCAATAACACAGGGGGCCTGGCAGACAGCCAAGTGTGTCCACAGTTCGCATTCAACATAATACTCTTGAAAGGCTATTGTTTCTATATTTGATAAAGTTCATTGTACGAAGGACCGCGTGTCTGTAACTATGAAATTGGATTATATTGAACTTTATTGCATTGTCATAAAGGCGAGGTAATTTCATTGTTTCCTCTGGTTCGCAGTAAAGTACACCTTCACAGTCGTCTTTATAATGTCGTGTGTTGATGGAGATCCTTCATTGATTTCACAATTTGCCTTGATTTCTCCGGATGTTCCGTTTTCCTTAGGGCGTTTGTAACTGAGTCCAGTTACTGCGACCACCTGATCTCACCAACGGCTAGGTGTTCAACGTGTACTAGTGTTTAAAACTTGTAGTCTACTTTGGTAGTTCATACTAATATGTCATCATCTCCCGAGCCTTTTCTCAACTATGTTGGGGTCGGCTACCAGTCATACCGGATTCAGCTGAATACCGTATTTTACATGGAGCGACTGCCTATCTGACCTCCACAACCCATTTAACTGGGAAACACAGTATCCCATAGTAAGACTGGTTGTCAGAATTGACTTAACGACTGCCAAAGATCTATGTATGACAGCCGGGACTTACTGTTTAACGTGCTTTCCGAAACACGGAGGGGTCTCGGTATGTTATAAATGGTCACCCATCCACGGACCAACAGCGGCGAGCGCGGCTTAACCTGTATTATCGGTCAAACCGTACGGCTTACACTTAGCCACGAGCCCCTCAAGTAGTTCTTGAGGTTCTCTAGTTCATACTAATATGTCTAGTTCCAAAATTTTTGGCCATTTTGTCTCACTGCTGGACGAAGGCGTCCCTCATATTATTCGACACTCTACTTACGTAGTAACTATTTAGTAATCTGTGACTCTTCGGTCTGGCTATCTTAAGAAACCCTAAGATGACCCACTGACCAAAACCTCAGTATTATGTGCCCAACGCAATGTCGCAAGGGACGTTATTTTCGATATGCGAATTATTACGCAGTTTGCTAGTCATACTATGATAATAGTCCACTTTACATTTAACGAAATTACTTAATGGAAACAAAGGCAAGCACGAAGGCTTTTAAGGAATTGTTTCCACAGTCCATTTCATGATGTAGGAAAGTATATTATTATCTATACTTATAATAAATCTGTAGAAGTGAAAATTCTGTACATTGAAAATATCAAAAAAATAAATGGCGGGGGGTGTTACTAGACCGACAACGAACCCAAAAGTGTGAAAAAAAAATTTTTTGTCTGTCTGTTTGTTCTGGTATCACGCAAAAACCGGTTCGATTACGATGAAACTTGGTATAATTATTCTTTATTAACCTGGGCACCATACTGGGTAGTTTTTATCCCGGATATAAAAAACAAACTTAGTTTTGCGGTTAAAAACTCATTGATAAGTTTCGTCATCCACGCGAACGAAGTCGCAGGCACAGCTAGTGGAAAATAATTTTAGTCCGGTTTTCCATAGAAATTGTGACATCAGACGTTAACTATAAGAATACACTTGTGCTATGCTTTCGAAGTGACTGACTGCTGCCTTTAAGTATGTATTGGATCTGTTATTTTTAATTGCAATTTTTAATATAATTTATCGTTGAAACAACTTCGGAAGTCTATATAGTCTACGTATGCGTTCAATTGTCTTATCTAATTAAATATAATTTATAAAATCGTTATTCTTCTATACTAAAGCCAATATGGAAAGAGTATTAAACGTTATTACTAATTACTCAATTATCAACTTTGACAACATGTGTTTAAGTTCATTTTAGAATGACAAATATTACCGAAAAGGGCTTAAAAGTAATTTGAATGTGATGGAAACTGAACTATTAGTCATTGAATTAAGGTTCATAATCCTAAAGCACGTTAATTATCTCTTTAAAGTGGCTGATGTATAGCTAAAAATAGTCTTAATTTTTGAAATGCAATTTTCCACTGCGTGAAAAGGCAAATAAGTGATTAAAAATATGTCCTGTTGAAAAATTACAGCAGTGTTGGCTCCCTCATTTGTTTCTTTGCCAAACATCTTCGTTCTATTTCTGTTTCGATCAATTGAATTATTCTTTGTTAAGATCTATTGTCATCATTTGATATAAAAATATACCTTCCAAAGATTTTGACGGCCTGTTGGTCTAGTGGTTAGTGGCCCTGACTGCTATACCGGGTTCGATTCCCACCCAGGATAAATGTTCGTGTAATGAGCACGATCATTTGTACTGTGTCTGGGTGTAATTTATCTATAATATTTATGTATGTATTTAGAAATATATAAGTATATTTATCAGTTGTCTGGTTACCATAACACAAGCTCTGCTTAGCTTGGATCAGATAACCGTGTGTGAGGTGTCCCGAAATATTATTATTATTTTAAACCAGCTGATTCGACAGACTTCAATCTTTCCGAAGACACATGAATTACCAAATAATCTAATTTTGTTTCTAACGTGTCTTAAATATACGTGTAGCTAAAAGCAAGCAATATGAAAACAAACTCATAAAGTAACAATCCAGAGTAGTATTTCTACGAGAGTTCGATAGTCCCAATCTTAGACTATAGATAACTATAGACCGATAGTATCGCTAGTTTTCCTTCGTGCCAAGCGAGAGCACTTTTTGTCTGTATCTAGTACATTCGTTTACTGATTTAAAGTTATTTTTCGCGCAACGAAAGACTTATACGCGAAAATATCGATGGTTTCGACATTGTTAGGATAATATTAGGGTTTTAGATAGTTTTATTAAAACGGCGAGCTCCGTCTTGATACAAAATTTACGATAAAACTAATTCATACTAGTGCTCACGGTTCATACACTGATAGGCTCACTCTTTAGTTTCTTATCTATACTCTAAGGTCCCAATCGATGACGTTCGATGTCTGTTTTGTAACGAACGAGCGGAGTTTTCAATGCTGATGGCGTAGGATCGGCTCAAGGGCACGCAGGTACTGTGAAGGCCGCTGTAACTTGTAGCTACATTAGATTCCTAATAGAATGCTACCTGTTGACTTTTAGACGGCTGACACGCAAACTTGTTTGTTTACATACTTTTTTATTATTATTACTAGCTGTGCCTGCGACTTCGTTCGCGTGGATGACCAAACTTATCAATGAGTTTTTAACCGCAAAATTAAGTTCGTTTTCCGGGATAAAAACTTCCCAGTGTGGTGCCCAGGATAAAAAAGAATAATTATACCAAGTTTCATCGTAATCGAACCGGTAGTTTTTGCGTGATACCTGAACAAACAGACAGACAGACAGACAAAAAATTTTTTTTTCACTCTTTTGGGTTCATTGTCGGTCTAGTAACACCCCCCGTCATTTATTTTTTTGATATTTTAAATGTACAGAATTTTCACTTCTACAGATTTATTATAAGTATAGATTTTTCGTGTTTGAATATGTCAAAAGTTCGCTTTTCATATTTTGTGTCTTATCCTTCTAATGTTATCTAGTAAAGCTGAAGTATGTTTTACAAGCTAATCTGCTAAATTACTATTGGGTTCGAAAAATCTATTACTTTGTTTTAATAGCGTATATAATTCAGGAGGAAGGTTAAACGCTATGTAATATCAATTTACTTGCTTTAGGAGAAGACCAATGCAAGTAAAACCTCGGGGCTTAACTAGTGGTTTATAAACGCGAATGTTTGGAAGATTATATGTTTCTTATTCAAACAGTTTATAATCTACATAACATAACATACCATCACGCCTGTATCCCCGAAGGGTTAGGCAGAGGTGTACCAATGTACACCCACAGTTCGCAGGTATGTTTAGATCCCATGTAATAGGGGGCGAGCCTATTGCCAATAACCGGGCACAAATCCAAACTCCAAACTGCTACTGAGAATTTCATAGAAAACCCCAATAACACCTTGGTCGACTTGGGAATCGAACCCAAGACCTCTAGCGTAGCAGTCGCGCTTAGAACCACTAGGCCAACGAGCCAGTTTATAATCTGGATTACTAATTAGGATACTTTTGTCCCGATAAATCGACGGGAACTAGAACTACGCAGGTCAAACCGCGGGGCACTACTAGGTGGCCATAAAGTTGTTAGTTTTTACCCCAGGTCGCCTTATTTGGGATATCCATTATGGCGGTCTATAATGTTTACATATTATTATACAATCCGTTATTATCTATACTAAAGCCAATATGGAAAGAGAATTAAACGTTATTACTAATTACGCAATTATCAACTTTGACAACATGTGTTTAAGTTCATTTTAGAATGACAAAAATTACCGAAAAGGGCCTAAAAGTAATTTGAATGTGATGGAAACTGAACTGTTAGTCATTGAATTAAGGTTCATAATCCCAAAGCACGTTCATTATTTCTTTAAAGTGGCTGATGTATAGCTTTGCCCTGCGATTTCACTTGCCTAGCTTTTCAGCAAAGTAAATAACTTGATGTGATATTGCCTTTATTCTTCTTCGGGAATTGAGCAGCCAGCTGACTGCTGGTTGCAATAAAAAACTTTTTATGTGTATTATGTAATACACGAATGTTGGCTTAAATAAAAACTGGCCAAGTGCGAGTCGGACTCGCGCACGAAGGGTTCCGTACCACCGTCGTATGAGAGCCCCCCCTTAAATATTCATTTTATGTGGTTTTTAGTATTTGTTGTTATAGCGGCAACGGAAATACATCATTTGTGAAAATTTCAGCTTTCTAGCTATCACGGTTTATGAGATACAGCCTGGAGACAGACAGACGGACAGACAACAAAGTCTTAGTAATAGGGTCCCGTTTTACCCTTTGGGTACGGAACCCTAAAAAGCTTTAGTTTTTTTCTTCACTTGGATTCGAAAATTATGATCTGAAATCAATATTACGCAAATGAGCAGGTGTGGTGATCAATGCTCGTGTCTACTCTATATGTGATGAAGCCTGTGCGCAGCAGTGGGACGTTTATAGTCTGATATTATTATTATTTTCTTTTTATTAGTAATTTAGTGTAGCTATTAGAATAGATATACAAGAACGTCGCATCTCACAAGGGTGCACTGTAGATTGCAATATTCCTTTCAATTGAACACTTACATGAGGACGAGCTTATCAACTTAATAAGAAAATTGCTGACACACTTTCTGTATTGAAGACTTTATTTAATCAATCCGCAGGCCTTCCGTCCCAGTGTGGGCTGTTTCTTAGAGCTTATCTTATATATAAAATTCTCGTGTCACAATGTTAGTTACCATACTCCTCAGAAACGGCTTAACCGATTTTTATAAAATTTTATATGCATATTCAGTAGGTCTGAGAATCGGCTACTATCTATTTTTCATACCCCTAAGTGGTAGTAGGTAGGTAGTAGGCAGGTGCTTGGTAGAAAAAAATGCATTGCAACGCAGCTAGTTACAGCTAGCTACAGCTAGTTTCTCTAGATAAAAGTGTATTATTTTATGTTAAAGTTCATTTTACATGCTAAGATTTAACCGTAAAGCTAAATTAAAATCTTACGCGATCCTTTCACGAGGGTAAGAACTTTTGTAATATTTTGTATAATAATATAAATAAATAAATAAATAATAATATAAATAAATAAATTATTAAATAAATAAATAAATAAATAATAATAATAATATTCCGGGACAACTCACACACGGTTAACTGATCCCAAGCTAAGCAGAGCTTGTGTTATGGTAACCAGGCAACTGATAAACATACTTATATATTTCTAAATACATACATATTATAGATAAATTACACCCAGACAACCAGAACAAATGATCGTGCTCATCACACAAACATTTGTCCTGGGTGGGAATCGAACTCACGACCTCCGGTATAGCAGTCAGGGTCACTAACCACTAGTCCAACAGGCCCGTATGGTTTTGAGTAGGTAGTAAATATGCAACATAATTAGTAACGTACTTAGTTACATAATTCGTTTTTAAACGTAAAGTGTCATTGTGAAGAAATCGTTTTGCAAGTGAGGTATCGCTCTATATAAGTCTGAATCTTACTGCCGTATTCATAGATGTAAAGGTGATTCTTTAAATGATTCTTTATTATCGACTAGCTGTGCCTGCGACTTCGTTCGCGTGGATGACGAAACTTATCAATGAGTTTTTAACCGCAAAATTAAGTTTGTTTTCTATTGTTTATACTTTTCCGGGATACAAACTAGTCAGTGTGGTGCCCAGGATAATAAAGAATAATTATACCAAGTTTCATTGTAATCGAACCGGTAGTTTTTGCGTGATACCTGAACAAACAGACAGACAGACAAAAAATATTTTTTTCACACTTTTGGGTTCGGTGTCGGTCTAGTAACACCCCGCCATTAATTTTTTTGATATTCAATGTACCTACAGAATTCTCACTTTTACAGATTTATTATAAGAATAGATTTAAGTTCATAATCATCTGCCTAGCTTTTTCCCAACTATGTTAGGGTCGCCTTCCAGTTTTACCGGGTTCAGCTGAATACCGTATTTTACATGGAGCGACTGCCTATCTGACCTCCAAAACCCATTATACTACGTGACACAGTATCCTGTAGTCAGACTGGTTGTCAGAATTGACTTAACGACTGCCTAAAATCAACGTCTGACAGACATCTGAGAGTTGGTTTCCTTTCGCGAGAGGGAACAAAGCGGGTGATACTGCGATACTCTTCTGTTTCTCGACATGTCATTACGAAAGTTTTATAAAAAAAATCTCTTTTAATTCAAGGAAACTGAATGGCAGCTCATTCGAGGCATGTTATTACACATTGACTTTATTATCTGCGTATGGAGGCAGTCGCTCCTTCCTCATAATAATGCGATGCTATGAATGTGCTCTTTGTATATACATATTATATACTAAGGAACATTTATATCTTAACTAAAGTAATACGGTAAATAACTGTCTTTGTTTGGACAAATTCTTGAACATATAACATGTGTTTTTATTACGGTAGGTAATATTACATAAGCCCTTGAAAACGTCATAATTTTGTATAATCGATAATTGGCTTTCAGCCAACGGCTTAATTTGTTACGAGCCTCGCAAGTTATTGTGAATACTATGTTCTATGGTTTCTAGATATTATGTAGCAGAAAATTTTGTCTGCATTATCATATAGGTACCTACATAAGGTCTCTGTCTTAAGTTCTAATGTAGAACAAAGTTCTCTTGTCAGGCCACCTTCATCAGTAGTCAGTTGTGTTTTAGACAAATTTTATACTCTAATATCATCACTCTATATCAAAAGTGTCGCTCGAGAATCGGTCTCTTTAGCCACGAGCGACAATGGTCCTCTCGCGTAGGCGCTGCTTAAATCATCTGTCAAGATGTCTGAGGCCTAATGATGATGATGATATCAAAATCGTTGTTGTAGCGTAAGATAGGTAAAAATTTAAAGGTTTGCCTAAGTTTAAAATCCACGAACCTGCATCCTTATCGATACTAGTCGTCATTGAGAAACAAGGCCACGACAATGCCGTCAGAATTCACGTATTCTAATAATGTAGTTCTCGTACTACGTTCTCTGTCATGCCGCTACCTGTTACCGCGCCACAAAAGGAATATTAATACACTAGCTGTGCCCCGCGGTTTCACCCGCGCGAACGACAATTCATGCACTATCTTTATAAATTATAGCTTATGTGTTATTCCGATGTATAAGCTACATTATTGTAAAGTTTCATTAAAATCCATTCAGAAGTTTTTGCGTGAAAGAGTAACAAACATCCATACATCCAAACAAACTTTCGCATTTATAATATTAGTAAGGACTAGCTGTGCCTGCGACTTCGTTCGCGTGGATGACGAAACTTAACAATGAGTTTTTAACCGCAAAATTAAGTTTGTTTTTTTTTTCGGGATAAAAACTACCCAGTGTGGTGCCCAGGATAATAAAGAATAATTATACCAAGTTTCATCGTAATCGAACCGGTAGTTTTTGCGTGATACCTGAACAAACAGACAGACAGACAGACAAAAAAAATATTTTTCACACTTTTTGGTTCGTTGTCTGTCTAGTAACACCCCCCGCCATTTATTTTTTTGATATTTTCAGTGTACAGAATTTTCACTTCTACAGATTTATAATATTAGTAAGGATTAACAAAGAAAGCATTATCTAGTCTATTGAAATTCCATAGGGATTGCGACCTGCTTTACTTGCTTTGCCCTACTGTTTCGGAACTCCAATATACTTACACGCGTCGTCGAAAACAGTTAAAATATATTTTTAATCCACGGTTTCTTTGAAACAATTTACAAGCAAAGAGTTTGTATAGAAAATTCGTGGTCTTTAAGGGCTTTATTACAAAAGATGGTTTAAACCAAGACTAAGGTAAACCCAGGTTTAAAATATACCCATCACTTTCTTATGTCATATAACAAAAAGAGACGGGGCTATTCTAAAACCTCGGTTTTTCTAAGACCATCTTTTGTAATAAGGGGGTAAGCGTTTTTCTTGTGTCCATTCTGCGCTTTCTATCTTTGTTGTGATTATAAAATGTTGTATTCAAGTCTGCTTTTGACAGGCTTGCAATAGAAGCATTTATGATTAAATTATGATATTTTCTTTTGCGTAATCTTGTCAATGCTCTTGTGTTCCATAACGTAGTAAATACAAATAAGGAGAACGTTTATAAATGTAGCTTGTTTTATGGACCCTGTTTGTACAGTCACGAGCATAATAATAATAATAAATCGTTTATTTGCTTGAATAAGGTAGGTACATAAAAGGTCTTTACAATGACAATGGAATCTCTTATTCTGCCGCTTATTACGCAAATTTTCTTAAAACTATTTAATTTACTATACTTACTTAAACAAGAAATGAATTATTTTTTACATAGACGATACTCTATACTTATGACAATCACAGACCTTAAGATCTTACAACTTATAATCTAGGAATATGTATGCACATAGTGAAATTGTAACACTTCAATATAGCGAGAAGCTTTTGTTGGAACTCAAAAAGAAAACGATACTTATTATTTGAGAACCGTTTTATATATAATTTTCGTAACATGTTTTACGATACCAAATTAATGTTAAAGAAAAAAAACAATTAAAAGTTGCTAAATGTGCACTGTATAGTACAAATTTGACTACAGTTTCTAAAGATTATTTCATTGTTAACGCATCTATGATAGCTGTGTAGTGTATCAATAATTAAACTGTGACACAGAGGTCTGTGTCATACTCGCGTGACATACGTCAGCGAGAGACCAGTAACCATAGACTTTAGATATACTATAGACCGCTACTATCGCTAGTTTCCCTTTGTGCCAAGCGAGAGCACTTTTTTGGCTCTATCTAGTACATTCGTTTACTGATTAAAATTATTTTTCGCACAACGACGGACTTATATGCGAAAATATCGATGGTTTTGACATTGTTAGGATAATATTAGTGTTTTAGATAGATTTATTAAAACGGCGCGCTCCATCTTTACCTATACAAAATTCACGACAAAACTAGTTCGTACTAGTGCTTACGATTCATACCCTGATAGGCTCACTCTTTAGTTTCTTATGTATACTCTAAGCTAGTAACCTATTTATCTTGATTAAACCTCTTAACTGGCGGTTAAAAGTAACAGTCTCAGTACAATTATGATTTGGCTCGCTGCGTGACCTGGTTGGCTCAGTGAAGAGATCTGGCCCTAACTGGGATTAATCATTACTTGCTCGAATCCCGTTGTGTAATTCTTGTGCGTTCGTGTTGCGCATATAGCCATATACCACAAAACATTAAAAAAGTCACCTTCACGACCCTGACAGAGTCTCCTATGTATATTGCTGAAAATCTTTAAAATGGCTGCTTAAATTTTCTCGCCCAAGCAATATCATCATAGTATTTACATATTTTATCAAAGACATTTATTTTGTAAAACATGAGTTTTTTTTTTGGTAGAGATCTTTGCAGTTAGCCTGAGCGCAGGCTTTGACTGCTTCACCGGACTTTTGGCGAGGACCTTAAGGCCTCCAGCTAGAGCAATAGGAAAAACTAACTACGTCAGCAACGTCCACTAAGGGCACCCCCTGCGGGGTTCGGACCTCGACTTAGTGCGTTGCTAACAATCTTAATAAAGCAAAACAACAAGGGATGGCTGGATCTAAGTTTTTATTTTTTTGGGACATATTTTTATTGCTAGTTTGGCCGGCTCGGGCCAGCTTGGTCTAGGGACGGGAGGATAACATTTACGTTACTATTATTTATAATACGCGACGGGCCTCGCCGCGGCGAGGACGTAATATACGGCGGTTGTGTTTTGTAATGCTACTGCTAGCTAAATCGAATGCTTCTTGGAGAAGCGTTGTTTTATCGTCGGGGTAGGAGAGAGTATGTCTGGGGCGTAGATATTACGGAAGGTACGTATCGCGCGGCCGCTACGATTAGCGGGTTACGGTGGCTTTCGGAGGAGTCGAAGAATCGGATCGCAAGTAAAAGTATTATTATATAATTACTAGCTGTACCCGGCATGCGTTGCAATGCAATTTTTTCTACCTAGCACCTGCCTACTACCTACCTACTACCACTTAGGGGTATGAAAAATAGATAGTAGCCGATTCTCAGACCTACTGAATATGCATGTAAAATTTCATAAAAATCGATCAAGCCGTTTCGGGGGAGTATGGTAACTAACATTGTGACACGAGAATTTTATATATAAGAGCTTATTATTATATAATTCATGAGAAAATCTATAAAAAGTGATTCAAAAGCTCATTAAGGCGTGTCGTTTGTGTTTTGTTTTGCACTAACCTTGATACGTGTAATGTTCTTTGTAATATGACGCTAGTCGGTGAAGGGATAGGTAGGATTGTCTTACGTCTAGATCAATACACTTGTTTGTAATGTAATGATATGTTGTGATTCATTCATTATTTGTTGTGAATATTAGTTCGACGACCTCCGTGGTCGAGTGGCGTACGCACCGGTTTTCAAGGTGTCGCCAGCTCTGAGGTCCCGGGTTCGATCCCCGGACGGGTCAATGTAGAAAACCACTTTTCTACATTGTCCCGGGTCTGGGTGTTTGTGGTACCTTCGTTGTTTCTGAATTCCATAACACAAGTGCTTTAGCAACTTATTTTGGGTTCAGAGCAATGTATGTGATGTTGTCCGCATTTATTTATTATTTATTATTATTAGTTGAGAACGAGGAATCACTTCTGCACGTTATATTGTTTAGTTAGTTTTGATTTTAATTTTTCTTCTGGGGTTATTTTATTTGATTGTTTTATGGTCATAAAATTTGAGTAGTGCATACTTTCTTTGGTGCTAAATGTACTCTGTCAAAAATAATCGAATTAAAACACACTTACCAACCATATTTAACGCGAAATACGAAATGGATTTTGTTGTAGCTGAATCTTATTCATAAAAAAATCGACTTCACAAACGTTCGACGGGCCTGTGGGTATAGTGGTTAGTGACCCTGACTGCTATACCGGAGGTCGTGGGTTCGATTCCCACCCAGGACAAATGTTTGTGTGATGAGCACGATCATTTGTTCTGGTTGTCTTGGTGTAATTTATCTATAATATGTATGTATTTAGAAATATATAAGTTTGTTTATCAGTTGTCTGGTTACCATAACACAAGCTCTGCTTAGCTTGGGATCAGATAACCGTGTGTGAGTTGTCCCGGAATATTATTATTATATTATTATTATTATAAACCTTACTTTACGTGAAAGTAATCTAAAGTTAATTAACAAATAATACTAAATCTAACTCTGCATTGTTGCGGAAAATATTGTATCGATCAGATAGGTGTTAATATTAGCCTGTCGAACTTCACCGATAGAGGAAGTTTCGCAACTAATTACATGTACGTACCCAGCTCATAACACGAGAATCGTTGCGTCACGTGAAAATGTACAGAAGGTGAAAAGGTGCGGGCGCGCGCCTTTCACGGGCTCTTATCATCTGCCGAGCCTGTTACCTATACATCAGCCACTTTAAAGAAATAATGAACGTGCCTGGATTATGAACCTTAATTCAATGACTAATAGTTCAGTTTCCATCACATTCAAATTACTTTTAGGCCCTTTTCGGTAATATTTGTCATTCTAAAATGAACTTAAACACATGTTGTCAAAGTTGATAATTGCGTAATTAGTAATAAATAACGTTTTATTCTCTTTCCAGATTGGCTTTAGTATAGCTTTGTTGGGGTCAGCTTCTAGTCTTACCGGATTCAACTAGATACCAGATTCAACTTTTAATACGTATTTTTCACGGGGTCCCACAAATGTATAAAGTGTCGGTTGCTTCAAGGTGCGATTGCATGATGAACTGTACACATCAAAGGCCGAACACGTATGAAGCAGTTCAACTGCGTCTAGCGATCCACAAAACAAAAACCAAGCGCATGACTTCAAATAAAATAATAAATAATATTCCGGGACAACTCACACACGGTTATCTGATCCCACGCTAAGCAGAGCTTGTGTTATGGTAACCAGACAACTGATAAACATACTTATACAATTTCTAAATACATACATATTATAGATAAATTACACCCAGACAACCAGAACAAATGATCGATTCATCACACAAACATTTGTCCTGGGTGGGAATCGTACCCACGACCTTCGGTGTAGCAGTCAGGGTCACTAACCACTAGACCAACAGGCCCGTCAGTTTCATATTAAAAAAGAATTAGGTTCCGCGCATAACTTTAAAAAGCCATGTAACTTAAACACGTGGGCGAAGTCACGAAGGACAGCTGTATATCATGAAAATCAAAGAACACAATTAACAAAAGAAAAATTTCGATGTTTTAAAAGTAAGAAAACTTTTTGCTTTGAAATTTTTACGTTTTAGAAAAATATTTTTTTTCCTTTGTTCTTGTTTGTTTGTTGGTAAATTTCGATGGTTTCTTGTGTTTATTTACTTAATAAGACACGTGCCTTACTCCAAATTAAAACGTGATCGACATTTGCAAAGAATTTTTTTTTTGCCTTTTAAATTATTCAATTGTTATGAAACTTTCAGAAATTGTCAACTTTTAAATATAGCAACGTTTTGCAAAATGTACTTAACAGATACAAAGATTGTTTATAAGCTAGATTAGTGCATAGGTTCCTTTTTATCTTAATAGCTCCATGGGAAATTCTCTAGTAAAATGCAGGATTAGGCTCGTCAAAGTAACTAAGCTAAATCACTTTTTAACCGACTTCAAAAAGGAGAAGGTACTCAATTCGACTGTTTTTTTTAATGTTTGTGACCTCAGAACTTTCGACTGGGTGAACTGATTTTGATGATTCTTTTTTTACTTGAAAGCTGGTGCTTCCCGTGTGGTCCCATTTTATTTTGATCCAGTTTTGACAGTGGGATCCATAAGAAATAAATAAAAGACTTATTTTGAAGTCGGTTTTTTTTTGTTAGAATTATTAATCAAAATGGACCCTTTCGAAATGTACAAATCTTGCCAGATCTTTATGTAGTGGGAAATGATTTCTCAAGTCTTTGCCAAGAGCACGGTTGTATACTTATAATAAATCTGTAGAAGTGAAAATTCTGTACATTGAAAATATCAAAAAAATAAATGGCGGGGGGTGTTACTACACCGACACCGAACCCAAAAAGGTTCAAAAAAAAAATTTTTGTCTGTCTGTCTGTTTGTTCAGGTATCACGCAAAAACTACCGGTTCGATTACGATGAAACTTGGTATAATTATTCTTTATTATCCTGGGCACCACACTGGGTAGTTTTTATCCCGGAAAAGTATAAACAATAAAAAAAAAACTTAATTTTGCGGTTAAAAACTCATTGATAACTTTCGTCATCCACGCGAACGAAGTCGCAGGCACAGCTATTGATTTTATATAGCTTTTGCATACGATTCGTGGAGATTTAGATCACCTGATTACGGAAACTATATTTCATCTCGCAAGGTCCAGTTTTGTAGTTTCTATTGTAAATACTCTTATTTATAGTATTCTTGACGTTTACAAAGATTTGGTTTTTAAGACGTGGTAATCTCTGAAACAACATCTCGGATTTATTAAGAAATCGTTTGCATTTCTTAAGATTCTCGAAAAAGGTTATATATAGATTCTTTAACACAACGTTGCCTTGAGAGAAAAGCAAAGCAAGTGATACATGGGGCACAGCTAGTCTATGTTTTAAACTTATTGCACCAATGTTTTACATACGACTGTCATACGTACATCTTTGGCAGTCGTTAAGTCAATTGTGACAACCGGTCTTACTATGGGATACTGTGCTCCCCAGTAAAATGGGTTGTGGAGGTCAGATAGGCAGTCGCTCCATGTAAAATACGGTATTCAGCTGAATCCGGTAAGACTGGTAGCCGACCCCAACATAGTTGGGAAAAAGGCTCGGGAGATGATGTTTTACATTAAATTCTGTTTGGTAGCTTTTGCGAGAATTTGTAACAAATTTTCCGTATGTAAATATAAAATATATGTAATATATAATAATAATGGAAAATAATATAGACTATAGAAAATAATATATACTTTTCGCTTTATAATGTTTTTAAGACTACGAACTGAACCCTTTTTAACCGACTTTAAAACAAAGTAGGAGGTTCCCAATTCGGATGTCCGTATTTTTTTATTTGTATATTTTTGTTCGCGCCTAACTCCGTTGCTTTCCAACCGATTTGAAATATTTTACAATAAGCAAGTTCGAATAACATCCATGTTTATCTATACCAATTAATGAACCACGTGGTTCTAAATGCCGTCGACGCGAAAATGGCGTGAATCATTTTTACACTCGCAATCTCATCCGCGGAGTCTATTTTAAGATAGTGAAGCATAAATATTTATTTTTAGCCCCCAACACAAATATATTGTGACGGGCCTGTTGGTCTAGTGGTTAGTGACCCTGACTGCTATACCGGAGGTCGTGGGTTCGATTCCCACCCAGGACAAATGTTTGTCTGATGAGCACGATCATTTGTTCTGGTTGTCTGGGTGTAATTTATCTATAATATGTATGTATTTAGAAATATATAAGTATGTTTATCAGTTGCCTGGTTACCATAACACAAGCTCTGCTTAGCTTGGGATCAGATAACCGTGTGTGAGTTGTCCCGAAATATTATTAGTATTATTGTGTCTATCATTTAAAAAATATTTTTGTTTGTAATCACTTTGTATTTAGCACGATGACTTGTGGTGGTTTTTGTACTGTGTCACGTGGTAGAATTGTGCTATGCTTTTTGGAGAAGTTTTCCGGGAGAACGTCTTTCGTATACATGAGTAGTTTTGGTAAATCATAAAATATGTCTGACAATAATAATATATATATGTGTACCTAGTGTCCACCATAAACAGGATAAAGATTATGACATAGAAAACGGAGAGCCGCCGACTCCCATAATACGAGTATGTCTCAGTTTGGAAGTCAGTGACATTTCTATAATGTAAAAATTGTACAATCCTTTTACTGTTGTTATTATTATTGTATTTATACAACTCTGTACATATCTGATGCCAATAAATATTATTATTATTATTAGTAGTTTTGGTCATGTTTTGTCGTGAATTTAGAAATTGAAACTCATCCAAAAAAGTTTCAATGTAGGGAATAATTGTGACTATACTGAATAGAGGTGTCATTGACACAGTATATTGTGACTTTCTTATTAATAACTAGCTGATCCCCGCGACTTCGTCCGCGTCAATTTCTGTTATTATGACCGCGATTAAGAAGCTTAAAAAAAAAGTATTTCTGTGTAAATTATAATTTTAGTTAATATTATATTGATAAAACTCTGTAGCAAATAATTGGCAATAATGCATTAATTTCGACCAAATGATTACCTTAAAAAAGGTTATAGTGAGTCAATCTTAAAAGATAGACATATACTGTCCCAGACATTTTTTTAGATCATTAAAAGAGGAACAATTCTTTCATACATATGTTTTGGGTAACTCGAACCGTTTACGCAGCGCACGCAACGGAAGCTTTCAAGTATGAATATTTTTCCCCGTTTTTGTGACATTTTTCACTGCTGCTTCGCTTCTATTGGTCGCAGCTTAATGTTATATATCCTAAAGCCTTCCTCGATAAATGGACTATCTAACACAGAAAGATTTTTTCAATTCTAACCAGTAGTTCCTGAGATTAGCGCGTTCAACCAAACAAACAAACAAACTCTTCAGCTTTATAATATTAGTATAGATTAAAGTGACGGACAAATATATCTTCATCTCTTTCTCTCAACACAACTATGTTACGTTTACTTTACGAAAAACTTGAGTCATCATTTTATCGCTTTAATTTGCCTTAATTAGAAACTTTTATAGAAAGTAATTACAATTTGAATAAGTAAATTACAAAGCGTCACTAATCGTAATCAGAGGTACCGCGAAAAGCCGCAGTTAATGTGTTAATTATCTTTAAAAACTAATTAACCGACTTGAAACAAAGAGGTTTTCTATTCGATATTAATCGAACTTATTATCTAGTATCTTAGGAAGAAAGGTTCTCGAGTGGCGACCACGAACCGGAAGACGCAGCGTTGGCAGGCCTCCCACCAGGTGGACCGACGATATCGTCAAAGTTGCGGGCACCCGGTGGATGCAATTGGCGAGTTGTCGTTCATTGTGGCGTTCTAGGGGGGAGGCCTTTGTTCAGCAGTGGACGTCTTCCGGCTGATGATGATGATGATGATGATGATGATGATGATGATTATCTAGTATGACTTGCAAACAAGGTTTATGTATGTGTCTCTGAAATTTCTAATTTAATTTTGTGCATTCTTATTGGTTTCTTAGGTTTACGCGAATGCTAGACATTGAAATAAAACTGGGTTTTACGGATTTGGTTGCGGTTTCCAGTCTGCCCGTGACCATGATACCTGCAAAGGTGTCGAAACGTCGGGACCTGAAATCCAAAAATAAACCGTGACAAAATCCGTAAAACGTATTTTTATTTGAGCATTCCTATTTCATTTACTGTCATTTACTTCAAATTAGTTAACAGTGCGAGTTTCATTAAAATTGTTTAGTGGTTTTTAACATAAAGACTTAAAAAGCCTATACCTAAGCATTGGACTGAACGTATTCATATTTTCTAATTATCTCTCTTTTAAATAAACAAGAACTGTTGTAGTAGGATTGTAACCGCGGCTTGCCAGCCCACACTTCGCTTTCCGTGTGTTTCCACGCTAATCCAAGTCGCTGAAAAGTAAAACGTGAATAATCACCTGAAAAACATTACCCACCATTTCGCTGCGCAGTCGGGTAAAAAGTAACGACGGACTTTCTATTTGAATGTTATCGTAACAGCGTGGTGTGGATAGCTTTATCATATTTTTTGCGTTTGTTCCTCTATGATATTGATTGACATCGTTAGATATCCTTGGCCCAATAAATATGTAGGTTCCTATCAAAGCAATTTAGTTGTTTCTATCTGCGTTATTAATATTATTAAACTATTACAGACAGCCCTGTTGGTCTAGTGGTTAGTGACCCTGACTGCTATACCGGAGGTCGTGGGTTCGATTCCCACCCAGGACAAATGTTTGTGTGATGAGCACGATCATTTGTTCTGTGTCTGGGTGTAATTTATCTATAATATGTGTATGTATTTAGAAATATATTTATAAGTATGTTATTATCAGTTATCTGGTTGCCATAACACAAGCTCTGCTTAGCTTGGGATCAGATAACCGTGTGTGAATTGTCCCGGAATATTATTATTATTATTATATTATTATTATTGTGAAAATTACATTACATCAAATAACAATATAAATCTAAGTCGGGCTACCATATATAACCCAAGGTAGACCAATTTACATGATCTTTGATTTGTTCGATTCGTCTCCACCCCTAATAACTATAAAAATGTGGGGAACCGGATCTAGGTACTAACGCGGGTAAATCCCCAAAGCACAGCTAGCTACAATATAAATAAATTCGCGACATTATTATTTTCCCAGTGTTTTTAAACTTGTAATAAGACTACAAAATTGTATTCCATTTATATGATTATACATGACGTCACAAAGTTATTACTCATCAACAGGTGTCGTGGAAGTGTGACTTATCTCATGATGTGACACTTGACAAAAATAAGTCCTAATAAATGAGATCTTGTTTTGCTGATCACCTAAAATTAAACAATAATTAAGAATCGGTAACAATTTTTTTAGTGTCAAAAATTATTTTGCGAGATGGTTTGAAATTTATTTTATGTTTTTTTTATGCGACTAATCTTATTCGGAAAACACTCTTCTAGTTTTCGGCAAAATCGGAGTTCCTAATCATGTGCTAACGATGCAGGTAGTACGATAACCATAACCACGGGCGTCAAACAAAAAGTAGCACAACATGTCCATTGAGTCTGAATTACATTAAACGCATGATAGATATATAAATTGTAGCCTTTGACACTCAAAAATGATGTGACTTTCTATCAGTCAAATAATATTGAGATTAGCCATGTTTTTTTCCGTCCATTCCACTCTATTAGCTGTCATACTCTCATTCAGAGATTTTTCATTCATATTATCTCTCACGCCGTGAATCCACATTTTTCGGCCTTCACATCCAAATTTATCATCAGGACTAACAAACACAAATACCTCTTAGTAAGTATTACGTTTTAAAATCTTCTGCGCCTGACTCCCACGCGATCGGTTTCCGCAGACGAGTCGATCTCCCTTAAATAGTCACCTGCATCGGTGGGCAGAGATGACGAGTACTGACTCAGATACGGTGTGCTCGCGATATGTTTACAATCTTTATGTTATTATATCCTGGGACAACTCATATACGGTCATCTGATCCTAAACTAGGCAGTCTGTACTATGGTAACAAGACAACTGTTGAACAAACTTATTTATTTCTAAATGTATACATATTATAGACTAGCTGTGTCCCGCGGTTTCACCCGCGTGAATACCTAGGTCCCCGTTCCCGGTGCCTTTGTATTGTTAGGGGTGGAGATGAATCCAACAAATCACTATCGTAACAAAAGTTAGGATTACTTAATTTGGTGGTTGAGTATTCTTCAATTTTCTAATGTTCAGCGCAATTTTGCAAACTTTTTCTTTAATAAGAACCTTCTCCTGACAATAACAAACACAACAAAAAAAGAATTGGCCTAATTGGTCCAGGCGTTATTGAGTTATGCGCTTACCAACACATTTAGCGATTCATTTTTATATTATAGATAAGAATTACACCCAGACTTGGTATAAATAATCATACTCAACATACAAAGATTTGTCCTACGTGGGAATCGAACTCACGACCTCCGCTTCATCATCGTTGATCATCTTCGTTGTTCGTCATGTCGTTGTTTCTAGAACTGAATGACAGGTGAGATAAAATAAGCTAATTATGATAGGAGAAGAGGTCTACATATATTATTCGCAATTTAAGTGAGATTTAAATATGTTAACACACAGTAAAAATCGTCATATGGCAGTCGGGGTATTTATTCCTTGTACAGTTTGGCAGCTAGTAAATGGTCCATAAAGTTTCACAATCACAATTAATTAATCATTGCATTAATCATATCAGTTTCACAATTATTAATTAGTATGAACAATACTTCAACAAACATACATACATATAATCACGCCTGTTTCCCGTAGGGGTAGGCAGAGACCACTTCTTTCCACTTGCTACGATCCTTACATACTTGTTTCGCTTCGTCCACTTTCATTATTCCCTTCATACATGCTCTTCGGTTTAAGGTACTCTTGACCTGGCCTTTTTTCAAGACGTCTCCGATTTGGTCTTGAAACAATACTTCAATACCTTTAATTTCTACTTACCAATTCCTAAAATCGTTTGCCCAATACCGAGTGTACTGGTTTAGTACACGCTGTATTTGTGTACAAAGTCGTGGGTGGTGGCAAGTACTAATTATTTTTATCTCAGCGATCCGAGTCTATCAGCGAGATCATGTAGTAAGCTGTGTGATTGATGGTGTGATTATTTTTATCTATGATCTATCTGCATCTATCTAAGGGTTGTATCGCACAAGAATGTGGCGACGTTACTAGTTGTGTTGCCATGGTTACCGACTGTCACCAATAATGCATCCATAACTGAACACTGTGAATAATGGTTATAGGAGTCCCTTCCCAGCACTGGACCTATCATTCCTTCTTGTCCTTCAACGTATTGATATACCCTTCCAATAATTCGCAAAGAAGAAGACGGTCATCTAGACTGATTACTTTGTTATTCATGATGAGCTCCGTGGTTTTACCCAAGTCATCCCCGTACCCAAAGATTTTTTGGGACAAGAAGTAACCTATCATGTTGTCATTGAGGTTATAAACTATCGGTGTTTTTCATTTTCGGTGCCGAAATTCGTAGAAATCCGTTCTACGTGAATGACTGAAAAACATCCTCACAACGCGTAGGTACATCTCACTTACTTGTCGAGCGGAGCATCTCACTGGGTAGTGAGCTGCTAGTTGGCTTTCGTCTGTCCGAGTTAGGTATTATCCATAGTGCTCATGCAGACGACACCACTGCCGCACAGCCAACGAACACAGCTACTAATGTACTACAAAAAATCGTAGTTTAGATAAAAACAAAAGACGACGGCGTGTGCACGAGCTCTTAGGTGAGGCACGAGGGCTCCCGCCCACGCAGCGTCATGCCTCACACGCACTAGACGTGGTGACTCCGATCACCCTAAGATCGTTATAAACTAAAGCATTCCCTGTATTTAAATCGACATATCATATTCTTTTGATACAATTTGATAGAATGAAAACTAGCGTTTCGGTGCAACAGTTTATCGAGCATACGCACGAGAACGGTGTGTACACAACGTAGATTTTTTAACAAATTCCAAAATAATTCGTAAAAGCATTACATTAAAATAATAATCTTGGGACAACTTACACACGGTCATCAGTAGTGCTATTCTGTACCATTATTTTCATGTCTCGACAGCGGAATCCGCGGTGAGATGTCAAATACGTATTCTCGAATTTGAATTCTAAATCAAGGCCAATTGGGTTCACTTTTGAAGTGAGCGTTATTGTCACTCAGGTGAAGCTCGATACCGAAATTATTTACAGAATAGACATACTGATCCCAAACTAAGCAGAGCTTGTACTATGGTAACCAGACAACTGTTAAACATACTTATTTATTTCTACATACATTACAATGTAGTGTTTTAAGCTAATATTGTAGTCTATACCCATCTGGACCTCGATACAGCTATTTTAAATGCATGTCAGTTGTCGGTCAGTGTACTTGTCATTGTGCCTAATTTTCGTATTCAGATAAGCCTACAATAAAATCTCATTGAACTCTCTATGAGAATGATTGTAATGACAAATTAATGATCGTAATAACAGTTAGCAGAATGCCTATTATCGTAAAAATTACCAAATGAAGCAGGTCATTCGCTCAATTCAAGCAACTTTTAAATAGCCGAATTGAGGCCCTGTACGTACCTATACGTAGCGATGAGTCGTTGACGTTCTGGCAATTAGTCATTTTGGCGCGTCTGTAATTGATTACTCTGTGGTAATTGCGCGTACCTCGGATGACTGCTGTATTAAAGATGTACCGAAGTTCGGGAGGTTTCGTGATGACAATTAAATTCAAATTCAAATTCTTTATTTGCAGAATATGGGTAAGTTAACAAGATGTTCTTTAATGAAATTATAAATCGCCATAATCAGGCTCACGCCATGCAAATTTAAATGCAAATTAAGTACAGACGAATTAAACACATTATCATGGAAACATATCGAGAAAAATAGTCCATACAATTACGAAAAATGACAATCTTACAATAATAACATTACATTCGGTTATTAATCTTAATACTAATGGAAAAAATACAAAACAATACATAATGTCAAAGAGCAGAAATAGTCACTAGAGAATTTTAAATATTAATATATATTATTATACTATACTAGCTGATTCCCGCGACTTCGTCCGCGTCAATTTCTTAAAATTGCGACTATAATTTGAGATTTAAACTATCCTATCTCTCAAGTTGGATCGAACTGCACATGGTGTGCGAATTTTATTATAATCGGTTAAGTGGTTTAGGAGTCCATTGAGGACAAACATTGTGACACGAGATTTATATATATTAAGATTTCGTTCGTATTGGTTCATAAGCAATGTTAAAATAAATAAATTTATATTCAGATTAACAAATTAAATGTTTGTTTATTGTATGCAAATATGTAAGAAGCCTTTATTTCGAAGTAGTAGGTAAAATTGAATTTCGTCATATGTTGTTATTGTTGATATGTCTGGTCAGTGTGTGGTCTGCCATACTAAGGGTAGTAATGCTTATATTATACGTAATTTAGAACAGCACTTTTACATAGTGAAAAAAAAAGTCACTTTTGCTGTCTGTTACTCAGCAGATTTTAATGTAGATTTTAGAAATAACTACATAGAGTGATTCAAGACGAAGATTTACATGTATAATAAATGCATAATATAAGACAGAAAAGCCGAAATATTCAATATACCCTGCATAAACACCAAAAAAAAATAGACCTTTAAAAAAAAACTATTTTTTTTTTTCTCAAAAGTCGAGAGAGTCGAGAGCTTAGACTATAGATAACTATAGACCATATATTATATATGATAGTATTGCTAGTTTTCCTTCGTGCCAAGCGAGAGCACTTTTTGTCTGTATTTAGTACATTCGTTTACTGATTTAAAGTTATTTTTCGCGCAACGACAGATTTATATGCGAAAATATCGATTGTTTCGACATTGTTAGGATAATATTAGGGTTTTAGATAGTTTTATTAAAACGGCGCACTCCGTCTTGATACAAAATTTACGATAAAACTAGTTCATACTAGTGCTCACGGTTCATACACTGATAGGCTCACTCTTTAGTTTCTTATCTATACTCTAAGGTCGAGAGAGTCTTTGTTTTTAAAATGGCTGACTTGTAGGACGTCGACATCCTCTAGGCGGCGCATCGGCAAAACCTAGCTTGCTCTACGTAGTATAGTTGTTACTTCTAAGACTGATAATGCCGTCTCTTTCAGATCCTCGTCATTGTCATGTCACGTACGGTAACAGTAATTCCTCACACCGAAGTAAAACGTTATAATAATGCAATTCTATTAGTAAGACTGATGTTCATGATATATTACACTTAGTTGACATGTTCATTGAGTGCAGCGATCGCATGACACTGGAAAATCAACCTTAAGATCTAGAAATAAAGCTGCTATTGATGTGTGAAGGTATCAGTGATTTGCGGCTTAATAGTAATTTTATTGTTGTGAAGATAAAAATTTGTTGTAACGAGTATTTGCGTGCAGTCTGTTTCACTCAGTTGGGTTTACGACGTTTTTCGTGTCGTAAGCTGATGATACATTTACCTGTTGTTTTAATATAATGATTTAAAGCGAGATATTGATCATCACGATTTAATCATTAGTGAAGCTACTGAACTGTAGCATGGCCTAATGATTAAGTTTTCATAGTATTACTCGACTATAAAGATTCAGCAAAAACTATAAGTTAAATTTTAGAATTATTGAAATGTCTTCTTCTCAATCAAGTTAGCTTCAGCAAAAAATGCATCATAATCGGTCTATACGTTTAGGGGCTAGGATGCCACAGATAGTCAGTAATCCGGAGCCGCGCAGAGATTACGTAAGCGACCCCGTAGCTCTGACTAAGGCTAGGACGGGACCGGGGTGTTTTTAGTCGGTGCAAGTCCGACATATATCCCCACGCTGTGCCCTCAGCGTGGGTTGAAATCATTAGTTTCAACCCGAAAAAAAAATAAAAAAAAAATAGTCTGTAATCATGATGCGCCTGCGGTTCAAATATACTTCGGAAAAGTACTCGCACCTTGCTCGCTGTGTAGCAAGTACCTTTGTTCAATGATAATTAAACTTACCGCGCACACTCTCTTGTTAACTCGCCGAACTTTCTTCAAATTTACCTCCCCGCAACCATTCGTACATGTTAATTTTATTCAGAGCACTCTAATTAAAAGATTTGAACGCAAATAACGTATTGCACCTTACGACGCATCTATCACACGAAAATAACTTCACTCCGTTGTTGATAAGGTTTAATATCGCTTGTGCAGAATATCTTTCGCTTAATAAGCCTATTGTAACGGTCGGCACATTATGCGGTTAATTAATGAACAGGTAGTGCGTTTTGCATAATCATATTAATATAACGATTCGGTTTCTCTAACGTCTTTGGTGTAATTTTTTTGTATGATCATTAGAAGGCGTAATAATCGTATAAATCATGCTTCGATTAAAACGTAACGCGTATCGTGTTTGACCCTTTTATACCGATAGTGGTCTTTGTTCAATGAGTATGGTTTCCAGCTTATTTATATTTAGTTTAAATTATGAAATAATTATAAACCAATGATTCCTTATTTGTTATTAATTAGTTTAGCTTGACTGTTTGACGACAGTTTTGCAATCGAATTCAAAGGAAGGGGTTCTCGATAAGTTTTTTGTATGTTTGTTACGGCACGTGTTATGTACAGCAATGATTGATGATGGATTTCAAAAATTCTTTATTTTCATTGATATCTTCCCACCATAGAGGTGGTTCCGCAAAAAATTAATCAAAATCTCTGTTAATGATGTTTTTTTTATTGTAATTAGGCAACTTTTTTTTTGTATCTGGTATGGTTTAAGTAAACTTGTGTCTCGATTGCACTACATGCAACATCAAAAGAAAGTTTCACACATACACTACACTACATACACTACATACACTTCACTCATGTAAAGTTGCAACTATAAGGGTCATGAGAACGTCTCCGCATGAATTATGCCACAAGTGTGCGTCCACGCTGTCAACTTGCAGCGTGAATGAACATAATGCTAAAATGCGGTACGTAACGGTAAAATGGTCTTAATCGACATTTTCTATCATGTATTTAATAATAACTTAACACTTCGATAATTAGTTTTTTGTAATTACTTAAAATAGTATTTTGATCTCTAGTCTGTGGTTTTGACTTTTCGTAAAATAATGCAAAATTTTTGTTTAGAAGTTTTTGATTTCCGTCGTTACGCAAGAGGCAAAACACTGATGCGAAAAAAAAACCTATTAAAAAGTTCTAAATTTTACCAAATTTCGGAATACCATAAAAGTAGTTTCGAAAAGTTTACAAAAGTAATCACGTTTTAAAAATCGTGTAAGAGGGAGAAGGATAGAGGGTATATTCTGGTCGAGTAGCTTACCCGAACCCGACTCGACCCCTCAACATTTGTCAAGGGACTATGGTCGGGGTTGGTCGTCAATAGCCAGCCAGCTTCAACTACTACTAGACAACGCTTCAAAAGGTTTTTAAAATAATAACATTCATCTATGTTGTAAACAAGACAAGCATTTAAATAAGTATTGCTGTTAATTCGTTCGAAATTGAACCTTCTGTCTGCAATGTGAGAGTGTTTTTTTCAGTGGAGGGAATTTGCTTTGCGATATATGTTATACTAATATTGTTTATTCATTTGTTTATGCTGTTTGTGAGGAACATAAAAACAATATTTTTTGATTTGAAAGTGGTAAATGTATTCTTTATTCATAGAGAGTTGTCCTCTACTTTCTTGTGGCATTTAATTATTGTTTGATATGTAGCTACTGCGCTTTTCATACATTATTTTCCAATTTCTCTAGAGGTGGCATTGCGAAGTCTGAATATTCATTTCCTTCCGCTTCCGGTAGGAAATCAGTTTATTTTTAATTTCTTATTCATTATTTAAGTTATTTTGAATGTGAACATGTCCTTTACTGTATATTGTTTTGTGCTTTTAATTATTTGTAATTTGTAAGTTATCCATACTTTTTTAATAATTGCTATAAACGAATGACACTGTATCTCGTTGCGAAGAATAAAACACGATATGTGACGATATTGAATCGATCGTTATTCATTGCCTTTTTTCTATGATTATTTTAACACAGTGTGAAAACGTTATGTTGATGTTTCCATGCAATTAATTACCTCTAAATCATTTGCAATGTCTTGAATGGTTAATAATTGTTCAATAGTATGACTATTTGTTCGCTACACTCGGTAAATGTGTTTCCTTATTGTGTTTTACATTTTATGGTAGAAAGTTGTCATTTTTTACCATTTAAGAACTATGTTTACGTACCCGCCTCTTATATGGCATTGTAAAATAAAGTGATTACTCATAAATGTTTAGAATCGGACTGTAATACGTTGATCTTTGGCAGTCGTTAAGTCAATTCTGACAACCAGTCTTACTATGGGATACTGTGTTCCCCAGTAAAATGGGTTGTGGAGGTCAGATAGGCAGTCGCTCCATGTAAAATACGGTATTCAGCTGAATCCGGTAAAAACTGGTAGCCGACCCCAACATAGTTGGGAAAGGCTCGGGAGAAGAAATGTTAAGAAACGGACTTCAAAGTAAGTGATTATCGTTTCAAATTATAAGAGAATTAATAAAAACTTAAGAATACATGGCTATAATAATTGAGTATTGTTCTCAATTTCCCTGGGATCCCATCATCAGATCCTGACCTGATGACCATGGGACCGCCTGGGAAGAATACAGGTCCAAACAGAAAAAAGAAAACAAATTGGTCCAGATATCTTTGAGTAAACCGAAAAAAAAAAGTTTCTGACGAATTGAGAACCTTGTTTGCTTTTGAAGTCGGTTAATTAAATAGTAGTCTGTGTAACTTGAAGTACATAAATCATTGGGCCTTTGTTTACCTCATTATGTTTAAGATAATGTTATCTTGATTTATTCCGCTATAAATGTTTGTAATAAGTTATGGCATTGATAACTTATTTAGTTATATAGCGGACTAGCTGTGCCCCGCGGTTTCACCCGCGTGAATGACAATTCTTACACTATCTTTATAAATTATGGCCTATGTGTTATACCGATGTATAAGCTACAATATTGGAAAGTTTCAATAAAATCCATTCAGTAGTTTTTCCGTGAAAGAGTAACAAACATCCACACATCCATTCTCACAAACTTTCACATTTATAATATTAGTAGGATTTACTAACAAAAGGATTTGGAAGTAGCGTAGGAACTGATTAATTAGTCACATTTTGTAATAAAAAAATATTTATTTTAAACTAATACATAATTTACTACCTGATTGTGACAGTTCTTTTTATTACTTACATTAATGTCTCATCAAAGTCTATGCAGTGCTTAAAATATATGAACGGTTAACAAAATCTTAAAAAGCCATCGTTTTTTTGCAATTTAAATGAATAAAAACCCGCTTTTTCGGATAGTTGATAAAAACCAAAGATGAATAGACCCGGGATTATTTTTTTCGGAAGATATTTATGTAGTTAGCCTGAGCGCAGGCTTTGACTGCTTCACCGCACTTTTGTCGAGGACCTTAAGCCGGGAAACAATGATTTCTAAGATGTCAGTTCACCTCGAGAGTGTATCGCTTCCAAAGAGGAACTGCAGTCGAGTTCGTTGCACCTACTCACTGATATCAAGATAGTGTGTTGACCTGGAGAGAAAGGAATAGTCTTTGTTCATTAACCCTTTAACCGCCCGAGTCGTATATATGCGACAAATATTTCCGTGCCCCTACCGCCCGTGTCGTATTTATGCGACAGAGAATATTTACGATTTTTGTTGTTTTCTTCGATTTTATTGTATCTATTCTATACTAGCTGTGACCCGCGGTTTTACCCGAAAGAAAGACAATTCATACATTATCTTTATAAATTATAGCCTCTGTGTTATTCTGATGTATATGCTACATTATTGTAAAGTTTCATTAAAATTCATTGAGTAGTTTTTGCGTGAAAGACTAACAAACATCTATACATCCAAACAAACTTTCGCATTTATAATATTAAGTAAGGATCTCTCTATTTATGTAAGTAGATAGACAGATAGAATACTTTTTATGTGCACCATGATATTTTACAAATCGGAGCTTAAGAGGAGCAGAAAGAGAGATTTTATTTCACCGATTCGTAGCCGGGCGCTAGGGGCACGGCAATTGATATTTAGCCAAGCGCTTCAAAGGTTAAATAATTACATTATCCTGAGGTTGACATGTCACCTTCTTGTTTATACCGGTTGTTCACCTCGCCTTACCTCTGTTGTTGTGTAACGACCGAATTTGATTGTTTCATATCTTAGATTTAAGATAACATCTTCTTATTGTGTGCCATTTTTGTCCCAACGTAGGGCAAAGGTTCTACATCGATCTGCATCTTTTTAGGTCGAGTTTAATGATAGTGTCTCTTACACTTTTGAATAGTTTAAGGCGTTGGGCATATGATTGCTAAATTATCTGGTAAATCTGACCATGCTGTGACGGGCCTGTTGGTCTAGTGGTTAGTGACCCTGACTGCTATATCGGAGGTCGTGGGTTCGATTCCCACCCAGGACAAATGTTTGTGTGATGAGCACGATAATTGGTTCTGGTTGTCTGGGTGTAATTTATCTATAATATGTATGTATTTAGAAATATATAAGTATGTTTATCAGTTGTCTGGTTACCATAACAGAAGCTCTGCTTAGCTTGGGATCAGATGACCGTGTGTGAGTTGTCCCGGCATATTATTATTATTATGCTTAATTATTGGTTGCTGTGATCACGTAGAACACGACCGTAAAGGCTCTCGCGCTATATAAGCATCTTTTAAAGGTAAATTGGTTGCCGCTCTAAACTTATCCAACAACCAATAGACTAGCCCAAACAAATAAATTTTATGTGGACGACTTAGAGCCTAAATATCAGATATAGCTGTGCCCCGCAGTTTCACTCGCCTTTGTGTTCTACCTAGGCAAGTTAATGATTTTTTTTAGAATCGTTGGTTTCTTTTATTGCCTCCTTAACTAAAAACTTACTAATATAATATATACCTTCTTATAATAGTGCTTATTATTAGCGTAAATGTAGATTACGTTTAGAGGGTCAATATTTTATTCTCGGACATAGATATAATTTATCTCGTAGAGAAGATCTTAGTGTTTTTGGCACGTTATATTCTGGGTATCAATAATAGAATAGTGATTTGTTACTTTAGAGATTCGGTTCGCTGGAGTATTTACAATGTTAGTATTTATTAGTATAATAATAATAATATTCCGGGACAACTCACACACGGTTATCTGATCCCAAGCTAAGCAGAGCTTGTGTTATGGTAACCAGGCAACTGATAAACATACTTATATATATCTAAATACATACATAGGTATTATAGATAAATTTCACCCAGTATGTGTTTAAGAAGACACTGACTTGGTATCACTATGTTATCGACAATGAAATTCTATATCATAGTATTCTGCAGATGTATCTGCGTAGTTTCCGTTGCCGAGAACACATTACAATAAAAAAGTAAAATTATGTTAACATGTTATAATAAATCTGCGGACTTAATTTCGTTCAATTCTGTTCAGTATTTTTTACGTAGAGGAGTTAAGTACACATCCATCTATCTTTAAAAACTTTCACATCTATACTTATAATAAATCTGTAGAAGAGAAAATTCTGTACATTGAAAATATCAAAAAAAAAAAATGGCGGGGGGTGTTACTAGACCGACACCGAACACAAAAGTGTGAAAAAATATATTTTTGTCTGTCTGTTTGTTCAGGTATCACGCAAACTACCGGTTCTATTACGATGAAACTTGGTATAATTATTCTTTATTATTCTGGGCACCACACTGGGTAGTTTTTATCCCGGAAAAGTATAAACAATAAAATACAAACTTAATTTTGCGGTTAAAAACTCATTGATAAGTTTCGTCATCCACGCGAACGAAGTCGCAGGCACAGCTAGTTTATAATATTTGTTGAATTATGTACATACAAATCGAATTTATACTTTCCTGTTTAAGGATATCTGTAAATATCACCTAGCAAATAAACGGAACAAACATTATATAATGTACGTAGTATTTACGTAAATGAGCACTCGACTTAGTTGTAAATGAATTGACATGCACACTGCACTTTGCACTGTTATCACGTAGTAATCTTAAAAACAACTAATTGAGTACGCTAGGGTTATTTTACTTATCAAGATACCGTAACCAGTAGTGCTATTCTGTAACATTATTTTCATGTCTCGACAGCGGAATCCGCGGTGAGATGTCAAATACGTATTCTAGAATTTGAATTCTAAATCAAGGCCAATTGGGTTCACTTTTGAAGTGAGCGTTATTGTCACTCAGGTGAAGCTCGATACCGAAATTATTTACAGAATAGACATACAGCTTTAAGAGATCATGGTACGGCCCCTGTACTGTAATCTTCTATTATGTTTTGAGTATCAAATATCGCTGGCTTTTGCAATCTGATCCTCACAAGTCTTAGTTCCCAGGTGTCCTTTTCATTTATTTTAAAGATGCCTATTGTATCATTTAAGATTGTTAAAATCTTCCATCTACACGTGTTTTGAGTTTCATTAATTGTGCGCGGATAAACTGGTTTTAAAATGTATTTAGGTCGTGCCACTTGCCTTCCAAGGTACAAACATTTTATCATAACAATAGAATTGTAATAGATACCTACATTTATGAAACTAATCGTTTAAATAGTCGTTGAAGAACTGATTCGGTTTTTCATACATATTTACAATAACTTGAAGCTAAAAGCGGTGGAAATGTTTAGAGATATAAACGTCGGTAGAAATAACGCTCAGAGTTAATATTTCGCTTAGGTTTTGTTTCTTAAAATCAGCCATCTTCTTCCATAATAAGATCTCGGTCAGCTTCCTATCTAAACATATAACAGTCATACCAGTATTTTACATTGAGCAAATTACTCCATTTCTCCACTATCCTAAAGCATAGCTTCCATATAGAAAGATCCACTCAAATTCTTGTTGACCAATAAGTCGCAACCTTATTACGACCTAAAAACACTTTTTTTTTATATAACCTTAGTGAATCACTGCTGGGCAAAGGACTCCCCCGTCTGACTCCAGATTTTTTTGTCTCGAGCCACATGACACCAATCAAACCATTTTTTGTATGTTAAGTTAATCAATTATTTTAACATTTATCCTACATATCCTCATGTTTAAATATGTTATTTCCAGCTCCATCACGATGAATCGAGGGGCGCGCGTGGAGCCGACGCCGCCGGAGTGCGCGCTGGCGGCGGAGATGTTCGACCACTTCTGCGCCGCCGGCACCATGAAGCAGATCCTGGCGCTTCACCGGGAGATCTGCAACACGCTGAACCTCAAGCCCAATAGGTTGCCGGACTTCTATCCTAAGCTGAAGGTGAGGCAGCTTCTGATACTTGTGTAAACGTAAGAATAAGCAGGTCCTGGCGCTGCACCGAGAGATCTGCAACACGCTCAACCTCAAGCCCAATAGGTTGCCGGACTTCTATCCTAAGCTCAAGGTGAGAGAACTTCTTAAACTTTTATTCTGACAACGGAGGAATTAAAAAACTTGACCCATTGTCAACTGCGTAGCCATATGTCTACCCAGTCTGACTCCAGACTTTTCCGTCTCGAGACACATGATACCAATCTGCGTAGCTTTTACCTAAGCTATGTTGGCTTCCAGTCTCAAAGTATTCAGATAAATATTTGTAAGCCTTGACGAAAAACAAGGGGGTCTTATATGTTTGACCGTTTGCCCGTGTGTGGTGTCGTAGCTCCGTAAGAATGGACTAATTAGGTAGCTTTTTATTTCGTTTATAATTTATGAAAATTATACGCAATTTCCTAAACTATATCGGTGGCATAATTTTTCTTTTTTATCTAATCTACACAACCCATTTACCGAGACATTGTCACATGTGTCACAACACATTATCCGAGAATCCATGTAAAGATGACAAAAGAAAACGTGCCCAAAACACGCCACGGTCGGGTATAGACGACAAGAAAACGAAATTTTTTAAGTACAATATAAATATACAAATAATAATAATTTTATACTTATCGTTCATCATGATCAGATCAACATTATCCGAGAATCCATAAATAAGACTGGTTGTTAGAAAAAGTGTTGATTTAAAGATCATGTGTAACTAAAGGTCTGGAAATATCAGGCTGAAAGCTATTCTTATTGAGATTTTATTGATCGACCTAACAGACCAAAATAAAAGGTAGACGGGACGACCGCAGACGAAAGAGGTCAATGACTTAGGTCGTTAACAAACTTTGTGATTAATTAAAAGTGAGTCTCTATTTATGCAAACTTTTATTAAAGGTACTATTGACTTGCAAATTTTGATTTAGTTAATTAGTTCGTTTGCTCCCAGTTTTAAAGTTTAATTTGAGTATGTATTCCCTATATTATGACGTTTTAGTTACAGTTTGTTCTAAAGTCAGGCCATCTATCTACATACATCTTAATATATATAAATCTCGTGTCACAATGTTTGTCCTCAATGGACTCCTAAACCACTTAACCGATTATAATAAAATTCGCACACCATGTGCAGTTCGATCCAACTTGAGAGATAGGATAGTTTAAATCTCAAATTATAGTCGCAATTTTAAGAAATTGACGCGGACGAAGTCGCGGGAATCAGCTAGTAGTTCTATATATACATCAGCCACTTTAAAGGAATAATGAACGTGCTTTGGGATTATGAACCTTAATTCAATGACTAACAGTTCCGTTACCATCACATTCAAATTACTTTTAGGCCCTTATCGGTAATATTTGTCATTCTAAAATGAACTTAAACACATTTTGTCAAAGTTGATAATTGCGTAATTAGTAATAACGTTTAATTCTCTTTCCAGATTGGCTTTAGTATAGTTACATATCTTTTTTCACAACGGTATTATACTAACTTTGACACTTCATAACACATCCATTAAAACATTTGACGTTGTATAACGTCTCCATTCCATCGACTGAGAGTAAGTTAATCCTCCACAAAGATCGTATGACACTCGAGATGTGTCAAGCACCTATACTTTAGTGCTAACTGGCCGAATTGAAAGGTGACTCCATCGTTCTTGCGAAAGTTAAGAAAAGGACGAATTACTTTATCAGATGTCTTAGACCTTAAAGATGGCTGGAGTATTGATTCTTTAGTAAATGGCTGGATTTTAATCTACGGAATGTTGATCTTAGCATAAAAGTGCTTCCAAATATATCTTAGATGTAGCTTTTTCAAAGTCATTTATAGTTTCTTAGTCAATGTTTTTGTGATAAAAAAGAGGACGAATAACTTTAATAATAACTTTATCTGATGTCTGAGGCCTTAGACTGGAGTATTGATTTCTATGTAATTGTGTAGATTTCAATCTGTGGTTGTGGTTTATTGATCTTAGCATAGAAGCGCGTGTCTTAGATGTGGATTTTGGCAATGTCATGTAGGTTTATTTTCTTAGTCGATGTTTTTATATGATAACTAGGACGTACATTTTAACTGACTTCAAAAAGAGGAGGTGTTCAATTCAGGTGCATGTTTTTTTGTATGTAGATATATACCGTGATATCTAAGTCAATTGTAGACCGATTTAGAAAACAATTTTGTCATTAGGGTGTACCTCGGAGGTGTGTAGTTTTTTTTTGTTGAAGTCCCTTTTTAAATATGGGCAATCAATTTTTTAAAATTTCACTTTTTTTTCTGTCTTCTTTTTGAGGTATGTACGTTATTACAGATGTCTGAAAATATTGATCAAATGCCCGGCTTACACCGACCGTGTGGCTCTCAAAGGAAATGCTATTTCAATTCCAACGGAATTCATACGAGTCTGAATTTCAATATATCACGACCGCTTGAAAATTTAATAAATTAGGTGCTCCTTTGATTTTGCACCTTAGTGCGTTGGTTTTAGAGTGTATTTTGTAATACCCTTTTTTTATAACGTTGTGCACTTTTAACTTAGAAAGTGATATTTTAATAATATTCTAGGCGAAGGTTTACCAGACCGAGACGTTTGCGAGGCGTGTAGACCTCGGGTTAGTATCGCTGGTACCGGTCGCGCTGCTTTCCATTGCAGACGGGAAAACAGCTGATGTTGTTTCCTTAATATATTCATTAGGTATTATTCATATGTAATTGAAGGAGATGAAGTAACACTAGTTGTAGGATTCTTAATATTCGTGTTACTTGTTTCGAAATATGCGTAACTGTAAGGAATGCCTACAAAGAGAAGAATGTATGAAGTGTAGCCTTTTACGAATTAGACGTAAACGTAGGTACATTATACTTTGTAATAGATGCAAGTGTAAGGAAGAAGATCTAAAAGTACCAGTAGTTTAAGATTGTTTTTTATATATTTATATTACAGACCACCGAACGACTCGTGAGTTACTTTTAAATCTCGTATATAAAATTCCTATGTCACAATGTTAGTTACCATACTCCTCCGTAACGGCTTGACCGATTTTTATGAAATTTTCTAAGTATATTCAGTTGGTCTGAGAATCGGCTACTATCTATTTTTCATACCCCTAAGTGGTAGTAGGTAGGTAGTAGGTAGGTAGTAAGCAGTGAATAGCAACGCATGGCGGGTACAGCTAGTTGTTTTATAGATTTAAAACGATGCATCTTGTTATCAATGCGGTTTAATGTCTTTATTCGAGCTTTAGTTAAGATTCCTTTTAACACAAAATACTCGTTTTCGTTTCAATGGCTCAGTCCTCAAAGGAGAGAAGTAATAGCCATGGTCATACTGCCAGACATCAATGGGATCATACCTTTAACAAGGCAGGAAGTCGCTGCGATGTCCCCCGAACCCGCATCCGAAACACACCTGTGCGTACCCAAAACGGGCGCGAACAGGAACGCCACGTGACAAACCAATTTAACACTTAGTACGTAGAAATGTATCTAGAAGTAGCACGTCCGTATTTCCGTGGCACTCGGCCAAAACGTATGCAGCCCGCCGCCCGCCTGTTTACGAGTCTTGAACTTGCCTGGAATTCGGATATTGTACCGGGAAATGAAAAAACACAGAATAATAATAATATTTCGGGACACCTCACACACGGTTATCTGATCCCAAGCTAAGCAGAGCTTGTGTTATGGTAACCAGACAACTGATAAATATACATATATATTTCTAAATACATACATATTATAGATAAATTACACCCAGACACAGTACAAATGATCGTGCTCATCACACGAACATTTGTCCTGGGTGGGATACGAAACCACGACCTCCGGTATAGCAGTCAGGGCCACTAACCACTAGACCAAAGGCCCGTCAGAATTGTTGATACATCTAGCTATATGTGTGTACGTCTGTGATTTCTAAGCAAAGCTCCGGTTTCATTGTAATCAACGAGCGAACGTCGTGTCAACTCGTGTCTTGTGGAAATACATTTCCTTTCCTTCGTTCTTTTTTAAATTACTTTCAATCTCATATACCTACTATAGTTTCTTTGAATCCTTGTCATTAACCGACTTAAAAAAAGGAGGAGGTACTCAATTTGACTGTATTCGTGTACTCGTGTGGTCTCATTTTGGTCCAGTTTTGACAGTGGGATCCATGAGAATTGTTTATAAGACTTATTTTGTAGTCCGTTTTCTTTGTAAGAATTATTTATTTCTCATGACCTCACTATTAAACACAATTATCTATAGTAATATGCTCATTTCATGCGGCGGAAATCCGAGTCAGATATACATGTAATGCCAGTGGTTACGGTGTAATTAGCCATCTGTCCACCTGCAGGGCTAACCGCAATTATTAATATTCAGCAACATGAACCCATTCCACGCCTCCAATGACAAAACTCCACACGAACAGTGAATGACCCGAAATTGCAATAAAACCGACCAACGCGAGTTTTTGTAGCGAAATGATGAAAACAAAAGAATTAATTGGACGCATCTTGCGAGTGGGCGGCGTTCTGTATTTGAACTTTGTATAGGTGGTCAAACATTGTGTTATTTTAAGCTTATAGGTATCAATATAAAATTTTTGGGTCACAATGTTAGTTACCATACTCCTCCGAAACGGCTTGACCGATTTTTATGAAATTTTATATGCATATTCAGTAGGTCTGAGAATCGGCTACTATCTATTTTTCATAACCCCTAAGTGGTAGTAGGTAGGTAGTAGGCAGGTAGGTAGTAGTTAGGTGCTAGGTAGAAAAAATTGCATTGCAACGCATGCCGGGTACAGCTAGTAGGTATTATAAATTTAGGATACCATAACGTCTACGCACAAAATTAGAAATAGTTATTCTCTAGGACATCAAAGCAGAGTCTCTGTTCAGTGGCGTGTTATGATCGTTGCAAATGTGCTAGACCTAGAATGCGTAAAAGCTCAAAGCGGAATTCCAAAAGTTACTGCCGAGTGTCACAGTAGGGTAGGTTTTAGTTTGAAAATCATTAGAAAAAAGAGCTAAAAACATTCATACATCGTAACAAACTTTACAACAATAATAAATCTTGGGACAACACACACATGGCTATAAAGATACCTATATACTTCTAAATACTTACATAATACTATCTGTACCCAGCATGCGTTGCAATGCAATTTTTTCTACCTAGCACCTGCCTACTACCTACCTACTACCACTTAGGGGTATAAAAAAAAATAGTAGCCGATTGTCAGACCTACTGAATATGCATATAAAATTTCATAAAAATCGGTCAAGCCGTTTCGGAGGAGTATGGTAACAACATTAACACGAGAATTTTATATATAAGATTATAGATAAATAACGTCCTGACACACAGAGATTTGTCCCGGGTAAGAATCGAACCCACGACCTCTGGTTTAACAGTCAGTTTTACTGGACCATAAGCTCTACACTTGGGTAACCATACCGTATCCCTAGTAAATTAAAGCTTCAGAGCGTGAAGATAAGACGATGATAGCTAGCAAAAAATGTCACATGTTTATCTTACCGAGGAAGTGCTACCCGAGCGTCGGATGCCGCTCCGGTAACTTCGTAATGGATGTACTGTCGCTAATATTAGTTAGAAGGTAGCTACCTGCCGTATGTAATTTGGTGTCATCATAATTCAGACATCTGTAACATAAATGTTATAAATAAAAGAGAGTTCCCTGTCGCGTCGTGAAGGGGCTGAACTCAAAAACTACTGCACGTTTTTTCATATGGTTTTTCACACAATTGATAGGTAGATTCGAGAGGAAGGAGGTTAGATCTACGTCCTGCGATATACTAGACACCTAAATGGTAAATTGTCAAAATTTCTGCGTTATTTTGGAACTCATATCTAAAAGTAAGTATGTAAACGGACAATTTGAAGAAAAAAACCGTTGCATTTCAGTACGCTGTACTTTTAACCAGGCTGAGCCATAGCGTTGGCTTACCTAGTATATACGAATGTATGATATAATACGCAGATCGTAAACAATCGATGCAATAACCCATTCTTGTTCTATAATCGATGAGAACCGAACGAAATTGCTAGTTTCCTACAATAGAATACGTAGGTTACACGGACCGTTTGTGTAGTTCAATGCATTAATCTGTTATATCCATAGGAATATTTACATAGTAAAATCCGGTACTATAGTTGAAATCAAGGAAATACATGTAGGTTGACAAACCGACTCTTTAATCATCTAGACTCGTTTGGAAAGGTACAACTAAAATATATTTTGCGCTTGCGATGTTAACCCTAATATTATCTATACTCGACTGTTTTATTGAATTTATATGTATATCTTATGTCATCATCATCATCATCATATCATATCAGCCTGTTGTAGTCCACTGCTGGACATAGGCCTCCCCCAAGGAACGCCACAGCGCACGATCTCCCGCCCTTTGCATCCAGTCACTGCCAGCTGCCTTCTTCAGGTCATCGGTCCATCTAACTTCGTGTCTTATGTAGATGGGTTTTAAAAATGTTCATTTGTTTTGTATTATTAACGGTCTCACGATCATTGCTGATAGAATTATAGATAACATTTTTACTAGCGCCTTCCCACAACGACGCATTTGTGATGTCCTTATGTACTAGCTGCCCATCCCGTACGAGTAAACGTGCGTCTAATTTATTCAACTCTAAACCTTGTCTCAAAGGCGTACTGTTCAAAGTATAATGTCACTGAGATAGCGGATCGCTGACCATATGTATTCATGCATTGCATTCATCGTCACCTGCCTTATTATATTCAAATTATTTTGTTGCTAATGCTAATGCAATTGTAAGTCGATGGCTCTGCGAGTGTATGTGTATCTATAAGGATGTGTTGCGAATTGTATCGTGTAATGCCTTGCTTATGTGTTTATTTCCTGTATCTATGCGACGGTATATTATGCATTTGAAGCCGGATAAATCACAAGAATGTATCTTTGCTAAACATACATTCTTTTAGAAAAGGCCTTTATGCAGTGTGTTAATTATTATTACACACTAGCTGACACAGCAGACTTCGTACTGCCTCAATCGATAAATAAGGCCCTAAACTTTTGTACTTATTTTTTTTTATTTTGTAAATCCGAGCACTTTCATTTTTATTCAACTTTTAAACCTTTTCTGGACTTCGACAAATAATTCAATACCAAAATTAGCCAAATCGGTCCAGCCGTTCTCGAGTTTTAGCGAGACTAACGAACATCAATTCATTTTCATATAATTATATAGAAGATTATTGTTTTGTCGCCGAGGATAGAACTAAGTGGCGTGCAATTGGAGAGGCCTATGTCCAGCAGTGGACTGCTATAGGCTGATGATGATGATTATTGTTATTGTAAACTTGTTGAGCGAGTTACATTAGTTAATTTCCTGCAACTGATAGAGTTTAGTCATTTATTTCGAGGTAATCTGTTATCCCACTCGATTGAGATAAGATTACTCTATGTAGGTATTTGTGACAAGAATGACAACGCGTAATTTGAATGAGTGTAACTATAGACAAACGCCCGAAGTTGCTGCGGGTCCGATCCCCGCACGGACAAATTTTGGGCATTAGTGGTTTTTGCGTATTTGATTAGATGTTTGTGAAATATATTGGACAAATATACAGAGATACATTTTAATTTGTGTGGAAGTAGATTTCCCTTCAAAAGGAAATACAAAGAAATACATTGTCGCTATTAAAACTTAATGACATCTGCTCAGTATAATAGAAGATGTAATCTCAAACTGTAAACGCATCGCAATTGTTATTTTTTTATGTTTCTATCCGCTGTGATTGTCTCAGAATTTCATGTACATTATCTGTGTTATTTTTATTATGAATGCTATCGTTAATTACTGGCTTATCGCCCGATATATTCTGATAATGATTGAGCTAATACCGGCGAAAGTTTTGTGTATGCGCTGGCGAATGACGTCACTGAAATGCGATTGCTAGAATTATACCTATTGCGCCTTTTCCCCTTCAATAGAGATTAAGAATCTAGTTGATAACTGCGATTGTTTTTCTTGTAAATTAATTGACTGATTGCCGACGAAAAGATCTTAATATGGTTTTTCATGCTATTGTTAGAATTTTCACCTAAGCTACATATAAATTACCGTGACCGTGCTTTGGGACCGTGCTTTGGGATTATGAACCTTAATTCAATGATTAACAGTTCAGTTTCCATCACATTCAAATTACTTTTAGGCCCTTTTCGGTAATATTTGTCATTCTAAAATGAACTTAAATACATGTTGTCAAAGTTGATAATTGCGTAATTAGTAATAACGTTTCATTCTCTTTCCAGATTGGCTTTAGTATAGCTATAGACGCTATAGTCCCCCGCATGTTTCTTGTATCGTGCCTAATCATAATTGTTTTTAACATAAAAGAAATGTCTATACTATTCCTCATGATTTAGGCTATCATATACGATTTTTTTTTTAAATCATACTTGTATTTCCAGAGATTAGAACGTAGAGAAAAACAAAAAAAAAACCACCTACATTATTATAGTTTAACTAGCTGTACCCGGAATGCGTTGCAATGCAATTTTTTCTACCTAGCTCCTGCCTACTACCTACCTACCTAGTACCTGCCTTGTTGTGACACGAGAATTTTATATATATTTTAGATATAAAAGATTAAAGCCTTTATTCAACGTTACAGTCAAAACAATAACATATTGCTATCATAATAGATTTAGGTTAATTTACTACCGTAAATATTAAAATAAATTTTATCTATAGATCAAACAAAATGTGTTGATTCCATTCCGCATTTATTTTGTTGAAACAAAAGACTTGTTGCACTATTAGCCTAAATCAGAAATTAATAACGTAAGCTTTACCAGAGATAGGAGGTTGACATCTATCTATATCTTCTTTTATATAAAATTCTCGTGTCACAATGTTAGTTACCATACTCCTCCGAAACGGCTTGACCGATTTTTATGAAATTTTATATGTATATTCAGTAGGTCTGAGAATCGGCTACTATCTATTTTTCATACCTCTAAGTGGTAGTAGGTAGGTAGTAGGCAGGTGCTAGGTAGAAAAAATTGCATTGCAACGCATGCCGGGAACAGCTAGTAACATATATATTCTCTTTTGTTTATATGTTATTGTTTATTTTTTAGTTCTAAGCTAGAATAGAAAAAATATATCTTGGAGTACCTAAATAGTTAAAAAAAAAAAACATTTGTTTGTAGTTAACACATCACAATGTACTCAAATGGACGCATGTGTACGATTTTATTGTTTCTTTTCTTGGGGATCGGCACTGTACTCCTTAACACAGGTTATCATTAACCTAGCTTTGAATACAGCACCTCACCCACCATATTATTGTAGTTTTTGTACATAATGTATTATAACAATTTTGTAAACTACCATCATGTACTACAATGTTTTAAATGAATAAATTAAATTATTATTATAAATTATATGGAAAATTGAGTATCCAGCCCAATTTACATGTCTAGAAATTATTAGTTTTCGCTTATAATAATACGCGAAAGTTGCATTGTTATTGAAAACATTATCCCAGCTCAAGTATCGTTTAAAAAAATCCAATTCGTATTATTAGTCGTATAAAACGGCTGTTAAATTTTCGCATCTGTTCCGTCGCATCTGGTCAGTAAACAGTCGGGTTTTTTGTCAAAGCTTTTTGTTTCGAGAAAGTTCTTTTATACTAAATATAGAGTAACAGAATCGCGCCCTATTCATTGCGAAATTATAGTAAAAAATACTAGCATCTGTCCAAGGGAAATGTGCATTAAACCCGTTTTATTGTAAACTGACCCCTGTCCAGACCTAATTTGTGCACAAAGAGTTGCAAATGGAAGCTGTACTTAGCTAGAGATCTGAACATCTGCCAACTGCCAACCCTAAGCATTTTTTAAAATGTAATTATTATTTAAACAAAATTGCACACAAATCTGGCTGCGACGTAAAACGAGTGATAAAACATCGCTTTTTTTAAGCGCCAATCTTAAAACTTAAATAATTACATACCTTACTGACGAGATATTCTTGATATTGATAATGTTAATAGGTATTTTGTACCCACGTTAAATTGTGTTGGCATTGTTCTCAGAAGTGTTGTCTAATTGTGTTTTGTTTTTATTTCGGTCACGCATTGACTTTTGTTCATCCTTTATCAATTTAAGCAGAGTCTTTTTTTGACGGGCCTGTTGGTCTAGTGGTTAGTGACCCTGACTGCTATACCGGAGGTTGTGGGTTCGATTTCCACCCAGGACAAATCTTTGTGTGATGGGCACGAGCATTTGTTCTGTGTCTGGGTGTAATTTATCTATAACTAGCTGTACCCGGCATGCGTTGCAATGCAATTTTTTCTACCTAGCACCTGCCTACTACCTACCTACTACCAATTAGGGGTATGAAAAATAGATAGTAGCCGATTCTCAGACCTACTGAATATGCATATAAAATTTCATAACAATCGGTCAAGCCGTTTCGGAGGAGTATGGTAACTAACATTGTGACACGAGAATTTTATATAGGTATAAGATAGATTATGTATGTATTTAGAAATATATACCTACGTATGTTTATCAGTTATCTGGTTACCATAACACAAGCTCTGCTTAGCTTGGGATCAGATAACTGTGTGTGAGTTGTCCCGGAATATTATTATTATTTATATCATAGTCTTGGAATAATACGTTATTTGCGAAACCACTCGTCCGGTCTGTACCCTTCAAAGATCATTAGCGTGAAGGTATAGTTTAATTAAAATAGTTTTCGAATGTTTGACATATTTTTATTACGAAGTAACCTTTATGTTGTATTAGATCATCAGAAAACTATGATGATGAGGAAATTTCCTTCGAGCATTTTAATTACATTGCTGAATAATTATAAATGTATTTCTTTCAACATAATGCAACTATATGTTTGATATGATGTTAAGCGCCCTGTTAACGTACAAACTTGCTTGACAAATTTGTTGTTCAAAAATTCACGTTTTCATCAAACATAGCTTATACGTTCAAACAAAATATCAAACAAATTTGTTAACTTTCTAGTAGATTCGGGTTTCTCCTTTCATGAAGTGACGTCGCCGTGCCGAGCGCTTAATATGAGTATCTAATTGTAAAAAAAAAGTTAAAATCGTGTTTGTTAAACTCCACTTCAATCCAGATTTTCATCAAACTTCATCAAATACGACAAACACGTAGATTGTTTGACAAACGCCTCAAACACAGCCGTACACTATGAATTAAGCTGTCAAACACGTAAAATTTGACAAACAATTTGGACGCTTTCGGGGCGCTTTCGTAAAGAAAAATAAATTTAATTACATACAAAAACATTTATATAAGTGCAACAGAAAATTACGAAGTACGATGATTTATTAACATATTTGGAAAACAAATAGGTCTTAAAAAGTATAACGAATTTGCCTGTCTAATTGGCATGGTCGATACTATACTTATTATTGGTGAATGTCCGGCTATCAATAAGGGGTAGTTTGTGGTAGTTATGTAATAAATTATGTGCAAGCGAACAGCAGTTGTGTCCCGTCGTTATTTATTAATGAGATTGACAATTGAAATGCTTGTAAGGAAGCTTCAGTATAAAAATATAATAATAATAATCCAGCCTATAAACGTCCCACTGCTGGGCACAGGCCACTTCCCATATAGAGAAGGCACGAGCATTGATCACCACGCTTGCTCTCTGCGGATTGGCGATTTCAGATCCCAAATTTGGGAATCCAGGTTTCCTCACGATGTTTCCCTTCACCGTTTGTCAGAAGTGTCTTAGAATAATTAAGAAAGTACATATAACTTTGAAAAAGCCACATTTGTACTTGCCTGGGTTCGAACCTGCAACCTCGTGCATACAATTCCATTCATTGAACCGCTAGGCCACCACTACAGTTTTAGTGTATTTATCACTATTGCACAAAATAATCTAGGTAGGTATGTAAGTATATAGTAGAAATTGTGTCCTTTTCGAGTGTGTATTTAAAGGTATATGAGAAGACACAAAAAATTTAATGATTACCTACTAACATTTCAAAACGGAAAAATAATTATATTTCTTTTTAAAGGGAATTAAGAAAGCACATTAATTTATGTTTTCATTTAATCTACTTATGCGTCTACCCACCTCGTAGTTAAATCCTTCGATAGCAGACGGTTAAAAGAAATTTTCATTTAATAGAAAGTAATTACTTACCTTGTAGGTAAGCTACTTATTTTTTATATAATTCCTAGTGAAAGCAGAAACTTAAAATAAATTTTCATTTAATGGAAAGTCTAAGCTACTTATCTTTTAATATCATGCTACTTATTTTCAAGGTAACATTTTGCTATTTTTTTCCAATTAGTATCGATTCACTTATAGGTCCTCGTCTTTGATTGCTTGTCGCATTATGTATAACTGTAGTATGATTAACTAGCAGACGATTGAAGTAGATAATGAAATATGTATGAATCCTTGGCCTCAGTTATAAGTTCTCATGTCAATCAAAAAGATCATAGTAATACCTAAAGAATCACAGCAAAATTAACTTTTTAACTATCGCGCTGCATGTTTTAGTAATATAATTCACGGGAATAAGCGCGTGTATGCATAAATACCTTTTTTGGGCTTGACGTTTCGACCGGGTCACACCGGCCGTGGTCGCAAGCAAACTCGTTTAATATCTTATTTTTATTTGTTTTTTTATTTTTTTATTACGTGTTTTTAAATAGAATTACTGATATATGTATATGTACTTTCTTAATTATTCTAAGACACTTCTGACAAACGGTGAAGGAAAACATCGTGAGGAAACCTGGATTCCAAAATTTGGGATCTTAAATCGCCAATCCGAAGAGAGCAAGCGTGGTGATCAATGCTCGTGCCTTCTCTATATGGGAAGAGGCCAGAGGCCATTTTTAAATAGAATAAAAATATCCAGAATAAATGTACCCACGCAAAGAGTAGTTCTTCTGGGCTTGTTGATCAATGGCAGTTAAATTATACAGTTTTCAGCTACGCACATATTATAATACACATACATTTAGTAGGTACGTTTAATTATAGGTACACTAGCTGTTCCCCGCGGTTTCACCCGCGTGAATACCTAGGTCCCGTTCCCGGTGCCTTTGTATTATTAGGGGTGGAGATGAATCCAACAAATCACTATCGTAACAAAAGTCAGGATTACTTAATTTGGTGGTTGAGTATTCTTCAATTTCCTAATATTTAGCGCAATTCTGCAAACTTTTTCTTTAATAAGAACCTTCTCCTGACAATAACAAACACAACAAAAAAAGAATTAGTGAAATCGGTCCAGCCGTTCACGCGTGATGCCGTGACCAAGGGAGATAGGGATTCATTTTTATATATATAGATGTACAGTATTTACTGTATGTATCTTGTCAACTTGTTCCTGTTGACATCGTATGATATATGTTAGTAGTATCACATGAGGATTTACACTTCAGTGCATATGTGTACTCCTTATCCCGTTGCGCAAGTGTATTATATTGAAAACTATCTACTGGCTTGGTTTAGTTTGCGGTAGTAAAGGTACCTGTGTTGAGATATTAAATTGATGTTTTTTACTAGATTACGGTAAAACACAAAAAGGAGGGTGTAGTGTTTGATCGTTAACACTTTTAAATATGAATAGATAAACTGCAAGGATAATTAATGAACACTGCTTGTTTTCTTACTTTTAACTTAGTTTTTTGGCAGTCGGATTTTAAGTTATGTTAGTAGCCAATCCAACACTCGGCAAAGTGTAATGACTTTTGACCAGGCAAAAGAATCGAAAATTAGGTGCTTAAATTTTATTATCTAATCATTAAATTGATAGTTTATTTCTCTTTCTTGTAATCAGCTTCTTTAGTTGTTAGTCTGTTAGTCAATTAGCGGCACCTTTTAACATTTTCATTATCGGCTGCAATTCTGACAAAATATGTCTAATGTACCTTTGTACCTTTTTGATCTGTATATGATATTATTGTTTGTCAGTTCTGTGTACGAAAACTTATAAATAAAGAATTAAATGAACAATGTTCTAAAACATAGCCGTATACAGTAAGTGTTCGGCAGCTTAGTAATAGGGAATACCCTTAAAAGCCGATTTGTAAAGCATTTAGTGTCATGCAAACGTTAGCCCTAACTGTAGTAACCCTACTCGATCGAAAGGTTATAATTATTGAAGCTTAATACCTTAGCATTTGTAAAGTGCAGCTATCGATTCACAACGGGATTCTCCTTCCATTTCTGTTTTCAAGCGACGTATAAAAGAGCACTTTCTTTCCTCTCATACTTAATCATTATCCATATATAAATAATGTTATATATCTTCTTAATATATATAAATCTCGTGTCACAATGTTTGTCCTCAATGGACTCCTAAACCACTTAACCGATTATAATAAAATTCGCACACCATGTGCAGTTCGATCCAACTTGAGAGATAGGATAGTTTAAATCTCAAATTATAGTCGCAATTTTAAGAAATTGACGCGGACGAAGTCGCGGGAATCAGCTAGTATATATATATATATCTTAGTAATTTTGTTCTACTGTATTTTATTATTTTTATGTTAATTCTTATATTATTATTATCTAGCTACACACTGTGTCTATGTCTCTTTTTAAATGTTTCCAGTCACAGGTCTGCTGGAAGAAATTTCACATGAAATAAACAGTACCTTTGTACCTATTTATACTGTATATGTTAATTATTATTGTATGTCTGTTGTGTGTATAAAAACTTATAAATAAATAAATAAATGTTTGTAATTGACGCGAACACGCTATAGTTCATAGTTTGTTCTACTTGTTTACCACTGATAACCAAGGATGTATTTATTTCTGAATTTACTGTCTGTGTTTACTGAAACTTATTTTGCTATTTTGACCGACAACTAAAAGGTCTCGATCCGTCGTAATCTTTGTTGTTCATGTTTTTATTAAAGAACCTGTGTTGTGGAAGTTACCTAGACCGATTTGGAATACTTCCCAGGTAATCCCATAGTTATTAGGCGGGATCTAATGATGGGAATCAAGGGAAATAGGCCGTTCAATTTTAATAGGCTCATATTACCGATTTCAAGATTTTCATTGACTGTCTTGTAACCAATGAAAGGCAAGCACTAATAGACATTTTTGTCCTCTAATAAATTGAATTTTTATAAATCAATCATATCACTTACTTCGCGTCGGATTTTTACATTTATTTACTTGTATTCTTCTTGTGAAGAGATACGAGTGTTAATAGACATGCTTGCTTCAGCTTCGACGACCTCCGTGGTCGAGTGGCGTACGCACCGGTTTTCAAGGTGTCGCTAGCTCTGAGGTCCCGGGTTCGATCCCCGGACGGGTCAATGTAGAAACTCACTTTTCTACATTGCCTCGGGTCTGGGTGTTTGTGGTACCTTCGTTGTTTCTGAATTTCATAACACAAGTGCAAAATAGCTACTTACTTTGGGTTCAGAGCAATGTATGTGATGTTGTCCGCATTTATTTATTATTTATTTATCTTTCTACTGTGTGAATACATACAAATAATGCCGTCTTCACATTTTCCAATATACCTGGTAAATTCCTGTGACTTATACTATGTATTCCTCTAATTCCAGGCGAAACTGTCAAGCTCATGGAAGGCCCAAGCTTTATTCAAGAAGTTCGACGCCCGCGCCAACCACAAGGTGTACGGCAAGGGGCGCGTGTCCGCCGCGGGGAAGGTGCTCATCATAGGCGCGGGGCCGTGCGGGCTCCGCGCGGCTATCGAGTGCCAGCTGCTGGGGGCTAAAGTTGTGAGTATATTATAGTAATGATACCTTCCTTATTAAGATGGTTAGCAATTCACCAAGTTGAGCTTCGAAGCCAGGAGAACCTTAGTGAACGTTGCTGAGCTTGATTGTTTTTCTATTGCTCTGGATGGATATTAAGATTGAGAGCAAGGCATTTAGCCGAGGTCCCGAAGAACCTTAGTAAACGTGGCTGAGGTAGTTAGATTTTCTATTGTTTGGTTGGGGACCCTTACAGTTCTCACCAAAAGTCTGGCTGCCAAAGGATGGCTGCATAGTAGATCGCTTCAACAAAAGTATTTATAGGTAGAGATATTACTCTCTTATCATGTGCTAAGACGGTCGACAATCTACTCGTAGAGCAGAAATGACCAAACCAATGTAGTTTCGACGTTGTGGTGAAAGTGAGCATAATTACTTGAAAAAAAATAACGCCTTACAAACATTGTAAGCTCGCCAATAGCATATGAAATTTATAAATTAATTTTGGACTTACAGCCTTCAAAGAAAATTTGTCTTCAGTGGATTCCGTCACATATTCTCGTCAGAGAAAATGAGGAGGTAGATCTGTTGGCGAGGCAGGCTATCTCTGACGGAATTATTTTACCTATTCTTCCCTTGTTTTCCGATTTTATTTCTGACCTTAGACGTCAGTGTTTGAGGTTGTGGCAGGCACATTTTGAAAAAAGCTCAGTCGATAAAGGACTGTGGTATCGTTCCATTGTTTCGGAGATTTCTCCTGTTCTGTGGATTGACTGTGGTTCCCTCCACAGAAACTCTTTGACTGTTGCACTCAGGCTTCGTTCTGGACACATTCCGTCTAAAAAATTCGCTTTTTTGATGAAGAAAGTCTCGTCACCCAATTGTTCTGACTGTGGCACAGTGGAGGATGTGCTCCATATCTTGACGGAATGTGTCCGGAACGATTCATTTAGGCGGTTATATGTAGGTAATAAATAGTGCTAATGTGGGCTTTGTAAATAGCATTTTAGCCTCTCCTTTCTCCCGAGAGGCTAAAATATTGTATAAGTTAGTTGTTATTGCTGTAGGTAGTTAGTTTTGTTTTTATGTTACGTTTAAGTTTTTTCTTTGTGTTGTATATATATTTGTTGTTTTTATAGAACGATGTTGTCGCTAAGCGACAAAGTTCTTCATTAATAAACTAAAAAAAAAAAAACATTCAAATCACATGCACAACATTTTCACTTGAGTTTGTTTAAGTTTGTCTTCGTTACATACATGTTACATGCAACTAAAGATCCCTATAAATTATATATATTAAATAAAAAGATATTGAAAATGAAAAGTTTTTTTGAAGATTAGTTGAATTTTGTTCTCACATTGTCCAAAGATCTTCCATCAGTCATAGTTACAGACTGTTACATTGCGGACGCAATGTTATGTCGCAGAAGATAATATTGAATCAATCGTTATACCAAACAAACACATTATTAATTAAACATTTGCATAATTGTTTAGGTTTCCAATCGGATACAGGCTTCAGTATTCAGTTGTTACTCGATTTCAGTGTTCACTCGACAAGTGATCGATTGAAAATTAATTCTTTTTTCTTTAATCAATTTGTTGTAGAATAAGTGGCGATATAATGTTTGTAGGTAATTTGGTAAGTGGGTAAAGAGGTTAATTAATTAATTGTTAATGATAAAAATGATCGTTTTATTGGTGTCGCTTTGTAGTTTATGTCTTTAGTTTTGTAAAACAATTTAATACATTTAAAGACATGTACGCCTATATCTTTTAAACTTAGCGACGGATTTTAATGCAGTTTTAAGCAATAGGTAGAGTGATTCAAGAGAGAAGGTTTATAGGTGTATAATACTTGCATATAGTACAGAAAAGTAAAGGAATAACCAGATACAGGACGAAGACAGAGAGGGCCGCTAATTTTCTAGTAAATTGTCTTCTGGAAATCCCAATTTCCAATACCAAAGATTAATATTGACGGGAAATGGCATTTGTGTTATTTTTTTTATAAAACTGACCCAAAATCAGTCAAACCTGCAAGCGATACATACATACATATAATCACGCCTCTTTCCCTTGTAGGGGTAGGCACTAGGCAGTGACCACTTCTTTCCACTTGCTACGATCCTTACACACTTGTTTCGCTTTGTCCACTTTCATTATTCCCTTCATACATGCTGTTCGGTTTATGGTACTCTTGACCTGGCCTTTTTTCATTCACACTCACCTTATACATTTTTTTCGTCAATCGTTCTTCATTCATTTCCTCGACATAGCCTAAACATGCAGGCGATAGCTAAAATATAATATTTTATGTGAAAGAAAGATATTTTTTTATTTTTTAGCTTTTTTCATAAAACTGTCATAAAGCCAGTCAAACCTGCGGTCGATAATTTGTACACCCTCTCTCTATTTCATGATAAACGATGCAAGGTATTTAATATACGTTCGTCTCCAGGTGGTGATCGAGAAACGCGACCGCATGTCCCGCAACAACGTGCTGCACTTGTGGCCCTTCGTGATCCAGGACCTGAAGGCGCTCGGAGCCAAAAAGTTCTTCGGCAAGTTCTGCGCCGGCTCCATAGACCACATCAGTATCAGGCAGCTGCAGTGTATACTCATGAAGGTGAGGGTAACTATCGTACAGGCGCTGAGGGAATGCCATCCTGATACATGTCAGTTGGTATTGATTTGTTTGGAGAAATAAAAAAATCCGTGTTACTTCCTGTGGTAATACCACGGAGTAAGTAGGTATGTAGCACACAGTAAGACGAATATTGCCATAATCAGTATCGTGTGAAAACTGAGAGTGACATTGGCCATTGCTTACATTCACGATCACAATCATTCAAGATATTGTGACTTGTACCATCCTCTACTTGAACGTCATGTCGTCTAAACAATACACATCTCATTCATTCAAGAGGGTAGGTATAACGTTCACATTATTTTTTTAACTTTTAATTAATAATAATAATAATATTCCGGGACAACTCACATACGGTTATCTGATCCCAAGCTAAGCAGAGCTTGTGTTATGGTAACCAGACAACTGATAAACATACTTATACATTTCTAAATACATATCTACATATTATAGATAAATTACACCCAGACACAGAACAAATGATCGTGCTCATCACACACAAACATTATTTTGTCCTGGGTGGGAATCGAATTAAAACGTATATTACTTCCAATCTTTACAAATAAATAAAATTGAAGTGAGAGTGGGTACTTTAATCAAAAAACATTTTTTTTTTCAATTTTTGTCTTTCTGTCATTTTGTTCCGGCTAATCTCTGAAAGGACTGAAACGAATTTGATGGGAATTTCATTCGCAGATAGCTAATGTTATAAGGAGTAACATAGGCTTTATTTATTTTATAATCGTTAGAACCCCATCCCCAGGTTCTGGTAAAACCGCGAGGCACAATTATTATGTCTTAAAATAATTCAAGTTTATAATTATTTATTTGTCCCTTTGTTTTTCGCAGGTGGCGTTACTACTCGGTGTGGAGTTACACGAAGGCGTCAGCTTCGAAGAGCTCTTGGAACCTTCAGTTAACGAAAACTCAGAAAGTAAGTATTTTATTAGAGGTTTACCTGCTGAAAGTGATATTACAACTCATAGTTATTGGTTGCTTCGGTCTACTTACAATGGGTTGCCGCCGGCAAATTGAGTCTAGTATTTAATGCAAAGTCACCTGAACCAATTGGAGTATACGGAATCGCACTAGCTTTTTCGCATATTTCGTAATCTCATTGAAAAGCTGAAAATCATACTAGGTATCATGTACTTGGTATAAATGTTCAAAAATAATGTTACAAAAGACAACGTAACCCTATGGAGTTTGCTGTTTTGGCTCGTTTGACTCTCTGTTGACAAGGACTCTTATCCTAGATCAAAATACTATATTCTATCAAAAAGTACTTTCTAGAAGTCAACAAATTATGAATATCACCCTTATTCGCCCACCCTTCCACGCCTCCTGAGTACTCTGGCGGAAACGGTGCGATTAACTCCACAGCCTTATGATGGCCAGCCGCTAATTTACAATCATAATAGTATTGTATCTCTTAACTACGCAATTTCCCTTGCGAGCCCACATAATTTTGAACTTAAACACCTTGAGTTAAGGTCCAAAACAGATGATTTTTTTTATGTAGCCAAGCCTAAGGGGTAATTAATAATATCTTTCTTCTACCAACAGCTCTGGGTTGGCGCGCGCGCGTCTTACCCTCCGACCACGTGGTCGCTCAGTACGAGTTCGACGCTCTGCTCGGAGCGGACGGCAAGCGAAACACGCTGAACGGCTTCAAGCGGAAGGAGTTCAGGGGCAAGCTCGCGATGGCGATCACAGCCAACTTTATTAACAGGCACTCCGAGCAAGAGGCTTCAGTGAGTATGTCTTGTTATGTTCGACGCTCTGCTCGGAGCGGACGGCAAGCGAAACACGCTGAACGGCTTCAAGCGGAAGGAGTTTAGGGGTGGGCTCGCGATGGCGATCACAGCCAACTTTATTAACAGGCACTCCGAGCAAGAGGCTTCGGTGAGTATGTCTTGTTATGTTCGACGCTCTGCTCGGAGCGGACGGCAAGCGAAACACGCTGAACGGCTTCAAGCGGAAGGAGTTCAGGGCAAGCTCGCGATGGCGATCACAGCCAACTTTATTAACAGGCACTCCGAGCAAGAGGCTTCAGTGAGTATGTCTTGTTATGTTCGACGCTCTGCTCGGAGCGGACGGCAAGCGAAACACGTTGAACGGCTTCAAGCGGAAGGAGTTCAGGGCAAGCTCGCGATGGCGATCACAGCCAACTTTATTAACAGGCACTCCGAGCAAGAGGCTTCGGTGAGTATGTCTTGTTATGTTCGACGCTATGCTCGGTGTGGACGGCAAGCGAAACACACTGAACGGCTTCAAGCGGAAGGAGTTCAGGGGCAAGCTCTTAATGGCGATCACAGCCAACTTTATTAACAGGCACTCCGAGCAAGAGGCTTCGGTGAGTATGTCTTGTTATGTTCGACGCTCAGCTCGGAGCGGACGGCAAGCGAAACACGCTGAACGGCTTCAAGCGGAAGGAGTTCAGGGGCAAGCTCGCGATGGCGATCACAGCCAACTTTATTAACAGGCACTCCGAGCAAGAGGCTTCGGTGAGTATGTCTTGTTATGATCGACGCTCTGCTCGGAGCGGACGGCAAGCGAAACACGCTAATAAAATATACCTTAACTTGTAACCGGCATTGGGAACAGGGACCAAGCTGACGGTGGTAAGGGTTGGGACCCTTTATTAACCTTTGTCTGGGGACAGAGGAACCTCCATGATTCGCTGTGTGTCGCGAAGAACTGGGGACTTATTCAAGCCCTTGACTCAGACGCCTCTTGAGGTGTTAGTCAAGGCTCTGGGCTATTAAACCGTTTTTATTATTATTATTATATCTTCCTATAGCAGAAAAGCAAGGCAACTAAAACCAGTTTTTCATAAACACAAACGTTATTTTGTTTCCAGGTGCCAGAAATAAGCGGCGTGGCGTTCATATTCAACCAAAAGTTCTTCAAGGAACTGTACGAGGTGACAGGCATCGACCTCGAGAACATCGTGTACTACAAGGACGACACGCACTACTTCGTGATGACCGCCAAGAAGCACAGCCTGCTCGACAAGGGAGTGCTGCTCAACGTTAGTACTCATCATGTTATACTATACATCAGCCACTTTAAAGAAATAATGAACGTGCTTTGGGATTATGAACCTTAATTCAATGACTAACAGTTCAGTTTCCATCACATTCAAATTACTTTTAAGCCCTTTTCGGTAATATTTGTCATTCTAAAATGAACTTAAACACATGTTGTCAAAGTTGATAATTGCGTAATTAGTAATAACGTTTAATTCTCTTTCCATATTGGCTTTAGTATAGGCTCTGAGACTGACTACATGTTAGGTACAATCAAAATAACTACAGAGTTTGCGGGAGTTGAGCTAGGATGAGTATATCTTAGACTCTATATTTCGTACGTTTTAGTACGAATTCCATTCGTACGAAAACGTACGAACACGCACGAACATTCCCGACCTTCTGAGTAATATGAAAGCGCTCACACTGCGCGCGAGTTAGTCGTACGTATACGTACGTGCAAGTCCGACGTCCGAAATCAATCCGAAGTTGTTGGGATTTTATTACACGTTCGTGCGTTCATCATCAATAATGTATGCGCTAACACCGGTACTCTGTCTATTTGACGGAGAAAAACGTATTCAGTGTGCGCACTCAATTCGTACGAACAGTGTTCATACGTTTACGTACGATATAATTCGTATCCAAAGTGAGCGCAGCCTTCCTTATTGTTATTGTAGTGACTGCTTGGTTGGCCTAGTGGTGCTAAGCGCGACAGCTACGCTAGAGGTCTTGGGTTCGATTCCCAAGTCGACCAAGGTGTTATTGGGTTTTTCTATGAAATTCTCAGTAGCAGTTCGGAGTTTGGATTTGTGCCCGGTTAGTGACAATAGGCTCGGAACCTTGCATTCCATCTAAGAAGGCTGGTCGTGGGCGTATAACTCGCATTTCCACCCTGTTACTACTATTACATGGGACCTAAACATACCGGCGAACTGTGGGTGTACATTGGTACACCTCTGCCTAACCCTTCGGGGATACAGGCGTGATGGTATGTTTTTTTATGTGTTATTGTAAGGAAGACAGATGGAAAATTTGTTTTTTTTTGTTGTATTAATCTTTATATATCTCACTCCCCAGGACTTCGCGGAAGTATCTCGCCTCCTAAGCGTAGAGAACGTTGACCGAGCCGCTCTCATGCGTTACGCTCAGGAGGCGGCTCGCTTTTCCACCGACGGCCGCCTGCCGCTGCGAGACTTCGCGTTGAACCACTACGGAGAGCCCGATGTAGCGCTGTTTGACTTTACGTCGATGTATGCTGCGGAAAATGCTAGTCTGGTGAGTAATTAGTTAGCCGTCGACTCAAAAATAAGGGTGTTATTCACGTTTATGTACGCCACCGACGGCAGCCTGCCACTGCGAGACTTCGCGTTGAACCACTACGGAGAGCCCGATGTCGCGCTGTTTGACTTTACGTCGATGTATGCTGCGGAAAATGCTAGTCTGGTGAGTGTAATTAGTTAGCCGTCGACTCAAAAATGAGGGTGTTATTCACGTCAATGTTCGCCTCCGACGGCCGCCTGCCGCTGCGAGACTTCGCGTTGAACCACTACGGAGAGCCCGATGTAGCGCTGTTTGACTTTACGTCGATGTATGCTGCGGAAAATGCTAGTCTGGTGAGTGTAATTAGTTAGCCGTCGACTCAAAAATGAGGGTGTTATTCACGTCAATGTTCGCCTCCGACGGCCGCCTGCCGCTGCGAGACTTCGCGTTGAACCACTACGGAGAGCCCGATGTAGCGCTGTTTGACTTTACGTCGATGTATGCTGCGGAAAATGCTAGTCTGGTGAGTGTAATTAGTTAGCCGTCGACTCAAAAATGAGGGTGTTATTCACGTTTATGTACGCCACCGACGGCCGCCTGCCACTGCGGGACTTCGCGATGAACCACTACGGAGAGCCCGATGTAGCGCTGTTTGACTTTACGTCGATGTATGCTGCGGAAAATGCTAGTCTGGTGAGTGTAATTAGTTAGCCGTCGACTCAAAAATGAGGGTGTTATTCACGTTTATGTACGCCACCGACGGCCGCCTGCCACTGCGGGACTTCGCGTTGAACCACTACGGAGAGCCTGATGTCGCGCTGTTTGACTTTACGTCGATGTATGCTGCTGAAAATGCCAGTCTGGTGAGTTTTTGTGTGTCTTTTATCTGTCTGTGTGTCCGTCCTATCACATAAGGATTTGTCCGGGGTGTGAATGTAGCCCACAACACAAAAAAAGAGGGTTTAATCGCTTCTCTACCGACGGCCGCCTGCCACTGCGGGACTTAACGTCGATGTATGCTATGACAAATGCTAGTCTGGTGAGTTTTTGTGTGTCTATTTGTTTATTCTTGTGTCCGTCCTATCACATAAGAATTTATCCTGTTTGAGGATCGAGTCAAAACAGCCTCGACGTTAAAAGAGGGGTGTTATAATAGGGTAGATGACTAGGTATGAAAAGTCAAAATTTATTTAGTCCGCCATTTAGATAATCAAAATATAATAGACACATATTTTTTCTTTTCTCAAATAAATTACAAAATACGAAGATAAACCGCTGTAAAGTTCAGGAGTGGGGGCTTGTGACGTCACGGCTAGGTACAATTTGTACTCAAACGTGACGTCACGCAAGAATTGTACTCGCTGTATCTTCGTAATTCTTTGTTTACGGGACTAAACAAAAACTACGTGTCTAATATTTTTTTACTTATCTAAATGATGGACATAAAAATAAAAATTAGTCATCATCCCTATTGTAATTGATAAACTTCGCGCTCAACCCGTGCTTATCGCCCGACTTTAGTTTTATAACATTTGTTCTTGTGTACTTCCAGGTGTACGAGCGCCACGGCCGCCGTCTACTCTGCCAGTTAGTTGGCGACAGTCTGCTCGAGCCGTTCTGGCCGACGGGCTCGGGCTGCGCTCGCGGCTTCCTGTCGGCGCTGGACGCGGCGTGGGCGGTGCGAGCGTGGGGCCAGACCCCAGCCCCGCATCCGCTGCTCGTCATCGCCGAGCGGGAGTCTATATACAGGCTGCTAGGTAAGGACCCGCCCTGCACACAACTTGCTCGAGCCGGTCTGGCCGACGGGCTCGGGCTGCGTAGGACAGATTTTTTGTTTGCGAGATGAAAATCGAATGAATTCAACCTAGGCCGACTTGATCCGACTAAAAACGCCTTGGTCCTTTTGAATGTGCTCCATACTTACGGTACCTACTGAGGACCTACCCTAAACACTGTTTAGTTGCCCAACCGACGTCTTTATTCTACGTCACGCGTGGCTCCGATCCACTTTGCCTAAATCAGTCGTACAGCTTTCAAGAATCCATGTTCGTATGTTTGGACATAGAATCCCAAAGTTGCCTGTTAACACGATACTTTGCGGCGGTTGCAGACGTACGCTAAGATGACGAAACGTAGCCGTAGTTACGGCTGGTCTGTTGTAATAGGAGCTGCCTTGTCTAACTTGTATGGTACTGTCTAATTTGTGATTTTTATGACATAATGGCTCAACCCGCCGCCTCGATCCAGCGTTGACAACACGACCGCCGGTTCGCGCCCCGCGAAGTGCACGTCTTTTTCAATGTTTAAAAATTATTTAAGACGACACAGCGAGAGAGACGCCGCGCTACAAGTTCCAAGATGGCGCAGGCAGTATATGGCACTTAACACAAGCTAGTAAGAGAGGTACCGAAAATGTAAAAAAGCGAAATAAAAGCGATTAACCCCGGATTCGCGATTAGACCAGCACACGTCCTCCAACAACAAGTTCGTAATGCTGATGGCAATAGGTAAAACGAATTATCATTTCAGTAGCACAAAATTTCAAAGTTATCGTTATGAAATTCTAGCGCATGGCTGTCGCAAATTATCTAACACCGTTTGGTGTTTATCATTCACATAAAACATTAGAGCGACTCAGGGTAGGCGGGCATTTACTGTATCCCATCATCTTAGGCTCAATTTACACCACCAAGGAATGGAACGACTTTTTGCAACGAAATTTTACATAGCATAATGAACTTTATGTCAATTGTATAACACACAAATTAAATACGAGCCAAAAAATTGAGAATTCTCGAGAATGCGCGAGGATACCGCGGAAGACGCGTGTTCAATCCGCGGCAAAGAAAATTAAGCCTTATTTAATATCGACATAAGGGTGCGAATCTCTAGGCGCTTAAAAACTACATTTATTTTTAAAACGTACCTATTATTACTCAAAACTCGCAGCTGCTTTGCATTTCATTCCATTAACAAAAACATTTTATATTTTTAATCTGGCTACAAAAAAATTAAATCTGCAATACCCCTTTTATTCAGTACAATTAGTATTACTCCGGTTACGATACAATTAGCTTTCGCTTTCCCACCGGACTGGTCATTATGACTGTAATCTGACATCATCTGAACTGATGTTAACATTGATACCCTTTCAAGCATCAACTCGAAAAATCTTTTATCCCTTGCAAATTTGCAAAATAATCTCTACAAGGGCTGTTTTCAATACGAAACGAGACACGTGTCCCTTTGTCCGAAGATTATTGCATATCAAATAAAACTAGTTATTCCCAGACTCCAATTTATAAGTACTGAGATTAAATTTTGAAAAGCTCTTTGTCCGGTTGGTATGGGATTTCGTTTTAACGAACTTTCACTGGCAGATGTGTGGGGAGGCAATCCTTTGATGTTTTTTGCTGGTGCAATCAACTGCTTTTGCATGGCCAGATTTTAATAAACTAGATTTTAATCTCTTGGGAATAAAGAGTGATGTGCAAAATGAAACCAGTTTGTAATAATACTACTAAGTAATACAAAAAATTCAATGGAACAAGCCATGAGAACCCCGCTTGACCATCTGTTGGGGTACTTATATAATTTTATTATTATCAAGTAAATTATATATTTTGTACTCTAAGAGGAAAGGTCGGAAATACTTGTAAATTTAGGTATTGAAGGAGTGTACAAGCGTGATAGAGACAACTGCAGATTCGAAGTTATAGTTCTAAGTTTGTTCTAATTTTAGAAGATTAAATAATTTACGACCTTCGCGGTCGAGTGGCGTACGCACCGGTTTCAAGATGTCGCTAGCTCTGAGGTCCTGGGTTTTCTCCCCGGACGGGTCAATGTAGAAACTAACTTTTCTACATTGTCCCGGGTCTGGGTGTTTGTGGTACCTTCGTTGCTTCTGAATTCCATAACACAAGTGCTTCAGTTACTTACTTTGGGTTCAGAGCAATGTATGTGATGTTGTCCGCATTTATTATTATTATTATTTAAATAAGTAAACTATTTTATCTTTTAATATTGGAATTTAACATACTCAACAAGAATATTTAAAATTATGCCACAAAGTTTTACTTTTATTATCAATAGCTATCATATTTGCACACTATGCTACTTGGAGAATGATGCCTTTAAATGTTATCATCAAAAAAAAAACATAGGGACATAGAACTAGTTTACATATATGGTACTGCAGGAAATAATTGCTTTGACGCATATATTTAACCAATAATTGTAACAATTTAGTTTTTAAAAGAGTAACCTATGGAGTTTCTTGCCGGCTCTTCTCCATAGGAAGGACACTTTGGAACCGAGCAACTAGAGTCAGTAGATTTAACGTAACGTTTCTTGAGCGCCTTTTTTATTTGGTTTATAAGAAATAAAAACATTTTGATTTTGATTTTGACTTTCTTTAAGTTTATTAACCAGCGAGAAAATAGGCGAGAACAGTTTTATACAAATCCATAAAATCAACCCACGTTTCCTCGTAATACCTTTCTCAAAATAAACACAACATTTTAATTAATAATCTCTGAAACATAAATTCATACAAGACCAATATTTCAGTTGCAAAAACGTAAACAAACCAAACCAATTTGAAGCATTTAATTAAAACTCCCTCTCTCATATTAACGCTGCAGGCAGTAATTATACGTTCGGACGATACCAATTAGCCCACCCCTACGTGCCTTTGATCATACCAGACGTATAATATAGACCAAAGAGTATAGGTAAGAAACTATAGAATGCGCATATCAGGGTATGAACCGTGAGCATTAGTATGAACTGGTTTCACCACAAAATAATAAAAAAGTGCGCAATTTAATAGAAGTATCTTCTTCTTCTTTTCGAGTCGATTGTAATCTTGTATATTAAAGTTTAAATACGCTTCGCCCAGTAGTTGGCCACACTAACTGCAGCGTCATTGGCGAGGTTTAAGTCCTCCAAAGTGCAGGTGTCCGGAGACTTTGCATGAAGTATCTCAAAATCTAATAATATCGGAACTATCGATATTTTCGAATGAAATCATAATCTAAATCTAAACATTTTTAATTTTAAGTTAGCCTATAAAAGTTCTTTTAAAACGTTGATAAATAAATAATATATGCAATTGATAATTAGTATAGTAAAAGTATTTTTTTTTTTGTTTAATGTTATATAATAAGTAAAATTTTTGCACGTCTGCTTGCAGGCAGAATCTCTTAAGATCTTCTTAATCTCTTAAGATTAAGAAGATCTTACCTGTATAAAAACCAATGTATTTCTAGCAAATAAACGTTTGAGTTTGAGTTGAATGACTCTAGTTGCAGGTTCCTAAGTGTCATTCCTATGTAGAAGATCCGTCAAGCAATTTAATGAACTACAGTTGCACGGAAAATAACTTAAAACAGTAAACGAATGATAATAAAATAATAATAAATGCGGACAACATCACGTACATTGCTTTGAACCCAAAGTAAGTTGCTAAAGCACTTGTGTTATGGAATTCAGATACAACGAAGGTACCACAAACACCCAGACCCGAGACGATGTAGAAAAGTGATTTTCTACATTGACCCGTCCAGGGATCGAACCCGGGACCTCAGAGCTAGCGACACCTTGAAACCGGTGCGTACGCCACTCGACCAAGGAGGTCGTCATATATCAATTTACAACATACAGCCATAAACGGCTTTTAGCGATACTCGCACTCTAAAGTTTAAACTTTTTATACTCTATGTTTAATACAGACCCATTAGTTACGCACGTGTATGCAAGTCCCTTTCAGTTATTACCGTTACCATGGCAACCTTTGATGGACGCTTTATTTGTCCTCCTGTAATTACACACACACATTCACACAGGCTTAACTCAAACACACGTCACGGTTGAATGTTTACTCATGTTTCGATGGAATTAGTGATGTTACCTCACAAATTAATATTTAATATCGATGGTTTTGATGAATTTGTTTGTTATGTACTTACAAATATGTGTTTATTTTGGTATTTTATTCGGTCAGTACTCGTAATACTGTATTTTTATTTATTTGTGTTATATATTTTTCAAGTACCGTTAATGTCGTAGATGTAATCTATAATTGCAATATTGATTCTAGATTATTTGAAAAATTCACTATTTTATATATATTTCTTATGCATATTATAAAAATCGTAGTAACTACTTGAATATAATTTTGTAACCCAACAAAAATGAATAACATTATATTGTATACATACCATTTGCCATCGATATCGATCAGTTTAGGTTTTAGTGACATCCTTATGCTCTCGTTTGATATAAACACACCAGTTTACATAAAGAGATGAGTACTGGTCAGTTACATAAGGGTTACATAAACACAAACAAGCTTGCTCTCCCCCAATTTACTATTGACCATCTGCTCAACAAACAACGAATTTCAACCTTACTGCATCGCAATAAAGGTTATCATCAACATCAAAGGTCTGTCAATATCAATTTTCCTTTGTGAGCTAAATCCGCGTCGCTCAATTATGGTGAGTACTGAAACGTGTAGTTTTTAGGGTACCGTACTAATGGTAAAAACGGAACCATATTGCTAAGACTTCGCTGTCTTTCACCTGGCTTTACCTCAAGAACCGCGATAGCTAGACGGTTTAAATTTTCATAAATTATGTATTTTTGCTGCCTCTATAACACCAAATACTAAAACCAAATTAAAATAAATATTTAAGGGGGCTCCCATGCAAACAACGGCATTTTTTGCTCTTTTTTATATCAATAAATGGTGACAGATCTTTGACAGTCGGTAAGTCAATTCTGACAACCAGTCTTACTATGAAATACTGGATTACCCAGTAAAAATGGGTTGTGGAGGTCAGATAGGCAGTCGCTCCATGTAAAATACGGTATTCAGCTGAATCCGGTAAGACTGGCAGCCGATCCCAACAAAGTTAGGGAAAGGCTCGGGAGATGATGATGAAATGGTGACAGATACTCACTTGAAATACCTAGTCAATGGTACGGGACCCTTCGTGCGCGAATCCGACTCGCACTTGGTCGGCTTTTTGTTTTCACCCCTCGTCTGGGAATGTTATTAGTCTGTCAGAACATGTCTGGTTAGGGATTTCAATAGGGGGACTGCGAAATTCAAGTACTTTGTTTACAGTGTGATATAGGTAGGGAATTTGTAGACTGTATGTATGTATACGTAATGAGAAAACTGTTTTTGTAAGATCAAGATACTGTTCCTGAAACGTATTCAACAGAAAAATTGTTGTGTGATTGTTGGTGATCACATGATTTGACTACAGATTAAATTTATCAGACTCTCAGAAACTGAGGGATAATGTTCAAGAAAATGTTATTTTACATATACATTTTTGCTGCCGGTAAGGCTTTAATGTGTTAATTAAAAAATACAAAGATTAGCACTCCTGCTCTATGAGCTTATACTGGAACAAGTTACAACTTTAAACATTGGATAGACGACTCATGATAAAGAATGTGTATTTGAAAGATATAAAGTTCCAGATGACCGTTTTCGTATAATTTTTGATGATAATAAGTCTTAAATGTGTTATCTAAGATGAGTACTTTTGCTTACCTTTAAGTTTATATTAAAACCAAGGTACCATTTTTCACAGCGGACAGACAACGCCATCTATCCGGTGATTTGGGGAGTAAAGTATAAATTATCTTGCGCTATAGAAAAAAAAGTTTTGGATATACCAACATTGTTACTTAATACTAAGTTAGAGTAATGTCATTTCTTGTATGTTTGCCTATTATAGTTCTAAGGTACACAGAACATTCACAATATATTTGTACATTTTTTTATCCTAGGACAAGTCTTTATGTGATGAGCACGATCGTTTGTTCTATGTCCGGGTGTAATTTATCTATTATATGTATGTTATTAAGAAATATATGTGTATGTTTATCAGTTGCCAATGCAGGTTCTGCCTAGTTTTCGATCAGATGGCCGTATGTGAGTCTCAAGACATATTGTAATCTTCATTCCCACAAGACATATAGTATTCATAATTTTACTCTATACATTACTGTTTTTTTTTTATATTTTTCATCAATAATGTTTTTACGCCACCTCTTACAATCATGTTGAATAATAAATAATATCCTGGGACAACTCACACACGGTTATCTGATCCCAAGCTAAGCAGAGCTTGTGTTATGGTAACCAGACAACTGATAAACATACTTATAAGTATATTTCTAAATACATACATATTATAGATAAATTACACCCAGACAACCAGAACAAATGATCGTGCTCATCACACAACATTTGTCCTGGGCGGGAATCGAACCCACGACCTCCGGAATAGCAGTCAGGGTCACTAACCACTAGACCAACAGGCCCGTCATAATTGTGTCGTAATGTTGATACATAATTTTTTATAAAACAACCTAATATGCCTTTATTTCGTTATTTCCAGCACAAACCACCCCAGAAAATCTCCACCGCGACTTCGGCGCGTACACCCTGGACCCGGGCACTCGGTACCCGAACCTCAACCGAGCGGCTGTCACACCGCACCGTGTGACGTCATTCTACGACTCGGACGAGCCGCTGCCGCTGGACGCAGCTCCTACGGCGAGGAAGAGACGCCGCGGTGAGTGATATAAGCTTGTTACACGTGTAAAAGTTGATTTTTTTGGCTTTCGTTACGTCTTTCAAATTTTGACAAGTACAGTCCGGTCGCTGAGAGAATGTGTTCCTGACAGGTGGTGCTGGTCAACAGGATGATATAACTTTAATTTGGCTATGGATTTACTACAAATAAATAACTATCGCTAATTTGTCGTCGAAACGAATAACATCATTCAAACTGTATCATTATTACAGATTACAATTAGTAATAAAAAAACGGTTCTTTCGTTTCCTCTACCTGTAAACTTTGTTTTTGTTTTTTTGCGTCATTTTACTATTGATAAAAAGCTAAAACACAAGATGGTTTCGACGTGCAACGCTATCTCTCGGTTGTTTATTCGGTAGGCACCCTCCTCTGTCCGTTGCTACGGTATAGCCACGCCCCTGCGTAGCAACCACGGGGGGCGAGAATGGCCGATGCGGTGAAATGTTTTCGACGACTCTAAGGCCGGGACTCCACCAAAGCGGAGACGAGACGAGCGGAGAGGAGATGTTTTTAAACAACCAATAGAATTGTGTTATTGACTCATCTCCGCTCAGCTTAAGTGGAGATCGCTGTGCGGAGATGTGTAATATTTGTATGGCGCGATGGAAGCGGAGATGTGAGCTGTGCGCGGACGACGCGCAGTGGAGACGAGAGATGTGAGCGGCGTGCAGTGAGCGGTGTCGCCCTCCCCCTCTTGCCCGCCAGCAACCCGCAGAATGCGTACTGAGTACTCAATGCCTCGCACCCGAGCTGAAAAACATCTCTTCTCACACAGCACACATCTCTGCTTTGGTGGAGTCCCCCGAGCTGAAAAACATCTCTTCTCGCACAAGACACAGCACACCGCACACATCTCTGCTTTGGTGGAGTCCCGGCCTAAGCTTTGTTTCAACCGGCTAATTTAGTGAACGTAAATAAAACATGTTTACAGAAGCGGAAGTACCCGAAGAAGCTCTAGTATCGTGGGTAGCATGGTCGGAACCGGGTATCCGGGCCGCTTCCAGCCCGGCCGCCATCACAGAGCTGCTGCGGCGCTACCGGCCCGACCTGCTGCCCTCCGCCACCGCGCCCCGAGCGGTCTACCACATCCTGCAGCAGGAGTTCGGTGAGCACGCCCCCAGCACTAGCCTTGTCTCTGGCGCCAGCACGCAGCTGCTGCGGTGCTACCGGCCCGACCCGCTGCCCTCCGCCACAGCGCCCCGAGCGGTCTCCCACATCCTGCAGCAGGAGTTCGGTGAGCACGCCCCCAGCACTAGCCTTGTCTCTGGCGCCAGCACGCAGCTGCTGCGGTGCTACCGGCCCGACCCGCTGCCCTCCGCCACCGCGCCCCGAGCGGTCTACCACATCCTGCAGCAGGAGTTCGGTGAGCACGCCCCCAGCACTAGCCTTGTCTCTGGCGCCAGCACGCAGCTGCTGCCCTCGACATGAACATAGGACAAAAATGTTCGGTCTGTTATTGGTTGCCGTGCTCAAGTTGAGCGCGACAACCAACGAGCTTTGACGTCGCGATCAGCGTGACACAAAACCACTTTTCCTTTTCCGATTGAGTTGTGTACATTAATTCGGTTTTCAAGCTCTAAGGCGTTTGATACGAACTCCGGACTGTTCATTGTATAAAACAACTTTACCATATTCTCTCGAGTTTAGGTGTTAGTTTGGGTTCAGACCAATGTTTATGTGGTCTTCTATAACTTGTATATTAAATATTACAGGCATAGCGCCATTCTCATCGGGCGGCACTCTCCGCGACGTGCCCGACGCTAAGCTCCGGTCATACCTGACGCGCGTCTACAACGCCTTCAAGGGCGAAGTCCCGCACGTTCACCACCAGACCGACGTCTTCGACCAGGTAATAGCTGTACAACTGTGCTGATGTACCGCCAAACTGTGCTTTACTGCCTTGGTATAAACTTCCAATAATTTTGCCAATTATAGTTCCTTAAACAAAGACGGCAATGTGTTACCATTGATAATATTTTGAAACTTTGATGAGAGTACGAAAGAGCGTCATAATAGTCAATGGATAATATTCAAACATTTTTTTGTTCTGAAGTCCTTATTGATCTAAATGTGGCATTTACTTACAAATGTGTTCATTACAGTTTTATCAACGATTAAACTGTAGATCTTGACAAGATCTTGACAATGATAGAAGGGTTTTAATAATTCGGGTGAAGCAGTTTGTCGTTACATTTAGGTGCAAGCAGATGGAAAAAAATATGTGAGTCAGATTTGACCGCGCTGATTTGTGGTTGCCGTAAACACGTTGTACTCGGCAACCAACGGTTGTGGGCGGTCCATTTTGACCGGCAATTTATTTTTCATCGGCTGCTCTGTACCTTACTGTCGTATTGACGTAGAAGCGGATACAATTTTATTGATCCCTTTCTACCTCATTGCGATTTAACCAAACCGGGGTAGGTCCCAATCTTGATTTGTTATTTTTTTAATAAGAAACTTTGGTAATTTTTAAGTACTTTAAATAAATTGTGTTCATTTTTACATTTTTATTTTATTGTTTTTACTGTTTATATTACCAACAATACCAATATAGTACCATAATGCATACTTTAACTATTCTGTTTCACAAAAAAGTAATTGTTAAGAAAAATGGAATCAAGGTTTACTTCTGACTATTAGGTCTGGGTGTTTGTGGTACCTTCGTTGTTTCTGAATTCCATAACACAAGTGCTTCAGCTACTTACTTTGGGTTCAGAGCAATGTATGTGATGTTGTCCGCATTTATTTATTATTTATTTATTTATAAGTTGACTTCATAGAATTTATTTCATTAAGATAACTTATTAATTAGTTGAGTGAGGCCCTTGCCCAGCAGTGGGCGGTATTAAAGTAAAACAGTGTTTAAATTAATATTTATAAAATACAGTACATAATGAGCACAAACACACATTTTTACCAAATAAATACAGTTTAATTACATTTCTTTGATAGTCGTCCATTAAGGAGGTCCCACACACATATACAATGTTATTATATATTATCTCGCTATGTTATTAGATCAAACAGAGCATGCAGAAAGAGAAACACATTCGCAACATCGAACACCCGGTTTCTGTGTATACAAGTAAGTTTTACGCCATTTTTATATGTATCTAACAAAATGTGTAACGCCACAGTTAAAAATAATGTTGAATTAATCGAATGGGGTAGATGATCGTCAGATAGATGTATAAAAATTAATAAAAAAGATTATTTTCTGGTTATACGTAACGTAAAACTCAAGACGATACAATGGTTTGAAATGTCGCATACGTCACGATTCGCTCCTGATTTGCATTAAATACTTAGTTTGTTTTCCTCCTTTTTTTGTAAAAGCAACAAAATTATCTAACTGACGAAATAAATAGATTTTGTCTCTCACACCCAGTCATCTACCCTATTGTGATAGACAGTGCATCCTTAAATAATAGTTAAAATTCCGTTGTTTTATCACAGGCGCGGCCGACGCCGACAAATCCCACTCGAGCTACAGAAAGAAACGTCGCTCGCTGCGCCCCTCACAAGTAAGTAACGACCCGGCCGAGTACATTCGCAAAAAGATCGGGAAACTAGACCTTAACGACATCACTCAACTGGCTCGCCTTATTGACGGACACGATAACGTCAATGATACAGACAGACAGGCGGACAAACGGAAAGATTTACAGGAACAGATCTTAGCTCTACTCGACCCTGAAGAGTCGCCAGATCCAACGCAGTTAAGGCAATCTCTAGCTAAGTTACTACAAGGTACTTCGAAAATGAAGCTACAAGAACCGAAAAAGTTAGAAAACTACTTCCAAGAGGATAAACCGAAGCCAGTGAAACCTCCTCGCAGACTCAAAGGTCTTGATCCCAATAGTATCAAAGTACCGGATTTCTCGGACATATTCGACGATTCGCCTGACACGGACGCTACCGTCGTTAAGGTTGAGCGCAGGAAATCTTTCAGCAGATCACCTTCAGTAGAAAGTACGAAGAAATCACACAACCTAAGATCATCGTCTATGGAAAGTGGGAACAAGTTTACTAGGTCTTCTGAGAGCCCATTGCCACAGAAAGGTAGACGGCTTTCCGAAGTAACTGATAGCTATAAACTAAGAAAATCATACAGCCCCGAAATCAATCAACCGTATAAAAGGTCTAATTCTGTAGGTGCGAGTGAGATAGCAAACACTAAACGTATAGCTCAACTGTTTGAGGGTCACAAGCGTAGACACACGCCGAGCCCCGAATCGAGATCGAAACGGTCTGATTCCGTTACTAACCCAGAGATGGCGTTACGTTTGCAACGGATGGCTGAAATCATCGAAGGCAAACGACGAGACACTCCTAGTCCGGATAGATCTAAACGAGAAGCTATGGGGAATGTGGATATGGCTGGACGCCGGCAAAGAGTTGTAGATCTCATCAAACAAGGGCAAGGATTAGGCCAAGATCAATTACGACTCCCCGAAGTACCTCAACGACGAAACAGCGACGAAATGTCATTCAAAATGCAGCGCGTCTCAGACATAATGCAACGCAAATCCACTGAATCTAAGCGTCCTAAAACCGGTAGGAGAAAGGCTGCTAGAGAAATAATGAAGCAACGTTTCGAGAAAAGCTTACAAATGTTAGCGGCCGAGCCTCGGCTAGAGTTCGCGCCGTCTGCCGACTTGGAGAACGACTACGGCTTGCAGCAGTACAGGGCGAGCGCGCCGCAGTTCGACGAGCGTGTGAAGAAGTTGGAGATGAAGCTGCAGCATTATGTGAGCGATGTGTGTCGCATGGACTGGACGTTTGGTAGGAATGGGTTTTGGGGGTTGGGCTGTTGAGAGTGATTTTTTCTCTTAATTTTTTACCGTTCTTTCAAGAATATTAGGACCAACTAGATTTGGCTGTATTAGCCATATTTAGTATGGTATTAGATAAAAAAAATGATTTTGTTATTCTTGATACATATCTGTTTCTGGTTTTACTTGCTAGAAACTGAATTATGACAGAATCTTATAGAATATCCTATCAAGAGAGAATATAGTTGCATTACATACCCTGTCCGGGTTTAGCTATATACCTTATTTGACATGGAGTTAATAACTTATGGTGATAAATTCTTGATTTAAATCTCACTTTAACGGCTAAAATTAGAGAACGATAGGTTAAGGGTTTTCCTTGCTAGAAAGTAAATTTTGTCAAAATTTTGAACAAAAATGATGTGAAATTTCTACCAAGAGAGAAAATACAAAAAGCTGGAAGAAAATTTTAGGCCCTTTTCAAACTAAGTACGGTACCAAAGTAGATAAACAGAGTAGGTTATAAAAAAACGTGATCATTCAAACGGAATCACTCTCAATAACCCTCAGGCTCCCATAAAAAAAACATGCACGTTTTAAAACCCAACTACGCAAGCGAGGAATTTAATGTACAAAAATAACGTTTTTATACTTACGTGGAGTTAAAATAAAACATTGTGTGTGCATGCCAAGCTATTGGTGTTCTAGCGTTTGTAATAATTATAAGTTGTTAAGCAGACTATGAGCCAGTTGCCTCGTGGAAATGACCGCAAAGTTACATTATTGGTTGTCGTGATCAAATTTCCGTTGGGCAACCAATGGTCAAGTGTGGTCATTTTTGTTCATCAGACAAATTGCTCGTCGTCGCAAGACACTTTATCGTACAAACGCTAGTGTATAACTACTAAAACAGTACTTTCAATAGATTTTATTCTTCATAAATATGATAATTATTCGTTTATTGATTGATTGATTCCTGATTTAATGTCGTGGTGGCCTAGCGGTTTAATGAACGGATTTGTATGCACAAGGTTGCAGGTTCGAACCCAGGCAAGTACCAATGTGGCTTTTTCAAAGTTACATGTACTTTCTTAATTATTATTCTAAGACACTTCTGTCAAACGGTGAAGGAAAACATCGTGAGGAAACCTGGATTCCAAAATTGGGATCTGAAATCGCCAATCCGCAGAGAGCAAGCGTGGTGAACAATGCTTGTGCCTCTATATGGGAAGAGGCCTGTGCCCAGCAGTGGGACGTTTATAGGCTGGATTATTATGATAATTATTATTGTGCTACACAAAAATGAAATCAATTGAAATTGCTGTAAGAGTTAAAATAACTTACTCACTTGTGTTTTAAGTTTACACCCGTGTTTCAACTAACGTTGGCGTGATGTGTTTGAAACTAATTTTTACCCGACTACGGTGAAGACAATAAGAAGGGTTCTGCTTTTAGTCGTCTATGTATGTTTGTATTGATGTACGTTCCGCCGTATCGCCTGAATTATTGGGCTGGTAATGAATGAGGTGGTAATCTAATCGTCAATATAACATAAGTAGTTATGAGGTCACATGTCTATTCAATGTTTCACTAAAAGGCCACTAGTCTTTTTTGCTAAAGTATTGAATATGATTTCAAAGACAATTTTATTTACGTCAAAACTAAGTGCACGTAACAACCAATAAGGTGTGACTACAACTTGAATCTAACCAATAGGAGGAGGGCCGTATCGTCGGCGGGGGCGGTCGCACGGCGGGAGGGGGGGCTCGCGTCGCGCGATTAGCTGCCGAACTCAGCGGGACCACCTCCAACTCGTCCACGCCGAGACCTTCGTCCAAGCCGAAGGACCTCATGCGCTCTGTCGGCAAGATAGAGAGGGACGACTGGAATATGAAGGAGATAGAACGAAAGATCATGGAGAATCGGCTTGGTAGACCCGAGCCGAAGACGGCGGAGAGAGTGCCTAAGTGGGATAGAGAACAGGTCAGTTACTACAGTATATAATTATAAGATTTTCAAAAGCCATCAAGCGCTGAGTAAACTATGCGGAAATAATTTAGGGGTCTAGCCATTGGTTGCTGCGATCAAGTTGATAATCAACTTGTCACGGCAACCAATAGTCACTTATCGTAGTCTGTATTGATAGACTTTAAAGTAGGTAAAATTATATACTCCTCTCTAGATCTGATTATATACTCCTCTCTAGATCTGCAAATTTTCAGTCATTCATTTCATTGTGTACACTATACACACTTCATATTTATTTTTGTAAATTGCTTATAACTTTCAAGATACTAAACAGAATCACGTCACCTTTTAAGCAAACAATACCATAACACAATATGTTAATTCGTTTAAAACCTACGATACCATAGATAGACTGACAGTGAAACTATATACGGGTGGCATAGACTTAAGATATACTATAGACCGCTAGTATCACTAGTTTTCCTTCGTGCCAAGCGAGAGCACTTTTTGTCTGTATCAAGTACATTCGTTTACTGATTTAAAGTTATTTTTCGCGCAACGACAGACTTATATGCGAAAATATCGATGGTTTCGACATTGTTAGGATAATATTAGGGTTTTAGATAGTTTTATTAAAACGGCGATCTCCGTCTTGATACAAAATTTACGATAAAACTAGTTCATACTAGTGCTCACGGTTCATACACTGATAGTCTCACTCTTTAGTTTCTTATCTATACTCTAAGAGGGGTGGTATCTCTTTTTGTGTCGAAAGTAAAGACAATCATTTTCTCTAACAATAACGTTTCTCATCCAGTTCTTGGGCCGCCAACGCAAGTTGAAAGAGGGCGAGGGCAACGAGGAGAAGTGGGTCGAGATCGACGAGACGCTGCACAAGCTGGACCAGAAGCTGAAGGACTCCGGCAGGCCCGACCAGGGCACTAAGAAGGTTAGCTACACTCATAACGATAATAAAAACTGCTAGATGCATACAACATTATACAGTAAAGTTCTCGACAAGGCCGCTGCGTGTTGGGCCTGTGTCCCCACATAAGCCTTTCAAAGAACACCCGGTTGTTCTCATTACTGAGGATAACTCGTGAAAAGTAAAAGATAAATAGCACTTACTCCACGAAACACGGGGCAGAAAAACAATATTGATAGTGGGCACAATGGGTGGTCTTATCACTAATTGTATTCTTCAAGACAACATCACATCTACCGAGCCTTTTTTCCCAACTATGTTGGGGTCGGCTACCAGTCATACCGGATTCAGCTGAATACCGTATTTTACATGGAGCGACTGCCTATCTGACCTCCACAACCCATTTTACTGGGAAACACAGTATCCCATAGTAAGACTGCTTGTCAGAATTGACTTAACGACTGCCGAAGATCTATGTGTGATAGCCGGGACCTACTGCTTTACGTGCTTTCCAAAACACGGAGGGGTCTCGGTATGTTATAAATGGTCACCCATCCACGGACCAACCGCGGCGAGCGCGGCTTAACCTGTATTATCGGTCCAACCATACGGCTTACACTTAGCCACGAGCCCCTGTATTCTTCAAGACAACCTTTGTATAAATTGGAGTAAGGAAATACTTCATCTAGATCTATTAATAACGATTAATGAAAAATTAAATAAAGTCTCGACTAATTCTCGAATTTACTTTTAACTTTTAAAATGCTATAAAGGTAGATAATAGCTAAGAACCATCGGGACCAAGTCAGCTTTCAAACAAGAAATTCCGCATCATTATCGGTCTATTCATTTAGGAGATTCAATGCCACACACACACACGACAAACCCAATAGCGCTTTTCTGTCCTTTTGTGTCATTAATGAAAAAAAAAAACTGAAAGTTTAAGCGAAACAAGTATGTAAGGATCGTAGCAAGTGGAAAGAAGTGGTATCTGCCTACCCCTAAGGGAAAGAGGCTCGATTATATGTAAGTTTTAGTCCATATTATTTCATCCCGCCTTTTCAAACCATTGCAATGGCATTCTTACTGCTTACCTAATTTATGTTTTCTTTGTACAGGTTGCAAATCTTGCTACCAAGTTTGTAAAAACCGAACCTGTGGCCGAACAATCGAAGCTGATGCCCAAGGAAATGCCCAAAGAAGAGGTATAGTCACACTATAATACTATGAAACTATCGCGCAGCATGTCTATAGTAATATCTATGTCTATGAATGGTGGTAACGGCCTCGTTGGCCTAGTGGTGCTAAGCGCGACTGCTACGCTAGAGGTCTTGGGTTCGATTCCCAAGTCGACCAAGGTGTTATTGGGTTTTTCTATGAAATTCTCAGTAGCAGGTCGGAGTTTGAATTTGTGCCCGGTTAGTGGCAATAGGCTCGCCCCCTATTACCTGGGACCTAAACATACCGGCGAACTGTGGGTGTACATTGGTACACCTCTGCCTAACCCTTCGGGGATACAGGCGTGATTGTATGTTATGTTATGTATGGTAACGGCCACGGCCGGTGTAACCTTGTCGAAGCGTCAAGCCCAATAAGGTATTTAAGCACGTATGCGCTAATTCCCGTTACATAATATTACTATAAACATTAAAATACTACTTTTATATAAACAGTCAAATGCAATTTTTGATACTAAATAATAATTCTAGTGTACTTATTGGTTTCTTAGGTTTACGCGAATGTTAGACATTGAAATAAAACTACTTTTTACGGATTTTGTCGCGATTTAATTTAGATTTTAGGTCCCGACGTTTCGACACCTTTGCAGGTATCATGGTCACAATTAAACCGCGACAAAATCCGTAAAAAGTAGTTTAATTTCAATGTCTAGTGTACTTTATAGTGATCAAGCCCGACGGTGATCAACTCTGGTTTCCTTTCAATGATTATTTAGTGCCAGAAGGAAGTCATTTATTTCAATTACAACGTTCATAGGAACTCTGTAACAAAACGACACTATCCTGTCGTGCTTGGGCTCTTTGGACCTGTCTTCGCACGTATTATAGTAGAAGATGATGCCGGTGGCTTATTATTGATATTTTTAATATGTTTTTAAAAGAGTAACATGTAAAGTTGTGTGTCGGTTCTACTCCATCACAAAGAACATTTAGAAAAGTGCACCTAGGGTAATTTAGATTTGCAACTAAAACATTTTTTTTTTTGCAAAGGACTACTGAGGTTGACTTGTTTAACTGAGGGTGGGCGCTGATGCCTATATTACAAGATATTAAGTTATCTTAGCTTAGGTGTCAGCTTCAACTCTGTTTTACCAAAATAAATACCTCTATACTGCCTGTGTGTTTGTAACTAATTGTATGTAAACTGTGAAGGTGCAAATAAAGATTTTAAATTTCAATTTTTTAATTTAATTTCTTGAGCGCCTCTTTGAAGGTTACAAAAAGTAAAATTATCGATTTTGGTTTCAAAATATTACTATAATAACAGGTAAAGAAGAGTTGGCGCGGGCCAGCGTTCACGGGCATGCAGTGCGCGGCGTGCGGGACTCGCGTGTTCGCTGCGGAAGGCGTCACGGCCGACGGCTTGCACTTACACCGCGCCTGCTTCAGATGTGCTGTCTGCAAGACTGTGCTCCGACCTGGGTAAGTAGTTAATGCACAGGACAAGTACCCGTGTCCACCACCCGTGTCGGATATACCCGTGTGACTGTTGGTTGCTGTGATCAAGTTGAGCGCGTCAACCAATGAAGCTGCGACGTGCGGTACTTTCACGTTCGCGGCTGAAGGCTTCATTGTAAGTCTGATGCGTCCTGATTGAGTAAGATTATGCTGGTCATAGGGTAGTATAATCAGCTGGGTCGGACTTGGCGAAGAACGACCGCGCGTGACCATTGATTGACACGGGTAAGATGCGAAGACGTATAACAAAACTGACCGAAGTTGAATTCCTGGCAACGGTTGCAATCAACATCCTCGGAAAAATAGCAATCGAATTGACAACCATCTCCTTTCTTAGGAATCTTTAAAAACTTTTTAACAAAAAAATTAAACCGCCGAAAAAACTGAAAAGCAAAAAATTATATTTGCAGTCGGGGGACGGTTACTTGGAACAATTCATTACAGGTTTTTTTTTTTTGTGGCTACTTCGAGGTATACCCTATCTAATAAAAAAAGAATTATCAAAATCGGACTACTCTGTAATAAACTAATAAGTTACGCGTGGTAATACATTACAATCAGTGAGTGAACAATCAATCAACCCCTGTTTTCCTACCCTTAGGGTGGGAATTCTTTTTTCAAATTTATATGGGACCAACTTTGGAGTATACCCTTTTCAATATAATAAGAATTATCAAAATCAGGCTACTCTGTAAAAAGTTACGCGTGGTAAAACATAAAAAAAAAAATATACGCGTCGAATTGAGAACCTCCTTCGTTTTTTTCGTCGGTTAAAAATATAATAATTAGAAGAAAAATGCAACAAAACTCTTTCACACTTTAACTAACTAAAACAATTTCATAAATCTATCATACTATTACAGTAACTACACAATGGAACGCTACGGTAGCCGTCTAGTCTGTCTCCGTCACTCGGGCGTGAGTGCGACCGTCACCGACGCGGCCCGAGCCCAGCCGCCCGCGCCTACGCCGGAAAGGATCAGCCTCGAGCTCTCCGATAGCGGCGCTAGGGAGATCGACGAGGACGAATGGACTGATAGGAACTTCCTGGCTTCGGAGACTAGCGGTGCTGGGGGACTCAGGTTAGTGTAGTGATAAAAAGTTTATTATTATTCTCTGTATGCTATCATTATATCTCTGCCCTGTTTCCAATTTATTTGGGGTTGGCGCAATTCATATGTGGCTTTCATTAATTTATAAATCGTCATTTCAGTATTCACTCCTTTCTTTAATAATATAATAATAATATTCCGGGACAACTCACACACGGTCATCTGATCCCAAGCTAAGCAGAGCTTGTGTTATGGTAACCAGACAACTGATAAACTTACTTATATATTTCTAAATACATACATATTATAGATAAATTACACCCAGACAACCAGAACAAATGATCGTGCTCATCACACAACATTTGTCCTGGGTGGGAATCGAACCCACGACCTCCGGTATAGCAGTCAGGGTCACTAACCACTGGACCAACAGGCCCCTCAAATTCTTTCTAAAGTAATTTTTGACTTCATCTATCAACCGCACTAAATGTTATAAACTGTTAATGAATTGTGAATTATTGCAATATTACGGACACTACAGTTTAGGCTCAAAAAGGGTTACTTTGTCTATAGAAGTTCTTATAATTTTATTAACACTTTATAATCCTATGAATCTAAAATCCCATGAATTTCTCTTATTTTGCCTATGTATACAGGGTGTCCGGTAAATAGTCCGACAAACTGTGGTGGGTGATACCTTAGGTCAGGTCCTATCAAATGAACACAACATATGTTCCCCGAAAAGTTACAGGTTCGCGCTTAGCACCACTAGGCCAACGAGGCAGTCATTGTGTAACTGATAGACTAAAATAGCTTTTAGCATTTTTATGGCATGCTTATTATTCTAAAATATATAATAATCCAGCCTATAAACGTCCCACTGCTGGGCACAGGCCTCTTCCCATATAGAGAAGGCACGAGCATTGATCACCACGCTTGCTCTCTGCGGATTGGCGATTTCAGTTCCCAAATTTTGGAATCCAGGTTTCCTCACGATGTTTTCCTTCACCGTTTGTCAGAAGTGTCTTAGAATAATTAAGAAAGTACATATAACTTTGAAAAAGCCACATTGGTACTTGCCTGGGTTCGAACCTGCAACCTTGTGCATACAATTCCGTTCATTGAACCGCTAGGCCACCACGACAGTTTTATTCTAAAATATATTTTTTATCAAGGCTTATTCATTATTATATCTGGTGACACACATAAAACAATACATTGCTACCCTTAAAAATTGAATGCTTGACTAGTTGCGGTCTAGGCCGATTTCGAAACTATTTAAATTTATCCTTTTGTCTACGATTCAACGACTCTCATTGCACTTTTGTCGTTGAACATGAATCATTAGCGTTTTCTACAGAAATCATTGACCTGGATTTATACCTAAAATAATATTTGTACCTAATAAACGCTCATATTGTTTCCGACTAGTTTCTCTCTGGCCATCTATGGAAAAGGTTTGCGTACTATGTGTTAAGAAATGCCCTTGTCTTATATATTTACCTATTATATGTTTTTACACCCTTTTATTATATCTATGTATATTTAAGATTATTTGCACGATATTTCCTTGATAATATATTTACTCCCCTTTATTTTGCTTTCTTGGAAGCGGGTATAATCGTTTGAGGTAAGATGATTGGTCTGTGTGCGTGTTTGTACGTTTGTTTGTATTATTTGTGTGTGATGCTTGGCGAGTTATGTGGATGGGTATGAATTTAAATAAATGTATTATTGGCTTAACTTTTCAGATACAAAATTAATAACTTATATTAAACTTGACTCATGTGTCAGGGACGCAAAGTGTAATAATTCGAGTAATACTACGGAGCAGCACAAAAAAATGCTGCAGAGCGTGACAAAGGCATTTTCGATGTCGTGTCTTCGAACGCGTATGTTCTCAAAAAACTTTAAACTATCTCAATTGGGCGCACTCTACATGAACAAAACTTTACCCACTACACTTTGGTATTCCCCGTAGGAATAGGCATAAAAATATTTTTATGACCCTCGAACGTCTGCAATCCTTATTTACTTTGCACTTTGATAAAGTTTCTTTCCACCCGATATGCCTACAGGTTTATGTAGGGTGTTACTGAAAGGGTGTATCTATCCAAAAGGGGTGAAGAGTACATCTGGTGTAGAATCATTTTACAAAATTTCAGCTTGAATGAAAAATGAGTTAATTTTTTTATAAACCTAGTACAGGTATCAAAAATATGAACTTTACAGTGACGACGACGAGTCCAGTTCCGACGAGTACCGCGACGCGGCCGACAGCGACGCGGAGGCAGCCGCCTCGCCCGAGCCGTGCGTCGCCGCGCCCCGGCCGCAACACTCCGAGCTCTACTTCTCCGACGACTCGTTCGGCTACGACGACTATTCCGACGACGGTGAGTACCGCACTAGCTGCTGCCCGCGGCCTCGCCCGAGCTGACCTTCTCCTAAAGAATTCTTCTCACCAAACCCGACTCATTTCGGCTTGAAGACAAAAGAATCGTATCCTGGACTTGTACCCACACGAACTGCCCTGCGACTCGGAGCAACATTTCGGTGACAATAGGGTAGATGACTAGGTATGAAAAGTCGAAATTTATTTTGTCCGCCATTTAGATAATCAAAATATAATAGACACATATTTTTTCTTTTCTCAAATAAATTACAAAATACGAAGATAAACCGCTGTAAAGTTCAGGAGTGAGGGCTTGTGACGTCACGGCTAGGTACAATTTGTACTCAAACGTGACGTCACGCAAGGATTGTACTCGCTGTATCTTCGTAATTCTTTGTTTACGGGACTAAACAAAAAATACGTGTCTAATATTTTTTTCTTATCTAAAAGATGGACATAAAAATAAAAATTAGTCATCATCCCTATTCTGCGGCTAGCGTATGCGCTCATTTGCCCGCCAACATTCGAGCTATAGTAACGTCCGCGTTTTCGACATCGATATCAGAACTCAATCGGGTTGAAGTGCCGCGCTGTTAGCACGCGAGCCGTAGTGGGTTAACCATAGCCAGACATTTGTGAAGCTTCATATACGCCATACATCTACTCTGGTACACTTGTTATGATTTAATTCCTTTAGGTCCCATAGCACAGCAAATAATCTGTATATTTCAATAATTTCCAATGTTTTTTATGCTTATCATGAGTGCCCTTAATGCATCTCGGCATTAAGCGTGACTCAGACTGAACGCCCTTTGCGAGCTGTGGTTTCGAGACCCGTAAGTCTATTAGTTCTATGTGATACAGTATTAAAGTATAAATATTTTGACGACCTCCGTGGTCGAGTGGCGTACGCACCGGTTTCAAGGTGTCGCTAACTCTAGAGGTCCCGGGTTCGATCCCCGGCCGGGTCAATGTAGAAACCAATTTTTCTACATTGCCTCGGGTCTGGGTGTTTGTGGTACCTTCGTTGTTTCTGAATTCCATAACACAAGTGCTTTAGCTACTTACTTTGGGTTCAGAGCAATGTATGTGATGTTGTCCGCATTTATTTATTTATTTATTATATGTTGATTGTAGGTAACGAGTCATCCGGCAACGAGTCTTGCTCCCGCATGCGGGCGGCCCGCGAGGCTCGCCGCCGCGAAGTGCCGGCCGACGCTCGCCCGCCGACCGACAGCAGCGAGGTACCGCGCTGCGCTGTCGCCTAGTGCCGCCTAGTGCCGCCTAGTCGCCTAGTAGGGAGGTGCGGAACTACGCGCCCGCCGCCCCGAAACAACATCGCCTAACTCATGTTACTCGATTAAACGATCTATTATAATACTCGTTTGCTGTGTAGTTTGATAGAGGATTAGTATAGGGTTTAGTTTTTTTACTCTGGGCTTGTGTTTAAGTACAAGCCGTAAGAATTAATCGATTATTAACATATTTACATTGATCCCAGTTGCCATTCGTAATATTTGATAGTTTATAAAAAACTATACATTATTTTTAATGTGATACAGTATTCAGTTTATTTTAATGAATCTGAAAGCTGGCCCAAACATAGCTTTGCAAAACATACAAACATCCGAATTGAGAACCTCCTCCTTTTTTTTAAAGTCGGTTAAAAAGCTTGCCAGTATGAAGCTCTAGTATTTAATATACGACTATTCGGAAACTAGTTTAAAGTCCGACTAGTTTCGCTACTGGCTAGTTTGAAACTAGAGTTTTTTCCAGTATATCTCTAGAATTACTAGTTTAATATAGCTCTTTATAAGTATGCCTAACGAAAAAGCTATTTTTTTGTATGTTGAATATTTAACAATAAAAATCAATGTTCTGTACTTTTCAGCCATCGTGAAAGAAATAATCCCGTAATGGCTAAAGAGACAGTTAATGATTAACCCTAAGATATGTCTTTCTATATGGTAAAACGTCTTTCAGGACTGAACAAGATAAATACAATATGGTCTTGTATTTTACTTTACAAAACACTCTAAGCAATGAGGTTTTATCTTATATATAAAATTCTCGTGTCACAATGTTAGTTACCATACTCCTCCGAAACGGCTTAACCGATTTTTATGAAATTTTATATGCATATTCAGTAGGTCTGAGAACCGCCCACTATCTATTTTTCATACCCCTAAGTGGTAGTAGGTAGGTAGTAGTAGCAGTAGTAGTAGTAGGTAGGTGCTAGGTAGAAAAAAATGCATTGCGACGCATGCCGGGTACAGCTAGTTTAATTTATAATTAAAATTTTATTACATCCTTAGTCATGTTTTACAGCCACTATTTTCAGTGACAGAGAGAGAGAAAACTCTATGAAGACAGATGTACATGACCTTTCATATAAATTCAATGACTTTAACTTCACAGTCTGAGTGTTTTCAAATTGATCAGAAAAACACCGTTGATTTACATAAATTGTTTTAAGAGCAAACAAATACATCAAAAATCAAGATATTTCATAGATTTATATTTTTATAATACCAGTTAATCAGTTTTATATCGAAAAAGCAACATATTGTTTTGATATATTTTTATAATACCAGTTATCTTAACTATTTCTCAGTTACTCGAGTGTTAATAACTGCAGCGTTGTCTGTAGGCGCATGTGTCATATCATTACGCTAGTAACAGGGGCGGCGGCTGTCGCGGTAAGAGTGTACTTGTCCACACTAACTTCCGTCGCAGACTTACTGTTTTATTTAAATAATAATAATAAAAAACCGTAAAATTGAAAAAAACAAAATAAAAAACTTTTTGAAGTTGATATTTACACTGTTATCACTTGCAATTTACTTAGCAAACCATACTCGATATGGTTAACGGAGAGAAATTTGTAGTTGATCATTGGTTGCCGCGATCAAGTTGGTCACGGCAACCCTGTGGGCCGTCAGTAAGAAATTGAATTTCTGTCCAGTAGACGAAGTTTTCCTTTTCTGCTAAGTGCTTTATTGGTAGATATTATTTATTTCTTTTAGCGTTAACTACTAAACACTTGAAATAATGTATTTTTTAATGCCTACCTCTTATTCTTCCAATGTCAGATAAAAACAAATAGTTTAAAAACATGTATTAAGGATTTTATGCATTATTGCTAAGAATAAAAATAAAACAGTAAGTCTAATTTCTTGATGGCGCTTATAATCCGTGTTACGTATATGTATGAATCATACATTAATTCTTTATACCCAATTCATAATATCCTATGTGTTTATTTAACTTGTTTTAGCTTATAACATATTATTATATAGTTATGTATTATAGCGCACTATCGCCCGTTTTTAATATTACATCCGCAGATAGGTTCCTTAACCAAAGATAGGATTTTGACTTAGAGAATTCTATCTTTGGTAAGGAAATCAATCTATGGATTGGTTATTATTGATGGGCGTATATGTACATATATTTATATCTTAGTATGTAAATAATGTTTATGTTGCTTGTGAGTTTTTTTTATTAAACACATACTTTTTTTGGTGTATTTGCGATGCTTGTCAGTATTAATCAATCAAAGTCAGTATCAAAAATCAATATTTGCTATTGAGTTTAAATGATATCAAATAATAAACCGCGGATTAAGTTATCTAAGTTGGTAAGTTAAACATGGTAATACTTTTTTGACGTGTCAAATGTGTATTGCGTGGTTGACCTATTTCGAAACTATATATTACACTAAGTCTATTCCGAAACTAGTGTATATGTTACAAAAAATGCTCGTTTATATTAAAAAAATCTTATTAGACAAGCATCGCATACAATCCAACTACATTACATTGTATATACATATGTATAGAGAGACACCACGTCTCGTATCGCCATCCGTCGGTAAGTTAGTGTGGTTTGTGTTCGCACCTTTCTACTTATCGCTTGTAACATCCTTACGGGGGTACCGAATGTATAGGTGACTATAATAAGCTTCAACACAGGTGGAATCGGAGGACGAGAGCGAGTCGAGTGACGAGGAAGTGTCTTCAGCGACGGAAGTGTCGACGGACAGCGAGTTCGCGCGGGAGGAGTGCGCCCCCGCGGCGTCCCCGCCCGCCATCCTCGTGACGGAGCCCACGCCCCCCGCGCCCCCGCCTCGCGCCCCCGACTACCCCCTCAGCCGCACGCGCTCCGCCGGCGGACTCGCAACCAAACGAGCTTTAGAACTCAAACGACGATACTTACTCGGCGAACCCTCGCCCCCAGCTGTGAGGAAATCCGACTCCACCTCCCAGATTGACACGAAATTCGAGGCCTTCAGATCTTCTATTACAGAGTTTCAGAAAATGTTGCATCCAGCGCCTACACAGCAACCGCAGAAACCTATTGTCACGTTCCAACTTGCCACCGAAGAGAAAAAAGCTAAACCGATGCCTGATATTATCAAAAACCTAGTCGGTGACGCGCCTGTCGATCTTCTCACTAAAGTCGATCCCCTAATCAAAGACTGGAAGGCGGAATCGTCTAAAGATGAAAAGGAACCGGATTTAGATTCCGATTCGCTATCGGAAGACGATTCGTCCGACACGGAAACAGCTCCCAACCAATCTGTACCCAGAGTCGAAGTCCACGACGAAGGAGGCGAGTTGATACAGTTGGATAGTTTAATGTTGATTAACAGTACTGAGGATGAGAAGGCTACGGTGACCGGTACCACGATACTCGCCGCGGCAGAGTCTGAGTCGTCCGAGTCGTGTCGCGACGCCACTACCCTAGCTCTCACCGAAACGGAGCTTTCTGATTGGGCGGCTGAAAGCGCCGTTCTAGACGATTGCGGGTTCGACGACAAAGAAGAAAGGAAAAGGAATAAAAACCCTAGAACGCTCAGCGGTCCGAAGTTGGTCCATGATGCTAAAAATATAGCTGCCGTTGCCTCTCACGTTTGTGGTCGAACGAGCCCCAACGTAGCAGTCGTGTATTCTAACGCTTTAGAACATTTCGAATTCGCTGACGAAGGGGACCAAGACCCCTCGCTAGAGACCCCCACAACACCGAAAAACGAGGGCTATATGGAGCTAGTCGACAACGACTACGACGCCTACTCCCCGGGCAACGACCGGTCAATGAACTTCATAGAACGGAGCTTCTCCGAAACAGTATTTAAACCAGTCAGCCAAGAAAATAGTTACAGACAAAACTTATGTTCCATAGATTTAGATCAAATCGCAGATATTGATGCTGACACCGACCCGTTGGATATGAAATCGCCGCAGCTTTTAAAATCCATAGAGAATGAATTAAGTGATAAATCGACGAGCGATAGTTTACACAAAACTGACAGTTTACAGAAAACAGACAGTATATTTAAAACTGAGAGTATATTCAAAAGCGAAAGTATACCTACTGAAGAAACTCGAGAACCTCAAATAGAAAATATAGTGGAAAACAAAATAGAAAACTTGAGTTTGTCTGAATTGTCGCCGCCGTTGGAAGATAAAGTAGTTGAGGCAGAGAATTCCGAGATTTCTCCGCCTTTAGTGCCAGGGATGCCTAAAGTGAAGTACCCCATGGCTATGACGTTCGCGTCGCCGTGCACTATCCGGCTGTACTCGCCCGCCATCTGTCGCTCAGCCAGCGAGACCTTCAACCGGTCTACGTCTAGGAGTACAGACTCGCCGACGCGAAGCTTCGAGCTCTCAGCATCCATTAATCTAAGCTCAGGCTCGCTGTCGCCCGTCAGTCCCGTACCAGCTCGCGACACGACCGACAAAGTGCAGGAGATCAAACGCGAGCGCGAAGAACAAACGGAAGTCGTAAGGCGATTGGTGTTGGAACGCTTGGGAAGCGGGCCAAAAGGTCGCAAGTCGGTTAAGAGGTCGCGCGCCTCGCCCGGCTCGGTCCCGCCCCCCGTGCCCCCGCCCCCCTCGCTGCCGGCCCCGCCCACCCCGCCCCCGCCTCCGCCTCCTCCGCCCCCGCGCCCCGCACCGCCCCTCATGCCGCTTACAGTCACGCCCTCGTTCTCAGACCCCGAGCTTGCGCGCGTCAGACGAAGCAAGAGCATCATGAAAAGCATTTCTAATTACCTTAACCGAAGGCTGGGACCACGACACAAGGTAGGCACACTATTTTGGTTGTTGTTACACTTTATATAGATTGTTAGTTTTGTACTGTCTCGGCCACTTATAGTAATACCCCATCGTTTTGATAATATACAGTGGCCTTACTTACTCCCACAACATTTATACTCTCTCATTGCATATTAAATAAAGTCACTAAGACATGAGAATGACATGTGCAATTTGACACGCATTTTAGAAGATTTTTGACGCACTATTATACATGTTACGATCGACAGCGCAGTAACGATTGTTCCGTACTTTTTAGATTATATAAAATTCTCGTGTCACAATGTTAGTTACCATACTCCTCCGAAACGGCTTGACCGATTTTTATGAAATTTTATATGCATATTCAGTAGGTCTGAGAATCGGCTACTATCTATTTTTCATACCCCTAAGTGGTAGTAGGTAGGTAGTAGGTAGGTGCTAGGTAGAAAAAATTGCATTGCAACGCATGCCGGGTTCAGCTAGTTATTCTAAAAAATTTCTTCAGATGATAATGATTTAATATGTAGTCAAAATATGTACCATTTTTTTTTCGAACAAGTACTCTTGAAAACTTTTACTATGTTACATCCACAAATGTCCTTAAATTTATATACATGCAAAAGTATTTATCAAGTAAATTTAATCTCAAGCAAATTGGGATTCTTAAGCCCGTCTAAAATAATAATAATATAATAATATTCCGGGACAACTCACACACGGTTATCTGATCCCAAGCTAAGCAGCTTGTGTTATGGTAACCAGACAACTGATAAACATACTTATATATTGCTAAATACATACATATTATAGATAAATTACACCCAGACACAGAACAAAAATGATCGTGCTCATCACACAAAGATTTGTCCTGGGTGGTAATCGAACTCACGACCTCCGGTATAGCAGTCAGGGTCACTAGACTAACCACTAGACCAACAGGCCATTCAGTTCATCATTTAATTTCAAAATTCATATAAAATCATGGGCAAACTTTCCGTGACCATGATGCCTGCTAAGGTGTTGCAACGCCGGAACCTAAAATCTACTATCCGCGACAAAATCAAAAAAGTAATAGTATTTCAATTAAAATTTAAGTAAATAATTATAAAAGATCGTTATTGCGCTGAAGAACTAACATCCATATCTCAATACCATCAAATCATTACACTACGCGTGTGAATATTGTAAAAATAAAGTAGTCATTAAACCCAGGGGTTGGAAGTAACAACTAGTAGAGGTGTCCACGATTTGGAAATAAAACGAGACACGGAATAAGGAAATAACATTTTTTGGGGCACTGTGTTTTGTTATGTGCGGGTTTTTAAGTATTTTTAGCCTTAAACTTACTAATTAAAAATTAATCCAATAATATTACAGCAAATATTAATTTGATTATTAATAATTTTGTAATTTTTGTCAAATGGTTAAAAGTTTAATTAATGACTATTAATTCGAATTCTTATTTAGATTAAGTTAGTGTTACTACCTTCAAATTTGAAGCAATTTAGCTGAGAAGGCAATGGAGTATATCGCCGCATACAAAATTGAGCAACTGACTGTACGCAATGAGGGTTCTCGCAATTAAAAAATCCTTTACCTTAGCAAGGCTGGTATGAGGACTATCTGTCAATTTCCATCAATGAGTCAAACGCCTGACTCATGATTTGTAGACATTGTCAGATAGACCATATGCCAGAATAGCGAAGCTAGCGGATAAGTTTAATCGCTTAAACTGTCATTGGTTGCCCTTAAACTTAACGCTCTTGTTAGCTGCGAAAATTGCGCACGGCAACCAACAGTCACTTCTCCTAGTGGTCAAAAACTCCATCGTCTGTCCACCTATGTAGGTACTAATTAAGGTTAAAAGTGATAATTTTATAAGGCTAAATCTGCTTAACCCGTCACAATAAATTAATAAACCAAATTCGAAGTAGCGGGACACCCGAGTAGACTAACACCAGTTGAATTTTCAGTCGCATTCGGATCCGGAACTACAGTGGCACGTAAGCAAATTACCGTACAGTGTCGTGAGTCGCATGCTGTGTCCGTCTGTCGCAACCACTTGACCGTGTCATGTGCAACCGCCCTTATTTGTGTGGCGTTGGATCTCACTGTAAATATATATGCATGGGGTACACGTTATATGTAGTTGTGCAAATCTTTCTGTTCTATGACTAGGATTATGTAACGTTTCGATTTCGATTTTAATTAATGTCTTGTTTTTATTTAGTTGTATTTGGACACGAATGATCTTGAATTTTAAAACAATACGTCGCACAAATGTGTTGAACAAATATTTTGCTGTAAAAGTCTGCGGAAGAAGAGTGACGGCTTCCGTCCATTTTGAAACCTAATTAAAGTCATTAAGGAAAAGCTCTGTTGTTCTTTAGTCAACCTGACCACATCATCAGAGTTATCTTAAAAACTCATAATTAAAGTTATTTTAAACAATTGGATCAATATTTATATTTTGTGAAACAATACGGCTTATTGTTTTATTTTCCGATACAACCAAGTATCAAGATTGCTTGTGTCCAAATAACACGTCTTGGTGAACATTCTTGATCCAACGTCAACAACTCTTATGCATCTGTCTGAACTATTTGTGCAATTAGAATGTGTGGGCTTCGTCTACTCTACGCTTTATTAGTAGTACAATTATACATAAGGATTTCCTACCAGTTAATTTAAGAAAACCATCTCTTCTTATAATCATATTATGATCATATGATCTGATTCTTATTAATAACCGCTTGCATGCGTTGGTTGCCGCGGTCAGTTCTCTCACGAACTCAAAACCTATTGGTTTTGCATCCGCATTCAAGCAGATTACGGCAACCAAGAGACAATAGCGTTCATTTCTATTTACGGACAAAAAGTTAACTTGTTCTTTGTTTACTGTAGTTATGTAAAATTGTACTCCTGATCTGCTCTCTGTGATAATCTTGTCTTATTTTAAGCGGTGTTTGATGATTTGTAAATGAATGTATGTATGTGCATGATCGCTATGTAAATGAGTTGGACACAGGATATTGAGACTTTTGCTAGTAATTAGATTTACATTTATAAGATTCATTGCTGCTATGCAATATGCAATGCAACTGCCTCGTTGGCCTAGTGGTGCTAAGCGCGACTGCTACGCTAGAGGTCTTGGGTTCGATTCCCAAGTCGACCAAGGTGTTATTGGGTTTTTCTATGAAATTCTCAGTAGCAGGTCGGAGTTTGGATTTGTGCCCGGTTAGTGGCAATAGGCTCGCCCCCTATTACATGGGACCTAAACATACCGGCGAACTGTGGGTGTACATTGGTATACCTCTGCCTAACCCTTCGGGGATACAGGCGTGATGGTGTGTTATGTTAAGATTCATTTCATTTATTACAAAATACAACATTTATCTTTTTTGTAATATCAGACAGTTTTTTTATATCGTAAGTGCGATTAATATTTTATTCAAAAGCATTTTCGGCCAAGACCTCATTCATACAAAAAAGAAAGAAAGCAGGATTAAAAAATATTCATTCATTATACGAGTTTAACTTATAAGACATACTATCCAACAGTATCTCAGGAACTACTGGTTAGAATTGAAAAAATCTTTTTGTGTTAGATAGTCCATTTATCGAGGAAGGCTTTAGGATATATAACATTACGCTGCGACCAATAGGAGCGAAGCAGCAGTGAAAAATGTCACAAAAACGGGGAAAAATATTCATACTTGAAAGCTTCCGTTGCGTGCGCTGCGTAAACGGTTCGAGTTACCCAAAATATATGTCGGAAAGAATTGTTCCCCTTTAAATGATCTAAAAAAATGTCAGTGACAGTATATGTCTATCTTTTAAGATTGACTCACTATAACCTTTTTTAAGGTAATCATTTGGTCGAAATTAATGCTTTATTGCCAATTATATGCTACAGAGTTTTATCAACATAATATTAACTAAAATTATCATTTACGCAGAAATACTTTTTTTTTAAACTTCTTAATCGCTGTCATAATAACAGAAATTGACGCGGACGAAGTCGCGGGGATCAGCTAGTTTAAATATAAAGTAAATTATAATGCATATGTCGTGGTGGCCTAGCGGTTCAATGAACGGATTTGTAAGCACAAGATTACAGGTTCGAACCCAGGCAAGTACCAATGTGGCTTTTTCAAAGTTATATGTAGTTTCTTAATTATTCTAACACACTTCTGACAAACGGTGAAGGAAAACATCGTGAGGAAACCTGGATTCCAAAATTTGGGATCTGAAATCGCTAATCCGCAGAGAGCAAGTGTGGTGATCAATGCTCGTGCCTTCTCTATATGGGAAGAGGCCTGTGCCCAGCAGTGGGACGTTTATAGGCTGGATTATTATTATTATATATTAATGCATAATTATGTATCATTGGTATCAGCATGAAATTTTATCATAAAAAATGTACAGTTCTACACAAAAAGTATGAAAATATCTTCTGATTACAAGCAAAAGTCTATGAATATAAGTGTCCAGCTAGCAAGGCTGCGTTTGGTGTGGATGGCTATCTAAAATAATTGGTTAATTTAAATTTGAGATACCTTGTATTTTTTATCAACCAAATGTTATGCTATTTTCAACTCTGATGTCACGAAATAAGGATTATTATTCATTACCCGTCTTTGGTAGATACATCTATTCGACGACCTCCGTGGTCGAGTGGCGTACGCACCGGTTTCAAGGTGTCGCTAGCTCTGAGGTCCCGGGTTCGATCCCCGGTCGGGTCAATGTAGAAATCAACTTTCCTACATTGTCTCGGGTCTGGGTGTTTGTGGTACCTTCGTTGTTTCTGAATTCCATAACACAAGTGCTTTAGCTACTTTGGGTTCAGAGCAATGTATGTGATGTTGTCCGCATTTATTTATTTATTATTTTTCTATTCTTTTTTTATGTAGTAGTAAATGTTGATATTGCTATCATAAAGTTAGTAGGCCTTTAGATTCTTTAGAGAAGGTTGACAAAATGATTATAATAGATTTTAATAGGCAGACAAAATTGCATTTTAACTTGACCTTAGACCATATGTCATTACCTTTTATAAACTCAAAGGTACTTTACAAAGTAACTCTGTATGATTATCGATATCAACAGATCAAAATTTTCAACTCTCCTATTTTAAATGATTCAATATTTTTGTCATTTTCAACAATTATTTCCACTTATAGACTCTGACTTTACTCAATAACAAAACTATATTAGTCAGTTTTCAATTCTCTCAGTCTTACCACAAAACAGTAACCCACTACACATTACAAACTTCAGTCACCAATGACCGATATACATTAGACAATTGGCCTAATAGAGTTAGTGTTAACATATCTCGTCAGTACAGAATAGAATAAAGATTTTTTGTGGTGAGACATATTTCATCAAATACTTCTACAATATCCACTTAAGTATTTACGAGAATTCTAGAATATTCTTTCAAGTATTTGTACATAACATCGATTCCTATCCATCGGAGTGAGTGTATGACTGTGGCCTCGATCCCGCAGGAGCCGCAGTCGATGTCGGGGGCCCACAAGTCGACGGGGGCCCTACAGGAGGCGCCCCCCGTGCCCCCGCCGCCGGCGAGCTACTGTCCCCCCGTCGAACATCGGTCTACGCATCGAACACCTGGTTAGTTACTATAGTATTTCTTTTTCTTATGTCTTGAATCATATTTGCGTTATTAACTGACTCGTTATGCTAATTGAATGAATTGTGGCGCATAAACTTTAACGCTGGTGTCATTTAAAATAGTTTACAATTGCCTCATGCGACTCATAACATTCAGCAATCAGTTAATTTAACCATACATTAAACTATGCATTTATTAGTAAGGTTTTATTTATGTTCGATTGTTAGGGCACCTTCAGTGACTACTGCCTTGCTATTCTGTAACATTATTTTCATGTCTCGACAGCGGAATCCGCAGTGAGATGTCAAATACGTATTCTCGAATTTGAATTCTAAATCAAGGCCAATTGGGTTCACTTTTGAAGTGAGCTTTATTATCACTTCACTCTCACCTGTCACCGAAATTATTTCTCGAATTTGAATTCTAAATCAAGGTCAATTGGGTTCACTTTTGAAGTGAGCTTTATTATCACTTCACTCTCACCTGTCACCGAAATTATTAACAGAATAGACAGGCTGAGCTCACGGCCCTGCATGGTACATTATGTTCAGTGTAAAACCTTACAGTATATAACTTAGAATCCAATATTAACGTTTTCATATCTCAAAATGTTTTATTACATTGTGAAACCTAGAATAACCTTCAAATCCATACAAGACCATTTTAATACTATTGAACAACTAGCTGCCGATACTAAAACGCTGATTAACTTGGCGTTCTTAAATCTGTATCGGTCGCAACTTTGCAACTGAAAGTGACAATGACAGCATGATACTTAAGGTTACTTATAAACGATTGATGCTTCTGTATTTGACCATACAACTATCATTCCGTGGCTAACAATCCACGTAACATGCCCATTGCTCAATCCTCACCACATCGTACTAATTACTAACAGCAGGGCTCAGCTCTGGCAGCGCGGCTGACGTGGACGAGCGAGACGCCATGCAGCTGTGGTTCGAGGCGAGGTGGGCACGACTGGTTGCCCAGCGCAGGGCGAGGGAGGAGCACCGCGACGAGCCCACCGCCCGGAGGCTCGCGCGGCTGGAGCGACGGTTGACGAGGCCGCTGTCTGGTAAACGAGTTGTTGGTTTAAGAGGCCGGATGAATATAACAGAGATATTTTTGGTAGATCAACTAGGTTGTAGTTAACATTTTAGACCAGTAAAGAACAGTTGTAGTAATAAAGGCCTTTTTTGTCGGACTGAATCTCTAGCGTCTTCAATCCACGCAGAGTGACGCATGGCAGCGTAGGGACTATGTCGGACTTGCACCGACTAAAACACCCCAAACTCGCTTTTGCCTTTGCCTTCGGTAGATGATAAGACCCTACTCAGATGGTGATAAAATTTGTCGGCGGAAAAAAATTACAACGCTTTTGAAAACTGGTTGCCACGTCCATAGCAACCATTGACCATGTTCGTGGGCTATATGATCAACACAGACAATAGCCATTTGTAGTCAATAAGACCTGGGATAAACTGTATCGTCTGCTTAGAACATAATACCCCATAGTCTCGTCTCTTCCCCAGTCAGTAGTAACCGTCAGTGAATCATGAAGTTTTCCTAACTTATTTCAGCGGAGCAGCAGGCGGCGACGGTTGCCGAACTAGTTCAGGTGTCCGCGCAGAGGGACGCCCACCAAGCTCTCATGGCAGCTGATAGGTAAATGCAACCTTATAGTTACTATAGTTAAGGCTCATTTTTGTCTGTCGTTAGTTCCAGCATTTGGGTGTGCGAGAGATTGAAGGATAAGCACCAACCAATAATTAAGTTATTAAATGTCTACTGTCTGTGTTTCACATCTAAGTCTGTCACTTACTTAACGACTGGTTGTTTATGTTTCAAGCAATCACAAAAACAAAGTGTTAGCTGGCGATTAGAACAGGGGGTGGATCTACCAGTTATCTGTCCGACAGCTGGCTAGATCCACTACGGGTACACGACCCCGGACTGCCCTAGCTGTTGCTGTCACATTCATTATACCTCCGTGATGGTAGCATCCTATAACCCGTCTTACCTTGTTATCCTTCCCAACTCCTTATCCCGCAGGAACGCAATGGTTAATCATAAATATAATTTATTTAACCAACTAGCGACCCGCCCCGGCTTTGCACGGGTGCAATGCTGGTACTAAATATACTACATAGATATTATGCATGTATTATACATATAAACCTTCCTCTTGAATCACTCTATCTATTAACAAAAACCGCATCAAAATCCGTTGCGTAGTTTTAAAGATCTAAGCATACATAGGGACAGACAGCGGGAAGCGACTTTGCTTTATACTATGTAGTGAAATGGCGGCGATGTGGCTCGCCACCCATCACGTCTCGTTTTTCGTGGGGGCGAAAAGCTGCCCACGGAGAGCCGCTTCGCTGCGTTGAATGTAAGAGGAGGAATGGATGGTAAGGTGGATGAAGTATGTCAGATGATTGAAGTAGTGACAAAAATTAATGGTATGCTGAGGTGGTTTGGCCATGTCGAGAGAATGAATGAAGAACGTTTGACGAATAAAGTGTAAAAGGCGAGTGTGAATGAAAAAAGGCCAGTTCAAGAGTACCCTAAACCGAAGAGCATGTATAAAGAAATATGAAAGTGGACGAAACGAAACAAGGATGTAAGGATCGTAGCAAGTGGAAAGAAATGGTCTCTGCCTACCCCTACAAGGGAAAAAGGCGTGATTATATTATGTATGTATGTAGCTGGCGATTCTACAATATTTTATATTCAGTTTTAAATGATCTTATAGATGTTAATTATAACTTTTTATAGTAAACATCACACAGGAGAACAAAATGTTCGTCAAGCTTTTCAGTCCCGTGACATACTTGTACAATTTTAATGTTGTAAACTTAGATGAATGAATGGTCTCGCGCGCTCGACTAGATACCGCACTGTCAACAAACAAAATGTCCGTCGCTGCGGCGACAATTGTGCTACCAGTGTCCTTCTTATTATGTGTAGTATTGTTTTTACACCATTTTACTACGCAATTCGGCATTTTACATCGAATTGCAAACACAATAAAATAAAATGTCTCGGAGGTCTAAGTCAAACAAAGCTGTCAAAGCTGTCAACGTGACTAGCACGGGTACGCCGGGCGTACTATTTTCGCCGCATTTAACGAGTACGACGGCGGTATCTAGTCGAGCGCGCGAGACCAATCATTCATCTAAGGTTGTAAATTTTAATAAATTACCTGTTTGTCAAAAATAGTATAAAATTCATTTTCTTTTAAATTTCTATAAATAACAAACTTTCATAACACAATTTTGATAAAAGACGAAGCTCCCTTTTAGAGTCAATGCAAACCATATCGGGAAGACTACATTAACATTGCTTAACCTGTACTTTTCAGGAGGCGAAGCGCCGGCGGCGGCGTCTGCGACTAACTCCCGGCCGTACAATCCGGCCCCGGTTACAATCCGGTCCTGGTTCCAACCCGGTCCCGGTTCCAATCCGCGCGCACTCGCTATTTTATAAACGCTGAGACACTTAGTTACAATGTTTTGTTCAAATTTTCAAAGACAAGTAGCATCTTGTTTTTAATTACTGTAATGTGATGAGTAATGACAAAATATTGTAACTCGGTGTTCCGCTGTTTAACCTGTTACGTACATTTGTGGGGTACTTTAAGTATATATTCTAAATTCTTTAATTAAGGTTTCAAAAATGTATATCGTTGTATAAATTTAGAAAAACGGTTTTTCCATTACCTGTCACAAATGACCTAACATATTTAGTTTATTATTTACTTAGAACAAATGTGGCTGGACATGCTGCTATATATAGGGACAAATAATCATGTTATTTAGTACCAAATCGCTGTTAGCTTAAGTTTCATCTTTTTGTACCGTCAGCGAAATCAGTGCGGTTTTTTGCTATATCTACTTTACCTTTTCCGATTAGGTTGTGTAGGCTTAATATTAAAGCAGCAATTATCATGAAAAAAAAAAGTTGGAATTGGTTAACAATAAATAAGTATATATTTTGAAAAAAGTTTTACAAATTATTAGATTTGATGTACTTTCTTTGGCCGACACAGTCTATTCTTAAGGCAGATTAGACACATGTATTCAGAGCTTTATTTTTTAATCTTAGGTTATTATTACATTAGGTCTGGTACCTTACTAGGGGTCGGTGACACACATGGTCACAAATACAATATATACACGTTTTTATTCACTTGGTCTATAGAAAAAATCAGCTTTTTATACTGTGGACAAAGTGAATGGAATATGTGGGTGTATGGCCCAAAAATTGGGTGCAAACAGTGTGCTAGATTTGCCAAATGTGTTAGGTACATGAAGATATTTTTTTATTGTATAGTTAGGACTAAGTAGGTATAGATTTATGCATTTATAAATGCTGTTTAACGTTTCAACTATTATGAGCTATACTTTAGGATGTATCTGATTATTAAAACCAGATTTTTTTTGTTTAAACAGCTCATTCGAGTTTTTTTGTTCCACGGATAGCGCGTTTACTCACAGATTAAAAAAAAACAGGGAAATAAGTTAGTACAATCAATTATATCTTTAAATAGGCAAAAATCATATCTAACAAGATTAAAAAAAAGTTAAACAGGCCTTTATAAATGTAGTATTGGAATTCTCTAACACAAAGCTGTATATTGTCAAGCTTACTCGCTTGCTGTCATAGTGACGCGCGCTGTCAACCTTCTGTCAGAGTGACTTTCCTTGTCATTTAAGTGTCAAACTGACAGCTAACTCTGTTCTTCTCGCACGGTCGTTAGTGACGACATCTGATTACTGTGTGCCTGTTTGTGATTCTTCACGTCTGTCCGCTTTGCAAGAGTATTTATCTAAATCAATATTAATCAACATTATATATTTTTAGACTTTTCAAATGACTTTTTTATTTCTTTTACAATTAGTGCTGGCAGCTTTTAAAATGGACCTTGTTATGTTTATCAAACGACACATTTTTGAGTGGAGCGTATATTAATTATTGTTCACAATATCGAAATAAGATCCCAATATTCAATTAATCATGTCAGATTATCTCTTGAACATTTTTTTTTATGTCGTTTGGATAATTTAATCTACGCTTATGCGATGTTTGATATATATGATATAATAATCAGTTTCATAGTACATTGTTTTTTTGCTCGTGTTTACAATTCTGACCATATTTTAAATTACAGGCGTATAAAGATATTAACTTTAATGTTTTAAAGTCTACTGTGATTTAATAAGTGTCAATGTTCTGTTGCCTTGTTGTTAAAAAGAGATAGGGCTAGTCCTTATATAAGGTGCTATAAAAATATCTGCCACGGCTTTAATGGGAGGTAGTATTGTGTTTATAGATTACAATAGTGAAGAACTTTCGTACCCCGGAACAGTTAATTAAATTTTAGAAAATAAAATTGTTAAATTAACATTGACTCTATTCTGCGTAACGTGGTTCACAAATTACGTGAATTCGGTGCGGAGCGGCAACAGCTTAGGACACGGGATGGTTTTATACTAATAAATCAATTCAAATTTATACGTTATTTTTTTTGTATGAAAAAAAATATGATAAATAATCAATAATTTATCTATACTATTGTAATCTATAAACACAATACTACCTCCCATTAAAGCCGTGGCAGATGTTTTTATAGCACCTTATGTAGCGCCATCCCACTCTTTTAAAAAGCATTTATAGATTCACATTCAAAAAATTAATCACAATTTATTTCTTTACACGGCATACAATATATCTGTCACATTAGCAATACATTACAACACAGTATATTAAATTAACAGTAAATCCACGCGAGTATATTTCTATATATAACTAGCTGACCCGACAGACGTTGTCCTGTCATAACTATGAATATTGAATTCTGTCAATTCTATGTCAAACGTCACGTTACATTAAAAAATATAAGGTTTGATTAAAAATAATGTTACATAGTGGTAAAGTATTCTTAAATCTTCTGATTTCCCGCGCAATTTTCCAAATTTTTCTTACATAAGAACCTTCTCCTGACAATAACAAACACAACAAAAAAAGAATAAGCGAAATCGGTCCAGCCGTTCACGCGTGATGCCGTGACCAAGGGAAATAGGGATTCATTTTTATATATATAAGGTGCTATAAAAATATCTGCCACGGCTTTAATGGGAGGTAGTATTGTGTTTATAGATTACAATAGTGAAGAACTTTCGTACCCCGGAACAGTTAATTAAATTTTAGAAAATAAAATTGTTAAATTAACATTGACTCTATTCTGCGTTACGTGGTTCACAAATTACGTGAATTCGGTCCGGAGCGGCAACAGCTTAGGACACGGGATGGTTTTATACTAATAAATCAATTCAAATTTATACGTTATTTTTTTTTGTATGAAAAACAAAATGATAAATAATCAATAATTTATCTATACTATTGTAATCTATAAACACAATACTACCTCCCATTAAAGCCGTGGCAGATGTTTTTATAGCACCTTATATAGAAGATTATATTTTTATATGTAATGGGAAAGATTTATCTTAGGTGATGTAATGTTAATAGCATAATGTTGGCGTCGACTTGGCTAGGTAACCCTGTTTTTTTTCATACTTTTTTGGTAAGGCTGATTACATTGAGTGAGATAATTCTGCGGCGGTGAATTTTGCGGCAAGCTATCTCAGTTAAACAGATGTAAAAAAAAATTGTCGGACAAAAATGACAGCTATTCTCGTTTGGTTGCCGTGCGCCGTCAAACAAAAATCAAATCCGTTATCGGACGAACTTTGCTCAGACGTCGACGGCCGAATTCGGACTATACGGTTATGACGGGCGTCATCAGACGATGACGGTCGTGTTGGTGTAGGCACTCTATTTTACTAGTGTTTGTATCAATCGTCCGGGTTCGGCCGTCAACGACCGATCAAAGTTCGGCCGATGACGAATTTGGTGTACGCGAGCCATTAGTCGCGTCAATTTTACAAAACTGACGCCTAAACAGACTCCGGTATATTATGTATTTTGATAGAGGTGCCAGTATTGGTGCTACTTGTAAAAATTGAAAATATTTCATTGTTTGCGCACCATCTTAATGTATAAATAAATACACTCAAGCAAAAGTGAACGTTTAAGGGAAGGTTCATATCTGACGGAACATGCGTCGCACTTGACCGTTCACACTCAACCGATGATACGTTAGTCTGTTGAGTGTGAACGGTCAAGCGTTTTTCTATACATTTGTCTGTTCTGGCGTTACGCGACCGATAATACGCGACGCATTTTCCGTCAGATATGAACCTTCCCTAAAAGCACAACATCGCGGGAATTAGCTAGTATAACACAAATTTGGCTATTCTCATAAAACAAGCGATAGGTTTAGAAAATAAATAGATAATAATATAATTAAAACGTGACACAGTCTTCCTAGTATCTTGTTATGTATCGAGCCAAGTCGACAATTGTTTGGCCTCTTTCTGAACGATCAGACAGGCAAAGAGTATTAGGTGGTATTTAAATATTGTTTCACTAAAAAAAACTTGCTATTAAAAGTCGCGCGATTATATACTGGTCAATAGGGATGATGACCAATTTTTATTTTTATGTCCATCTTTTAGATATGAAAAAAATATTAGACACGTATTTTTTGTTTAGTCTCGTAAACAAAGAATTACGAAGATACAGCGAGTACAATTCTTGCGTGACGTCACGTTTGAGTACAAATTGTACCTAGCCGTGACGTCACAAGCCCCCACTCCTGAACTTTACAACTGAACTGAATGAACTGAACTTTACTTTTTGCGGTTTATCTTCGTATTTTGTAATTTATTTGAGAAAAGAAAAAATATGTGTCTATTATATTTTGATTATCTAAATGGCGGACTAAATAAATTTTGACTTTTCATACCTAGTCATCTACCCTATTCTATTGTGCACAAACTAAATGGAACTTAGAATGCTTCCTTATTTTTCTATTCTATCTCATAGAATAGAAAATTGATGGATACCATGTCTTTTGGGTGCAATAAATTGCACAAAATATTACTTAATTAAAAAGTCTCTAGTATTTTTGCTCATGCGTTAATAAAAAATAGATCTAAGTTCCATTTAATTTGCGTAAAACATAATCACCGGTAATTTTATTCTGAATACTAGCTGTGCCTGCAACTTCGTTCGCGTAGATGATGAAACTTATCAATGAGTCTTTAACTATTAAGGCTGCACACGCGACGGAAGCTTAAAAAATTGAGTAACTTCTCCCGTTTTCCCAACATTTCCCTTCACTGCTCTGCTCCTATTGATTGTAGCGTGATGAAAAGTATACTATAACCTGCCCAGGAGTATGAAGAATAATTGTACCAAGTTTTGTTAAAATCCGTCGAGTAGTTTTTGTTTCAGTGTGACAAAAATTTTACTGATTGCATTTTTGGCATCAGTATCGATTACTAATCACCCCCTGATAGTTATTTTGAAAATATATTTCATGTACAGAATTGACCTTTCTACAGATTTATTATAAGTAAATATGATAGTAAAGCGCTACGATCTCAGCGCATTAAGATAAGTTATAGTTAAACACAAACCAATAAAACAGTCAATTATATATGTTATCATAGTTAAACTACACTATAATACCATAGTTCAACATTAACAGGTTAACTGTCCCGCCAGTAGACACAATAGTTAAATAATGGAAATGTTCATATGTGACTCACGGGACAGGGAAAGGGTTAAATATTATCTTACATAAGTATATAATCCACTAAGGTACTGAACAGTAAAAAATGGCCGCGCTTGACTGTTGGTTGCCGAAGACTATAGTCCGGCCGTTGAAAGGATGCGTTCCTGACAGGTCCACCACCTGTCAATAGAAAATATAACGTTAATGTGGCGAAGATTTTACTAAACATAATTTACTTTCGGTTATTAAATAAATGCGGACAACATCACATACATTGCTCTGAAACCAAAGTAAGTAGCTAAAGCGTTATGGAATTCAGAAACAACGAAGATACCACAAACACCCAGACCCGAGGCAATGTAGAAAAGTTTGTTTCTACATTGACCCGTCCGGAATCGAACCCGGGACCTCAGAGCTAGCGTCACCTTGAAACCGGTGCGTACGCCACTCGACCACGGAGGTCGTCATTATTATCGTATAAGCGAATAAAGCGAATAATGACATTCAAAACTAGCATTATGACAGGTTACATTGAATAACATAACAAAGTTTTTTATTTCCTCATACAAATCAAGACCAACTGACATGTGTCAGGAACGCATTCTCTCAGCGGCCAGTCAACTTGTTCGCGGCAACCAATTATTGTTAAGTTCGGTCCTTTCTGCCCGTCGTCTGCTCATTAATATCCAAGCAAGAAAAAAATACCGAAATAATTTTGTAGTTGGCCGTTTTTCTCGGCAAAAGCTCGCCGTACCACGTATAATTGCTTTCGGTATAAACAAAGAGACAGATAAAACGATAGAGCTTCTACACGAGCAAAAATAGGCGGGTGCATCCGTAGGATACAACTAGTATATCATTCGCAATGTTGAAAACATAACTTCTTGTCTGTTTGTCTTTTCTAAAACTGTTATATTTCCGTTGTGAAAAAGAGATGGCGCTATGTGAAAATAGCTCCATCCCTCTCTATTAAAGCAACATTTTTCTGGATAGTTAAAAAAATATTTGTATTGTTTTCAATGTTGGATATATACCTAGTATTTATGATTTAAAGTAAAAAAGTAATAACGTTGATTTTTTGGTGGAAATGGTCAATAATAAGGGTGAAACCGCGTGCAGAAACTAGTTTTTATTATCAATCTATTTCAGGATAGTTGTAAGTAATCCAAGCGTTAATAAATAATTAATATACAGGATGTTACCGAAAGGGTATATCAATCCAAAAGGGGTGAAGAGTGCTCCTGGTATAGAGTCAGTTTACGAAATTTCAGCTCAAAATAGGTAACACCCTATATAATCTAGCCAAAATAATCGCGCGACGAAATCGCATTTAAAGTGAATTCATATCATATGAGTATAACATAGCTTATTTATATAAATTGGTGCATATTATATTTATTTTTATGTTATTTTAATATGCAAGTTACACACATAGTTTTCACCCTAAATTTTCCTTTTCTAGAGAGAGACGATCTCGAAAATTAATTTTTCTTCCTTCAAAAATAAATGAGGTTCGGAAACAAAATGATTTTCTTTGTATATTGTTATATTTTATATTGAGACAGTGCTTTCGTCTTTTATACTTTAATAAGGCCGCGCTCACTTTGGAGGCGAATTATATCGTACGTAAACGTATGAACACTGTTCGTACGAATTGAGTGCGCACACTGAATACGTTTTTCTCCGTTAAATAGAGTACCGGTGTTAGCGCATACATTTTGATGATGAACGCACGAACGTGTAATAAAATCCCAACAACTTCGGATTGATTTTGGACGTCGGACTTGCACGTACGCATACGTAAGACTATCTCGCGCGCAGTGTGAGCGCTTTCATAGTACTCAGAAGGTCGGGAATGTTCGTGCGTGTTCGTATGTTTCTGCACGAATGGAATTCGTACGAAAACGTATCCAAAGTGAGCGCGGCCTAAGGCTAAGGCCGCACTACGGCTAAACCGCCGCGGATTTTAACCGCCTGATTTTGTGAGTAAAGGAAACTAATGGAAGCGGCCGCACTGACGGTTATTTTCCGCGACTGATTTTTACCGTATTGTGTGCGTCTCGGGCGGTTTTGAGGTTTTACGGTTTACCGCTTGCGGAAAACCGTAGTGCGGCCTTAGCCTAAATCAGTAATCCATCACTGTAGGTATATCTGTTATCTTTTGATTTCTTTTAACATAACTAATTATTTATACACGGTTTTTATTATGTTTCCTTGTCAATTATCTGTTTCAATGATTTGATTGTTTTTCTATATTGTGTTTTTTGTAATTGTCAGTTTTGGGGTAAGGAAATGTTTCTGTTTAAATACAACACATACATACATACCATCACGCCTGTATCCCCGAAGGGTTAGGCAGAGGTGTACCAATGTACACCCACAGTTCGCCGGTATGTTTAGGTCCCATGTAATAGGGGGCGAGCCTATTGCCACTAACCGGGCACAAATCCAAACTCCGACCTGCTACTGAGAATTTCATAGAAAAACCCAATAACACCTTGGTCGACTTGGGAATCGAACCCAAGACCTCTAGCGTAGCAGTCGCGCTTAGCGCCACTAGGCCAACGAGGCAGTTTAAATACAATTACAGTGTATTAAACAAATTATACTTTGTTCATATTAATGGCCTAATTTTTCTTACTTTAATATGCCACTTGATTGTAAGTATCGTTAGTTTGTAATTATTCTACAGATTTTATTAACAGGCGGTAAAGGTCATTGGGCATAAGCTGACCCGGTTTGTGAAAACTTGAGTAAATAAACCAAACTAGATTTAAATTGTTAAATTATACCCCACTTTTAATTTCATGTACTTTATTTTTATTGCGGTATTAAACATTAGTAGGTCAAAGAACAGATACTTGCATCTATATATCTTCTCTTGCGTAACTTCAGAGTATACCCACAGTAATGCAACCCATACTATCGTAAACTACAGACATTAATCTGTCTATTTCACCTTATTTTGTTTCTGTACAGCGTGGGTATAGTTTCCATAGTAAGGTGCCCATTGACCTTTAAAAAGGAATCTGTCAAATAGTGTTATATATTATGTCTTTAGAACAATTATAAACTAACGATTTGTACAATCACACATTAATTTATACTTCCTTACACTTTTGCTGTCATAAATCACTGTTTACTTTTAACTTACTGTTAAATTTCCCTCTCACCTACGTATTACATCATACCAAGTCACTGTTTCGCATCGAAATCGGTCCACTCGGTTAGGAGCTACGATGACACTCACTTTTTAATATCATCACTGTTTATTACATTATTCTTTTAAGACGTGTATTTGCAGACTGGGGCACTTTGATATGTCGAAAATAATTGGTACTTCAATAAAATTGTTATAAGCAACCATCACAATAATGAACTCTGTTCGCAATACGTTAAGCTTTAATTTTTATTGTACTACGGCTTCTGCACTTGCTGTGTATGTCCTGAATTCATTTGGAAGCGTTGTCGTTCAATTTCAAAGCAAACAAATGTATTTTACCAAAAAAGGGTTTAATGTTTTTAGTTTGTAAGCGACAATGCACCCAAATTGGTTTAGTATAAGAAATTACTTTTAAATTTATTCTACTCTTTATGGTCACTCACCTTTTGATACAAATATACAAACTAAATAAAAAATAACAAAAAAATACACATCCGATATTTGAAGGTTTATTCTGAAGTAATGCTTAATTAAAATGTATTTTTTTCATTATATTTTAGAATGAATTTACATCTATACATCAGCCACTTTAAAGAAATAATGAACGTGCTTTGGGATTATGAACCTTAATTCAATGACTAACAGTTCAGTTTCCATCACATTCAAATTACTTTTAGGCCCTTTTCGGTAATGTTTGTCATTCTAAAATGAACTTAAACACATGTTGTCAAAGTTGATAATTGCGTAATTAGTAATAACGTTTAATTCTCTTTCTATATTGGCTTTAGTATACCATATGAAGAGGGTTATTCTCTAGAATGTTGAAATATTAATTACTGTAATAGCTAAATAGACGATGCCTTAAAACAATTAAAAACTAAATACATAGTAATAGTGACACAGATGATATTCTGTAATTTTGTTATTTATAAAAGGGATGATGACTAATTTTTATTTTTAAATCCATCTTTTAGATAATAAAAAAATATTAGACACGTATTTTTTCTTTTGTACCGTAAATTAATCATGAAGATAGTGAGTGCAATTCAAGCGTGACGTCACGTCTAAGCAAAAATTTTACCTACCCGTGACGTCATAAGACGTCGTATTTTTTTATTGATTTGATAAAAGAAAAAATACGTGTCTAGTATATTTTGATTATCTGAATGGCGGACTTAATAAATTTTGACATTTCATACCTAGTCATCTACCCTATTGACGTTGAGATTATATCCAATGCAAGGAAAACAAAGCAATGGAGTCCAAAGCATAAATATTTATATTGTTCTTCCAAACAATATTATCTGAAAAAAAATAGAATTATTTTATACTAGCTGTGCCTGCGACTTCGTTCGCGTGGATGACGAAACTTATCAATGAGTTTTTAACCGCAAAATTAAGTTTGTTTTTTATTGTTAATCTTTTCCGGGATAAAAACTACCCAGTGTGGTGCCCAGGATAATAAAGAATAATTATACCAAGTTTCATCGCAATCGAACCGGTAGTTTTTGCGTGATACCTGAACAGACAGACAAAATTTTTTTTTTCACACTTTTGGGTTCGTTGTCGGTCTAGTAACACCCCCGCCATTTATTTTTTTGATATTTTCAATGTACAGACTACAGAATTTTCACTTCTACAGATTTATTATAAGTATAGATTAAAATCGTCATGCTTTAGTTATTTGTGAAGAATTAAATAGATAGTGCTTTTTGTCTGTTTAGCTAAATTTATTTTCTCACATTATGTTTCAAAAACCTTTGTAAGATATTAGTTCGATTTTAACATAATCTTGAAATACTTTTAAGATGATATATTTGTGAAAGATGTGAATATGTATATTTATGTTTTTGACTACACCTCCTTTTTTATGCGTAGTTAATTTGACAAACTAATAAAGATATAATATATTATCGTTACTTGTTTTATTTTAGATTAAGTTGCTTGTGCTACTGTTTTCATGATATATATCTACTTGCGAATGCTTTTATATTAAATGTGTTTCAGCCTGGCTTAATTTCTAGATTTATTCTCAGCTGCTTTACCAGGGGCCGTACCATGATCTCTAAGAGAGCGTCCACATCTGACGAACGAGCATTACACGAGCAGCTCGCGAGCATGCCGCTCGCGGCTCGCGCACGTCTGTCAGACGGCGTAATTGACACTAGTGCATTCTCGGCATGCTCGCGAGCAGCTCGCGAGCGGCTCGCGAGCTGCTCGTGTAATGCTCGCGTGTGGACGCACCCTTAAAGCAGTACTGTTGCGGTTGTGGAAGCGAGACGGCGCACTACTCTGCGCATAGCGCTGTCTCGCTTACTCAACCGCAACAGTACAGGGGCCCGATGCCGCTATTTTAAGTCAGTGAGTTGGAGGTTTATGAACGTTCCAGTGTACTTTTTATTGTGCCTAATTTAGATAATTAAAATAACTAATAATCATTAATTTAAATAACTAATTCAGATAAGAACAGTCACTGGCAATCCTACAATGACAACAGTGGCAAGTAGGTGTACATCTGTCATGAAACTAAAATTATCTAAAAACGAAAATTACGCACAATAACAAGTACACTGGAACGTTAATTAACCTGCCACTCACTGACTTAAAATAGCGGCATCGGGCCCCTGCTTTAAGACCTCATAGTACGGCCCCAGATACTTTTTATATATTTTTTGCCCATCTGTCACACTGCAGAGCAAAGATTCATTTATTTAAAATTTTTGTTTATCTCTGGTGCGTTTTATTAATTTTATTCATTATTGAGCGATTGCCTATCTGTATGTCTATTCTGTAAATAATTTCGGTATCGAGCTTCACCTGAGTGACAATAAAGCTCACTTCAAAAGTGAACCCAATTGGCCTTGATTTAGAATTCAAATTCGAGAATACGTATTTGACATCTCACCGCGGATTCCGCTGTCGAGACATGAAAATAATGTTACAGAATAGCACTACTGATTTGAAAAATACAATGTTATTCCTTAAGTAAGACTGTTTGTATTCAGTAAGCTGTTCAGCTGTGCTCTACTTTTGACCATTAGAATTATAAGCGACTAGCTGTGCCCCGCAGTTTCACCCGCGTGAATACCTAGGTCCCGTTCCCGGTGCCTTTGTATTATTAGGGGTGGAGATGAATCCAACAAATCACTATCGTAACAAAAGTCAGGATTACTTAATTTGGTGGTTGAGTATTCTTCAATTTCCTAATTTTCAGCGCATGTTTGCAAACTTTTTCTTTAATAAGAACCTTCTCCTGACAATAACAAACACAACAAAAAAAAATTAGCGAAATCGGTCCAGCTGTTCACGCGTGATGCCGTGACCAAGGGAAATAGGGATTCATTTTTATATATATAGATTACTTTAAACTGCTTTAAGCGATGTTAAGTTGATGCTTGCTGTGTCGTGTTTGTAGTTCATACAATCATTTAGTTTTACCTGCCCCTGCATTCTGTAATCAATTCAATCTTGCATGCTTTAGTCCACTTCCCAGTTTCCTAGTGAGCTGATGTTTTGGTTGCATACCCAAAACGCATGACAACCCCTTCTTACGTCTTGGATCTAATCCTTTATTACTATGCGAGCTGAAGGTATAGCCAAAAGGGGGCCATGGGAACTCCGTTATAAAACGACGCAACTCTATCAAGGGGCTTATTTGATTATTCATCTTGCAAAAACGAGCAATTCGCGCCATTTACTGTATGGGCCCCCGCGAATCACTTAGAGAGAAATTTAAAGAAATAGGTATTCTCACGTTGCCATCGCTTTATATTATGGAAAATATAATGTACGTTCGTAAACATTTAGATAGTTTTAGTGTCAACAGTGATTATCACAACATTAACACCAGAAGTAAAAATAAACTAGTAGTCCCAAGGTTTAGACTAACTAAAACAAATACTAAATCCTTCCTAGGGAATTCTATTCGCTTTTATAATAAACTAGCTGATCCCCGCGACTTCGTCCGCGTCAATTTCTGTTATTATGACAGCGATTAAGAAGTTAAAAAAAAAAGTATTTCTGCGTAAATGATAATTTTAGTTAATATTATGTTGATAAAACTTTGTAGCAAATAATTGGCAATAATGCATTAATTTAGACCAAATGATTACCTTAAAAAAGGTTATAGTGAGTCAATCTTAAAAGATAGACATATACTGTCGCAGACATTTTTTAGATCATTTAAAGAGGAACAATTCTTTCATACATATATTTTGGGTAACTCGAACCGTTTACGCAGCGCACGCAACGGAAGCTTTCAAGTATGAATATTTTTCCCCGTTTTTGTGACATTTTTCACTGCTGCTTCGCTCCTATTGGTCGCAGCGTAATGTTATATATCCTAAAGCCTTCCTCGATAAATGGACTATCTAACACAAAAAGATTTTTTCAATTCTAACCAGTAGTTCCCGAGATTAGCGCGTTCAACCAAACAAACAAACTCTTCAGCTTTATAATATTATAGTATAGACTAGCTGATCCCCGCGACTTCGTCCGCGTCAATTTCTGTTATTATGACCGCGATTAAGAAGTTTAAAAAAAAAGTATTTCTGCGTAAATGATAATTTTAGTTAATATTATGTTGATAAAACTCTGTAGCAAATAATTGGCAATAATACATTAATTTCGACCAAATGATTACATTAAAAAAGGTTATAGTGAGTCAATCTTAAAAGATAGACATATACTGTCGCAGACATTTTTTTAGATCATTTAAAGAGGAACAATTCTTTCATACATATATTTTGGGTAGCTCGAACCGTTTACGCAGCGCACGCAACGGAAGCTTTCAAGTATGAATATTTTTCCCCGTTTTTGTGACATTTTTCACTGCTGCTTAGCTCCTATTGGTCGCAGCGTAATGTTATATATCCTAAAGCCTTCCTCGATGAATGGACTATCTAACACAAAAAGATTTTTTCAATTCTAACCAGTAGTTCCTGAGATTAGCGCGTTCAACCAAACAAACAAACAAACAAACAAACAAACTCTTCAGCTTTATAATATTAGTATAGATTACCAGATAGTTTAATTCATTTAACTAACAAGAAGTTTAAAACGTGCGTGAAATCCAAACTAATAGGAAAGGCTTATTATAAAATCAGTGACTATGTAGAGGATAAAAGCGCGTGGATTTAGGACCTTCTGCACATGTGGCCTCCCTGGCGGTCCGTTAGTTCATTTGCCTCATCTTGTTGTTTTATCTTTCTCGAATAGCTTCCCCACGGTCTCTATTCGTAGAAACCTTTTGACATGCCTTGACATTCCTGTTAGGGTTTAGTTAGGACTACATGTCTTTTGTATGTAAAGCTATTTAATTAGATATTTGTTTTTTCTTTTTTTAATTATTGAGTTTAGTCTTTTTTTATTATTCTCATTCTTTTCGCATAGGCGACCTTTGTAAATGTGACAACAATGTAAATTTGTTGCGTGTCCCTTTTCATTTTTCTTCCATTTTGGATGTTATCATTTACAATAAACTAAACATTTTGCTATTTACGCTGTTGTCGCATATTTTTATATTTTTTAATATATAATTGTATTTTTTACATTGATGTTAACCTTTTTTTTAAAAGAGTAACCTATGGAGTTTCTTGCCGGTTCTTCTCCATTGGAATGACATTTTGGAACCTGCAACTAGAGTCAGTAATTTAACGTTTTAAAAGAGCTTAAAAAGGCCTACTTGAAATAAAAATATTTTGATTTTGATTTTTTTTGATTCACCTTGACTAGGAATTTACTCCTAGACTAGCTGTGCCAGCGACTTTGTTCGCGTGGATGACGAAACTTATCAATGAGTTTTTTTTTAATAATCCTTACAGCATGATTCAGTATTCACGCGCGATGGCTTATTAGCGTATTTCATGATTAAGTATGGTGTTTCTATACCGATTTCTATGATTCTTTTTTATTGAATAGGTAATAATGTTAACTTTTTTTAATTAGGGATGAGTGAGAGTATTAATACCGTTGCGGATCTTGAAACGGGGTAGTTTTACAGAGCATAAACGACTATAAATAAAAACTATAACATAGCAAAAGTTGTTTATTAGATATATATAACAAGTTTAGTCTTCAACAATTATTTGTATACTAGCTTTTGCCCGCGACTTCGTTCGCGTGGAATAGTGACTTCCGGCAGATTTTTGGTTTTACCAAATATTCTTTATTCAATATAGGCTACACAGTAGCACTTATCGAACGTCAAACACAAAATACAAAAACACAGACAGCACCCTAAGGGTCGGTTCATATCCGGCGGAAACGCACCGCGCACCATCGGCCGCGCAACGCCAGAACAAACAAACACGCAATGAGACATCCAACCCCCCACACCTGACGCGCTAACGCAACATCAGTTGAGTGTGAAAAGCCGAACGCCCCACCAGGCATCCGCCCGCCCCGGCGCCAAGCAACCGACAACACGCGACGCGCCCCCCGCCAGAAATGAACCGACCCTAAAACGCCCACCCTTCACCGCTTCCTAAGTGCTTTGGCTGAGGAGAAGAAACGGCGCAACAAACTCCCCAGCAACACGCTGTCTTTACAATTATACTGAACATCATTAAGGGACCGCGCCAAATAAACAAGTGTTTGAGGTACTATGAAGTTAAAAGTTCAGACACCAGTACACTGATCTTAACCAAGGTCAACAGAACGACCAGTCACCGCAAGCAGCACCCGTTCACGAGTATGACGCAAGGGTCAGCCATCCCCTCCCTCGCCATATTAGAGGGAAGGAGGAGACCCGACCCAAAACGCCACCGCAGGCAGTGACAACTAAGGGAGCATGACGAGACTGTTGCCGGCTCAAACAAATATAAAGCAAAAAAAAAAAAAAAAAAGGAAGTCCTCAAACACTGATTTACTGCACTGTCCCTTATCACAATAATATGAGTGGATACATAATTAAATTCTATAATTAATAAAATTATACATTAAAAAAAAGAAGACGAACAAATACCGTTCATTGGACATAGGTACACTATACCTACATTTGTATAATCGTACTAAAAATAAAATAAAAATAGGTAACAAATGTTACATACGAAATGTATGCCTATCAACACAAAGATAAATCAGGTTGTTTAAAAAAAAATAATAATAATAATAAAAAAATAATAATAATAATCCATACAGAACCGTCTTGTGTCTATCACGGCGACCAACTATGTTTATCATTTAAATAATCATTAATTGTGTAGTAAGCTTTTTCACATAGCTTATTTTTAATTGTGCATTTGAATGAGTTAAAGGGCAACTCTAACAAACTAATAGGAATTTTATTGTAAAAGCGAATACCAAGCCCCACAAATGAATTGTGTACCCTATGCAGCCGATGTGATGTAGAACATAACTTATGCCTATTTCTCGTATTTATACTATGGATGTCACTATTCTTGGCATACAAGTGAATATTTTGTCTTATAAATATTATATTTGCAAAAATGAATTGAGACGCTACAGTTAAAATACCTATCTCCTTAAATCGCTCCCTAAGAGTAACTCGAGAACCTAGCTGGTAAATGGATCTAACAGCTCGTTTTTGCAAAATAAAAATGGTTTCTAAATCCGCCGCTTTACCCCACAACAATATGCCATAGGACATGATGCTGTGGAAGTAGCTAAAGTAAACAAGACGAGCTGTGTCCACATCAGTGATCTGTCTTACCTTCCTAACGGCGTAAGCAGCGGAGCTAAGCTTACTCGCAAGGCACGAGATATGTGCCGACCATAGGAGTTTACTATCTAGCGTTATGCCTAAAAACACTGTTGATTCTACAGTCTCTAACACTTCATTATTAATAATTATATTAGGGCCAAGATTTTTTACGTTTGGCATAGAAAATTTCACGCATTTGGTCTTCTTCGCGTTTAAAACTAAGTTATTAGATGAGAACCAATGCGTAACCTTAACAAGTGCAGCATTTATCTCATTAAATTCGTGTCTATTCCTATCTACTTTAAAAATTAAAGAGGTATCATCTGCAAACAGCACGACGTCACAGATGCCTTTTAAAAAGAAGGGTAGGTCATTTATATAAACTAAGAACAAAAATGGACCTAATATTGACCCTTGGGGCACACCTAGCTTTACTGGTAGTCCGGTGGACCTATCACCATTGACATCAACGCATTGTAGTCGATCACATAAATAAGAGTTAATTAAATTAAGTGCTGTATTCCTAATTCCGTAATGCTCGAGTTTGCGAATTAGAGTACCATGATGAACGCAATCAAATGCTTTGGAAAGGTCACAGAACACCCCAATTGCGTTCTGCGAGCTCTCCCAGGCACTATAAACATGCTTTAGTAAAGCTACACCAGCGTCCGTAGTTGAACGTCCTTTAGTAAAACCGTATTGCTCGCTATGTAAGAGATGTTTCATATTAAAATGAATTAAAAGTTGTTTCAACATCAATTTCTCAAAAATTTTACTAAATGCGGGAAGGATCGATATTGGCCTAAAATTACAAATTTCGTTTTTATTACCTGATTTAAATAGAGGTATAACTTTACTACATTTCATAAGGTCAGGGAAGATACCTAAATCGACGCACTTATTAAAAATGATAGCTAGTGATGGGGCAACAATATTTATTATATTACTTAAAAGGTTTACAGAGATGCCCCAAAAGTCTTCGGTTTTCTTTTTATTGAGCGATTTAAAAGCATTTACTATATCTAAAGGAGTTACATGTTCAAAACTAAAAATATTATCACATACAGGCACAGTATTACGCAGTAGGTTTTCAGCCTCAGCTGCTGATGAATTTAAGGAGCTAGTTGTAGTTACAGGTATGTCAGTAAAGAAGTTATTAAAAATTTGTGCAATGTCGTGGGCTTTATTTACTAATTGATTGTTAAAAATAATCTCTAGTCCGTTTTCTTGTTTCTTAAGCTTACCAGTTTCTTGGTTGATAATGTTCCAGGTAGCTTTTATTTTATTCGAAGAATTTTTGATTTTATCGTTAATAAATTTTGACTTAGCCATAAAACAGACTTTTTTGAATAATTTTGAATAATTCCTTACATAAGTTACAAACGAAATATCAAAGTTATATTTTTTCATACCATATAGCTCATAAAGTCTAGCTCTACTTTTGTAGATACCAGCAGTGGCCCATTGGTTAAAAGAGGCTGAAGTGCACTTGACATGTTTAGTTTTACACTTAAAAGTAGCTTCAAACTCATTTTTTACAACATCAAAAAGTGCTCCATAAATGTCATTAGGATTGTCGCATCCAAAAAATGATGGCTGTATTTTGGACTTGATGCTGTTTTTAAAACGAGTACACCGGTGCGCTGTGTATGGCCTACTAATAACCTTTTTAGGTTTATTTACAACTAAATGTGGAAAGCTTGCAAATTGACCACAATGATCAGAAGTAACATCTGTTAAAATAAACTTATTATTCGCTTCACTATTACAAAATATGTTATCTAAGCAAGTTGCAGAAGATGCCGTTATCCTAGTTGGTTCGCAAAACAGGTTATTCAAATTAAAAGACTTAAATAAATTAAGGAGTCTGATAGACATTGGCGTTGATTCTAATATATTTACATTGAAATCCCCACATACTATAATCCGTTTCTTACTACTTTTAATTTTAGAGAGTGAATCTTCCATTACTGATACAAATAAATTAAAGTCACTCAAAGGGTGTCTATACACACAAATTATAAGAAATTGCTCTAATTCAACACAAGACAGCTCAATAGTGCGCTCGATAGAAAGGTTCACAATATCAAGACGTTCTTTACATTTTAATTTGTTGGAAACAATAATAAGTGATCCTCCCCGAATGGCACTCTTTCTTACAAACGCACTTTGTATGGAATAAAACGAACTATTAAAAATCACTACCTCATGGGCTTTTAACCAGTGTTCGGTTAAACATAATAAATGAACACTATAATTTTCAATAAATAAACTTAACTCTAATTCCTTGCCGGAGAGACCTTGCATGTTTTGATGAACAACATTCAATTCATGCAGCCCTCCCGTTGTCCTATCTTGTAGTTTAAATTACAAGAAGTATATAGGCTGTTAGTACTATTACTAACATTATCAAAATCATAAGATACAAAATTAGTATCTTTATCTTGTAAATTAGTACATAAACTGTTAGTACTATTACTAACATTATCAAAAACCTTAGGTACAGCATAAGTACCGGTATCCTGTAAATTATATGCTAACAACTTAGCAATACGTCGCTTATTCATAGATGATATATACATATTGTACTGTGTGAGTCTAAATCTACTAATAAACTTATTTGTTTCAAAGTACAAAATTGAGCTATTGTGTAGATGTGTTATGTTATAAATTAACATATTTAAATTATAAATGTGCCTATTCTCTTCATGAGTTAAGCTACTAGAGTAAGGTAGGGCACAGAAAATAAATTTACAATCATATCTTACACTTAAGTATAACATTAAATCTACACAATTTATAATATCTGTTCTACTCACAGCCAGACCATCACCATACAATAATATGCTTGTTGAGCCGGAGTTAAGCTCAGTCGAGGCAATATGACTTGTTAATTTATTTAAACTAGCACCAGGCAAACAAGTATTTAATACACACTGCTGGGAAAAAGAACTAATTAAACTACCAAAACCTTGACCTAGTTTATCTGAATAGATGTATGTACCTATTTTATTTACTACACATGTATTTGAACTTTGCAAAGTATTAGATTCTAAAACAGGTTCAGGAACCACAGGAAGCAGAGGTTCAACACTCTGAGTATTGGCAGGAGGTGGCGAGCAAGAACAGGTACAGCACAGATTGTTGGTCAGGGACTCATATCTTTCTGCATTGTACCTGACTAAGTCAACTAACTCACCGGCCTCCACCATGCGTTCACTAAGATCTTTCTGGGACGCTTGATATTTGTTGAAAATATCCTTCAGAGTATTTTCCCTCGATTCAAGCTGCTCCTGAAGTAAAGCTGTATCCTGATCATACTTTAACCTACCCTGAATTAATTCCCTATTCAAGTCCTGCAGATGACTTGTTAAATATAGATGTTTTTTCCTAAGAGAATTATTTACCTTATTAATATTCTGAAATCTTTGACATTTTTTATACTTTCTGATAGTTTTATTTAATTTAATATATTTTTTAAGTTTATTATGACTATTAAAAATGGGATATACAGCTCTAGAATCATCTCCTGTCAAGTCAATAGTAACAGTATTCCTATCACTAACAAATGCAGATCCACTATCAACCAACTCATTATAAAGGCTACAGGTGGTCGCAGCCTGCTCCTGAACTTTGACTACTTTGAGTGAGGTAATGGTCTTATGTGCCTCACTTAATTCAAATTCAAGTTGTGATATCCGATCTAAGGCCTGCTCATGAGTGCCCATACACTGTTGGAACTCTGAAACTATTTGACGGAGGTTACAATGTTCATTAAGGATCTCTGTGTGAGAAACATGCAATTCTGATAGCTCAATCTTTAAGCTAGTGTTCTTATCAATAATATTCTTCACTTCTAATTCACTATCATCTCTTTCCCTTAGCAGCGCATCACAAAGGTTCTTGGCCGACTCCAACTCCTTCAGCGTAGCCCTCAGTTTCTCCTCCATGGATGCAGCTCTGCGGGTCTGCATATTGATTAGCAGACCTCAGATGCTCCTGAAAGTTATTAAAAGGGAGTTAAGTGTAAGGGAAGAACTTTAGAGAAATGGGAGTGACAGTTAAGATTAGTTGGGAAAAGAAGAACTAAATGGATAAGATTGAAATAATTTACCAATTACTATAACAGTTTGTTGGAAATAGGAAAAATGGGTTCAGGAAAAAGTAAAACAGCAACTCGCGTCAACCATATTTTATTTCAAGTGAAGCATAGTAATACGTTTTTAAGAACGTTTGAACAATGAAGTATTGGCTGATTATTGACTGCCAGTAAGAAGTCAATGTAATGAGGTTTTATATGTTGAATGAATATTTGTATATTCCAACAGTCGCCCTCAAATATTTATTTAATATTTATAATTATATCCATTTAGAAATATATAATTTAATCATGACTATACCATTACTGTTTTGGTATTGACATTTTAAATTTAAATGGATTGATAATAACTTTTGAGTAAGAAATACAATCGTCTTATAAAATTATACAGTTAAGAATTATAATTATTACAAAGAAAAACACTTAAAATTATAAAGTCTTATAACACTTAAATAATTAAATTAACTTTATCTTATTCTATATCCAGGAACTTCAGTTTTAAATATTAACCATTTTCGTGAAATATCCAATAGATTTTCTATGGAAATATGTTTTGGGTTTATTGCTTTATTAGTACATAATTTGTCCTCCTAAAATTGTACTTGATATCCATCAATAGTTATGAAACTATTGTGATTTGTGGGGTTATTTATAAAACGAATGCAACTGATATTGTCACCAAAAATTACAATTTGCAGTGCAATTGGAATTAAAACGCAATGACTTTATGCAGATTGCTTTCTTCGTTGAAAATGCAACGATATTGTACAATTATCAAACGCTTTAAATATGCGCAGTTCTGTACTTTTCTATATATTATACAATTATTGAACAATGAGTATGTGCCCCTTTCTAATTATTTTGTCAATTAGTTCACCCCCTCAATCGGAAAATGCATAGCCAACTATAACTTCTACTAAATACACTATCACATTTTAATTAATTTAATTAACACGGTTCAGAGATTAATTTTAAGCTAAGCGTACTTTTGATGCAGTTGTTTCATAAAAGAAAAGAAGCATTTTCTCGATTGTACGTTATTTTCACTCTGTTATCGACTTAGTATTTAGTACAGTATAGTATCCGGTCGCTTACAAAACATTATACCTGATAATTGTCAGAGTTTAACAATAAACATATAATTAACTAGCGGTCGCCCGCGGCTCCGCCCGCGTGGACCATTGGATTTATTTTGGATTTTTCCAAAATAAAATTTAGCCTATGTTACTCGTGGATAATGTAGCTTTCGAATGGTGAAAGAATTTTTAAAATCGGTCCAGTAGTTTTTGAGCCTATTCATTACAAACAAACAAAGTTTTCCTCTTTATAATATTAGTGTAGATTTCGAATAAAATGATGATTTGTAAGATTCAGTAATTATTGAAGAATTTGTGAAAAAAACAAATTTAATACGAAGATCTTATACGAAGATCTTCTATTTTAAGTAGCTATATCTAAGTTAATTTTGAAGTTCAATAAATTACCACCGCTTCCTAAGTGCTGTAGCTGTGGAGAAGAAACGGCGCAACAAACTCCCCAGCAGCACCCTATCGCCAAGTTGAATATGAAGGTTCTTGATTGATATCAATTTACCATCACTTCTATTTCATTTAAAACTATCATATTCAAATGCTTTATTAAACCTTTTCCATAAAATTGTAAAGTTAATCTCTGGTACAAAAACGTTAACGTTGACATATAGGACAATATAATATAAACTTTCCGTAGAAAATTAAATACATATTTCGTAAATAAAAAATACAGAAAATTACATGTATTTTATGTAATTAAATAACATATAGAACTTTTTAGACATAAATCAACTTTGAAGTTCTTGCTTCAATAATTTAAATATTTTTGACTTTTTCATATTTTGAAATTTATTTATTAGTACATACTAATATTAAAATCAAAATTAATATTCCGACCAACAAGTGCAAACGTTTATAAATAAGACTTCAAGTTTGATTTCCATGCTATTCTGTGTTGTATGGCTTTTAATTTTAACCATTTATAAGAATCAGTTCTATTATAATCGTTAGTATATTTGAATTTAGTATTTATTCAAAAATGCAATTAATAAAATAAAATCTAGATCAATATTTTGTTTATAATCTCTTTAAACTATTTGTATCCTTTCTCTTCTAAATTTAGTAAATGAATCTGCGTCTCAGTTTACTAGACAATGGTCCAACATCTGAGCTTTCAGCAAGGTTCTTGTGTTCGTTGCCTTTTAACATGCCTATTAACATTGCCGATTTATAATCGGACTTTCTAATTTCGGCGGGAATTTGAACATCTACAGACCTACAAGAATCATAAGTAATGATTCGTCAAAATATCTTGAGCAACGAGAAATATATAACCATTTGTCTCGTTACTAACGATGTTTTGGTCAAATTTCTATCGACAGACAAATAAAACTAGGAGGGTGTTGTTTGTCTGCTATGTCACATTTTGCATGGTGTTTTATTATATTCTGGCGCTTTTGTGGAATGTCTGTTTTTAAAATACGTTGCCGTATTATAAACAGCTTCATCAAGTAAAGATTTCGCACTTGTTACCAATGCTTGAATCATTTTGGTTAACGTACGATTTATGCACGCAGCGACACCATTTTGCTGTGGACTATATGGTACCATCAATTATTGATACTTTTCCCTTTATTAAAGTTATAGTAATATAACTATGATGTATAGAATTGTATTTAATAGCAATGTTTACATCTTCGGTTGTGAATGTCACAAATCAAAAACATCAAAATGAATAAGAAGTAACGTTCGATTGGTATTTTAAATTATCTTTAAAATAAATTGTGATTGTTTACCAAATATACAACACATTTCTTACACATAACTTAATAAGTAGTAATGTATATATAACATAACATAACATACCATCACGCCTGTATCCCCGAAGGGTTAGGCAGAGATGTACCAATGTACACCCACAGTTCGCCGGTATGTTCAGGTCCCATGTAATAGGGGGCGAGCCTATTGCCACTAACCGGGCACAAATCCAAACTCCGACCTGCTACTGAGAATTTCATAGAAAAAACCAATAACACCTTGGTCGACTTGGGAATCGAACCCAAGACCTCTAGCGTAGCAGTCGCGCTTAGCGCCACTAGGCCAACGAGGCAGTTGGCAGGAGGCAGGCAATGTATATATTACCAATCATTTTACCATCATACTTGACAATAACATTTTTTGAGAAAATTATTTATTTATTCTTGTAGAATAAATAAATAATTTATTTAAAATTTAATAAATTATGTATGTACTCACAATAGTTTAATTAAATGTCGCATAAAATTTGTTTATAATTTAAAACATCTTGATCTTCGCAACTGTTTTAAATAATGTTTAAATATCACGACTCATCTACCTCAAAAATGATACTGAAAAAGCTGTTAGTTTTATCACTGGTCATATAGCATTTAGTTATTTTTATTTTATATTTGATAACCATTATTACAAAAATAACCGACGTACCTGTCTGTTAAATGCTATTTATCAATAACAAATTTTACCGTATTTCGGATGAATATGAAACGTCTTCAATAATTCTTAAAATGCTTAACCTCGTGGTCGCAGCGCTCCTCTCTCTTTGAGTAGCTTAACGTAAGATGCGAACGCCTCACAACTGATTAGCGGCATCAGAATCTAAAAGAAAACATATTTCATTATCAGTTTACCGATCATCGGCAATATTGGTTAACTTTGGAGAACATAGAAACGATACTGTCCTTGTAAGCATTTCAGGGTTAAACATTGTTTGTCGTTTTCTCATAGCTAGTAGATTCACCATTTTCCTGCATCTTCTTGACTAAAACGGTAGTTCTTTTTAACACGGTTTCAAAGTCCATCATAGTAACTCTATATTTAGCAAATGTATACTGAGTATTTCTGGGTTGAAATATTCTCTCTTCTTTGAGTAGTTTGGTTTTTCTTAGAAGATGGGTTGTGAGTTGAGATTGAGAACCGTTTGCTGTTAGCATAGCAACAAACCTAGTTTAAGCGTAGGTTTAGCTTTCATGATATACATCAAGCGTGTTTTAATAAGCTGAAGTGTTGTTCGCCGAGTGTTATGAGTTATGACATCGTCGCACATCGTAAGCCTTTTGCAATCTTGTTGTTCTTCATTTGGGAAATATTCATTTCCTTCATTCTTCGTGTGGGGAATTGTAATCTAGTAGTATATGTAGCTAAATATTTCTTTTATTCCAGAACAAATCTTTGTGTCATGTGCATGTTCATTTGTTTTGTGTCTAGATGTAATTTTATCTATATTAAGCATGTATTGAAAAAATATATTAGTATACATATCTGTTGTCTGGTCCCCATAGCACAAACTCCGCCTTAGTTCAGGATCTGATGGCCGTGTGAATTTTCACAAGATATTTTTATTTCGTAGAAATATTATCACAACACTTACATTTAATTTTGAACTAATTAATTCGCGCAGTTACTAAAACGGCCTGGGCCCATAACCTGTTGGAAATAGGAAAAATGGGTTCAGGAAAAAGTAAAACAGCAACTCGCGTCAACCATATTTTATTTCAAGTGAAGCATAGTAATACGTTTTTAAGAACGTTTGAACAATGAAGTATTGGCTGATTATTGACTGCCAGTAAGAAGTCAATGTAATGAGGTTTTATATGTTGAATGAATATTTGTATATTCCAACACAGTTAAATAGAAATTAATGAAAAGCAGTAGATTTATGTAAAAACTATGCACACTTAACTATTAAAATTATTAATCATAAGAGGGTAAATCAATGTAAGTAGGTACTGGATTTTAATACTCTTGGTTTCTTACTTAACTATGAGAGAGTATCAATATTGAACTACGGTGAGGAATAACAATTAAATAAATGAAGTTAATGTTGTTTAAGCATAACAGTCGAACGTTAATAAGTTTGCAAAAATAATTTTGTACTTTGTTCAGTCTGTCAAACGGACCTTTGATAAATCTTTTTGGGAATAAAATAATATGCAACCAGCACAATAGTCTCTAGAATAACCTATATTTGATTATTAGAATACTGATATTATTTAGATAAAACAAAATACTCATCTGGTTTATGTGATGATTTCAAATCCGATCCGTTGCGATGACAGCCGGTAGATTTTTTCACTGTTTTACTGGTATTTCGTAGAAAAAGCTTTCACTAGGACAATTTTTATAACAGTACTATATGTGACTAATTACTTAAACTATAATTTATATAAGATTAACAATAATTAAGAATTTAAATTGATTAAAATTACGAGACACGGTTTTTGACACAACCGGTCGTCAGTGTTGCCAGAGCAAAAAAAAAAAACCACCCACATAGTTCCCGATCTCGCGGGATCTCTTCAAAAATGAAATGTGGAAGATGCGCGATCTATTTCGATCCCAACGCCATCTATCGAGCATAGTGACAACTCGGATTATTTATCTATACTCCGTTCGGACATTTTCTTTGTACTAAAAGTTTTATTATATTGATATTATTTTTTTCATACCTTTTTAAGTACTATTTATTTACTTTTTTCCGATGAATTCAAACAATAACATGAACCGAACTCGTGTAACGATCGACACCATTGCGCGATCACCAACTCGACATATAGTACTAATAGTCTATACTCCGTTAGAGCATTTTCTTTGTACTAAAAGTTGTATAATAATTATTATATTTTCATACCTTTTTACTATTTATTTACATTTTTCCGATGAATTTTCAGTACTGAATTGATGCCGACGCTTGACCAATAGATGGCGCTGTATGTCCGGAATAAATTTTATTTTTTATTTTATTTTTTGTAATAAAAACTATCCTATGTCCTTTCTCAAGTTCCAAACTATGTCTGTACCAAATTTCACACAAATCGCTTCAGTAGTTTAGGCGTGAAGCAAAGACAGACAGACAGACAGACAGACAGACAGAGTTACTTTCGCATTTATAATATTAGTTTGGATTTGTAACCAAAATTCTAAGATCAAAATTCTAGTAGTCTTAAATTCTTAAATCTAATCTATCGTTGATTCTAATTGGTCCAATGCAGCAATGGTAATACAATAACAGTACTTAAATAATGTCAGTCAGCATCCTTAAAATACTAATTTAATTTGACACAGTACCTATATCACATTCGTTATGATTACTGGTATTATACAAAAGAAGGGAGTTAAATCACTTAATAATAAACAATGTTAACATTAATATGAACATAATAGCTAATTATTTAAGTACAACAAAGTCAAACTAAATTACGTAAGTTCAAACAACAAACAGGGCAAAATGTACTTTTACAAGCAAAAACATAAACCGTTCGTCAGTCGGAGTCGTGCGCGCTGCTGGTGTCAATCCTCTCGACCTTCAGCGCATCGTTCATGCGCACCTGGATGATCATTTTCACGATCTCCGGCTGCAGCCGCAGCGCCGACGCCTCCGGCAGACACCGCAACAGCGACGCTATGTACTTCCCGAAGTGCTCGAAAACATCCTCTTGTCGTGGCATTGGAGTAACCATACTGACGACGTCGTTTGTGACTCTGGACAGGTTGGGATACACTTGGCCTATGTTGCTCGTGTCTAGGGTTCTGTCTGCCTGTTCTGTTCGTTGGCTCGAGTTGGAGACCCTTCTTCTCTTGCTCTGCTGCTGGGAGTCCGAGTTGTCGTTGTCACATTGGATGGTCTCGCAGTAGGAGCTGGTCTCCGACGCGACGGACTCGTGCTGCGTCTCCCAGTCTTCCTGACCTGATAGATAACTCTCATCACATTCCATTTTCACTTTCACTGCTTGCTCGTCCTCGTTCCTTCGCTGAAAATAGAAAATCGTATAAGAATGTTAAGTAAATCCAATAAGACTAAGTCCGAGGGATTATTTACTTACTCGATTTACAAGAATGGCGGTCTTGGCTGATTGCAAGTGCGGACGCATGAACGAGTCCATTATCGAAAACCATTGCACCTTGGGTTTGTAGATATCAGGCGAATCTTCGGAGCCTTCCTTTTCAATGCTTTGTACTATCTTCTTTAGTTCCTGACAGTAAGAGTTTCTTAGATTCTTCAATTTAAGTAAGACATGTTGTGGCCCGAAGTTAGGTATGTTAAGGACTCGTGATATTCGCTCGGCTGCCTTGGCTCGTTTCAATCTGTGTGGATAGTCATCTAGAGAGGTATTCCAGAGACATTCCTCCTTCTTGATTTCTTGTACCAGTTGTAGTGTTTTCTTGTCGGTGATCCGCAGTATGGAGTTGCGCGTGATGTCCATGTTGTCGTGCGAGCGCTCGCGGCGTGTGGGTGCAGGGGGCCGCGGGGGGAGGGGAGGTGCACACGCGCGTGCACGACTCGTCTGCTCGCTCGGCGTGCTCACGCCTGACTGACGCCGTGCTGCGGCCTCGCACGCACCCAGTCGTATTCCCCGGGCTTCTAAGCCTTTGTGTGATATTATAGCGATTTGTTTTCGTGGCGTGATCAGAATTGCAAGCGCTATAAGCTTGCGCAGCGCAAAAAAAATATTGAGCTCATGTTTACTTCGTCTTACTTGTTACAGGCACTTCTTTCTTAACAAGGATTAATTCTCGTGCCTTTACGCTGTTAAACATTGACAAGTAAGAAAATGCAAAAAAGTAAATGGTGTTTGACTATTCGACCATAAGTATAATTAATTGATATAGGCTCGGATCACCTTCAATATGGGACAAATGCAGCTTGGCACAAGGTGGGCACGTACAGAACACCTCTGTCGGCCCCTTTGCGTAAGTATATAGGTAGGTATATAATACAAGAGGGATATTACATACTAAATACAAGCTTAGTTCCGTCGCAACATAAATAGCGTAAACAGGACACCCTCGTTCAAACGGCGGTTATAAACAGTTTCAAAAACAGCTGACTGCAGACTTTTTCTAAGATCAGCTGTAGGGTTTTTTATGTTGGGCCCAGGTTCGATTCCTGGTATTTTATGGCCGCCTTCCGCCGACTCCGGGGAATCTCCCTAACAACGCGTGCAATGTTTTTTGTCGGGTGTACCCAACGGGCACGCTAGTGGGTTACTAAACAGGTACAATATTAAGCTATTTATAAAGTAAAGAATAATAATATTAATATAATAATATTTATAAAATATAAAAATAATAATATTTATAAAGTAAAGAATAATAATTATAAAGACTGCCTCGTTGGCCTAGTGGTGCTAAGAGCGACTGCTACGCTAGAGGTCTTGGGTTCGATTCCCAAGTCGACCAAGGTGTTATTGGGTTTTTCTATGAAATTCTCAGTACCTAGCAGGTCGGAGTTTGGATTTGTGCCCGGTTAGTGGCAATAGGCTCGCCCCCTATTACATGGGACCTAAACATACCGGCGAACTGTGGGTGTACATTGGTACACCTCTGCCTAACCCCTCGGGGATACAGGCGTGATGGTATGAGAGTATTATAAACGTAAGAGTAAACAAATATAATCAGAAAGCTCCGAACTACTAAGCTATCGGGAGTTACACGTGTTATTGTGAGTCAGCCATAAAAGATAGACATATTATGCTGTTGTGGGATATTTTTAACCGACTAAAAAAAAGGAGGAGGTTCTCAATTCGGATGTTTGTATGTTTTTTATATAATTTTATGTACTTAGAACATTTCCGTCATACATGATTTCTATGTAGCTGGTTAAAGCTACATAGAAATCATGTATTATATGCATTAACGCTGCACACGTGACGGAAGCTTAAAAAATGGAGTAACTTCTCCCGTTTTCTCAACATTTCCCTTCACTGCTCTGCTCCTATTGATTGAAGCGTGATGAAAAATATACTATAACCTGCCCAGGAGTATGAACAATATTTGTACCAAGTTTCGTTAAAATCCGTAGAGTAAGTAGTTTTTGTTTCTATAAGGAACATACAGACAGACAAAAATTTTACTGATTGCATTTTTGGCATCAGTATCGATCACTAATCACCCCCTGATAGTTATTTTGAATATATATTTTATGTACAGAATTGAATTCTCTACAGATTTATTATAAGTATATTTATTTATTTATTTATTAAAAAAGGCTCTCCAACAGCTTCTGTGTATATGAGATCATAAACAGGTATAGGATTACACGACTTGGACTTACACAGTTGCCAATAATAGGTTAGCCAACATTTACAATGGAAAAGTGAAAACAATTTAAATTAAAATTAAAAAATAAGTAAAATTAGAGCAATAAAACAAAAACTTAAATTTAGGGGTATACACAAACTTAGACAATGGAAAAAGAACAATAAAAATATTCATAAACAAAAATGCAAAAATTAGAAATAAAAAATTAAAAACAAAATAAAAACATAACATAACAAGGTTACTAGTAGCTTTACTTTAATTTACAGAACATTGTGTTGCGACTTTCGAGACTCCAGTAATTGGGCTTTAAAGATGTTTAGGGAGACTTGGTAGATATCAACATCGGGTGAGGATTTTATGTATAAATTCATCTCTCTACTTAGCCTGAGAAGTGGCGAGTTTACCCCAATATTTGTGTTGGATGTTTGAGTATTATATAAGTTAGTAATGGGGTATCTAGGTATATTATAAGGTACTTTCAGTTCAACACGCTCCACCAGTTTAATGCAGTCTAATTTGTTATTTAGCAACTTGTAGAAGAACATGAGATCATGCATTAGTCGACGGTCGCGAAGAGTGTTCATTTCGTAGCATTGGACACGTTGGTCATATGGACATCGAGGAGATATCTTACCACAGGCATAAGCTAGGTGTTTTGTGAAAGCTCTCTGCACGTTTTCAACTCTCTGTGAGTGTACCGCATAGTGCGGGTTCCATACCACGCTTGCGAATTCTAAGTGACTAAGTACGAACCAAGGCGTTATAAAGTACGATTTTCGTTCTAATAAGTTTAAATCCTCTAGTACTCCTCTTGAGGAATCCAAGAAGTCGGGCAGAGTTCGTGACGATGCTATTAACATGACTAATAAAATTAACTTTGCTATCCATAATGACGCCAAGATCACGAACCTCATTGACGTTGTTTAAAAATGTTCCTTTTACATTATAGGAGACTATATCGGATTGTTTCTTCCTGGTAAAGCGAATGTGACTACACTTTTGGAATAGTAATAGTAATAGTAGTAATAGAAAAGTATAGATAATAATAATATTCCGGGACAACTCACACACGGTTATCTGATCCCAAGCTAAGCAGAGCTTGTGTTATGGTAACCAGACAACTGATAAACATACTTATATATTTCTAAATACATACATATTATAGATAAATTACACCCAGACAACCAGAACAAATGATCGTGCTCATCACACAAACATTTGTCCTGGGTGGGAATCGAACCCACGACCTCCGGTATAGCAGTCAGGGTCACTAACCACTAGACCAACAGGCCCGTCAAAGATGATTTCCAGTGGTAATATAATTAAGTTTTTAATTCTGTAACAAGAGGCTGTATTATACAGTAGGTACGTTGCTGTGCGGGTCAGATAGGCAGTCGCTTTTTGAAAAATACTGATTAAAATATTTAGCTGCATTTGTTAAGACTAAGCCGACCCAACGTATTTAGGAAGAGCCTAGGCTAGTCTTGTTTTAATAATTAAAGATGGGTAGTAAGAGCAAAATTAATAGGTAGGTATAAAAACCAGATTTATAAAATAAATAAAAGAAATAAGATTCTTGAAGAAAATTCATTTTTGTTAATTTTGATTTATTCTCAACATACCTAGTTAGTTTTTTTTAATAGAATGTAGACTTTAATAATTAGACAAAAGTAATCAAAAACAACTTCATGTACCCGACAACATGATTCCAATTTAAATCCATACGAATTTTTGAGCACCCCTCGTCCGCCTTTATTGAATTTCCGAACCCCAGCCAGACACCCTCGTTTTAACCCTTGTTGTCTCCCCTTCCTCCCCTATGCGTTGCATCTAGCTATAGTCCACAACACAGAAGATTCTAGAAACAAAAACCGGCCAAGTGCGAGTCGGACTCGCGCAGGGGGTTCCGTACAAACGTAAAAAAATATGTGTAGAGAGGTCAATTCTGTACATGAAATATATTTTTAAAATAACTATCAGGGGGTGATTAGTGATCGATACTGATGCCAAAAATGCAATCAGTAAAATTTTTGTTTGTCTGTCTGTCTGTATGTTCCTTATAGAAACAAAAACTACTCGACGGATGGTACAATTATTCTCAATTTAAAGCCATACGAATTTTTGAGCACCCCTCGTCCGCCTTTATTGAATTTCCGAACCCCAGCCAGACACCCTCGTTTTAACCCTTGTTGTGTCCCCTTCCTCCCCTATGCGTTGCATCTAGCTATAGTCCACAACACAGAAGATTCTAGAAACAAAAACCGGCCAAGTGCGAGTCGGACTCGCGCAGGGGGTTCCGTACAAACGTAAAAAAATATGTAATGTAACAAAAAATTTAGGTTTTCGGAATTTTTCCTTTATATGTGCTATTAAACATTGCTTCATGCCAAATTTCAAGCGGCTTAAATTGCTATTTCTTTTGATTGCGTTGACATAAAAGTTTTATTTTGTTACAGCTTAAAGGTATTATAGACCTGAGTATTTGATATGAATTTCAATTTAATACCTCTACGCGTTCATGAGAAAAGTAGTAGTATATTTAAAATTTTCAAAAATATTTTTAATTTTGTGAAAACTAAAAATTTAACGTTTTCGCAATTTTTCCTTTATCTGTACTATAAGAAGTTACTTAGTACCAAATTTCAAGATTCTATGTTCACGGGAAGTACCCTGTAGGTTTTGATTCCCGTGCGAGCTTCGAAAATTTGCGGCATAAATGGCTGTATCTTTTGATTGCTTTGGCTTTGAAGTTTCATTTTTTCACAACTCCAAGGGACACAAGACCCGAGTATTAGATATAAATTTCAGTTTGATACCTCCACGCGTTCCTGAGAAAAACGGTCTTGACAGACGGACGGACGGACAACGAAGTGATCCTATAAGGGTTCTTTGAGGTACGGAACCCTAAAAACAAGTCTATCGATACAAATAAACAACTACAGCGCACTCCGCTCCAAGTTATTCAATATTTGTCGAAAATTAGTTAAATGCACCCAATAGGGGACCGTTTCAACGCAGACGGCGGGTCCTCATTGGTTGGTTTACTGCGCATGCGTCAATGTAACGATCTTTTAAGAGACGCAACCGGCAACGTTGGGGCTAACGAGCGTCAGTCTGTGATTCCTGCAGGTAGAAGTACGACGTCACCATGCCGGTCCGCAAACAACAGTGAGTTTAATTATTTATTTGTTTAATCCCTGCTAATTATAAACATCCAGACCTATTTCCAGTAAAACAAATCTCTCAATTTCATAGTACTTTTTTTTTATGGTGCCTACTTTGTCTTTCACGCGGTATAAATAGAACAGTCAAAACAATCAAATGAAATAAAAATTGATTGTTTCTATGTTTATTTTTGTGTTCTGATAACATTCTGGGCTAAAAATTTGTACCTCTCATACAAATCAATTGATTAATCTATAAATGCATTCATATCTCAAACAAATGAATTGCTCGTTTCCCTAAACACTAAATAGAAACTCGCATTAAAAATCATATCCAAATATCGCGATCAATAAATGTAATTAAAATCGGAAATTCCCCGTTATAGACCTACCGGCTATCCCACGTGGCGGCCATTTTGTTCTTGTATCACCGGACCCTAACACATACGTTTTTATTTTACAGTTACCAACGCCCCGAGAAGTTCGATATGGAGAAGGCTACCAAGGATGTAAGTATTTGCCTCTGACTTCCAACAACCAGAAAATCCCTACTTCATAACTCGAAGACAATGCATCGATACCATCAATTTAAGATTGCAATACAAACAAATAACTTTGATTCTAAACACAAGCTGTTTATGCGCAATAAGATACGAAAAAAAAACTTCAACTGCACAGTTTTCTTTTAGTTTAGTCATTAAAATGTGAATTTAAATCTATTGTTTTTTCAGGAGCTGATGGACGAGATCATACGTATCACCGTCTTTGACTACAAGGCACTCCGTAAGTACTCAACTGTTGTCCCTATTTAAATGGATTTTTTTGGCAATATACTAATAATGATGTCCGTACTTCCAGGTGCTAAGATGGCCAACTCTCCGATTCCGGAGTCCGAGCGTGAGTTGGTAAATTTCATGAAGGTTAAATATGCTATGGAGTCGAAACTGGTGGATGGGTACTTGAACAAGTTGCAAGAGGCCATGAGGGATACTCCACCAGGGTTTATCCACTCCGCCATTGCGCGGCGCGAGCGCGAGATCCGTGAGAAACTGCGAGCGCGTTAGCATCCCGCTTCGGGAGCGGCTCTAGTCCAGCCGCCGCTCCTGTCGCAGCTATGCAGCTTCTACATCAAGTGCATCCTCGTCATACTAAATTTTTGTGTTGTCTTTCATTATTTAGCCAAAATTGATTTCAAGTATTGGTTCAATTATTGTTATGAGTTCTTTTTTGGCTAGGAACGGTCTAGTCTAGTTAGGAAGGGAATGTAATGGTGATCATCTGAATGTGTCTTGTAGGCAAAGCAACAGGCATTGACTTGGAAAGTTGTAAGACTTAGTGAGTTGGGTAACACCCGGGTAGGCATTAGAAAAGTTTGTGAAACTTTATTTTTTATTATTTTGGAGGCACAGCACTTCACATCATTTTATAATTTTTTGAAAAATATCAATTTTAACTTCAACTTCAGGTTTTTTAATGTAGTTTCTTCTTTACTTGATCTGGACGCTGCGTGTATTTGTCGTCTGGACATTTTAGAGTACTATTGTATGTCATTTAGCCCTCCCACTGTATAGGGACTACAGGGTTGGCATTTATTTTGTAAGATGACTGATATCGTTCTCAAGAACATGTTTGTATAACTATATACATTCTATATCATTGTATTGGAACCTCAATCTGAGAAGATCTGAATGATTTCTATAATAAATGTATTTCTTTGTGTGCATTGCGTGTGTTTTTTTTATACCTATCCCTAACTCCTGAGTATGTGAATAAACTTGTTGAAAGAATTGAGGGTCTACTCTTGGGTTCAACTCCCAGGCTGAACAAAATTTCACCTCATTATTGAATTCAGCCCGGAAAATATAACTTTTCAATTATTGAGATATTAATGCACTTTTGGCATGTCTGCCAACTGCGTTTACCTCAACTTAGGCCGAGATTTTACAAGAAAATGAGAATAAATAATAAAATATCTAGAATCAATTTAAAATGCATGGAATCCTTACTTCCTTACTAATATTATAAATGCGAAAGTTTGTTTGGATGTTTGTTACTCTTTCACGCAAAAACCACTTAATGGATTTTAATGAAACTTGACAATAATGTAGTAATTTATAAAAATAGTGAATGAATTGTCATTCACGCGGGTGAAACCGCGGGGCACAGCTAGTAAATAATAAATAAAATCAATAACAAATGCAAGAATAGGTCAAAGCAATTTTCTAGAAATTATCGTCTATTTCAGTACTACTGGTAAATACCACCTTGCAGCCTTGGTTTGATAGATTGGCTTTTAATATTTAAAGGGTTGAATGCAGCAAGGCTGAAAGGGGAAAACTGCAATATTAATGCAATAAAGTCATCAAATATTTACATATAGATCGATACATGCATCATTACATATTTATGAATCGTAACTAGGGCAGGTAATGCTAAAGGCAGGGGTCAGAAAAGACGCATGTGCAGTGAGGTGCATCTGCAATGCGAATATCGACCCATTAAAAGTAAAACTAGTGTGTCTACGACTGGCTTTGAAGCCTAGGAAGATGGATACTAGATATTACTTATATGAAATGTGTTTCTGTATGTTTGTTTTGTCAAATCTTGGAAACTGAATTAAACCACTTATTGACTTCCAATTGAGATGAAATACGTATACTATATATCAGCCACTTTAAAGAAATAATGACCGTGCTTTGGGATTATGAACCTTAATTCAATGACTAACAGTTCAGTTTCCATCACATTCAAATTACTTTTAGGCCCTTTTCGGTAATATTTGTCATTCTAAAATGAACTTAAACACATGTTGTCAAAGTTGATAATTGCGTAATTAGTAATAACGTTTAATTCTCTTTCCAGATTGGCTTTAGTATAAGTTCAGTATCAATAATAAAATATAATATTATGGTACTTTCGAGCTGGTCTGATGATGGAGCCAGAAGGTGGCCATAGGAACTCTGTAACGAAACGACGCAATCCCAGCGTGTTTGGTTTTGTTTGATTTGTCTTCACAAGTACTTTGTTAACATATGACACGATTTACTTGTTCGTTTATCATTTGAATCGTATTTAATTTTTAAGAAAACCTTATTTTATTAGAAGTTGTACTAAATAATAATTATTATACTAGCTGTGCCTGCGACTTCGTTCGCGTGGTAGACGAAACTTATTAATGAGTTTTTAACCGCAAAATTAAGTTTGTTTTTTATTGTTTATACTTTTCCGGGATAAAAACTACCCAGTGTGGTGCCCAGGATAATAAAGAATAATTATACCAAGTTTCATCGTAATCGAACCGGTAGTTTTTGCGTGATACCTGAACAAACAGACAGACAAACAGACAAAATTTTTTTTTTCACCCTTTTGGGTTCGGTGTCGGTCTATTAACACCCCCCGCCATTTATTTTTTTGATATTTTCAATGTACAGAATTTTCACTTCTGCAGATTTATTATAAGTATAGATTAATACCAAGACAGTTGATCACAATATTAGAGTTGTTAGTACAGATTATTTACCACTGACGCAAAAAGAGGGGTGTTATAAGTTTGACGTGTCGGTCTATCTGTGAGTTCGTAACTCCTAATCGTATGGACCTATTCTGATGCAACTGATAGTTCAGACTACAGTTCTTCGATGTAATTTGTAAAGATCTACTCTGCATTTTGAAAGTAACAACGAAATTTCTAAATTTTGTGGGAAATATTCTTCAATGTTTAATTTATAGTAATTAATCCACAGAAGTTGTCTGGGATAAGGCGTATAACAGATAGGCAATAAATAAACATTTCCAAATGTTACTAGATCTTACTTCGTAAAAAGCTAAACACATTAAATAACAAAGTTTATGCAAAGCTTTGAATTCTCGTTAAAATGTACGGATGTTTCCACCAATTAACATTTTATTTAATTGAATTTTTTAATTGAATCCATGAAAACTGCCTCTATATATGTGTTTGAAATCACTACAAACACAAAACATCCTCAAAACTTAATAAAAATGTAAAATCAATAAAACATCGTCACGTATCATCTTATCTATGGCATCTCAATTCCCTTGGTTCCGAGTCTGGTAAATTCTGGAAAAGGTTGAATCTCCCTCTACCGTATTGATCCGTCGTCCGGCTCGGCCCGTGGGCCGGGCTGGACGTGTACGATAGCTTCCATAATAATCTACCTCAAGTGTCTTAGCAATAATTACTTAGTTAATAGTATAATATAGCAATAAGTAGATTAAGTGAGCGGAGTATTTAAATCGTGAAGTAGTACGTATTTAACATATGTGCACATACTACTTGGCAATGGTGAGTTCATCAAGTTATTTATACTATAATTAATTTTTTTCATCTTCAGCCCCTGTCACCTTTCTATCTAGTATCTTCGCAATGAGACCTTTCTAAAGAGCCCCAACACGATACTTCTGCTGTAGCGTTTTAAGGAGTTGGGGATTCCGCAGACCCCTGATCATGATAAAGCGAAATCATCAGATCTGTTGACATTGCGTGGGTAGAATACATCTAGAATGTTCTTTTAGGGTTTTGGATGAAAAATTAAATTGTAAAAAAGAAGGTCAATCATATAAATAGACAGTACACTTATTACATATCTTTCACCACTTCCTAAGTGATCTGACTGGAGATAAAATGGCCCAACATACTCCCCAATGATAATAAAATCCCCACGAAACATCCGTGGGGTCCCTAATAAGGTATCTAAAAATAGATCAATCGATTTTGAAACAAAATAATACTCAAAACTCAATTAGCTCAATTTGTAATTGCAAACAATTAATAAGTCTCCTCATACATGAATACATTAGATGTGTATTAAAGAAACGACGAATTGTAATCATTAATTAAGATAATATTATGTTGTTCTCAAGTACCTAAGTGAGCTTGTATTTCTTTTATTGAGAATAAAAAATCTTTAAACCTAAATTTAATACTAAATCGATATTTCTTTGTACTAATGGGCGGATAAGACACAATTAAACTTATAACGTCTGTTAATTAAAACGTTGCTTTGGGGAATCATCGAGAAGAGGCGTTTTACTTCCAGTAGATCAATAACAAGGTAAAATATGTCTCATCACTCTACTAATATTTATTTTATTTGTTTCTAGGCACCATCTTTCGCTGTCTCTTCGGAGATTTTGCAAGATACCGCCGCCGTGGGAGCGATTTGAAAGGATGCAGCTACGGCACATCAAATAAGTCGCATCTTCTGCATGAGTGAGTATCACCTTCACCATTTGGACATCAACTTCAATATTCTTTAAACAAGTTATGAGTATGACTGTGAATGGGTTTACATGCAGAGGAAGGTCGAAAAAGAGATGGATGGATTGTGTGAAAGATGATATGAGAGAAAAAGTAGTGAATGCTGAGATGACGAGTAGTAGAGAGGAATGGAAGCTACACAAATAATTGAGAACAGGTTAAGATGATGATGACTGTAGTATTTAATTATGTTTCTTTCGTTTACAGATGCTGTTGGCTAAGGGCGTGGATGGAAACCCATCAAAACAGAGCGGATGCCGGGACTCTACATGCAACAATAGCCTGTTAAACATCATGAAAATGAGTCATCTAGGGATAACTACCTCTATCTTGCTTCCATAAATGCCTTAATAATAATAACAAACTAAATCTAAGATACTAGGTAATAATGCAGTAGTTACTTAACTAGAGTACCTGCCGAGTAGAAAGAATCTTCGAGGATGTAACTTGGAAATAAATGTCATTAAAATTTAAAGCAGAAAACTCTGTAACACATGTTCACAACATCGCGCAAAGATTCGGTGGGTTAGGTTTAGAGAAGGTTAACACCCGAAACGAGTAAAACGTAATGTAATAAATAAAGTAAAAAAAGTAAAAAAAAAAAAAAAAAAAGTTAGATTTAAAATTCCAGTTCAAATTCATAAAAGCACATTTTAATCAAAATTTAATGCACTACTCTTCTTTGTAATCCCTCAAGGCGTATGTCTTTATTTCTTTGCACTCTTTTACAAACTCGTAATTCATCTTAGTTTATAATCTTCCGGCAAAAAAAAACATTTTTCTTTCTATCACTTGTACCTATGCACCTCTATAATCTCAATCTTCCACACATACGCTTATTACTTTAGGTTCTACTAATACATTAGGATAAGAATCTTTATTAAAGTATCTTTTACTTACAAAATATAAGATATAAAGAAACGCAATAATGCAGTGTCGTCTAGAAGTTCTATAAAGTAACATATTTCATTTTTGTTTTCATGACTATTCATTATATTAAAAAAGTACAAATTAAATGTAACAAATTATAGAAATTAATAAATTGATGTGCCGTGAAATGTTTTATTTTAATCCAAACTTACATATAATATGTAAGCGGAATCGTCTCAAGACAGACAATTCTGTTCACATATTGAAAAATCCATAAATTTTGATGTTTCTAAAGTGAAAATCACTCCCAAACAAAAGGAGAATAAAATATTAATCTATTTTAAAAAAAGTACACAAAAAAATAGTATTTGCTATACCTACAATGTTCGCTGGCGCTTTTCGTCGCCAATAGATAACATCAACACGGCTTGTTTTCATTGGTCGTTAACTCAGTTGTTATAACGCTTTTGGTGAGTCCCCGAATGCGAGACTACAGCCTGATTTAGACGGTGCAAGAAATAGCGTGCGAGTCGCGGTACATTGCCGTCTACGATCCATCTCTTATGACACCATAGCCGCGCGGCCCCGCAATGTACCGCAACTCGCACGACATTTCTCGCATCGTCTAAATCAGGCTTTAGAATACTGAAATTGCGCCATCGATATCTCTGTCGTTAAACCGCATGCGGGTAACCTAGATTACATATCCCACACCCCGAATGTATGTATGGTAACCCCATGCGATCCTTGTGGCATGGTTTAACAGATTCCCCCCGCACCCCGAATGCGGGCGCTAACGACCAATGATATGGTAACCGCATGCGATCCTTGTGGCATGGTTTAACAGATTCCCCCCGCACCCCGAATGCGGGCGCTAACGACCAATGATATGGTAACCGCATGCGATCCTTGTGGCATGGTTTAACAGATTCCTCCCGCACCCCGAATGCGGGAGCTAACGACCAATGATATGGTAACCGCATGCGATCCTTGTGGCATTGTTTAACTGATTCCCCCCGCACCCCGAATGCGGGCGCTAACGACCAATGATATGAGAACCGCATGCGATCCTTGTGGCATGGTTTAACAGATTCCCCCCGCACCCCGAATGCGGGCTAACGACCAATGATATGGTAACCGCATGCGATCCTTGTGGCATGGTTTAACAGATTCCTCCCGCACCCCGAATGCGGGTGCTTTAGTTTTAGTTTTTAAGGGTAGATGACTAGGTATGAAAAGTCAAAATTTATTTAGTCCGCCATTTATATAATCAAAATATAATAGACACATATTTTTTATTTTCTCAAATAAATTACAAAATACGAAGATAAACCGCTATAAAGTTCAGGAGTGGGGGCTTGTGACGTCACGGCTAGGTACAATTTGTACTCAAACGTGACGTCACGCTAGAATTGTACTCGCTGTATCTTCGTAATTCTTTGTTTACGGGACTAAACAAAAAATACGTGTCTAATATTTTTTTCTTATCTAAAAGATGGACATAGAAATAAAAATTAGTCATCATCCCTAAAGATCAGGGTGTAAATTGTGAATCAGAGTTGCCATACACGAAAGCCTAACTTTGCCCTTTTACAAATTGACAGAAATAATAAAACTCAAAACAAATTATAATGTTGAAGTAAGTACTAATGACAGTTTTTGTATATCTTCTTGAAAGAAAATTGAAACGTGACGATTATTCGAAATTGATAAAGTATTGTTTGTGTTGAAATTAAAACCCACAAACAATTTATGATGACGTTACTTCCGCCACCCCTAAGGAGAAAACGCACTAGCTGTTAACCGCCCCGCGCGGCTTTTCCTGACGGTATGCAACCCTTATGATGTGTATTTTTTTTAACAGAGCTTCGTCATATTTTGGTACTGCTACATACTTAGGTAGATACCACAATATGTAATAGAAGTACTATTACATATTAAGAGGGCTGATTGAGATGAACGTTGTACTGACAAGGTCAGTAAACGGAAACGATTCACTCATATTTATCATACTCATGTCTGTCCTAGCTTTTTTTATTTTTGGTAGAGATCTTTGCAGTTAGCCTGAGCGCAGGCTTTGACTGCTTATCTGGCCTTTTGGCTTGGACCTTAAGGCCTCCAGCCAGAGCAATAGGAAAAACTAACTACGTCAGCAACGTCCACTAAGGGCACCCCCTGCGGGGTTCGGACCTCGACTTAGTTGCGTTGCTAACAATCTTATTAAGGCAGTCTGTCCTACCCCCAGAAGGTTATTTAGATTGCATAGGGCCCCATTGCTCCTCAGTATTCCATTAACCATTTGTTTTTATGCTGCATCCTTGTTAGAATTTTCCCTTTTGCCTTGTTGCCTCAATCTTCCATCTATATAGACTGGCCTGTTGGTCTAGTGGTTAGTGACCCTGACTGCTATACCGGAGGTCGTGGGTTCGATTCCCACCCAGGACAAATGATTGTGTGATGAGCACGATCATTTGTTCTGTGTCTGGGTGTAATTTATCTATAATATGTATTCATTTAGAAATATATAAGTATGTTTATCAGTTGTCTGGTTACCATAACACAAGCTCTGCTTAGCTTGGGATCAGATAACCGTGTGTGAGTTGTCCCGCAATATTATTATTATTATTATTATTATAATACCTTCTCATTGAGACTACCTTCTCATTAAGTTAGCAAGACCATTTTGTCAAGTAAATGAGCTGATGGGTACCAAATGCCCGAACAAAGCCAAGGACTATCTCAATCACGTCAGCTTTCAAACAAAATCAAACCACATCGTAGCTCTTTAAGTTTACAAACAGGACACACAGACAGATTTATTGCGTGCCCTACTGAACTAGATACAACCAGCCGCGCGGTGCGGTTTACAGCTAGTGCGTAAGAAGGCTTAGATATTCCTGTCAGTGTATAAGAGCATTAGTCACCTCACTTAGTTACGTGGTAAAAAGTGTTTTTCATCAAATTAAAATTCAATACTCATATTATATTTGTTACTTTTAAGTTAGAAAGTTATGGATATTAACGTCGATTCAGACAGTTGTAAATACCGCTTAGGAAGTGCCGGAAGTGCAAGACTTTTTAAATTCACTTGCGTTGCGTTGCATTGAATGCATTTCTTGAATCGTTTTTAGAAAAATAATCTGATCTATGAAGATAAACCCTGAACGTTGATTAAAATTATGGAGACGAGTTCAACCCAAATATTATTATGTAATCCCAATTATTTTACATAACATTTTCAGTTCACTTGGTTCCTAACACGACTTCGTCACGTTTCGGTAACTCCTCGTGTGTCGCGAGGAATTTTCTGCAAGGTTTCATCAATATTGCATTAAAAAGTTCATAAAAACTTATTTAAAAAATATGGTAGTGCATAGCAGAATTATGTGTTCGGATAACTTTCCAATTTTTAAGCTTAGGTCCATATTAAGTCAGTGTGGTGAGCTGAAAATATTGAAGAGTGACGCAGAGCGCATGCGAATTGGTATCGATCCCTTGCGAACGAGCGACCACCCCTGCCAGCCGTGTTCACCGTTGCTCCGGTAAGTAAATTCTAAATATTTATCCAAACCCATTATTTAAGCTTCAAATTGGCTCTCAACGGCTAGCTACGGGTCCGAGGACATAAATTACAAGTAGGCGACAACTTTTCTGGAGATTTGTGGTTCGAGTCAATTTGGAAGATCAAAGGTACGTATTATTGCAAAATGTTTTGCTCAACTAAAGGATTGGTCTTTCTGGTGAGAACGTGAGATATAGCTGATCTACTGCAGATTTCCAAGATCCAGATTAATTCAGATTAAAAAAAGGTGAGGTTTTCTAGTTGTTGCATATGTATCATATTTCCCATCCATATTTGAATTAAAACGTGTCCAGCTCAATGTAAATTAATGTTAAAGTGTTTAAAATTGGATATTTCGCAAAATTCAGTGAATTTTCTAAAAAAATATTATAATACATATTTCGGGATATCGATTAGTTGAAAGTGCATACGACGCCATTTGCATTGCACACCTGGCCACGCCACGCCTGCGCGCAGGTGTTCAAGTTCTCAGGAGTCTTCGATCGCGCATTAAGTCTTCAATTCAAAACTCCTTCAGTGCATTCACAAGTTTAAATATTCCTCGGTTCAGCCGTAGACCGTATCTCCAGTGATACTAAAAGTGATTATAACATCCCCAAATGAAAAGATTGCTTTGTCTTCCATCTTGATCATCTCAATCCTTTGTGTGTTAAGTTCAACTCTTCTTGCTTCTCGATGCAGTCTCACTAAATACAGTCATTACTTCAAATAAAACCTTGACAAGGCCGAATATAAGAATTTTAGAGGCTTTAACATTGAGAACCAACATCTGTGTACACGTTGGAACAAAAGGGCAAAGGATCCCAGTAGCTTGAAAGATGGAAGGTCTTATCACACAGCTGCAAACTACCAGCCGATTCTATTCAATAAACTACAGAGTAACCTTATAATTTTCAGAACCCTTCGAGTGCTGATCACTAGTCTGGCTGCTAAAAGCTGCTGCAAGATGTACCGTTTCCGCCGCCGCTTGGACACGCTGAAGTACTTCGTGAAGAAGATGGCCGAATACCCGCCGCATATGCAGCTCAAGAGTCTCAACTTGGCTGTGGCTACTCCTCGCGTAAGTATACTTACTTACTTAAGGTGACAACACACGTGTTAACTTGGAAAGGAACCGCCGTTGACCAGGCGTCAAGCAAGGCGAGACAATTACTTTTTGATTTCCAATTTCGATGCTGAACGGCTCGAGTTGATACAGTGACGATCCCTTTCCGAGATGATATGTGTGCTATACCTACCTTTATTATACTGTTAAACCTTAAGCTGTTAGCTTTGCAATGCTCGTGGTTTTTCTGCTGTTTTATCCTCAAAGGGTAAGCGAATTTTATAGTACTTTTGTGTCTATCGAAGGCGATTAAATGCAGAAAGGGAGAGATAGTTCCGTCAGTAAGCTGAGCGGCATTGCTGAAGCAAAGTTTTAATAATAAATCAACCTAAAATGTATGCCAAGCCGAAATAATATAACATGATTGCCAACATTGCTAATTTATTTAGAACTGCCTAGTTCGGGCGAATCATAATATACCTAACTTACTCATAAATATAATATCGATATGCCTGCAAAGCTACCGCGACGTGCTTTCGCCAAAGTAACACATAAATAAGCCATGGCTTAGAAAAAAGGGTTCAAATGCGAACATATTTTGTCAACACAATAATAAATAAGCCTAACGAATTTTATTAAGAAAGCTGTTGTAATTTCATGAGCAATGATAAAATTAAATGTAATAGCTGCTGCGTATACAGGGTATATAGGGCATATGTATAAATAGTTTACTGTTATGTCATTGTTTGCTGGCGGCATATTAAAAGAAGTTTTTTTTTCTTGCTACAGGAACTGATTAACGAAGTAATCCGCATCGCTGTAATCGATTATAAGGTGTTGAGTGAGTATTACTTTTGATAATATACCTCTTTTAGTGTATCCAGTCGGGCTGATCGTCATGACAGCTACGAGTTGCGATGGAACTGTGAAGATACGACTTAGAATTTTACTTTTTAGAACACGTTGAGGATAAAAGCAGCTTTGCAGTGATTACTTTTTTTAATTGGTTTGCACTCACAGGTTTTTTTAATTGAAGAACTTCAATTGTGGTCTCTGTTGAGATTCGTTAAGGGGACGTCACTTATTGTGGTCTATACCTATATCACACTCCCGGATAACAGAAGGGTGCGCAACACATCAAACACTTGTATTGTATGTTTTCGGTGATACAAAAGAGGTCGGCAATATATTTTTTTTGCCTTTATGTTGTGGACTTCATTTTCTTCTTTTAATTTTTATGTTTTAAATCTTTTGTATCCACTTATTTTATTGTATTTCATATTTCATGACAAATTCTACAGGTGTAGATCCTTTATAGTCTTAACCCGTGGTTCCAGGCGAAAAGCTGAAAAAGCTGCCGGAGACCCCGCAGGAGCGCGCTCACCTGGAATATCTCATGGCCAAGCAAGCCATCGAGTCGGTACTGGCCAACAAGTACCTCAATAAACTCGAAGAGATGATGCCCGACATGGCGCCGGGCCGTCTGCAGCGCGCGCTCTGTAGCCGCGATGTCGCCATCTGGCGCCGCTACAGATTCCCCATCCGCAAGATCAAAACCTTCAAGTAAATTGGGCGACTATTTCCTTCTTTTCCGTATATCGGGGTTCACGTGTGAAATTACAATTTCTTCTATCGTCTGATGAAAACACCTAAGAAAAATAAGCGAAGATCGTTTGGGTTCGAAATTTTAAAGTCTTCGATTGTTCGGTTTCCAATATGAATTGCGGAATGAAATTGTCAAAGTCAGACGGGAACCCCTTATGTGTGTGTCGTACAAAACTTGTCAAAAACGTGTCATCCTCACTGAGGCCTGAGGTTAATTACTGTTCCTTTGTCAAACAAATGCAAAGTGAAACACGTGGTTGGCAAGATTTGCATTTTTCTTTCTATGTATACGTGGAATTTAGATATTATCTTGAGAAAATGATAGCCCCAAGTTTATATGAATAAACTCGAGGGCTACAGGCGCAATTCCAGGATTGTGTCCTGATTGAAGGTAAGAGAACCAACTGAAGGCATGGCTCAAAGACTAGAAAGGTAAAAGAGATTTAGTAAAGATGGGTAAGACCCGGTTTAAGCATAGGAAGGTTTCAGAAATTATACATTTGTTTTGTATATTTTTGGAGAAAAAAATTGGATTCTTCATCCCTTTTAAATATCACTTAGTATAAAAACAAACTGACTGATTACCTCTATAAAACATTAAACTTCTTATTTTAGATGCCTTTAAGAACATTTTGTTTCTTTTCAGGAAGTTAGGGTTGATAGTTTTTCTTGCCAATCAGCCTACATTCATCTTGAATGAGTTTTATGGTCCCGAATAAGTTAATCACAAAAATCACATAATCATATATCAAGAACAAAATAATCAAAATTTGATCCAGTGCCAGAATATAATATAAGAAAGTCAGTATCGCCAAATTTAATCAAGAAACTCTAAGCCGAACTATATCTATATCGCTCAATTCTTTTGAAGACTTTTATTGCATAAATGGTAAGACTGATTTATTTGCTTTTGTGATCCCGATTCATTTGTGATTGTATGCTAGGCCAGCTGACCAACCGGCGGTTGACGCACCTGGGTGACTCGATATCTCTTTGACCCTCAGTTGAGAAACAAAAGATCAGTTACTTGACACTAAGCATTGTGTCGACTAATGGGATCTTTTTGGAATATCCTGATCCCACGGAACTTTATAAAGAATGTCTGTATTATTACGTGTAGTAGTTCGTAGTCGCCCGCCCTTATATGGGCCGCAGGGTCAGCTTCACCCTATGGGGTCCTTTAAAAAGGGCTGATTTATGCAGTAATTAAAATTTAATCTCTGACTATGTCAAATATTGTGACATTAATTTAGACCTTGACTCGAAATTTCAATGTACTTTTCGCGAATAAATGTATTGGTGTATACGTAATGCTGTTTTATTTGACATCCTGTTTTTAGTTCTTTTTTATTTTGTTGAGAGATATTGGTATTATGAAGTAGCTCTATACTAAAGCCAATATGGAAAGAGAATTAAACGTTATTACTAATTACGCAATTATCAACTTTGACAACATATTGTGTTTAAGTTCATTTTAGAATGACAAATATTACCGAAAAGGGCCTAAAAGTAATTTGAATGTGATGGAAACTGAACTGTTAGTCATTGAATTAAGGTTCATAATCCCAAAACACGTTGATTATTTCTTTAAAGTGGCTGATGTATAGTTTCCCTGAATGTTTGAGGAATGTGTGATGAATAAAATAAGTGTGTGATGAGATACATAACGTGCTCACCCAAGAGTAATGAATGAATGAACGACAGATGAAAAAACAAAAGTGAAACAGTTACAGCGAAACAGCATTTGATTAACTTTTGTTTCATCATGAATTAGTTTCCTGAATTTCAATGTTCATTTCAATACCAGTTAAATAAAACATAGCGTGATGGGAAAAAAAAGAATCGAGTGAAAGCCAAAATAAATTTGATCATGCAAGAGATGATTTGAATGAGTACCAAAAAAACGATTCATTACCTACTAAGGGGAGTTTATACAAATATAATGGAGAGCCGTCAATTTTAGTAGCAGATTACGAACGGGTTAGTATGGTAGGGATGTTCAAGGTGGGGTTATAAATTTATAATGAGTATAATAATATACATCAGGTTTTTGAGCACATTTTTCCTGATAAGGGATGGTAAGTATGGATTATTTCTCTCGAATCATAGCTCTATTTTAACTCTTTATATTAGTAGAAACCAAAAAAGCTCTCTGAAGATTTTATCCACCTGATGAGATAAAGTAAACTGTATGTTTTTATTTAGAATTATAGCCGAATTTAACATATTACATTTAAAAAAGTATTATGGTAATTAGTTTGTGGACCCTTAAATAAAAAATAATAATGAGGTTTCTGAGAAAAAGCACGGTAAGTATGGAGTTTTATTTCGAATCTTAGCTACACTTATAACATTCGATGGATTACTAAGGCTATTACATTTAAGTCTCTTAAATAAAATTAAAATTGTGTTCTCCAAAGATTTTATCCACCCAGATCAGTGGGATAGAATCTTTTCTTCTTAATCTTTTCTTTTAGAATCTTTAGATCAGGATTATTTTCAGTATATAGGATAATAATATATTCACTAATTTTTTACCTTAGATAAAATTCATCACGAGTTTTCTATAGCTTTTTCTACCTCGTGAGTATGGATTTATATTTCGTATCATAGCTTGATAAACTCGTTATTTTTAAAGAAGTATAATGATTAATTAGATTGTAGACCCTAAAATAAAATAATATTTAATACACAGAGTTTTTTTTTAACTTTTTGAGGGATGGTTAGTGTGTATATTTATGTCAATTATATCCAAATGATTTGAAATAAAATAAAAACTTTATTAATTAGATAGTAGATCCTTAGATAAAATTATTATTGAGTTCTCCACAGATTCTGTCCATCTGATGAATTGTTCAAATAATAGCTACATGCATACATACATATAATCACGCCTCTTTCCCTGTAGGGGTAGGCAGAGACCACTTCTTTCCACTTGCTATGATAGCTACATTATAAGTCATGATATTCGATAAAGTATTGTGGCTATCAGATTGTTGACTTTTAGATAAAAACAATCATGAGTTCCCAGAGCTTTCTCTTCAAGAGGGATGGTAAGTATGTATTTCTATTTCGAATCATAGTTATACTCATTATGTATTTAGAAATATATAAGTATGTTTATCAGTTGTCTGGTTCCCATAACACAAGCTCTGCTTAGCTTGGGATCAGATAACCGTGTGTGAGTTGTCCCGGAATATTATAGCCGTTTCGGAGGAGTATGGTAAGTAACATTGCGACACGAGAATTTTATATATAAGATTATATATTGAATTATATTATATATATGTTATTCTGAGAAGCATTATGGCTACTAGATTGTAATCCCTTAGTTAAAATATAGAGTTCTCAGACCCTTTTCTTTAAGAAGAATTGTAAGTATAGATTGTTATCCTCGAGAGATGGTAAGTATGGTTTTCCTTTTCTTATTTAGAATCATGATAGCTACATTTTTAAGCTTCATATTAGAAGAAGTTTTGTAGCAATTAGATTATACATTAAACAGTTAGTAATCAGCTGTTTTAAGTCTAAGAGTCTATAAAAATATAATGTTTACTTTTGTGCATAACTACGTATCATGAATGACAATCTGTTGTAGTCGGACATCTTAGGAAGAACTCCTGAATTTTTATTTTATTATGGAACAAAATAGATAATTTTAAGTATTAAAACATCTACCAATTTATTATAGTTATAGTTGAGTTGCTGCTAGTAAAGTAAAGTAAAAGTAAAGTAGACTTTATTGTTTCTGATTGAGTAAGTAGTTGTATACATATAATATATGATAGTGTTAGATACATCAATCAGCCCATTGGGCATACAATAATGTTAGGATAAAATCTAGGAAAAAGAAGGAAGACCAAATCTAGGAAGTTAGTTTATTTTTTTATTACCTAATGAAGAACTTTGTCGCTTAGCGACAACATCGTTCTATAAAAACAACAAAAATATATATACAAGACAAGAAAAAAACTTAAACTTAAACGTAGGAAGTTAGTTACAATCAAATTTAGTTGCTTTTAAATTCTAAAAATTCCTTAATTGTATAGAAACACTTTTCTGTTAACCATTTTTTTAACTGTGCATGAAATAATCTTAAGGGTAATTCTCTTATAGTCTGAGGTATTCTATTATAAACTTTAACACACATGAACATACTATTTCTATGGTAAAGAGTGGTTTTACATTTTGGCACTAGGTACTATCTTTGTAGGATCCCTTTGGCTGAACAAACTATTCTCACAAATTTTTTCAAACAATTGTGGGTGTTTCCTGACAAACAGTCCAATTTCAAGAATATAGAGAGAGCTTAAAGTTAATATTTTAGTTCTTCTAAAAAGTGGTTTACAGGCATCTAGAGGCTCGGTATTGCATATTGCTCTCAAACATTTCTTTTGAGACATAAAAACTTCTTCTTCTTGGTTTATTCTAGAACAAAATAGATAATTTTAAGTCTTAAAACATCTACAAATTTATAATAGTTATAGTTGAGTTGCTTCCACTAAACATAAACAGGAAGAGTATGATCTTTATTAAAAAAACATTGGCAATATCATCACATGCCCAACAAAATCTTATGAACGGTTTGACTGAAAGAACTAGCCACTAAAATTAAAGTTTTCACTTATTCACTAAAGATAAGGATCAGACAAATCTACAATTTTAATGTGAGTCGAGCTTGTCGACCAGTAGTTGTTGGTTAGTAGTCTTAGTGAATTAGAGACCAGGTCAGCAGGATCTTGTGAGTCATAGGAGTCATTACCTTAAGACTCTGCTACAGTCCTACCAAGGCGCATAGTGGAAACTTGTTAATGTATTCGTCCTAACTTGGAGAGAGTCATTTGAAGTAGTTTTTTTATCAAGCTCGATTTGCATAGTTATCTAATAAACATGGACCAGATATAGGTGAACGGGCTTGAGATTGCATGAATATTGAATATTTTAAGGTTAGCCAAAGACCATCACTCAAATTAAAAAAAAAAAATAACAGGTGGCACCATGCATTTTCAATCAGATAAAAATTTATAAAAAAAATTATAGCAGATGTTCAAATATATTTTCTCGTTTTAATTTTGTTGCTTATTTCTTTTATCATCATTCATTATTTTCGGATTAAGTTCATGCATTCAAATTGAACAAGTTTTCACCCTCTGTCTAGACAGTAGCTTGGTACAGGGGAGGGAACGCAGTTGTTAAGGGGTCGTCTCCATATACACGTTCGGATTAATTTTATTATTATTTTAACTTACCATGGGATACTCAATAAAATTTGTAACGTTCTGATACTTTACTTCACATAGTTATGAGTTTGACAGCTAATAGAGTGGAATGGAAGGAACATGGTGAACCGAGTGAGTTCAAGCATTCAAATTGGACAAGTTAAGTTAAGTTAGGTTTCCCAATTAAATTGAGAAAAGGGCACGAAGAAGAACACTTTACATAGATACCCAGTCGAATTTGTTGTAGAGGTCAGATAGGCAGTCGTTTTATGTATGATAAGGTATTGATTTGAATTTGGTAAGACTCCAACATAGCTTGGGAAAAGGCTAGGCAAAAGGCAGAACAATAATCAGAGGACTTATAAATAATGTTTTGCTGCTCCATCATCAGTCTAGTTCGATGGTATCATTAAATTGCATTGTCATCAGATTTATACATATTCTACTAGCTGTACCCGGCATGCGTTGCAATGCAATTCTTTCTACCTAGCACCTGCCTACTACCTACCTACTACCACTTAGGGGTATGAAAAATAGATTAGATATAGACCTACTGAATATGCACATAAAATTTCATAAAAATCGGTCAAGCCGTTTCGGAGGAGTATGGTAACTAACATGGTGACACGAGAATCTTATATGTAAAATTTGGTTTTGTTTAAATCTTAATTTGAGTTTTCCCTTGCCTGCTGAAGGCGGGGTATGTCCAGAACTACATTATGTTCTTTTTACCAATTAGTGTACTACTTATTTATTTATTTAAACTTTATGCAACAAATGTGTACATAGGCGGACTTAAAGCCACAGGCATTCTTTCCAGTCAACCATAAGGTGATGTAGAGATAACATGGTAGGTGCATTCAGTTAGAAAAACAGTTACTAAATAAAATATTATAAACTGAACACTACTTATATAAGTACCTACATAAATATCCATACACAAATATTTAACATACATACATACAAATATATAAATAAATATATATATATGTAATAAACATACAAACAATCATGATGATTAGATACTACCTTGTATCTAATGAATAAAGATAATATATTTTTAATTGATTTTAATACTAAATGAATTGAATAAAAAAATATTGTGTATAAGCTGTTCAGAGGAGCACTGAAAAAAATATATATCATTTTACTTAGGATTCTACTCAAACGTGAAAATAGGTGAAGGTGGATGCATGTCATATTATGAAGGTTTTTGTGATACAGATTGTAAGTACAACATGAGTGCATGTAATCTACACGGGCAAAACCGTCGGATTTAACTACATAAAAAAATAAATAAAGGTGTAACTTCGCAGTGGAACCGGACCTTAAATCGCGAGACGAAAGGGGATGGGGAAATCAATATAATTACCTGCGAGGGGCTGGACATATTCAGTTTGCCAACATCGCAATAAATCAAAACTAGTCTCAACTTTCGCATGGACTTTGAACGTTATCGCCCAGCTTTAAGGTCCATTTTCAAGTAAGGTTTTCTGTGAGTGCATTCTAGAACATTACAGGTTGTCCAACGTGCAAGCAGGATGCGATTTCGATTGATATCAGGGCGCATGCCCTAGAGTCCTGGTTTAGGGGGCTCGATAGCTAGTCGGTCGTTAATCACAGTCAGAGCGCGTTGTGTCCTTATTTTCGAGAGATTTTTGCAATAATATTTCCTTTTAATATTTAGTGTTAAGTCTATACAATGTGTGTGTGTGGTTGCTGGGACGCTGATTTGCAGAAAAAGGTAAGATTTCTAGCCTAACATAGATTTGCTGAGATGGGTGGTGGTCCAGAGTCCATGCAGCGCAGCGGTATATTCCAAGTAAGTAGTAGTTACTACAATAAGCCCAATTAGATGAAGTTAGAGGCGCAGTATGCAGATTGTTTGAGGTGAGATTATTTTAATGTTTTTTTAGGTTCTTCTCAAGATGGCGGTTCAACTTGGAGGTCGTTTTAGAGCTGTTATTAAAGGGAAGCGGGTTCGAGGCCTGCGTGGGACTGGTTTTGATACACTTATGTGCTTATAGGGTCCTTTTATTAGCCTTAAAACTAGATAACGATTTGGATGGGCGCGGCCATACATAGATCCTGTTTCACAAAATGGCGTCCTCCGCAATGCGACATTTGTCACCTGAGCGGGATGCAGCTATACGGTATAACTCCTTCTTTTTCACACAACAGAGCAAGGTGGTAGCTAAAACAAGATGGCGGCTGCCGCAATGCGACATTTTCCAGTACCTGCGCAGTTCGTACCTACTAGGTCGCCTGAGCGAGATGCCGCTATATGGTAAAATTTCTTCTCTTTCACACAGCTAAACAACGTGGTAGCTGACACAAAATGGCGGCTGCCGCATTGCGACTTTTTCCAACACATGCGCAGTTCGAACCTGCGATTACAGTTCAGAGCGAGAGGGCGCTATAAAACCCATAAAACCATATAGCTTTCTCTCTTTCCCAACATGGCGTCTGCTGCATTGCGTCTTTTTGCATGCGCCGTTTACGAGTCCTGACATCTTCTTTTAGAGTGAACTAGAGTAGCAAAATCGACCTAAAGTAAAACACTCTTTAGGTCGACCTAAAGAGTGCTTTCTCTATTACTCCAAGGGAAATAAACAGGGACATGCGCAGTTCATACTTACAAGTAAGCTGGACCTGACACCATAACCTTTATCTGGAATTACTTTACACAAAAACTGGCAAGCGAGTCAGTAAGTATCTATATCTAATCAAACAAAATAAACTCGTTTTAATCTTCGTCGAATTAAAGAAAGCCCTTTGTTCCCTGAACTCATAAGTACAAAATCATTATCGATTCCAAGATGGTGGGCGCCCGCGCGGTACATCCATCGCGCATGCGCTGTTCGGTAACTCAGACACGTGGCAACAAAGAAACTCGAGGAAATGGGTTCTAAAAATAACTGCCTTGGTTTATTTATCGGGGTATTTTACAAAGAAATGTATAAATATTATGTAAGTAACTCGGTTGCTTTATTAAGAGGCAAAACGGAGTCTTGAGGAAAATTGTCAATGAAAGTCCTTACATTTGGACATAGATGAGTTTTTGTTACTATCACAGCAAGATAGCGTTCACAACTATTTTTATCATTTTAAGACATTGCAAAGTGTTAAAAACTATAATTAAATAATACACATAAATGTAAAAAGGGTCCTAATTCAATGGAATATTAAATTGTTAACGACAAAAATTAATTAATTGAAAATAATAACTTAAGCCAGTTCTTTGTTCGGTGCACAGACAGCGGGCTGTAATGGCGGCGTCCTTTCTGTACCGAATCCAAGTACTTTCTCGAATAAAACTTTAATATTTTAAGTAATTTGTCTAGACACACGGCAGTGTGTCCGCCAAGTTCGAGCAAAAAAAAAGCGACACACCGGCCGTGGGTTATATTACACGAACCATTTCGGGCCAATTTCGACCACCCTATAACTCAAAACATATTTTATCTACGCATATGAAATTTCGAGTGTCGGTTGACATCCCCTTAATTGTCTAGAATACAAAATTTCATTATTCTACCTATAGCAGTTCTTGAGATATTGACGTCAGAAAATCGCTATTTTTACTATACACTCACTGACTCATCAAAAACCTAAACCACTTCCAATGGTCGTACTGACTTGAAATTTGGCATGGAAATAGGTCTTAAGGTCAAAGTAAAGGGAAAAATCTGAAAACGGCCAAGTGTGAGTTAGTTTTAAAAATACCGAAGGTGTTACTTTGTTCTACTATGAAGTCATAATGAACTAAATGGGTCTATCTTCCAATGGTCGTACCGACCTGAAATTTGGTTCGAAGGTTTGTCTTTAGGTCGAAATAAAGTAAAAATCTGAAAACGGCCAAGTGTGAGTCAGTTTCTAAAACAACGAATGTGTAATTTTGTTCTACTATAAGTAGGTATGGAGTGGAAATGAGATAAGACTTATTTAAATTTAGATACATACCAATTTAAGACAATACATGTTTGTCTTAAAGTCAAGAACAATAAAATTGTTCACCACTCTGTGTGTGTCTGTTGCGGGAACCGAACCCACGGTTTACGAAGTGCAAAGCAAAAATGAAAAGACTATTTTTTCTCGCATAGTCTAAATAATTTCTAATTTTACAACTGAGTGGAATGAGACATTTCCTTAAGCAAAAGTAACAAAAAAATAATAAAGAACCTACACCTAACAAAAATAAATGAAATCCCATCAAAAACATAAATGTGAAAGGCTGCCAAGTTCGATACTATGGGAATGCTTTGCCTATAAAAGAAGTGAGATCTGAATAAGTACCAAGTTCCATAAAAATACCTCAAATCATAAATAGTTACAGGAATGCACACTTGATTTCCAGCAGTTTTTAAGGTACTACATTTTGAATAAGTATCACGTTACATAGAAATACTTAAAATTATAATAATCAGAGAAACGCACACCGGTTTTTTTAGCAGTTTCCTGATAAATTTTATTATTTTCAGTACTTTTTAATGATGTAACTTGGCAAGTTTTAATAGAAAATTATATACTTGACACATTGCAGTCTAAAGGTGTCGATTCATTGCATTGAAAAGGTATGTGGTGTGTGAAAACTTGCCAAGTAACATCATTCAATAGTGCTGAAAGTAATAAATGTTATCAGGAAACTGCTAAAAAACCGGTGTGCGTTTCTCTGATTATTATAATTTTAAGTATTTCTATGTAACGTGATACTTATTCAAAATGTAGTACCTTAAAAACTGCTGGAAATCAAGTGTGCATTCCTGTAACTATTTATGATTTGAGGTATTTTTATGGAACTTGGTACTTATTCAGATCTCACTTCTTTTATAGGCAAAGCATTCCCATAGTATCGAACTTGGCAGCCTTTCACATTTATGTTTTTGATGGGATTCTATTTACTCAGTTGTATTATAAAATTAGTGATAATAAATTTAGTGAAGGGTTTTTTTGTGTGATGCGAGTGTAGAGGTATGTAGTTATAACTATGTAATGGCACTGATTACGTTTGTACCAACAAAAAATGATCGATCGGGTGTCTCTAGGAATCTAAAAATAATACCTATAATATAGCTACAAGTAAATAAAAGTTATATTGGAAAACTTTATCATCATTTCCTGAGCCTTTTCCCAACTATGCTGGGCTCGGCTACCAGTCTTACCGGATTCAGCTGTATACCGTATTTTACATGGAGCGACATCTGACCTCCACAACCCATTTTTACTGGGAAACACAGTATCCCTTAGAAAGACTGATTGTCAGAATTGACAAAACGACGTTTCACGTGCTTTCCGAAACACGGAGGGGTCTCGGTATGTTATAAATGGTCACCCATCAACGGACAAACCGCGGCGAGCGCGGCTTAACCTGTATTATCGGTCAAACCGTACGGCTTACACTTAGCCACGAGCCCCACAGTTATATATTTAGTTATTTGTTATATACCTACTCGAAAACTTAAAAATTAATAAACAATTTTATTAAAATTTGTTGATGAGAATCCAGTTTTGAAATATTTAGGAGTAACGCACCTCGTTGCTCTATGATGAACTGGTACACGTTTGCTCTTAATAGAGAAGAATCAAAAGACGTCAGGTAGGCCTTTGCCCAGCAGTGGGACAGCGCGGGTAATGATGAGGTATATCGCCACGCCTTAACCTATGAAACAGGTGAACAATTGCTGAATTTCGATGATTCGTTTCTGTTTTAGTTCTTTGAGACAGATCTACTAATAAGAATGCATGATTAGCCGAGTGGTATCCACTACCGAGTGGTATCCACTACCGAGTGGTATCCACCACGCCAATTACCAATGTACGCTACGTGCTGCGGGTTCGATCCCCGCATGGGTCAAGTATTGTGATATCCACAAATGTCTATTCCAAGTCCTCCAATAAGGGTCAAAAATATAATGTGACTCCTGCGCAGGTCACCTTGGATTTGTATCAAGAATAGGGGAAGGCGAAAGGGCTAAGCCGTTTGTGATAGGATAAAAAAAAATGTGATGAGGACTATCATATTTTGGTTCTCTTTTCGGTTTCATTTATATTTACACTAGCTGTACCCGGCACTACTTCTACCTAGCACCTGCCTACTACCTACCTACTACCTACCTACTACCTACCTGCCTACTACCTACCTACTACCTACCTGCCTACTACCTACCTACTACCACTTAGAAGTATGAAAAATAGATAGTAACCGATTCTCAGACCTACTGAATATGCATATAAAATTTCATAAAAATCGGTCAAGCCGTTTCGGAGGAGTATGGTAACTAACATTGTGACACGAGAATTTTATATATAAGACTAGCTGTACCCGGCATGCGTTGCAATGATTTTTTTTCTACCTAGCACCTGCCTACTACCTACCTACTACTACTTAGGGGTATGAAAAATATATAGTAGCCGATTCTCAGACCTACTGAATATGCATATAAAATTATATAAAAATCGGTCAAGCCGTTTCGGAGGAGTATGGTAACTAACATTGTGACACGAGAATTTTATATATAAGAAGAAGAAGAAGAAGAAGAAGATATTATATGCTCGGGCTTTACTACGAGAGAAGAGGCCTGTGTCCAGCAGTGGGACATTTAGAGCCCGGTCTTTTTTTAGAAGTATATGATTATGTTTCATCAGTGGTCTGGTTACATTACGCAGTCAGTTAGGAATCAGATGCCTTGATAGTTGCCCAAAATTCTTATTTATTATTAGATTGCCTCGGTGGCCTAGTGGTGCTAAGCGCGACTGCTACGCTAGAGGTCTTGGGTTCGATTCCCAAGTCGACCAAGATGTTATTGGGTTTTTCTATGAAATTCTCAGTAACAGGTCGGAGTTTGGATTTGTGCCCGGTAAGTGGCAATAGGCTCGCCCCCTATTACATGGGATCTAAACATACCGGCGAACTGTGGGTGTACATTCGTACACCTCTGCCTAACCCTTCGGGGATACAGGCGTGATGGTATGTTATGTTTTATTATATTATATCACAGTATCTGACCGGCTAAAACCAAAGGATTGCTTCTACGTTTCCTGTTGATATCAGGCACTAGACAGGTAGAGGACCAATTCGTAATCTACTAAAGGATAAATACCTAAACAAAAGCTATTATCCACAGCCCTTTTCAACATTGCTTGATTGATTGATTTTTGAACAGTGATCTCTGTATTTACTTGCCATTTCCGCTGTGCCAGATCTGCCATTTCTGATGTGTGATACCTTCCCCTATTTATGTAATCCAGAAATATGACATCATGCATCATATTTGGACTGGTCTGTTGGTCTAGTGGTTAGTGACCCTGGCTGCTATCCCGGAGGTCGTGGGTTCGATTCCCACCCAGGATAAATCTTTGTGTGATGACCGCAATCATTTGTTCTGTGTCTGTGTATTTAAAAATATATAAGTGTGTTTATCAGTTGTCTGGTTACCATAGTACAAGATCTGCTTAGTTTGGGATCAGATGACCTTGTGTGAGATGTCCCAGGATTTATATATGTATATATTATCTTATACATAAAATTCTCGTGTCACAATGTTAGTTACCATAGTCCTCCGAAACCCCTTGACCGATTTTTATGAAGTTTTATATGCATATTCAGTAGGTCTGAGAATCGGCTACTATCTATTTTTCATACCCCTAAGTGGTAGTAGGTAGGTAGTAGGCAGGTGCTAGATAGAAAAAATTGCATTACAACGCATGCCGGGTACAGCTAGTCTTATATATAAAATTCTCGTGTCACAATGTTAGTTACCATACTCCTCACCGTCCATCGTGGGCGTTATAACAGCGGGAATTTGCAAATAATGGCACTCTTGTATTGTCGAACGTCTTATTATTTGGTAGGTTCACAATTAAACACAAAATCACACACAATAAGCAAGATTTAACTGATTGAAGAGCCAATAGGTTAGCAAATGTGCACCTCGTGCGGCAGCTGTCAACAGGATGAGAATTGCCATTACTCGTGACCGTGACGACAGCAACTACTCTCTTTTGGGTTACCCGCTCTTATTTCATAATCAAAATTTAGATGTAGTTATAATATAACGACCTCCGTGGTCGAGTGGCGTACGCACCGGTTTCAAGGTGTCGCTAGCTCTGAGGTCCCGGGTTCGATTCCCGGACACCCGTCCGAATCACATTTCTACATTGTCTCGGGTCTGGGTGTTTGTGGTACCTTCGTTGTATCTGAATTCCATAACACAAGAGCTTTAGCAACTTACTTTGGGTTCAGAACAATGTATGTGATGTTGTCCGCATTTATTTATTTATTATTATTTAATTAAAACTAATTAATAATCAGCGCGCCGTCATACAGATATTAGAAAATAATTAAAAGATGGTAATGACTTCGTAATGGGCTATCATCGATTGCAATTTGCAACAATGGTATAAAATAGCTCAGGACGCAACATCTATACTAATATTATAAAGCTGAAGAGTTTGTTTGTTTGGTTGAACGCGCTAATCTCAGGAACTACTGGTTAGAATTGAAAAAATCGATTTGTGTTAGATAGTCCATTTATCGAGGAAGGCTTTAGGATATATATCATTACGCTGCGACCAATAGGAGCTAAGCAGCAGTGAAAAATGTCACAAAAACGGGGAAAAATATTCATACTTCAAAGCTTCCGTTGCGTGCGCTGCGTAAACGGTTCGAGCTACCCAAAATATATGTATGAAAGAATTGTTCCTCTTTAAATGATCTAAAAAAATGTCTACAACAGTATATGTCTATCTTTTAAGATTGACTCACTATAACCTTTTTTAAGGTAGTCATTTGGTCGAAATTAATGCATTATTGCCAATTATTTGCTACAGAGTTTTATCAACATAATATTAACTAAAATTATCATTTACGCAGAAATACTTTTTTTTAAACTTCTTAATCGCGGTCATAATAACAGAAATTGACGCGGACGAAGTCGCGGGGATCAGCTAGTCCTAGATAAAATTGGGGAGAACTTTATCCAGCAGTAGGACAAGTTATAGATTATAGAAATTCTTAATTATTTTAAAACTATCTTTTGATTTCAGGTCGAGTTCTCCACATCCGGAAGAAACTTCCATGGTTCTGATAAGATCTCAGATTTGAGTAGAAAGAACAGACGCCTTAAGACCACGAAAGAACAAAAAGATGGAGCTGTCTGCATAGCTCCTTTCGCTTTTGCTCATCACACAAGGATTTTTTTCTGGGAGGGATCGATGGTAACTGGTAGAGCAGGCAGTTTCTCTAACCACGAGACCAATGAAGACGCTCTGGGAACACGAAACTCCATTCGCCTTTATAAAACTAATTTTATTCAACCTAACCTAACCAGGCTCGAAACAAGTAAGAAAAATGCTTGCTTGATGTTGAATCGTGGGTTAGAGTTTAGACCAAACATCAAGTCTTGCATTTATCTTACAGAACTGGTTTAAACTTCAATGGTCCGGAGTGAAGCATCGGGGATGGTGGAGCATTGCCACGACCAGTTGCCGCAACGGCCTGACCACAAACCGTGGATCATTGCGGTTAAACGACTCTCGTATGGTTACTTTAGTTGGTATAGCAGGAACAGCAACTGTTCATGGTATGAGGGTTTAAAATTAAGAAAAATAAGATATTTATAGATAATATTTTTTTTTATAATTTTTAACTGAAGCTTATTCTGTTTCAGAAAGATGCCGTTTCATATCTGAGTATCGTCATTTTCACGTCAATAGAAAGAGCTTTATCACACTTGAACTTTAATAGGCAGCTTTAGTAGATGATGTTTGCTTAAGTTGCCATAAAGTTTTATCGTATTTTATATCAAATTATTAACTTTACTTATTTTCTTTCCAGTTTCTGCTACTGCTGCTTCTTTTTACTTTGGCGAATTCTATTTCAAGCGGTAAGTTATATTTTTAAACTACTGAATAAATATAGTTATATTTAGATCCCTTATAACCGATCCTTAGAAAGGAAGAGGTTTTAAATTTAATAGTGTGTGTGTTTTTCTGAGGCCAAAAAATTCATCAAATTCGATTTATCTGTTTTTTTTTTTGTAAAGTTTACTCAAGAACGTAGAAACTTAAGACCCAATACAGAAACAGTATATCTTTTTAAATCCAATAATGTAACTAAGAACATTCGATTAGTTTAAAAGTCAAAATCATTTAATTCTTACTTTTTCTTTCTAGCTTGCGAAAGACATCAATTTTGCTAGCGGCTTTTGTTATTCCGCAATCTACATTCTTTGCGATAAGCTTTATTTTCATGTTACCTATTTTCAGAAGTATAGCTATTTTCTTATATGTTACTAGCTGACCCGACAGACGTTGTCCTGTCTTAACTATGAATATTGAATTTTAACAATTTTATGTCAAACGTTATAAGGTTACATTAAAAAGTTTAGGTTAGATTAGAAATCTATACTATATATATATATATATATATATATATATATATTAATAAATATTATAAAGATGAAGAGTTTGTTTGTTTGTTTGAACGCGCTAATCTCCGGAACTACTGGTTCGAATTGAAACATTCCTTTTGTGTTAGAAAGTCCATTTATCAAGGAAGGCTTTAGGATATATAACATCACGCTGCGACTAATAGGAGCGAAGCAGCAGTGAAAAATGTTGCAAAAATAGGGATTGAATGCGCTGTGTAAACGGTTTGAGTTACCCAAAATATGTAAAAGTATTGTGTAATTGAAAAAGAAACCAACTTTTCTACATCAGTCCCGGGTCTGGGTGTTTGTGGTACCTTCGTTGTTTCTAAATTCCATAACACAAGTGCTTTAGCTACTTACTTTGGGTTCAGAGCAATGTATGTGATGTTGTCTGCATTTATTTATTATTTACTATTTATTATTTATTAAATTTTCTAATTTTCCGCTCAATTTTGTATTTTTTTCTTTCATTGTAAATAATGAAGTATAATAAAAAGAAGAAATAAAGAAATAATTTTCTTCTCCCGACACTAACAAAAAAAGAATTATTGAAATCGGTCCAGCCGTTCACGCGTGATGCCGTGACCAAGGGATTAATTTTTATGACTAATTAATTGATAATTTAATATAATATTTAACTTTTATAGGCGATACGTATATCAGACATCAAAAGAACTTCGTCACTGCTTGCTTCGTTCGCCGGTGTCTGCTGTCGTCATCATGGTGAGAAAGTTCTATTCACTGCTGCTGAGCGACCCTCTATTTTTAAGGTAAGGACATTTTCAAACTATATACGTATATAGACGGTGACGTCACTGTACGGAGCACCCTTTATAGAGCTAAAGTCACAAATGTATTACAAACTCTAAAACTAAATCAAAGTCTAAATAGAGGCCACGGTGATGCCTCTAATCTCACGTCAAGGAATTGAGTTGAAACTGTTGAAATTTAATGTTAATTTGAGTAGTAAGTAAAAATTTAAGAAATGTTCGAAAAAGTTGCTTGCAGATATAGTTTTACTGATCTTCATAAATACAATCTAAGAACCATCTCGTTCATGCTTTAAAGAAAAAAATGTTCAGTTCAGTCGTTTAGGAGATACGATAATCATCATCAAGAAAATAAAAAAGAATCATCAAAATCGGTTAACCTAGATTTGAGGAAAAATTAAAAAAATACCAGTCGAATTGAGTGCCCCCATCTTTTTTCAAGTCGGTTATAATTTACCTTTTTATTTTTTTTAGGTTCTGCTGTGCTAATCCCATCTATTGCGAATGTTTTTTTCTGCTCCCACACTCTCTCACACTGCCGTAAGTTGTATTTTTAAGTAATAATACAATAATGTAACTTATAATTTGAAGTAGTTTTAGGTCAAAATAATTGATTTTTTCTTTTTCCTTCCAGATGCGAATGCGAATGCGAAAATGCGAATTTTCAATTGTGTTGTTGTGTTCCTCCACTCTATCAAGCACTTAGCGGTTCAGGCAGTTTGCGGTAAGTTATACTTTCTTGCTGCCTTAGAAAATCTATTTAAGTAAACAAACTAAAGAGTGTGGTAACACCGTGGTATGCACCGTGAAGTATGAACTAGTTTCACTAAAAAAATAATGTTCGTTGCTTTAGTAAAACTATTCATTCTTACCTAACTGGTCAATCGCGGCTCTTGAGAGAGACAAATGGAGAGAGAGTGGGGAGGCCTTTGCCCAGCAGTTTCAGGCTCCTAATAATAATAATCATAGTTAATAATATTGGAACCATCTATATTTAAGCTTCCGTCGTTGTACGGAAAATAACTTAAATCAGTAAATGTATGTACTACATATAGCTAAAAATTTGGTTACACCCAGCACAATGGGTTATGAACAATACGCACACTCTATAGTTTTTGCTTTTTACTCTAAGGCTTCTGATAATGCTGTTTGCCAATGTATTCAGAAGTATATCTATAATGATTATGTATTGTTGTAGGTGTCCTACGTAGGTGTACGTACGTACGTAGGTGTCCTACTGTTGTAGGTGTCCTAAGCTCATCAGAAATCGCCAGACGCGCTAGACTGCGAGCATCATTTTTCGACGTGTGCATCTTTGTGAGACGCAGGGCAAGTACAAGTAAGGGCCTTTAAATGTATTACAAACTCGTAGATTGATACAGACCACAGTTTCCGAAAGGGATATAAATATTTTGTTAATTAATAATGATAATAATATTCCGGCACAACTCACACACGGTTATCTGATCCCAAGCTAAGCAGAGCTTGTGTAATGGTAACCAGACAACTGATAAACATACTTATATAATTCTAAGTACCTACATACATAATATAGATAAAATACACCCAGACGCAGAACAAATTATCGTACTCATCACACAAAGATTTATCCTGGGTAGGAATCGAACCCACGACCTCCGGTATAGCAGTCAGGGTCACTAACCACTAGACCAACAGGCCCGTCAAAATTCAACAGGGGTCGTACCATGAGCTGCAGGACTGTTAAGGTTGAGTAAGCGGGACAGCGCTATGAGCAGTGTAGTACGCCGTCTCGCTTCCACAATCGCAACAGTACTGCTTTAAGAGATCAAGGTACGGCTCCTGATCACGACCATGATTGGTGGACTAAAAGAGTAATAACCAATCACAGCGCTTAACATGAGGTGTGAATAACTAATTTTTGTCAGCCTTTAAACCTGAACACTGGGTATAAATGAAGAACTCCAGTCGTTGAAAATGAGGTTTATTGAGTTTTACATAAAATTAACGTGTGCTCGACCGTGGTTGTCGGCGAGTGAAGCTCGGCGCGCGCTCGTCGCTCGGTGTCACTTCGGGTCCCCACCCCCGCGCCGTTCTATCGTTCGTTCCAGGCGTTAACAAGCAGGAAGGCGCAATAATGCCTCCAATCTCCCAAGGCCTAAATTAATAAACACATTGATATTTAAAGTCTATTTGAGTGTAATTTTGAGGAACCCCCCAAAAGTTTGAATTGCTGGTAACTTGCGATATCAATTGCGTCCGGGAGCAAGATGGGTCAACGACATAATTAAAGTCTCGGGTCGAGTCTGGATGAGGCTGGCACAGGACCGTAGAATATGGCACGAAAAAGGTGAGGCCTATGCCCAGCAGTGGGAGGACAAGGGCTGTGGATGATGATGATTATGATGCAAATTGCGATATCAATAAATTTTCAAAAATTATAGCTAACAATAATCTCGATCAGCTTTCAAACCAAAATCTTAAGGAGCTGTGATGCCATAAATAGACTAACAAACAAATACTTCAAAATGATTGTCCTCTGAAACAAGACTGGCCTGTTGGTCTGGTTAACTGCTATCCCACCAAAAACATTCAATGTAAAAAAAAGCCAAGTCTCTCTATGCAATTCTTCCATCGTAAAAAGTTTTGAGATCGCATAGGAGCCAAGTCCTGTTCAACTTAATTTGTAATAATAAATCAATATTTTGTGACTATATCAATAGTTTTGTTTACATTACAATAACAGTGACTTGGCCATGAGCACAAGTTAAAGGTCGTTTGTTCCTTGTAATTACGTGCAAATACCGTTGAATTTATATATTATATATAGGTATTATGGACATGATTTTGTAACTGATTGGAATTTGAGATCACTATGGACTAAACATGCGCCATAGTGCATGTGTAGTTCACTGATCTTGGATGATACCGACTGTCGGTTAAGGTGTCCTGATATTATTTATTATTTACTTGCGACTCCTCCAAATATGCCGTTTTATATTTGTATCTTATTGTGCTCATGGCCAAGTCACTATTATTGTAATGTAAACAAAACTATTGATATAGTCACAAAATATTGATTTATTATTACAAATTAAGTTGAACAGGACTTGGGTCCTATGCGATCTCAAAACTTTTTACGATGGAAGAATTGCATAGAGAGACTTGGCTTTTTTTTACATTGAATGTTTTTGGTGGGATCTCATTTATTTTTTGTAGGTCTCTTTCTTTTCTTTTTATAAATAAACAAAATTGCAATAAAAAATATTTGCTTTTTGTACATAAACAAAGAACAAAGTTAACAATGCAGTCAAAATTCATATACTATGTTCTTGTAAAACCGCAAATATAAATTTGTTTCATATTATTTACTAAGGTATATAATTTATTACCGTTTTTATAATTTTCCCTTTACATGTAGCTAAAAACCTATCTTGGTGCCAAATTTGAAGGTTCTAAGTTTGCTAGAAGTACCTTAGATTTTTGATGATCGGTCAGTGAGTGAGTCAGTGAGTGACAAAATGGTGTAACTTTGATCGCTCATAACTCGTAAACTATTGGTTCAAATGTCATGTAATTTTGAGGCTGAGCTTGTTTTAATACTTACTCTAGGTCATCGAAAATCTAAACCCCTAGCTTTGTCCGTATCGATGATACAGGGGGGGTGAAATAGCCGCGAAACGCTTCGAGAAAAGAATGGTACGGCCGTGCCCGTTTTGCTCGAGACTTGGCTGGGGCACTGCCGTGCCCCCAGATATCGGAGATCGTGGGTTCGATTCCCACCCAGGACGTGTGAAGCATGATCATTTTGTTCTGTGTCCATGTTTGTAGTTAGAAATATATAATTAAGTTTATCAGTTGTCTGGTTACCATAGTACCAGCTCTGCCTAAGTTGGGATCAGATGAACGTATGTGATGTCAAAAGAACTTACCACCTGTTTTTGTTTCTTTTCAGTGGGCTACGTCGTATGGACGAGTCTTTTTTAAGCCGCCTTTTTTATGCTTGTGCGATCTTTTCTTGCAATAGCCATTTGTTATTTTACTGCGACCCCGCAATAGCAGTGGAGACTTAAAAATACAATTTTGAAGGGTTTTGTTAAAAACAAACACACAACAACACAAAACAACCTTAAAAGGAAAAAACAGATCCACTTATATTTGGTACCTATATACCTATATTAAAAAGATGTTTCAAATGAAACCAAGCTTCTCTGTATAAAATTTAATTCAGAATTTAATAATTATTAAAAAAATGGTACCAACCAACGTGTTTGGACTTGTCTGATTTGTCTGACTGAATATGATGAATAGGTATAATAAATAATAATTTTATCCATCTAAAAGAGCTGCACATCTTTTTCCCCTTATTGGGTAGTAGGATAGGAAGTACGTTACGGAGAGTTTTCACTATCCTCATTTCAGCCCGGAATCACCCACTGCTGGGTATGGGCCTCCCCATACTTTTGTCTTCTATTTTTTAGTGTTATTACATAAAAAGATTTTTTGGAGTCAATCGATAAAGACACAAAACCGTTTCACCTTTTGATGTAAGTTTAAAATACATAGTCAGGAAGTATCTCAACATTTTTATGGCCCCCCATAAGGTAGGAAATAAATACTTTAGAGGTAAAGTTGATTAGGTGTACTTACGTTAAATGTAAATACCCTTCATTAGCGGGTGTGGTTAATGCCATGCTTGCGGACGATCGCGTCTGGCGGGCAGAGTCTTATTTTGCCGAAAGAGATCTCGGAGCGGGAGCGGGAGGCTGACCCTTCCGCTCCATTGCTCCGCCGACGACGGCGGGTGGGTAGGGCGCGGACGAGAATCGCCGTAGCCAGACCTGCCTTTGGAGGGACGCAGAGGGCGAGGACGGAGGTACCTCAGCCTTCATTGCACGCGTCTCCATCCTTGCCGGGCGAAGTTGGTGTAGTGCCATGCACTGCCCTGAGGGGGACGCAGAGGGCGAGCTCGCGGGTCACTCAGCCTTCATTGCACGCGTCTCCTTCTTTATGGGCGGGGGTGGTGTAGTGCCATGCACTGTCCCCGCTTTTCTCCCTCCTACATAGGACGGGTTCATGTCGGGCCCGCCAGTTGTTTTGAGATACTCCTGGTCTAGTTAGTTAGTTAGGTAAAAAGCAAGCCCTTTCCGTTCCCTTTTATTCCTTTGATCCTTTGATTGAACACAACTACGGCTTTGCAATTGGGTTATTTGACTACTTAGGGACCGACAAAAGCGGAGAATATTTAAATAATCGATAGGCACTTGTTATTCGTTTTTCTGCGGTCATTGCACTGTGTGCTGGGTGCGAATGTGCTTCTTGTGGAGCTATAGGCCAGGCTAGGGACTATAGGTTTACCCAGCACACGAGGCCGCAGGAGTATGGAATAATCCAGTCCATTGGTTACTAATGCATATGTTACAATTAAAAAATAATAATTTAAATATACAAGGGATCGATTAAATTTAAAAACCGTTTCACCTTTTGATGTAAGTTTAAAATACATAGTCAGGAAGTATCTCAACATTTTTATGGCACCACCATTAGGTAGGAAATAAATACTTTAGAGGTAAAGTTGATTAGGTGTACTTACGTTAAATGTAAATACCCTTCATTAGCGGGTGTGGTTAATGCCATGCTTGCGGACGATCGCGTCTGGCGGGCAGAGTCTCATTTTGCCGAAAGAGATCTCGGAGCGGGAGCGGGAGGCTGACCCTTCCGCTCCATTGCTCCGCCGACGACGGCGGGTGGGTAGGGCGCGGACGAGAATCGCCGTAGCCAGACCTGCCTTTGGAGGGACGCAGAGGGCGAGGACGGAGGTACCTCAGCCTTCATTGCACGCGTCTCCATCCTTGCCGGGCGGGGTTGGTGTAGTGCCATGCACTGCCCTGAGGGGGACGCAGAGGGCGAGCTCGCCGGTCACTCAGCCTTCATTGCACGCGTCTCCTTCTTTATGGGCGGGGGTGGTGTAGTGCCATGCACTGTCCCCGCTTTTCTCCCTCCTACATAGGACGGGTTCATGTCGGGCCCGCCAGTTGTTTTGAGATACTCCTGGTCTAGTTAGTTAGTTAGGTAAAAAGCAAGTACTTTCCGTTCCCTTTTATTCCTTTGATCCTTTGATTGAACACAACTACGGCTTTGCAATTGGGTTATTTGACTACTTAGGGACCGACAAAAGCGGAGAATATTTAAATAATCGATAGGCACTTGTTATTCGGTTTTCTGCGGTCATTGCACTGTGTGCTGGGTGCGAATGTGCTGCTTGTGTAGCTACAGGCCAGGCTAGGGACTATAGGTTTACCCAGCACACGAGGCCGCAGGAGTATAGAATAGTCCAGTCCATTGGTTACTAATGCATATGTTACAATTAAAAAATAATAATTTAAATATACAAGGGATCGATGAAATTTAAATCTATATAGGCAGGCCTCTGAGGCATCTAAAAAGACGATTTTTAGAAATCGATCCACAATTGGTTTCACCAAATTTTCATCAAAATTGGTTGTGCAGTTTAGTTGTTTAGTCACGCATAACATGGTGCACTAGGTTGGTTCCAATTATTAATACCTAACATATTAAAGAAACCAATTTTTGCAACACAAGATATACACACAATAATAAAGAATTTATCCGTCTAGGAACTACTATAGTTGTCAAATACCCAAATGGCCAATCATATGGCTTTCCATCGCAACAATTTATAAATCACAATCCCGTCAAAACATCCTGATTGACTCCAAATTTTCTATCCTAAGACTCTTCTCACCAATCTGGTAAATTAATGTTCTATAATATTAATGCGGGTGCAACCGCAAAGTTCTGTATCTTGTCCTGGTACTTATAGTATGTCCATAATATATTACCAGCCTATAATCGTCCCACTTCTAGGCACAGGCCTCTTTCCGACCAGAGCGTATAGAAATCATTGTGGGTTGCAGATTTCAGAATTCCATTTTTTTCATTTGGGGTTTAGGTTACCTCAAGCTGTTTTCTTTAACCGATTGCCAATTGTGTCTAAGAGTGGTTAAAAAATACATGACGTAACGAACCTACAACCTCAAAAGGTAGGTATTGCGTTTGACAAACTCTAGGCCATCTCGACATTTTACTAACAACGATTATGGCCCTAAAAATACGGGAGAGATAGTATATCTCAGAAGGTAGCGTAAAATTCATGCATTTTTTTATAAAAACCATACATGTCCTACTATTGACAGATATGATATTTTGTATGGCAACCATTACACCGTGATGGTTCAAGTGTGTTCATCAACTAGTTAGGCAGTCAATAATGATCAAGATTATTAACAACGATCTAATTATTGACCTCGTAATGTTTGCTTGTGTTCCACTGCTATTGCCAAATATTTAATTGTTCCTATTCTTTGTGCTTGCGACCGTTGGCTGCAAAGCGAAAGTGAGTATTTGTATATAAGCATAGTTTTAAGAATGTTAAGATTACTAGATTTTTGCAGTGTTGTAATGGACAGTCTGCCCGTGACCATGATACCTGCAAAGGTGTCGAAACGTCGGGACGTAAAATCAAATTAAAACTGCGACAAAATCCGTAAAAAAGTAGTTTTATTTCAATGTCTAACATTCGCGTAAATCTAAGAAACCAACCTGTGTGTATTATTATTATATATTATATACAAACAGGTTTAAATGGGGCACCATTGTGTTATTCTTATTGGTTAACGATTGTAAGAATTAACGATACAATGTTTTGTTATGATAAATGGTCTTTATTTTTTGTTGTCGACGCAAAGCATCACATGATCCATTTTTTTTAGATCTGAAGCTTTGATTTTGATCGAATCGATGATCAAATCATCGCTATAAGCTAGCGTGATAAATTTTACTCTTCAATAGGGATATAGACCAATTTCTTAATGTATTTGAAGTACCTAGATTAATAACGATGTCCTTTGCGCATGATTATATTATAAAAAAAGTAGAAGTTACATGGAAAGTTTTCATTAACTAAGTTACAAACTACTTAAATAAACTTCATTTACAATCTACATCCCATAAGACACTAAAGATTTTTTCTAATTGATTTCATACGATCGCTACCTATTTGGATACCCCAGTTACTGATTATTATAATTGTTATGAAGATAGCTCTGGCTAATTTGCTATAGCGGTTGTCAACGAAAACGATATTGCCTAATAAAAACTTTGTGAAGACACAAAATAATGTAGGATTGACTAACGTAACGTACGATCTAAAGCAGGTCACCGAAGGCCGGTAGACAATAATAAATTTCCTTTATTGCTGGTCCTTTTTCCTTGGTTGGTTGGTCAACAGACATAGCAAATAAGTCAGGTTGACAGTGCAAGCTGTTAATTCTAAACAATATAAGAACCTATACTAAAGCCAATCTGGAAAGAGAATTAAACGTTATTACTCATTACGCAATTATCAACTTTGACAACATGTGTTTAAGTTCATTTTAGAATGACAAATATTACCGAAAAGGGCCTAAAAGTAATTTCAATGTGATGGAAACTGAACTGTTAGTCATTGAATTAAGGTTCATAATCCCAAAGCACGGTCATTATTTCTTTAAAGTGGCTGATATATAGTTTAAAATTAACAGCTACACAAGTGTGTATAAAGTGTTCTTGTGTTGGTAAAGCTCTATCTGATGTACAAAATGAAACAACAGGCATGTTATACGTAGTATCTGCATAATCATAAGTAGTTAGGCTGTATGCAAAATACACAGGTTTTACAGAGAAGTCAACTCGCTAGAAAGGAGACGGATCGAGGTGAGTTTCATGCATTATCAGAATTAATTATAACTCTATAATTATATTATAAACAATACATAAATAATATTCAAAGTATTTTGTTGCGTCTATCTCCATATTAATATATATTTATTTTTCTCCTTATAATTATTTACACCTATCGTTGATTTATCTAACATCATGTTTTTTCAGGTTTTTCCTTGTGAACAAACGACCTTTTTCTTCGTGGTGAGGAGATTGGTCAGGGAGGATGGTAAGGTGAACTGCCAAGCAGTGGACCCACATAGGTAACGTCACGCATCGTAACCCGATGCAATCAGGAGTCAGGTATCTTTACTAATATTTTTGTGAAGATGCATGGAAGTTTCTCCTTCACACTAAGGGTGTGTCCAGATCTGACGAACGCGCACCGAACGTGCATTGCAAGACTGAATGGTCGTGTATGAAAATTAATAGATAATTTGATACCATATAGGTTAATTACTGACGACAAGTCTAAATCTCAACTAAGTAGGTGAAACTGAAAGCACAGCTAATTTATTACATAAATTCATTTCTGCATTCATCGCGAAAGACAGCTAGCGTGGCCTCGAGCGAACACAAGCCTAAGCTAATCGACTACTTCGCCGATGTTTACATGCATAATGTTTTGACTGAACCCTACTCTTACTTGTTGACAGGGGCGTTGCCATGGCGACAGACAGCGACGGCAGCGGCGCCGGTGCCACCCCTCTGACCTTGAACGACTAGGGGTCTAGTTCAAGTGTACTGCAGATAAACAAGAACGAAAACTTGAATAAAAGTAAGTGAGTGACCTACTTTACTGGGAACGCGAACAGTTTGGCTTGTTTTTGTAATTTATATCTGATACTAAGAAGATTCGTAGTCGAATAATTTTATATTTGAAGAAAAAGATGAAATTGAAAGTCCTGAACATTACTTTAGTTATTAAGGTTGAAAATGGCTTGAGTTTTTTAGAAAGATATATAATTATGTATTTTTTATGCATTACAGGAGAAAGCGAGCAGTCCATTTGCCCCAGAAGACTACAGGTCAACTTGCAGTCGCAGCTTGAAGCAGTCGGTAGCGAGTAGTCCATGTGCGCGCGTTCTAAGATGATGAACAGACAACGGACAATGTCCCCGCTGATATTCATTAATTGCACATAATTTGTAAATAAAATGCTCAAAAAAGCAATGCCAAAAAAGTTTAGAAATCTTGTACCGCAGACTTGCGTAACACACAAATAAAACAACATATATAATCAATGGTGCTCTAAGTTCGCAATAATTATGACGCTATTTCTCCATGCGGTCATATTGTCCACCATCTGTTCTGATCTTGATCACGCTCTTACTAAACATTGTTTCAATTTAGTTACTCATGTGAAATGATTATGAACTGTTAATGTACTAAAGTCAGATAGTCTGCACCAATTGCTTAAAAAATTAAGTGGAATTAGTTTTTTTGTTAATTTTGTGATAGAAAGATTGTTGATTGAGAACCCACTGTTAAAATTATGTTTGTTTATCTGTATTTTAATCAATAATAAAATGTTGAGTAGGCATTATAAAATAATAACTAATTACTGTCGTCATTTATTAATAATTAATTTCTCAATAATAAACTGTCATTACGCTTCTCTTGACTTCTGGATTAGACTATGAGGCCCCTTGGGCACCAACTAGAGTTAGCCAAAGAACATTATATACAGTCACGAGCAAAAATATGTATACACATAGCGGAATTGCAAAACAAATTTGGTTGAGATTTTTGGGTAAAACTCACAAAGAAATGGTATATTCCACTTTGTTCACCTGAGGTCATAGGATATCACCTGGGTGAACAACGACTTTTTGGATTATGCGAGTAGACTTATATCACCCATATACAAAATGATATAAACTTGGAAATTGAAGGATTTTATCTTTTTAATACATTTCACGTCTTTTACTTAAAATTATTACTGTTTTTACTTAACGTTTGTATGCCTGATTTACAATAAACTGATTAAAAACAAAATACTTCTGTTTACTATGTACATGTTTAAGGAACTGTTTTGAATCATTTCTTCATAACACTTTTAAATATCAATCTAGAATCGAAGAGAAAATCAATTAAAAATTGGAGGGTGTATACATATTTTTGCTCGTGACTGTACCAAATAAACTTGCAAACGGTACGACAGTTGGTTCAAATCCAATACAAACCCAGTCAATGGTCTTTGCTATAATTTAGAAACAGGGTGGAATAGCTTTTAGTAAAGCATTCGACAAAGTAAATCATGTTTTACTTAATAATAAATTAATTGCATTTTCATATGGAGTACATTACTCAAATAGTTAGGTTAATACGGAGTTCTTCAAGGCTCACTACCTTGGCCCTAAAATTCTTTTTAGCATCTTTATAAATAACTTTTGTCAATTTTACAAATGTTTAGAAATTCTATCTTTTTGTAAACGATTTTAAATGACAAATCAGAATCCCTCTTTTATAATCACCAGTAATTAAAGGCCTTAGACAAAATGTAATTTATGGTAGCTTTAAAATGTGTATAATTTTTGTAGGATTTCCTAAACATGTAAAAATATATATTTGTGAACGTGTACATTTTTATCATTTAAATTTAAACGTAAGTTTTTATGAGACGTTAACAGAATACAGGCGTAAACAAAAATTATTGAAACACTCTTTGAAACTTATGAAGACTATAATTTTTACAAATATATAATATCATTAAATTATTGAAATAAATATACCTGTTGTGTTTATTTGAATTCCCTAATAAATTATGAGTTTAAAGCCCAGACTATAAATTGACGTTTTGCAAAATCTTTTATATCTGGTTTTACTGAATACCCACAGACCTAAATTAGGTACTTTTGAGTTTTAAAACTCATCAGCAGGATTTATTTAAGAAGGCTAAGATATAATCAAAGATAATTTAATACTTGTGTCTTTTGGTAAGTAGCTAAGACAAAGAACACTACCCAAAAATAACCATCAGTTTTCTTGGGGTTAGTTATCGTTAAGAGTCCTGCTAAAATACTGAATCAAGGAACTTGATAAAGAAACTCGTGTAGTAAGGAAAAATGGCAACAATGCGGTGGAAATGAAATGGTAAAAGATAATTTTCTGTAGTGGTAAGGGCGTGCTTTGAGGTGGAATGAAAGAACATACAGAATATGAAACTGAACAAGTATATAGATTAGAGGTGTGATGAATAGATTGTGCGATCTTTGAATGCTGAGTAGAGATATTTAGTGGGGAATTTAAGACACATTTTGCTAACCCTAAATAGGCAGGTAAAGTAAAGAGACTGAACTAAAGCTATCGTACCATCTGTATCATGCTTCATCAATAACATTCTCTAAAAAGTAAGAAGCCTACCTTAGTATAACGATTCGTGAGATTTTAATGTCATACTAAATATTATAAGAACAAAGGGATGGCATACATGGATATTTAATTAGAAACCTGTTTGTTTCAAAGGTCGATTAAAAATAATGGTGATAACGATGGTAGAATTATAACAACATAACAGTATGAAATATCTTGAGAGGTAAAGGGCTTTGAGATAAATTTTGAAGAAGTAAATATTCATCTACTCTTTGTTCTATAGCTATAGATTATGGCGGACATAAACAAAGAACTTGTATGAACATGCGCTTTAACAGTGCAGCCACCCGGTGGGAGGGGGGGTGTGAGAGGGGTGTCGTGAAACTGGCCAATCATATTGGTTCACGACTAGCTACAGTATTTTGACGCATGTGTAAATCGCATCTTTGCAATATGCATTGATCGGCATATTAACTTGCCAGACGCCTCCGAGCCCGCCACTGCAGTGGACGTGTCATCCTTTATTGAAAAATATCAGTTTTTCTAAAGTCATTTAATCAACAATTAATATACTAGTGAGTGCATCAAGAAAGAAGAGGGGCAGCTTGCTGCTGCAGGCGGTTGCTGAATTGCTGAAGGTAATTTTATATAGGTTTTTCTAGAAATATCCTGATGGAGATACTCTGCTGTGGAGAAGGTGCAAGGGAAAGCAGAGAGCTCTACGTTTCCCTTTACTGAGGGGCAGGTAAGAACAGGTTTGCAGTCAACCGCAATCTTCAACGAGGGCCACTTCAGACCATAGAGGACGGGCTGAGAAGGGGAGGGGTGGAGGGAGGCAGCAGCTTCTTTCCTTTTATTTAGCAACCTTTATCCTTTAAGATGATGCAGCGAGAGGCTGGTTTGGCGGGGTGCCCCACAATTTTCTTAACGGAAAACCAGGTAAAACACATTTGATTGGGCGGTACTCTACGCGGTACGAGCCACCGAAAGCAGAACGAGTATGTCGTCAGTAACGTACGGGGGTCGTCTTAGCCAATACTCCATAGGTAAGGTTCAAGCATCCACCCTTGTGGAACTTCGACGAAAAATAGTCATAACACATGTCCAATGCCACTCCCTCGAAACATCGCTCTTACATACTACTTAACTGAGCACGAGGTACACCGGTAAAACATAATAATGTACGGCTCCCCGAATACGTCCCTGTGGGACGCCATATTTCGTTTTCCCTATTCAAGTCCGTTGTGGCTCTCGTCAAACGTTTTCTATCCCCTAAGCAAGCCTCACAAGTTACATTAGTATATTCCATTTGATTTCCGTTCTTTTTAAAAGGCATCTAATAATAGTTTTACGGAAAAAAACTCGCAATTACGTCTCTGTAGGCGTAGGAAGGGTTCAATCCCCTTCAACCCCCGCCTTTCGCCTGTAAATCAATATTTCCGCGCAGCTTTGCCGGGCGTCCTTGCGCAGTGTAGACAGGCGTCGACGGGAGACCTACATTACGGTAGTCCTTGTTGAAGTCTGGGATAGCTCAGGTGCGCGACACAAGAGCTAGTAAAGATTTTTAATTGATTTCAAAACGTGATAAATATAATAAATATAATCGAACTATATTTGTGGTGAAATATAAATCCAAAATAAAATCAAGAAACCGTTAAAATGTAGTAAAGTTGTGTCCAATATTTTCATGCGCGAGTGCGTGCACAAAATGGCGCCCGTCTTCGAACATGAGGTAAGCTTTGTTAACAACCCACTTTCATCGGACATCCGCGTCAACGTTTTGTTTCTTTTTTAGATTTAACTAATTGATATTAATGTTATCTAGCTCTTTTAATACGTATTTCGGGAAAATAATTAAAAATTATGGAGAAAACGTGGTGTGGGATGCCACTAACACAAACGACCAATTATCTGGTTTAGTCATAGGCTTGAAGGATGGACTATTTAATGGCCTTATTTGGATGAGGCCTACCTCCTGCAATAGACCGAAATATTTTTATTTTTTCGGGTTCCGTACCTCTAAAGGGAAAAACGGAACCCACTAAGACTAACTTACTAAGACTTCGCTGTCGTTTGTCACGAGGCTATAATATGTAGAACCGCGATAGCTACATAGTTGAAATTTTCACAGATTATGTATTTCTGTTGCCGCTATAACAACAAATACTAAAAACAACAAAAAACCTAGTCAATGGTACGGAACCCTTCGTGCGCGAGTCCGACTCGACGTTAGCCGGTTTTGTTATTTTAATAAAATATCAGCTATTGAGATTTAATCTAAAGAGATAAGTCTCAGCGATCTTTATAATAAAAGCGACAAACAAGAGGATGTTGAACAAAGTAAAATCTGCCTCGTCCTTTCCCAAGCTCTATTGGGGTCAGCTTCCAGTCTAACTGGTCATGAACAAAGAGAAATACAACGGTTAAATACATACCATTATAAGTATACATTTACTCTTTTGTTAATAATGGAACGCTGGAGTTTTTGAAATTGAGTCAACGATCCGTTAAATCCTTTCAAATTCGCGTGTAAGCCAGACCCCTTACCTGAGCTAGCGTCCTTAGCAACGGGGCCAGGTGGTCGCGAGCGAAATTGCAAGTAGGGATGGAAAGGTACCTCTATGTTATCGATACTTTTACTTGGTAATGGAATACGTATTTGGTATCATAATTTATTTGTATACATAGTACATTAACAAACTACCCAAAAATATAAAAAGATTTTTATATGGGACTATTATATAACTGGGGAAAATTGCCGGAGAGGTTTTTTAACATCATCATCATCATTTGAAGTCGATTAAAAACTAGCAAAAAAACTACGATTTTAAAACAATTAAAGTCATCCACGTCGTTAATTTTTCTGACCGCCATTTTGTGCACAATAATTTGAAAATAAGATTACACCGGTTTTTATGATAGTATAAGATAAAACTATTTATGTTAAGTATATTCGAATCGAATCAAATCAGCCAAGATAGATTGTTTAAAATATTAATTAGTTTTCTATAATTATGCGTTCTCTTCAACAATAGTTTAGTAGACATCTACCGCGTTGGACGCTTCTATTACTAAGTACCAAAAATTACTAAGTAACTAGGGGTAAAAAATAATAGTAAAAAAGTATTTATTATATTATTTGGTCCATATTGATTGCACGTAAATGTAAAAACAACCGACATCAATAACCTTTCGATCATAAAACAAATTTTGAAATCGTTGCACAATGCCGTAAATATCGCGTTGCAAACCTACAAAACAAATATAAAGCCTACAAATAATTTGTGAACCTCTTCTTTTTGAAGTTGGTTGAAAAGTATCGATATCAAAACGTATCGATATCAAAACGTATCTACTTCGTAAAGAACACATCTCTTGTATCCTTTCAACCGTAATTGCCCCCTAAAAAACTTCCACTGTATTATAAGTTAACAAAAGACGACGGTGGGGATAGAATCTATAAATACTGGCTGTATCAAAGGGGACCGCTAGTATTAATACAAATTTACTGAAGAAAGGTGCACGCTAAGTTTTTATTTAAAGTTGAAGATTATTTAATACACTAGTGTAATAATTCAGTGTAGAAATGAAACCACATATTGGACGCGTTTGTCGAAGTAATAATTATTATGATCGAAAAGTCTACTTACTTCTATCGGTAAAAATTAAAAATAGTTAAAACGCGCTTTGTATCGATAGTGTGGTACTTTTGGTACAATAAATACCATGTAAGTATTAAGTTTTGTTACACACCATATTTTTTACAAGCAGGAGATTGCACCGTACTCTTCTCACAAAGGAATGACATAATTATGCAGTGTAGATGGATGACTAAACTATGGGCAATTTGTAGCAGACAGTTAAGTGTGTTTTAAGAAATTTGGTTGGAGTGTAGCCTTAGGGCGCTATGGAACAAAGACTAAGAAAAATTTTAGTTTTTTTTTTCGGGATCTTTCCGATTTTTTTGCAGTATCGGGTTAACCTTGTCTGTAGCAACCATTTAGGGTCTGAGAAGCATAGCCTATATTATTTCATTTAGTTTTTTTGCAGATCAACGATACATGCTTAATACTCTTTTGAAATTGAACGCGACAGATGGTCATCCCTACTGCGCTCAACCCCTCACAAAGGTCCAATTAGCGTGGTACTTAATTAATCCCTTTGATGTACGTATTATACAATACCTAGGGTACGATGTACCTATCGGGGGGCACGGCAGTGCCCCCGCCAAGTCGAGCGCAAAGCAAACACTGCCGTACCATCCTTTACTGGAACCATTTCGCCGCATTTTCAGGCCTCTCTTTGAGAACCCCTGGATAAGACCAGAACGCAGAAATTTTCGTCATCCAGTAAGCTGTAATCATATACTTAAAATCCAAAATTTCAAGTCTGTAGGTCATTTAGTTCCGAAGTTAAGCGAAAGCAAAGTTTCGCATTTACGACAGACACTCACTCATGATCATCAAAATAGAACTAGTACTTCCCATAAACTCAGAGAGCTGAAATTTGGTACAGAGTTAGGGTTTAATGGCCACATAAAGGAAAAACTATAAAAACTAGGATAATCGAAGATCTGGAGTACCTGGTGACCCTGATTAAAAAACAAACATTTTTAGAAGTTTTTGCTAATTTTTTTACATGACCTCATGGCTTTTGAGTAGAGCAACAATTTCTTTCCCGAAAAAAATCTCATCCGAGCTACCATTTTGGAAATATAAATTGTTTTATATAAAATAAAAAACCGGTAGAAGGCTCATATCTCGGAAACGGTGCGTCGTAGGGCCATGCTTCTCAGTCCCTAAATGGTTGCTACAGACAAGGTCAACCCGATACTGCTAAAAAATCGAAAAGATTCCGAAAAAAAAAATCTTCGAAAATTTGACTAAGTCCTTGCTCAATAGCGCCCCTAAGGCTACACTCCAACCCAATCACAAATCAATATACCATAAATGATTCCTTGTCAAAGGAATACTATAGATGATGCCACAGATATAACATAATCAACATAATTTTTTTACGCCATAATTCACTCTTGGTCTGCAATGGGCATCAAACAGTAAACACAAACACAAAATAATCATTGTTTATGCATAGGTCGAGTTGTGTGAAAAGTGCACGACAAAAATATAAACAATCAAAAATATTCTTATGTCGTACAAAGCAACAAAATTTAATTAAAAAAGATTAGTTACTAAAACTCAAAAAGAGTGTCTCGCCTGAGATTCGAACTTGCAGCAAGAATATTAATTCCCAATCATACTACCACTAAGCTGTTTACTACTACGGCTATTATTTCAAAAAGTTCATCATATGGCTACCTTGTACTGTCATGGTTACTCCTTGTTTATACGTCAATAATGCCAATTAACGTGTGCAGATGTTCAAAATGATTTTGGTGAGTAAGTAGACAAAGAGACAACTACATGAAACGAGCGCGCTTTGACACTCACACACTGTCAACTTACGCACACATTCACAAACCTTGCGATAGAGCGACAGCACTTTCTATAAAAACCGAATTTTCAAAAGTCTCTCCGCCCGCCTTTCCTCTTAATACGCATATAAATACAATTAAAGGAAAACCCTGGATAAGACTAGACTGACTATACTATACTTACGTTACTTATACGATACTTATACTTACAAGTTTACAAGAAGAAATAATCGAACGATTAACTTTATTCTACTCGAACATTACACAAATTAAATAAACAAATTGCTGAAATTAAATAAACTGACTGCCCTGTTGGTCTAGTGGTTAGTGACCCTGACTACTATACCGGAGGCCGTGGGTTCGATTCCCACCCAGGACAAATGTTTGTGTGATGAGCACGATCATATTTTGTTCTGTGTCTGGGTGTAATCTTCTTATATATAAAATTCTCGTGTCACAATGTTAGTTACCATACTCCTCCGAAACGGCTTGACCGATTTTTATGAAATTTTATATTCATATTCAGTAGGTCTGAGAATCGGCTACTATCTATTTTTCATACCCCTAAATGGTAGTAGGTAGGTAATAGGCAGGTGCTAGGTAGAAAAAATTGCATTGCAACGCATGCTGGGTACCTACAGCTAGTTTATCTATAATATGTATGTATTTAGAAATATATAAGTATGTTTATCAGTTATCTGGTTACCATAACACAAGCTCTGCTTAGCTTGGGATCAGATAACCGTGTGTGAATTGTCCCGGAATATTATTATTATTATTAAATTACACTAAAATATTAATTTCGCTCAAAATTTGGTCAAAATATAATGCATTGGACTAAGAGTGGCGGTAATACCCGCACACGTTACTAGATTAGCAAGTTGTTATTATAAAAGTTGTATGTACTTTCTTAATTATTCTAAGACACTTCTGACAAACGGTGAAGGAAAACATCGTGAGGAAACCTGGATTCCAAAATTTGGGATCTGAAATCGCCAATCCGCAGAGAGCAAGCGTGGTGATCAATGCTCGTGCCTTCTCTATATGGGAAGAGGCCTGTGCCCAGCAGTGGGACGTTTATAGGCTGGATTATTATATTATATTATATTATTATATTATTATTATCTTATTATTATTATAACAATTCGAAGATTTGAATAGGTTAGGAATTTTATGATTAGTGACGGATTATAACAATAATAAAAAAAGATTTGTAATAATAAAAAAACTACTCCTAAAAAGAAAAGAATCTGTGTCAAATAAGAAAATCTAATAAAATAAATCAATATGCCCACGTTTCTACAAAAAGAAGTGAAATCCCACCAAAAACATTCTGTAAAAAACTAGCCAAGTCTCGATGGAGCTGCTTGTTTATCTCTAAAAAGTAATGAAATCTAGACAAAGTCGTACCAAGTCTAAGGTTCCTTACTGCGATTTCTTTATTATTCTAGTTAATGTTGTGTGACTTGGCCGTTGAACGATACACAAGGGTACAAAACCAGGTGCTCCATGACACCATTGCACCAATCTGTCGCGAAACAAACAGTATTAAAAATTATTTCCAGTACAGACGGACTTCTAATCATTGATAGAAGTCCGTCTGTACGTCTATTTTATGTTAGATCGGTGGTCGATTTGATGCCACAAAAAGAAGAGAGCAGAAGTCAGCATTGTCAATGCTGAATGCATGTTTTGCACAATCAACAACAGCCTAAAATGAGACACTAGCGTCCAACTACCAATACCAGTATGGGCTATTATAATTATCTCGCTTAACAAACATAGGTAGTTACAACAGATATAACATTACGTGTAAAAAAATTGACTTGTACACACTCACGTATAAAGAATGTTCAACGGCCAAGTCACACAACATTAACTAGAATAATAAAGAAATCGCAGTAAGGAACCTTAGACTTGGTACGACTTTGTCTAGATTTCATTACTTTTTAGAGATAAACAAGCAGCTCCATCGAGACTTGGCTAGTTTTTTACAGAATGTTTTTGGTGGGATAGGGTTTTACCGAAAGGGTGCGTCAATCCAAGAGGGGTGAACAGTACATTTGGTATAGAATCCGTCTACGAAATTTTAGTTCAAAACTAGCCGCACCCGCGACTAAGTCCTTTGCCCCTAAGAATACTCTAGCTGAATCGACGACCGACACTTAGAAATTAAATGTAATGCATCAAACGAAAGATGCCTTTCCGAAATTCCCTTCATATACACTAAGACACTTATAAGAGGCATTGTATCAAATTTAGAGACTGCTACGCTAGAGGTCTTGGGTTCGATTCCCAAGTCGACCAAGGTGTTATTGGGTTTTTCTATGAAATTCTCAGTAGCAGGTCGGAGTTTGTATTTGTGCCCGGTTAGTGGCAATAGGCTCGCCCCCTATTACATGGGACCTATACATACCGGCGAACTGTGGGTGTACGTACATAGGTACACCCCTGCCTAACCCTTCGGGGATACAGGCGTGATGGTATGTTATGTTTGGTATCAAATTGTACTTAAGGATTTAATCCTACCTTACTGATATTACATGAGCACACTTTAACATATATTTTTAATTACAGGTCTTGAACGAGGCGACAACATCGCCATGGAAACATTCACCTAGCATGTCTACCCGCAAATAAATGTAAGTCAAGAATTTATTTATGTTATAGTTTTTCGTATACAGCGAGTAACTGATTTTACTCGTGTTATGAAAGTAACTAGTTGGTTTACAATAGACTACTTAATCGAATTCCGTAAAAAAATTGACGACCTCCGTGGTTGAGTGGTGTACGCACCGGTTTCAAGGTGTCGCTAGCTCCGAGGTCCCGGGTTCGATCCCCGGACGGGTCAATGTAGAAAATCACTTTTCTACATTGCCTCGGGTCTGGGTGTTTGTGGTAGCTTCGTTGTATCTGATTTCCATAACACAAGTGCTTTTAGCTACTTACTTTGGGTTCAGAACAATGTATGTGATGTTGTCCGCATTTATTTATTATTTATTATTAAATAACATGTAAGTTTTTCAGGAACGAACGATTCACTTGTCTTGAAATATAACTACCACCTCGTAACAAATAAATGCAATTTTTAGTTTAGGAAATTTAATTTCTAGTGAGCATGGCACTGCCTACTTTTTCTCAAAGCTTTTTAGAAGTAAGTTTGCCAAATAACTTGATAATCATAAGTATAAATGCATAGCTACATGGAACTGTGAATCCGCATCGCATCGCAAATATTTGCGAGCTCACGTTCCATTTTAAACTTTATTTAACTAAAAGTTCTATTATGTGGCGTCGCATCACATCAAATCGCATCGCAGTTTTGAGTGGAAGCCTTATAGAATTGTTCGTACGTCTTAGGGTGCGTCCAGATCTGGCGCGACTAGCGGACGGCGTTCATATCAGTACGTTCGGGCGCTGCTTGCGAGCTGTTCGTGTAATAATGCTCATTGCGTGCAAGTTCGCCAGATCTGGACGTACCCTTCGAGTTCACAATAACAACGAAATTCTTTTGTTTTAGTGCAAGTTGACGACAACATGCAGTGGCTCCTGGCCTGGTCAGCGCCGGAGCCGGTTCATTTGTTCCAACCACCGTAATGGGCAGTCATCGACAGCAAAACAAAAAGGCCGTAAAAATGAAAAAATTAAGTTAGTGTTAATTAAGTTAAGTATGTTTTCAAACTTTATTTAGCTTATTTATTTTGAAGTTCGTACAGCAGTTATCTTCGGGCGTGTTTCTGTAGGAATACCACGCTTCGGGGACCACCATCTTCATTGAAGTACGTTTTTTTTTTTCGAGTTTTTAAACTGTTGGAGCGTGAGGGAGAAAATATTAAGAACATTAATTTGATTTAAAACATTTTCAACTTTTTTGGATAATTACTTTGATGTCAATTTGTGTCATCATTGATGACCTTATTTTTTCATACATGTGTTTCACAGTTTTGAAATAACATAATTATTTATACCAGTTACTAAAACTTAAAGGATCTTTTCTGTTTCTGATGCTAAGTACAAAAAATTTTAGTCATCATTGTCTGTAAGGTATAGAAATAATTCTTTAGTTCGGATATCCCACAAGTCGATAGTACATAATAAATTAAAACGTATAACCGTAGTTTTTTCTTCGTTCGTTTTAAAACATCTTAGGTATATAGGGCGGATTTCATTGGTTCATATAAACGCGATCAGTTGAAGCTAATCTCGGCTCTCGAGGTAATTAAGTTCAATGTCCCAATTTGCAAATACCAACAAAAACTGAACGCAAATTTCGCCACAACATACGATCTTTCGGTTATTGATCTTACTAATCTTGGTCGTTGAGACCTTAGTTTCTAGAATCGCAGTTTATTGTAACTAGTGAAATCGGTCTGAGGCGCTGAGCAGAATAGGACGATTTTTCCGTCGGACAGATTTGACCGCTCTTATGTATAGATGTGGTCAAATGTAGTAACCTCTAAAGAACAGTACAGTAAATAATCTGCAATTGTTACCACAAATTTACTATTGTATGTCAGGACTAGGTATGCAAGAGACGGACCCCTGAGTTTGTTTCGACATTTCTTCTCAGGGTAGTCAGTTAGGAAATGTCGACCTCATCTAGATTAAGAAGACGTGTGAAAGTGATGGATGTGGTGTGTCCTATATACAAAGTAAACAACTTGAATTTGAATTTAGTGCCTATAATTGGAAGTTGAGGTCGCTTAAATTTGATCGCAATTAATATTTAAACGCAGTCATTTCTGTCCATGGTAAGATCTGTCCGTCAGTTCAGCTCATAATGTCGCATTTATGCGAGAGGACTTTCTTATCAAAGTGTACATTTTATAATATAAGATAGGTATAGAATAATTTAAGGTAGTGCTTATAACTATAGTAGTAGATTTCAACATTTTGATAGTATAACTTAGGCTTGTGCAAGTTAGACGGTAGTGTTCTGCAACTCGCACGATATTTACACATCATCTTTATCAGACATTAAAGTCGACTCGAATGGCGCGTACGCAATTAGAAAACATTAAAAAAAAATTCTGGATATTAACTTTTAAGATACAGTTTCTGGTTGTAGCCAATTAAGTATGCTATAATAAAAAGCTCCAAGTCTTTACTCGATACAATAGTATTACTAATATCAATATAGATCAGTGTAGTCGTAGGTAATTATCTTATAATTATATAAGTAGGAATTAATTTTAAATTTTCTTGGTGTTGCAATATAATCAATATAATTAAGCGGTATCAAAAAACAGCATCAAGTCTTTTACTCGGAACAATGTTATTATTAAATAAGTAATATAATTATCAATAGGACTGTACATTTTGAAGACATCGGACGTCATAAAGTTATAAAGTAATCTAGTATATTTAGACTAAGGGCTTAAAAAGTGTACCTTAATGTTTAGTCCTAATCGCGCCGTAACCTACCAATTAAAATTAGTAACTTAGATATAATTATATACTACCTTTTTCCCGTGACGATGTCTGCGCATGCTTCGGTTCTATTACTATCTTGGGATCTAAGCATATCCCATACAAAGTTTTTTCGACATAGGTTTTGCGGTTGAGCCGTGGAAGCGTTACAGACAGACGGGTTTTAGTCAAGTAATGATGTAATACCCCATGTTATGGATTGTGTAGGAAAAAGGATAATTAAATACTTATACCTAATTATAAAATGTCTTTTATCTATGCTAATCATACAAACTTATTTTTAGTATTTTAACACTAAAACACCATTATTTATTAAAAAAAACTTGGATTTAATTTTTAAAGCTCTTTATTAAATTAATGTTTATAAATTGAATAAAATTACAAGAGTGTTGGTACAATTATAAAGTTAAGAGGAAAGGGGAGCGGAGAGACTTTTGAAAATTCGGTTTTTGAAGAAAGTATTGCTGTCGCTCTAATTCCCCCCGTCCTCAAATTCGTGCGATAAGGACAACTGCAGCTCAGACCGAAAAACTGACGAAAATCGAGGATTGGCTCTCGTCTATTTTCTCCCCCAATTCTTAACCAATTTTAAAAATATTTTATATACTGCATAAGAAAATAATAATCTGTGCCTCTATTTTTTCTTTTTTTCAATAACCGTTGCCAAATTTGAAAAAAAAAACGCCTCGGAAAACTGCGGTCAAAATCGGCACTTTTAGAAGGTTCTAGTTTCTTTAAATATAACTTACTAGCTGATCCCCGCGACTTCGTCCGCGTTAATTTCTGTTATTATGACAGCGATTAAGAAGTTTAAAAAAATAGTATTTCTGCGTAAGTGATAATTTTAGTTAATATTATGTTGGTAAATAATTGGCAAATAATTGGCAATAATGCATTAATTTCGACCAAATGACTACCTTAAAAAAGGTTATAGTGAGTCAATCTTAAAAGATAGACATATACTGTCGCAGACATTTTTTTAGATCATTTAAAGAGAAACAATTCTTTCAGACATATATTTTGGGTAACTCGAACCGTTTACGCAGCGCACGCAACGGAAGCTTTCAAGTATGAATATTTTTCCCCGTTTTTGTGACATTTGTCACTGCTGCTTCGCTCCTATTGGTCGCAGCGTAATGTTATATATCCTAAACCCTTCCTCGATAAATGGACTATCTAACACAAAAAGATTTTTTCAATTCTAATCAGTAGTTCCCGAGATTAGCGCGTTCAACCAAATTATTATATTATTATTATCTCAGTTCCTGTCATGGCATGGATGCATACGTAACAAAAAAGTGGCCACCCGCCCTCCTCGCCCTAGCGCGCCTATGAACTTTGCTCCGCCTCCTGACATGAGGACCATGGACAGGCCCCGCACATACAGCGACGTTGCCAGGGTGCCGCGTCGCACCCCAGCCCAGACTCAAGAAATAGCCACGGCTTCGGCTTCAGGCATTAATGATCCTTGGCCTAACCGTCGCATCTTGCCGCTAAAAACCGGCGCTATTCGCAAGGTTCAAAATATCCCCGAAAACGAAGAAAATAATAACAAAAAGGTAAATCGCTTTGGTGCAGTTGGAGATGGCAGGCCAGTAAAAAAGCATAATTTTTTACTGCTGCTTCGCTCCTATTGGTCGCAGCGTAATGTTATATATCCTAAAGCCTTCCTCGATAAATGGACTATCTAACACAAAAAGATTTTTTCAATTCTAACCAGTAGTTCCCGAGATTAGCGCGTTCAACCAAATTATTATATTATTATTATCTCAGTTCCTGTCATGGCATGGATGCATACGTAACAAAAAAGTGGCCACCCGCCCTCCTTGCCCTAGCGCGCCTATGAACTTTGCTCCGCCTCCTGACATGAGGACCATGGACAGGCCCCGCACATACAGCGACGTTGCCAGGGTGCCGCGTCGCACCCCAGCCCAGACTCAAGAAATAGCCACGGCTTCGGCTTCAGGCATTAATGATCCTTGGCCTAACCGTCGCATCTTGCTGCTAAAAACCGGCGCTATTCGGAAGGTTCAAAATATCCCCGAAAACGAAGAAAATAATAACAAAAAGGTAAATCTCTTTGGTGCAGTTGGAGATGGCAGGCCAGTAAAAAAGCATAATTTTTTACTGCTGCTTCGCTCCTATTGGTCGCAGCGTAATGTTATATATCCTAAAGCCTTCCTCGATAAATGGACTATCTAACACAAAAAGATTTTTTCAATTCTAACCAGTAGTTCCCGAGATTAGCGCGTTCAACCAAACAAACAAACAAACTCTTCAGCTTTATAATATTAGTATAGATTTAAAAAAGGAAAAAATGGGGGCATAGATCTAGTTCATATTTATATTACTGCAAAAAATCATAGCCCTAAGTTCAGAAACCAGCGAGAAAACAGACGAGAACGTTTGTATCGAGAAAATTCCCGACAAATAATAAAAAAAATATCTGTTATTAAACAAAGATCTCTCTCGACCACGACAACTTTCAATAAACAAAACAACATCAAAATCGGTCTAATCATTTAGTAACTGTGATGCCACAAACAGATACAAACATAAATCACACTCATATTATTTTATCGGGAATTAAAAGACTGTCTTTCTCAACATTGCTTATTTTCGAGTTTTTTTTTAAAGTACTAAAAATAAGTTCGTAAAATAATATTTTTTATGTAATAGGAATAACCTATATAACTCATGCCATAGATATAGGAATATACTTATTGGTGTTTAGTACATTAGAAAAAAAAAAGAACTGTGGTTTAATAGTCTTATGATCTTGATTAATATAATACATTATAATGATAAAAGTACGATTTTTTGCGTATTAAAATGAGTAGTAATATGACATAATAATAATAATAATATACTCTGGATATAATTATTATTAAAAATAATAACTGGTCTCAGTACAAATAAATATTTTGATGTTAGATATTTGTGGGAGAAATTATGACATAGACTCTCGATTAAATTTATATAAAGTAGGTAAAATTAATGTTTCAATAATAACATCAAATAGGTGTTGTCAATGTACTTAAATGTTAGGTTATTTAAATGTGTTTTAGAAATGGGTGTCGTAAAATTAATCGTTTATTGTTGTCAAAATTTATTTAAATAACATCTGAAATTATTGTAGTATCATGAGAAAATTGATATACTAATGCTAATTTATGTGAAACACCGAATATTAAATTGGAAATTTTAGGACAATTAATCACAAATTTCATAATTACCACGGAACCTCTTCAAAAAAAAACAATTCCACTTGCTAAAAAATCACTTACCCAATAAACATCTAAATTGACAATATACTTATTTTTGAAGTCGGTTAAAAATAAGCTTAAAGTCAAACACACAGAACAAAGTGTATGTAGACAAACTATTTGCCTTACTGATAACATTTATTACCATCTAAAAGATTTACTTACAACACAAAAACGTTTGGCCAGGTTAGGTAAGAATGACGCAGGTTAGAATAATTAAGACCGCGAAATTCTAACCAATAGATACGGGACCCGGGTGTTTTTAGTCGGTGAGAGTCCGACATATCCTCACGCCAACCGGTGTGGGTTGAAGTCATTAGCTTTTCACCCAGAAAAAAAAAAAAAAACAAAATGTCCGGTGCATTTTGGTCATAGCACATTAGAGTCTGTGCGAAAAGAGAACCGTCGCCGCGTCATGGCGTAAAATTAAACTCATATTTTGGTAGCATTAAAATCATTCCATGTTCCGAAGAAATCTGAAAATTTTAGGTTCTAACGTAATTTTAAAAATGTTCTAGATTTACAGTCGCGCAATAATTACCAATTGAAGAAATTTTCGAATTTCAGAAAATGGATTGCAGTTGAAATCTACAGCTTTCAACTGCCATCCTTGTACTGTTTTATGTATGTTAAAATTTCCTTCTAGTGTATTATAGAGACTTAACTGTCTAACAGTAGGGTAGAGTCACCTATTCCCGTGCCTCACAGAGCACGTTAAGCTTTTCCGTGTTACACGCCTTAAAACCAAAATCAAAATTCGTTTATTCAAATTAGTTTACTAAGTAGCAGTTCTCGATCAAATGGTTCTGTTTATTGATATTTCAGGCAACCGATGGAACCTTACTAGAAGTTATCCGATTGCACCATCATGAGTCACACCATCGGGTAACTCCTTAACCTTTACATAAATTTCATCAAATCACTTAATGTAATCGTACTAATTCTCTGTCCATCCTGGTTAATAACTGTGTCATCAGTATTAGTATCAACACATTCATCATTATTCAATGATTCTGTTAGTGGCGATAGTTCAATGATAGATTGATTATGCAATTTATCATCATTTGACACATTCATAAACTTATTTTCATAGAATGTTACATCTCTTGCTTTTTATACACGCTGTTGGATTATCAGGGTTTATTTATCTACTAGCTAATCCCCGCGACTTCGTCCGCGTCAATTTCTGTTATTATGACAGCGATTAAGAAGTTTAAAAAAAAGTATTTCTGCGTAAATGATAATTTTAGTTAATTGATAAACTCTGTAGCAAATAATTGGCAATAATGCATTAATTTCGACCAAATGATTACCTTAAAAAAGGTTATAGTGAGTCAATCTTAAAAGATAGACATATACTGTCGCAGACATTTTTTTAGATCATTTAAAGAGGAACAATTCTTTCATACATATATTTTGGGTAACTCGAACCGTTTACGCAGCGCACGCAACGGAAGCTTTCAAATATGAATATTTTTCCCCGTTTTTGTGACATTTTTCACTGATGCTTCGCTCCTATTGGTCGCAGCGTAATGTTATATATCCTAAAGCCTTCCTCGATAAATGGACTATCTAACACAAAAAGATTTTTTCAATTCTAACCAGTAGTTCCCGAGATTAGCGCGTTCAACCAAACAAACAAACAAACTCTTTAGCTTTATAATATTATATAGTATATATAGTATAGATTGCACAGACTCCATCTCAGTTCCTGTCATGGCATGGATGCATACGTAACAAAAAGGTGGCCACCTGCCCTCCTCGCCCGAGCGCGCCTATGAACTTTGCTCCGCCTCCTGACATGAGGACCATGGACAGGCCCCGCACATACAGCGACGTTGCCAGGGTGCCGCGTCGCACCCCAGCCCAGACTCAAGAAATAGCCACGGCTTCGGCTTCAGGCATTAATGATTCTTGGCCTAACCGTCGCATCTTGCCGCTAAAAACCGGCGCTATTCGCAAGGTTCAAAATATCCCCGAAAACGAAGAAAATAATAACAAAAAGGTAAATCGCTTTGGTGCAGTTGGAGATGGCAGGCCAGTAAAAAAGCATAAGCAGGGCTGAATTATTCAAATAACAATTCATGCGGCACTCGTTATAACTCACTCAGTTAGGTCTCTTACACTGAGCCAGCGTTCGTAGCATTGTCTCATTAGTGTACCCATGATGAACAACATGGTATTTGACCAGATATGAAGTAAAATTGTTGTCAAGTAATATTTATTACACGGACAATGCCACGTAGGACTTTGACAAAAATTCGCAATATCGTGAACAAGAACAATTCGCTTATTTTCAAGCACTATTAGTAGTAGTATTTTTTATTCATCACTATCTATGTACCATTATGTACTACTGATGTTTGCTGAAAGTGCGGTTATTAATGCCTTAGAATTATCTGTATTTGTTTTAGGATTCTTCTTATAATAATAATAATAATAATAATTTATTTATTTGCACCAAGTTTTACATTATAACATTTAAATACACGGTAGTACATACAGTTTAAAGTGAATATACAATAATGTGGCGACACCAGCACCCTTGCTAAGTTGCCTAGACAACTTGTGTTAAAGATGCTGAGCCCAACCCTTTTTGGATGAATCTTATTAACATTTAAGTACATACATGCCATTTTGTGCTTTAACGACTTATTTAATTAATGACTGGTAAACAGACAAATAAACTATTTTGGAAAGAAAATAAAATAATAATAAAAAAAAAAGACAGGAAATAAAATTAAGAAGTAGTGTAGTATGTGTAGGGATGTGTGTGTGTATGTGTGGGGGGGGGGGGGGGGGGGGGGGGGGGTGTGAGAGGGTGTGTGTGAGGGTGTGTGCGCGTGAGGGTGTGTGTGTGTATGTTTAAGGCTGTCTATTGTGTCTGTGTATGTATGAGTATGTGTGTAAAGCATGTGTTTTCTATATTTATGAGTAAAAGTGGCCAATGATGTAAGAGAGTTCAACGGATGATGTATTGAGTCATCAGTAAGCTTTCAGTGTGGTTGTAATTAAGTGTTTGTAGCCAATCTCTAATTTTCTTTTTGAATGAGATTGTAGGGAGTGAGTAAAAGTCTAGTATTTTGTTAAGTCTATTGTAGAGATGGGGTCCTTGGAAACAGGGAAATCTTCTAGTAAAGGAGTAATTACAGCGGAATGGTTGTTCTTGTTCACATTCTTCGGGCAATCCTTCATAAAATGTCCCGTCTTCCTGCACTTGAAACAACTAGGAGGCCGCTTGCGTGCAACTACAGCTAGAGCACTCTCAGTCTTGTCATCTCTTCTGATATTTTCCTGCAATAATTTCCCTTTGACTATCTCACTTGACATAGTCTGCAGTGAGACCACTCAACATGATGACTGCTATGAAATCGTCTTCCAGAGACGACCCTATCTCGCTTAGCTGTTGTGCCATTTCAGTGATTCTGTTTAAGTAAGCTTCCATGTTCTCACTGTCGCACAGTTTGGTCGCGAACAGCGTTCGTAGTAGACCAAGTCTCCGGCATAAACCCCTGTCCTCGTATGCTTTCTGTAAATTTGTCCACGCTTCGTGTGCAGTCTTCGCGTTTCTAATGTGTGGTATCGCTGTTGGCTGTACATTCAATGCAATTTTTGCCAGGGCTTTATGAGCTTTCTTTTTATCCTGGCCATAGTTCGATTGAACGTAGTCCCATAACTCTTCGTGTACCAAAATCATTCGCATCATAAATTTCCACGAGCTATAGTTTTCGATGCCTTGCCTTGCTTTAAGAAGGAGTTGGAGCTCTTCACAAATTTACCTTTTCCGCATTCATGACGTTACATTCATGACTGTTACAATTTCCCTCTAGAGTTTTCTAGAGTCTCAACTGAGTAACAGTAATGTTGTGCAGTCGCGATAAAAACGATGAGAACACATCGGGGACAGCCCAAGAGGCTGGACGATTACACAAACGATGTTCTTAAGTAAATGCAGCAGTAACAAACTAAAACACGTGCACGTAACTTGGTCTGCTATTTCTGCTGCCGATGATCCGCCTGCGCTATGATTCCACCACAGTTGATTGCTGAAGGTCACGAGCTGCTCGGAATAGGGATTTCCAGCAGAATATCGGTCGAGTTGACGTGTTTAAAGGGTTTTTTCTGGAGAGAGATCGCGAAGTGCTCGCGCGTGCAAGATGGTGAGAAAAGATTGTCAAAGGGGGGGGGCGGCTTGTCCGTTAACGGTCGTGACGTCATGACAGATGCAGCAGTAGCACCAATCGGGTAACGAGTACGGCACGTATGACAGCTGGCAGAACAGTTGTGATTACCAATGCTGAAAATCGATAAGAACATCGTGTGTTGCCCGTGGTGAAATTTAAACGATCTTATCTTAGTAATTTGTATGATGACGAAACAAAGGTTGAGTGCCTTTTTCCTGTGCCTCGCAGAGCACGACAAACATTTTTTTTTTTTAATGTGCCTATGCAATTAGCCTGATCGCAGGTTTAGACTGCTACACTGGACTTCAACATCTTTCCATGTCTCGCAGAGCACGTTAAACATGTCTGTAATATACGATTTACGCGACTATTTGACGCGGTTAACACTTCCATCTACGGTAGGCAATCGTTCTCTATATTTCGGGTTGGAAACGACTTGTGCCTAACGATGACGCGTTACTGGGTTTGACTTTGGAGATTTCCATTTTTCTGTGAATGTTTTGTATTTCATTGAAATACTATGTGGATGATAGATTGCAGTTGAAATTTCCCTTTAGCGGGGTCTAGAGACTTAACTGAGCAAAAACGAGGTTGAGTGACTTTTCCCGTGTCTCGCAGAGCACGTCAAACATTATTCCCGTGTCTCGCAGAGCACGTTAAACGTTTTGTATTTGATTGACAATACTATGTGGATGATAGATTGCAGTTGAAATTTCCCTCTAGCGGGGTCTAGAGACTTAACTGAGCAATAACGAGGTTGAGTGACTTTTCCCGTGCCTCGCAGAGCACGTCAAACATTATTCCCGTGTCTCGCAGAGCACGTTAAACGTTTTGTATTTGATTGACAATACTATGTGGATGATAGATTGCAGTTGAAATTTCCCTCTAGCGGGGTCTAGAGACTTAACTGAGCAATAACGAGGTTGAGTGACTTTTCCCGTGTCTCACAGAGCACGTTAAACATTTCTGTAACAACGGTTTAAAAATCAAAATCCAAATTTCTTTATTCAAAATATTTAATGCAGTCATCGCATTTCACGCTCAGCTTTGCATAGTCCTTCAGCTATGAAAAAAAATGGCGCAAATAAGTTCCCAACAGCTTTCGACTGATAAATAATCCTCGCGCAAAGGTGTTTAGTATTCCGTAGTAAGTTTACTATTAACAAATTAGTAAAGGAACTAACGACGTAACGGGGTTAAAGAGGTAGTACGAGATAGGTATGGCACCGCGAGGTGTTAGTTACACTTTTCATAACTCAAGAACGGGTAGACCGATTTTCTGCTTTAAGAAGGAGTTGGAGCTCTTCACAAATTTACCTTTTCCGCATTTATGACGTTTTTACACGACTGCCCAAAACGGAGTGTTATGTTTTCAGGGTTCATGTATGTATGTATGTATGTATGTTTGTGGGTTTCTTTATTCCACAATAACTTCTAAAAGGCTTGACCGATTTCAATGTTTGTAGTATCATTAGAAGCTTTGAGTTATCCCGAGTGACATAGGCTATGTGGACATTAAAAAATGGTCAAGTGTGAGTCGAAATCGCCTGCAAAGGGTTCCGAACGATATTTTTTTTTGTGTTGTCATGTTTTTTTTGTTGTTCACTAAAAGGTATTAAATAAAAAAATTATAAGTAAAAAAATTAAAAAACACGCCTGCCATGTCAAAAAAAAATAAAAACAAGTCAAATATTTGCAGTCGGGGGACCTGTAATGAATTGTTAAAAGTAACCGACCCTTTAATGTTATTTGATTTTTGGCTTCTTTGAGTATCAGTCTATTACTCTTATTTTTTTTAGTTTTTTTCAATTAATATTTCTTTAGAATAATTGACAATAACAGCTTTATTGCATGGAAAATTATCTTACGACTAAAAATGTTTTATTGCATTACTCTATGAAACATAACACAATAAACCAATAAACATCTTTACGCTACATTTCTAAACAAAGAGTAAAAATGACTCATTGATAGGATTCTAAAATAGCGATTAGTGGATGATACAGCTAAGCTTTGGCTATAACTGAAGAAGGTGGTAATCGGCTGGTACGCTCGAGACCTAAAGCAGAAAATACGTCGTATTATATTCTTATAGGCCTGAATCTAAGTGGTCGGTGTGTTTATAAAGTCATTAATGATGTTGCAATTGAAACAATAGCGTCTATAATTTGTATTATACATTTTTTCAATTATTTTATTAAATAGTTATAACCAATAGAATTATTTTTGAAAGGTTAAATTGGTAAAAAAATAGCTTCCATTTGACATTTTGACCGCCTTCGTGAATTTCTCAATTCTCTTAATCCGAGTGGCCTTCCCCACATTCCCTCAAATAAAAAATTGGTACTCCAATTATTTTGCTGAGAAACCTTAAACCACCAAATTTATGCAACGGAACTAGACTCCAAGTTAAATTTCTTCGCAACAATGTGATCGTTGCTATAGTTTTGACTGGTCCAGCAGTTGGTCAAACGGTGCTAATACCTCGCATCCCAATGATCCCCAATGATTTGCCTTTTAACTTCAAAAGAATACAATTTCCCGTAAAGGTATCTTTTGCCGTAACAATTAATAAAGCACAGGGGCAAACATTTAAGCACGTAGGTTTCGATTTACGACAAGAGAGAGAAAGAGTGAAAATAATGATAAGAGTGACAAGACTGACGAGAACAAAAAGAAAGGCAAGAGAGATAAGAAAGACAAAAAAAAACAAGAAAAATAAAATTATCAAGAATGACAATGATCAGGATGATAATAATGATCAGATCGACACTAATGATCAGATCGACAAGAGTGTCAAAAAGAAAAAGAAAGACAAGAAGGAGAAGAAGGAAAAGTCTAGTCAATCTGAACTGTCGTCTTCAAGAATAAAAAAATTAAATGAGTTCGGAACTTACGTTGCCTGCGCCCTGATGAATATGAAAAGGCAATATGTTAAGCCTTGCCAGAAGAAAATCGAGTCCACGCCTGAGAATATAATACGACGTATTTTCTGCTTTAGGTCTCGAGCGTACCAGCCGATTACCACCTTCTTCAGTTATAGCCAAAGCTTACTCTTTGTTTAGAAATGTAGCGTAAAGATGTTTACCGGTTTATTGTGTTATGTTTCATAGAGTAATGCAATAAAACATTTTTAGTCGTAAGAGAATTTTCCATGCAATAAAGCTGTTATTGTCAATTATTCTAAAGAAATATTAATTGAAAAAAACTAAAAAAAAATAAGAGTAATAGACTGATTCAATACTCAAAGAAGCCAAAAATCAAATAACATTAAAGGGTCGGTTACTTGGAACAATTCATTACAGGTCCCCCGACTGCAAATATTTGACTTGTTTTTATTTTTTTTTGACATGGCAGTCGTGTTTTTTATTTTCTTTAATTATAATTTTGACGTATTTGATGCTGTTACAATTTCCCTCTAGAGTTTTCTAGAGTCTCAACTGAGTAACAGTAAGGTTGTGCAGTCGATAAAAACGATGAGTAACTACACATCGGGGACAGCCCAAGAGGCTGGACGATTACACAAACGATGTTTGTAAGTAAATGCAGCAGTAACAAACTAAAACACGTGCACTTACCTTGGTCTGCTATTTCTGCTGCCGATGATCCGCCTGCGCTATGATTCCACCACAGTTGATTGCTGAAGGTCACGAGCTGCTCGGAATAGGGATTTCCAGCAGAATATCGGTCGAGTTGACGCGTTTAAAGGGTTTTTTCTGGAGAGAGATCGCGAAGTGCGCGCGCGTGCAAGATGGTGAGAAAAGATTGTCAAAGAGGGGGAGGGGGCGGTTTGTCCGTTAACGGTCGTGACGTCATGACAGATGCAGCAGTAGCACCAATCGGGTAACGAGTACGGCACGTATGACAGCTGGCAAAACAGTTGTGATTGCCAATGCTGAAAATCGATAAGAACATCGTGTGTTGCCCGTGGTGAAATTTAAACGATCTTATTTTAGTAATTTGTATGATGACGAAACAAAGGTTGAGTGCCTTTTTCCCGTGCCTCGCATAGCACGACAAACATTTTTTTTTTGGAATGTGCCTATGCAATTAGCCTGATCGCAGGTTTTGACTGCTTCACTGGACTTCGACATCTTTCCGTGTCTCGCAGAACACGTTAAACATTTCTGTAATATAAATTTTCGCGACTATTTGACGCGGTTAACACTTCCATCTACGGTAGGCAATCGTTCTCTATATTTCGGGTTGGAAACGACTTGTGCCTAACGATGACGCGTTACCGGGTTTGACTTTGGAGATTTCCATTTTTCTGTGTATATTTCGCATTTCATTGAAATACTATGCGGATGATAGATTGCAGTTGAAATTTCCCTCTAGCGGGGTCCAGCGACTTAACTGAGCAATTACAAGGTTGAGTGACTTTCCCGTGTCTCGCAGAGCACGTTAAACATTTCTGTAACAGCGGTTTAAAAATCAAAATCCAAATTTCTTTATTCAAAATAGGCTACTACGTAGCAGTTTTAATGCAGGCATCGCATTTAACGCTCAGCTTTGCATAGTCCTTTAGCTATGAAGAAAAAATGGCGTAAATAATTTCCCAACAGCTTTCGACTGATAAATAATCCTCACGCAAAGGGTTCTAGATTAATTACTTTTTCCTTATGGCTGTTGTCTTTTCACAGTTTTCTGCTTTAAGAAGGAGTTGGAGTTCTTCACAAATTTACCTTTTCCGCATTTATGACGTTTTGACGTATTTGATGCTGTTACAATTTCCCTCTAGAGTTTTTTAGCGTCTCAACTGAGTAACAGTAAGGTTGAGTGCCTTTTTCCCGTGCCTCGCAGAGCACGACAAACATTTTTTTTTTGGAATGTGCCTATGCAATAGGGAATATGCACGTGACTTGAATGAACTGAACGTGTGAATTAATTTGAAATCAAAATGTAACTCTGATTTGTTACTCCTTGTAGTTACTCAATAATTATGTTTGGTTTAAGAAACCGGTGAATGGTAATGCCTGCTTTCTCATTCTTTGAAGACGCACTTTCGATTATTTTCCGTCATTGGGAAAACAAAATTCTCTCAAGAAACTTGCCCTACTACAAAATATTTTGTATTTCACTGAAATACTATGTGGATGATAGATTGCATTTGAAAATTCCCTCTAGCGGGGTCTAGAGACTTAACTGAGCAATTACAAGGTTGAGTGACTTTTCCCGTGCCTCGCAGAGCACGTTAAACATTTCTGTAATACACGGTTTACTCGCCTACTTGATGCTGTTAACATTTTCATCTAGTGTAGTCAATCGTTCTCCATATTTCGGGTTGGACTCTACTTGTGCCTAACGATGACACGTTACCGGGTTTGATTTTGGACTTTTCAATTTTTTCCGAGAGGATTTTGCAGTGAAATACCATGCGGATGACGGATTGCAGTTAAAATTTCCCTCTAGCTTAGTCTAGAAAATCAACTAAGCAACAGTAAGGTTGAGTGATTTTTCCCGTGCCTCGCAGAGCACGTCAAACATTATTCCCGTGTCTCGCAGAGCACGTCAAACATTATTCCCGTGTCTCGCAGAGCACGTTAAACATTATTCCCGTGTCTCGCAGAGCACGTCAAACATTATTCCCGTGTCTCGCAGAGCACGTCAAACATTATTCCCGTGTCTCGCAGAGCACGTCAAACATTATTCCCGTGTCTCGCAGAGCACGTTAAACGTTTTGTATTTGATTGACAATACTATGTGGATGATAGATTGCATTTGAAAATTCCCTCTAGCGGGGTCTAGAGACTTAACTGAGCAATTACAAGGTTGAGTGACTTTTCCCGTGTCCCGTGTTAAACATTTCTGTAATATACGATTTTCGCGGCTAATTAAATTGCAGTTAGTGGAGTCTATTCAAATCCTCATTTGTAAGGTCAATCACATCTAAATTATCTATTGTTTGTTGGTCATCTACAAGGTCTACTATATTAAAAATATCGTTTGGAACCACAATTATGCCTGTGGTTTGAATATTGACGTCACTGTTTAGTTCTTGTCTCAAAGGTCTATCGATATTTGTATGTTGTTTCCTGTGACATAACCTGTAGCAACAGAATTACGTCGTTTAGCTGAGACTTTTGGACTTCTGAATACATTATTAAAATTTTGACTGATAGTGCCTCTTGTTATTCCACTTTGTGTAACGTATTTAAAAGCGCATACTGTCATTTTATCGCTGTTATGTGGTTATTCCTTAGAGCGCATAAAACGTATTGACACGAAAGCGGCACGATCTGTACTGGTTGGCGGGAAAGTACTTTGCAACCAAATTCGGTTGCAATTTTTTGACACGTCTGCGCGCACTTGACAGTCCATCTAGACATTGTATAATCAAAGCTTTTTCCTTATGACTGTGCCTTTTCATAGTTTTCTGCTTTAAGAAGGACTTGGAGCTCTTCACAAATTTACCTTTTCCGCATTGATGACGTTTTGACGTATTCGATGCGTTTACAATTTCCCTCTAGACTTTTTAAAGACACAACTGAGCAACAGTAAGGGCGAGTGACTTTTCCCGTGCCTCGCAGAGCACGTTAAACATTTCTGTAATACACGGTTTACTCGCCTACTTGATGCTGTTAACATTTTCATCTAGTGTAGTCAATCGTTCTCCATATTTCGGGTTGGACTCTACTTGTGCCTAACGATGACACGTTACCGGGTTTGATTTTACACTTTCAAATTTTTCCGAGAGGATTTTGCAGTAAAATACCATGGGGATGACGGATTGCAGTTAAAATTTCCCTCTGGCTTAGTCTAGAAAATCAACTAAGCAACAGTAAGGTTGAGTGATTTTTCCCGTGCCTCGCAGAGCACGTCAAACATTATTCCCGTGTCTCGCAGAGCACGTCAAACATTATTCCCGTGTCTCGCAGAGCACGTCAAACATTATTCCCGTGTCTCGCAGAGCACGTCAAACATTATTCCCGTGTCTCGCAGAGCACGTTAAACATTATTCCCGTGTCTCGCAGAGCACGTTAAACGTTTTGTATTTGATTGACAATACTATGTGGATGATAGATTGCATTTGAAAATTCCCTCTAGCGGGGTCTAGAGACTTAACTGAGCAATTACAAGGTTGAGTGACATCTTCCCGTGTCTCGCAGAGCACGTTAAACATTTCTGTAATATACGATTTTCGCGGCTAATTAAATTGCAGTTAGTGGAGTCTATTCAAATCCTCATTTGTAAGGTCAATCACATCTAAATTATCTATTGTTTGTTGGTCATCTACAAGGTCTACTATATTAAAAATATCGTTTGGAACCACATTATGCCTGTGGTTTGAATATTGACGTCACTGTTTAGTTCTTGTCTCAAAGGTCTATCGATATTTGTATGTTGTTTCCTGTGACATAACCTGTAGCAACAGAATTACGTCGTTTAGCTGAGACTTTTGGACTTCTGAATACATTATTAAAATTTTGACTGATAGTGCCTCTTGTTATTCCACTTTGTGTAACGTATTTAAAAGCGCATACTGTCATTTTATCGCTGTTATGTGGTTATTCCTTAGAGCGCATAAAACGTATTGACACGAAAGCGGCACGATCTGTACTGGTTGGCGGGAAAGTACTTTGCAACCAAATTCGGTTGCAATTTTTTGACACGTCTGCGCGCACTTGACAGTCCATCTAGACATTGTATAATCAAAGCTTTTTCCTTATGACTGTGCCTTTTCATAGTTTTCTGCTTTAAGAAGGACTTGGAGCTCTTCACAAATTTACCTTTTCCGCATTGATGACGTTTTGACGTATTAGATGCGTTTACAATTTCCCTCTAGACTTTTTAAAGACACAACTGAGCAACAGTAAGGGCGAGTGACTTTTCCCGTGCCTCGCAGAGCACGTTAAACATTTCTGTAATACACGGTTTACTCGCCTACTTGATGCTGTTAACATTTTCATCTAGTGTAGTCAATCGTTCTCCATATTTCGGGTTGGACTCTACTTGTGCCTAACGATGACACGTTACCGGGTTTGATTTTGGACTTTTAAATTTTTTCCGAGAGGATTTTGCAGTGAAATACCATGCGGATGACGGATTGCAGTTAAAATTTCCCTCTAGCTTAGTCTAGAAAATCAACTAAGCAACAGTAAGGTTGAGTGATTTTTCCCGTGCCTCGCAGAGCACGTTAAACATTATTCCCGTGTCTCGCAGAGCACGTCAAACATTATTCCCGTGTCTCGCAGAGCACGTCAAACATTATTCCCGTGTCTCGCAGAGCACGTCAAACATTATTCCCGTGTCTCGCAGAGCACGTCAAACATTATTCCCGTGTCTCGCAGAGCACGTTAAACGTTTTGTATTTGATTGACAATACTATGTGGATGATAGATTGCATTTGAAAATTCCCTCTAGCGGGGTCTAGAGACTTAACTGAGCAATTACAAGGTTGAGTGACTTTTCCCGTGTCTCGCAGAGCACGTTAAACATTTCTGTAATATACGATTTTCGCGGCTAATTAAATTGCAGTTAGTGGAGTCTATTCAAATCCTCATTTGTAAGGTCAATCACATCTAAATTATCTATTGTTTGTTGGTCATCTACAAGGTCTACTATATTAAAAATATCGTTTGGAACCACAATTATGCCTGTGGTTTGAATATTGACGTCACTGTTTAGTTCTTGTCTCAAAGGTCTATCGATATTTGTATGTTGTTTCCTGTGACATAACCTGTAGCAACAGAATTACGTCGTTTAGCTGAGACTTTTGGACTTCTGAATACTAATCAGAGCACGTCAAACATTATTCCCGTGTCTCGCAGAGCACGTCAAACATTATTCCCGTGTCTCGCAGAGCACGTCAAACATTATTCCCGTGTCTCGCAGAGCACGTTAAACATTATTCCCGTGTCTCGCAGAGCACGTCAAACATTATTCCCGTGTCTCGCAGAGCACGTCAAACATTATTCCCGTGTCTCGCAGAGCACGTCAAACATTATTCCCGTGTCTCGCAGAGCACGTCAAACATTATTCCCGTGTCTCGCAGAGCACGTCAAACATTATTCCCGTGTCTCGCAGAGCACGTCAAACATTATTCCCGTGTCTCGCAGAGCACGTTAAACATTATTCCCGTGTCTCGCAGAGCACGTCAAACATTATTCTTGTGTCTCGCAGAGCACGTCAAACATTATTCCCGTGTCTCGCAGAGCACGTCAAAAATTATTCCCGTGTCTCACAGAGCACGTCAAACATTATTCCCGTGTCTCGCAGAGCACGTCAAACATTATTCCCGTGTCTCGCAGAGCACGTCAAACATTATTCCCGTGTCTCGCAGAGCACGTTAAACGTTTTGTATTTGATTGACAATACTATGTGGATGATAGATTGCATTTGAAAATTCCCTCTAGCGGGGTCTAGAGACTTAACTGAGCAATTACAAGGTTGAGTGACTTTTCCCGTGTCTCGCAGAGCACGTTAAACATTTCTGTAATATACGATTTTCGCGGCTAATTAAATTGCAGTTAGTGGAGTCTATTCAAATCCTCATTTGTAAGGTCAATCACATCTAAATTATCTATTGTTTGTTGGTCATCTACAAGGTCTACTATATTAAAAATATCGTTTGGAACCACAATTATGCCTGTGGTTTGAATATTGACGTCACTGTTTAGTTCTTGTCTCAAAGGTCTATCGATATTTGTATGTTGTTTCCTGTGACATAACCTGTAGCAACAGAATTACGTCGTTTAGCTGAGACTTTTGGACTTCTGAATACTAATCAGAGCACGTCAAACATTATTCCCGTGTCTCGCAGAGCACGTCAAACATTATTCCCGTGTCTCGCAGAGCACGTCAAACATTATTCCCGTGTCTCGCAGAGCACGTTAAACATTATTCCCGTGTCTCGCAGAGCACGTCAAACATTATTCCCGTGTCTCGCAGAGCACGTCAAACATTATTCCCGTGTCTCGCAGAGCACGTCAAACATTATTCCCGTGTCTCGCAGAGCACGTCAAACATTATTCCCGTGTCTCGCAGAGCACGTCAAACATTATTCCCGTGTCTCGCAGAGCACGTCAAACATTATTCCCGTGTCTCGCAGAGCACGTTAAACATTATTCCCGTGTCTCGCAGAGCACGTCAAACATTATTCTTGTGTCTCGCAGAGCACGTCAAACATTATTCCCGTGTCTCGCAGAGCACGTCAAACATTATTCCCGTGTCTCACAGAGCACGTCAAACATTATTCCCGTGTCTCGCAGAGCACGTCAAACATTATTCCCGTGTCTCGCAGAGCACGTCAAACATTATTCTCGTGTCTCGCAGAGCACGTCAAACATTATTCCCGTGTCTCGCAGAGCACGTCAAACATTATTCCCGTGTCTCACAGAGCACGTCAAACATTATTCCCGTGTCTCGCAGAGCACGTTAAACGTTTTGTATTTTATTGACAATACTATGTGGATGATAGATTGCAGTTGAAATTTCCCTCTAGCGGGGTCTAGAGACTTAACTGAGCAATAACGAGGTTGAGTGACTTTTCCCGTGTCTCACAGAGCACGTTAAAAATCCAAATTTATTTATTCAAATTAGGCTACTACGTAGCAGTTTTAATGCAGGCATCGCATTTCACGCTCAGCTTTGCATAGTCCTTCAGCTATGAAGAAAAAAGGGCGCAAATAAGTTCCCAACAGCTTTCGACTGATAAATAATCCTCGCGCAAAGGTGTTCAGTATTCCGTAGTAAGTTTACTATTAAAAAAATAGTAAAGGAACTAACGACGTAACGGGGTTAAAGAGGTAGTACGAGATAGGTATGGCACCGCGAGGTGTTAGTTACACTTTTCATAACTGAAGAACGGGTAGACCGATTTTCTGCTTTAAGAAGGAGTTGGAGCTCTTCACAAATTCACCTTTTCCGCATTTATGACGTTTTGACGTATTTGATGCGTTTACAATTTCCCTCTAGACTTTTTAAAGACACAGCTGAGCAACAGTAAGGGCGAGTGACTTTTCCCGTGCCTCGCAGAGCACGTTAAACATTTCTGTAATACACGGTTTACTCGCCTGCTTGATGCTGTTAACATTTTCATCTAGTGTAGTCAATCGTTCTACATATTTCGGGTTGGACTCTACTTGTGCCTAACGATGACACGTTACCGGGTTTGATTTTGGACTTTTCAATTTTTTCGAGAGGATTTTGCAGTGAAATACCATGCGGATGACGGATTGCAGTTAAAATTTCCCTCTAGCTTAGTCTAGAAAATCAACTAAGCAACAGTAAGGTTGAGTCATTTTTCCCGTGCCTCGCAGAGCACGTCAAACATTATTTTTTTTTGGAAGTAGTCTATGCTGTTAGCCTGATTGCAGGTTTGCCTGCTTTCGTCATCTTCCCGTGTCTCGCAGAGCACGTTAAACGTTTTGTATTTGATTGACAATACTATGTGGATGATAGATTGCAGTTGAAATTACCCTCTAGCGGGGTCTAGAGACTTAACTGAGCAATAACGAGGTTGAGTGACTTTTCCCGTGTCTCGCAGAGCACGTTAAACATTTCTGTAATATACGATTTTCGCGGCTATATGACGCGGTTAACATAAATTCCATCTTCGGTAGGCAATCGTTCTCTATATTTCGGGTCGGACTCTACTTGTGCCTAACGATGACACGTTACCGGGTTTGATTTTGGACTTTTCAATTTTTCCGAGAGGATTTTGCAGTGAAATACCATGCGGATGACGGATTGCAGTTAAAATTTCCCTCTAGCTTAGTCTAGAAAATCAACTAAGCAACAGTAAGGGCGAGTGTCTTTTCCCGTGCCTCGCAGAGCACGTTAAACATTTCTGTAATACACGGTTTACTCGCCTACTTGATGCTGTTAACATTTTCATATTTCTGGTTTGACTCGGACTTTTTAATATCCTTACTAAAATCGAAATGGTCTTCACAACAGTATAAACAACACAAACAGGATGCATTGTCTGTCCTCTTCGCCTTGCACCTCTTTTTCCTAAGTTTTTCACCTCTCGGTGTAAGGAAATATACTTCGTCAAGTGCAGTGTTGATGTAATTTGGGCACAGAAAATCAACTAAGCAACAGTAAGGTTGAGTGATTTTTCCCGTGTCTCACAGAGCACGTTAAACATTTCTGTAACAACGGTTTAAAAATCAAAATCCAAATTTATTTATTCAAATTAGGCTACTACGTAGTAGTTTTAATGCAGGCATCGCATTTCACGCTCAGCTTTGCATAGTCCTTCAGCTATGAAGAAAAAAGGGCGCAAATAAGTTCCCAACAGCTTTCGACTGATAAATAATCCTCGCGCAAAGGTGTTCAGTATTCCGTAGTAAGTTTACTATTAAAAAAATAGTAAAGGAACTAACGACGTAACGGGGTTAAAGAGGTAGTACGAGATAGGTATGGCACCGCGAGGTGTTAGTTACACTTTTCATAACTGAAGAACGGGTAGACCGATTTTCTGCTTTAAGAAGGAGTTGGAGCTCTTCACAAATTCACCTTTTCCGCATTTATGACGTTTTGACGTATTTGATGCGTTTACAATTTCCCTCTAGACTTTTTAAAGACACAGCTGAGCAACAGTAAGGGCGAGTGACTTTTCCCGTGCCTCGCAGAGCACGTTAAACATTTCTGTAATACACGGTTTACTCGCCTGCTTGATGCTGTTAACATTTTCATCTAGTGTAGTCAATCGTTCTACATATTTCGGGTTGGACTCTACTTGTGCCTAACGATGACACGTTACCGGGTTTGATTTTGGACTTTTCAATTTTTTCGAGAGGATTTTGCAGTGAAATACCATGCGGATGACGGATTGCAGTTAAAATTTCCCTCTAGCTTAGTCTAGAAAATCAACTAAGCAACAGTAAGGTTGAGTCATTTTTCCCGTGCCTCGCAGAGCACGTCAAACATTATTTTTTTTTGGAAGTAGTCTATGCTGTTAGCCTGATTGCAGGTTTGCCTGCTTTCGTCATCTTCCCGTGTCTCGCAGAGCACGTTAAACGTTTTGTATTTGATTGACAATACTATGTGGATGATAGATTGCAGTTGAAATTACCCTCTAGCGGGGTCTAGAGACTTAACTGAGCAATAACGAGGTTGAGTGACTTTTCCCGTGTCTCGCAGAGCACGTTAAACATTTCTGTAATATACGATTTTCGCGGCTATATGACGCGGTTAACATAAATTCCATCTTCGGTAGGCAATCGTTCTCTATATTTCGGGTCGGACTCTACTTGTGCCTAACGATGACACGTTACCGGGTTTGATTTTGGACTTTTCAATTTTTCCGAGAGGATTTTGCAGTGAAATACCATGCGGATGACGGATTGCAGTTAAAATTTCCCTCTAGCTTAGTCTAGAAAATCAACTAAGCAACAGTAAGGGCGAGTGACCTTTCCCGTGCCTCGCAGAGCACGTTAAACATTTCTGTAATACACGGTTTACTCGCCTACTTGATGCTGTTAACATTTTCATATTTCTGGTTTGACTCGGACTTTTTAATATCCTTACTAAAATCGAAATGGTCTTCACAACAGTATAAACAACACAAACAGGATGCATTGTCTGTCCTCTTCGCCTTGCACCTCTTTTTCCTAAGTTTTTCACCTCTCGGTGTAAGGAAATATACTTCGTCAAGTGCAGTGTTGATGTAATTTGGGCACAGAAAATCAACTAAGCAACAGTAAGGTTGAGTGATTTTTCCCGTGCCTCGCAGAGCACGTCAAACATTTTTTTTTTGGAAATAGTCTATGCTGTTAGCCTGATTGCAGGTTTTGACTGCTTTACTAAACTTCGACATCTTCCGGTCTATCGATGTCTTTTGATATTTGTATTTACATTGCGTTTTCCTGTTGCATAACCTGTAGCAACAGAATTACGTTAAAATTTCCCTCTAGCTTAGTCTAGAAAATCAACTAAGCAACAGTAAGGTTGAGTGATTTTTCCCGTGCCTCGCAGAGCACGTCAAACATTATTCCCGTGTCTCGCAGAGCACGTCAAACATTATTCCCGTGTCTCGCAGAGCACGTTAAACATTATTCCCGTGTCTCGCAGAGCACGTCAAACATTATTCCCGTGTCTCGCAGAGCACGTTAAACGTTTTGTATTTGATTGACAATACTATGTGAATGATAGGTTGCAGTTGAAATTTCCCTCTAGCGGGGTGTAGAGACTTAACTGAGCAATAACGAGGTTGAGTGACTTTTCCCGTGCCTCGCAGAGCACGTCAAACATTATTCCCGTGTCTCGCAGAGCACGTTAAACGTTTTGTATTTGATTGACAATACTATGTGGATGATAGATTGCAGTTGAAATTTCCCTCTAGCGGGGTGTAGAGACTTAACTGAGCAATAACGAGGTTGAGTGACTTTTCCCGTGTCTCGCAGAGCACGTCAAACATTATTCCCGTGTCTCGCAGAGCACGTTAAACGTTTTGTATTTGATTGACAATACTATGTGGATGATAGATTGCAGTTGAAATTTCCCTCTAGCGGGGTCTAGAGACTTAACTGAGCAATAACGAGGTTGAGTGACTTTTCCCGTGTCTCACAGAGCACGTTAAACATTTCTGTAACAACGGTTTAAAAATCAAAATCCAAATTACTTTATTCAAAATAGGCCACTACGTAGCAGTTTTAATGCAGGCATCGCATTTCACGCTCAGCTTTGCATAGTCCTTCAGCTATGAAGAAAGAAAAAATGGCGCAAATAAGTTCCCAACAGCTTTCGACTGATAAATAATCCTCGCGCAAAGGTGTTCAGTATTCCGTTGTAAGTTTACTATTTACAAATTAGTAAAGGAACTAACGACGTAACGGGGTTAAAGAGGTAGTACGAGATAGGTATGGAACCGCGAGCTGTTAGTTACACTTTTCATAACTGAAGAACGGGTAGACCGATTTTCTGCGTTAAGAAGGAGTTGAAGCTCTTCACAAATTCACCTTTTCCGCATTTATGACGTTTTGACGTATTTGATGCGTTTACAATTTCCCTCTAGACTTTTTAAAGACACAGCTGAGCAACAGTAAGGGCGAGTGACTTTTCCCGTGCCTCGCAGAGCACGTTAAACATTTCTGTAATACACGGTTTACTCGCCTGCTTGATGCTGTTAACATTTTCATCTAGTGTAGTCAATCGTTCTCCATATTTCGGGTTGGACTCTACTTGTGCCTAACGATGACACGTTACCGGGTTTGATTTTGGACTTTTAAATTTTTCCGAGAGGATTTTGCAGTGAAATACCATGCGGATGACGGATTGCAGTTAAAATTTCCCTCTAGCTTAGTCTAGAAAATCAACTAAGCAACAGTAAGGTTGAGTCATTTTTCCCGTGCCTCGCAGAGCACGTCAAAACTTATTTTTTTTTTGGAAGTAGTCTATGCTGTTAGCCTGATTGCAGTTTTGACAGCTTTACTGAATTTCGACATCTTCCCGTGTCTCGCAGAGCACGTTAAACGTTTTGTATTTGATTGACAATACTATGTGGATGATAGATTGCAGTTGAAATTTCTCTCTAGCGGGGTCTAGAGACTTAACTGAGCAATAACGAGGTTGAGTGACTTTTCCCGTGTCTCGCAGAGCACGTTAAACATTTCTGTAATACACGGTTTACTCGCCTGCTTGATGCTGTTAACATTTTCATCTAGTGTAGTCAATCGTTCTCCATATTTCGGGTTGGACTCTACTTGTGCCTAACGATGACACGTTACCGGGTTTGATTTTGGACTTTTCAATTTTTCCGAGAGGATTTTGCAGTGAAATACCATGCGGATGACGGATTGCAGTTAAAATTTCCCTCTAGCTTAGTCTAGAAAATCAACTAAGCAACAGTAAGGGCGAGTGACTTTTCCCGTGCCTCGCAGAGCACGTTAAACATTACTGTAATACACGGTTTACTCGCCTACTTGATGCTGTTACCATTTTCGGACTTTTTAATATCTCTTTTTTATATATGTTGTCCAGGTTTTATCCTTCTTGGTAACACAGTTAGCAATGTATTGGCGTCTTTCCTCCCAATTTTTACAGTTATTCCAAAATTCATCAAAGATTTGGCACCTGGTTTCTTTAGAAACTTTGTTGTAGCATTTAGCTTTGCAGCTGCAGGGACGTTTTATCATACGGCTAGCCAGTTCAGATGTCTTCTTAGGTACGTTAGACGTTACTACTTCTAATTTACCCTCACCAGTAATAATTTTCCTTGATCTGTCTTCATTGCCCGTTTTAGTACACGGGGTTCTCTCGGCACATGATCTTGGTATAAACCTAGTTTGGGGTTTGTTTTCAGTATCCGAAGCAGGTTTTTCTTCGTTTGTTGATTTTACATGACTTAACCACTCGAAATTATTGCAATAGTTATGATCAAATAGAGTAAAACATATGTTTAAATATAAATGTTATACTTACAGATATTCTCAGGTCATTCGCAATCTGACTAATATGTTTATTCGCTCTTCGATCGTCAATTTTCAATATCACATAAACAAAATAAAAGTCCGGTAAACACGCGCGAGTGTTCGTAAACAGTACCTAGTCAAAGTCACGGAGAAAACAGCGGACGTCAACAATCAACAAACAGTGAGATGCGACTGACGTCCACAAAAATAGTCAAAATATATATTTCCATCTCGTTACTGCAATGTCCTAATTGGTCAAAGTCACAGGTGGGCGGAGCTTCCGCGCAAGTCGCCTGCGTTGAACGTCAAGCTAAATATTTTTAAAAGTGATAAGGCGTAGGTGTCCCCGATTGTAGAGCTTACCAGATAAAGGCACCCCATGCTCGACTTCTTCAGTAGAAAATAGACATGGATAACCATCTTTGAGACGGTTACCCTTGTCATCCAGTTGGTATCTATCGAAGTGTTTTTGGCACACACGTTTATTCACTAACTGATCTTTTGATAGATCAAGAAGTTCGGAATTCACTGGCACCAAAAACGACAGCCACAAAGCCCTAAGTTTATCGTCCTTTGGCAAATTATAAAGGCGATGAGTATTGTTGGTTGAATTACAACCGACAGCACAGCATTTGATAGGAGCCGTGGCCGCAGACGGGACAAAGCACCAGAGCACTGCAGTATAATTCGTATCGAGCAAGGAACTTGGAATCAATCTCAACTCAAGCAATAAAGCGAGGAGAAAGACAACCGAACAGTACACGAGTTTCGAGTAGTTTCGACACGAATGACGGGCGACGGCAACTCCAGTCTGTCAGCCGTCAGTAGTGTCAGTTTGAAAAATAGCGCTAAGACGAATTTTTTGGAACTAAGTTACCAAAACCTGTCACATTTGCTCAGGAACGCTTTCGTATCTTCCTATAATATCCGGTTAATCCATCGAGGGCACGACATTCACCTAAGAAGGTTGTCAACCGTGTGTACCGCTTGCGGCCATCAATTGTTAATAGAACAAAATGCTATTTTGGACCCTAATTTGAATATCTTAGAATAATAGAATAATAGAAATCTTGATTTTGAAGTGGTTAAAAATAGTAATGAAAATATTATGTCGAACACACACTTCGCTTGCCACCACATTTCCATCCATACGTGTTTTAAAGACACTCTTAGTAAGAATAATAATCAGCAAAATTGACAGGTTACCATACATTTTTTGCTTCAGGGGGTGGATCTACCAGTTATCTGTCCGATAGCTGGCTGGATCCACTACGGGTACGCGACCCCGGACTGCCCTAGCTGTTGCTGTCACATTCTATTTCCGTGACGGTAGCATCCTTTAACCCTCCCTTCCATTTTATCCTGTCCACATCCTTTCTCTAATCCTTGTAAAGGTAATTGCCTCGACTATACCCTGCATAGTCGACGGTAGTTACAGTTCCTCGTGCCTCGGAGAGCACGTTAAGCCGTCGGTCCCGGCTGTTTCACGATCAACTAAGACAGTCGTTACGGCTACCACCGCCCGACACATAAAATGTTCCGTCTATCGATTTCAGCGTTGTTCATTTGTTATCAGACGAGTACAAACTTCTTAACCTAACCTGGCCCACAGACTTTGATGTTTTCTCAGAATCGTTAAATAAGGTTCCGTGGTAAAAACATGATCACCTTTATTATTAAGCACACCTTCCAGAAATTACACCCTATTCATTATTGTTGTATCACATTTCACTAATGTCATATTTAATGTACTTTACATTTGTAGGTAGTAGGTATAAGATAAGTGTAATATTGTTAATCCATTCTCATCACGTAATTGGGACATTAGTATAGATATTCAAATAGGCCAAGTGTGGCACGTTGATTGCTATAGATAAGGCTTATACGAAAAGATTTGAAATATCTTCTTAAAAACTTCTTTTTCCATTCTAAATGTATTGATGTTAGATTTAAATTGAAACTCTCTGTCTAGCGGTTTCCTAAACTATGTCGAATTCGGCTTCCAGTCTCACCGGATTCAGCTGAATACCGTATTTTAGTGAGCGACTGCCTATCTGACCTCCACAACCCATTGCACTGGGTAACACAGTATCAAGTAAGACTGGTCGTCAGAATGTGTTTTTTTAAGTTATTATGATGTTCTGTTATTAGTTTATAATCCTGTAAACTCGCAGTCTCATTAAAGTTCAATAAATTTAATGGAACTGCTGTTGTTTTACATTTAATTAACTTCCATTAATTTTAAATAAGTTCAATTCAATTTAAAATTCTGTTATAATTGATGTTTAAAGTTTACTTGTCCTCTGAAATTTGAAAAGTTGTCCTTATTTTTTACTCACATTTTTATGTTTTACTATTTCGAAAAAATGCACAAAACTTACTGTTTTTATTTTTTTCTTTAGGTATTGACATTATAATTGTAATATTATTTAATTTTGAACATCCTCTATAGGCATGATGGAGTAGGTGTAAAGACTTCTACTTGTGTAAGAAATACTATTTTTCTACTTCTTTTAAATAACTTCCACCTTTTAATGTATAACTATAGTTAAGTAAAGGTAAAAAACATACCCCTTAGTGTAATAAGTACATAACGTAATAATAAAACCCGAAAGGGGATTAATTTTAAGAAATAAATGTCTGTTTAACCATAGATAACATATTAGTTTAGTTCAATAAATGTAATATTAATCGGTGTGAAATCTGTTTGTTTAATTAAAAACCTAATTAATCCCTAATCCTTCTCCCGTACGTGTTATTTGTTTTCTACGTAAAAACAAATTCAATAAAAATTATGACATGTAGTTAAACAAAAACATTTATTCAATAGATGTAAATGTATCATTGATAATTAAAATTGTTTAGGATAATATAAAAAATAATCGCTGAATGTGTAACGCAAATCTCGAGAGCAGCTGAACCGATTTCGCTAATTTTTTGTTATAATATTCCTTTCTTATTAGTCCTCCGTAAGAACCGTAGAACCTCGTAGGACGGTTCTTACGGAGAGAAAAATAAAAAATAATAATTAAAGAATCGACTAGTAGGCGGTACGAAGTTCGGCGGGTGAGCTAGTCAATGATTGATAGGTAATCATAATTATTAGTCCAGTCAAAATAGACAAAAAAAACTTGTAAGTTTAACTTTGCATAAATTCGCATAGAGCTGAAAATTGGTGGAGGTCTCAAGTACACCATTATAAAAGACATATCAAAAGTCACCACTGATCCGACTTGTGCAAAAAAAGTTACACAAGGTCAAATGTCAATAATATCACCTTTTCGCATTTTCCTCATAAATGGCAAGTATTATCGCAAAAATATACAGACTATATCCACAGTAATGCAACCCATACTATCGTAAACTCCAGACATTAATCTGTCTATTTCACCTTATTTTGTTTCTGTACAGCATGGGTATAGTTTCCATACTAAGGTGCCCATTGACCTATGAACAAAAAACATACCTTGCTCTAAACCCAAAGTAGCTAAGCACTTGTGTTATCTTGTGTAACGAAAGTACCACAAAAAGAAACCGAGACAACTTAGAAAAGTAGTTTTCGATATTGGCCCGTCCGGTTATAGTACCTGGGTCTTACAGCTTGAAAGTACCACCTACAGTTACCTAAGTTTAGGTACCTACAAAACGATGCAAAATTTCGTCCCAACCTGATGTTATAATAATAATAATAATATTCCGGGACAACTCACACACGGTTATCTGATCCCAAGCTAAGCAGAGCTTGTGTTATGGTAACCAGACAACTGATAAACTTACTTATATATTTCTAAATACATACATAAATTATAGATAAATTACACCCAGACACCAGAACAAATGATCATGCTCATCACCCAACATTTGTCCTGGGCGGGAATCGAACCCACGACCTCCGGTACAGCAGTCAGGGTCACTAACCACTAGACCAATAGGCCCGTCAATGTTATGGGCCCGCAAATGTTAAATGGATAAGTATTTCAGTGAAGTATTTATTGATAGCCTTTGTACAATACTTTATTTCTAATAAAATGTCACAAAAATAAAATAGAGTATTCTACTTATTACTTTGCTCTGTGAAATAGAATTCAATCAATATATCAATGACACACAATTGTCATCGATTACGGTAAAAACGAAATAAAGCGTTCGAAAACTGTTTGACACACTGGATTTACAGGAAAAAGAGGTTTCACTTCTCAAAGTCTGTTCTTAGCTGGTGCTTTCTGCCTACGAGGACCAAGAAGTTGTCGAGATTTCAAGTTAATTCAGTAAGTATTGAATTATAAAAAAATCATCAAACATTAAACGATTAAACGATAAGTAAGATAGGGGAGATATTATGATGACGGTCATGCCAAATGGTGTGTTTAGCCAGGTGTAATACAATATCATGTCAATAAAGTTTTTAATATTTAATAATACTTAAGTTAGAAAAAACTGGTATTTACGTATTTGTACTCCTTTGGTTTATCCAGAGAAATCAGTAAAGAGTATGCTGGACTGGTACAGGTTAAAACCACCGAAGTCTTTCGTCCTTTCCTTTTACTGGGGATCATCATCATCTCCTGAGCCTTTTTCCCAAGCTATATGGGGTCGGCTACCAGTCTTACCGGATTCAGCTGAATACCGTATTTTACATGGAGCTACTGCCTATCTGACCTCCGCAACCCATTTTACTGGGAAACACAGTATCCCATAGTAAGACTGGTGGTCAGAATTGACTTAACGACTGCCAAAGATTCGTATGACTTTACTGGGGATCATACGGGAGCTAAATAGGAAGGCTCACATATTCACCTGTCTACAGAATAGGGTAGATGATTAGGTATAAGAACCGTCAGTTAGATTATAAAAAACATTGGGCAAATACTCTCTAATTTTACTAAATAAGAAAAAAATAAGTAGGTAAAGGTCAAATGACAATGCTTTTACACAATTTTATTAGTAACTAGCTGTACCCAGCATGCGTTGCAATGCAATTTTTTCTACCACCTACCTACTACCACTTAGGGGTATGAAAAATAGATAGTAGCCGATTCTCAGACCTACTGAATATGCATATAAAATTTCATAAAAATCGGTCAAGCCGTTTCGGAGGAGTATGGTAACTAACATTGTGACACGAGAATTTTATATATAAGATTATTACATGAGGCGACATATCAAATAAACGTAGGTATTGAAATGTGTTTTTTGGTTACGTAAAATATCAATTAGGACATTAAAAAAAAGTTATCTTCCTCATTCTTATTTTCTAAATTGTTAACATGTTTGTATCATCTTGATTCTCGGGAGTTCGAGATCTACGCGGTGTCCGCTGTGCCGTGCCTGGTTTGAATGCCGAGTTGCCGCTTCCACGCTGCCATTGCCTAGTGATGCAATGAGCGCTGGTTCGCGTTGCCACTGCCGAGAGACGTTCTGTGAGCTGACTTTGCCGAGGCAAGCAGTAGGCAGTATCCAGCTACTGTTGCGACGCTATGGTATGTACAAATACTCCTTTAATTGGAGAAAATTTTGTCCTTTGGTATTTAATCTGCAGCAACCGTTCATTAAATACATACATATAATCACGCCTCTTTCCCTGTAGGGGTAGGCAGAGACCACTTCTTTCCACTTGCTACGATCCTTACACACTTGTTTCGCTTGGTCCACTTTCATTATTCCCTTCATACATGCTGTTCAGTTTATGGTACTCTTGACCTGGCCTTTTTCATTCACACTCGCCTTAGACACATTTTTCGTCAATCGTTCTTCATTCATTCTCTCGGCATAGCCAGAGCATCTCAGCATACCTTTCTTAATTTTTGTCTCAACATCCATCATCTGACATACTTCATCCACATTACCAACTATTTAGTAATCTGTGACATTACCACCCATTCTTCCTCTTACATTCAACATAGCGAAGCGGCTCTCCGTGGGCCACTTTTCGCCCCCGCGAGAAACGAGACGTGATGGGTGGCGAACCACATCGCCGCCATTTCGGATAATTAAATTATTTTTATGATTATCCCTTGCGTTCCTGCGGGATAAGGAATTGGGAAAGGATACGTTGGAAAGGATAACAAGGTAGGAAAGGGTTATAGGATGCTACCATCACGGAAATACAATGAATGTGACAGCAACCGCTAGGACAGTGCGGGGTCGCGTACCCGTAGCGGATCTAGCCAGCTGTCGGACAGATAACTGGTAGATCCACCCCCTAAACGAAATAAATACACTCTTATATACGAGTACAGTAGGTAGGTACACAAGTTGTGTATTTGTTTGGTAATACACAACTTGTGTAAGAGGAAGAGGTAAATTTATCTTACTCGTCATATCAAATTCTGTCTCATTGGCTTCCAAAACACTAAATCGTTTTGGTACACACTCACTCACAGCATAAAATAATTCTCCCTTATTCGATGGTAATCAATGTCTATTCTAAAATGGAAGAACATAATTTTTACATTTTGGATACAATTATACTACACCCAAAAAATACAACAATAATGAAACAAAGTAATAGATTTTTTTAAGGAGATACGGATAAAAGTTCGCCAGTAAATATGCCTACAAGAATTTAAATATGGCCATTGGTCACACATTATTAATTTTATCCAAATGGTGTTTTCAGGAAGTCTTCCTGTACAGCAATCGACAACTACAACTGCGGAGACTGCTGCGCTACGAACCGTGGTGGTCAACAAACTGCCGAGCAACGAACCATTCAACCACCGAGCGTCAATCCTCACTAGTGGTCAACAGTCTGCCGAGTGGCGAACAAGGCTGGTCAGCTGCCGAGCAACTGTCAATGCTACACGAGTGCAAAGCTAAGGCCCATGCTGTACGGCACTATGCGATTACCGATAGAAAGGGAGATAGCGTTGCAGTTTAGGTAGAGTATGTGCGGAAAGAGAACTGGTGTAAAGTGGAACCAATGTTAAAATAATTCTGTATAAGAAATATAAAGACAGCAAATACAAAAATTATGTTGTAAGGTAATTTTATAAATAGCCATATGTTACAATAGCACTATAATGACGCAACAATGTCCTACATAAAAAAATGCGATAATTAAACACAGCAGCGCCCTCAATCCCACGACGTTTCTCTTTTCGCACGCACTCTAGTTTTATTTCGTCGATCCATCATCTCATTTCTATCCAGTCACTGGCCCATTTTAATAACTTATCCGTAGATCATTTCGCTAAAAGGGATAGAAATTTGTCATAAGAGCCACAAAAATATGTCAAATGCCAATCACCCGTCGGAGAAACGATCTTTGGACATATTGTTATTGAAACTGGGAGAGTGAACCAAGCGTCAGCTGGCGCATTTGCCGTTGGTTTCTTCTTCAACAGCTGACGGTCGGTTTCGCTTATTAGTCATATGAGGTGATTTTGTTCTAGTTTTAAAAATAAAAACAATAATCTTTATCTAACGATACTTATCAGATATATAAAAAAAAACAGATGAAAAAGAATTTGAATTTGAATACTAGGTATAAATAAAATACTTCATCAGTAATAGTACTAAACTTAAAGCATATAAGAGCATAGAGGTTATTTTTTTACTTTATATTACTATAACAGAATCACTTTGCAAATTGCAATCAACTATCAATGTCAACAACAGCGTGCTTGCTAAGACTTCTGTATCTGCAATGCTACCTTTCCCTGCGATGATCAGTGCTGACCAATTAGGCCAGCGACGATGCAAATATACAGGATATAACAGAATAAAGGCAATAATAGCCTTAGACACCCAAAAGATATTTCAGTCAAAATTTAACACTTACTTTTAATGCCAGAAATAGTTTTCTTTATTGATGAAATTAAACTTAAAATATTTACAATAATAAAAAACTAAGCCTACACAAGAAATAAGAAGAATTATAAACTAAATAAAACTAAGAACTTAAACAAGGCATCAAAAAATTCATCCACATCGCTGTCGACTGGGAGTGTGCCCAAAAGGCTGGCAGCATTGCCACGTTGTATGGCAATGCTTATTTCCTGACCTAGGTAGAAGCCAGCCTTTGGGTCACGCGAAGTGTCAACCAGGCGTTTGGATTGAAGCCCATTCTAAACCAACTACTTTCAGGAATTGCGTTTATTCTGTTACACGTTGTAGTGAGTGTTACCTTCCATTGCCGATTCGCGCGGTTATGGCGCCATAAGTGATCGATCTACACGGCAATGTATAGCAACTCACACGATATTTCTCCTATCTTTTAAACTAGTTATTTCATTATTGTGCTATGCGATGTAACGCAGCGCGGCTGCAAAGCAATTTGTAACTTTTAAGAATGAACTGAAAGTCTGTAGGTATCTGTGGAATATGAAATTAGAAATTAAATTAACTTCATGTACTTTATATTGCTGCAAAGCAATTTGTTACTTGTAAGAATGAAAGTACTGAAAGTCTGGACCCGTAGAAAATGAAATTTGAAGTAAGTATTAGACAAGTAAGCCTTTTCATAGACCTTTGTAAAATTACCTACTAAAGTGCCCGTCACGAGAAGCTATAATTTTTGTAAATAAAGAACTTCTAATAAGTTACGTAGCGACAATTTAATCAACAACAAATAATCCCAAATTCAATAAAGTCAAAGTGACGTACGTGTTATACGAAACTAATGAGGAATTTCACTTGATCGGGTTATATTTTAGCGATATAAAGCGCTGTCGTCTAAGGTTTTGTGGTACTGGAACGCATCTGATTCATGGAACGTAAACATTTGGGCCAAGATTTTGAAGTAAGTTCACGCTGACGTTGTCTCTTTCGAGTTTCGAATGCGTCTGTTTGTTTGTGGTGTTTTCGCGGATTAGGTTATATTGTTTGTTATTGTTAATTATTGTAAAAGGAATTCTTATTTTTTTTCTACCTATAATGGATCCAGGACCCAGTACGTCCAAATTATTTCGCCACGAAAAGAACCTCAAAAGGTATGTGTTTATTTGACTGATTGCGTCAAAAAGCGAGTAATGGTTTTTCGAGTGTATGAATTTTATGAACAGAATATTCAGAATCGTCTGAAGACAGTAATTAGATGTGTGTGTTAATATAATTATATCCCTGTAAAAAAATAGTACAAAACCGTTTTTATTTTATTTTACCCAAAGATTGCAAAACCCTGAATGTGTGTTTACAAAATTTATAGCTTCTCGTGACTTCTCGTGTCGGACTTTAGACCTGCTATTAGAAAGATTTTAGTGTTTTGTAACAAACATTAGAAACGTTTAAAAAACACCATACATCAAGTGCTCACACAAGCAAATTCAACTGACACCTTTTTTGTACCAATATACCTACTTAGTACATTTATCGTATTTTTATTGATTACCTGTATCTGCGACACCTCTCGGAATTTAGAGTAACCCATGATTAACAAAGTCAGTGTGAACAGTCGTATACCAATTCACAGATATCGCTTATGTCACCTCAAAGACGTATGTATATATATAAAAATGAATCCCATTTCACTTGGTCACGGCATCACGCGTGAACGGCTGGACCGATTTCGCTAATTCTTTTTTTGTTGTGTTTGTTATTGTCAGGAGAAGGTTCTTTTTAAAGAAAAAGTTTGCAAAATTGCGCTGAAAATTAGGAAATTGAAGAATACTCAACCACCAAATTGAGTAATCCTGACTTTTGTTACGATAGTGATTTGTTGGATTCATCTCCACCCCTAATAATACAAAGGCACCGGGAACGGGACCTAGGTATTCACTCGGGTGAAACCGCGGGGCAAAGCTAGTTGATAATAGAAAGGAAGACAATAATCAGTCTGTAGCCTCTGTAGTTTAGTACCTAAAGCGAGTGATGTACCTAATCTACTCACTGGTTCGAATCCTGGGCTTGAGTCCAATTTTTTCCTCTATAACTGCTATTGTATTCGATTACTTATTTGATTGGTATAGTTATATGTCCGCAAAAGGACTACTTATAATCCAGCCTATAAACGTCCCACTACTGGGCACAAGCCTCTTCCCATATAGAGAAGACACGAGCATTGATCACCACGCTTGCTCTCTGCGGGTTGGCGATTTCAGATCCCAAATTTTGGAATCCAGGTTTCCTCACGATGTTTTCGTTCACCGTTTGTCAGAAGTGTCTTAGAATAATTAAGAAAGTACATATAACTTATTATATATTGGTATTTGCCCGGGTTCGAACCTGCAACCTCGTGCATACAAATCCGTTCATTGAACGCAAAACCGCGACATACAAAGGACTACTTGATAGTAGTAAATTACAAGTCATTTTAAAGATTAATTCCACACTACCGTCTAAACTGGCGATTTCTTAGGTAATCATTTCCACAGTGCCATTCTAAACAAACAATATTACAATGTGTATTTAAAAAGTTATAAACTTATTAAAAATGAACTACAAGAACTAATATTTCACAGGATACATAAAAAATAAAATAACAAAACAAATAATAATCACAAATTTTAATACCAACATTATCCAGGAATGATACAAACTTTTGAGCGTTATTATTGACAGTAAACAAATCAATTTGTCAATCATAGACTACTTATCTGTTCATACACAATATATCAATAATTATATCCTAATAATTCTAATTAATTGTATGATAATAATAAATTATAATAAACTGTGACCTTACTTATGTCTGCCTCCGTAATGGCACATTAGATTTTTTTTTTTCTTTAAAGCATCCCTTGATGTCTTGTACCTACTGACAATGAGGGCTACCGTTTTTGTGCTCACCAGTTGGCGCCACTGGCGAGTGAGGTCCCGATCTAAAGATCTAAAGTCTGTAAAAAATGAAAAACATAGCTGTAAACTCGGTAAAGAAGCTTAATTTCGACAAAATATTTGGTTTGTAAACAGTAACCAAACCTCTGAATTAGCTGTTCTTTCAGTCCGTTTAACTTTGCACCTCTTTTTCTTAGTTCCACTTTTAAAGCATTGACATTCATTGACCCGTAACTCGTATTTGCCATAATAAGGATGTTTTAAATTAAATATTTTGTAATACCTCAAAATTAAACTTAAATGAAATAAATAAAACCGCGCAGCCCACCCATTAAAGTGACAAGTGACATTTTGGAGACCTCACGCTACACTAGCGCCTCTAGCGGCGAATTCACACGCTTTAGCCCTCATTAAGTTTCTTTATAATTTTTAAATTACTTTGTACCATACGTAGTAGATTTTGTTTAGAAAAGTTTTAAACTCAAAAGTTAAAGGCACGTCAAAAACAGACAAATTTTGAAATAAGAACTGTGAGACCATAGATTATGGGAAACAGGTATCGAAACTATTTAGAGAAATTGTCTCTGGTTGCTTACAAGACGCGCCATTGAGAACCAGAATAAAACGTAATTCATATTATACAAGTAACGGACACATTTTCACAGTTTCTTAACTAAATAATTTAATTTACAATTTTAATAATATAAACCAGAGAGAAGCAGAAAACAATGATTATCTTCAATCTTATCTTACGTTCCTAAACTAACAATATTATGTACATCTCTTTAAAGCTTACTAAACTAAATATAAATTTGAAACACGAAACAATGCGATATAAAGAAAAGATCAAGGTAATCATAGTTCAAGCGGAAAGGTTACGCGATAAAATGCTGTAATATTCTAATAATACATTTAAAAACAAGTTTCATACAAATATTATTCATTATAATTCGTTGTTCGTGAGGTTTTCCGTCGAAACTATTCGTATACTGCATTCAATGAGGGCTACAGTTAGGAATTCCGCCGCGAGAGGCGCTAGTAGCGCGTATCGGAAATGTCAAATTCAATTATTTGTTGGTTGACAGTTAACGCTAGAGGCGCCAAGTAGTGAGCGCAATAACGGTAGCCCTCATTGACAATTTTGTAGCAATTTCATACTCATTACATTTACTCGCAACTCTCACACATACGTCATACAGTAACATAAATAAAAGAATTATATATTAGAAGTCATTATTTGGTACAGTTTGTTTGTAGCACCGTATTTTTGCGAACATCTTTATTTAAAATACCACTCGAAGTATTATAAACTAGCTGTGCCCCGCGGTTTCACCCGCATGAATGACAATTGATACACTATCTTTATAAATTATAGCCTATGTGTTATTCCGATGTATAAGCTACATTACTGCAAAGTTTCATTAAAATCCATTCAGTAGTTTTTGCGTGAAAGAGTAACAAACATCCACACATCCATTCTCACAAACTTTCACATTTATAATATTAGTAGGACTTACACAAATTGAAATGAAAATGTAAATTTACAATTTAACGCATAATTTTTTGATGGTTAGATGTAGAGTATGTTTATAAAATAACGATGTTCACAATTATACAATGACATTAATAAACCGAGGTCTATTCTTTCAGTACTATCATTTGTAAATAAAATATTTTTCTATTGTGCTCATAAAATATAAAAAATATTAAGGTAAGGTGGGGTAAGACAGACATACTTTTCTGACAGCATGTTATGATTTTCTAGTACATTGTATTTTCATCTGTATTGTTTAACCAATATAGGAAAATAGTAAAAAACGTTATAATCAGCAAGATGTTAAGGATGCCAGTCTTACCCCATCTTAACTTGCTTTTATATAAGACTCTGAATCAATAATGTTCCTATCATCGCTACATTGTCATTTAAACTACATATTTGGTTAAATAAACTGATTTCGATGGTAAATTATATCTACGGTTTCATGATACATCAATATTGATTCGAATTAAGTTCACAAAATAACCAAGCAATGCCTTGTAAGGCCATAACTAGGCGACTGGTTAGCGACTGCGATTTCTTAAAAACGAAACTCATGTAGGTATTATACTTGGTTAGTGGCCCTAATTTTGTTATATGTAAGGTTCTGTTTTAATGATAGGTATCTTTTTCAATAGTATAAAAGTTATAACAGGCAGATGTTAATTAAAGCTGTCAAATTAAGTTCCATCTACTTCAAACGTATTGAAATGAAACACGTTAGAAGATATATCGGTATAAGCGATAAGACCGCCATTGTACGCTTTACTGTACTTTATTATATTCAAATATGTAACTTCAATGGTTTACAATAAAGAATATTCTATTATATTCTAAAACACATGTTCAAGATGTATATTATATGATTTTGTCATTTCCAAATTAGTTCTGAACCACGGCGACTTTTTCTCACGCGTTGTAAATTAACGCAGTGCTTAACTTCATCCTTTGAAGTTAAGCACTGCTTTAATTTGGTTCAGTTCATGTACAACAGAATAAGCGCCTACACCGAATCGATCACTGTAGTAGGCACAAGGGAACATTAGTTCTTTTTTCAATATGAATAGTAGATTTGTTATTTAAATCGCAGTCGTACCTCAGTCGCTTTAGTCCGCCATTAGTAAACTCTCTAATATCTTGGCTTATGATTATGGTGGGGGCGATGCGGCGAGTGCCAGTCGGGGTGTCTCGGCTCGCGATGGTGGTGGTGGTGGTGATGACGACGCTTGTCCCTCGCATGCGGGGCGGGATACACATCCGACACGACCAGCTCCGACCCGTCCTTAGGGGCCTCGCGGTCGTGCCGTCGATGGCCTCCATGACCCCCGTGGCCCCCGGCGGCCTCGTGTAACTCCTCCCATGCCTGACGGTAATACCGGTTCAAACCGCTTCGGGATTCTGATGACGAGGAGTCGAGGGAGCCGACAGTGTTGCAGTCAGGAGACACGTGGTGACGGTATCGCTGGCCCACGTTGCGGATCCTGCTGGTAGTTTTATGGCAATTTAGTATAGTTGGTACATTAAGCATAGGTAGCTGGAACCAAGCTTCATGAATCATGTAAGCATAGAATTGCTGCTGTGTAGTAACAAATGTACACGCTAGAGGGCGTGAGTGCAATAGATTTCGAATTAATGACGCCATGAAGTTTGGTTTGAGTTATAAAAGGACTTTAGATTATACTTATACTCTTTCATTAGTTATAGTAATTTGATCAAAGAGGTAAATAGCTGTCTCATTTAAACTGTATTTGTATAAATATTAGATGAAATTCATTATATATCATTTTAAGTAAGGCTTAATTGTTTCATTCTCATTTTCCCTTCTGATCCCGTTAGGAAAATAGTTGATTAGAGATAATTATTATTAAATACTTCTCCTATAATTTGTAGGTAATATGTTTAAGTATCATTATACTATCATAATTTATGCTGTGCTGTCTGTGTTCTCTAAACATAAAGCGTCAAGCAGTCGGGTAAAAACAGTCAGGAAATTTGTGTAGTAAGTCAAAATGACAGAATTTTCATTGGCGCTGTGTTCGACGCCTAATATTCAAACTAATTCAAAGAAAACACAGCATTTGATAACAGAAACAAAAGAAACGTGTCGTTTATAAAACTGTTGTTTGTATATACAATTTGTTCATGTGCTAGGTGTTGCTTATGTCATATAAATTATAGTTTTGTGCCGCATTGCGCGAAGCCATTGTGCGTTGCGACTCAGGTCGAATCTGTGAGAGATGCATTGTGTCTGATACCAAGTGGTTTAAGCTGTGTATTGGCTGTCGTGTCAATGTGTAGTTTAAGGGGGAGGCATTGTACAGATAATTTTATTAGATAACGAGAAGGAGTGTTCTGTTTATTTAGCTGACTCGAATCGTCGTGATGATTGATGAGTTTTTAAACATTATAATACTGGCTTGTCTGTATCTATTCATACAGTTACTTATAAAAAAACGCTAAGATCTGATTTTTTTCTTCGATAGTAACAGCTGTAGGTAATTCTATTTTCTAGTCGAAATTGAAACCATTGCGAAGTACATTAAATGAGCAGATTTTTTTAAGAAGTTTAGTGAACTAAGGTCTGTTTTGAACCAAGAATATTATTAAAGAAGATTCTTATTTAGGTATGTGATTTGTTGAAAACAGCGCGTGCTCAATACCCTGTGCGTGTAGCGATGACATGGTGGTTGGCTAAATGGATACATATACTAATTATATCTATTAATATAAAATCATATTGGTTTACGGCCAGTCACTACACACAGATAATATAGATTTTTGTGTCACTTTGCGACGGCCATGAGCAAATCTGCGCTCAATAAGGATATTTAATTGTCCTATGTCCAGTAGTATAACGAAATACATTAAAAACAGCCGTAAATCTGACACAAACTGAAAATGTTTTTCTCATACGAAATTTCTAAATCTACCCTTTTAACATGCGCCGCTAAGAAGAAGACCGAGCTGGTGCGTGTGTAAGCTGACTCGTTCTTTAGGATAACCCGACAGTCATGCAAAAAGGGTAGGTAAGCAACCGGCGGTCAACCACCATGCCAGCGTAGTACCTTAAAACAAACGCACTGGCTATAATGGGTTGGAGAAATGTCCTGCTCGATGCGTGTGTCGGTGTGTTCTGACAAACTCCCGCCTTCCGACTTGCTGATCGGGGAAGGGGAGGGCGAGGAGCGTGTACCACCGAGACGGCAGCTCCCGCACCTCGGGAGGGGGCTTCCCTCCCCCGCTGGTGTACCAATCACTGATGTAGTGGGTTTTAGCTTGATGCGTTTTTACTCGCCTGATGGTAAGCGAGCCGTTTAGAATTATTTTCTGGTCTAGTGTGTTAAGTTCCTAAGCGTTAGGTTTATGTGTAGTAATTAAACTAAAATTTAAACCAATCAGTGGAGTATTTGGAGAATACAGTTTCAATTAAGAGTGATAATCAAATTATTTTAAGGTACTACCCGACTGATGTTGATTTGTCAATTAACAAACGTTACTACATGTTCCACAATACGATTTATGTTAAACAGTGTCTATATGTTGCTGTCACCATCTTTTACATGAATGGGTAAAGATTACAACAATAATTTAGGTGATGGATACATAAGTATCATGAGGTATCTTAAAAACGGGAATGACAAATTCAAAAATTTTGTTAATCTGCACACTGCAATCATCAGACACTATTGTAAAATCAATACAGTTTCTAAACTAAAAACAACAAAGTTAGTCTAATTCACTTCTTTGAAACACGATTGTTAACACAACTAAGCCTACAGGCTCCGTACACCGGCCTAAACGACGACTACAGGCGAGTGACAATTTGTTTAAGAACAGTAACGACTGTTTGACTATTGGTTGCCACCATCACATTGACTACTGTTGTTGATTTGATCAGTTGACATATTGTTCATAGTCTGTCTGGTATCCGGACGTTGTGAGAATGGGTTCCTGATAGTCAGCTGATCTTGATTTGTATTCCGAAACAAACAACAGAGTTAGATACTATTGTATCTTTAAATAATGATATAGTTTTGAACGATGTTATTCGTTTATTATAGGACAAGCCGTGCTATTCTGTAACATTATTTTCATGTCTCGACAGCGGAATCCGCGGTGAGATGTCAAATACGTATTCTCGAATTTGAATTCTAAATCAAGGCCAATTGGGTTCACTTTTGAAGTGAGCTTTATTGTTACTTCACTGTCACTTTACTTTCACCTGTCACCGAAATTATTAACAGAATAGACATAAAGGAAGTTGTAGTAATTTATGTTACGTAAATTCTTGGCAAGATTTTAGTTATATTTTACCGTTGACCTCATCCTGTCAGGAACGCATTGTCGCAGCGGCTGGATCATAGGTAAAGCCAAGTGACATTTCTACAAGCTTTAAAGTTGTTTAAACTATTGAAGAAATACACTCAGCTAGGATTGAGCAGACAATCAACAACTAAACTATGGACGGAGCTTTAGCACTCGTTGCTCACGACGCTTTCGTCTATTGTTTTTATCTGTCACTATAAGGTTGTTTGTAGTACATTAGTAGCTATGATCTTAAGCCGGTAGTAGTAGCTATGGACTTCCAAAATCAAAAACAAAAGACGGTAGCGCAGCGGTGCGGTGGCATGGTCTGCCTACTAGTCAACAGAGATGATGGGGCAACCAACAATCAAAAACAAATCGCCCAAGTTCTACTAAAAACAGATAACTCTTACCTCCTAACAAAGATCACAATAGTAGTGATGATAGATATTAGGAAGGCAAGTCCTCCGAAGACGCCGAGGGCGACGACAGCACCGATGTTGAAACGCGCTGACACCGGGTCGCGACGCTCGCCGTCCACGGGCTGTGGTACGTTGACGCGGGGAGTTTGTTCAGCACGGATGTTGTTGCCGGAACCCAGGATCTGGAAACAGGTGTCAATACATTTAATACAAAAACCATTTAAATGAAAATATTCTTATTGCAAGTAGGCCTTTACAGGCACTTTCAACACGTTAAATGACTCTCAAACAACAAGAAAAAAACACACGAAACTCTAGTTGAGAGAGTCCAAAATGACATTCCTATAGAGAAGTAACGACAAGAAACTCCATAGGTTACCTACTCTCAACTCAGATAAGTTAATCTTATAAGCAAGGTAACTTTGGAAGTTGACACCCCATATGGCTTGAGTGATCATTTAGTATTGAAGATGACTTCTACTGAGTCTCTTCGAGAACTCAAATAATTTATTAAGAAAATTGATAATTCAGATAACACACTCTGTGGTTATGAATTTGTCAGTCAGTCTGGCGCAAGAAAATATACCGTAACACAAAAGTGACAAGATGAGATGAATGGTTGTTAATCTTTCAAGAAAAATCTGCTTTTACGATTCTCATAAAATTTGGCACAGAGGTGGTTCATAGCCTGAGGTAACATATAGGATACTTTTCACTCGTGAAACATCTCTAGTATGGGAATATTGCAAGAAAAACGCTTATTGGTCTACACAAACATTTAAGTACATTTACGATGACTGCCTCGTTGGCCTAGTGGTGCTAAGCGCGACTGCTACGCTAGAGGTCTTGTGTTCCATTCCCAAGTCGACCAAGGTGTTATTGGGTTTTTCTATGAAATTCTCAGTAGCAGGTCGGAGTTTGGGTTTGTGCCCGGTTAGTGGCAATAGGCTGGACCCTTATTACATGGGACTTAAACATACCGGCGAACTGTGGGTGTACATTGGTACACCTCTGCCTAAGCCTTCGGGGATACAGGCTTGATGGTATGTATGTTATTGGAGGTTGGTACTCTGCGGTCGTCAAGTCATTAATATTATGACAACTACTCTTACCATGGGATGTTACGCGGTAAAACAGTTTGGGAAAAGACTAGGCAGAGAAAGAAGAAGTTGGTTGGCTCTCGTAAGTACAACAAACTGACCTGGTTCTCTCTCGGATGACTGGCCACAATAATATGACTGGTAGGCGACTCCTGAGTGTCAGGCAAAGTCACCTTCCTTTCCGGGGGCCTTTCATACGTCCTCGTCGTCCTCTCCGTGGTCGGTCTCTCCGTGGTCGTCTTCGGCCTAATCCTTGTAGGCTCGGCGGTCACGAACGGCGTGGGAGACGATAGTGGTCGCGGTGAGGTTCTCGGCCGAGTCGGGAGGACCAGCCGTGGTGTGGTCAATGTCGGGAGTGGTCGTGTTGTGGTGGTCGGCTCTTGTGTTGTGCTGCGTAAACTTGTGGTGGTTGGTCGTTCTTCTGCTGTTGAAAATTGTTTATTATTATTAATATACATTTCTTAAAAAGATCTTTTACATAAATTCAAGGAGTACAGTATTCATAGTAGGTTCTTGTGAATCAAAACAGTCTTAACAGTTTGGTGTTTGGTCGTTTTGATACACAGCTCCTATGGTCAGCTTCTGGCTGTTTTTGGAGGGCCATATTATTTATTGCCTTGCCTTTACTACTTCCAAACATAAGTCTGCAACTTACATACAATCTAACTCTTCTAAAGTTTATAAATAAAAAATTACAGACCCTATGTTTAACAAATATTTTTTTTATATCTTTGTAATGAACAACTTCTATTAACTAAAATAAATTCTAAGTTTTTTATACGCAGTCATGTACTTGTACAACATAACTTGCAATAAACACTTGCAATAAATTTAAAAAAGTAAGTAATATGTAAAAGCGAGAAACAGACTTGAACCACAAACATTTTAATTTTTTTTTGTAAATGGTTCTAAAATAAACAAACGCATCTCTTATCAGTTATCTTGTTAAGTTAAATTAATTTTAGTTCACCACGTTAGCCATAGATGGCGGTGTCAAGGTTTTACGTATGTGAATTTTTTTAACTAGTTATTGATTGGGTACGAGATAATAATAATTACTTGGTACATTCAACTTTAAAGCATATTATTACGTTGTTTTTTTTTTAATAAACAGTTTTATTTTAGAGGCCGGCCCAGGAAGAGGTGGCGGGATGACTTAGTCGCATACCGCGAGGGCTGGTTCGAGGTGGCGCGGGATAAGGTAGTATGGAAGGAATTGGGGGAGGCCTTTGCCCAGCTGTGGTGTCCCACTGCTGGGCAAAGGCCTCCCCCAATACACAGTAAAGGCTAAGGAAAAAAAAAATTAAAAAAAAAATTAGTTTTGTTTAATGCCTACGGTATTTTGATGTCGCACAGGGATCGAACCCGCACCACGTTGTTGCTAGTCCCACAGCGGCAGTTAAGGAGTTCATTACACTCGACTACTTGTACTCACTACCTTGAACTGATAATAATAATAATATACCGGGACAACTCACACACGGTTATCTGATCCCAAACTAAGCAGAGCTTGTGTTATGGTAACCAGACAACTGATAAACATACATAAATATTTCTAAATACATACATATTATAGATAAATTACACCCAGACAACCAGAACAAATGATCGTGCTCATCACACAAACATTTGTCCTGGGTGGGAATCGAACCCACGACCTCCGGTATAGCAGTCAGGGTCACTAACCACTAGACCAACAGGCCCGTCAAAAGATGGGTGATGGGTGATGGAAAACGTGATGAAAAGGGAACTTAAGTTTGTACCTACTTTAAAAAGAAAAGGAGGTCTTGAAAACAATTTTTTTTTGGCTATAAGTAGCTAAAGTTTGTAACAAACAATAACTCTAACAATAAAATTTATTACTTGTTTCCATTTTTCTTGTTTCCAGTTAAATAATACCTACATAATTCACGTAATAATTACTAAACTACATTTACAACATACATTTTTCAGTTACATTTCCTAAATACTTATTCAGTTATGGCATAAAGGCGAAATGGGGTTCTACGTGAAACGGTGGTTACTTAATAATTTAGCTGAATGCATCATAGAGTAAGCTAAGAAAACAAAGGGTACAGTTTAAACATGTTTTACCTTTGTATGAAATGTACCTAAATCGAAATCGCTATTATATTTAATGAGATTTTATATAATTTGATGAATATTATGTCAGTGTTTTGTTTTTGTTTTAATCATTGTTAAATGATTTGGTTTTGTGCTGTTGTTTATATTATAGAGAATTGAATAAATAAATTAGTTCGATCTGGTTTTATTTTAATGTGAGTATTTCTTTTGTTATTCAATGAACTGTTTAAATCTTTTTTCTTAAATACAAAGAGGTAATAAATTAATATAATAATAATGTGTGATGTTTTAGATAGAACGAAATGTTAAATTTGTAAATAAATAACTGAAAATTAATTATTATATTGTAGGCAGGCTTGGCGCCTATTGAGGTTTTAATAAATTGTAATACTGGCTCTAAATTGTTTGAAATATCATCAAATACCGTTCGTGACTGTTATGTTTACATAGCAATTTGTTCGACCATTATTGAATAACACAGTAGGCAGGTATGAATGAGGCTTTCCTGTATTTAGTGTACGTTCGGCGTTCGACGGCGCAGTCCTTAGCCGTCGGACGGCGGATCACATTCGTGCGTCACAACAACTCACACTCGAGACCGAAACACAGCGTTACAAGAAAAATAGTGCGGCTCCGTGAGATAAGTAAAAGCTTCCGATAATAAGCTTCCGAGTCCTTCGATATAAATAGACGGGAAACTAAGACGAGTTCTCGGAAATCAGGGAGCGGCGGAAGCAAGCGCCTGCGCGGGCTCCCGTGCGCCACTCGCTCGCGGGCTGCTGCGCCGACAACACACTTGCAGCTGCAGCTCGTCAACCAAGCTAATTAAAGGATTGTCAACAATGGAAGTGGAGAAGGAAATCAAGCCTTCTAGGGACAGTAAACGTAGGAAGAAGTCGGCGCCGGCCAAGGTCTCGCGATCCGAGCGCGCCGGGCTATTGTTCCCTATCGGCAAGTGCCACCGCATGATGCGTGACATCACGCTCGGGGAAGACAGCATCAACGCCCTCGCGGCCGCGTACGCCACAGCCACCATCGAGTTTCTCACCGTCGAGATGATCGAGCTCGCCGGCAACGTCTGTAAACACGAGAACGAGACGTGCATCTCCTCGCAACACCTGTGGGTCACCTACATAATGGATGAAGAGCTGAATAAGGTCATCGAGGACACGATCAGGGCCACCGGCAGAGACTACTGGAAGCTCATGAAGAACGCGGAAGAGGAGCCGAGACGCAGCCCCAGAATCAAGGCTCTTCTTAAGGAGAAAGCTCCTCCTAAGGAGGAAACTCCTCTTAAGGAGGAAACTCCTCTTAAGGAGAAAACTCCTCTTAAGGAGAAAGCTCCTCCTAAGAAGAAAGCTCCTCCTAAGGAGAAAGCATCTCGTAAGAGGAAAGCTCCTTCCAAGAAAAAGGATAAGTAAACAGGTGGGATATGACTCAAACCCTGACGGCCCGGGCTTTACCACAACGGACAACGATACACTGCGATACGGCGACGACGAGAGTTAGCCACAATGACCAGGCTATGCCACATCGGACAATAGTGCAAAACGATATGATGACGATGACTAGGCTTTACCACAAGGGACATCGATGCACCACGATAGGGATATGACGAGAAAGTGCTACAACGACCAGGCAATCACAACGGACATCGAAGCTAAACGATACAGGGATAAAGAGCCGTCCCACAACGGCTGGGCTTTAACACAACGGACACCGATGCACAACGACATGGCTACGACGTGACCTGGTCTATAACCAGAATTGTGTACCGGGCATCGAAGACGGAACTTATCAATTAATAAGTGAGTGAAGTGCAGTGCAAAAGGAACGTAACGTCCGGTTAGGTTAAGATACATATTCGAATACCTCTGTAATTTATTTGACCGCCATTTTTATTTTGTTCGGTTTGTCCAACGTTTGTTTACAAGTTTTTTTTTTTAGATTTATATCGAGTTTTGTTTTGAAATTTCGTGCTTTTGAAATTGGATGTTTTGTCCTTTGTGAATATTAACTTTTTGTGATTCTGTGACCTGTGTTAGGGATTATTTTGTTATTGAGTTGTGTTCGAATGAAGTACAATATTTAATATTTATTGTATACCCTTGTTACGAGAGTATTTAGTCATAAGAAATGCATTGTACCCGCATGATTAGATGTAAGTTTTTTTGTATAATTTATTGTAATATTATGTTGAAATATGATTGAGATTTTATATACCAATTTGTATATTTTTTATTATATGTTAAGAGATAAGTTTAAATAATTGAATTTTATGATAATTTGTTAAATGTTTAATATTTTAAACCTGCTGTGATTTTTATTTTATTGATGTTAATGTTTTATAGTTTACTGTTTGTATGATTTTTGTTATTAGGGTTATATTCCTGATTCAATAAAAGTGAATGAAAAAACGTATTTTGCTTGTTTGATTTCGTTGTTGCTCGTTTTGTATAAAATGTTGTGGTGGCCTAGCGGTTCAATGAACGGATTTGTATGTATGAGGTTGCAGGTTCGAACCCGGGCAAGTGCCAATGTAACTTTTCAAAGTTATATGTACTTTCTGAATTATTCTAAGACACTTCTGACAAACGGTGAAGGAAAACATCGTGAGGAAACCTGGATTCCTAAATTTGGGATCTGAAATCGCCAACCCGCAGAGAGCAAGTGATCAATGCTCCTCTATATGGGAAGAGGCCTGTGCCCAGCAGTGGGACGTTTATAGGCTGGATTATTTATTGTTGGATTTCAATTCCCAATAAGATACTTGAGTAGGTATATAAAATATTTGATTAGGTACACAATAACTCTAACTGAATAAATAGAACTCTCGAAACATTACAACAGTAATAATATTTGTGTTTATTTCATTGACCTTGTTTTATCGATTTTTATTTTCGTCCTATCTTTTTATCTTTCAATGGGATTTCTTTTTAAATGACAAAGAGCTTTTGTTTTTCCTGAGATGAAATAAACATGGTAGGGTAAACTACCCAGTTTTTGGCACTTTAAGGCGTTAGTGTGTAAGAAGTGTCTTTTTTGTGTAACATAATAGGACTTTGATAATTATTTTTCAACTTACATACTACACAGCTAATCTAGTATTAATTTCTCACGGTGAAATAAGAACAGGGTTGCAAGAAAAAAAATGAAATAATTATTTTCAAACATTGGTACCTATACTCCCATTATTGGCATACTCTCTCATCATCCCATCTCTGCAGATGTTTCTGCAGAGATAGGTTACCTTTAAACATATCTATAAAACGCTTTGGTAAACATATTTTACTATAAAAACATAACACTTTACATGTTAATGGAATTTAGGTTCATACAGACTCTTTAAAAATGTACTTACAAAACTTTACAAAAATGGCGGTTTCAGTTACAGCAGTTTTTTACTCACAGATTATGAAGCCATATTGAATTCAATGATAGTTGGAATGTTGTTATAAATAAGAGGTACATTTTTTTAATTTATCATTCAGTAAACATTGTGTATAGATTAGACATTTCTTATATTTTTAGATTAAATAGTAAAATGCCATTTTTCTTTGTTGTTATTTGGAATATATTTTTTGTTTATTTCGGCCAATTAGTAAGAAATCTATAGTTATATAGTCTTTTCTATTATTTATTAACGATAAGATTTTTTTTTCTTTTATCTTAATATTATATAAAAATGAATCCCTATTTCCCTCGGTCACGGCATCACGCGTGAACGGCTGGAACGATTTCGCTAATTATTTTTTTGTTGTGTTTGTTATTGTCAGTAGAAGGGACTAGCCGACCCGACAGACGTTGTCCGATCTTAACTACTATGAATATTGAATTCTGTCAATTCTATGTCAAACGTCAGTTCACATTAAAAAAGTTTAGGTTGGATTAGAAACAGTGTTATATGGAGTTAAGTATTCTTAAATTTTCTAATTTTTCGCGCTATTTTCCATTTTTTTTTCTTTTAAAAGAACCTTCTCCTGACAATAACAAACACAACAAAAAAAGAATTGGCCAAATTGGTCCAGGCGTTATTGAGTTATGCCCTTACCAACACATTTAGCGATTCATTTTTATTTATATAGATAGATATATAGATATTTAAATGGTTTGGTTTATCTCGTAATCATAGAACTGTTTACATTCCATAATACGAAAATTCGAAATGAATCTTAAAAATACAGATCGATACTTACAAATCAAATTTGTTTCATGTAAAACATTAAATAAATTATATTGCCTTGATGTAAAAGATGGATGGGTATACATGCAGAGGAAGACCAAAAAAGAGATGGATGGATTGTGTGAAAGATGATATGAGAAAGAAAGGAGTGAATACTGAGATGACAAGTTGTAGAGATGAATGGAAGCTGAATACGCATTGCGCCGACCCCAAATAATTGGGAACAGGGCAGGGCGATGATTGCCTTGATGTAAATGACACAAAGATTTAATTCCTTAGTGGGAGTCGCTTTTTTAGAAAAGTCACTCTACTACGAGTATTGAATAGGTACTTATAAAACCGTTTGTAGTTAATTAATCATATTTATTTCAAGGGTTATGTTTAAAAGTTTTGATTCAAATATTTGACTTCATACAATGTTTGCTCTAAAAATTGCTTGAGATCATTTTAAAACCTATTTTAAAGGACGTTGTAATCTTTCTCTAGAATAAAGAGATCAATAAATTACTGTCTCCAGGCAAATATTACACATTCAAATTAATTCCTATTACATTGTTTGGGAAAAACCAGACCGATGTTCAGGCAAAAATTACCCACTCAATTTTTTACTTTTGATTATTATTTTTTTTTGAGAAAAAGACTTGCATAATTAGGACATTATAATTAGTTGCTAAAAAGCCTTACCTTGACATATCGGTGCAGGTTTATCCCACAACCCAGACGCTAGGCAGGCAATCCTCTTGTCGCCAACCATCTTGTATCCCCGCGCACAGCTGTACTCGGCCATAGAACCGAATGCCGACGTGTTGAACGACACCCGGCCGTTCAACAACTGAGGCGGTTCGGCACATTGCACCACTGGTAGATAGAAATAAAAGTTTAATAAATTGCACTTAAATTTAGAAGGAAACCGACTCCAAATTATAAATTAAATTTGAATTACAAATAGGTGAAAAAATTTATGACGAAAATATTTTTTTGTATGCGATCCTCAATTGCCGAAGCTATAGGTACTGCACGGCATACTGTCGAATTGAGAATCTCTTTTTATTTCGGTTAATGCGGACAACGTCACATACATTGTTCTGAACTCAAAGTGAGCAACTAAAACACTAATTGTGTTGTGGAATTCAACGAACACCACAAACAATATAAAAACACCAAGACAATGTAAAAAGTGGTTTTCTACACTCGGGGATCGAACCCGTGACATCAGATGGTGACACTTTAAAAACCGGTGTGTTAGCCACTCGACCACGAAGGTCGGCAAACGACGATACGAGGAATCCAGGATCGATTACCTAGACAAAAAACTCGCAAGGACTTATCTATACAAATATAATAAATCTAAAGAGTCCCTTGGAAAACGTCTCGTAACTTAATAAACGGAATAAAAAAATAACTTTTTGTATTTTCCGAGGGGCACGACTAGTGTGACTTAATCTATTATATAAAAATGAATCCCTATTTCCCTTGGTTACGCCATCACGCGTGAACGGCTGGACCGATTTCGCTAATTCTTTTTTTGTTGTGTTTGTTATTGTCAGGAGGTGGTTCTTATCAATGATAAAATAGGAAAATTGCCCGGAAAATTAGAAAATTTAAGAATACTTAACCACTATATAAAATTATTTCTAATCCAACCTAAACTTTTTTAATGTTACCTTAAGGAGTTTGCATTGAATTGACAGAATTCAATTAGAAACCGAATAAAATTCATAGTTAAGGCAGGACAGCGTCTGTCGGGTCAGCTAGTAAAATATATAACCTTTCTTATGACGGTCAACAATTAAGAAGATATCGGTCAGTCTATATAGTGCTATTCTGTAACATTAATTTCATGTCTCGACAGCGGAATCCGCGGTGAGATGTCAAATACGTATTCTCGAATTTGAATTCTAAATCAAGGTCAATTGGGTTCACTTTTGAACTGAGCTTTATTGTCAGTCAGGTGAAATTCGATACCGAAATTATTTACAGAATAGACATACTGGCCGCTACTGACTAACATTCTAAAATCCTTATAAATTTATTTCAGTAACTAGCTGTGCCTGAGACTTCGTTCGCGTGGATGACGAAACTTTTCAATGAGTTTTTAACCGCAAAATTAAGTTTGTTTTTTATTGTTTATACTTTTCCGGGATAAAAACTACCCAGTGTGGTGCCCAGGATAATAAAGAATAATTATACCAAGTTTCATCGTAATCGAACCGGTAGTTTTTGCGTGATACCTGAACAAACAGACAGACAGACAAAAAAATTTTTTTTTCACACTTTTATGTTCGGTGTCGGTCTAGTAACAGCCCCCGCCATTTATTTTTTTAATATTTTCAATGTACAGAATTTTCACTTCTACAGATTTATTATAAGTATAGATTAAAATCGGTGTTACATAATTCATATTACTTTCATTAAATTCTAAAGAACTCTGAAACAACATTACTAATATTTTATTTACAAGGAAATCAGAATATTAACTTCGTTCCTGTATTCCGTAGCGTCTTGGCGACCCACTTGACAACGCTATTTATAGAAAGTCTACAAGAAGCCTACTTGTTAAAAATCCATATAATGAGCACATGGACAGTCGCTTACTAAAGTCTATAACAATAATATCAAATACATTTGAAAAAACAAGTCTTTTATAAAGTTTCATCGTCATTTTTGGCGGGCCTGTTTGTCTAGTGGTTAGTGACCCTGACTGCCATACCGGAGGTCGTGGGTTCGATTCCCACCCAGGACAAATGTTTGTGTGATGAGCACGATCATTTGTTCTGGTTGTCTGGGTGTAATTCATCTATAATATGTATGTATTTAGAAATATATAAGTATGTTTATCAGTGGTCTGGTTACCATTACACAAGCTCTGCTTAGCTTGGGATCAGATAACCGTGTGTGAGTTGTCCCGGAATATTATTATTACTATTTATTTTTCACATGGGCATGTATTTTGGCGATGTAACATATGCAAAACTGAACATTTTTATCTATAATATTTGAAGAGTTTCTTTTTATAATGAACCACAACTAATAAAGATATTTTTAGAGGAAAGAACAATTTGAAGAGGTACTCAGACAGGAGTTGAACCAGCGACCACTGGGTAGGTACACCAGCTGTATCAACTAAGCTACATAGATCACTTTCTTAGATGCTTCCTCATTACTAAACTTGTTATTCGTCATAAGAGTTAGTAAGATAGAGTAGGTATAAGTTGTTATTGCGTAATAAATAAGAATAATAATAATCTATATACTTATAATAAATCTGTAGAAGTGAAAATTCTGTACATTGAAAATATCAAAAAAATAAATTGCGGGGGGTGTTACTAGACCGAAACCGAACCCAAAAGGGTGAAAAAAAAAATTTTTGTCTGTCTGTCTGTCTGTTTGTTCAGGTATCACGCAAAAACTACCGGTTCGATTACGATGAAACTTGGTATAATTATTCTTTATTATCCTGGGCACCACACTGGGTAGTTTTTATCCCGGAAAAGTATAAACAATAAAAAACAAACTTAATTTTGCGGTTAAAAACTCATTGATAAGTTTCGTCATCCACGCGAACGAAGTCGCAGGCACAGCTAGTAATATAATAATCCAGCCTATAAACGTCCCACTGCTGGGCACAGGCCTCTTCCCATATAGAGAAGACACGAGCATTGATCACCACGCTTGCTCTCTGCGGGTTGGCGATTTCAGATCCCAATTTTGGAATCCAGGTTGCCTCACGATGTTTTTCTTCACCGTTTGTCAGAAGTGTCTTGGAATAATTAAGAAAGTAGGTACATATAACTTTGAAAAAGCCACATTGGTTCTTGCCTGGGTTCGACCCTGCAACCTTGTGCATAGAAATCCGTTCATTGAACCACTAGGCTACCACGACATAAGAATAATATAAGACAAAATAAAAATAAGCTTATTAAATAATCACGCTACGTTTTGTGAATAAAAATACTGTAACACACCATATATACGGTTATACACAAATAATATAAGCAATGTTAGAAAGACTAGACTAGACAGGTTAAGCCGCGCTCGCCGCGGTTGGTCCGTGGATGGGTGACCATTTCTAACATACCGAGACCCCTCCGTGTTACGGAAAGCACGTTAATCAGTAGGTCCCGGCTGTCATACATAGATCTTTGGCAGTCGTTAAGTCAATTCTGAATTTCTGACAACCAGTCTTACTATGGGATACTGTGTTTCCCAGTAAAATGAGTTGTGGAGGTCAGATAGGCAGTCGCTCCATGTAAAATACGGTATTCAGCTGAATCCGGTATGACTGGTAGCCGACCCCAACATAGCTTGGGAAAAAGGCTAGGCAGATGATGATGATCCCCAGTAAAAGGAAAGGACGAAATACTTCGGTGGTTGTAACCTGTACCAGTCCAGCATACTCTTTACTGATTTCTCTGGATAAACCAAAGGAGTACAAATTTTAATACGTAATTACCAGTTTTTTCTAACTTAAGTATTATCTATTAAATATTAAAAACTTTATTGACATGATATTTTTGGGAAAAAGGCTCGGGGGGGGGGCGAAAGACTAGAAGCTTTTACTTTTACCGTCAAAAGCAAGATATCATGTGTCATTTAGGAAGGATGAGATCATAATAGACACCATTAACAGGTAACATTACACCTTTTATTGTCATTTTCAGATGAATCACTACAACAGCCTATTGTGGCTATAACAGACACGGAGACACGTAGACACGATAACTAGGTTACATTTCTAGGCTTATTTTAAATGGTAATTACCGAATGTGGGATAACGATTCTTGAAAGTGCGCCTTAGATGTCACACCGCATCTACTGGGGCCCGATGCCGCTATTTTAAGTCAGTGAGTGGCGGGTTAAAAAACGTTCCAGTGTACTTGTTATTGTGCCTAATTTTCGTATTCAGATAAGAACAGTCACTTGCAATCCTACAATGACAACAGTGGCAAGCAGGTGTACATTTGTCATTGAACTAAAATTATCTGTACCTATACGAAAATTAGGCACAATAACAAGTAAACTGGAACGTTTATTAACCCACCAGTCACTGACTTAAAATAGCGGCAACATATTTTTTGTTTCATGAGAACCTTCTCCTGACATTAACAAACACATCAAAAAAATAATTGGCGAAATCGGTCCACCCGTTCACGCGTGATGCCGTGACCAAGGGAAATAGGGATTCATTTTTATATACGAGTACATAGATTGTTTATGTAATTGAAAATACTTGTGTCTTTTGCCGGCAAGTGTACGTTCTTCACAATTTACGAGATACGACTTATAATTGCGACTAATTGTCGCTGTCGTGTTCCGGTCGGGGCGAGGCGTCTAATTGTTTATGTACTTTTAAAGAAGTAATAAAAATATAACTATGCCATAATGACTATTGTAGACTAGTCAATTACTATTAAGTTTTATTGAAAAGCGCAATTAAAAATTGAGTTAAATGTCACTTATTTTATAAAACCACTAGCTGTGTCCCGCGGTTTCACCCGCGTGAATACCTAGGTCCCGTTCCCGTTGCCTTTGTATATAATAACAGACAAATAATTAGCAATAAATTAAAATTGCGACTATAATTTGAGATTTAAACTATCCTATCTCTCAAGTTGGATCGAACTGCACATGGTGTGCGAATTTTATTATAATCGGTTAAGTGGTTTAGGAGTCCATTGAGGACAAACATTGTGACACGAGATTTATATATATTAAGATTAAACAAGTAGGTGTTGGACAAATTAAAAGTACCGAGTTGCAGTGAAAAGCAAGACATTTATAAGACACAAAACATTTTGTTTGTAGAGAATAATCTTCGAATTGAAAGATACGATTTTCTAAATTATTTGACTAATAGATAGCTACTTTATTACTGAGTGTGGAATGATATTATTATATATTTAATAGATGGTATTTGGGAAATGGTGGACTAGAAGACATTTCTGTGCGCAATAAGGTCGCAATAAGGTTCGCCTGTTTAGTAAGTTGTGCTTTTTTTCAATTATGGTATGCTACAAAGTAAAAAACACTATTTTAATAAAAAACCTGTTTTGTAAATTGTATCTGCCGTGGCTGAAAACTGATAGAAATACTTGTATAGATATTTAATAAACATCCTACTTTTTACTTTTTTTTTTTCATACTAAGGATCGTGGTCTCTCGTTTCCGGTCCAAACTAACCATCACCACCTATTAAACCATTTATACCATGTTTTATGCAAATAAAGAATTATTATTATTATTATAAAATTATCTTAAGGCCGTAGCTTCTTTTACTACTATTTCTTTACCAGACACAATATAGGCCATTATAGGCAAAAAAAAAAATATTGCCTATACTATATTATATGACGGGCCTGTTGGTCTAGTGGTACACCGGAGGTTGTGTGATGGAATGGAAATGTTGTGTGATGAGCATGATCATTTTTCTGGTGTCTGGGTGTAATTTATCTATAATATGTATGTATTTAGAAATATATACGTAAGTTTATCAGTTGTCTGGTTACCATAACACAAGCTCTGCTTAGCTTGGGATCAGATAACCGTGTGTGAGTCGTCCCAGGATATTATATTATATATTATTATATATACCTTCACATCTTGGCGGCGGTCCATTCCATCTCTCATCATAGTCACAGACAAGTCTCGATCGTCCGACCATCTCGTACCCAGCCTTGCAGGAGTACTGAACGTGGGAGAGGTAGGACACCGACCCGTTGATCAGGTCGTATGAGCCGTGAGGTATCTCCGCCGGGTAGCCGCATTCGATACCTATAAGGAAACATAAGAAAATCGTATTTATTGAGAGAAACTTCTGTATGTTTTGATTGCGTTGGCTTAGATGTTATTTTTATATAGATCTAAGATTTGTATTTTTAAAACCGACGCAATAAGTGGAGTCTTACAAGATTATTAGATCGGTCTCTGTTTTGTACCCTGTGGCATTGTAACTCCTAAACGAATGGACCAATAATAATGCGTCTTTTAAGATGACGTGATCGGTTAAATGGCATGGGTTTCAGCTATCGCTTATAAAGGTTCAGTTAAAAGAAAAATAAAGAAAGTTTTCGGGGTTTTCAAAAAATACTGATTTCATACATAAACATTGAGTTTTGATTGAGTATATTATACCAATTTTAAATTATTACCAACGCGGTCTCAAATACTTTAGTCTCTTGATAAACAAACTGATCTTTTTTTTTAATTTCTAATTTAGTATCGAGGAACAAAATGCCACATTCTCTACTGTCTTACTTTAACCACACACTTTCCTCTACATTACTCAAACACTCACGTTTACAAACAGGCGGGAACTCATCGTAAAACCCAGTATCCAGGCAGGTCCTGACGGTGGGCCCCACCAGAAGATGGCCATCATCACAGGAGTACTCCACGGAGGCGCCCACCTCGAAGCTGTCAGCTGACATGGTGGAGTTGGGGGGCTGTTCTGGACGACCACACGCTTTTGGTCCTGTTGAAGATAACACACCCTTATATATAGGAAAGGAAAACTTTTGTTGATCGCGGCTTTAGCTTGGTTTAACATAGTGTGGTGTAGTGATTGGCCAATTAATAAGGATGGTTGTACCATTTATTAACCAACTTAAAAAATGAGGATATGTTTAGGATTAAATATACACCTACATAAAAATAAAACATTTTTGTTTAACGTAACGAAGCGTGGTATAGAGATTGGCCAGTAAAGATGTAGGTATTGTTAACCGACTTAAAAACGTGGATTAAATTCAAGACGAGGATTGGGCTCTTAGGATCTGATAGTAGGCTATTGTGTAGCCTATATTGTATAAAAAAATTTGAAGTGGAATTTAAATTTGAATGGTTATATGTTTAGGCTTTTGACTATCGTGATAAGAAGCGCTGGAATCGAACTCTGGTCATCGTTAAAAGTTGACGTAGGTAACACATAAGACAAGCCCCAAATAATTAATTACTGCGTCTTTAGAAACTTGCCTTATTTACTTTATTTAAATAAAGCCGTAAATAAGATTATTTCTAATAAAATTAATTTCGTTCATAGACATAAAGATATCTTTCAAGATTCTAATCTTTTATGAAAACTAATTAATTGAGAAGTCCTACAGTTACATGCTTAGACTCAAGTTCTTCAAATTCCTTTTCTATAATATAATTAGGTAGATTATTTTCAATTTGGCCTTTTCAAAGTGATTAATCAAATATATATATTTAAGTATTTTTAAGAAGTAATCAATACTTCTTTGATCTAAGCTTTAGAGAGAATCGACTGATATGACTACAATTTTTTACGAGTTCGTAATTAAAATATCTTAAAATCTACCTACAATATATTTTCCTAAATTAAATCTTCTTTTATATAAAATTCTCGTGTCACAATGTTAGTTACCATACTCCTCCGAAACGGCTTAACCGATTGTTATGAAATTTTATATGCATATTCAGTAGGTCTGAGAATCGGCTACTATCTATTTTTCATACCCCTAAGTGGTAGTAGGTAGGTAGGTAGTAGGTAGGTAGAAGGCAGGTGCTAGGTAGAAAAAATTGCATTGCAACGCATGCCGGGTACAGCTAGTTAAATATAAAATTAGCTTAGGCAACCTACTTACAAGATAAACATAACAAACACACACACAAATATAAACATAATTATGCAAGGCAAGAATCGCAATCGCACAGTAAGTACATTAGCTGAGTTTGAAGTTCGCATCGCCTCCCTTCCTCGAATGAACTGCATCGCATCTCATAAATCAATACAGGCAGACTGAACAAACGAAAACTGCATTCTCGCTTTAACATCAACCAAAATAAAGTTCAAATTCGCTTAGCAGAAAATTTCCAACTGAAAATCACGGGAAATGTCTAAGTTTTAAGGTAAAGCTGCAATGAAATATAAACTTACGGTGTTGGCAGATATAGTTGAGTCTCGCTTGGCAATCGGTGTCGGCCCACAGCCAGCCGTTGCTGCCGTCGAAGCGGGCGCACCCCTCGTCCCCGCCCGGCGCGTTCCAGAAGGAGACGGTGACGTCACTTCCGCTCACCCACTTCCAGTTGGTCCTGTCTCGGGGGTCCCGGACTGCTCCCATCCAGTACTGGCTGCTGCTGTCGCTCCTGAAACAAGATGACTGCGTCAGCTTCTGGTAGCAGTTCTAAGCTGATAGCAACTAGCTGCGAGGGTAACTGCAGACACTTATGCGTGTGGCACATATGTTTAGTTCAAATTCTGGGTGATCTGTCTGTATGATACACCCCACAACATGGAGATGAAAATCTCGTGGGCGAAAGATTTTATTTCATCGTACTTTTTGAAGTTATTCTAATGCCTAAAAGCTACATCTGTATGTCTATTCTGTAAATAATTTCGGTATCGAGCTTCACCTGAGTGACAATAAAGCTCACTTCAAAAGTGAACCCAATAGGCCTTGATTTAGAATTCAAATTCGAGAATACGTATTTGACATCTCACCGCGGATTCCGCACTACTGAACATTTAAATAGAGCTGCCCCATATTATTGTATGTAGAGCATGATTTCCAAAGAAACCGTGTCGATAGAGCTTTAGCTCCCTAGTGAAATTCAATCAAAATAGCTAGATCTATTTAAATTACAGTAAAAATCTAAATTTTTGGTTTTGGTTGGCTAAACAAAATTACGTACTAAAAATGTCTAAAAAATAATTAACGTACTTTAATTAAATAACCGTAGGTAAAGGGTATTAAATAACTATAAGAATAATAATTATAATCAGTAAGTCTCTAAACCAAAAAATAAATTTAATCTTCTGTCTTAATACCCTACATTTGCTGTAGTCTATAACTACCTACATATTTATCAATCCTACACAAAAACCAATTAACTTAGAAATAATCTGTTTACCTGACCTAAATATTCAATGAATTTTTCATTTAAATAATCAGTAAACAAACAACAAAATTATAATAATAATATTCCGGGACATCTCACACATGGTTATCTGATCCCAAGCTAAGCAGAGCTTGTGTTATGGTAACCAGACAACTGATAAACATACTTATATATTTCTGAATACATACATATTATAGATAAATTACACCCAGACAACCAGAACAAATGATCGTGCTCATCACACAAACATTTGTCCTGGGTGGGAATCGAACCCACGACCTCCGGTATAACAGTCAGGGTCACTAACCGCTAGACCAACGGGCCCGTCAAAATATCTTGAAATCTGAAGCTCTAAGCTTTTTGTGTTGATTCTTTGTTCGTATTTAAGCTGTGTGGGAAATATGTGGACGAGAGAAAATATTAAATGTTGTCAGAATTGTTGATATCGATTCTGTTATTTATTCTTAATAAACAAGTTTCGTGGGGTGTCGTGGTTCGAACCCAGGCAAGTACCAATGTGGCTTTTTTAAAGTTATATGTACTTTCTTAATTATTCTGAGACACTTCTGACAAACGGTGAAGGAAAACATCGTGAGGAACCTGGATTCTAAAATTTGGGATGTGAAATCGCCAATCCGCAGAGAGCAAGCGTGGTGATCAATGCTCGTGCCTTCTCTATGTGGGAAGAGGCCTGTGCCCAGCAGTGGGACGTTTAAAGGCTGGATTATTATAAACAAGTTTCAAGTGTCGTATAAACCTATTAAAAACAAAATGGTGTACCTATGTGTCATAATAAATTTTCATTATACGACGGTGTTTAAAAATGCAAAAAATGCAAAATGCATTTTTATAATAGACTTTAGACATCTACTATGAAATACATTAACTTTCAAGTTGTTGCAAGTATTATCCTAAACGTACTGCACTAAAATTGTGCCAAGAATGTAATAAATATAAAAATATTTTATAATTTCTATCTAACTTATGTCTAAACAAGCCAACACACTACTTTAAACAATAACATTTCGCAAACAAAACGCCAGCATAACTAAAATCAAATTATAGTCGCAAAACAATCGCAAAGCACATCAAAAAGTAAGACTTTTGGTAGGTACATCAAAGTGTATTACGCAGTTTTGTTACTCATGGAAAATAAAATAAGTCCTAGCAAGCCAACAGCCAAATCATGATTACTTATAAATAGCTGCTCCGGGACACGGCAACCGCCCGCTTTACCATGGCAACGGATAACAAAAATGTCTGCCGGCGATACCATGGTTACAAATAACAAAAATGTCTGCCAAGTTACCATGGCAACGGAAAACAAAATCTGTCTTTCCCTATCAATTTTCCATAATTGAACGATATTAAAATCCCTTTGAGTCCCGCGCCTCGCCACAGCCTCCCCGCTGCCTGTCTGGCGAGCGACAAGCAAATTGCATTGCGAGGGGAAGATGGGACAGGTGTTGTCAACCTTTGAAATTAACTAACCAGTATAAAATTTTAAGTTACGTCAATTTTGAATATGGTAATTCGTAAAATAAGAACTGCTTTTGGAAGTTCAAGAAAATATGCTAATTATATTGTGCTGATAATTAACTGTGCATAGAAGTAACAACGTCAGCATATAGTACGATTTACATAGAAGTTATTTGTACAAAATCATTTTCCTATATAACATTTTAGTGGAAAAAAAATTGTATTGCGTAAAATTTTATTAATTTTAGCTCACACGTCATACGAATTTTACAATCAAAATTTAATTTGTCAACAGGGAAAAAAGACGTCAGTAAACATTGCTTGAACTTTTAAAACGTAACTAGTTGAGTGTTTATGGAATATTTCAAAACGAGTCACGAGCTTGCCAACGTGCCCCTCCATAATACAACTTTATCACAAAACTTATTTCAAAAGAACAGAAGCCTCAAAAATGTCGGGAAAATGCGAAATCAAAACTAAAGCAGGTAGTTACGCAACCTGTTTACGTCCGTAGAAATATTTTATTAAAAACTTTTTCTTTTGATATTTTCCTGGTAAACAACGTGAGGAATAAACAAAAGAGTGTTTACGCAACCAAAGTACGAGAAACTGAAGCCTTTAAATGTTTGTTTCTTTATTGACGCACTTAAAGAGAAAATTGTATTGTTTATAATTATTTTGACGTAGGTAATTCGTAGTTATATAAAGGATGGTATTTAAAAGTACTTCAATTTATTCCCATTTCATTTACCTAATTTTGTCTGTGTTCCACCAAATATACTGAATGTGCACCAAAATATGTTCATTAAAATATGTCATAACGAGCATCTATTTAACAACTGTTGCAAATTTGTAAAAATAGTAATACACCTAATTTAAAAACAAGCATTTATTTTTTTAGTTTTACTTCAGATAATGCACTGCAAAATGTATTTGAATCAAACACCGATTAATGTCCAATGTAGCTTTATTAATAAAAAATGAACACATTATAAAATGTAATGCTTACTAAAAATGTTTTTTTAATACTAATCAGTACGAACCATAATAATTCAAAATGTTAAACAAAGTCTTTACTCCTACAATGTTCACATTATCGGTCCACTCAATCTCTGCAGTACTTCTTTAAATTATTGCACCAATAAAGCGCACTTTGCCTTTGTAGGACGCCCACGTTTGCTTGCATGCATGCAAGCAAGCATGCAGCATGCAAGCAAGCATGCAAGCAAGCAAGCAGCATGCAAGCCAGCATGCAGCATGCAACATGCAGCAGGCATGGTTTCTGTCACGGCTCCGGCGCTGCAGGGTTCCGGCGGCCCCACGCGAGCTTATCGTCGCAGATGGTTTTACGCTCACCACCGCAGCTTCGGCTTGCTGGCCGGCTTTGCCGGCCAGCCTCAGCCGCGGCGGCGAGTGTTAAGACCACCTGCTCCTCAGCCCGCGGGCCGCCTCACCCCTCCGCGCCTACGCGACTCTAAATTACACTCTAGGGTAGGGCAGAAAAGACTACGTGGAGTCGGTTTTGCAGCGATTCGTTTCTTTCACTAACTCAAATTTGTTTCCGTTATTTCTATTATGCTAATAGTGATTAGGCCTAGTAACATTATGCGAATTAAATTTATGCCAAAACAAATTAGCCTTCAACATAATTATGCCAACATAAACTGTATGCTAAAAAAAAATATAGGAAAGTATTATTATGGCAAAACAAATTATGCCAAAATCGTTATGCCAAAGTATATTAGGACAAAGAATATTATGCAAAAAGAAGGGATCCCGTTACATTGACCCTTTACCCAGTCACTATTTTGGGCACCGTCTCCGTCGCACAACAGAGAGCAATAGGCAGGCATATGCGCGTCGCAAGCGCGCCAAAACCATTTTCAGTAAAATAAATATAAGTCTTAGAAGTAATGTTTTACGAAATGCATTATTTGTTCTTCAATTATAATTATTTCAGTAACATAAAAGTTGTACAAACCCGTTTTAAATGGGTATACGGTATTAGGATGCATACTAAATATTTTGTGTAACAGTCAGGAATATTTGGTGCACGATCAGTATTTTTCGAGAAAGAATAAAATAGTTATTGTTACAATAGAATATTTGCAGCGCACTACAATAAAAAAGTGTTATATCTTGGTGTTAATTTGGAATTTGTTTGATGTAACATATTTTGTTGGCCGAGTAGTTTAATTATAGTAAAACAATTAAACGGGTTTAAGATCAATATTTTAGAAATGCATACATAGATGTACCTTTAGATTTTTGGTGAACACAAAAATATTATCCTTATATAAAAAGCTAGTATTTATTTGTTTGTTCGCAATTAATTCTGAAACTACCAAAACTAAGTTATTTAAAAGGCCTGTTTAGGAGTTGTTTCAGCTAATTAACGTTTCTCTTCGATCTTCTTTAAATCTATTATTAGATATGCTTTAGCGCAGTTAATTTATTTATTAAGGTTTACCAAAAGTACATATAGACATTTCATACATTAAGTACAAAATTAAAAGAGTAAATAATCCCTAAATAAGTATAAACGAATAAAAAATAATTCTCTATTCGAACCAAAGGTTCGCGACCAATGACTTAGGGAGGCTGTAACTACACCTAGGTATGCTCGTCTGACTAAGGCAGACAGGGTGGCGAGGGCTGTGGAGATCCAGCCGGCAGCAGGCAGTACACCAACACAAATACTAAAAGCACGGTTTAATTTTGTTTGTTTGGCAACTGTTATGTTGTAAGTCTCAAGTAAATTTCAATAATTATTTTCTATGACTTGAGTTATAAATGTAGATCACCTCTTTTACTAAGTACCTAATCAATTAAGTTTCTAACTTAAATTGACAAATACGATACCATTTTGCTATAAAACTGCGAAAATAGACGTTTATTATAAGTAAGTATGTAAGTACATACAAAATTGGGATCTGGAATCGCCAATCCGCAGAGAGCAAGCGTGGTGATCAATGCTCGTGTCTTCTCCATATGGGAGGCCTGTGGCCAGCAGTGGGATGTTTATAGGCGGGAATTATTATTAATGAAGGTACATAGTTATTTCTTGTGAATCTTTTTAAGTTTCAACATCATATTCATACAATCAAATTACCTACTCATCTGATTTCATAATTAATTATTATACTGATAGTACCTAAGTTAATTCATTGCCGAGTTATGACATTGGTTTAATTGATTACTCAAACATGTAAAACGAAACCGATTTCTAAGAGAATATCTGACCACCTCTGAGGTATCAAATATATCGTTGAATTGAGAAACTTCACTTAAACTCGTATAAAAATAATTTTATAATTCTAACAAAAATAAACCGACTTCAAAATAAGTCTTATATGGTTTTCTTATGGATCCCACTTTCATAACTGCACCAAATCATCAAAATCGGTTCACCCAGTCAAAAGTTCGGTGGTAACAAAAGTAAAAAAAAAAAAAACAGTCGAATTGAGTACCTCCTTCTTCTTGAAGTCGGTTAAAAAGTAGGCGCTAGTGGTAGTTGAAAAAAGATTAATTTACAAATCATGATTCAACTATAACTGTAATTACAATTCTATCTTTGTCTCAGTTTGGCATAAACCCATCCAATTAGTACCAGGCAGGATTCATCCCTCACAGACAGGCGTATGTACGCGCAGCAGACACATAGCGCAGTACATGGGGCCCGGCGGTCATATTGCCGTTATTGATTCAAACGGGGTGGCGGGTGGCTCGCCCGTCGAAACATATCTCACTATAGATTTGTATGAAACTGTCTGTGTTTTGATTAAGTACTTGCATTTAAATTTAGCTTTCAAGCACTTCCTCTGCGTAGATATTAGAAAAAAATATCTTCCTGTTTAGACATAATAATCAGAGTAAAGAGTAAAGTGTGATTACGTTATTTAAATTGAAGTATGATTTGTCAACGACAATAGTCTAGTGGTGAAGATACCGGTATTTAAGGTGTCGCTAGCTCTGAGGTCCTGGGTTCAAGCCTCGTTTAAGATTCGTTTTATCTATCTATATGTTTGTGGTACTTTCGTTGTCTCTGATTCCATAACACAAGTGCTTTAGCTACTTTGGGTTCAGAGCAATGTATGTGATGGTGTCCTCATTTATGTCATACTGATTAAGAGATTGAAATAAAACTACTTTTACGGATTTTATCGTGGTTTGTATTTAGATTTTAGGTCCCGACGTTTCGACAGGGCAGTCTGCCCGTAAAATATAAACCGCGAGAAAATCCGTAAAAGTAGTTTTATTTCAATGTCTAACATTCGCGTAAACCTCAGAACTCAATATGATTAAGAGATGTGACATTATCATACGTTATAAAAATGTCGGGCGGTTCGCTTGAAGTGTCCGGATATTTGTTAGTAATACAAAAAAAAAATCCTTTTCAATTTTGATGTGTATCCCAAGTAAGGTTTACATATTATGCTATTATTTATTTTATTTTTATTTTATTTTATTTGGAAAAAAAAACGATATTACATTACATATAATACTTATCAGTAAGTTATGTAAACCAAAATCAATGTAATAACCACAACATTTTCCACACATTAACTAAGAGGTTTGCTATGATTAGGACTCATCGGTTAACTAGTTATTATTCACATTCAGGGAAACATTTTAACAAAAAACTAACAAACTAGTCAGTTACCACAAAATATATGTGAGTTTTTTAGTACATTAATAACTTTACTTCGAAAAGCATTTCTATTAAGCATAAAAATATCAATATCTATAAAATTTTCATTGTACATTTGCGTGAGACGCTGAAGGGGTGCACGTTTCCCTGCGTTTGTCCGGCATGAAGCCTGATCAAACAATTTGTAATCGTGCACCCCACGACGATGAATTGATCTAGGGACTACAAGTTTAATATCATTACGATCTATACAATTTAGCTTATTATGATAAAGGTCGTGCTGTGTCATTACTTGCAGAAGCATTCGTCTCTTCTCAAGTGAGAGTAAATTATACATTTCTAAAAGGTCTTTGTAAATAAGGCGTGGAAGTTGGCATCTGAATTGCATTGTTACTTTTTAAAGGGTGTATCATACATTGATTTATTCATCTGTACGAGAACCAGAAATTGACGACTAAATATTTAATACACCCACTCGCTAGACACCCACTCAATTTCAGAAATCTTTCATAGGCTTAGCAATTTATCGCATATTCGCCAGTAGGCGCCATTGCGAATGCCTATAGACAGTGATACTTCAGCTTCACAGTGACTGAATACTTCGTAGTACCTTCACCATTTTGATAACAACTTCCTTAGAGTTACCTCAGTCGGATAAGCAGAAGAAGCCATGTGTATCATTAATCTTTACAAACTATTTAAATGAATGTGTAGGTGTTTGACAAGATGATCTTGGAAAATTTTATGTCTGGAAAGATTTTTCTTCGTGTGAGGGTGGGGGTTTATGATAAAAATAAATGTTTGACGGTTAGATACAGTTTGATATATAAGCTTGAATAACTTTCATGTTATCTTCTCAATTGGTAATCGACATTTAATAAAAAATCCTTGTGTGTTATTTTGTTTGTATTTTCCCCGAATACTGAAAGACATCTGGAACTATTCGGAAAAATCTTATTTATTTTGTCATGGTATACCTACCCAGCTTGATCTATGATTATTATTAGGATCAGACTAAGGAATGGGAGAGCAACACTCAATTTAAAAGACAGTTCTACGTGTTTCATTCGACGGGCCTGTTGGTCTAGTGGTTAGTGACCCTGACTGCTATACCGGAGGTCGTAGTCGGGTTCGATTCCCGCCCAAGACAAATGTTGTGTGATGAGCATGATCATTTGTTCTGGTGTCTGGGTGTAATTTATCTATAATATGTATGTATTTAGAAATATATAAGTAAGTTTATCAGTTGTCTGGTTACCATAACACAAGCTCTGCTTAGCTTGGGATCAGATAACCGTGTGTGAGTTGTCCCAGGATATTATTATTATAAATATCTATTTTCCATTAGATCTCGTATACTATGAAATGATTATCACCTACTTATAAACTCTGTCTACATGGATCTCGGACTGTAGTAATGCGCAAGGGTGTTTTTTGTATGGCTCCCATTATTTACAATAAGCTTCCCAACAGCTGGAAAGAGCTTAACGTTAATTACGATAATTGAGAGTATCTTTGTAAAAGTCGATTCCCATGATAAACATAAATTAAATTACACACCTAAGCCGGGAATTCGCTAACTAGCGTTTCTGGAAAGCTGTCCACAATAACTAGTTATTAAGCATTATTAACTAAGATTGCTAAGATTATACAAAGTTGATACGACAGAGGGGCTTTTCTTTAAACTCTGTACCAAAAATCAATTAAATAGGAGCAATAGTTTAGTCTCAAATGATTTTTTAAGATTTTGCACCGTTTCAACACGATGTATCTTTCCTAACAGCTGATTATGTCTAAGCATTGACGCATGTCACAAGTAAGTAAGTCAGTCAAATTTATTTACACAGGCTGGTTGCGTTTTATTCTAATTTTTAAGCTATTTAGTTTGTTTGAAAAAAATATTTTCTCATTTATGGCGCTTTTTATTTTTATACCGTATCGAATTTACTAAACACGTATAGTATACGTAGTGTAATTTAATGCCCCTCTGTCGTATCAACTCTATCTCTCGAATCATGACGTTTATGTTGAAAAACTTTAAATGAATAAGTTCGTTCAAAGTATTGATTACTGGTTGAGTTGGGGTTGCGAGTGGGTCCTGTCTGCGCGTACATATGGGGATTAAAAACACCCTATTTTATCCAGATTTAATCTGTGTCTTCTACGCGTTCATATGGGGATTAAAATCACCCTATTTTTTCATCCGGAATATTTAGAAGTTAGGTAGGGACTTTTATGATATTAGTGAGATGTAATAAAGTTGTGAGTTTGATTGCTTTAAAGGTAAATCTACAAAGCTACTGATGCGATTTTGTAAATTGTTTTACTGTAACATGTATAATTTGTAGTGGAGTTTTATATTGCAGGCTTTATAAAATTAGGTATATCTATGGAAGCAACACTGTTGGCAAAATAAGTATCGTATCTTTGCCTCTCAATGCATTCACATCTATGTAGGAATGGAACGCGACGGATGCATGAGATGTGTGATAAAGACACAAGCATAAGTGTGAGTGAGACAAGTGATGTATGCTTGAGATGACGTGAATGTTGATGTAGAAGAAGGAACGCAAGAAAAACAGGAGAACGACGTGATGGTGTAAAAGAAGTAGGACGTATAGAAGCAGTTGTATAAAATAAAATAAATCAAATTACGCTAATTTGTTTGACTAATGAACCTGATTCCACATCTATACCAATGAACGGTTTTCCATAAACTTCATGAGGGGAGCCACATCAAGTAAAGAATTCTTTTATTAATAAGCTAACCAACAATTGGCTTTATATTTTAACCGACGAAAATATAAGAGGTTCTCAGGTCGTTACAATTTTAGAGCCTATCTCCAATAAAAATTCCTGTTCATTACTTGAATAATAAATAATCGTATTAAAACCGGAACGGCAGCCGTGTCGGATCGGAGCCGGCGGCGTGCGGCCACCGCGTACGGTACACGGCCCGTTGTCTTACGAGCACCACTCGTAGACACCGTTACTCTCAATCGGTAAGTAATAGCTCCTGTACTATATTATGGGACCACTGTACCATAATAAAAATATACTAAAAACAATACCAATATAAAACTAAATTAAACAGACTGCATATTTCTTACTGTATTATGCACGCAAATATGTGTAATTGTGTGTCTTAACTCATGTTTTAAACGAATAATAAATGAAGACTGTATTTTACATGAAGCGACTGGCTATCTGACTTCCACAACACAATTTACTGCCTAACTTAGTAAGACTGTTTGTCAAATTATACTGTCCGCCAAAGATCAACGAATGACAGTCGGGACCAACAGCTTAACGTGCTTTCCGAGGCACGGAGGGGTCTTGGTATATTTCACAAATAGTCAACCATCCACAGCCACGCCAAGGTGAGCTTTGATGATTTATTATCGGTCAAACTGTCTCACTTATCTACAAGCCCCTTTAAAATAAATAAATGCGGACAACATCACATACATTGCTCTAAACCCAAAGTAAGTAGCTAAAGCTAGTGTTATAGAATTCGGAAACAACGAAGGTACCACAAACACCCAGACCCGAGGCGATGTAGAAAAGTTGGTTTCCACATTGACCCGTCCGGGGATCGAACCCGGGACCTCAGAGCTAGCGACACCTTGAAAACCGGTGCGTACGCCACTCAACCAGGGAGGTCGAGAAAAAAAAATCAAGAACTATCGAATAGTAATGCACGCAATAAGTCTCGTACTGTATACATAGCTTAACGTAACGTTATACTTAACTACAGTTTAACTTTACCAGTGAAAACTTGTCAGTGACTTTCGCTTTTATAATAGACATTAGTCAAATTGATATGAAATCGGTTCTATCCTGTGTTTACTAAACATAACATTGTGCTGCCTTATCATTAAGTTAACTGTTTCTAACGTTAACTAGAAAGTTACCGCAGTGTGGTTTGACTGACTACAGGAAATATACCAGAGATACCCTGTCTCCTTTTCCGTGGCGTTTTGTTATGATACAACGGTAATAGACTAACATTTAATCTATACTTATAATAAATCTGTAGAGAGGTCAATTCTGTACATGAAATATATTTTCAAAATAACTATCAGGGGGTGATTAGTGATCGATACTGATGCCAAAAATGCAATCAGTAAAATTTTTGTCTGTCTGTCTGTCTGTCTGTCTGTATGTGCCTTATAGAAACAAAAACTACTCGACGGATTTTAACGAAACTTGGTACAATTATTCTTCATACTCCTGGGCAGGTTATAGTATACTTTTCATCACGCTACAATCAATAGTAATAAGTTCGTCATTCATTGATAAGTTTCGTCATCCACGCGAATGAAGTCGCTGGCACAGCTAGTATTATAATAAATAACTAATATTTAGACGACCTCCGTGGTCGAGTGGCGTACGCACCGGTTTTCAAGGTGTCGCTAGCTCTGAGGTCCCGGGTTTGATCCCCGGACGGGTCAATGTAGAAACTCACTTTTCTACATTCTCCCGGGTCTGGGTGTTTGTGGTACCTTCGTTGTTTCTGAATTCCATAACACAAGTGCTTAATAGCTGCTTACTTTGGGTTCAGAGCAATGTATGTGATGTTGTCCGCATTTTATTTTATTTATTTCTTATTATTATTATTATATAGTTATCACAAAAGATTGCGAACATGTTTAGGTATGATTAAAATAACTAAAACAGACTTAGGAAATTCTTGGCATAGTTTTCGAAAAAAGTTTAAGATGCATTAGCTTTTTTTTAGTTTTTGCTTGTAAATTAGATTTACCTATGTATCAACGTGCTGATTTTCCTTATTATTACTACAGGGAATTAAAAAAGAAAATAGCTGGCCTGTAAGTTGGTCTAGTGGTTAGTGTCTAGTGTTGCTCTAATGACTGTCTGCTGAACCGAAGTTCGTGAGTTCGATTCCTACTCAGGACAAAACTTTGTGTGATGAGAGCATGATGATTTATTCTGTTTCGAGTTGTTTATGTAATGTAAATGGCTTGACACGCTGCCGTGTGTCTAGACACGTATGTTTATCAGTAGTTTGGGATCAGATGACCGTGTACAATAAATAGGTGTAAGTGCAGTAGGTACTCTATATTCTACCATATTCTACCATAAGTAAAGGAAAACCCATCATAGTGTATTTGAAAAAGTGTTATCGACATTTTACATCCACAAACTACAGATAAAAAAAAAACATTCGCAAATCAAAAACAAAAGCAATCTACTCACCGATGTCTCCGCCACAGTTCCCAGCTGATGAAACCCTGCAGCGCCGGGTTGCTCTCATCCACCAGGGTCCCTCCTCTGGACCGACAGAAGCCCAGCGCGTCCCTGAACGACGCCGGCTGTCGGTTGTAGAATATATAACACTTCCCGTTATATGTCGCTGTACTACCCGGTGGCTGGTCACGGAACTGCGGGCATCTTTCTATCGGCAACGCTTGGTCTGTATACACGAACGCTTCGCAAATGGACAGTTGGCTTGGTGTTTGGGCTTCCAGGTGTACGCTGACGAAGGCCCCAGGCATTGGCGGGTTGCAGGGTAAGAATAGGGGTTGGCCTTCTTCAACGAAGCCGGTGAAGCGGTTGCAGATGGGATTCGTTCCGAGGTCGGGTCGGTTGTTGCCGACGCGGACCACGATTACTGCTGGCTTGTTCACACCTGGGGAAAGAAAGGATGAATTAGTTTAGGTTTAGATAATTCTATAACATTGGATATAGTTATCATTCCTCAATCACTAGAAAAACCAAAAACAAATGCAAGTAAAAGCTATATAGGCTTTTTAGAAATTACATTTTCGGTGCATTCTTATTAAAGATATTTAAAGTACAAACACTAAATTTATTTTGATTGAATTTATGTGGGATTACCTCTGAGACATACCTATCCTATCAATTAAAAATACAAGTTAAAATTCGGTACACAATTGTCACAGTGTAAGCACTAAAAATGCATACCGTAGAAACTAGAATCTCATCGTTTTTCGAAGTCGGTAGAAAATGCAATTACTTTATTAGTGCATGGGGCATCATTAAGTCTAACTTATAATATAATATTGGTCAAAGTTCTCTTCTCACGCGAGAGAAACAAGCATATGTCACACTTGTTCACTTAGTTTAGATTCTAGATAGTTTTAATACTAGTTGCCTCACATTAGTTACCATCTTAGAATTACAATGACATTAAATTTATACAATTTCGACGGACCTGTTGGTCTAGTGGTTGGTGACCCTGACTGCTATACCAGAGGTCGTGGGTTCGATTCCCACCCAGGACAAATCTTTGTGTGATGAGCACGATCATTTGTTCTGTGTCTGGGTGTAATTTATCTATAATATGTATGTATTTAGAAATATATAAGTATGTTTATCAGTTGTGTGGTTACCATAACATAAGCTCTGCTTAGCTTGGGATCAGATAACCGTGTGTTAGATTTCCCGAAATATAAAATACTAGCTGTGCCCCGCGGTTTCACCCGCGTGAATGACAATTCTTACACTATCTTTATAAATTATAGCCTATGTGTTATACCGATGTATAAGCTACAATATTGGAAAGTTTCAATAAAATCCATTCAGTAGTTTTTCCGTGAAAGAGTAACAAACATCCACACATCCATTCTCACAAACTTTCACATTTATAATATTAGTAGGATAAATATAATTAAATACAGTACAAAAATGTAATGCGAACAGATAAGTATTTTGTTACAGAGTGCAGGATGAAGCAATAGTTACACGAACAAACAACATTCTAAGAATAAATAACGATAAATAAAATACCTACATTAATCTATTTAAATATCATTAGTAATTTTCTCAGCGTTCGTCTCGACAGAAACGTACTTTACGTAAAGAACGATATGTAAGTAGAGTATTGCATAATTAAATTGCACATCTTAAAAGAGATTGCAACTTGAAGTTTGGAAATAAACAACCTCTTTTTTGTAAATGTTTTTTTGTTTGCGGGAATTGAACCCGCTGCAATTCGCGCTGTGTTCTATGGCTAGGTAACCATCAAAACAGGGATTTTAAAATTATAAAATGGTTCTAATTCAGCTAAATAGGCACTCAACTTATTTTAAGCCATCGGTATCTTTTTCACTTGTATACATTAGTATACATATATCATATACAAAGTTAATACGACAGAGGGGCTTTTCTTTAAACTGCCTATACTAGATACCATTTTCAAGCTCTGTAACAAAAATCAATTAAATAGGAGCAGTAGTTTAGTCGCAAATGATTTATCAACACGATGTATCTTTCCTAACAGCTGATTATGTCTAAGCATTGACGCATGTCACAAGTAAGTAATTCAGTCAAATTTATTTACACAGGGTGGTTGCGTTTTATTCTAATTTGTAAGCTATTTAGTTTGTTTGAAAAAAATATTTTCTCATTTTAGGCGCTTTTTATTTTTATACCGTATCGAATTAATACTTAACACGTAGAGTATACGTAGTGTAATTTAATGCCCCTCTGTCATATCAACTCTGTATATACATGTTTCAATGCGACGCAAGTCTGGTGGGACCATAATTAGTTGTTAATTATTAAGCACATTAGTTTTATTCTTAACCGACTTCAATGAGAGGGGGTTCTCAATTCGTCTGTTTGTTTTTTTTTGTTATAGTTAGAAAAGGACAGACGAAAATTTGCGCTGTCAAATTTACTTCCGACTACATTCTCAATTTGGGAGATAAGCAGAAACGTATGCACTAAAAACACGGTGATGCTAAAGGCAAAAACTAGTTTGATTTTTTTAAGTAAGTTGTCTCTTTTGTCACGCTACAAGTAAGTTACAAAAGAATAAGTTATAATAAATACGTATAAATCTAGAAGTCTTAGGTATGCGGTCTACAGCTTTCTAGCACTTTTCTTACAATCATAGATTTAATACACAACGATCCTTTGCCATTACGGAGACAAGAATAGCAGATGACAGGCATCGCCGCGCGCAAATAACTAGCTTTTTAGTGAAAGTTATCAGACAAATTGAAGAAAGTTTAGCTAAAATATTGCTGAATGATGACATGGCTTGTTAGAGATTTTAAGCTCGAGTAGGTTTGTACTAATTTTCTTTTCTATACCAAATACCGTAATAAGTTGGATAAATAATAAATAAATGCGGACAACATCACATCACATCACATTGCTCTGAACCCAAAGCAAGTAGCTGAAGCACTTGTGTTATGGAATTCAGGAACAACGAAGGTACCACAAACACCCACCCAGACCTGGGACAATGTAGAAAAGTTGGTTTCTACATTAACCCGTCCGGGGATCGAACCCGGGACCTCAGAGCTAGCGACACCTTGAAACCGGTGCGTACGCCACTCGACCACGGAGGTCGTCAGATGAAGAATATACCTCCAATAAATTGATAAAACAAATGTGAAGAATAACCAATTTCAAAATATGGGACCACATTTAAGGTGTATTTAAAAGATTTTTTTAAATCGATCCTTCTTTCCGGAGATGTCGCGTAACATCTTCTTTCAAACCAAAAACCGCATCATAATCGGTACATTCGTTTAGGAGCTACGATGCCTCGGTCATAAATATACACAGATAAACCGACACTACTAAGATCCCTCTTTTTAAATCAAACGTTGAAAAAAGATAAACAGTATCGTTGTTTGTTCTTAATTTATTATTAACTTTAGATGTTACGTAACCCAGGCGTAGTTGATAGTATTTATTAGAAAGTAGTACGCAAATCTAAAAATCATTCAACTGTTAAATTTTCTTCAAATTAGATACAATTTGAATATAAATTACATTTTTAACCGACAAAAAAAACGAAGAAGACACTCAATTTTTTTTTTTTTAATGTTTGACCACGCATAACTTTTTACAAAGTAGTCCGATTTTGATCATTCTTATTATATTGGAAAGGGTATACTCTAAAGTTGGTCCCATATAAATTTGGAAAAGAATTCCTACCCTAAGGGTAGGAAAACAGGGGTTGATTGATTGTTCACTCACTGATTGTAATGTATTACCACGCGTAACTTATTACAGAGTAGTCCGATTATGATAATTCTTTTTTTATTAGATAGGGTATACCTCGAAGTAGCTACAAAAAAATATAAAATAAAAACTTTTTAACAAAAAAATTAAACCGCCGAAAAAACTGAAAAGCAAAAAATAATATTTGCAGTCGGGGGAAGGTTACTTGGAACAATTCATTACAGGACCCCCGACTGCAAATATTATTTTTTGCTTTTCAGTTTTTTCGGCGGTTTAATTTTTTTGTTAAAAAGTTTTTATACCGCGTAGCCTTTGGTTTTAAGAAATTTCATGTGAAATTCTTTTAACCAAAGACTACGCATTAAGTTTAAATTCCATGTTTTTCTACTGAAAAATATATGTTTTAGGTTTTCAGAAAAATAGTCGGATTATTTTCTTTAATTTTGAACCGACTTAAACAGAAGAGGTTCTCAATTCGTCTCTATGTATTTTTTGTATGTAGTTATGGAATTTCTACGGCAATTGTGGACTGAAGGTAAAGCTCAGATTCGGTCATTAAAATAGATCCAGTAGTTTCGTATTTTTAAATTGAAAAGTTTAGTTACGCGTATGTGCACTTAAATATCTATACAGTGTCTATTTTGTTACCTGTCATGAAATAACTTTGTAGTAATTTTCGACGTGTGCACGTCAAATGAGCGTTTTGATAAATGTATAGTCTCTATCAAGGTTGTGTTTTGTTTAAGATTAAGATAACTCCTTAAAGTATAAACAGCGGAGTTCCGTGCGAATTCGGAAGTGCATTGTTTGAGAGACATACTCGAGTATCCGTGGTTAATTACATGATAATTAAGTGGTTATACTTCCTATATTGTGACAGAACTAGCGACCCGTCCGCTTTACTGAGAGATGTAATTGACTATCGTTATGATTTGCTTAAATATTGAATATATGTAGTTCCTTTACATAGGATTAATTAACGCTCTTTCTATCATTAGCGAACTTCAAAAAGAAAAACAAGGTTCCCAATTCGTCGGAGTTTACGTTTATATTTTTATATGCGTGGTATGTAAATAGCTGATAAACAACAAACTTTTAAAATCCCATTTGAATATCCAAGCCTAAATTTCATTAAATTTTGATCAATAATGTGGTTTTGAAACTACGTTATATAACAAAGTTCTTAGAAGTCAGTATTTTTAAGATGGTGTAATTACGAAAATTCCTTCCTGATCAATAGCCAACAGGACAATAAACTCACCGCAACACGGCTTCCCGAAGTCCAACCTAACCAGCTGCACCATGTACGGCTCCAGCAGGTTGACGTACCACCACGGCATCTTGTCTGCCTTCGTGAGGGTACAGGTCTCCGAGCTGAAGGTGGCCGCGGTACTGCCGTCGAGCGCGCGCTGCGGGACGCCGCCGTCTTCCGTCGAAGATTGCATCGGCGCTTTGCCGGCCGCTACGTTTAGAACTGTGAAGAAAAAGGTTAATTATATAATATATCATACTAGGTGTACCCGGCATGCGTTGCAATGCAATTTTTTCTACCTAGCACCTGCCTATTGCCTACCTACTACCTACCTGCCTACTACCTACCTACTACCACTTAGGGATATGAAAAATAGATAGTAGCCGATTCTCAGACCTACTAAATTTGCATATAAAATTTCATAAAAATCGGTCAAGTCGTTTCGGAGGAGTATGGTAACTAACATTGTGACACGAGAATTTTTTATATTAGAAGATTTATTCAGTAGTCAGTAACACATAACCCAAAGAATATTGCGATTGATTCCAGTATTATTTTACAGAAAATAATTTTATATTGCTTATTTTTCCCAAGATCGAACCCGAGACTTCAGTTCGCTGCGCTAAAACCAACGAACCATAAAGAATCATCAGACCACAGACAGAAAAATATCGTTTGTCTATCAACCCATTTCGCATACGGCTCAATGACAGCTAACGGGACTAGGGATGTGCGTGAATTAACGTGTTTCGCTCTAGTGATGTGCTGTCGATAACTGTCTTTTATACATACTATACGTTCACGACGTTTCGAACGGGACTTTTACGATATACATATTACTTCGGATTAAATTTATGTTTAGTTATATTTGTATTGGCAGTTTATGTCTGTGGAAAGTGTAGATTAGAGTATAGATTTAATGGGTCCTACTTTTAGTGAATGAGGATAGATCTATAGTACCTATATCAACATTTTGCTGAATTGAAAAGGCGAAATAATATTAAAATATATCATTATACAAAAAATAATTAGCATATTGCTCCTCTCTGCTAATTTTGCTGTGCCCGACAGGGTCCATAATGAGCTGTGAACTTATTTATTTTGTGTTGTGAATAATTGACCACCTATGTAACATTATGGTATGCATTGGTATTAGAATTGAATTGAAATTTTTCATACAAAAAAAATACAATTTGGATAATAATAATATAATATTCCGGAACAACTCACACACGGTTATCTGATCCCAAGCTATGCAGAGCTTGTGTTATGGTAACCAGACAAGTGATAAACATACTTATATATTTCTAAATACATACATATTATAGATAAATTACACCCAGACACAGAACAAATGATCTCATCACACAAAGATTTGTCCTGGGTGGGAATCGAACCCACAACCTCCGGTATAGCAGTCAGGGTCACTAACCACTAGACCAACAGGCCCGTCTTAATGGTGTAGATAGACAGAGTAATATTTTTCTGCAAACGGGACCAATTGATATACTCCTTTTTTAAGGTCGGGTATAAAGTATTAACTAATTGAGACCATCTCAAAAAGAGTCATCATCTCCCGAGCCTTTTTCCCAACTATGTTGGGGTCGGCTACCATTCTTACCGGATTCAGCTGAATACCACATTTTACATGGAGCGACTGTCTATCTGACCTCCACAACCCATTTTACTGGGAAACACAGTATCCCATAGTAAGACTGAACCATCTCAAAAAGAGTGTAGGTATGTATTTCTACCTAATTTGATTTTGCTATTCACTTTATCGAAATTAATAGAGCATAAGATAGAATGGTCTCAAAAAACAAATATCGGAAAAGAAACTTAAAATATATCTATCTTTTCTTCGCGAATGTGTGACACATAACAAAAGAGACATCTATTTATGGGGTTACTGTTATACACCTACGCTTTACATTATAATATGATTTATCCAATAACTTCAACAGCTTCGCACTGTAAAGTGCCCTGTAAACGATCAAATCGTGTACAGCTATGTTTCAGGCGTTTGTCAAACAATCTACGTGTTTGTCGCGTCGCACAACCTCTTCAGAGGTCCGATATAGACCTTTTCGAAGTCCCTGATGATATAACCAAGTGTAACTTAGAGCCTCGTTTGTATCTCGGACTCGTAAGCTAGCTACTGGCGCCAGTACTCGCAACTAGCAACTATTTACAATTAAACGTGCGACTCTTCTCACGATGTTATCTAGCTCTTGAATACTGATAAGAGAACCTCATACCAGGTTGTGTAGGATTACTTCTGTAATAGTGACTTTGTTCGCTTTCAAGCGTTTTTCTAACACACTACAAATAAGTTTTTTTTAAACTGACCAGTTTGAAAATACCATAATATTATTGTATTGAAAAATTTCATCTCAATTGGTTAATAATGGTTTGAAAAATTTGACACACAACTTAGGGACATCCATTCGAAAAATGCAAATAAAAATAAAACGTTGTAAAAAGGAGGTTGTTGATTCTGAAAGTGTGTAATGTTACTGGAACAGTAGTGCTATTCTATAACATTATTTTCCTGTCTCGACAGCGGAATCCGCGGTGAGATGTCAAATACGTATTCTCGAATTTGAATTCTAAATCAAGGCCAATTGGGTTCACTTTTGAAGTGAGCTTTATTGTCACTCAGGTGAAGCTCGATACCGAAATTATTTACAGAATAGACATACTGCAGAGCTTTCAAACAGAGACACACTATGCTATACTAACTACTTATTAGATCTTTATCATACCTTTTTTACTATCTTACGTCAATCTCAACTTATTTAATATTGTCATTTAGATTAAAATCGGTTTTGTCGTTTTAAAGATATTTACACTTAAGTTCATACTACGGAAGCTATTCTTTTATGTGTTTTACTATTATAAATGTTTTTTTTTTCAAGAAATCCCTTTAATTCGATTAATTCACGACGATTTGTGGCAGTAGGACAGAAGCATAAGGTTTAGCAGAGAGATGGAAAGTGCTCGGCGCGCCCGACCGGAACGATACGAAAAAACCTGTATTCGAACCACTGAGAGTAGCGACTTGGGACACTTTGACAGCTTCACTGTGTAATTTGTGTACGAGCAAAAAATAATATGGATCGAAGTCGAGATTCAGTTATACTTTTTGAGGAATGGATAGGTGTATTTAACAAAGGATTACAAGTATATTTTCCTGTCCCGTGAGACATATGAACACTTTCTTTGTTTAATTATTAAGTTTTTTTTAGGAACACAGAAGTTGTTCAAGTATGTATATCTGTAAAAAATAGTACATACCTACTTACTAGGTAGATAATTACTATGGTAAGATGAAAATATTTTTAAAGTGACCTAAACGTCTTACATTTTATTACTTGTGCAGTTATGACATAACAGTAACATAATACCAAGTACTATATCAGTGAATACAACGCGACGTGTCACTCAGCTGAGTATTACGTTCCGTAAATACCTACTACTCACTCAGCTATTTATTTAAACGGCCAAGTTCACAGTTTTTATAGTCGCACTTGAATACAGTCATTCAAACGGTTGTTTTTTTGGTAAATCTTATTTTATTATAGCTTTGAATGTAGGTCGCATACCGATCGATGAACTCGAGTAAATATATTCATAAATGTTAAGCTTTATTTGGAATAGAATATTATAGAAAATAATATTGTTACTATGAAGATTTGAGAGATTTGTTACGTTGTGAAAAAGAGAGAGCGGGATAGCTCTATCCCTTTTTAACATTGGAACAACTTATTTTAATATTAATATAAAATTTTGTCTATGATTCTTTTAGAAAAAACAAATACATACATTTTTGGTTCATGTGGGAATCAAACCCACAACACGTCTTGAATAGTAACCTATACTACTCAGCTATCCGTACAGACTAATGAATAACAATTATAAATGGTTTTTAGCGTAGTTTTAACTAAAAAATACAACGACGACACATCATTGAATTTTTGCTTTTATACGAAGCATGTTTTTAGGATATTTTAATTAAAAACTTTTTCCTCTTCCATTCTGAGAGTTCCACTATAACGATGCTCACTTATTTCATAGAAAAATACTAAGAAATTATCACAGTAATTGAGTGAGGCCAATTTATTACAAAAAGCAGCGACAAACGACATACACAACATCTTATATTTGGGCTAATGTTGTTTAAATTGCGCTCAAATCTAAAAGGGATAGTGCTGTCGAAATGCGATGCACTTTCAAGTCACGGTGGTATAGTTTATAAGGTGACAAACACATTTCAATTATCTAGACATACCCCCGGTTTATGAGACGTTGAAGAACTCAATAAAAAAAATATAATTAAAAAAATTAAAAAACACGCCTGCCATGTCAAAAAAAAATAAAAACAAGTCAAACATTTGCAGTTGGGGTCGGTTACTTGGAACAATTCATTACAGGTCCCCCGACTGCATTTTTTTTATTTAATACCTTTTAGTGAACGACAAAAAAAAACATGACACAACACAAAAAAAAATCGTTTGGAACCCTTTGCAGGCGATTTCGACTCACACTTGACCATTTTTTATTGTCCACATAGCCTATGTCACTCGGGATAACTCAAAGCTTCTAATGATACCACAAACATTAAAATCGGTCTAGCCTTTTAGAAGTTATGGTGGAATAAAGAAACTCACAAACATACATATATATATACATGAACCCTGAAAACATAACACTCCTTTTTGGGCAGTCGTGTAAAAATTTGTTAATCAACCGTTGAACCTCACATGATTGGCAGCTAGTCTTATCGTCAACCAATCACAGTTGAGATCAGTTAATTTGACAATTTTGACGGGCCTGTTGGTCTAGTGGTTAGTGACCCTGACTGCTATACTGGAGGTCGTGGGTTCGATTCCCACCCAGGACAAATGTTTGTGTGATGAGCACGATCATTTGTTCTGGTTGTCTGGGTGTAATTTATCTATAATATGTATGCATTTAGAAATATATAAGTATGTTTATCAGTTGTCTGGTTACCATAACACAAGCTCTGCTTAGCTTGGGATCAGATAACCGATTGTGAGTTGTCCCGGAATATTATATATTATATTATAGTTTAAATTGTATAGCCTTTCAGAAATCTCGGGTTAGTAGACTTAAATATAGTGGTAGTATCTTGGGATAACTCATACGCGGCCATCTGCCGTGCTATTCTGTAACATTATTTTCATGTCTCGACAGCGGAATCCGCGGTGAGATGTCAAATACGTATTCTCGAATTTGAATTCTAAATCAAGGCCAATTGGGTTCACTTTTGAAGTGAGCTTTATTGTCACTCAGGTGAAGCTCGATACCGAAATTATTTACAGAATAGACATACTGATCTGAAACTAGCCAGAACCAGTATTAGGGTAACCTGACAACTCATAAACATACTTTAATTACATTTCAGACAGAGAAACAAATACTCCTAACTATGACACAAAGAGTTGTCGCGAGTGGGAATCGACCCCACGACCTTCGGTTTAGCGGTCATGGTCACTAACCTACTAGCTAAGCTAAGTAGCTAACAACAGGTCAGACAAAATTAAACTTTTCGCGCATTTTTGCGAAAGTTAGGGTCAAACTAATGCATCTACAATGCTGTATGAAAATTATGCGATACATGCAAAAAATCCAAACAAGCGTGAAATAATTTTTTAAAGGATTTCCATCTACCAGAATCTGTACTTACCGCTCATAAGAGCAAAAAAAGAGACCTTCCCAAAAATTCGTATAACCACGAAAGTTTTGGAGGCTGGGGTAAGGCGTAGGTCCTTCCGCAAGCGAGTCCTGTCGCAGCGCGGCCGACACCGTTAGCGGCGGCGACAAGTGCGGCACACTTCTGCGGGCCGTTACTTATAGGGTTGTCCGGTAGTTAAAATTACTTTTTAATGAAACGTTTTTTTTTTTATTTATGAGTGTTAAGCCTTGAGTCATGTTTTGTGTCATATAGGGTATAACATACGAAGAATCCTTTAAAAAAGTTGACTGTTACGATACATTAAATACTTTTTATTCACTATTTTTGAAGTAAGTATTCAGTGCTGTATAGTTTGTCTCGGAGGCGTAGTTTTTAAAAACATAGTTGTAGGTACATTTCTAATAACCTTTCTATTGTAGTATTTCCAATGATCTTCAGAAAACAAAAAATACTTTTTGAAAATTCTACTTTCAATCAGGCATTTTAAACAATACAAAATAATTTCTATAGCGATACAGGTGCTTTTGAGTAATCGAAGAACATACACAAAAAAAAATCCAACAAATTAGGATCTCTGTTTTTGTGACGTCGTTTTAATTTTCTATAACTAACCTAACCTAACACAAAAAATGAAATCTTTTGAAGTCGGTTAAAATATGTATTACAATTTTACAAAGATTGTCAGCCCTGCTCGCTGCGCCCGCGCTGTGTTTACTACGAACGGGCCGCGAGACACCGGCGCGGTGTGCTCATTCCGTTCCACTTTACACCTGTCTTCGAACTTCTAACATCTGTCGCAATAACGAAACAATTGACGGCTGGCATGTAAGATTATGTACGGGGTTCAACGACCGAATTCGTAAATTCAAAGGCTAATATACAAAAATAGGTCTTAATGCTTTGAGTTTTAGGTGGTATATTGAAAGAAGCTTTCAGATTTAATCAATACAGTAATAAAATAGAAATTAATCTATTTAACTAAACCAGCTGACACGGAGACTTGGAAATCGCAAATAAATCTGGATTTGTTTAATCTTAAATCTATAAAATTCTGTGAACAAGCGTGGAGAGTGGTGATCAATGACATTTGACTTTTTCGATGGTTTTATTAACAAGAATTTCAACACACTTATCATCTTAAAACTCCTTCCACTTTTCTGTTAATTCTACATACCAGGGGAAATACATAAAAGCGTAACATATACCGGTATATCCTACCAAGAAGTAGGGTTAAGCCCGACGCATAAAAAACGGTGTGCGGTTAAAACAGTTCCGTATACTGTTCTCATGCTGTGGTTGCAGCGAAATGTTTTAGAATTATACCGCCGTAAAGATATTTGTGAAACGGGTTTGAAAGCACTGTTTAAGATAAACGAAATGTTGAATGGTTAGTTGAAATTGATAAACCAAATTGAGGGGCTCGTGGCCAAGTGTAAGCCGTACGGTTTGACCGATAATACAGGTTAAGCCGCGCTCGCCGCGGTTCCGTGGATGGGTGACCATTTATAACGTACCGAGACCCCTCCGTGCCTCGGATAACACGTTAAGCCGTAGGTCCCGACTGTCATACGTTGATCTTTGGCAGTCGTTAAGTCAATTCTGACAACCAGTCTTACTATGGGAATTACTGTGTTCCCCCGTAAAATGGGTTGTAGAGGTCAGATAGGCAGTCGCTCCATGTAAAATACGGTATTTAGCTGAATCCGGTAAGACTGGTAGCCGACCCCAATATAGTTGGGAAAAGCTCGGGAGATGATGATGTTGATGATGCAAAGAAAATGCTTGACAAAACTTGGTATAATAGGAATCTATACATCCCAGACAATGGCACTTCTTGGTGCCCAGGATAATAAAGAATAATTATACCAAGTTTCATCGTAATCGAACCGGTAGTTTTTGACAGACAACAATTTTTTTTTTTCACACTTTTGGGTTCGGTGTCCCGAACCCCCGCCATTTATTTTTTTGATATTTTCAATGTACAGAATTTTCACTTCTAGGTACAGATTTATTATAAGTATAGATTTTATTTATATATAAGGAATGAATTTGCAACATACAGCCAATTACAAGTCTTAACTGATACACTGCACAATAAAATTGACAGATGAAAATAGCAGTACCTACCTTAAGTTTAACTTCTAACAATACATATTATATTAATATTTTTCACAAAATCTTTAACTACCCTAATAGTCAACGAAAAAATCTCGGCTTAGCAACCTTCTCACTGATACTAAGTTTGCGTTAAAAATATCAATATCGTGTGTTTTATAATATTGCTTGTCAAAAATAGTTCAGTAAAACAACGCTTGGTATTATATATATATAAAAATGAATCCCTATTTCCCTTGGTCACGGCATCACGCGTGAACGGCTGGACCGATTTCGCTTATTCTTTTTTTTTGTGTTTCTTATTGTCAGGAGAAGGTTCTTATTAAAGAAAAAGTTTGCAAAATTGCGCTGAAAATTAGGAAATTGAAGATTACTCAACCACCAAATTAAGTAATCCTGACTTTTGTTACCATAGTGATTTGTTGGATTCATCTCCACCCCTAATAATACAAAGGCACCGGGAACGGGACCTAGGTATTCACGCGGGTGAAACCGCGGGGCACAGCTAGTAGATGATAATTATGATGGTCGTGTGAAAAAAGTCCATAAAAGTTGACAAAATAACTTGCTGATAGAAAGCTTCCTTTAGCTAGTTTCAGTTCAGAACACAGTCAAAATTATTAGTCACAGTCGCCACATCTCATCAAAAAGTTAAGAAAATTATGAGCACATACTCCTAAACCGATCAAATGAAGTAATTGGTAATGACTAGTGCATGATTAATGGAATATATAACGACACTGCAGTCAATCGATGGTATAACAAGAAAATGATACTCGACGCTCATTGGTCGACCTGTAGTTCATGAATTTTAGATGATACTGCATACAAGGTATTTCCATTTTCTTCGCCAATCAATATTACTTGACTTATCGTGGCGAGCTCTGATTGGTCAGCGCAAATACATAATTAATTGAATTTTTAAGTGTAACTGCAGTAGATCAATAGTTCATTTATTATTAAACGGTTTCATCGGGTCGATATCTTACATGTGTGTGTTTTCTTGGTACAATGGTAAACTGGAGCATAATTATTAATTCACTTGTGAACTTTCAAGCTGCAGTATATCGATTTTCTGTATTACTAACACTACAAGACCTAAATACTATTCTGTGTTTTGATAGTAAATTGAATCCGTTTTGTAAAAAAAGTAGCTTAAAAAAAGTGACAACCCTACTAATGAGTCATAAAAACATGTTTATGCAAAAACCGTTATACGAAGCCAAAAATAGCGAACAATAAATTGACAAAATTCAAATATCGAGTTTGGAAAATCCATTATTTATGAATAGTGAATAAAGTATTTTATTGATGAAATTAAACTTTAAATATTTACAATATTATAAAAACTAAGCCTACACAAGAAATATGAAGAATTATAAACTAAATGAAACTAAGAACCAAAACAAGGCATCAAAAAATTCATCCACATCGCTGTCGACTGGGAGTGTGCCCAAAAGGCTGGCAGCATTGCCACGTTTTATAGGTGTTCGGTGTATACGTGAATAAAGTTAAATAAAAAATAAAGAAAAAGATAAAGCTCATTTTATTTGTAAAACATGAGTATGTACGAAGTAGCACAGGGTGTTAAAAAAAATACAATAAGTTGCACGTTCATGTTTTGCCTATGAGGCGTACAAATATAAAAAGGGGGTTTTGCACAAATATTATTATAACAAATAATACAATAAGATTATAAAGTAACTAATTTAACACTAAAACAACACAATTACACACAACAACAAGCTTAAAGCAGTATATCTAATTTAAATATTACAATTAAAAACATTATTAACCTATACTATTACTTAAATGTTTAAACTATTATCTACGCAACTAACAGGTTACTGTCATTTAAATAATCTTTGACATTATAGTGACATTTTTCAATTAGTAAATTAGAAAGCATTTTTTTAAATTTCTTATCTGTTAGTTTTTTAAATGGAGTCTGGCAGTTTATTATAGATCGTCGGTCCCATTGACATAATGCTTTGTTTTAACAGAGCGGTATTATAGCCTCCTGTGTGAAGCCAATTTTTATATTGAGATCTTATGGGTCCTGTACGTTTTCTTATATGTGCTAATGGTGTAAAAAGATGTATATTTAACTGACACACATTGACAAAAATAGCTTCTTCTAATGTAAATGGACGGGAAGGTTAAAATTCGTTGGGACTTAAACACAGGCTCACAACTATCAGTAGTTTTAATACCAGTCATGGATCGTAAGCAAGCCTTTTGTGCTTTGATTATTGTTTCTCTGTCGCTGCAGTTACCCCAGAGTATGATCCCGTATCGTAATACGGAAGCTACTATGCCATGATAGGCCACTACAACTGTATTTAATTTCTTGATGATAAGTTATAAAAACTGTTAATCTGAATATAAATTTATTTATTTTAACATTGAGCTTACGAACCAATACGAACGAAATATAGTATAATAATAATAATATTATTAATATTTAAAATTCTCTAGTGACTATTTCTACTCTTTGACATTATGTATTATATTGTATTTTTTCCATTAGTATTAAGATTAATAACTGAATGTAATGTTATTATTGTAAGATTGTCATTTTTCGTAATTGTATGGACTATTTTTCTCGATATGTTTCCATGATGATGTGTTTAATTCGTCTGTACTTAATTTGCATTTAAATTTGCATGGCGTGAGCCTGATTATGGCGATTTATAATTTCATTAAAGAACATCTTGTTATTACCCATATTCTGCAAATAAAGAATTTGAATTTGAATTTACTTTTTGAGTTAATTTTGAGAGTTGTGAGAATGTAGGTTGATTTATTTATTTTTTTACAAACTTGTTCAGCATGAGATTTCCATGAAAGGTGACTATCAATTACGATGCCCAAAAATTTACTACTTGGAGTTGTTTCTATTTGTTGATTATTATACTGTACACTAACATTTAAGATTAAGTTGCAATCGTTGAAAAAAATGCATTACCTTAGTTTTATTTGAATTTATTTATTTATTTTTTAAAATTACTAAACTAGCTGTGCCTGCGACTTAGTTCGCGTGGATGACGAAACCTATTAATGAGTTTTTAACCGCAAAATTAAGTTTGTTTTTTATTGTTTGTACTTTTCTGGGATAAAAACTACCCAGTGTGGTGCCCAGGATAAAAAAGAATAATTATACAAAGTTTCATCGTAATCGAACCGGTAGTGTTTGCGTGATACCTGAACACAACAGACAGACAGTCAGACAATTTTTTTTTTTCACTGTTTTTGGTTCGGTGACGTTCTAGTAACACCCCCCACCATTTATTTTTTGATTTTTTCAATGTACAGAATTTTCACTTCTACAGATTTATTATAAGTATAGATTATTTCTATTCAGCAAATTAATCAGTGTTTCCAGTGTCTCGTTAATATCGTTTTCGTAAATTGCTTTGTTTTTACATTTTATTATTTAATGAATGCTCGTGCCTTCTCGATATGGGCAGAGGCCTGTGCCCAGCAGTGGGACGTTTATAGTTTGGTATTATTTATTAAGTTTAATGTCTTTGTTACTTTACGTTGTAAAGTTACAGATATGTTAAGTTTGAATACTCAGAAGTCTAACCGCATAATATAACTGGAAGTACGGAACTTGCACGTGTAACTCGACTCGAGTTTGACCTATAAACAGATTTAATTGATATTCATCATCATCTGCCTAGCCTTTTTCCCAAGCTATGTTGGGGTCGGCTACCAGTCTTACCGGATTCAGCTGAATACCGGATTTTACATGGAGCGACTGCCCATCTGACCTCCACGACCCATTTTACTGGAAAACACAGTATCCCATAGTAAGACTGGTTGTCAGAATTGACTTAACGACTGCCAAAGATGTACGTATGACAGTCGGGACCCGTGCTTTCCAAAACACGGAGGGGTCTCGGTATGTTATAAATGGTCACCCATCCACGGACCAACCGCGGCGAGCGCGGCTTAACCTGTATTATCGGTCAAACCGTACGGCTTACACTTAGCCACGAGCCCCTCCCCTCCCCATTTTATTGATATTCATAATACCACAAATATCGCCTGTTATTTATACTTAAAAGTAACAGTTATTATGAATGTATATGATAAATATGCTTATCAGATTCTTAATTGTTTAAATTATCATTAATTAATGTTATATGGTGATATATTAAGCATATGAAAACAAACATATTAAGAGGAAAGCGTCGACTGTTATCTTATTGCTCAAAATATTTTTTATTATACTTAATTTTAAACTATCGCGCTGCATGTTTATAGTATTATTATATAACGTTAATTAATTCGCGGGGGCGAAAAGTGGCCCACGGAGAGCCGCTTCGCTACGTTAAATGTAAGAGGAGGAATGGATGGTAAGGTGGATGAAGTATGTCATATGATGGATGTTGAGACAAAAATAAAGAAAGGTATGCTGAGATGGTTTGGTTATGTCGAGAGAATGAATGAAGAACGATTGACGAAAAAAGTGTATAAGGCGAGCGTGCATGAAAAAAGGCCAGGTCAAGAGTACCATAAACCGAACAGCATGTATGAAGGGAATAATGAAAGTGGACAAAGCGAAACAAGTGTGTAAGGATCGTAGCGAGTGGAAAAAAGTGGTCTCTGCCTACCCCTACAAGGGAAAAAGGCGTGACTAAATGTATGTATTTTAGATTATAGTTCTTGAAGTTTCATCCCGTCATGGTCAAGAGCAGACTGAGGTGGTGCGAAACCGCGACATAATCCGTAAAAAAAATTATAATTAAAAATTAAAAAACACGCCTGCCATGTAAAAAAAATTAAAAACAAGTCAAATATTTGCAGTCGGGGGACCTGTAATGAATTGTTTCAAGTAACCGACCCCGACTGCAAATATTTGACTTGTTTTTAATTTTTTTACATGGCAGGCGTGTTTTTTAATTTTTAATTATAATTTTTTTATTTAATACCTTTTAGTGAACAACAAAAAAGCATGACACAACACAAAAAAAAATTTCGTTCGGAACCCTTTGCAGGCGATTTCGACTCACACTTGACCACTTTTTAATGTCCACATAGCCTATGCTACTCGGGATAACTCAAAGCTTCTAATGATACCACAAACATTGAAATCGGTCAAGCCTTTTAGAAGTTATGGTGGAATAAAGAAACTCACAAACATACATACATACATACCTACATACATACATACATGAACCCTGAAAACATAACACTCCTTTTTGGGCAGTCGTGTAAAAAGTAGTTTTATCATGTCACATACGCTTAAATCTCAGAAAGCAATAAAGTCCGATATTAGGTAAAAACTTTTTTTTGTCGCAATTTAAATTAAAACTACTTCTTAATATTCAATTTATGTGAAGCCTACTAATGTAACATACAATATTATGTTACTTTTGACTTTTAATAAATAAATGCGGCCAACATCACATACATTGTTCTGAACCCAAAGTAAGTAGATAAAGCACTTGTGTTATGGAATTCAGATACAACGAAGGTACCACAAACACCCAGACCCGAGACTGTTATACTTTTATAATATTACTATTTTTTTATTATGTTAAAAAAATCCGCATTTAACACTATTCTTGCAGCGTTCTTTTTTTTGCTTCGAGAATAAGAAAATACTACTCAGTAATCTGATCAATGGCGTACAGTATATTTTAGGCTTGGTGGCCTAGATTACAGTATATAACAGAAAACTAAAACACAACCACTTGTGAACCAAATAGTTACGCCTATCACTTTTATCGACGTAATTCCTATTTCCGTAGGGTATTCAGGTTATAAACTATCAGTGAGTCAAATTTCATCCAAATCCGTCTGACCGTTTCTGAGTTATAGACTAACAAACATACCACAAAAACTTTCCCGCTTATGATAGTAGGGTAGCTTACTAATAGCAATAAATTATTTGTCTACAATTACTTGTATATCAGTTGAAAGCGCGTCGTATAAGGAGCGATAATAGTCCTTATTACGTATTGCATACAAATGTGATTGACCTCTTCATTTGGGACAATGGCAATTGACACCGGTCTGATATTATTATTATTATTTTACAAGTCTCTTTCAATGCTAATGATTCCCATATTTGTGGAGGCTTTTGTGTCGCCTTTTATTGAGTGTTGATGTATTTGTAGAATTAATAAGTTTAGCTCGTGGCTATGGAAGTCGTACGGTTTGACCGATAATACAGGTTAAACCGCGCTCGCCGCGGTTGGCCCGTCAAAAATCAAATCAAAATATTTTTATTTCAAGTAGGCCTTTTTAAGCTCTTTTAAAACGTTAAATTACTGACTCTAGTTGCAGGTTCCAAAATGTCATTCCAATGGAGAAGAACCGGCAAGAAACTCCATAGGTAACTCTTTTAAAAAAAATGTTAACGTCAATGTAAAATATACAATTATATAAAAAAAAGTGGATTGATCATTTATAATCATATTAACTTTTAAACTATCGCGCTGCATGTTTAATATAATTAATGGGAATAAGCGCGTACATGCATAAATGCCTTTTTTGGGCTTGACGTTTCGTCTGCTTGCGACCACGGCCGGTGTAACCCGGTCGTGACGTCAAGCCTAAAAAAACGCGCTTAATCCTCGTGAATTATTGTATTAAACCTTGTACGTGAATTTTAGATGATACTGCATACAACCTATTTCATTTTTCTTCGCCGATCAATATTACTTGACTTATCGTGGCGAGCTCTGATTGGTCAGCACAAATACATAATTAAGTAACTGCAGTAGATCAATAGTTCGTTAATAATTCAACGGTTTCATAGGGTCGATATCTTACATGAGTGTGGTTTCTTAGAACATTGTACTAAAGTGGGGCTTATTATTAATTCACTTGTGAATTTCCAAGCTGCAGTATATCGATTTTCTGTATTACTACCTTTCACCACAAGCCCTCTCTATTCTGTATTTTAAAAACAATATAAATTTATTTATGTAAAAACGTGACAACCCTACTAATGAGTCATAAAAACACGTTTATCCGAAAACCGTTACTCGAAGCCAAAAATAGCAAACAATAAATTGTCAAATATCGTGTTTGGAAAATCCATTCTTTATGAATTCTTTAAATATAAACACAGTTTATATTTGGGCCTAATTTTAATATGTTGATTATATTGTTAACCGACTTCAAAAAGGAGGAGGTATTCAATTCGACTGTATTTTTTTTATGTTTGTTACCTCAGAACTTTTGACTGGGTGCACTGATTTTTAAACGACTTCAAAAGAAAGGAGGTTCTCAGTTTGACCTGTATGTATGTATGTTTGTATGTATGTATGTTTGTCCGCGATTATTTTATAATTATGTCAGACGGACTGGCAGGTTTTGGTCTTTCATACCCTATCATAACGAATTACACATAACAGCTTTAAAGAATCTTAGAACATAATATCCAATATACAATAGGCTCGCCCCCTATTACATGGGACCTAAACATACCGGCGAACTGTGGGTGTACATTGGTACACCTCTGCCTAACCCTTCGGGGATACAGGCGTGATGGTATGTTATGTTATGTTAGAACATAATATCGAGCAACGAAAAGAGGCCAGTCAATTTTAGGTAGCTTTTAAATCTCAAGTCTTCCTCTCTTTTACTTGCACACACAGATTAATTGACCTCACTCTGGGGTCTAACCACATGATGTTACTATAATTCGGCCGCTGAGAGATTATTTCCTGACAGGTCGTGGTCAACAGGAGATTCCAATGCTGATGATTCCCATATTTGTGAAGGCTTTTGTGTCGTCTTTTATTGTGTGTTGATGTCTTTGTAGAATTAATAAGTTTTATATTCGTTAAGAAGCTCGTGGCTATGGAAGTCGTACGGTTTGACCGATAATACAGGTTAAACCGCGCTCGTCGCGGTTGGTCCGTGGATTGGTGACCATTTATAAGCATGTTAACTTTTAAACTATCGCGCTAACACCATGTACGTGAATTTTAGATGATACTGCATACAAGGTATTTCTGTTTTCTTCGACTTATCGTGGCGAGCTCTGATTGGTCGGCACAAATACATAATTAATTGAATTTTTAAGTGTAACTGCAGTAGATCAATAGTTCGTTTATAATTTAACGGTTTCATTGAATCGATATCTTACATGTGTGTGTTTTCTTAGTACAATGGCAAACTGGGGATATTATTAATTCACTTGTGAATTTTCAAGCTGCAGTATATCGATTTTCTGTATTAATTACTATCACTACAAGCCCTCTCTATTCTGTATTTTAATAACAATATAACGATGGGTCATTTGTTAAATGGTCAAACTAACAATTTGGCCATTTTTACTTTTTTATGGAAAACGCATGTTATTAGTATGGTTCATAATGTGAGCTAAAAAAATCTACAATTTATACACGGAAATAGTATTTTTTTTCTGTAGTAGAAAGGCCTATGTAGCGTGATTTTAAACGTAAAAAGGCCAATATGTTAAATGGCCGTTATACGTTTGAAACTCAAAACATTGTTAGTTAGTATTCGACGCGTATAGGGGCCTACAAATATATTTTTTTTGTTTTTTGTTTGAATGGATGTCGCATAGGGATTGTATGGCCTATTATTAAAATTATTTTGGCACGATATATTTTATACTCTGAACTCCAGTGAAAGTGACTTCTATTCGCATAACGAATATTAATTAGTTGCTATGTCAGTGGGTTATAGACGAGAAGTAAACGAGGTATTAAGGCCAACGTGAGTAAAGAGCGAGGACTGCATACTAAATCCACGATCATCATCTCCCGAGCCTTTGCCCAACTATGTTGGGGCCGGCTACCAGTCTTACCGGATTCAGCTGAACTGAATACCGTATTTTACATGGAGCGACTGCCTATCTGACCTCCACAACCCATTTTAATGGGAAACACAGTATCCCATAGTAAGACTGGTTGTCAGAATTGACTTAACGACTGCCAAAGATCAACTTTTCAGGTACTTTTCTGGCTCATTTTCACTAGTCGTTAGGGCCCGTATTCAGGTTGCGGGAGATTTTGTTAAAACACCGACCGATGACTTACATTGGTTGCTAGGCCGCCTAAGTCGAGGTCCGAAATTCCGAATCCCGCAGGGGGTGCCCTTAGTGGACGTTGCTGACGTTGTTAGTTTTTTCTATTGCTCTGGTTGCCTAAGGCCAGACTAACTGCACAGATTTCTTACAAAAAAAACAAGATGCTAGGCCGGGCGTGTGTCATTCGTTACTAGGTAGGTTGTTAAGCCACTTGCGGCGCAGCCCACATGCTGGATAACGACAAAAATTAGACATTACAATATAAGGTCATACGTGGATAGGGAAAAAAAATGATGACAAGATACCATTAAAAATGAATTTTAAACACTAGCTTTTAAATCAACTAAGCTTACTATAGTAAAGACAAATCGATATATACAGCGTACCATTTTTTATCGCCATCATTAAACTCAAAGTCAAAAGTAACATAATATTTCTATGTTATATTAGTAGGCTTCACATCAATTGAATATTAAGAAGTACTTTTAATTTTAATTGTTTTCTGAGATTTAAGCGTATGTGACATGATAAAATACTTTTTACGGATTATGTCGCGGTTTCGCCCCACCTCAGTCTGCTCTTGACCATGACGGGATGAAACTTCAAGAACTATAATCTCAAATACGTACATATAGTCACGCCTCTTTCCCTTGTAGGGGTAGGCAGAGACCACTTCTTTCCACTTGCTACGATCCTTACACACTTGTTTCGCTTTGTCCACTTTCATTATTCCCTTCATACATGCTGTTCGGTTTATGGTACTCTTGACCTGGCCTTTTTTCATTCACACTCGCCTTATACACTTTTTTTGTCAATCGTTCTTCATTCATTCTCTCGACATAGCCAAACCATCTCAGCATACCTTTCTTAATTTTTGTCTCAACATCCATCATCAGCTGACATACTTCATCCACCTTACCATCTATTCCTCCTCTTACATTTAACGTAGCGAAGAGGCTCTCCGTGAGCCACTTTTCGCCCCCGCGAGAAACGAGACGTGATGGGTGGCGAACCACATCGCCGCCATTTTGGATAATTAAATTATTTTTACGATTGTCCATTGCGTTCCTGTGGGATTAATATAAAATAAACCGCGATATACTGTAAAAAGTAATATCGGAATTGTCATCCAAACTATAAAACTGTACCTACATGCGTGCTGATTCCGGCTCTAAGTACAAAAATAAACAACTCATCAAAATTGGTACATCTGTTTCAAGAGTAACGGTACTCTATAATAGTTACACAGGTGTCTAAACCACTTCAGGCTAGTAAGTTATACCAGTATTATTTTAAACATAATTATACATATTTTTGTTCGCAGAAACAAGACACAGTTAAATAAAAAAATATATTAATTTTTCGTGGTGGCCTAGCGGTTCAATGTACGGATTTGTTACCACAAAGCTGCAGGTTCGAACCCAGGCAAGTACCAATGTAGTTTTTCCAAAGTTATATGTACTTTCTTAATTATTCTAAGATACTTCTGAGAAAACGGTGAAAGCAAACATCGATAGGAAAACTGCATTCAAAAATATTCGTTTCTTTAAAATAAATAACAACAGACATAACATGTTTATTATAAAAGTTAGTTAACTTAGTAGTTAGTAACTTTTTTTTTTTTAACTATCTTAAACAGGGAAACTATTCTGTTACCACTCGATATGTAATAGATCGGTAACGGTAATACCACTCGATATTATAGCGAGTAACATGATCGTATGTTATGTATGAAATGAGCTTCATTATTAAGTGCGGTCAGTATCATAATATCCGTGGATATATAACCGTATCATTGCGGCAATGATACTTTATAATCATATATTTTATAAAATATAATAATACTAGCTGTACGTGCATGCGTTGCAATGCAATTTTTTCTACCTAGCACCTGCCTACTACCTAACTACTACCACTTAGGGGTATGAAAAATAGATAGTAGCCGATTCTCAGACCTACTGAATATGCATATAAAATTTCATAAAAATCTGTCAAGCCGTTTCGGAGGAGTATGGTAACTAACATTGTGACACGAGAATTTTATATATAAGAAGATACTAATCCAGCCTATTAACGTCCGACTGCTGGGCACAGGCCACTTCCCATATAGAGAAGGCACGAGCATTGATCAACACGCTTGCTCTCTGCGGATTGGCGAATTTATAAATTAATAAATTACGGAAAAAATTAAAGGATTGGTCTTGGTTGAGTTACAAGGAGAATAGCGTGTATGATAATTATTACCGTTTGATTGTTAATAGTCATAATTAAATAGTTTGTAAGAATTTGGATTGACGCTTCCGTGTGTCTAGATAAAAACTTATAAAATTGAAAATATATAGCACAAGCTGTGCCCCGCGGTTTCACCCGCGTGAATACCTAGGTCCCGTTCCCGTTGCCTTTGTATTATTAGGGGAGGAGATGAATCCAACAAATCACTATCGTAACATAAGTCAGGATTACTTAATTTGGTGGTTGAGTATTCTTCAATTTCCTAATTTTAAAATTTTTTTTTCTTAAATTTCAAACTTTTTCTTTAATAAAAGCTTCTCCTGACAATAACAAACACAACATAAAAAGGATTGGCCAAAATGGTCCAGGCGTTATTGAGTTATGCGCTTACCAACACATTTAGCGATTCATTTTTATATTATAGACTAGTGTATACCCATCTGCGTTATTTACTTCAGGAACGAAATATTCGTATCACCTCCACGACGCGGCGACGCGACGGTAGCGAAGGCGAAGCCATACATTTTTACTGATATGTAGAATTTGTGAAGTTAGGGTCGTTAGAGTTACGCCGTGTAGATTCAGAAGCTTGGCTCCACATGAGATCTTTATCTACATACACATATCTTTAATTTAAATATTTATTATCATTACAAAGTTACAAAAAATGTATATTTAACTCTTACCTAACGTAATTTCAAAATAACTGCGTCAAGTACACATAGCTGTCGACTAGTAGGGCATAGGATATTGTTGCCGCCTGACGGGCGCAACCGCGGGCTACACCTAGCAACGAGGGTTCACATGAAAACATAAAATAATTATGAAACTTGAAATATTCATAGTACCTATCTATTAACAATAATATTTCTTTTTTAAAAAACTTTTTCCAAATCGCAATAAATGTTGTGATTTTTTGAGCTTTCGGAGATTTATAAAAAACTGGCCAAGTGCGAGTCGGGCTCGCGCACGAAGGGTTCCGTACCACCGTCGTACGAGAGCCCCCCTTAAATATTCATTTTATGTGGTTTTTACTATTTGTTGTTACAGCGGCAACGGAAATACATCATTTGTGAAAATTTCAGCTTTCTAGCTATCACGGTTTATGAGATACAGCCTGGAGACAGACAGACGGACAGACAGACAGCGGAGTCTTAGTAATAGGGTCCCGTTTTTCCCTTTGGGTACGGAACCCTAAAAATGACTCCTATTTTTCATCGGTATCATTGGCGTTTTGTTTGATTCTTTGGCGACACCAGTTACGACGCCGACTCTCTCTCTTGTTTTAAGAAATATTGTTAATTTTTAGGTGCATCTGTTTTTTTTTTTTTTATTACATTAATAGAATCATAATATCGACACCTAACATACCTTCACGGATCGGAGACTGTTTTCTTAACATGTTATATAGAGAGATGTATATATGTATATAGTAACGGTACAAATCACTGATGTCTGCCGCCTTTGGTCTCACAACGGTAGCGGTTATGACGATCAGGTGTTAGTCGAAGTAGAGCAAGTACAATCCGTGACAGAGGTGTAAATTAAATAAATTTATGTTTGAAAATGATTATAATTATTTGTTTATTACTATACGTTTAATATGTGGTGTATAATAGGGGGAATCCTTTTTTTTTTCGTTTAGATTTAAGATTTTAGGTATGTCAAATACACTTTCTAACCGCAATGACGATTTCGATAGTATTTTGTATTGCGTGTCAAGATTGGGCACACTATTTGTCTTGTTTATTGTAGAAAAGTTTTCTACAGATAGCTTTTTAATTTCACTAGTTAAATTAACTTAGTACGATGTAAGACTGTATCTATGAAATGACGCCATTCTTTAGAGGTGTGGAATGCCAATACAGACAACCAGTCTATACAGGTTCGATCCCTGCATAGCACAATTTCATGACATCAAAAATATTAGTTCTAAGTCTGGATTTTCTAGAAACTTCCACGTCATATAGTAAAACGTGTCTTAAGGTTTCTTGAAAGAACAAAAGAGAAGGAATTTCAAATATAATTGAAAAGTAATGGCGTCGTAAATGTGTTAGTAATAAAAAATAAATAAATATCCTGGGACAACTCACACACGGTTATCTGTATGTCTATTCTGTAAATAATTTCGATATCGAGCTTCACCTGAGTGACAATAAAGCTCGCTTCAAAAGTGAACCCAATTGGCCTTGATTTAGAATTCAAATTCGAGAATACGTATTTGACATCTCACCGCGGATTCCTCTGTCGAGACATGAAAATAATGTTACAGAATATCACTACTGATGCCAGGCTAAGCAGAGCTTGTGTAATGTTAACCAGACAACTGATAAACATACTTATACATTTCTAAATTCATACATATTGTAGATAAATTACACCCAGACACAGAACAAATGATCGTGCTCATCACACAATGATTTGTCCTAAGTGAGAATCGAAACCACGACCTCCAGTATAGCAGACAGGGACACTAACCACTAGACCAACAGGCCAGTCACAGTCAACAGTTAGTCTTCGGACTATTGTCGGTGACTGTACATTTGATAGATGAGTTTTGTTATGACTTGCTTGATTGAACGTAAGATTGATTTGCTTTGAGAAACAAATATCAAATGATAGGGTTTTACTTAGGAAGGTATGAAGGTCAATACCCTTATTTAAAGCGAATAGAAAACGATAAAATTTTAGTTTTAGTTCTATTGTTTCTGTTTGTATTCATAATTTTGCTTGTCAATATGTTTAATTTGTTATTTTTAAGTAGTTATGTTTATTTTGTACAGACCTATAACTTGTGTGTGTGGTTTTTAACTGTTAATTCAAGTTGGTTATTATAAATAAACAAATAAAAAAATGTCAGGCAATGCTTGCAAATATTATTAGTTTCTGATCATACTCTTAAGATTATAAATTATTGGTAATACATAGAATACTGTATTTTCAAGTTTTAACACACTAAAACTACAGCAAATCTGCATTTGTGAGCTTTATTCGTACGCTGGAAAGAAAAAATATGACTGGATATTTTTTTAACCGACTACTAAAGGAGAAGGTTCTCAACTGGACTGTGTGTTTTCAAATTGATCTTAAATTACCAGAGATATCCCGTAATCTTCATACGTCATACTTCTTTTCTCAGTTGGTTAAAAAAAGTCCGTAGTAATTTTGTAAATCTCAATTTATAAACTATACTTATAAGTAATCTTCCTAGTTATAAACTAACAAAGTATAGAATAAAACAGTGACATATATACGAGTTACATTTCATCATTCAGTGGTACAAGTTCAGCAACCCTGATCTAGAGACGCACGCGCCGGTGCCTGAGCAACGGCAGGGTTGGCAATACAAATTAATATAATGATGCAAAAAAAATAATTAAGTAGTCTGTACAATAAAACTAATGAAAGCCCGTATTATCCCACTGCTGGGCTAAGGCCTCGTATTCTGTTTTCCATAAGCTTTTATTCTGAGCCTAAGGTGAGTAAAGTGTGGCTACTATTATATGACATAGAATAAATAAAACTAAAGAGTTGATTTTGATTCCGCATTTGTAAAGACTAGGTACTTAACATCACGTTACAAGTTTATTTTTACTAATAAGCCATCAAAGAATTGACATTAATGCGATTATAATATCTACCTACATCTTTTCTGCAAAGGCTTTATAAATACTACAACCGATATCGCTCAATATCTTCGATTAACTGTAATATAATATAATCCCAAATGTATTTTTTTTTTTCACGAGAAAGCAACAAGTTAGCTACGTGCCACCCCTAGCCTTAGTCTTTGTTTACGCTCAAACACCGTGCATTACAAGACGACCATACTCTTTAAACGGCCAACAGAACAGGTGGCCAATAAGCGTGGCTAATTAAATGATAAACAATTAATTTTTAGTTTGTTAGTTGAATATGAACAGGCTAATGTTTTTTTAGAGGTTATTTTCTACGTGACTAACTTTCTGTAAAAAGGTAATACATTTTGGTTTTGTTATTTCGCAGTGTGAATAGAGAATACTCTGTATTGCCAGCAGTGTTGGTGTTGGGTCATTGACCCTCGGACAAAAAAAAATTGTGAACCAAAGCACATCAATATATATTTTTTTTTTCTTGAGTCAATGTGAATTTCATCTTTGAGCATCCTACTAAGTATAAGGGTATGATCAGTGTATTCGAGAACCGACTCTATAGTCAACACGTAAAGCACAATATTGGTTGAGGTTATGCAATATAGAAAGCAGGAGACTCCAGATCTAAGCCCATCAAAATAGTATAGACCTGAGCTAGTTATATAGTATTACCTTTATTCTGAACAAATCAATAAATACTTATATTAAAAAATAAATGTATAAGTTATGCTAAGTCCTAATTAATGTAATTTATAAGTTTAGTACTAGTCCTCATATTTGTTACGCCTGAAAAAGGCCTTTAAGCTGTCGTTAATTTCATTAAGACCTGTAAGACCTTAACATGCAAATAAAGATTTTGAGTTTGAGTTATTAGGGTTTAAAGATATAGATAACTAACAATTAAAAATATCAGACATTACAAATATGCAACAGCTGACAAATTTTATATCGCTGAATAGATTTTCATAAATTATATCTATACATCAGCCACTTTAAAGAAATAATGAACGTGCTTTGGGATTATGAACCTTAATTCAATGACTAACAGTTCAGTTTCCATCACATTCAAATTACTTTTAAGCCCTTTTCGGTTATATTTGTCATTCTAAAATGAACTTAAACACATGTTGTCAAAGTTGATAATAGCTTAATTAGTAATAACGTTTCATTCTCTTTCCATATTGGCTTTAGTATAAGTACTATCTCGATCACCTCAGATCTCAAACAAAAAAGAACACGCTGCAATCGGTATATTCGTTTACGAGCTACAAGTCTACATACAGAGAGATTTATAACACCCCTATATATAACGTCGGCTGTTTTAAATATATATATATATTTTTTTTCAAATCAAAATCATTTATTGGAACAAAAAACAAGATAAGTAACATTAATTGTGCGTTAACAGCTACATTATTTATTTAGCTACATTATTATAAAATGATATATTATAATTATATAAACACTAGCTGTACTACCCGGCATGCGTTGCAATGCCAATGCAATTTTTTCCTACCTTCCTACTACCTACCTGCCTACTACATACAAATAGATAGTAGCCGATTTTCAGACCTACTGAATATGCATATAAAATTTCATAAAAATCGGTCAAGCCGTTTCGGAGGAGTATGGTAACTAACATTGTGACACGAGAATTTTATATATAAGATAAACATTAAACAACAATAGCGTGGCAACCCTGTCCGCTATCCGTGACCCACTTTTACTTTCTTCGTGAAAACACTTCACATGCTTGTGAATGGCATCTAAAAAGCGGAAGATTGTCTATGGCTCCCACAACTCTCGTAGAAAGTATACACTATGCCCTTTGTGATTTTCATTCTATTATTCCATTGAAATATATGATGTCGTCACGTCGTTAATTAAAATGTTCGCTGGTGTTTTATTCTGAATGTAATTTTTGAATGTAATGTTCGCTGGATTCGAGATTTTTTTGTTTTGTCTTGTATTAAAAATTTGTCTTTGTTTGCACTTGGGGTGAATGGCCTTGCTTATGGTCCTGGTACCTTAGACATTAAGAGATATTTTATACCATAATTATGTGTGTCCATCTCCGGAGCCGTTTTTCCCAACTATGTTGGGGTCGGCTACCAGTCTTACCGGATTCAGCTGAATACCGTATTTTACATGGAGCGACTGCCTATCTGACCTCCACAACCCATTTTACTGGGAAAAACAGTATCCCATAGTAAGACCATAATTACCGTTTCATCCTACAGACTTTCGGTGGTCCGTGAATCATCTCTCAGTATCAGACTGTATAAATGGCGGCCTTATTACTCAGTTACCATTTATTTTTACACCCAGGATGTTGATCATATACCACTTTCTATATTTTCCTCATTTACTACTGTACATAATTCTCAGTAGCAGGTCGGAGTTTGGATTTGTGCCCGGTTAGTGGCAATAGGCTCGCCCCCTATTACATGGGACCTAAAAACATACCGGCGAACTGTGGGTGTACATTGGTACACCTCTGCCTAACCCTTCGGGGATACAGGCGTGATGGTATGTTATGTTATGTTTACTACTGTACTATTTAAATACCACCCGAAAAGATATAACGCAACAAACACAATATTTCCTACTAGTAACATAGCAAGGGCAATTACAACAATTAACAATAAATATTCTCCTTTAATTCGCTCAGCTTTATAAAGAATCACTCATTATATTAATCAGTACTCACCACAAAATGGAATGCCATCAGGCGTCCACCTCCCATTGTCGCCACAGGCCCTTCTCGTGGGCCCGAGCAGTTCGAACCCTCGCTCGCACTCGTACGAAGCTATCGTGCCTTCAGCGAGGGTCTCGTTGGAGAAGGTGACCCTCGAGTGGGCGGGCGCACCGGGGAAGTTACAGGTTGCTGATAATCCTGGAACAAAACGGAAGTATATTGAGATGGTGAAGAAATATTCCTTAAGTTCTTACGAAGACGAATCGAATGAGCCCAAACTCGATATAGTTGCGAAGTTTTATTAAAGAGTTCCCATGGCTGCTTCTGGCTCCATCAGAAACATGACTAGAAACTAGATCTCAAGTATAATCATCATTTAAAAGCTAGATCTTGTAGCTACAGTTCCTCCAATTGTCTGCTATTCAACTTAGTTCACAACACGTCACGACACTTCAAGATTTCAACCTTCTCAATTAATTGCATCACAAAAGTATATTTAGATTTCCGAAGAGAGTAATGAAACTGCTTTACTCAAAAGACATTGCTGGTAATTTCTCATTATCGATTAAGATTTAAATGAGCCAACTTTCAGTCAAACATCGCTTTCATGTACGTCTCTGTAATGTTATAGATTTCTTTTCTATCACTAGAAAACACAAATTCCAAAGCGTCGCAAGAACCTGAAAATGCAACCTCCTTTAAAAATAACTTCAAAGTCTCTCTATCATTCTGACATTACATTCTATGTTATCTATGCATTGCAATTGCTGTCAGTTACGTCGGTCATCACGTAGTATATTGGATGTTAGATGTTTATAATGCAAGGTCCAATTACTACCGATCCGCGCTGGCCACGGTCCTGAGGAACAGCTACAGACATGGTGTCCACTTTTAATGTAGGTGCTTACACTTTTTGTTATATTTTTATTTAGAATGCTGAAGTTAATAATAATAATATCCTGGGACAACTCACACACGGTTATCTGATCCCAAGCTAAGCAGGGCTTGTGTTATGGTAACCAGACAACTGATAAACTTACTTATATATTTCTAAATACATACATATTATAGATAAATTACACCCAGACACCAGAACAAATGATCATGCTCATCACACAACATTTGTCCTGGGCGGGAATCGAACCCACGACCTCCGGTATAGCAATCAGGGTCACTAACCACTAGACCAACAGGGCTGTCAATAAAGTAACGATAGTTCTGTGGTTAAAGAGATAGGTCTAACGTTACTTCTCTGATATGGAAACAGGTTCGATTTTCTGTCCCAAAATCTAGTGATGCGGTTCTGCTTTAATTTTTAATGCTATTCAGACAACTTCATAAAAAATAACGATAAAATACGAGGCCGGTAAACTACTGACTTACAAATTACTTAGTTAAAAGTAAACAATGTATTACATACCGACTTTTGGAATTTTTATTCTTATGTTTAACGTCAATTAATTACTTAAAAATGAATCTTCATCAATATCATCTCCTTTTAAATTATGAAAGACTTTATAATACACTATGCCCTTCCTTAGGCTATCTTTATAAATAACTAGCTGTACCCAGCATGCGTTGCAATGCAATTTTTTCTACCTAGCACTGCCTACTAACTACCTACTACCTACTACCTACCTGCCTACTACCTACCTACCTACTACCACTTAGGGGTATGAAAAATAGATAGTAGCCGATTCTCAGACCTACTGAATATGCATATAAAATTTCATAAAAATTGGTCTAGCCGTTTCGGAGTAGTATGGTAGGTAACTAACATGTGACACGAGAATTTTATATATAAGATTAGTTGTAAATGTAATACGAAGACAAATCATTTCCTGAGAATATCGTGCCCAGTTTCCAGACTTCGACAACACGTGAAATGAAAAAAAAATTCACCCCTCTTTTTGCACCGGAGGTTAAAAACCAAAGTGGAAAACAGATTTGCAATCACAACTAATAAAAAATACCACATTTAGGTTTCGTTTAGTATTTATTCAAAAAGGCCCTAAGTTAGTAATAAATATGTCTAAGTTAACAATAATAATAATCCAGCCTATAAACGTCCCACTGCTGGGCCCAGGCCTCTTCCCATATAGAGAAGGCACGAGCATTGATCACGACGCTTGCTCATTTGCGAATTGGCGATTTCATATGTAATTAATAAGCTTAATCTATCTTCTGTCAACAGATCATTCTAAAACATATAGGACCATCGGAGTCGGGGTCGGATGCACCATACGGAAAGGAGAGGAACGCGTTACTAGCCCTTCGTCTTATCACCATAATGTTGTTGGTGGCTGTTCTGACAATGCACGTGCGGTCTTTGCGGGTCTTCCGATGGGAGCAGTCGGTGTCAGGAGGCGTGCTAGTCACTTACTGCGTGGCGGTCGGTGGGCTAGCCCTGTGCGCGGGGACGGAGCACTGTGGCGGTAAAGCGTTGCAGGTAAGATGGTGAACGATTTAATTATGTTTTTGGTCGAGTGGGGATACACTGGTTTTTAAGAGTTTTGAGGTCCTGGGTTCGATTCCTTGACGGGTTAATGTAGAAAACCAGTTTTCTATAGCTATCTCGGGGTTATTGTAGCAGTTTGTTGTCTCTGATTACTTGCTACTTTGATTTCAGAGCAATGTCTGTGATGTAGTCCACATTTATTCATAAAAACGAAAAAAAACTGACTGAATTTGCATCTTCATTACCTACATGTCTTACTCTTATAGCTTACCGTCAGTAGAAACTATAAAATACATTAATGGCTTAGCTCGCAGGATAGTTGCATAGCTCTTCTCTTGTGTAAAGGCACCCCTAGTAGCTTAATGTATGGGTGATCAAAAAAAGCAGAGGCACGTATTTACAAGTACTAAAGCAGTGAGTACTGTTTTAGAAGGTTTCCGAACTGAAGTGCAGGGAATCGAACTCACGACCTGTGAACCTGTATAGCCAGTTAGGGTCACTAACCACTAGCTGGACCAACAAGCCAGTCAAATGTTACTATTGTGTCTTTACTCTTTCCAGGCATACTTATGCAGCACCGGAGCCACCCTTCTCTTAGTCAACGCAGCCACAATCTACCGTCGCTGGCGCAACTCTGGCGAGCTGACCCAAGTGGTGGCAGAGCTGCTCTTTGCCTTAGGAGTTCCTCTCCGACGTCAGGTGATGATCAAAGTGATCCTAAGCGCTTTAGCAGCGCTTGCGTTGCTCCTCGACCTGGCGTTTGTACCTATCCTGTCATGTTTCAATGATGAATAGCAAATTGTTTTGTATTGACTAGTTTGTTCTGTAAATAAATTGTACAGCTAATAATTTTACCGTTTTTTGTGAAGTAGTTCAGGCAACAAAAATGGTAGCGTCCCGTTGTTGTTGTTGTGGTCCTAAGGCACCCCGCTGGTGCAGAGGGCCCCAACAAGTTTTCTCCAAGCCGGCCGGTCCCGCGCGATTCTTCGAGCGTCTTCCCATTTGAGTTCTTCCTTCCTGAGCTCCTTGTCCACCGATCTCCTCCACGTGTGTACTGGCCGTCCGCGTCTTCGCCTACCCTCCGGTTGCCACTCAAAGGCGATTTCAGCAGCATTACCATCTTCCCTCCGGAGAGTGTGGCCAATCCACTTCCATTTCCGCTGGGCAATTTCTTGCAAAATTAGAGTTTGATGGCATACAGTAGCGTCCCGTGGTCTCATTCAAATCCCGGGGTTTCTGTTCCCTTAATATTATTCTGATAATAGGTATCCTATGTCTCATTTACTGGGTGCATAACATCGGTAAGTAAAATTTTATTTAAATCCATTAAGTTAGAAGATTTTTTGCTAAACAGAAACAAACATTCCTCTATAAACAAGTAATGAAAGACTGTTTATAAATTATACCCTTAATTGAACGGGCCCGTTGGTCTAGTGGTTAGTGACCCTGACTGCTATACCGGAGGTCGTGGGTTCGATTCCCGCCCAGGACAAATGTTGTGTGATGAGCATGATCATTTGTTCTGGTTGTCTGGGTGTAATTTATCTATAATATGTATGTATTTAGAAATATATAAGTAAGTTTATCAGTTGTCTGGTTACCATAACACAAGCTCTGCTTAGCTTGGGATCAGATAACCGTGTGTGAGTTGTCCCAGGATATTATTATTATTATTAATTACAATTCACACTTCTCAATGATTTATTGTAAACCTTGCCAAAAAATTATCAGGATCTACTTCCCCAATTTCATTGAACACAAGTTACATCAACAACCATCTGTTAAACAATTTGTTTACTAAGGATTACAACACCATTGCGTTATGTAGCACCATTCATTACACCAGTGTAAGTGACACTTGTTAAATTTATTTACATTGTAACCTAAGAGTATAGATAGGAGACTACAGAGTGTGCATAGAGTATGAACCGTGAGCACTAGTGCGAACTAGAGTTGTCGTTTAAATTCTTCATATCTTTATTTGCATTCCATAATGTTAATAATACAGATCTTACAATAATAATGCTTTTAGCTAGGTACAATTATGGACCCTGTAGGGCACAGCAAAAATGAAAACTTAAAACTAAACATACAAACATAAATGTAATAAAAAAAAAACATGTTAAAATTGCTTTGAATATTAATAAACTTTAAATTAAACATAACAATAATCTTATAATCATAATAATCTTAAAATACTTATTAATATATAACCAACTTTAAAGGTAGGTGTGGTGTCAGTCGGAGTTAAATATTTTTTTTGTCATCCATGTATTCTTTTATGTGTAGTATGCTTTTTTAATTAATATTTACTTAAGTTTATTTGTAAATTTTGTGTTGCAAGTTTCATCCAAATTGTATCTGAACTGAGCACCCCGTTTTAATGAAACTATCTTAAACCCTAATAATATCGGACACCTCGATATTTTCGCATGAACGTCTGTCATTGCATGGAAAATAAATCTGATTGTATGCAGTACATTCATTTACTATAAATGTACTGCATACAACCAAAAATGTGCCTTTGCTTTTGCAATGGGCTTCGCGACTCGCGCTCTATAGGTTTGTCTTTTTTCTACTCTATGTTTGCAGTAGATTCGAAAGCCGGTATAGGTTGAGACGAATTACATCGTGATCATCCGTGAAGCATTGCCAACTTAGCAGGGAAAGCGAGGTAATGTAATCACGATCGGATCACCGAAATGATTTTGAATCTCTAATGAAAGCCGAATGTTGGTTTTACCCGACTGCGAGGAAAGGGTTATGGTTTTCTCAAGTATCTTATATACAAAGTGGATACAACAGAGGGGTTTTTCTTTAAACTGCCTATACTAGATACCATTTTCAAGCTCTGTACCAAAAATCAATTAAATAGGAGCAGTAGTTTAGTCGCAAATGTTTTTTTTAGATTTTGCTCCGTTTCAACACGATGTATCTTTCCTAACAGCTGATTATGTCTAAGCATTGACGCATGTCACAAGTAAGTAAGTAAATCAGTCAAATTTATTTACACAGGGTGGTTGCGTTTTATTCTAATTTGTAAGCTATTTAGTTTTTTTGAAAAAAATATTTTTTCATTTTTGGCGCTTTTTATTTTAATACCGTATCGAATTAATACTAAACACGTATAGTATACGTAGTGTAATTTAATGCCCCTCTGTCATATCCACTCTGTATATGTTTCTTACCTTGTATATAATAAACGGCTGGATAGATTACGTAAGATGTCGTTATATACGTCTTGAAAAACCAAGTGTAGAATGACAGAAGTTTAAAAAATCTAAACGGCAAATTTTTGGCCAAAATTTTATGTCGCTAATTAGAATTAATAAATCATTTATGATACCTTTTTATTATTTAAGTATTTTTATTTAAAGCCTGAACTGTCCCACTGCAGGGCAAAGGCCTCCCTTCCTTCCTTCCACAGGTCTCTATTGTTTGCTATTTGTTGCCACTCCTTTTTGTATGCGTTTAGTTCATCCCTCCATCTCCGCCTGGGTCTTCCACGCGGCCTCCGTCTATTAGGAACCCAATTTGTAGAGGCTTTCGCCCACGGTCCTTCTGACATTCGGCACACGTGTCCGGCCCAGTCCCATTTCAATTTGGCAGCCTTCAGGGCCACCTTTTTATTGCAATGTAATATATCTCGAGATGGTGTAGTTACGGATTAACCCAAAGTATGATTAAAAATATAATAATAGATTGATTAAATCGGCTGTTAAGAAGTGGTTCTAATTAAGCAAGGTTCTATGTAAATAAATTTGTCTCTCAACGATAAATAAAAACTTGTAACAATAATAATCTGCTGTCGTTTAAATTGCCTATAAGTTTTTACCTGAGAATGGAGTTATTGGCGACCCATTTCGGACAGGTAGCTTTGGATATTGCTTTAAACTCACAAAAACCTAATCTGCAGGTAGACAGTTTAAAATAATTCAGATTATATATTCGTTTTTGCAAAGATTACGGAACACAAGTTACCCGTGGCTTCGGTGTCGACAAAAAAAAAACAAATGTTTAAAAAAAATGTAGAGGGTATTTTTTGGATTATATTATTAATACTAGCTGTGCCAGCGACTTCGTTCGCGTGGATGACGAAACTTATCAATGAATGACGAACTTATTACTATTGATTGTAGCGTGATGAAAAGTATACTATAACCTGCCCAGGAGTATGAAGAATAATTGTACCAAACGAAACTTGGTACAATTAGTACCAAGTTTCGTTAAAATCCGTCGAGTAGTTTTTGTTTCTATAAGGAACATACAGACAGACAGACAGACAGACAGACAGACAAAAATTTTACTGATTGCATTTTTGGCATCAGTATCGATCACTAATCACCCCCTGATAGTTATTTTGAAAATGTATTTCATGTACAGAATCGACCTCTCCACAGATTTATTATAAGTATAGATTATGAGCTATTTACAGGTTTAAAAGAATCCTTCTGCATCGATAAAACTGCGTGGGTAAACGGCATTAGTGGATCGTTTAGACGTAAACATGTGGGAGTTATAAACGCCTTCAGACGCCTACACATGGAAAAATACTTTAACAAGATCATTTCCTGTATTGTATTGTAAAGAGAAATTTAAAAATAAATTAATCAATAGGTACCTATTTCAAGTATTTAATTTAGATTGTATTGCCTAGCAACAAGTGACAGGCCTCTTCTAAATAAAGAAACGCGTATTGATCACAAAGTTTACGTCTGCGCGAGTTCTGAAGCCCTAGTACAGACGCTATTGACAAAGACCCTTTTCGTGTAAAATTAATTAACTTTATTAATAAACTTATTATTATTATATTACTAAACTCACTTACTATAGTAAGTTTAGTCTTTGAACAATTATTTAGACAGTTAGTTATAGCTGTGATGAGTGATTGTTTACGATGATGTTTTTTGTTTTTAGGATTCCGTTTTTTCCTTTTGAGGTACGTATTATAGGATCACTTTGTTGTCCGTCCGTCTGTCAAGACCGTTTTTCTCAGGAACGCGTGGAGGTATCAAACTTATAATTAAATGGAATTTATATCTTATACTCAGGTCTACTGTCCCTAATCAAACTTCTAAGCCAAAGCAATCAAAAGATACAGCCGTTTATGCCGCAAATTTTCGAAACTCGCACGGGATTCAAAACCTGCAGGGTACTTCCCGTGAACTTAGAATCTTGAAATTTGGTACGAAGTAACGTCTTATAGTACAGATAAAGGAAAAATTGCGATAACCGTAAATTTTTAGTTACATCATATAAGAAAAAATATTTTTGTTTTTTTTTTAAGTTACTACTTCTTTTCTCATGAACGCGTAGAGGTATTAAATTGAAATTCATATCAAATACTCAGGTCTATAACACCTTTAAGCTGTAACAAAATCAAACTTTTATGTCTTGCCGGTTTTTTTTTCTTTCTCATAACTTCTTATACTTTATATAAAAAAAAATTAAAGTTGTTTTATTCTGCTCTTTTATTTATATAGCTTTATTGTACCTGTGAATTCTGTGAAGACTTTTTTTTTAATTGCTGTGCACGCCTGTAATTGATGTAAACACTAGTTTTAAGACTCGTCAAATGATTATTTTTATGATTGTGTTTGTTTTTGATGTGCCTAAATAAATAACTATAGTATAAGTTGGTTACTCAATATTAATAATAAATGCTAGCAATAACTTGAACATAGAAGCTCCTAGAGAAGCCATACTGGACGTGCTGTTTTATGCAAACGAATCCGGTCATTGAACTTTTAGACTAAAACGACACGTTGATTATTTAGATATTCACTCGCATCTATCCTCCGTTATTATATAATTAATTTGAAGAACGATTCGATATTAATGTACCTTATCTAATTTACTTGTAATAACAAATTTAACTAAACCAAAAACTAAAGCACCAATCTAAATCTGATTGATGTGCTAAGCCGAAAACAATTGTGTCTACGATTCTAATAGAATATTTCAAACAAAAAAAACCGACTTTAAAATAAGTCATATATGTATTTCTTATGGACTTATGAAGAAAGAATCATCAAAATCGGTTCACCCAGCAAAAAGTTCTGTTGTAACTAACATAAAAAAAATACAGTCGAATTGAGTACCTCCTCCTTTTTTGAAGTCGGTTAACAAAATTACTAAACAACTATTATGATGTGATAATAAACCAGTACGTTGTAAAACAGTTTTCTCTGTCCTTGGCCTTTCTGACTCGAGTTCATTTCCCTACCAGGTTTAAGTGCCAGCTAGTTTTTTAGTAGTTCAGTAGTCCTCCCGTCTTGGAAGATTGCCAAGATTCTCAAGATTTGAAGCAACAGGTAACACGCCACGCAAATAAGGCCTTTTTGAGACACCCTGTTGCGTGTTACTTGTGAGAAAGAGCTGTTGTGTATGTAGCTATAAAGTATAAGCAGATGGCTGTGATTCAATCCCAGCTGGGTTCGAGAGGGATTGAAGGAATAAAAAAGAAAAAAAGGAGTTTGGATTTGTGCCCGGTTAGTGGCAATAGGCTCGCCCCCTATTACATGGGACCTAAACATACCGGCGAACTGTGGGTGTACATTGGTACACCTCTGCCTAACTCTTCGGGGATACAGGCGTGATGGTATGTTATGTTATGTATGCTTAAATACCTTCCGGTGGAAACGACAAGCCGTAAACCGTCCGATTAGACATAGTGCGAAACCTCTCTAAGGAGTTAAGTAAGATGGTGTTCAGTGATTGTGTGTTTAAATGTATATAAATACTAGCTGTACCCGGCATGCGTTGCAATGCAATTTTTTCTACCTAGCACCTGCCTACTACCTACCTACTACCACTTAGGGGTATGAAAAATAGATAGTAGCCGATTCTCGGACCTACTGAATATGCATATAAAATTTCATAAAAATCGGTCAAGCCGTTTCGGAGGAGTATGGTAACTAACATTGTGACACGAGAATTTTATATATAAGAAGATATATATAAATTGTATTGTTATTTGTAATTGTGTTTGTTTGTTAGTATTTGTTTTAAGTTTTAGATTATATAACTACATAGATGTATGTAAATAATTTGAATAAAGTGTATAGTTGCCATATACAACCACAGACTTGATCCAATGCTGGGCGTCCTTTGTGTGTCACATGTTCGAGAAACTCATAAATGAGGTATGTTATCCTAATGTCATTCAATCTTGCATATAATGAAGTTCAAATCTCGCATGTTCCCAAAATCACCGCGCTCAAAATACCCTTTCAATTCGAAACATTATTCGCTTGCAGATAGATGGGCATAAAGTCAGCTTCCCGGACGCACCCCATCCCATAAATCAATACTGCAGGCTAGATTTGCTGGTTACCATGGCAACGAGACTCGAGGGGCGCAGGTACAGATGAGCTAGATTCAGGTCTCAAAGGGGGATGCAAGGGGCAAGAGGGTAGGAGGGCTGAAGGGGAGGGGACTTTATTGATTTTATGCAGCCTCTCCTCTCTCGTGCCTTTACCCCTTGCCTACCCCGAATGCAGTTCGTCGAAGCGCGTTTTAATTGATATATTTGATGTTTGAGCTCATGTTTGGGATTGAAATTTCAGATTTTTGATTCGTATTTATGCTTGCCTAGTACTTGAGTTAGATGAAACGCCTTGTATTACTAATTGCTATCTAATCTGATTAGTAAAATTTTATCTTTTGTAGAGTTCTTTGTGATAGATACCCCGAGTATCTTATAAAAGATTAGATGTCTTTTAATTAAACAATTTGCATCTATTGCCCTTCCTTTTCCGAAACTATGTTGGGGTCAGATTGTACTCGCACCGGATTTGACTAAATACCAGTGTTTTAACAAGGGTCGTGCATATCTGACCTCTGCTTCCTATGTATTGGCTAATATTAAATAAATAATAGGGTTTACAGTTGCACTTAGAGATAATCTTTAGTATGTATTTCGCTTCTAAATCATCGGCCTTTCTTAGGTTTTCGTGGGTTTTATTCACGCAACATATAATAAAACTAATCTATATATATAAAAATAAATCCCTTTTTCCTTTGTGAACGGCTGGACCGATTTTGCTAATTCTTTTGTTGTTGTGTTTGTTATTGTCAGGAGAAGGTTCTTATTAAAGAAAGAAAAAATGGTAAATTTCGCGGAACATTAGAAAATGTAAGAATACTTAACCACTATATTAAGTAATCCTGACTTTTGTTACGATAGTGATTTGTTGGAATCATCTCCGCCCCCAATAATATAAAGGCACCGGGAACGGGACCTAGGTATTCACACGGGTGAAACCACGGGGCACAGTTATCTTTAAATAAATCTCTTTATGCTTTAAATAAAGCTAAATTACAGCAATAAGAATCTGAACACACATTTGTTATTTGACGCGGAGAATCGAATCCATACCACGTGGCGAAGATATGAAGGATTCCGACTTACCCAATCGCTGTACCTTTTTTGTCAATTTAAAGACAGGTATTTAAAGGAGAAAACATACCTACTAAATATATATAAAATAGATATGGACAAGATCACATTGGCCTCGAACTTATCGTTACCAAATGTTCTAAAGATTTTTCCGACAAAGAGTTTTTTATTTATTTTATTTTACTTTATTTGGGAAACAAACAGATATAAATTACAATTATAAGTATGAAAAATAGTTACAACAGTATCCAGAGACAGTTTCCACAGATTAACAAACAAACATTTTTTTTTTATCTCAACAACAGTATTCATAATATATATAAAGGTTACAATTCCAATTTTGGTGCCAAAACATTTCCAATGTAAGTATACATAAACAAGAGAACAAAAACCAAAAATAATTTTAATTTCAAACATTATTTAGATGCCATATTATTTTTTAAGTAGAATTTGAATTTAGTTAGAGAAAGGTGAAAAATATCTAAATCTTGATTTGCTTCAAGAGAAACCATATTGTTATAAATACTACAAGCTCTTTTAATAAAAATATTCTACGTTAAATCTTCAGTTACCAGGAAGTTATAACAAAACAGTTAATATAAATAGTAAAACCCAGTTGTTAACGTTTAGCGAGACTATGAAAGCGTGCCTGACCCAGCGAACTACATGAGGAGAAAATAATTGTCACTGTATGATGACGTAGAGATGTCTTCAGAGGTAAGGTGAGTTTTCTCGATGTTTCAAAGAAACGTAGATACTATACATCAGCCACTTTAAAGAAATAATGACCGTGCTTTGGGATTATGAACCTTCAATCAATGACTAACAGTTCAGTTTCCATCACATTCAAATTACTTTAAGGCCCTTTTCGGTAATATTTGTCATTCTAAAATGAACTTAAACACATGTTGTCAAAGTTGAAAATTGCGTAATTAGTAATAACGTTTAATTCTCTTTCCAGATTGGTTTTAGTATAGCTATATTATTGTAACAAAATGAATAATTACGAGTACCTATGTACTTAGAAAGATGTTTTTATTTTTTTTATTGTAAAGGTCGGCTCATAGCCCTCTATTCATATTTGTGTAGGAGGTTTAAGAAAAAAGTAATTGATGAATTATTTTTAAGTTACCTTATTAATTAAACCTTAGTATCAGTACTAATTAGTGTTAAAATGATGTACTATGAAACTGCCTATTATGAAATTTATAACTCACTTTTTGTACTTCAATAGGAAAAATAATTTAAAAAAAACTTATGAGGTATCATTTAATTGACTAGAGGATATATTATATATAACCTACCTCAGAATAATCAAAAGTGGTTTACAAAAAATAAATATACCGCACTATAATGTTACCATGTTTTTAAAATCTCTAAAATCGCCTAAAGTTTTCAAAATCTCGCTAAATCTAACATGGACCAACTAGTACCAAAATATTGAAAAATACTTGTTAATCGGTACACAACAGCAAAAACTACCGCCCACATCTCATTACAGTACAAAAAATCGCATCGGCATAACCCAATCTCGCTAAATCCACCGAGATATTATCAAGCCTCGTACCACATTCTTAGCGACAAGTTCACGGCTTCGACTTTCTACCCTCCGGCGCGGCGCTCAGTGGCGCAGGTGGGGTCAGCAGCGTGACTCATGGTTGGATCATTTAATTTTCATCTTTATAGACAGACTGTAGAAATTATGTTTTTTGTGGGTGTTAGATGAGTGTCACTAAAATATATTTTTTTTAAGTCTTATTAAAATCGGATACAAATCTTTGAAGCATACAAAATTAAGGATAAGAGAAATAAAAAAAAAAATTAGGAGTTTCGATAAGTACCTATTGACATTTGCATGAGTATTTGAACATAATATGTTTTTCAAAAAGTTAATCTATACTGGATAAAACAAAATTTAGGCAACAGAGACAATTATTCACTTTTATTAATTAATAAAATTAATCCCTAAATTCATTGTTTTGCAATAATACGTTATCATAATTATATTCTGAGAGTAATCACAGTTAAAAAGGCGACATTAAAACAATTTTCACCTTTTGTGTGACCCATACATAGATTTTATCTCAGTGGGAAGTGTGTTATTGAGCAAAGCGTATCGTTCAATGACCTCTTAATCTCTCGACGGGGATAAAATCATGTGTACCTCAATGTCCTACATTGAACAAAATCATCTTAAGATGTTAATGAAAACAAAATAAGAAAGCTTATTTAACTTCCTATAGATAAAAAAATCAATTATATTATGCTCATATTATGAAAGTCACAGTGATAAGGTCAATGTACTTCTCAAGACGATTCTACAAACAAAAGCGTAATCGCAAACCTGGAAGGAAGACAAAATTAACTTCTGACATTTGCTTTGACACGACGACAGGTGTAAACAAATAAAAAAAAAACCGACTTCAAAATAAGTCTTAATGGTTTTCTTGTGGATCTCACTGTCAAAACTAGACCAAAATGGAACCTCACGGGAAGCAACAGCTGTAAAAAAAAAACCATCAAAATCGGTTCACCCAGTCGAGAGTTACAAAGACAAAGACGAGAGAGAGGTAACAAAAAAAATAGTCGAATTTAGTAACTCCTCTTTTTTTGAAGTCGGTTAAAAAAGCACTCAAAATCGGTAGTACAATAATATTAAAATATCCTTATCAATAATACTATTTTGTTCTTAGTAGGCCATCCTAAGAATAAGTAGAAACGAGATTTAACATCTTATAACCCGACGTAAGTACTCGTTTAAACATTAAACATCTTATTCCAAGCGGTTTCTCCCGGATAGCGATCTCGCCATTATTACTATGCATAAAGCTGCTTAAAGTATTTATAATTATTATGAAGATTTCTCGGTTTCTCGCAGGGTTAAGGCTTTTAACCCTAAAACCCTGTATCGAACCGGTCGCATTGACCGGGTTAGGTATTTGTGACCAGTATTATACTTATTATGCTTTTGGGTTGCATACAAATGTGCGGTTTATACTTTATTCCGTTGACCCTGACATTGACTGATTAATTTAAGCGTTTTTTAATATACTTAATTTTGGAATAACAAAACACGTTTTTTTAATATATTTTTCCTATTATAGTGAACTTGTTGTTTTTTGCCGTTTTGCTCGCATAAATATACATTTATTTTAGCGTAACAATGTAAACAGTAAGGTAGCAACTTTGAAATTACACATTACTTTTCCAAGATAAGGTAGCTGAAACATTTAAAAGTACTACCTGCCTACTCCTGTACCTACAAATCTTTGTAATATCTAAAAACAATCTTGACGGACAAGTCAAACTTACAACACCCCTCTTTATTCGTCGGTGGTTAAAAAAATTGTTTTGTTAAAATTTGAAGACGTTATCAAGCCGCTGTCTAAATCAAGTTGAACAATAACTCCCTTCTTTTTAAAGTCGGTTAAAACCTAAAGAATACTTCCCATGTCTTCTGAGAAAACTTTCATAACATGAGTAATATAATCTTGACGCAACTACACCAGTAATGTGAAAGCTCTGACTCACTCGTGGGATTAACAACCTTACTTGCTTATGATAGAGTTGAAAATTGTTTAGTAACTAGATGACAGTGTATGAGAAACTTTAGATTTTCCCAATGACGTCATTCGGGTTACATCGCCAGGGTTTACCCGCCTTAGAAGAGGTCGGTTATCACTTTGAAGTTTGTAATACAGCCGTGATTATTTTTAAACAGAAAAGGAACGAGCATTTGAGTCTGAATCAATCACAGATTTCCTTATACCTATTGGCAAATATATATTATATTCTATATTTTCGTGTGTGTATCAACATCTGCCTAGCCTTTTTCCCAAACTATGTTGGGGTCGGCTACCAGTCTTATTTTTGTGTGTGCATATTTGACCCAATTATCTTATATATAAAATTCTCGTGTCACAATGTTAGTTACCATACTCCTCCGAAACGGCTTGACCGATTTTTATGAAATTTTATATGCATATTCAGTAGGTCTGAGAATCGGCTACTATCTATTTTTCATACCCCTAAGTGGTAGTAGGTAGGTAGTAGGCAGGTGCTAGGTAGAAAAAATTGCATTGCAACGCATGCCGGGTACAGCTAGTGTTTATATATTTTTTCCTTGGCTTCTAGATTATTTCACCGCTCGACAACGGTGTCTAAAAATAATCAAAACTTTCAAAGTTGTAGTATTTCTCCTGAAATGCTTATCCTGTTTTGTCTGGCGTTTTATGACAATGGCGGGGTAAACGAACTTTAATTATTACTAGCTGTGCCTGCGACTTCGTTCGCGTGGATGACGAAACTTGTCAATGAGTTTTTAACCGCAAAATTAAGTTTGTTTTTTATTGTTTATACTTTTCCGGGATAAAAACTACCCAGTGTGGTGCCCAGGATATTAAAGAATAACTATACCAAGTTTCATCGTAATCGAACCGGTAGTTGTTGCGTGATACCTGAATAAACAGACAGACAGACAGACAAAAATTTTTTTTTTCACACTTTTGGGTTCGGTGTCGGTCTAGTAACACCCCCTGCCATTTATTTTTTTGATATTTTCAATGTACACAATTTTCCGTTTTACAGATTTATTATAAGTATAGATTAGTATTATTTTAGTACTGTGCCACTGTGGGGCAAAGGGTTTTGCTCCTTCTAACTATGTAAGTTAAGGACTACTTTTAAATGAGTCATGTTCATCCCACGACCCATAACCGTTGTCTTGTAAATTGAAAACTATTGGGGAGTTTTCAATTACTTTATGTATCGACAGATCTATACATCGGCCACTTTAAAGAAATAATGAACGTACTTTGGGATTATGAACCTTAATTCAATGCCTAACAGTTCAGTTTCCATCACATTCAAATTACTTTTAGGCCCTTTTCGGTAATATTTGTCATTCTAAAATGAACTTAAACTCATTTTGTCAAAGTTGATAATTGCGTAATTAGTAATAACGTTTAATTCTCTTTCCATATTGGCTTTGTCTCTCAGCATGGCAGTGTTCTTGTCTAAATAAAGTACTTTCTTCTATAATTGCGTGACTCATGAATGGACCAGGATGTTTTTTTTTTTAATTTCTTTTGTCGGTTACTCATTTCATTCGGCGAAAGTAATAAGCTGGAAAAATGTTTAGTCACCAATTGTTTTTTTAGGTTTATTGTTAAAACTATGTTTGTGTTATGACACGTCATCGTAACACTTTAAACTCGACTTTATTGCAACGTAATAAAGTTTATTATTGCATGTATATGTAAACGTTTAAAACTGTTAGAAATTATGATAACAGGTTGGCTCTAGCGGTGAGGATGAATTGAAGAATGTTTGTCACTCTTTAGCTAAATAACTAGTGGACGGATTTCGATGAAATTTGGTACACATATACTTTATTTCCTGTACATACATATATAAAGGCTATTTTCATCCCAATAAATCCATAGGAACGGAATTAACACGAGTAAGACCTTGGAACGATACTAGTATCGACATAATGTAATGTTGAAACGATTTTCTTGCAAATAAAAATTATAATTTTGATGTAGTTAATTTGTATACCCTTATATGTCCTCTATTTGCATTAGGTTCATTTGAAAAAGGTAACTAGATAATAAAAATAATATCAGTTGTATTAAAAGTACTGCCTCGTTGGCCTAGTGGCGCTAAGCGACTGCCTCGTTGGCCTAGTGGCGCTAAGCGCGACTGCTACGCTAGAGGTCTTGGGTTCGATTCCCAAGTCGACCAAGGTGTTATTGGGTTTTACTATGAAATTCTCAGTAGCAGGTCGGAGTTTGGATTTGTGCCCGGTTAGTGGCAATAGGCTCGCCCCCTATTACATGGGACCTAAACATACCGGCGAACTGTGGGTGTACATTGGTACACCTCTGCCTAACCCTTCGGGGATACAGGCGTGATGGTATATTATGTTTATATGTTATGTATTAAAAGTAACAGGCCATTTAAATAAATACCAAAATCCGTACTATGAGGTGTGTCGGGCGGGGCCGCATTCTTGCACCGTTAGATGTCCAATACGCAGTTAGTTCACAAGTAATCAGGTCGGCTTCGAACACGCGCGCCGATGTAAATTGCACACGACGTATCCGTGTTACGTCGATAAATGTTTGACAGGTGTTAAGTTGGTACAGATTCCTCAGATAGCTTAAGCTTTGTTTACACGATGCTACAGAACCACGGGCATTTTGAACTAATTAAAAAGTAAATAAATATGAACAACGTTAGACAGGTTGAACTGAACCTAAAAATAAATAAAGCTCTTCTACTACAAACGGAGATACTACAAATAACTATACCTAAGACAACGTTAAAAAAGTGATTTTCTATACTGACCAATCTGAGGATCGAACCCGGGGCTTTCAGCTGGTGACACCTTGAAAACCGATGTGAGCGCCACTTGACAACGGAGGTCATCGAACTTATTCAATACTAGCTGTGCCTGCGACTTCGTTCGCGTGCATGACGAAACTTATCAATGAGTTTTTAACCGCAAAATTAAGTTTGTTTTTTATTGTTTATACTTTTCCGGGATAAAAACTACCCAGTGTGGTGCCCAGGATAATAAAGAATAATTATACCAAGTTTCATCGTAATCAAGGGAGGCCTTTGCCCTGCAGTGGGACAGTTCAGGCTTTAAATAATAATAATAATAATAATAAATAAATAATTCATCGTAATCGAACCGGTAGTTTTTGCGTGATACCTGAACAAACAGACAGACAGACAGACAAAAAAAAAATTTTTCACACTTTTGGGTTCGGTGTCGATCTAGTAACACCCCCCGCCATTTATTTTTTTGATATTTTCTATGTACAGAATTTTCACTTCTACAGATTTATTATAAGTAGGTATAGATTGTACAAACACGACTAGACTTTATCATTTAAGAAAAATATATATTTCATTAAAAAATAATTTTGTCCGTTCTTGACTATTCAGATTACATCAGAGTGTTACAATAATCTCACTTAGACCCTCATGTACAAAAAGTATATGGTATACCTAGTGTCCAAGTGTAAACATAGCATTAGATAATAGTACAGTATAATAGTAGAGTATAAACTTATTTAGAACACCAAAGCTAAGACATCTTTTGAATGTTTCTTATCGTTCAAAGGAGTTTCTACTGGTGTAGAGATTACCGCTTTGTTTGAACCATTTATATCAAGTATCATTGATGTCAAGGTTCTTTTCTATAGAAATTAATAATTTCATCTTATATATCTCATATAAAAATTAATCCCTATTTCCCATGGTTACGGCATCACGCGTGAACGGCTGGACCGATTTAGCTAATTCTTTTTTGTTGTGTTTGTTATTGTCAGGAGAAGGTTCATATAAAAGAAAAAGTTTAGAAAATTGCGAGGAAAATTAGAAAAAATAAGAATACTGAACCACCATATACAATTATTTGTAATCCAACCGAAACTTTTTTTAATGTAACCTTATGACGTTTGACATAGAATTGACAGAATTCAATATTCATAGTTAAGACAGAACAACGTCTGGTGGGTCAGCTAGTATTATAAAAACTTTCTAGAGCTTTAACTTCTCTAAAATTGTACAGAATATATTATTTTCATTCATTATTTCCTTTGCTTGCGATACCATTTTATTCCTTATTGTTTAAATATATTTTCTCACAATTTTTTTTAATTATTTAAAGATCTCTAAAAAGTCTATTATTATTTTTTATGTATTCTTTTCTTATCAAGTTTCAAAAGCTGTGCCTCAATTTTTGCAAAAAACAATCATTATTAACACGCTCGTATGTAATGTTTTAATCTTTTGATTGCTGCTACTAAAATTTGAAATGATTATCACTTACGAAGTCTTTTTTACAAAAAGTAGCAAACATAAATTGAATTGGAAGTGACGTAGAAGACATTACATAGACAATAATACAACAAGCGGAAACTGTAACTAGACAGCCAACGAACACAGGATATTGCGAATTTCACTGCCTTATTGGTATTACCTATTACTCATAGTCTATTTCCTTGTTTACCCTTGTAAATAATAATACTAAATGCGGACAACATCACATACATTGCTCTGAACCCAAAGTAAGTAGCTGAAGCACTTGTGTTATGGAATTCAGAAACAACGAAGGTTACACAAACACCCAGACCCGGGACAATGTAGAAAAGTTAGTTTCTACATTGACCTGTACGGGGATCGAACCCGGGACCTCAGAGCTAGCGACACCTTAAAAACGGTGCGTACGCCACTCGACCACGGAGGTCGTCATAAACAAAATAGGAGCATTTTAATAGTACTACTAACCTTATATCGTAACTGGAAAATTTAGTGAGGTTGGATGGTCGTTTGTTCGTATTTCAAGCAAAAACTACTGATTGGATTTAGATGAAATTTGGGACAGAGATAGTTTATAATCTGAATTAACATATTCAGTACTTTTTATCCCGATACGTAGATGAGAACGGGAGGAATCGGAAAAACTGCAAGACACAGTTAGTAACTATCGAAAAATATTTTTATTATTTTGATGTTATCATTTCAACACTATCATGTTGTCGGATACATCCTCATTTTTGTATACACATACAGACAAATATTATATGGCACATTTATCGCTTAAGACATGTTACCTTTGTCTCTTGCCATTCATATCCATTCTACTGCTATCTTTTTTAATCGTCCAACCATCTCACTCTTTGTCTGTCAGACTTCCAATTTTATTTGAAAAATTTACTTCGACGGGCCTGTTGGTCTAGTGGTTAGTGACCCTGACTGCTATACCGGAGGTCGAGGGTTCGATTCCCGCCCAGGACAAATGTTGTGTGATGAGCATGATCATTTGTTCTGGTGTCTGGGTGTAATTTATCTATAATATGTATGTATTTAGAAATATATAAGTAAGTTTATCAGTTGTCTAGTTACCATAACACAAGCTCTGCTTAGCTTGGGATCAGATAACCGTGTGTGAGGTGTCCCAGGATATTATTATTATTATTATACCTTACATCACAACACCTTACGCATAAATTACAACTTTCGTTAAAATTAACAAAAGTACTAAGTTCAAACAATGAGTCGCACAACGCACCGCAGATGGCGGCATTGAGCACGAGTTACAAAATATAAGATAACTATACTAAAGCCAATATGGAACGTTATTACTAATTACGCAATTATCAACTTTGACAACATGTGTTTAAGTTCATTTTAGAATGACAAATATTACCGAAAAGGGCCTTAAAGTAATTTGAATGTGATGGAAATTGAACTGTTAGTCATTGAATTAAGGTTCATAATCCCAAAGCACGTTCATTCTTTCTTCAAATTGGCTGATATATAAATTAAGTGACTTTCACTCAGCGTCGAAATACTTTTACTTGATGTTGTTCTCGTGATGTTCGAGTTTTATACAGACGGTTGGACTACTATCATCACGCCTTTATGTGTAAGCAGAATTAATGCTGCCTCGTTGGCCTAGTGGTGCTAAGCGTGGCTGCTGCGCTAGAGGTCTTGGGTTCGATTCCCAAGTCGACCAAGGCGTTATTGGGTTTTTCTAAGAAATTCTCAGTAGCAGGTCGGAGTTTGGATTTGTGCCCGGTAAGTGGCAATATGCTCGCCCCCTATTACATGGGACCTAAACATGCCGGCGAACTGTGGGTGTACATTGGTACACCTCTGCCTAACCCTTCGGGGATACAGGCGTGATGGTATGTTATGTTATGTTATGTCAGAATTAATGCTCAATTAATCTACAAAATTCTTCTAACTTATACCGGTTGAAATCTAATCAAGAACGATTCGGGGCGGAATGTGGAAATGCTTTGTAGGTCTTCCACAATTTACCTTATTCGCAAGCTTTGACTTGTTCACCGGACTTATAAGGCTTGGAGTATAAAAACTGCCTTTTTATTTAATTAAATTTGTATACAGTATCCATTTAATTTACGAATAGCAAGTTAGTGAAGAACTTCTTGTTGACTGAATGACAAACTTTTTCTCATAATTATTTTTTTTACATATCTACCTAAATATTTTTTGGAAGAGATCCTTTTTAGAAGGGATTGTCGTTATTCTTTGCGGAAGCTTTAAGTGCTTCACCGGACTTTTAAGATTTGGACACGGATCGACTGCGTTTTTGACTCATCTACTCCATTAATGACGGGCCTGTTGGTCTAGTGGTTAGTGACCCTGACTGCTATACCGGAGGTCGTGGGTTCGATTCCCACCCAGGACAAATGTTTGTGTGATGAGCACGATCATTTGTTCTGGTTGTCTGGGTGTAATATTATCTATAATATGTATGTATTTAGAAATATATAAGTATGTTTATCAGTTGTCTGGTTACCATAACACAAGCTCTGCTTAGCTTGGGATCAGATAACCGTGTGTGAGTTGTCCCGGAATATTATTATTATTTTTATATTATTAATAAGGACTGGTTATAAAAACTCAAAAACATCCTCATCAACAAAGCCTACTACTCGATTAATGAATATATTAATGATAACAACATTGTCCATATACAACAAGCACATCATGCTTTCCAATCACCTACTCCTGTTATTTTAGGAAATACATATGTACCGAATAAATACCTGTTATTTTATATATACTTAACTTAAGTCTCATGTTCCTATACGAAAAATAAATAAATGTAGAAGTAGTAGAAGTTTAATTTAAGTACATTTGTTGAGTTATAACATATATTATTTTTATTGTTTTAATTTTAGATGTAAGTTTAATTTTATTTTGCTGTGCCCTACAGGGTCCACGATTGTACTTAGCTCTAAGCCATTCTGTAACATCTCTTATACATTGTGGAATGCAAATAAATATGAATACTTTAATTGCCAATGTCAATGACCAACAGTTGTCTCCCGGCAACGATCAATAGACGTGCTTTCAAAGGATTTTGGGGAGAAAATGTGTCACTACGTTTTACATCTACTACATAGAACCCTACTCTGGCTGGAGGTCTTAAGTTTCTCACCAAAGGTCCTGTAAAGCAGTCAAAGCCTGCGCTCAAGCGAACTGCACTTCCAATTAGCTTTCTAGTACATTTGTGTACCTCGACAGCCAGTGGAGCATAATCTTACGTTGTCAGGTCGGGAGTGTTCCGTTGCACAATTGTTCCGCTGAGCAGAAATCATATTAACTCGAAGACGCATTAGATTACGTCTCAATAATTCGTATAACAAGCGTGATTGTACACTCAGTGGGTTGGGTAACGGCTATTAGAATAATAAATATTACTAGCTGTACCCGGCATGCGTTGCAATGCAATTTTTTCTACCTAGCACCTGCCTACTACCTACCTACTACCACTTAGGGGTATGAAAAATAGATAGTAGCCGATTCTCAGACCTACTGAATATGCATATAAAATTTCATAAAAATCGGTCAAGCCGTTTCGGAGGAGTATGGTAACTAACATTGTGACACGAGAATTTTATATATAAGAAGATGATGTTACCTACACACTTACTTGGAAAAAAGTATACCAAGTACCAAATATCCGACTTCCAAAAAAATACAAGTTAATGTTTTTTTTTTTTTCTCTATATTCCTCGACTGTTCGAAGACGCATGGACCGATCTTCAAAATGATTCTGTAGTTTGTAAGCGGGCTTTCCTTGTAGTCCTATGGTCATCAGGTCAGGATCTTATTGTTCTATTTTGCTATTATGTTTACTTTTTGAGATTCAAAGATAAGCCGTTAAGTTTCGGCACGACAATGACTCCGTGCCAACTTGAGAAATTTTCAGTTAGCTCTAAATTTCAGTGTGGCTTCTCATCTCAGGACCAAAATTAAGGGGCCGTATGAATTTTGAGGTAATAAGATTAGTTTTAAAGGGTTTTTTGAGAACAAAGGACTCGCCTAAAACCCTTCTAAATGACATAAAGGATACATTTTCAATTAATAATAATAATAATATGCCGGGACAACTCACACACGGTTATCTGATCCCAAGCTAAGCAGAGCTTGTATTATGGTAACCAGACAACTGATAAACATACTTTTATATTTCTAAATACATACATATTATAGATAAATTACACCCAGACAACCAGAACAAATTAATTCAGTGTTCTATAGTCACTTAAACATACAATTTGAACCTTAAAACGATTTTGAGACACTAAATCCATTTAATCTGAATTTTTCGACCACGCCCTATGCCACGCGGTTGAATTATGCTTTTTAAATGTTTAGTTATCACATTATTTCGCTTTTCCACTTCATCTCAGGACCGATATTTAGGGTCCAGAATGCATTTTGAGGTTCTAAAATTAGTTTTAAAGGGTTTTTTGAGAACAAAAGAATCGCCTAAAATCACTCTGATCGAGGTAATTTTAAATGTTTAAATTAATTCAGTCTTCTATGGTCACTCAGGCATGGAATTATGAACCAAAAATGAGTTTATGTCAATAATATCAATTTATTCCAATCTTTGTCCGAACACGCCCTGCGCCACGTCGTGCGCCACGTGGTTTAATATTGTTTTTTTTATAATTAATAATTTTATTATGCACTTTTAGTCGTAGTTTTTTTAATAAAGTACTGCTTCAGCTGCGTTGTCATTAGTATATAACAATTTTAGGATAATAAGCGTCGTCGAATATCTTCACGACAATGCCTCAGTGCCAAGAGATTTTTTTTTTCAAATTGGTTCTAATTTCTCTGCTATACTACATCTTAGGACCAAACCTAAGGGTCCAAAATGAAATTCATGGTTGAAAACAATGTTTTAAAGGGTTTTTCGAGAACAAAGGAATCGCCTAAAACTGCCCTGGTTAAGATAATTGTTAATTTATTAATTAATCCAGTGTTCTGTTGTTATTTAGACATTTTAGAATTAAAGAAGTTTTAAGGATTTTGAGAAATTAATTTTTATTAATCTTTGACCGACAACGCCCTATGCCACGCGGCTGAATTTCGAGATATTTAATTAATTATTTTTTTTCCTGTTTTATTCAATTAGAGTCATAACAGACACTTGAGAACTGTTTATGCTACGTTTTTAAAATATTTTATTTACTGGAAACGATATTTTGAAGACAAAGGAAATTGGGTTTTTCTAAAAATAAGTAGTTAACGTAAACGCTCCTAATAACGACCCCTCAAAATCGGCACCCATTACCGTCCGTTTCATAAAACTATGATTTTAAAGAGTTGCATTAAAGTTAGGCAAGTCGTTGCTTTAGAGAAAATATAGATGTATTTATAATGCAAATATTCATTACTTGCTTGTGCGCGTAAATCAACGATTTAAAGAATAATTTCATAGTTTGTCTTCGGACTCCATATTTGGTAGTGTCCCGCTCCCGATTACGTAAGAACACCTATTTATTATTTAGCTTAATATATAATTGTAAGGCAATCTAATGAACCTTCTAATTCTTTTGATACCTTCTTAATACTTTTATAAACACAAATAGTAACTAATTTTAATGAGATATAGCTTTATTTAGCTTCAAATTCAATATTAAAATGTGGCGGTGATAGGAACAATAATCTCAATTTTATTCCTATTACCGACCTCTAGGTCGTTGTTAGGTTTTTGACAAATGTTTTAATTTCTACTTTTTATGGTATAATGCATTAATTAATATGCAGTCAGCTATACTAATTTGATTAGTTAATATGTCAAGTAGTATTTGACCTATTAGCGCCATACAAAATTAGCATCTACTGCACCTGTATGATTATACAAATATACTAAAAAACAGTACATTTACTCAATACCATATTCATTTCATTGGGTCGGGTAATAGGTTATACAGATTTTCAGATTTCAGATTTTCTAGGCTGTACTTTTTTAAACGACTTCAAAAAGAAGGAGGTTCTTAATTTGCCTGTACGTCTTTTTTTAATTTTTTATGGACCCCTTATAGTTTACTGTGTAAGTTAGGTAATAGTGTGTCAGAAATTATTTTTATTTATATTACAAGTGGGTAAATATAATGTAATTAACATTAATAAAAATTTAAAATATTTAGAAAATATCTAAAATAGTAATTCAGTTATCATTAAAATTAAACACTTCAAAATCACCTATTGACTTCCACTTACTTTAATTCTTAACCCTCTGCTAAGTAAAGGTTTATGTTATTGACTTAGTATATTCGATGATGATGATGAGTATTTCGATTAGCATATTTCTTGACACTGATTAAAGGCTGTTAAGCTGTTAATTATAACACTCTGTATTCTAACATTAAATCCACACGAGCATTTTTATTTGACTGAATTTGTTCTGTTCATTGCGGTCGGTAATAGGTGCCACAAAAACGGTAATAGGAACACACCCATTGTTTGAGTCGGTAATAGGAGCATAGCCCGTTTCATCAATTTATATTTTTTTTAATCTTTATTTCATTTTTTCTCTTTTTTTCTATATCTGACTAACAAGATCATTAATTTCAAAACTTGAAAAAAAATAAAAAATGACACCAGTTATTAAGCATGTGCTTATTTTTTGCACATAAATGTGAACGTGGCTTAAACTGGCGGTAATAGGAGCGTTTACGTTATACTGTAATTAAAATTGATAATTATATTCATATTGGCAAATGCATCACCTAAACATGCAACTGAAGTGCTTAAAAGAAGAACTTCGAGAATAAAAAACTAAGTCGTAAATTATCCTCATGAAAATGGCTACGTGCCAATTTTTTTTTTCAAATTGGTTCAAATTTTTCTGCTGTACTACATCTTAGGGCCAAAATTAAGGGTCCAAAATGAAATTCATGGTTGAAAACAATGTTTTAAAGGGTTTTTCGAGAACAAAGGAATCGCCTAAAACTGCCCTGGTTAAGATAATTGTTAATTTATTAATTAATCCAGTGTTCTGTTGTTATTTAGACATAGAATTAAAGAACTTTTTAAGAATTTTGAGAAATTAATTTTGATTTATCTTTGGCCGACGACGCCCTGTGCCACGCGGCTGAATTTCGAGATATTTAATTAATTATTTTTTTTCCTGTTTTATTCAATTAGAGTCACGAATAGTCATTACAGACACTTGAGAACTGTTTATGCTACGTTTTTAAAATATTTTATTTACTGGAAACGATATTTTGGAGACAAAGGAAATTGGGTTTCTCTATAAATAAGTAATTATACTGTAATTAAAATTGATAATTATATTCATATACATGCAACTTAAGTGCTTTAAAGATTAATTTCGCGAATAAAAAGCTAAGTCATAAATTATCCTCATGAAAATGGCTACGTGCCAAATTTTTTTTTCAAATTGGATCTAATTTCTCTGCTGTACTCATCTTAGGACCAAAATTAAGGGTCCAGAATGAAATTCATGGTTGAAAACAATGTTTTAAAGGGTTTTTCGAGAACAAAGGAATCGCCTAAAACTGCCCTGCTTAAGATAATTGTTAATTTAATAATTAATCCAGTGTTCTGTTGTTATTTAGACATAGAATTAAAGAACTTTTAATGATTTTGAGAAATTAATTTTGATTTATCTTTGGCCGACGACGCCCTATGCCACGCGGCTGAATTTCGAGATATTTAGTTAACTAATTTTTTTCTTGTTTTATTCAATAAGAGTCCCGAATAGTCATTACAGACACATGAGAACTGTATATGTCATGTTTTTTAAATATTTTATTTACTGCACGCGATATTTTGTAGACAAAGGAAATTGGGTTTCTCTATAAATAAGTAATTAAAATTGATAATTATATTCATATTGGTAAATGCATCACCTAAACATGCAACTGAAGTGCTTAAAAGAAGAACTTCGCGAATAAAAAATTAAGTCGTAAATTATCCTCATGAAAATGGCTCCGTGCCAATTTTTTTTTTCAAATTGTATCTAATTTTTCTGCTGTACTACATCTTAGGGCCAAAATTAAGGGTCCAAAATGAAATTCATGGTTGAAAACAATGTTTTAAAGGGTTTTTCGAGAACAAAGGAATCGCCTAAAACTGCCCTGGTTAAGATAATTGTTAATTTATTAATTAATCCAGTGTTCTGTTGTCATTTAGACATAGAATTAAAGAACTTTTAATGATTTTGAGAAAATAATCCTGATTTAATTTGACCGACGACGCCCTATGCCACGCGGCTGAATTTCGAGATATTTAATTTTTTTTTTTTTTCTTGTTTTATTCAATAAGAGTCCCGAATAGTCATTACAGACACATGAGAACTGTTTATGTCATGTTTTTAAAATATTTGATTTACTGGAAACGATATTTTGGAGACAAAGGAAATTGGGTTTCTCTTTATATAAGTAATTATACTGTAATTAAAATTGATAATTATATTCATATTGGTAAATGCATCACCTAAAAATGCATCTTAAGTGCTTTAAATTTTAATTTCGCGAATAAAAAGCTGAGTCGTAAATTATCCTCATGAAAATGGCTCCTTGCCAACATGAAAATTATTAAAATACCCCTAAAATGGAGTATTGTACTTCCTCTAAGGATCAAAATTTAGTGTCCAAAATGCAATTTGGGGTCAAAAAATTACTTTAAAATGGTTTTTTGAGAACAAAGGAAATGGTTTAACGGCGGGGCGAAGCTGAGTACCGACATAGACTAATCGATAAAACTGCAACTGCGCCTTGCAGCCAGCGACGGGGGTTGGGCATACATGCGCGATAGAACTTATATTATCGATCGGTGGCCTAACCTGCTAGCGACCTAGATTTGAACTTTGAGTTTTATTACGTGCCTCCCTTTAATGTTATGCAATATTTGTTTGTATGAAATTCTGGCCTAGTATGTTCAGAGACATTATCAAGCAAAAGGACATCAGTGTGATGACTGAAATAGTTTTTTGGACACATTTTTAAGGTATTTTAGGTAATTAAGGTAAACCAATCGGTTTACCTTAATTCAAATCAATTCAAGATAGAAAAATTGCAGAAAATACAAAAAATGTTTTTTTTGTTCTCTAAGTTCTAACCTATAGGAAGAGGGGGTCGTGGCTAAATGTATGCCGTACGGCTTGACCGATAATACAGGTTAAGCCGCGCTCGCCGCGGTTGGTCCGTGGATGGGTGACCATTGATAACATACCGAGACCCCTCCGTGCCTCGAAAAGCACACAAGCCGTCCCCACTTTAATACGGAAATTTTTGGCTGTCGACAATTCCAACAACCAGTCTTACTATGGGATACTGTGTTAACCAGTAAAAAGGTTGTCGAGTATGTCGGTATTCATCTGAATCCAATAAGACCCAAACATAGCTTGGGAAAAAATAGGCAGAAAAAAATACCTAATAAAAAACTAAGTTTCTAGCCTAAATCCTGTATTCTAATCAAGTTTATAAAAAGTCGTTCAAAAGACATTCTAAAACAACTAAGATATTCCGTGGGCGTTTGTCGTAAAATTAAATGAGTCTAGATTGATTAAGATTTCAAATACTTCTTTATTCTGCTTATAAATATGTATTAGTCAGTAATAATTAAATTTTATAGGCTCGTATTACGAAAGAAAGGAGTGACTGCTGAGATGACGAGTTGTAGAGATGAATGCAAGCTGCATGCGCATTGCGCCGACCCCAAATAATTGGGAACAAGGCAGGAAGATGAAGGAACTTTCTTATTGATCCTCTTCTAATTTGTGTTCTGTACTAACTTTAGAGCCGACTTTTACACTAATGTGTAATAAATGATTACTATATACACATGATACAATTTTCGTTGGTCAGTAGTTAGTTAATTCGAGGGACGTTTGTACACGCAACAGCGCCTTGACGCCGATACTAATTGCTAGGCACCAATGTTACGCCAGCGCTCGTTTTCTAAGGGAAGTTGCTTCACTGCGAACTAAAGATGGGTAATACCGATATTTATTTGTATTCGTGAATATGAATATTATCGTCTAGTGATATTACAATATTTTTAACTGATATTTGAGACCTAAGCGGACGTTTCGAGACCAAGTCGGGGACGTCTTGAAAAAAGGCCAGGTCAAGAGTATCTACCCTAAACCGAAGAGCATGTATGAAGGGAATAATGAAAGTGGACGAAGCGAAACAAGTGTGTCAGGATCGTAGCAAGTGGAAATAAGTGGTCTCTGCCTACCCCTACGGGAAAGAGGCGTGATTATGTATGTATGTATTTGAGTATCAGTGATATTTAAATATCTTAGTACTGAAAAGTGAATCCGATTGATTCAAATGATATTAATTTTCAGTAAAATTAATGGAAACTAAACACGCATTATGTTGATATCAAATAATAGGGAACAGGGTAGGGAGATGATGACTATTAAATAATCAGGCCGCCTTTAGTAAATAACTAGCTGACTCGGCAGACTTCGTACTGCCTCAATTGATAAAAAAAAAGCCTAAACTGTTGTATAAAATAAACTTAAAACAAATTCTTTTCTTTTTATTTAATTCTGAACATTTTCATATTTACTCACCTTTTAAACCTCCCCTGGGCTTCTACAAATAATTCAATACCTAAATAAGCTAAATCGGTCCAGCCGTTCTCGAGTTTTAGCGAGACTAACGAATAGCAATTCATTTTTATATTATGTAGATTCTACTTTATTTTATTTTAACCTAAATGAATAAATAAACTAATAAATTAATTCTTAATGACATAATGAATTTTAGTGATATCCGATGATATAAGATTCAGTAAATACAAAATACAAAATATTATCACATCACTAATATTTTAATAATATTTAAATAATAATATTCCGGGACAACTCACACACGGTTATCTGATCCCAAGCTAAGCAGAGCTTGTGTTATGGTAACCAGACTACTCTGATAAACATACTTATATATTTCTAAACACATACATATTATAGATAAATTACACCCAGACAACCAGAACAAATGATCGTGCTCATCACACAAACATTTGTCCTGGGTGGGAATCGAACCCACGACCTCCGGTATAGCAGTCAGGGTCACTAACCACTAGACCAACAGGCCCGTCAAATATAAGTAGATAGATAGATAGATAGAATATTCTTTATTGTACACCATTAGTCACTCCTTCGTACGCTAATGGTTACGCTCCTATTGTTTTGGGGTAGGCAGGAGTACTCGTATGTTGTTCGCGTTTTAAATTAGAGATAAAAAACTTTTTTTTTGCGGTGTTCAACTGAGCGGAAAGTCCAGTGTTAGTTGAACTCTGTTTTAATGGCTTTACTTTCGTTTGAGGGGTCAAGCTTGTTGGTTGGTCATATGATTTGTCCGTACAACAGTGTTAGGAATGAAATTAATGCATTGTATTTGATATTGAGACTAATGTCCTTTGGTTAAGGTTTATTTTCGTAAGAAAGGCATTGAAGCTAAAATACCATAGACTGGTTTTAGCAAGTTTACTCATTTTTTTTATTCTTAATATTACCTACATTATTTCATTGCTAATAATAATAATAATAATCCAGCCTATAAACGTCCCACTGCTGGGCACAGGCCTCTTCCCATATAGAGAAGGCACGAGCATAGTTATATGTACTTTCTTAATTATTCTAAGACACTTCTGACAGACGGTGAAGGAAAACATCTTGAGGAAACCTGGATTCCAAAATTTGGGATTTGAAATCGCCAATCCGCAGAGAGTAAGCGTGGTGATAAATCCTCTGGCCTTCTCTCATTGCAAAATTCTAGTAAAAAAAATGGTTTTATAAACCATACAATTATAGAACAACAAGCAACTTTTTTAATGTACTACATAACCTACATCAAAATTCAAAATAACTAAAAAAACACAAAATACGTCACGCGTTAAGCCACATTAAACTACACACTATCCGTTTCAAAGCGCCCCTGAAAAAGGATATTAGCCTATTAACCTTCTGAACTTGAGAACCAGCCTTCACTAGCTCTTGGCCTAAGTGAAAGTAGCGTGAGAGCCTCCACTAGCTACGTGCCGCTAATAAAACCTGATCAAATAACATGCACTTGACTGCTGTTATAAACAATAATATATTTGTTTTTAATGGAATTAAGTTCTCAATTTTATGGTGGATTTTTGTGTGTTTGTTTGTTACGCGATATCTCCGGAAGTTGTTGATCGATTGAAGAAATACTTATTTTTATGGATAGAGGATGATTCATGATTTGCTTTATATAGGTTTCATAAAAATCATTTTTTTTATATAATTAATTAAATGAATGCGGACAACATCACATACATTGCTCTGAACCCAATTCTAACCTAACATAACTCCCAAATGAAGTGGTCAAAAAAACTATCTGTCACTTTCTTAACACCTTAAAAAAACAAAGACAACATGAAACTTAACGGCGATTCAAAAAACTGATTACCATTTATATTCGTCCATTAGTCCTACATTTTACTACGATAAAAAAAATACATCACAATACATTACCATCATTTTTTGTGTCAATCAACATTTAAAGGTATTCGAGGTATGTTTCAAAGGCATGTAGGGACAGATACGCATTCCTTCCATTCGAGGCAACAATATTAAAGGATCAAGTCAACGGATTTTTTGTCTCGCTTTTTATAGGAATATGTAAAGAATTTTGTTGATGTATCCCGTCGAACGTATCTCCTATATATATCAGCCACTTTAAAGAAATAATGACCGTGCTTTGGGATTATGAACCTTAATTCAATGACTAACAGTTCAGTTTCCATCACATTCAAAATACTTTTAGGCCCTTTTCGGTAATATTTGTCATTCTAAAATGAACTTAAACACATGTTGTCAAAGTTGATAATTGCGTAATTAGTAATAACGTTCAATTCTCTTTCCAGATTGGCTTTAGTGTAGATATAATTTTAAACTACAAACAGAAGAGATTTGGTCATTTGTTTCCGACTTATAACAAGTTCGTTACCATACATATTACAATAACTAGCTGTGCCAGCGACTTCGTTCGCGTGGATGACGAAACTTATCAATGAATGACGAACTTATTACTATTGATTGTAGCGTGATGAAAAGTATAGGGTACTATAACCTGCCCAGGAGTATGAAGAATAATTGTACCAAGTTTCGTTAAAATCCGTCGAGTAGTTTTTGTTTCTGTAAGGAACATACAGACAGACAGACAGACAGACAGACAAAAATTTTACTGATTGCATTTTTGGCATCAGTATCGATCACTAATCACCCCCTGATAGTTATTTTGAAAATATATTTCATGTACAGAATTGACCTTTCTACAGATTTATTATAAGTATAGATATTTATTTTATTTAGAGACATTACCATACATGTTACAGAGATTTAGATAATTTTAGTAAGTAATACTTACTTTATTGCATTTTTTTTAACTTTGAAATCGGTCTGTATTACATGTATTTGCAACTAGCTACTTCCTATATCTCCCGTAGAATTATCGAGACGAAAATATACGAATACTTCATCCAGTATGTCTATTCTGTAAATAATTTCGGTATCGAGCTTCACCTGAGTGACAATAAAGCTCACTTCAAAAGTGAACCTAATTAGCCTTGATTTAGAATTCAAATTCGAGAATACGTATTTGACATCTCACCGCGGATTCCGCTGTCGAGACATGAAAATAATGTTACAGAATAGCACTACAGGTTATAAACTATCTATGTACAAAATATAATTAAAATCCGATCATTACTTATTGCATAATAGAGTAACAAACATTCTCTTATCTCACAAACTTTTACACCTACAGTATTGGCAAGAAAAGGTATTTAACAACGAATATAGTTTCTACGAAGACCCCAAATGTTTTGTAGGAAGAATATTTAATATCCTAAGGACAATTTCTTACAAAAACTTGGGCCGTATATTATTATTTGTCGGTTGCATCGGGTCAGTTGTTTCGCTCGACAGCGCGGGGCTTCGAACTTCCGGAGTGAGAACCTCAAAGTGGGGAGACAAGCTGTTGTCACAGCTAATGTTAAGTTATTATATGGTAGGTTTTTACCTGCGAATTCGATTGCATTTACTAGTGTTGTGCATATAAAACCTTCCTTTATGATACGAAACACTAACACACATCAACACTATTTAAGTATTCTTTTATAATCTAACTAGCTGATCCCCGCGACTTCGTCCGCGTTAATTTCTGTTATTATGACAGCGATTAAGAAGTTTAAAAAAAAAGTATTTCTGCGTAAATGATAATTTTAGTTAATGGGTGAATTTCCCAGACGACTTTTTTTTTTGTCTTCGGTGAAATTAGTATTTGAAAATAGGAATATAGTTCTGAATTATTTTTTTTAGTATTCAATAGGTAGTTATTGGGTTGTGGCAAAAATATAATTTTCCTAGGACTATTACAAAGGTAGAAATAAAATACATAAACCTCTATTTTTCTCACATCGGTGCTGTCCCTCTACTTTTTTTACAAACAAAACAGCTTATACATTAATAAAAATAAGTAATATAAGTATATAACTTATTCTATTTCATAGAATATTAGTTTTGTTATTAATATATAGCATACTTTTTTACATAATTGACGATTATTATTACTGAGAGGCACAAACGTACTTGTCCTGAAAAAAATTCTCATATCGCTGGACAAAAGTAATTTAAACATAACTTTTCATCGACGAGTCGGACAGCGTCCACACCCCAATTGTATATCCCTCCTTGGTGTGTGCTAGTGGGCAATCAGGATGGAAGTGTGTCAAATCGCTGCATATGCCCACCAAAAACGTAAGTACGCCATTTCAGTTGCTCCCGGACAATTATTTTATATTATCGGTGGTTCCATTTTTCTAGTGTAATGAGTAGTTTTATTATAATTGTTTGGTTCTAACAGATGTAGTAAGTGAATTAGCTTCATAGTCTGTTATTAAATTTATCCTAGATATTATGCATTTTTTCTAATTTTCTAAAAAGTGTGTTATTTCTCACGTCGGTGTTCTCATATCGCTGTAATCGGTGGTCTTTATTACCACCGATGTGATAATTTACACCGAAATGATAAGAAAAAATCAATCGGTGTCTTATGTCTAATATCGGTGTTTTGATTCATGATCAACGCACAGTTTTGTCACATCGGTGGATTGCTTTATCATATCGGTGGATCATTTTATCATTTCGGTGAGTCTAAGATTTCTAAGAACTCAGTTCTCTTTGGACGTGATCTACCCATATAAGACCCTAAGTTCAGGTCTTCAGTTCTAAGTCACCCTTGTAAAAATGTATAGGTACCTACTATTTGCTTTTTGATGTTCAAAGGTGGATAGATTATCATATCGCTGGATATGTACATCATTTCGGTGGATATACTTATCATATCGGTGTACAGAAAAAATAGTCGGTGCCGGTTTTTCATATCGGTGGAAACCAAAATTCAAACTGAATTTACTCCTTAGTCTTAAATGATACGTTGATGATATTAAATTTGGGGATATTTGATATCCTAAAGATTACATAAAACCAGAAAAATATACAAAAAACTTACAATTGTAAAAGTTCACCGATATGATAAGAAAAACGGCATTTGTTGAAATTCACCCTAATATTATGTTGATAAAACCCTGTAGCATATAATTGGCAATAATGCATTAATTTCGACCAAATGATTACCTTAAAAAAGGTTATAGTGAGTCAATCTTAAAAGATAGACATATACTGTCGCAGACATTTTTTTAGATCATTTAAAGAGGAACAATTCTTTTATACATATATTTTGGGTAACTCGAACCGTTTACGCAGCGCACGCAACGGAAGCTTTCAAGTATGAATATTTTTCCCCGTTTTTGTGACATTTTTCACTGCTGCTTCGCTCCTATTGGTCGCAGCGTAATGTTATATATCCTAAAGCCTTCCTCGAAAAATGGACTATCTAACACAAAAAGATTTTTTCAATTCTAACCTGTAGTTCCTGAGATTAGCGCGTTCAACCAAACAAACAAACAAACAAACAAACTCTTCAGCTTTATAATATTAGTATAGATGTGTAGTTACAAAAATTACCTACGACTAAACTCACGGGCTTAATATCTTACATAATTTTTTTGTTAATGAGTTTGATTGAGGTTAGCTTATAAAGAAATATTGCGTTACAGACTACACAGCAAAGGTCAGATAGAAAGTGGCCGCGTATGAAAATGGTTAGCTGAATCCAGAAACACTAGAAGAATATCTAAACATAGCTTTTGAAAAAGAGTAGCCAAAAGAAGACAATGTTCAAAGTGATACTACTATTTATTGTAAAGTTTCTTCACATTTCGATTCACTAAGAAATGTCATAGAACACGTCATAATTGGTACAGTCACCTGTCAAACGGGAAACGTGAGTTAGCACACGATATCTAAGCGGCGAGAGGTTTACTTGGCGATACAGTTACTGTGCATGACGTAGGAAATCTGGCCGAGCAGAAGTGAGTATGTTAACTACTGCAAGTGGTGCGGGTTCGTACCCGATTTTGGGAATTATAACATAAGTTTAAGCCGAGTAGATATAGATAAAAAGTTTTATATTTTTTTAAATATCTGCATCTCGAGACTGCCTGTTTAAGTTTATGATTATTTTATGTTTTCCGCTGAAACCTCAGATTTTTTTCTCAAATAAAAGAAGCATAAATTGTGCTCCATAACTCCAGCTATCTACAAATTAGAATCTCATTAAATCGGTGAGGTAGTTCTAGAGATTAGCAACACGTTTAAATCTCTTCCATTTTTTTAATAGGTTTTTTTGTTCCTTATTATATTTTGAGCTCGTAAAACAAATATAACAGAGAACCTTCTCTTAAAAATTACAAAAACGACAATTCAAAACGTTCTAAAAATAACCAACAACAAGGTACTAAATAAAGCAACGTTGCCCGCCAAAGGTGAATGAATTTATCTAAATCTATCGATACTGTTATTATACATCTCACTAGAGTTACGTATGAAGCATTTGTCACGGCTCAGAGCCATCTAATAAACGGTTATCACGAGCTAGTCAACAGTAACGCCTAGCAGACAACTTCTTGTATAATTAGAATTAGAATTATTGAAGAAAAACAAAACACGGGGAATATGGGTTTGATGGGTACGATGTTACAAGGGCTTGCAAGACAAATTCATTTTCGTAGGAGGAAGGAAGGTGGTCTGTTTGGTGTTTTCGATTATAGGTCGAATATAGGAAAGAGCAATTATATTTTTTTTCTACCAGTTTAAAGATTAAGTTTAACAGCAAATAATAATTATAAAACACTAGCCTACCGACAGTCACCCTGTTAATTAATACTACAGAAATTAACTTAAAATTTTCGTAATTTCCTCGTCCTGAGAAATACGAACACAACAAAAAACAGTCAAATCGGTTCGTCGTCGACCCGTTTTTAAGTGGTGCTTTAACATACATTTTGTTAATTACTTTTTTTTAGATATAAATAGATTAAAAGTAAATAAATAATCCGTGCGTGGAATAAAACCTTTTTTTTATCTAAGCTAATCTCACCGAGACTTGAAATAAGTGTATAATTATGCGGCCATCTTACCTATCTCCCGCACTTTTAAACCAGAAACGAATCCAACACTTCGACAGACGTCACACATTAAATAAACACGTAAATCTAAAGAAATCGAAACAAACGCGATATTCTCATTTCTCTCAGACACACTCTTAGCAATTTAAAAGAGAGAAGCGATACAATATGTGACCTACATTGCGGAAACGAAAGACGGAAAGAAAGCCGTCGCACATCAATATATGAAATTAACTCTAAAACATATTAAACACTTATAGGACTGTAAAGGACCAGGAGATGTGAACTGTAAAATTAGGACCTAATTTGGTCCTTTTGTACCTCCTTCTAGAATTCGATTTTTTTCGCTGTAACTTTGCTAAGGTAACCTGCTCAAGTTCTCTACAAGTACAATATGAAAATAGTTTAAAGAAGAATAGAGTATAGGATAGTTACTACTATAATAGTGATAGTTTATGAATGTAGAACAGAGCGATTCCTGTCTTCTGGGACTAAAAGGACGAGCAAACTTTTCTGGGTCACGCAAAGGTACTGCTTCCAACTACAAATTCCCAATCAACTTGGTAATTTCATTGTTTTACAAGTCAAATTACACGAACAGTTAGTGAACATGAGATGGAAACCGAGCCTAAGGCAATCATCGAACCCAAGGCCCATGAAGAGACAAACCGCAGACAGTCACTTGTGATCATCTCGACCCCAATAACCATGGAATTAGCCCACATTCACCATCAACCGAGCGGAAAAGCATCGCAAATATATAACAAAACAATAATAACCGAAAAAATATATAGATCAGAGAAATCTTTTCATTAACTATTATAGGTATATAAATTTAATTTAAATTAAATAAAAATAAATAAGACTAACCTTGAATGATAGCCAGGATAACACAAGTACGTAGTACATCCATTTCGCTTCACACTTTATTTAAATTAACACTCGCGGCGTTTTTGTTAGGCGCGCTGTCATGGCGCGTGCTCAACTGCCGGGAAGCGACTGAGCAGGCGTCGGAACAACAGGTGCGTACGCGCAGCCCACCCCCCCTCCTCTCCCCGCAAAGCTTTCGCGCGCTGAATAACCAATTGCTAGCAGACGCTCCAGGGTATACCATACGTGTATAGAAAATCTAAAAATTGGGTTAGTAGTGTCAACAAGTTAGTAGGTTTTAACTTAGTATTCTAAACACGATTTACTTGGATTATATTTTATTGTTGATATGGTTATGTAGGCTGTTTATTGATAACGTTAGCTGCTAATGCAATTTCTTTGAATGGAAATTTTATCTACTTTTCGTGTTTGAACTTTTGTGCGTTTATGTCTTTTGTTTGTAAACGTAGCGATGAAGAAAATCTATATTTCTACGTGGTATTACGGTATGTACGTGGTGCGTTGTGTTCTTTACAGTTTAATTGTATTGTACCTACGTTAACTTGAGTGCCGTTAATGGCCATCTGCGCTGGTAGGTACGGTGGGGAAGGCTGAGTGATGGTCAAGTTACTGTCAAGTTTTTTTTTAGTAACCTTTTGAATGATAAATAAGGATTTAGTTTTCATCATCATTATCATCCACAGCCCTTGTCCTCCCACTGCTGGGAATAGGCCTCCCCTTTTTCGTGCTATATTCTACGGTCCTGTGCCAGCCTCATCCAGACTCGACCCGAGACTTTAATTATGTCGTCGACCCATCTTGCTCCCGGACGACCGACGCTTCTTTTGCCATGCCTTGGCCACCATTCTGTCACCGCCTTAGTCCACCTGCCGTCACTTCGTTTGGCCAAATGGCCTGCCCAGCTTCATTTCAGTCTCGTTATTGTGGTACCGACGTCTCGAACTTTGGTTCGTTTTCGGATATCCACAGGATTTAGTTTTAGTAGATCTAATTTAGATGCTCTGTTAAAACAAGCAGTTGAAAAAACGATGGTACAGCGACTTTGTTTCGGTGATTGGCAGGTACAGAATAATAATATAAAGACACAAATATATACATATACTAGCTGTACCAGCCCGCGTTGTAATGCAATTTTTTCTACCTAGCACCTGCCTACTACCTACCTACTACCACTTAGGGGTAAGAAAATAGATAATAGCCGATTCTCAGACCTACTGAATATGGATTCTCAGACATACTTAATTTCATAAAAATCGGTCAAGCCGTTTCGGAGGAGTATGGTAACTAACATTGTGACACGAGAATTTTATATATAACATTGTACAGTGTTCTAAATATCCTGATGCCTTTTAATATCTTGAGAAAAATGATTTCATTCTCCTTTTCCTGTAGGCACATAAGGTGTTAGGAAACCTTTCACCTTTTGAACCTAGCCTGACTGAATAGGCTGTGAAATCACAATAAAACAGAGAAACTAATAAATATTAAGAAAAAACAGTAATAAGTTATTTATTGCTTTAGGTTTAAATCATTTATTCTCATAAAGACAATAATAAGCCACTTACATGAGAACATATAGGAAACATTCAGTAAACATTTTATCGATAACCATTAACAAAGTATAACTAGTATGTATAGTATATAATATTATTATGAAAAAAGAAAAAAAATATATATATACTCACTCAGCAATTAAACTCTCAGTCATTTATTTATGTAAGTTAGTCAAGACAGTTTGCAAATATGTATTTGGATAGGCAAGATTTAAAAATGCCGAGCGAGCTAATACTTTTTAAATTTGTGGGTAGCTTGTTAAATAGTTGTGCTCCTTCATAATATATGTAAACATAACATAACATACCATCACGCCTGTATCCCCGAAGGGTTAGGCAGAGGTGTACCAATGTACACCCACAGTTCGCCGGTATGTTTAGGTCCCATGTAATAGGGGGCGAGCCTATTGCCACTAACCGGGCACAAATCCAAACTCCGACCTGCTACTGAGAATTTCATAGAAAAACCCAATAACACCTTGGTCGACTTGGGAATCGAACCCAAGACCTCTAGCGTAGCAGTCACGCTTAGCACCACTAGGCCAACGAGGCAGTTCATAATATAAATGTTATACTCTTTTTAGCATAATTAGTGCGTATTTTTGGCAAAACAAGTAGGCTTGACATGATGAGGCTTTACATGATTGTCAGTCTATAATTACGCGAGAATGATTATAAAATGACAACGTTAATAAAATTAATTATCATCCAGTGACAACAATATGACTAAACGGATAAGGTCACCACTGAGCTGCGGGTTCGATCCCCGAATGGGACAAAGTTTTATGTGTTTCACTAGCGCTAGGTGCCTTTTTTGCGTACCTACGATTTAAATAAATTAAAAATAAATACAAAAATAAATAACCGCTGGGGAAGAAAGGTTCTCGAGTGGCGACCACGAACCGGAAGACGCAGCGTTGGCAGGCCTCCCACCAGGTGGACCGACGATATCGTCAAAGTTGCGGGCACCCGGTGGATGCAATTGGCGAGTTGTCGTTCATTGTGGCTGTCTAGGGGGGAGGCCTTTGTTCAGCAGTGGACGTCTTCCGGCTGATGATGATGACAAAAATAAAAATAAATGTTTCATTTGATTTAAATGAAACCTACCGCTACACAAAGATTAAATAAATTAGAGCGGGAACAATTTACAAAAAATGCCCGGAATTTTCTGAGGCAATTCACTGAATAAAATTAAATATAGATGGACTTAGATAAAGAAATTATAATAATACCAAAACTTAGCTTCCATGAACCGGTTACCTCATTAACCTAGAAAATGCAGCGATGAAATTTCTTCAAAATAGAAACCAATTTCATAGCGAGAATCGATATCAAGATACTTTCTCGAGAGAATCGATTCGTCAGGCTTATGTAATTGGAGATCGTGGTTACCAATCGTTTATACCACTGTTATATTATAATTATTTTAGTGGACTATCATCACGCTAAGTCCTTAAGGTTGTAGGCAGAAGTCCTAAAGTTGCTTAGGAAACATTTTTATAACTTTGTGTCACAATAATAACTACTATTAGATAATAAATAAAATAAATGCGGACAACATCAGATACATTGCTCTGAACCCAAAGTAAGTAGCTGTAGTACTTGTGTTATGGAATTCAGAAACAACGAAGGTACCACAAACACCCAGACCCGGGACAATGTAGAAAAGTTGGTTTCTACATTGACCCGTCCGGGGATCGAACGCGGGACCTCAGAGCTAGCGACACCTTGAAACCGGTGCGTATGCCACTCGACCACGGAGGTCGTCTATTTAATTTTATTTTAAACTAGCTGTGCCTGCGACTTCGTTCGCGTGGATGACGAAACTTATCAATGAGTTTTTAACCGCAAAATTAAGTTTGTTTTTTCCGGGATAAAAACTACCCAGTGTGGTGCCGAGGATAATAAAGAATAATTATACCAAGTTTCATCGTAATCGAACCGGTAGTTTTTGCGTGATACCTGAACAAACAGACAGACAGACAGACAAAAATTTTTTTTTTCACCCTTTTGAGTTCGGTGTCGGTCTAGTAAAAGCCCCCGCCATTTATTTTTTTGATATTTTCAATGTACAGAATTTTCACTCGTACAGATTTATTATAAGTATAGATTAATTACACTTAAGGTACGCGTTAAAGGGGCATTACTTAATAGATTGATCCTACTACTGGTATTGGTATTTTAGTTTAAGTACCTGCGGCGATTGTGGATCGATGTCAAAAGTTCTTTTTTTTTCGTAAATATTTCAGAGCTGATCCCTTATAAATTTTGACAAAAAAAAATAGCTTTGTTGTTTTTTCATCAAAGCCGGATATTTTTCACTTTCGTGCAATCAATTATAATAACTAAAGAACTAAACCTTCTACAAATATAGGTACCTATACTTACCCAGATAAGAAACTCTCATTTCCATATATTTTTCCTTATCTAGGACACAAAACATTACTAATAAATCTGATAGCCATCTAAACAGCTCCTGTTAAATATAATTCCCCGCACGAGCCTTTGTGTGTATGATAAGATCGCTAGCATGTATCTCTAAGTAGGTGAAATACCGAACCATAGTCACTTACCCATAAGTAATATAATAATAATATTCCGGGACAACTCACACACGGTTATCTGATCCCAAGCTAAGCAGAGCTTGTGTTATGGTAACCAGACAACTGATAAACTTACATATATATTTCTAAATACATAGTATACATATTATAGATAAATTACAACCAGACACCAGAACAAATTTTAATGATTATGCTCATCACACAACATTTGTCCTGGGCGGGAATCGAACCCACGACCTCCGGTATAGCAGTCGGGGTCACTAACCACTAGACCAACAGGCCCGTCATAAGTGACTACAGTTCTTAACACTGGCCTAATGCCTTGCTGTACTAGTCCTCCATGTATTTTTAACACGCTTTTATTAGCTTCACTTGTATGTATGTATGTATGAATGTATGTATGTATGTATATATGTATGTATGTATGTATGTAACCGACTCCTTTGGACTCGATTTTGACCCACTTTAAACGGACAGATTTAATTCAAACTCTGTACACTTATCAAGAATCAGCGACAATATAATAATTTCATAGGTTTATCTCATTATCCTGATTAGGATCACCAGGATTAAATTAATAAAAAAAATCAATAAAAAATTTTTAGTCCACAAAGCAATACGTTTGAAATTCAGACAACACGTATTGCTGCTAGGAATAAAAAGTGAAAAATAAATATAGTTTAAAAAAACTAAAAAACACGCTTTTAAAGTACTTCTAACTAAAAAAGTGAAAAATAATTCCTGATGTAAGCTGAAATTGGTAATGAACAAAAAACACTAGTATTATTGTGAAAAAGCGTGGGGCGCTCTGTGCCATATTTTTCGTCTATCGAGCAACCCACGCTTATTCACAATAATACTAGTGTTTTTTGTTTTTTAAACTATATTTATTATACTAGCGGTGCCCCGCGGTTTTTCCCACGTAACTAGTCGTTAACGTTACCACTTATTCCTATGTCGGAAACGCACCCCATAAATTTAAGAACATGAAAAAAAAAAACTAACTATTAAAGTAGAAGTAATAGGTTCGAATTATGATTATGACAGAACTTATTGCTTTCTGTGTTTCTGTTAAATATAACATACCATCACGCCTGTATCCCCGAAGGGTTAGGCAGAGGTGTACCAATGTATGTACACCCACAGTTCGCCGGTATGTTTAGTTCCCATGTAATAGGGGGCGAGCCTATTGCTACTAACCGGGCACAAAAATCATTATGAAATGGTAAGCTTAAAATTAAATGTATGTAGGTATATGTAGAAAGGGCCTATAATATAATTAAGTATTTAAACGGCTTCTTGATGTAAAGCTAATAATATTCATATTTTTTTTAAATATTTATAATAATAGGCCTAATCCTGTCTCAATTAAGGTAATACCTCTACTGGTCATTGAACTGTTGAGTCACTACGACATTTTCATTATGTGAAAGATTCTTAAAATCAGGAAAACCCTACTAACTTACACTTGGCACAGTCCCAAACAAAACCAACTATCATTTTACTACCTAAGGCTATTTAAATAACGCCTTTAACCTAAAGACCTAAGGTTCATTTTCCTTATTAGTTTTTTTCGTGAACATCAGATTCCCTCAAAACACAATAACACACAGTTTTCATATTACTCGACCTAAATGTGGCAAGCACTTGATAATTTACAACATAATCAGTTGTAAATCTCTCCAACCATAAAAGGCTTTGGGAAACCGCTTGGATGACGTCCAAAGAATGGATTGACGTGATGTCGCAAACGTTTACGATAAATATACAGAACTAGCTGTTGCCCGTGGCTTCACCCGCGCGGGTGTCGGATCGTCATGTCCCTGCCCTGTTCCCAATTATTTGGGGTCGGCGCAATGCGTATTTTGTTTCCATTCATCTCTACTACTCGTCATCTCAGCATTTACTCGGTTCTTTCTTATATCATCTTTCACACAATTCTTCCATCTCTTTTTAGGTCTTACTCAGCTGTGTGGGTGTCTCATATCGCCACAAAAAGTAGCATTTCCATACAAACTGTCATCGCCTACTCCAACCTCTTACAGCCCTATTCTTGCATTAAAAGCAGCAGTAACCTATGTCCTTTCTCAGGCTCTAGACTATCACTTTACCAAATTTCACTTGAATCGAAACCGTAGTTTAGGCAGGCGTGATTGCGTTACATACGGGCAGACAGAATTACTATCGCACTTATTATATGATTAAGTTAAAACTTTCCACCAACTAGTACAGTTGAAAGGTAAGATATTATGAAGGTTTTAATTAAATGTAGACAGAATAACATTTATTATCGGTTTGAAAACAATTAATAGATACCTACATGTACTACGGTTTAATTTCACTCAACTAGCTTTTCTCCAAAAGCAAGTAACATAATTTTAAATAGCGTAACATTCTTCAAGAATTGGGGTAAGAAATACAAAGTGATATGTTAAAATCCTACTGGTAGTTTTTTTACTGTTAGTTACTGATAGTTTAGTAGTAAACTGCGATAAAATGCGTTTAAAAAGCAATTTTCTCTAGATAACGTTCACGTAAGCCTCAATATAAAATCATTATGAAATTGTAAGCTTAAAATTACATATAGATAGGTACCTATGTAGAAAGGGCCTATAATATAATTAAGTACTTAAACGGCTTCTTGATGTAAAGCTAATAATATTATTTTTTTTAATATTTATTATTTATTTAAATTGTGATCCAACAGACAAACCATGCCAAATAGTTTTGTAGGACATTGTACATTTATCTTATGATATAAAAATGAATCGCTGAATGTGTTGCTAAGCGCAAATCTCGAAAGCAGCTGAGCCGATTTCGCTAATTCTTTTTTAATAATATTCCTTGAAGTACGAGGATGGATCTCACGAAGAGAAAATTTAAAAAAAAATCGGCTTTTAGGCGGTACGAAGTTCGCCGGGTTAGCTAGTTAATAAATAAAATAAATCCAAACCAAGACGAGTTTAAAAACCAAAAGCGATCGTTTTTCTATTCGGTAATCACTGTACCAGCCAGAAACAAAAGAAAATTTAAGAAAACAACAAGTAGGTGTATCAGCCACACATTTAACTTGCGTCAGAGTATTCAAAACTAAACTGTGAACCCTAAAGATTGTTTCATACACATACACATCACACATACCATCACGCCTGTATCCCCGAAGGGTTAGGGCAGAGGTGTACCAATGTACACCCACAGTTCGCCGGTATGTTTTAGGTCCCATTTATAGGGGGCGAGGAGCCTATTGCCACTAACCGGGCACAAATCCAAACTCCGACCTGCTACTGAGAATTTCATAGAAAAACCCAATAACACCTTGGTCGACTTGGGAATCGAACCCAAGACCTCTAGCGTAGCAGTCGCGCTTAGCACCACTAGGCCAACGAGGCAGTTCATAAACATTAGAAATCTCTGAAGCCAAGTAAATTAAAATTTCAATTGGGTTTACGTATTTTATCCTGACGTCTGTTCCCATACAAAACCGTCAATATAATTAGGTACATTATATAAATGGAAATTTATAAGGATTCCTTGTACCTACTTACTTTATGATCGTAATGGAAAATTTTCTCAGTGGAAACGAAAAGTATTTTTGCGCTAGCAATTTCTCCATTTGTTTTTCGCGAATGTAATTTTCTAGATGATAAATGCGAGACTCTTGAGATTTAGTTTGTTTTCTTAAGTGTTTCTTTAATCTAGCCTTTTTAAAAGTATGTTAGGGCTTATAGTCTCACCGAATTCAGCTGTAAAAAAGTTAAGTAAGTAGAACAAACAACGATTGTATCATTTTATTTGGCCTTTGTCTATTTCAAATCAATTACATGTTTACATACATATCTTGTAATTTATATTAAGTATGGTTTATTAAGTATGTGTTTTAGTTTTAAATGAATATGTAAAGCGTTGTGTACCTTCGTCTTTTACCTTATAAAACAACACTTTTGATTTAGACATATTAAGTAAAAATGATGAATTGCTAATCGTTTCTGCCAGGCGCTTTGTAAGCAATGTTATAGGTCTCTCAAATAGGGCTAGACTCCACTATCTTAAAAATGAAAGAAACCTCTGTAAATTATTGTACAATTAGACATTATTATTACTTTTATTTATAGCTCATGTCGAACTGATATTATAATATCTGTAGACCCAGGTATTTCCAGTCTTAGTGACTTACGTTTTTTCATCAACTTTAAAGTCAGTTTTCATTTCTTGTTCCCTATAAATAAGGCTGTGCCTAACACTTATACTTTAAAGTGACTACCTGATTGGAATCTCAATTAGGGCGGCCATTTTGACGGTTCGTAATCGCAGGCAGTAGTGTTAGCTCCAAAAGTGTGGGCATTAGAAACTGATAGCTAGCTCTAAAAGGTTTCAGAAAATGATTGTTGATTGTGTCTTGTTACCCACTTTAAAGTAGAGTGTTATGTTGAAAGGAATGTGTTTGTCCGTCTGTTTAGAGGGAATTTGGGCTTGTACTTGTGTTATAAGGAAAAATATTGAGTACTTTTTCTTTGTCTAATTGTTTAGCTAGTGATGCGAAAGTTTTATTAGTAGAGTAGGTATGTTATTTGAGTAATGATTTTTTTGCTTCCTAATGTTTCGTGGTGGACTACCGAATGAATAGATTTATGTACACAAGGATGCAGGTTCAATTCCATTGTAGACCAAGTATCTACCAATATGGTTCTTTCAAAGTTTTATGTACTTTCAGCTTATTTATTCTATGAAACTATTGGCAAGTAGGTATGCAACAATGCAAGGTATGGTGAATTCTGAAGTCGCAATTTTTTCAGATAATTATTTAGGTATACACTCTAACGTTACTTACATTACGATATCTACCCTTTCGGTAATTAATATATAATTTGTAAAGGTACCAAACACAACACAACATCGGTACTTACGACAAAATTTTCCTCCCCTTTCCACATACATAAATAACAGCCGCAGTGCATCAGAGCGCAGTCTCCGACAACCGATCGATTGAGCGAATCTAGAACCGACCGACGCCCGGTTAGACTACCTATATGAACTATATCTAGATTTTAATGCAGGCTGAACGGACTTTTACGTAAGATGGGCAGGGAAAAAAAGTTTGACGGAGTGTAATTACAAATGGCGTTATGTAACAGGAATGATACGAAATTCAAATTTAAAAAATTGCGTTTTGTAGCTCGCGTAATTCGTAATTTGAAAAAAAAAATAAGAAAAAAGAAAACAAAGTCGGGTTTGTAACCTAGCGATGAACAAACCTTTAAAAGGATGACAATTGCCCATCACGCCATTAGGGACCATTTACCACACTACATGGTCAAACCAACTTATTTTTACGTTTCGCATAACTCTTATTCCAACGGCATAAGGTTTCTTTTAGAATAACTTGTATGCAAAACAAAAAGTGCAGTTGACAAATTGTACAAGAATACTGCTGCTTTACTAATCTAATCTTTATTACAATAGCATAAATAAGATATTTGTTTGTTTCCAAATGCATTATTAGAAATGGGTGCTTTTAAAAGCAATGCGATATGCAGTTGTTACAGCTCTTAACGTCTTTGATTTAAAGTTCATTTTGTATTGTACGATGAGAGTGATAACGTGGTAAACAGTTGCATATTGATTGGAATGCAAGGGGCACTTTTCGTTATCCTTTATAGTCTGATATTAGTTCATGACACCCTTTAGCGGAATGTAGACGAAAATGCAAGTACTAATACATTTAAAAGGGCTCAGAACTTTCTCATTTATGATCATGATACGAATATTAGCGCATTTTTGCATCTAGCTGACTGCAAGTTGCGATTCTCAGTTACATTTTTAGAATTGACGATCGCACTGGGTAATACATCATAAGTTTACCTTAAAAAGTATGAAAATTCGGTCCTATGGCGATTGAATGCGTAACTAGCGCCATCTCTTGAGTGAATAATCTAAGCCTCGCTCAAGTAGGTGCTTTGATATGGAAAATTTTAGTATATTCAAGAAATGCTTTTCTTTCGCGGTAATTACTTATCGTTATTTTTGTTTGTATTCCATTTCAAATCTTATTAAACGCCTTTTTTTTGTTATCACATGTTTGACTTTTTTTTTGTCGGTAACAATGTCGGTAATAACCTAATTAACTTTAGAGCTGTAACTTAAATAATATCGTGAATTTATATTTTTTAGTGTATGATATTTATTTATATCGACTTATTTTTTTATTTATTTTTTTGCGCTGCTCTAAGGTGCCTTGTAAAATAACAATAGCAACACATCTCTAGCTGTCAAACTAGATACGGTTATTTTTACGTAGGCGCTTCTAAGTAGATGGACCAATATCAGAAAACAGTTGATTTATTTTTAGATTTGGACTAGTGTTTTTGAGTGTATAATTTAAAACAATTCTTGAGTGCAAATTATAGTTTATTAATTCCTTGTACAGAAAAAAATGGACGTAGTTTTTTTGCTAATGTAGGAGTTATGTTTGTTGTGACAGCTAATTTTGCCGCTAATACCTAACTGTCAGAATGTAAAATTTTGGCAGCGGGACAGTAATTCTGTCATTATTCTTATACACATTGGTCTTTGTTGAACTTTTTTTTATCATACATTTCTTCTTTTGAATACAATAGATCAAAATAAGACCAAAAACCATACTAAAACACCGATGTATTTTAGAATCTTCAGGTAAAATGTTCTAGCGTGGTAGGGCGTGGCATTAAAAATGCATAGGTGAACTAGTATATATAGTACTCAATGCAGATGTCCTAGATAAGCGTCGGTTTTTCAGCGGACCAATCCCGAGCTGCCAACGCCTCGGGACTGCGGCCGGGCATGCGTACAACGAGTGACCTATGCGTAGAACGAAACGCGCATCCGGGCCGTCCGTCACAATCAATAACAAACACCCCGCGTCCCGCTTTACAGTATAAATTCCCGTCCCTCCGCGGCGAATTCACAGTCTTTCGAGAACCGAGCTCAAGACTACTCCACTCGTGAAAGGAAGCTCTTGGCAGCTCCCAGTGCTCAGATAAATCCAGCAGTGAAAAAAAGCCTTTGTTCCCCATGGCGTCTCAACCGTTCTTCGCGAATCTGATGAAGCAAATGGAAACCTGATCCGAAATGGACGGCGATGAGTTGCCGGAAGACCCCGCTAAGCAGTGGGAGATTCTTCTTTGCATCATCGCTTTTGAGGAGAAGACTAGCAGTCACAGGGGTGATGGGTCGCTGGAGAGCCTGCGGCACTACTGGACACACCATGGCATCAGGTAAGTGCGCAATAGAGTTAGGCACCATTTTCGTAGGGAGTTAGGGTGTTCTGAAAAATCAATACTAGTTTCGCGCAGGTCACCTAGGCTCCAGTCTACTAAATACTTATAAGTTAGTGGTGTGAGGGACAGGAGGCGAGCTATTGATTTTATTTCTTGTGCTGAGCTTTCGCGGATTTTCCTAAGTTAAAATTACGACTTCGTCAGGTGGCAAGTAATAAAAACTTTGCAATATTTTTAAAAATCTTTCATCTGCAGTTGGAAGTGGAAAATCAATTAAGATTCTACTTAGATATTTTTTATATATATTTTTAACTTTGGTTATGCTAAAATCAATAAACCAAAGTCTAGATTGAATAAATGTGACATGCCACTAGCGAATAGCACTAGCAAGCCATAGCAATTGTAAATTATGCTAAATAAATAAATTATGACTTGAATAATGTGTGTAAATCCAGTGCTGGGGAAACATCTCTACATAGAGACTAGGAAATGAAATATTAGTATATATTTTTAAATTGGCTTTATAATAATAGCCTTTTTTTTATTTACCAGAGACATCTTGGGAGAATGGTTAAAGGCCATGCAGAACAAGTACGATCGCAAGATGGGCACCGACGAATCATCCCTGAAAGCTGACGATATCTCTCTTCTGTGGCGAAAGAGAGGTAACGTCAAGTACAAAGCTGGGAGCTACAAGGACAGCCGTCAATGCTACACGAAGGCTGTGCTTTATGCTGAGAAAAAAGGCCCCATGTATCCGCTCGCTCTGGCAAATAGATCTGCCGCATCCACCAAGTTAAGGGATTTTAAGGTGCGTAAATTAATTTAAATTTTACAAAACTTATAATAATTATCTAATTTAAAATTAATTGTGTACTAATTATATATATTATTACAGGCAGCCCTAACAGATGTTAACCGAGCGCTGAGTAATGGGTATCCTACAGATTCACAACATAAGCTGTTTATACGCAGAGCTGACTGCTATATAGAGATGGCAAACCGTCAGGAAGCATCCGAGGCAATCAAAGTCGCACTTCGTCACAATGAGCGGGTGGGACTGTCTGGTCAATCGCTGAGTACGTGTCAAATCAATATATGATACAAAATTAATACTTTATAACCCTGGTACTTGTAACTAAATGCCTTCTTTTGTTTCACAGCCGATTTCCAACGAATGGTCGATGAGGTGAATGAGAAGATAAAAACGTATCGAAAGATTCCAATACCAGAGAACTACTCGTTGCCGCAGTTATATCTTGGGGAGAATCCTGAGTTTACGGGCGCTTCCCTCGCTGTTGATTTAAAGTAAGTATCAGTAGTTTATAGCTTTTTATCTAGCACTACGGGCAGCTACAGAGTATCAACACTACGGAGTAGTTTACAATCCTTTATAATTTAGGGTACAGGTTCCAGTTTGCTGCCTTCCAGAGTCCAGTCTCAACATCTAAGGACCACATGGCAACAATATTTAACTTTAATTTAATATTAAGTTTTCTATTTTAGTTATAAGTTGAAATAAACAAACATAGGTTGTCGTTTTATTACCCATTCCTACTGTATTTTAAGAACATTGTTTTTAATATTTTAACAGATTTTCAACCTGCTGGGGAGATAATACTGGCTGTTAAGATATTTGAAGGCAATGTTCTTAACATTTTTTTTTGTGTCAACCTCATTTCACGCACACTCTTTTAACCTTTAATGGAAGAGTATGTGTGGAAATTATAGGAGCAGAAGGCAGTACTTCAAGCAGACTGATTGGGGCAGCCATTTTGTATATTTTTAGGTATTTCTTCAAGCACGGAGCTTCATAAACTTATGCCATGTGGTCTTTGGGTTATTACTTTTAGATGCAGTTCCTCATTAGCCGTTTCTGATGCTATCAGTCTCTATAAATTTGTCTTTTTCTCTAGTATAGGTGTTGAGCAGATGGCTCTCAATTTTCCCGCCGAAGTAAATGGCTCCATTGTTTGTTGCGCAGTAAATTATGTTTGTTAGACATGTTGTTCGCTATCTCTCCAGTGTTTCATCCTACAGCCTTATTGCTTGCAATATTACATAGAGTTCTTTTTGTTTTAGATACAACGAGGACTGCGGCCGTCACGTCGTCGCCAACAGACCAGTGAAGCGAGGCGACGTGTTATTCGCCGAGTCACCGTTCGCAGCTGTCAAACTGAGCGACATACATCTCCCGGAGCCTAACTACTGCGACTTCTGCTGCACCAATGTTGAATCTGTAGTTGGGTAAGTGATAAAAACTGCTCCCAAACAGGTGGGGAAGCAGGTGACTGCAGTTACCTGGTCGTCGAGATAGTTTAGGTGGAGAATCACAGATGGCGCTGTTTTCAGTTTTGGAAGGTAAGTGTAAATTCATTGACAGGTGATCTTTCCCGCTGGTGGTGCTGAAGGAGACACGGCGTTTAAGTCCTAGCCTATATCGCTTTATTAACGGATTTAAAAAGGGGCAATCAATTCGTAAAGTGTGTATTTTTACACGACAGCCCAAAAAAAGGAGTGTTATATTTTTAGGGTTGTTTGTGAGTCTCTTTAACCCACCATAACTTCTGAACGTCTGAACTGATTTTGATGTGTTTGGTAACGTTAGAATCCTTGAATTATCGCGGGTAACATAGGCTGGTGTTTTTATTGAAAATAGCAATAGGGTAGCCAGGATTCAGGAATGAAAACCAAGATGTTTTTTTTTACTGTAAATTCATTCTGTATGAGCAAAGTACTCACTGATAATATTCTATTTGCCTATGTTCGAAACCACTGGTCGGATCGCAAGCATTCTTTTACATATTTTCTTTAACAAATGAAGGATCAACTCAGTTTCCAAATAAAATATGCAGGATGATTCGAATATAAGCAGATTTATTAATACGATTCAACCGTACAGTTCAACTCGTGGTTAGCAAGTGCGGTGACAGAGATGACCGCCGACAAGTAACGTCAAGTGTCAATGTCGCACCGACGTTGACACCTTACAATCGATAAATAAATAATTAATCGATTATATTACTGGCGTATACATAAAAAAATAAAGAAATTAACATAGTACATTATATCGATTCTTACACAAACTAAAGTAATTTTAGCCCAATTTCTTAAGATATGGATGGTGCAGAGTGTGATAAACTGAGAGAGAAAAAGATCAATTAATTATTGATTTATTAAATAATTATTAATTAGCAATTAACTTGATATGAAACTGCATTGTAATACCTATTTGTACAGACTTAATGTGTGCTTCGTAAAGATGAAAGTAATGAGTGATGTATGTGTGTTTGTTACTCAACCCTAAAATCTAGTAATGTCGTGCAAACATCAATTAATATAATAGGGAAAATTTAAAACTTGTAAGAAGTGCTGCGGGTTCAATCCCCGCATTTGACGAAGTGCGGGTTCGACACCCGCATGGGAAAACTTTGTATGGCCATCAACTTTTAAGTATAGGTATTATTTGTGTATGTGATTTGAATGTTTGAGAATATTCCGAACATAAATACTAAATCATAACCCCACAGTACGGGAGTTGTTGAGTGATAAACATTTAAGTGATAAAGGAAATGGGATCGATTCCCCGTAGAAAAAAGTATGTGAAACTGCATTGTATAACCTATTTGTACAGACTTAATGTGTGCTTCGTAAAGATGAAAGTAATGAGTGATTTATGTGTGTTTGTTACTCAACCCTAAGATCTAGTAATGTCGTGCAAACATCAAATATAATAGCGAAAAATTAAAAACTTGTAAGAAGTGCTGCGGGTTCGACACCCGCATGGGAAACCGTTTGTACGACCCACAAATTTTAAGACGATTAGATGTAATTCGTGTATGTGATTTGAATGTGTGAATATTGCAAAAAAATAAGGATATAATCATGATGGGAGTTTTTCTTTAACATAACGACAAACATTTTTGTGATGAAAATAAGGGGTTCGATTCCCCGTAGAAAAACCAATTGTGTTATTTGAGTGGGTTCAATCCCCACAGGAAAAATATTTGTGATGTTTTAGTATGTTTGTATGTAGGTTCTGTCTATTTTGGGATCAGATGACCGTGTGTGAGTTGTCCACAGATATTATGACTATTTTACAAATTAATAAATGTATTTGACGACCTCCGTGGTCGAGTGGCATGAGCACCGGTTTCAAGGTGTCGCTAGCTCTGAGGTCCCGGGTTCGATCCCCGGACGGGTCAATGCAGAATCCAACTTTTCTACATTGTCCCGGGTCTGGGTGTTTGTGGTACCTTCGTTGTTTCTGAATTCCATAACACAAGTGCTTTAGCAACTTACTTTGGGTTCAGAGCAATGTATGTGATGTTGTCCGCATTTATTATTAATTATTATTTCTTTATTTATGAATGTTTCGCGCTAATTCCCGTTAACTAATATTACTGTATACATTCAGCGTGATATTTTAAAAGTTAGGGTTCGATCCCTGCATAGCACAATCATTTGATTGGTGCGTGTGGTTTGAAAGTGTTTTAAGTCACCACGCCGAAGTACTGCGGGTTTGATTCCCGCGAAAGATATTTTTTTGTGATGTTTACAAATTGTATTATAAATCTGAGTGCTCTATGAGTTTGTGATTTGATTGTGTGACAAATAGGAAGAGTAACTAGCAGTGTGCGAAGTGCTGTACGTTTAATTCTCGTATCGAATATATTTTGCGATACGTACAATTTTTATTCTAACATAACATACCATCACGCCTGTATCTCCGAAGGGTTAGGCAGAGGTGTACCAATGTACACCCACAGTTCGCCGGTATGTTTAGGTCCCATGTAATAGGGGGCGAGCCTATTGCCACTAACCGGGCACAAATCCAAACTCCGACCTGCTACTGAGATTTTCATAGAAAAACCCAATAACACCTTGGTCGACTTGGGAATCGAACCCAAGACCTATAGCGTAGCAGTCGCGCTTTGCGCCACTAGGCCAACGAGGCAGTTTTTATTCTAAGTCTGGGTATTCTACTTGTATGTGATATGAATGTGTGATAAGTAGAATGATTATATAAATCTTAGCTTGTCAAAGGTATTGAGCTGCGATTTACATTTCCACGTTAAACATGATCGCCGTTAAGCAACATTTATGTAATTCAATAAATGGGTTCGATCCCTGCTTTGGACATATATTTAACTGGTGAACTTAGTTTCATTTAATTTATACAACAGGTTAGTGTGATTGAAATGTTTGTGAAAACCCACAAGGCAGACAATAATCTTGCAGAAATAATAAATAGGAATGACTGTTCAAATAGCAGAGTGGCGTAAATCACCCGTCTAAAGTGCTGCGGGTTTGATCCCCGCATAGGATATTTTTTTGTGATACTTACAAATTGTATTGTAAGTCTGGGTGTTCTACTTGTATATTATGATATGAATGTGTGATACCTAAGTAGAATGAATACATAAAATTAGCTTGTCAAAGGTATTTAGATGAGATTTACATTTCCACGTTAAACATGATCGCCGTTAAGCAACATTTATGTAATTCAATAAATGGGTTCGATCCCTGCTTTGGACATATATTTAACTGGTGAACTTAGTTTCATATGTTTATAGATAAAATTAGTGTGATGGAAATGTTTGAGAAAAACCCACAAGGCAGACAATAATCTTGCAGAAATAATGAATATAAATGACTGTTCAAATAGCAGAGTGGCGTAAATCACCCGTCTAAATTGCTGCGGGTTTGATCCCCGCATAGGATATTTTTTTGTGATACTTACAAATTATATTCTAAATCTGAGTGTTCTATGAGTTTGGGATTTGAATGAGTAACTAGCAGAAGGCTAAGTACTGCGGGTTTGATTCCCGCATAGGATTTTTTTTTATGATACTTACAAATTGTATTGTAAGTCTGAGTGTTTTTTGACCTACTCAAAATGTGCTATGTGCTTTCCTTGTTTGGTGAATAGAAAGAGTAACCAGCAGTGTGCGAAGTGCTGTGGGTTTGATTCCCGCATAGCATTTTTTTTTATGATACTTACAAATTGTATTGTAAGTCTGAGTGTTTTTGAGTAGGTATGTGCTTTCCTTGTTTGGTGAATAGAAAGAGTAACCAGCAGTGTGCGACGTACTGCGGGTTTGATTCCCGCATAGGATTTTTTTTTATGATACTTACAAATTGTATTGTAAGTCTGAGTGTTTTTTTAGGTAGGTATGTGCTTTCCTTGTTTGGTGAATAGAAAGAGTAACCAGCAGTTTGCGAAGTGCTGCGGGTTTGATTCCCGCAAAGGATATTTTTTTGTGATACTTACAAATTGTATTCTAAGTCTGAGTGTTCTATGCGTTTGTGATTTGAATGTGTGACAAATAGGAAGAGTAACTAGCAGTGTGCGAAGTGCTGTGGGTTTGATCCCTGCATAGTATACTTTGTGCTTCTCACAAAGTTGTATTCTAAGTCTGGGCGTCTATGTGTATTGTATTGGAATGTGTGATAAATAGGATGAGTAACTAGCAGAAGGCGAAGTACTGTACTGTACTAGACCCAGTCAGGGTCACTAACCACTAGACCAACAGGCCAGTCAAATATGAGATTTGAAAGTATGTGAATCCGCGCGACATGAGACTTAAGTTTCATAGTAAGGGGGCGGTACTGTGAAGTTGCCAAGTATGTGATAAGTACAACAAGGAGTGAAGTCTTCAAGTCTTCAGAATGTTTGAAATATAACGAAGTTGTAAAAATTTTAGTTTTCAGTTAGATAGGTTCGATCTAATAGGAAATACCGGCGAACTGTGGGTGTACATTGGCACACCTCTGCCTAACCCTTCGGGGATACAGGCGTGATGTTATGTTATGTTAATAGGAAATACATAAGTGTGGTCCAAATATGGGTTCAATCCCCTCAACGAACAAACAGTTGTAAGATTTAGAAATGGGTTCCATTCTTACATAGGACAAACATTTCACTTGTTTAGTTTGTGTGTGTGATATTAATGTTTGATAAATAGAATGATTTCTGAAGTTTTAAAATTAGGTTGTAATAGTTTTGTAACTTTTGTTACTTTATTAACTGGGGTTGCGTGTGTGTACAGAGAGAAATAATACGTCTGCGAATAACTTATTTAAATTTATTAATTACGACTGTTAATTACGACTGATTACAATATATGTGACTGTGGTGCGGTATACAAAGCGACCACGGGACAACTGAGGTTCACAGCACACTACAGTACCGATAACTCAAAACATTGTGTCAGCATTCCCGCAACAATAGGTATTAGGATGCAACTTTCATTTATCAAATTAAAGGTGACCGGTATATTAAATTAATATGTGTGTATTTAAACAGGTTGGACACTGCATACGTCAAAAATTTGTGTTACCCAGATGTAAATAAGTTCAATTCCAGAATAGGATAATAATGCGTGTAATCCAAAAATGGAAATCACATAGAGCAAACACATTCTGCGTCATCAGCAATGAGTTTTTATCCCCACGTAGGTCAAAAATATATATGATCCAAAATGGCTTCGAGCGATACCTATAGGACAAATGTTTCTAATATTTAGAAATAGGTTTAGTTTACAATTGCTATTGATCCGATCCCCGAAAAGGACATATATTTTTGCTATTCACGAAAGACTTCTAATGCCTCATAGGACTAAGATTTGCGACTATTGTGGTGACGTTCTTCGAAACGTGAGCTAGTCCACCGGAATTGATCCGGCTATATCGACTCCATAAACTGTAAGTACAAATTAGAACGAGATTAAGGGTAGGTAAATAGGTTGTGTGTTCGGATAGGCAGTTGTAGAACCAGCAGAAATAAAGAAGGCTCTTCAAAAAACTGCAAGTATTTCCTTGTCGCGTGATACTTGGGCCAATTCGACCGTTTGGAACATACGAGGCCAATAAAAAGTCATTGGGCTTGTCGCATTGGTCTTCATTATTAGTTCGAGACTGGCTAATTTAATAGCTTGTGTTAAAAATAACTCTTTAAATAATAAAGCTTCTACGGATCCAACCTTTATGAAACGTATAATAACTGGCGACGAGACATGGGTTTATGAGTACGACATGCAAACAAGCCAACAGTCTTCAGAATGGCGTCTCGAAAACGAGCCGAAACCCAAAAAAAACGCGGCAAAGTAAAAATCGCCGAGAACTCAAAACTATGACCAACAAAAAGTGTAGTTTAAAACAAATTAAATGACAGATCCCGCTCAAACTTTGCGCGCTAAATCAGTACAGTGCTACCAATATGCAGTAAAAAAATTAGAACGACCTCTTTTACGCGGGTCTTTTTATTGACATATTCCCGATACTTTTTACACAGAGTAGTATGTATGTATGTTTGCTTATTTCATACTAAGACATCGATTTCCTCACTTCATACTAAGTTTCATCAAAATCCGTTTGGCCCACTGCATAACAGACAGACAGACAGAGTCACTTTCGCAATTACATCATTAGTATTGATAAATAAACTACGCGAATGATATAAACTACCAGAGCGCGATGTAATGCGGGTTCAAATCCCGCGTAATACTGTCGCGTGAACCAATAACGTTTGTTCTCAGTCTAGGATAGCCGAATGATATAAACTACCAGAGCGCGATGTAATGCGGGTTCAAATCCTGCGTAATACTGTCGCGTGAACCAATAACGTTTGTTCTTAGTCTAGGTGTGTATCTGTATGAGATTTGAATGATTTTGAAACCCCTTGCGTTTTATTTTATTATTTTTCTCATTTTTTACGCGCGGTTCATATCCGCGTAAGATCGATACTGAAGTAAATTGGTTTGTTTTAATAAATAAAGGTGTTTCGATCATGTTCCGGTTTCGACTACTGGAATAAGTGCAAGTGTTGTACTTATTTTGTATAGATTTTGATTGTAGTTGAGATATGATACTTTTACAAGCATTAATAAAACGAAACAACCCTATCGAGTTTGGGCTCGTTTTAATCGTCTTGACGAGGACTTTTCATTTACACGATTTACGATGATTTCGCAATAAAGTATTGTTTTCGTAAATGTATTTCTTAATAAATGTTTCCTGATCGTCGTATCTGTTACGCACAGATGCGACAAATGTTCTAGAGCGGTGTTCTGCAGTGAATCCTGCCTGCAGCTCTGTAACGAAACCTACCACCGCTGGGAGTGCCCCGGCGTAAGAGCCAACATTTTCAACGTAATCGGCATCTCACACCTAGCACTAAGGTATTGTATACTAACATTATAAGAAAAAGTTTATTCCTTTAACGAATTGAAAATAAAATAGTTCGCCTGCTTTGTCCTTACTCAGCAAGTTAACCAAACATCGGGGGAATTGTCCCGGAACTAGAAAAGATCTAACGACAGTGTTTGGTATACCGCACCTCGCTCTTCGGTACGTCCAAATCATTTTTGCAAGTTAACATTTTCTTTTTTAACCGACTTCAAAAAAGACGAGATTCTAATTGTCGGACTCGGAAACTTCTTTTTTTCGTATGTTCCCCGATTACTCAAAGTCGGTTGAACCGAATTGGATTGGTTTTTTTTGTTTGAAAGGGTATATTTCCCGGGTGGTCCCATGGTCATCAGGTCAGGATCTGATGATGGGATCCCAGGGAAATTGAGGGCAAAGCAAAATTTTGATAGGCACGTGATTCTCATCTAATTTGCAATGATTATCACTATCACTTTGAAGTCGGTTTTTTTGCATATTTGTGTCATCAATCGTTCGTATTGATATTGTCTGATATGTTTTTTTATTTTACGTGGGTTTAAGTTGTTGAATTGGGTATTTGACAATATTTTTATTTCCTATTCAACTTTATATTAAAAACTTAAATGTAAAAATGATATAACAACTACTTTTATATTGAGCTAGTTCTAAGCTATGCACAGACACAGCTTAGTAAAGTTTTAATGTAAATTTTAAAATATCCTTACTTTTAAACGACTGCCATGTAAAAATGGTCATTGAATATTAATAATCATTATTTGCCAAAAACCTTCATTTACCAACGGATAAATGTCGACAATATGTCGTCTACTAACTTTGGAAGAAAAAAAAAATATAATAGTTTTCTTAATCGTGTACTTTTTGAAGATATTTCGTAGTCTTGCTTAAAATTACGACTACTGTTAGAAATACTCGCAACAAATTTTGTCAGTTTGCAAATACCCAATTTCAGAAGTTTTGCTTTTTATGTGTTTTGATGTTACTCCCCCCAAAGAATTAGTATAAATGCGAGATTTTTTTACAGGGTTCTGATACAGTACGCCAATAAAGGCTTCCCTGAGTTGCCCGCGTGGGCAGGGTCACCGACCTCGGCTGCCGAGCTGTTTGCCTGCTACAAGAAAGCCGGCAAGATAGAATCCTTCAAGAAGGAGTTTAGCCCTTTTTATTCCATGTTTCATTTATCATCGAATGTCGATTGGGCTCCTGTTACAGACAACATTCAGTATGCGCTGGTGAGAAAAAAAACCCCTTTTTCCATTTTTCTTTAGAACTATTTCAATTATTTACTATATTTTGACGACCTCCGTGGTCGAGTGGCGTACGCACTGGTTTTCAAGGTGTCGCCAGCTCTGAGGTCCCGGGTTCGATCCCCGGACGGGTCAATGTAGAAAACCACTTTTCTACATTGTCCCGGGTCTGGGTGTTTGTGGTACCTTCGTTGTTTCTGAATTCCATAACACAAGTGCTTTAGCAACTTACTTTGGGTTCAGAGCAATGTATGTGATGTTGTCCGCATTTATTTATTTATTATCATTTATTTGAAAATCCCATTGGTTTGTGGTAAGAGAATGAATGGGACTATTTTAGAACACGTGTCCCATTTGGATCACGTTGGCAATTGTTCGAGTAGCTGACATGTGTCTCCGTTGGCCGTTACGCTGCGCGCCTTTGCGACGTCATTGCTATTTGTTGCGAATATATAATGCCACGCAATAGTGATGTTACCTAATACTTAGCTAGGGTCATGTGTTTTGTGTTGTTTGAAGAATTTTTGGAGGTTATTTAGTTGTAAATTTCACTTGATCTTAACCGAAATTTAAGGCCTCAATTCAAAGGAAAAAAGGTCAACCAAATAGCCTTGGAAAATTAATCAGTTGTTTTTTTTTAATAAGCTTGTATTGAACATCGCCCATTATTTCTAGACGGCCACCATGCTTACACTATACCTGGAGACATACACATCGTTTTTCGACTTCTTTACCGAGAAGGTCCGTTACGCGTTGCCTCCCGAAGAAGTGAAGCTACTGGCTTGTGCTTTGATATTTCGCACTTTAGGCCAACTCGTCGTTAATGCCCACACGGTGTTAGATATTAATACGACGCAGCAGTCCGAAATTTTTCGTGAGTACATTATGTTATTAAAAATAAATTAGTTAATTTGTATTATTCAATAGATGACGGGCCTGTTGGTCTAGTGGTTAGTGACCCTGACTGCTATACCGGAGGTCGTGGGTTCGATTCCCACCCAGGACAAATGTTTGTGTGATGAGCACGATCATTTGTTCTGGTTGTCTGGGTGTAATTTATCTATAATATGTATGTATTTAGAAATATATAAGTATGTTTATCAGTTGTCATTATGCATCATTCAATTCAACGGCCATCGGTTTTCAAGGGGATGCAAGCTCTGAGGTCTTGGGTTCAATCCCCAGACGAGTCACGGTCTGGGTGTTTGTGATGCCTTCGTTGTCTCTTTTTCCATAAAACAAATGTAAACATGGTTCACAGCAATGCAAAGATAAAAAAAAAACCAAGGTCACGGGAGAGGGTGAAATCCGGAAGTTGTGATAATGAATACATTTTTGAGTTTTTTTTTTTTCAGAAATGTAATAGATTTTAATACCTGTTTTGTTTTTAGCTGGAGACTTTCCGGACTGCTACAGTAAAGTTGGCACTGCGATTTATCCTGCCGCTAGCATGATGAATCATTCTTGTGACCCTAATATTATTAATTTGTAAGTATATATTTTAATATTTTTAAAATCGCATCTATTCAAAAATTTTTTTTTTGCATTAACTCAAAAAAAGTTCTAATTTTGTTCTTCCTTTTTTGTGTATGTATGTTTGTCCAATAACTTCTCTGATATTTATAACTTTGTCATAAATATTCTTCTTTTTGCATACATTTACTTTAACTTAAAGACGTTAGTCAACTTTCATCGAACAAGTTTGACGACCTCCGTGGTCGAGTGGCGTACGCACCGGTTTTCAAGGTGTCGCCAGCTCTGAGGTCCCGGGTTCGATCCCCGGACGGGTCGATGTAGAAAACCACTTTTCTACATTGTCCCGTATCTGGGTGTTTGTGGTACCTTCGTTGTTTCAACTTACTTTGGGTTCAGAGCAATGTATGTGATGTTGTCCGCATTTATTATTTATTTTTTTTTAAGTAATTTTCAAGATGACCTAAATATGTAACATATTTTTTTGCCAACAGGTTTTATAAAAATCAACTGTACGTCAAAGGAAACAAAGAGATCCCCGAAGGAGCTGAAGTGTTCAACTCCTACGGGCCTCACTACGCTAGACAGGCTCTCCATATAAGAAACGAGAAACTGGCAACGCAGTATGGTTTCGACTGCGATTGCCAAGCCTGTTGCGATGAATCGAGGAACGATTTCACGGTATGTAGATAACATTTTGGACTTGTTTGTTGAGTGTTAGGATAGCCGTGGGGTATAAGTCGTCGCGTTGAAACGACGTGTCGCGGGCTCGATCCCCGCAAGATACATTAATTTGTGTGTTCCATGATGTAATTTTGTGTTTTCAATATTTCTGAAAGTCTTGTCTATACTAAAGCCAATATGGAAAGAGAATTAAACGTTATTACTAATTACGCAATTATCAACTTTGACAACATGTGTTTAAGTTCATTTTAGAATGATAAATATTACCGAAAAGGGCCTAAAAGTAATTTGAATGTGATGGAAACTGAACTGTTAGTCATTGAATTAAGGTTAATAATCCCAAAGCACGTTCATTATTTCTTTAAAGTGGCTGATGTATAGTTGTAACCTCCAAAGGTGGATAGAAATTGTAATGTGTTTAGCCATGAAATTGTAATGGAATTTAGCTTTTGTAATAATAACTGCATTCCCATGATGTCCTCGTTCCCGATGACTTCTCAGGATTTTAAATATCCTTATTGTTGATTTTGACTTGCCATGGCTAGTGGTAAGTGACCCTGACTGGGTTCAATTCCCACCGAGGACATTCTTCTTGTCATACGTCACCTAAGATATTAGCCTCCTGGTAAGAACGCGTGCCACTAGTGCACGAATGACTTCCCGTTGCAACCAGGGTTTAAAATCATTATCACCTTGCTATCAGAACTTAGTATTAAATTCTCCAACAGTCACTGTTCGTGGCATTCGCGTGCCCCTCCTGCAAGGGCCCAGTAACTTGGTCCGCGGGTAAGAACTCGTGCCATCAGTGCACGAATGACTTCCCGTTGCAACGAGCGCAGTCGACCGCCGACACGGCCAACGCTCTGCTTGAAAACGGTATGTTTTTATATATTCTAGTTATTTTGTCCATTTTGAAACGTTCGTTGCTGTACTGAAAAATACTGATTTTTTTACTCTTTTTTTGAGAGATGAGAGAGATGTTTTTTTTCACAATAGGTACGAAAACCCAAAACTATTTTTTATAAATTGTTTTTTCCGTAATTGGTACGTAATTTGGTACTGTAAGTCCGAATTTTATCTGAAATTAGAAATTTTTTAGATTCGCTGTTTCAGGTTAAAAACAGTTAAATTTTTTTGGACGGCAACGAACGGTTAATACACTAATAGGTACAACAATGAAGAGTTTTTCTTTTCAATATTAACATTTGCATTTTGATTTCAACTTGACATTTTATTCATATTATTTTCGGGCAGATCCACAACAGACAAGCATAATTGTATCACACAGAACAGTCTTGTAGTCTTTTTACTAATATAGGTTGTGTAAGGTTTCTTCAGAACATATAAGAGGTAGATAAAATTATAGGAGAACGTACAGAGAATAGGAGAATTATCATCTGCCTAGCCTTTTTCCCAAGCTATGTTGGGGTCGGCTACCAGTCTTACCGGATTCAGATGAATACCAAATTTTACATGGAGCGACTGCCTATCTGACCTCCACAACCCATTTTACTGGGAAACCCAGTATCCCATAGTAAGACAGGTTGTCAGAATTTACTTAACGACTGCCAAAGATGTACGTATGACAGTCGGACCTACGGCTTAACGTGCTTTCCGAAACACGAAGAATAGGACAACTATAGGGTTTTAATATCTTTAAACTCACATCAAAATCGTCCAGTTACATTTTCTAGACGAAAACTTAGAAATTTAAAACACCTGCCTGAAAATTCCCCACTGCTAGACAAAGGCCTCTCCTCATACAGAGAAGAAACTATCACCTCACCAAATGCCAATTAACAAAATCAGAAAGTTTTTTGAATCCTACATAAATTCACAACATATTTTTTCGATATTCCCAAATGTACTACATAACTCATGAACAAATTTCATTGCTACATATTCTGTGTATAATATTTAACTAGCTAGTTCAATTGAAGGATAATTCCTACAACTGAATTAGAGAGTGCCGTCTCAAACACGGTGAATGTGGATAACGCTCATTTGTACCGGCGGATCCGACCACAAAATTCTATCAAAAACATTTTAGGAACATAAAATATACAATTGGCAAAACCAGAACCGCACGGCACGCAACGCTATTCTCCAAAATTATTATTTTTAAAGTTATTTTATTTTCGATGTTAGTATTTAATTTGGAAGAGAAATTCGAAAATTCGTTGGTGCCATTTCGTACAAATGAGGTTGATATCTCGAAGTTTTTTGTCTTAAGTCTACAATCATCGTGTTAGTTATATAAATGATTGTGTTTTGGCGGTTGCCGGGCCCATTCTATCCCCTCTTATATGTTCTGTGTTAGTTAAATGCAAGCGATGCGGTTTGGAAGTCGAGGCGGCTATCGTAAACTATACCTTCAACACAGCTGTACATAACAAGTCGTCAGGTATGGTACTAATATTATTACATGAATGTATTTCCCAATTCCTGTTGCAACTGCTGTGTTGACCGCTCACCATCGTACCAAGGTACCGAGGTACCGAGTCTCGAGGTAGAAACAGCACTAAGCTACCTAGATTGAGTACTTATAGTCCTTTACCTGCGCTAGTCAAATTCAGGATTTGAATGAAAGTCGGCTTAAAACGGCATTGCTTATGTACTCTTTCTATATTAGGAATAGTATAGTGGTTATTCCTTTGTTTATTTTTCTTTGTTCAGTTGTTTTGTAGATCCTTGAAGTGACTTAGGCTGTTTAGTATTTCCGTTTGTATTTTGCATTTATTTGATGTTGGTACTTGTGAGTGGCGAGGAGCGCTTGTTAGTTACATTGTTCAAATGTCCTAGTCCATCGCTTCTGTAGGTAGAAGCATTTGTCTACACTCCTATCCGATGTATGATCTGATTTATGGTGACTACAGCCGCCGGAAAAATCGAAAAATAAATTATTTAAATTAATTTCATCGGATATTCTTTAACTAAATAGCTAAAGTACGGCGTCAGTATACACCATAGCTCAAGAACACTAAATACTAATTGGACTTAAATATACAAAATATCGTTAAGTCAATTTGAATTACAAAATAATAGTTCAAAAAAATAATTTCAGAAAAAAATAATTATGTAGTTTAACTTCTGCAGAAAGTACGATGATTGCAAAATGTTAAAAAAATCTAGTTTTTATTTTTATCTATTACTAGCTGTGCCCCGCGGTTTCACCCGCGTGAATGACAATTCATACACTATGTTTATAAATTGTAGCCTCTGTGTTATTCCGATGTATATATAGGCTACATTATTGTAAAGTTTCATTAAAATCCATTCAGTAGTTTTTGCGTGAAAGAGTAACAAACATCCAAACAAACTTTCACATTTATAATATTAGTAAGGATAATAATTGGTTAAGACAAATTCTGCAGCAAAACCGCAAACAACTTATTGAAAATTAATTTTTTTTTTAATATTTACTAACAAACAAAGACATCAAAATTTATTCAAAATTTTCGGAGTGTAGCTTCCCACAACTTCGAAGTACAACTTCTAATACGAAGTTATTCCTATAGCTTTAAGAGCCTCTACACCCGAGCAGCGTTGCGAGCTCATGCTCCGCGCCTACCGTCTCATGCAGCAAGTGTTGTACCGCCATCACAACGTGCTGCGCAAGACCGTCGACGAATTGGCGCGCTTGTATGCGTCCAAAGGTAAGGAGCAATCTTACCCTTTAAGTTATAAACTTTAAAAAACCCCTAATTGTTATATTATACATGCTGTAGCGCACAGCTCCGATCGCTTGGGTATCCACCACCTTCATACCTAATTTTATCTAAATTGGTCCTGCCTTGGTCCTGGTATTTTGATATATAATTTACAGACTTAAAATGCTCTATATATATGATAAATATCTCATCATCTTTTAAGAATATTCAGTAATAGATCAACCTGTTTTGTGGGTCGTCCAAAACCTTTAGAAATTTGTCACTCTCGTTAAGGTTTATAGCTCGAAACAATCTCAAAAATACCCCCTAACTCATCAAAACAAACTCTCTCAAACAGCTATTAAGTATGAACTTGTTCCACAGGCGACTACTCCCGTGCCATCGAGTTGATCAAGCAGAACGTTCAGAGCTTCGAATACCAGTTCGGTTCCTTCAGCGTTGAGGTGCGTATATTATTTCCACTTTAATTTAAAGATCAGAAAACACTGTTTTAAAGGAGCGCTTGAGTTCGAAACAAATGAGCAGAAAATCGGAAGCGTTATAATTTTTTCAACAAAAAAATCGAAATTAAGTTTTTTGTAATATTCCGTTCTTTTTAACCGACTTCAATAGGGGAAGTTCTCAATTCGTCTGTATGTTTGTTAAGCGAGATCCCCGACAACAGAAGATATTTAACATTTTTAAGAAAAAGAGCATTTGAATTGCATTGAAGACGGTCCTTTTTACATTCATCTGCAATCAATTATTATTTTGTTTTCTTTTGTCATTGGCGCCATTTAATTTTGTTTCGTATACCAATCTATGTGTTTCCTGGTCTTTTCCTTGCCTTATATAACATTTCTGTGTTTGCCTCCCGATATTAACCCATGTATTCTTGTCTTAGGTCACGAACGAGATTCGCAAAATGGCGAACTTAATGCTGGGACGCATCGTGAAGTACTTCGAAGACCCTGAGGCCGAGTAAGTCTAGATTTAAAATAAATTGAACTAGATTGATTGATCTCTCTCATCCTGGGTTCAATGATGGCGGCTTCCTGTGCACGAATGCATTGAGGGGTAACGATGCAACTCCTTGTAACGGAAGTCGGTCCTTACGTTGTTAGATTGAGGGACGAACATTCGCACGGTTGCGTATTAGATTTAACGAATCTTTGTTAAGGGTAATTGGTTTTGATCTGGGAACGTTTCTTTCTGTAATCACTTTGACATTGGTAAGATCATGCGTTGATCTTACATATATACCATCACGCCTGTATCCCCGAAGGGTTAGGCAGAGGTGTACCAATGTACACCCACAGTTCGCCGGTATGTTTAGGTCCCATGTAATAGGGGGCGAGCCTATTGCCACTAACCGGGCACAAATCCAAACTCCGACCTGCTACTGAGAATTTCATAGAAAAATCCAATAACACCTTGGTCGACTTGGGAATCGAACCCAAGACCTCTAGCGTAGCAGTCGCGCTTAGCAACACTAGGCCAACGAGGCGTTGATCTTTAACAGTCGTTAAGTCATTACAATTCTAAATTAGTGACACTATGGGATTGATTAAAATTGTTTGTGGAGGTTAGATAGGCAGTTGCTTCATGTAAAATTCAGTATTCAGCCGACTCCAAATTATTTTGGGAATCAATTTTAATGATTATTATATAGCATCGTAATGAGCGTAATTTAGAAATAATTTTATAAGCTTTTATTCATCATCTCTGTGTCTGCAATCACATCCTACAAGTAAAATTTTATATGTGGGCATTTTGTATTAAAACAACGCAACCCACATCGAGTTTGTACTTTTTAGGGTTCCGTACCCAAAGGGTAAAACGGGACCCTATTACTAAGACTCCGCTGTCTGTCTGTCCGTCTGTCTGTCTCCAGGCTGTATCTCATAAACCGAGATAGCTAGAAAGCTGAAATTTTCACAAATGATGTATTTCCGTTGCCGCTATAACAACAAATACTAAAAACCACATAAAATGAATATTTAAGGGGGGCTCTCATACGACGGTGGTACGGAACCCTTCGTGCGCGAGACCGACTCGCACTTGGCCAGTTTTTAATTCGTCTTTACAATAACTTCAATCCTATTTAACCTCCATCGTATTTTAGAAAACAAGCTTCAAATTATTTTTGAGGAAATCCCCGTTTTAGTTTTCTAACTAAAACACATTAGTAATGTTATTTTTTTTTTGTCCAACAGTGAACGCCAACCGATGAACATCAAGGATTGGATCCGTGAGACCCTCAAAATCGTGAAGAAGGCCAATCAGCTGATGGAACTGAACTTCGGAACTTGGAAGCCGATGTACGCCAACCTGAAGAGCAAGGAGGCAATGCTTGAAGACGTGGTGACCGCTCCGCGAGTGCACACCTCGCCTGACTGCCTCAACTACAAACTGCAGATGCTGAATATCATCTAAAGCTAAGTTCGCAAATTTTTTTTTTGCTATATTCAAGGGATTTTTCTCGTTAGGATGTCAACAGCCTCCTAATAAGACGCCATACTTAATGGACGCGTTGGAATTCCATTATGCCTTAAAACGAGGAATAGTTATAGGGATTGACGGTTCCATAGAAGACTTAGGTGATTCCGAATTCGCCGGGTCTAAAATGTAACTTAATAACTGGTTATAACCGACTTGTCAGTAACTAAGGTTATTCCGTGTAGGCATGATTCGAGTATACATTGAAGGGTAAACATCTAGAGGGTATTCGGCGTATGTATACGAAGGAGCGATGTATTGCACATTGCAGAGAAAGACGGGACGTTTGTAAAACGTATGAAATACGCGTGACAGGGTGTCTCAGAAGGGTTTAGGTTAGGTCAGTAGTGAGTGTTCAATGTGTAATTGTGTAGTTTTCGAAACTATTCGGACGTCATATAGTCTGCTGTATCAGTGGTATGGAGTCAACAACTCGTCTGCCGTTGTCGAAAAATAACTAAAAATACTTGGAATGCTATTTATTAATTTAATAAAAAAAAGTTGTTTAAAATTTCAGTACCATGCGATAAGCCTCTTCAAATCTATTAAAAAATATAATTAGGCATTTGTTCAACAAGGACAAAGGCCCTTCTGGTTACTCAAAAAAAGGAAAAGTTCTCAAATATTCACTAAACACTGGCTTTTAAGCAGTGTATTACGGTATATGCGTTTAACTTTTCTACATCTCATTGATTCCGTGCCTCGGATAGCACGTTAAGCCGTAGGTCCCGACTGTCATACTATGATCTTTGGCAGTCGTTAAGTCAATTCTGACAACCAGACTTACCATGGGATACTGTGTTAATACCCTGTAAAAATGGGTTGTGGAGGTCAGATAGGCAGTCGCTCCATGTAAAATACGGTATTCAGCTGAATCCGGTAAGACTGGAAGCCGACCCCAACATAGTTGGGAAAAGGCTCGGGAGACGTTTTCTACACCTCATATAAAATAATACGGCCCCAAAAAAGGCGAAGGCCTCATCTCGTACTTAAAAGAACAACTGGAAAAAATCTTTAAACACATCTAAAGAATTTTTTTAATAATTACTTACAGCCTCAAATATTCCCACTGGGGAAAAGGCTTCTATTTAGCTCAACATAACAAAAAAAAAAAAAGTTATATCTTGAGCATTCTCAAAATTCTTCCAAAAAGCAGTTTATTTTTTCGAAAAAGAAAGTAAACTCTCTCGAAATAAAAAGGGGTATTATTTAAACGATCGAAAATGAATTCTAACTAACTCAAAAATACTTACTGTCATGCTCAAATACTAGATGGGCAAAAGACGGGGCGAAAAAAAAATGAAGGTGAATTAAAAATACGAATCTGATTAACTAGGTATTTGAAGCTTCTCACTAAAGCAATTTAGGCCAGTCTAGGGTTATAAGATCTATCTCGGAAGTGTCAATGGGAGTTAATAGGGACAATTAACCCTCACTTTAACTTTCCCATTTTTCCAAAACTACGGGCGGGACTCAACCCGACTTCAACTCAGCTTAAATTGTAAGGAATGAAAAGTTGAATTTCTATTCCAAATAATTCAAAGTTTGTCTAACACTGTAGCTGAATACTTACGTAACTTATTTGGTATTTTTTTTCATCCACTCGAATTTTCTTCGCCCGATTACTTTTTAAATTATCGGCAAATTTAGATAATTTCTCGCGAACCACTAAGCGCCGCTCGGTTTAGTATTAAAGTATCTCAGTAACAGTCATCCATAAATTATTTTTTCGACTAATTAATAATACCCCTGAAATTACTAGAATCGGTTATCCGCCATTGTGAAATGAATGAAAAATGGTCGTGGTTAAACCAAAAAAATTACTAAAATGGTTATTGAAAATTATTATCAGGCGATTTGAAATAAACAATCGTAATCCAAAAAAATACAGAAACTAAATCACGTTGAAACTTCAAACCCGGTTCGCCGGACTAGATATAGGTAGCAAAATAAGGTGGATTCTAAGCTGACACATGAAATAAATTTATATATATAATCATTAAATTGATAATTGCCGTGTGGTTCCCGGCTCAGAATAGGACCAACCTGCGTTCCCAAGGGTGTCGTAAAAGGCGACTAAGGGGAGCCGTGAGAGAGCGGGCAGCAGCGATCTCTTGCGATAGCCTAACAAGTTACTGCGACCTTAGTATAGATAAAAAATAAAAAAAATACAAAAAAAAGTTTTTAAATCTTGATGTTGTGTGGTAGTGACAAAAAATACAAAAACCCAAAAAAAAGTTTTTAATCTCGGTGTGTAGTGAAAAAAAAATATAAAATGCAAAAAAAAAGTTTTTAAATCTTGATGTTGTGTGGTAGTAAAAAAAAATGACAAAAACCCCAAAAAAAAAAACGTTTTGTATCTCGGTGTGTAGTGAAAAAAAATGGTATAACTAGCTGTCTTGTTATGTGTCTAATAAATATAAATAAAATGTCCAAATTAAGCTAAGGAGTAGTATAGGATATGGCTAAGAGCCGATATTTAAGGCAGGTTTTTCTTTAAAGTTTTTGAATGTCTATTTAATCACCACGCAGGACTTATTCCCGTCCGTAAGACGTATTATAATAAACCTACAGTGCTGTATTAGGTATATTCCAGATTTTCTTATTAAATCTCAGTGTCTATAATAACCACCACGTTTGCCGATAATTAGGCGTATTTTGATTATTAAATTTACCGTCTAAATTACTCATTTCTTATTAATGTTATCCGATGTAAGGATTTTTCAATATTTTCTTATCGATGTATCTCAGTGTCTATAATAACCACCACGTTTGCCGATAACTAGGCGTATTTTTATTATTCAATTTGCCGTCTAAATTACTCATTTCTTATTAATGTTATCCGATATACGGATTTTTCAATATTTTCTTATCGATGTATCTCAGTGTCTATAATAACCACCACGTTTGCCGATAATTAGGCGTATTTTTATTATTAAATTTGCCGTCTAAATTACTCATTTCTTATTAATGTTATCCGATATAAGGATTTTTCAATATTTTCTTATCGATGTATCTCAGTGTCTATAATAACCACCACGTTTGCCGATAATTAGTCGTATTTTTATTATTAAATTTGCCGTCTAAATTACTCATTTCTTATTAATGTTATCCGATATAAGGATTTTTCAATATTTTCTTATCGATGTATCTCAGTGTCTATAATAACCACCACGTTTGCCGATAATTAGGCGTATTTTTATTCTACATTTTATTCAATTTGCCGTTTGAATTTCTCTTTTTTAATAATGTTAGCCGATGTATTAAGGATTTTTCTATTTTTTCTTATCGATGTGTCTAAGTGTCTATAATAACCACCACAATTGCCGATTATTAGACGTATTTTATTGTTCTATTTGCTGTCTATTTAATCACCACGCTGGACAATTTTCGTTCGTAATACGTGTTAGGATAATTCACTACATAATAGGTACTTTTCTATATTTTTCTTATCAGTATTCCTAAGTACAAACACCAAATTAGGCTAAGGAGTAGTTTGCCGTATGGCTGCGTGCCGTTATTTAAGGCACTTTTATCTTTTAATGTTTCTAAATGTCTATGTTAATCACGGCCTTAAGCCACCATTTTCTCGTTTATAAGGCGTCTCATATTAATCCAAAGTTTATGCTATAGTGTCTCTGAGTGTCTTTAATAACCACAATTTGCCGATTGCAGGTATTTTTCTTTTTAAAAATCTAAATGTCTTCTAATCACCATTCTGGACAATTCTCGTTCGTAACACGTATTACTTAATATTAGGTTTATCTAACTGAATGTTATGTGTCTAATAATTAAAAACATCAATCACACCAAATTAGGTTTAGGTTAGGTTATTTTGGGGATTGTTTTCTTTCAGTAGTTCTTTCTTAGGCTAAGGAGTTAGTATGTAAATGCACTTTTTATGCTACGTGCCGTTATCTCAGCCAGTTTCTCATTAGTGTTACTAAATGTCTATATTAATCACGGCGGTAGGCCACCATATTCCCGTTTTTAAGGGGTTTTATATGCATTAGGTATATTTCTATATTTTCTAATCAATATGTCTCAGTGTCTACGATAACCACCACGATTGCCGATATTATTGTAAGGAGTTTTGTCTTGCTATTTGCCGTCTGAATTACTCATTTTTCTTATTAATGTTAGCCGATATAAGGATTTTTCAATATTTTCTTGTCGATGTAACTCAGTGTCTAATATAACCACCACGATTGCAGATTATTACTCATTTCTTATTAATTGTTCTAAATGTCTATTTAATCACTACGCCGAACAATTTCCGATCGTAAGACGTATTATAATAGGTATTTTTCTTATCAGTAAAAAACAATACAAACACACCAAATTAGGCTAAGGCGTAGTATGTTAATCACCACGCTGAGCGAACTCTTCAAGCTTGCAAAGCGTTTTAATTATAATCGTTGACTAGTTGATTTTTTAGAGGGGCTCGTGGCTAAGTGTAAGCCGTACGGTTTGAACGATAATACAGGTTAACCCGCGCTCGCCGCGGTTGATCCGTAGATAGGTGACCGTTTTCTAAACATACCGAGACCCCTCCGTGCCTCGGATAGCACGTTAAGCCGTAGGTCCCGACTGTCATACGTTGATCTTTGACAGTCGTTAAGTCAATTCTGACAACCAGTCTACCATGTCTGCCGGTAAGGCTGGCAGCCGACCCCAACACAGTGTGGGCAAAGGCTCGGGAGATGATGATGATGACTACCTAGTTGATCTTTCTCTCTCTTGATAAATTTTTCCTTGTCAACGATAATCACCGCTCTAACCAAACGTTTTTGTGAGGCGCATTATAATAATCTACATTCTAGGCACTTTTCTATCCTTTTTATCAAATATTTCTATGTGTCTATGATAACCACCACGCCTGTTTGTAAGGCATTTTATATTATTACACTATTTTATTCTATACCGCTATATAAGGTACTTTTCTCTATTGTAGTTCAAATTTCTCAATGTCTATTGTAATCAACACGCTGAGCGAACTCTTCAAGCTTGCAAAGCGTTTTAATGATAATCGTTGACTAGTTGATTCTTTAGAGGGGCTCGTGGCTAATTGAAAGCCGTACGGTTTGAACGATAATACAGGTTAAGCCGCGGTTGGTCCGTAGATAGGTGACCGTTTTCTAAACATACCGAGACCCCTCCGTGCCTCGGATAGCACGTTAAGCCGTAGGTCCCGACTGTCATACGTTGATCTTTGACAGTCGTTAAGTCAATTCTGACAACCAGTCTACCATGTACTACCGGTAAGGCTGGTAGCCGACCCCAACACAGTGTGGGCGAAGGCTCGGGAGATGATGATGATGACTAGTTGATTTTTCTCTCTCTTGATAAATTTTTCCTTGTCAACGATAATCACCGCTCTAACCAAACGTTTTTGTGAGGCGCATTATAATAATCTACATTCTAGGCACTTTTCTATCCTTTTTATCAAATATTTCTATGTGTCTATGATAACCACCACGCCTGTTTGTAAGGCATTTTATATTATTACACAATTTTATTCTATACCGCTATATAAGGTACTTTTCTCTGTTGTAGTTCAAATTTCTCAATGTCTATTGTAATCAACACGCTGAGCGATCTCTTCAAGCTTGCAAAGCGTTTTAATTATAATCGTTGACTAGTTGATTCTTTAGAGGGGCTCGTGGCTAATTGAAAGCCGTACGGTTTGAACGATAATACAGGTTAAGCCGCGGTTGGTCCGTAGATAGGTGACCGTTTTTTAAACATACCGAGACCCCTCCGTGCCTCGGATAGCACGTTAAGCCGTAGGTCCCGACTGTCATACGTTGATCTTTGACAGTCGTTAAGTCAATTCTGACAACCAGTCTACCATGTACTACCAGTAAGGCTGGTAGCCGACCCCAACACAGTGTGGGCGAAGGCTCGGGAGATGATGATGACTACTTGATTTTTCTCTCTTGATAAATTTTTCCTTGTCAACGATAATCACCGCTCTAACCAAACGTTTTTGTGAGGCGCATTATAATAATCTACATTCTAGGCACTTTTCTATCCTTTTTATCAAATATTTCTATGTGTCTATGATAACCACCACGCCTGTTTGTAAGGCATTTTATATTATTACACTATTTTATTCTATACCGCTATATAAGGTACTTTTCTCCATTGTAGTTCAAATTTCTCAATGTCTATTGTAATCACCACGCTGAGCGATCTCTTCAAGCTTGCAAAGCGTTTTAATTATAATCGTTGACTAGTTGATTTTTTAGAGGGGCTCGTGGCTAAGTGTAAGCCGTACGGTTTGAACGATAATACAGGTTAACCCGCGCTCGCCGCGGTTGATCCGTAGATAGGTGACCGTTTTCTAAACATACCGAGACCCCTCCGTGCCTCGGATAGCACGTTAAGCCGTAGGTCCCGACTGTCATACGTTGATCTTTGACAGTCGTTAAGTCAATTCTGACAACCAGTCTACCATGTCTGCCGGTAAGGCTGGCAGCCGACCCCAACACAGTGTGGGCAAAGGCTCGGGAGATGATGATGATGACTACCTAGTTGATCTTTCTCTCTCTTGATAAATTTTTCCTTGTCAACGATAATCACCGCTCTAACCAAACGTTTTTGTGAGGCGCATTATAATAATCTACATTCTAGGCACTTTTCTATCCTTTTTATCAAATATTTCTATGTGTCTATGATAACCACCACGCCTGTTTGTAAGGCATTTTATATTATTACACTATTTTATTCTATACCGCTATATAAGGTACTTTTCTCTATTGTAGTTCAAATTTCTCAATGTCTATTGTAATCAACACGCTGAGCGAACTCTTCAAGCTTGCAAAGCGTTTTAATGATAATCGTTGACTAGTTGATTCTTTAGAGGGGCTCGTGGCTAATTGAAAGCCGTACGGTTTGAACGATAATACAGGTTAAGCCGCGGTTGGTCCGTAGATAGGTGACCGTTTTCTAAACATAGCGAGACCCCTCCGTGCCTCGGATAGCACGTTAAGCCGTAGGTCCCGACTGTCATACGTTGATCTTTGACAGTCGTTAAGTCAATTCTGACAACCAGTCTACCATGTACTACCGGTAAGGCTGGTAGCCGACCCCAACACAGTGTGGGCGAAGGCTCGGGAGATGATGATGATGACTACTTGATTTTTCTCTCTTGATAAATTTTTCCTTGTCAACGATAATCACCGCTCTAACCAAACGTTTTTGTGAGGCGCATTATAATAATCTACATTCTAGGCACTTTTCTATCCTTTTTATCAAATATTTCTATGTGTCTATGATAACCACCACGCCTGTTTGTAAGGCATTTTATATTATTACACTATTTTATTCTATACCGCTATATAAGGTACTTTTCTCCATTGTAGTTCAAATTTCTCAATGTCTATTGTAATCACCACGCTGAGCGATCTCTTCAAGCTTGCAAAGCGTTTTAATTATAATCGTTGACTAGTTGATTTTTTATAGGGGCTCGTGGCTAATTGAAAGCCGTACGGTTTGAACGATAATACAGGTTAAGCCGCGGTTGGTCCGTAGATAGGTGACCGTTTTCTTAACATACCGAGACCCCTCCGTGCCTCGGATAGCACGTTAAGCCGTAGGTCCCGACTGTCATACGTTGATCTTTGACAGTCGTTAAGTCAATTCTGACAACCAGTCTACCATGTACTACCGGTAAGGCTGGTAGCCGACCCCAACACAGTGTGGGCGAAGGCTCGGGAGATGATGATGATGACTACTTGATTTTTCTCTCTTGATAAATTTTTCCTTGTCAACGATAATCACCGCTCTAACCAAACGTTTTTGTGAGGCGCATTATAATAATCTACATTCTAGGCACTTTTCTATCCTTTTTATCAAATATTTCTATGTGTCTATGATAACCACCACGCCTGTTTGTAAGGCATTTTATATTATTACACTATTTTATTCTATACCGCTATATAAGGTACTTTTCTCTATTGTAGTTCAAATTTCTCAATGTCTATTGTAATCACCACGCTGAGCGATCTCTTCAAGCTTGCAAAGCGTTTTAATTATAATCGTTGACTAGTTGATTTTTTAGAGGGGCTCGTGGCTAAGTGAAAGCCGTACGGTTTGAACGATAATACAGGTTAAGCCGCGCTCGCCGCGGTTGGTCCGTAGATGGGTGACCGTTTTCTAAACATACCGAGACCCCTCCGTGCCTCGGATAGCACGTTAAGCCGTAGGTCCCGACTGTCATACGTTGATCTTTGACAGTCGTTAAGTCAATTCTGACAACCAGTCTACCATGTACTACCGGTAAGGCTGGTAGCCGACCCCAACACAGTGTGGGCAAAGGCTCGGGAGATGATGATGATGACTAGTTGATCTTTCTCTCTCTTGATAAATTTTTCCTTGTCAACGATAATCACCGCTCTAACCAAACGTTTTTGTGAGGCGCATTATAATAATCTACATTCTAGGCACTTTTCTATCCTTTTTATCAAATATTTCTATGTGTCTATGATAACCACCACGCCTGTTTGTAAGGCATTTTATATTATTACACTATTTTATTCTATACCGCTATATAAGGTACTTTTCTCTATTGTAGTTCAAATTTCTCAATGTCTATTGTAATCAACACGCTGAGCGAACTCTTCAAGCTTGCAAAGCGTTTTAATGATAATCGTTGACTAGTTGATTCTTTAGAGGGGCTCGTGGCTAATTGAAAGCCGTACGGTTTGAACGATAATACAGGTTAAGCCGCGGTTGGTCCGTAGATAGGTGACCGTTTTCTAAACATACCGAGACCCCTCCGTGCCTCGGATAGCACGTTAAGCCGTAGGTCCCGACTGTCATACGTTGATCTTTGACAGTCGTTAAGTCAATTCTGACAACCAGTCTACCATGTACTACCGGTAAGGCTGGTAGCCGACCCCAACACAGTGTGGGCAAAGGCTCGGGAGATGATGATGATGACTAGTTGATTTTTCTCTCTTGATAAATTTTTCCTTGTCAACGATAATCACCGCTCTAACCAAACGTTTTTGTGAGGCGCATTATAATAATCTACATTCTAAGCACTTTTCTATCCTTTTAATCAAATATTTCTATGTGTCTATGATAACCACCACGCCTGTTTGTAAGGCATTTTATATTATTACACTATTTTATTCTATACCGCTATATAAGGTACTTTTCTCTATTGTAGTTCAAATTTCTCAATGTCTATTGTAATCAACACGCTGAGCGAACTCTTCAAGCTTGCAAAGCGTTTTAATTATAATCGTTGACTAGTTGATTCTTTAGAGGGGCTCGTGGCTAAGTGAAAGCCGTACGGTTTGAACGATAATACAGGTTAAGCCGCGGTTGGTCCGTAGATAGGTGACCGTTTTCTAAACATACCGAGACCCCTCCGTGCCTCGGATAGCACGTTAAGCCGTAGGTCCCGACTGTCATACGTTGATCTTTGACAGTCGTTAAGTCAATTCTGACAACCAGTCTACCATGTACTACCGGTAAGGCTGGTAGCCGACCCCAACACAGTGTGGGCAAAGGCTCGGGAGATGATGATGATGACTAGTTGATCTTTCTCTCTCTTGATAAATTTTTCCTTGTCAACGATAATCACCGCTCTAACCAAACGTTTTTGTGAGGCGCATTATAATAATCTACATTCTAGGCACTTTTCTATCCTTTTTATCAAATATTTCTATGTGTCTATGATAACCACCACGCCTGTTTGTAAGGCATTTTATATTATTACACTATTTTATTCTATACCGCTATATAAGGTACTTTTCTCTATTGTAGTTCAAATTTCTCAATGTCTATTGTAATCACCACGCTGAGCGATCTCTTCAAGCTTGCAAAGCGTTTTAATTATAATCGTTGACTAGTTGATTTTTTAGAGGGGCTCGTGGCTAAGTGGCTAAGTGAAAGCCGTACGGTTTGAACGATAATACAGGTTAAGCCGCGCTCGCCGCGGTTGGTCCGTAGATGGGTGACCGTTTTCTAAACATACCGAGACCCCTCCGTGCCTCGGATAGCACGTTAAGCCGTAGGTCCCGACTGTCATACGTTGATCTTTGACAGTCGTTAAGTCAATTCTGACAACCAGTCTACCATGTACTACCGGTAAGGCTGGTAGCCGACCCCAACACAGTGTGGGCAAAGGCTCGGGAGATGATGATGATGACTAGTTGATTTTTCTCTCTCTTGATAAATTTTTCCTTGTCAACGCTAACCAAACGTTTTTGTGAGGCGCATTATAATAATCTACATTCTAGGCACTTTTCTATCCTTTTTATCAAATATTTCTATGTGTCTATGATAACCACCACGCCTGTTTGTAAGGCATTTTATATTATTACTCTATTTTATTCTATACCGCTATATAAGGTACTTTTCTCTATTGTAGTTCAAATTTCTCAATGTCTATTGTAATCACCACGCTGAGCGATCTCTTCAAGCTTGCAAAGCGTTTTAATTATAATCGTTGACTAGTTGATTCTTTAGAGGGGCTCGTGGCTAATTGAAAGCCGTACGGTTTGAACGATAATACAGGTTAAGCCGCGGTTGGTCCGTAGATAGGTGACCGTTTTCTAAACATAGCGAGACCCCTCCGTGCCTCGGATAGCACGTTAAGCCGTAGGTCCCGACTGTCATACGTTGATCTTTGACAGTCGTTAAGTCAATTCTGACAACCAGTCTACCATGTACTACCGGTAAGGCTGGTAGCCGACCCCAACACAGTGTGGGCAAAGGCTCGGGAGATGATGATGATGACTAGTTGATTTTTCTCTCTTGATAAATTTTTCCTTGTCAACGATAATCACCGCTCTAACCAAACGTTTTTGTGAGGCGCATTATAATAATCTACATTCTAAGCACTTTTCTATCCTTTTAATCAAATATTTCTGTGTCTATGATAACCACCACGCCTGTTTGTAAGGCATTTTATATTATTACACTATTTTATTCTATACCGCTATATAAGGTACTTTTCACTATTGTAGTTCAAATTTCTCAATGTCTATTGTAATCAACACGCTGAGCGAACTCTTCAAGCTTGCAAAGCGTTTTAATTATAATCGTTGACTAGTTGATTCTTTGGAGGGGCTCGTGGCTAATTGAAAGCCGTACGGTTTGAACGATAATACAGGTTAAGCCGCGGTTGGTCCGTAGATAGGTGACCGTTTTCTAAACATACCGAGACCCCTCCGTGCCTCGGATAGCACGTTAAGCCGTAGGTCCCGACTGTCATACGTTGATCTTTGACAGTCGTTAAGTCAATTCTGACAACCAGTCTACCATGTACTACCGGTAAGGCTAGTAGCCGACCCCAACACAGTGTGGGCAAAGGCTCGGGAGATGATGATGATGACTAGTTGATTTTTCTCTCTCTTGATAAATTTTTCCTTGTCAACGCTAACCAAACGTTTTTGTGAGGCGCATTATAATAATCTACATTCTAGGCACTTTTCTATCCTTTTTATCAAATATTTCTATGTGTCTATGATAACCACCACGCCTGTTTGTAAGGCATTTTATATTATTACTCTATTTTATTCTATACCGCTATATAAGGTACTTTTCTCTATTGTAGTTCAAATTTCTCAATGTCTATTGTAATCACCACGCTGAGCGATCTCTTCAAGCTTGCAAAGCGTTTTAATTATAATCGTTGACTAGTTGATTTTTTAGAGGGGCTCGTGGCTAAGTGAAAGCCGTACGGTTTGAACGATAATACAGGTTAAGCCGCGCTCGCCGCGGTTGGTCCGTAGATGGGTGACCGTTTTCTAAACATACCGAGACCCCTCCGTGCCTCGGATAGCACGTTAAGCCGTAGGTCCCGACTGTCATACGTTGATCTTTGACAGTCGTTAAGTCAATTCTGACAACCAGTCTACCATGTACTACCAGTAAGGCTGGTAGCCGACCCCAACACAGTGTGGGCAAAGGCTCGGGAGATGATGATGATGACTAGTTGATCTTTCTCTCTCTTGATAAATTTTTCCTTGTCAACGATAATGACCGCTCTAACCAGACGTTTTTGTGAGGCGCATTATAATAATCTACATTCTAGGCACTTTTCTATCCTTTTTATCAAATATTTCTGTCTATGATAATCACCACGCCTGTTTGTAAGGCATTTTATATTATTACACTATTTTATTGTATACTGCTATATAAGGTACTTTTCTCTATTGTAGTTCAAATTTCTCAATGTCTATTGTTTGTAATCAACACGCTGAGCGAACTCTTCAAGCTTGCAAAGCGTTTTAATTATAATCGTTGACTAGTTGATTTTTTAGAGGGGCTCGTGGCTAAGTGAAAGCCGTACGGTTTGAACGATAATACAGGTTAAGCCGCGCTCGCCGCGGTTGGTCCGTAGATGGGTGACCGTTTTCTAAACATACCGAGACCCCTCCGTGCCTCGGATAGCACGTTAAGCCGTAGGTCCCGACTGTCATACGTTGATCTTTGACAGTCGTTTAGTCAATTCTGACAACAAAACATTCGAAAACTAAATCACGTTGAAACTTCAAACCCGGTTCGCCGGCTAGATATAGTTAGCAAATTAGGTGGATTCTACGGTGAAACATGAACTAAATTTATATATGTATCATTAAAGTAATCATTGCCGTGTGGTTCCCGGCTCAGAATAGGACCAACCTGCGTTCCCAAGGGTGTCGTAAAAGGCGACTAAGGGGAGCCGTGAGAGAGCGGGCAGCAGCGATCTCTTGCGATAGCTTAGTTACTGCGACCTTAGTATAGATAAAAAATAAAAAAAATACAAAAAAAAAGTTTTCAAATCTTGATGTTGTGGTAGTGAAAAAAAAAAAAAACCCAAAAAAAGTTTTTAATCTCGGTGTGTAGTGAAAAAAAATAAAAAATGCAAAAAAAAAGTTTTTAAATCTTGATGTTGTGTGGTAGTGAAAAAAATACAAAAACCCAAAAAAAAAAATGAAAAAAATATAAAATGCAAAAAAAAAGTTTTAAAATCTTGAAAAAAAAATAAAAAAAAAGTGTGGCTGTCTAGATGTTAGATTTAATTGCGTTATTCAATTCTCAGTGTAGTACTTTTCTCTCTTGTAGATTCGTTTGTAAGGTTTATTAGGCTATATTCCAAGTTCTTCCACCGTAATTTGAATAAAATTGATGTTTTAGATAATAATAAAATAAATATTTTTCTACGTCTTCTTAACACGATAGTCTACCATAGTTTCCATGCTAAACTGATATCCAGTCAGCTTGGCTGGAGATTACTAGTATAAAAATGTTAAATGTCGTTCATATATATTTTTGTAATACATATTTGTAACATATTCGCTCGTATAATCAAAATTTACTATTATTTAGGAAGAATAGCTTAGAAAATAAGTAAGGAAGAACAGATTCGAAAAGCATTTGTAATTTTAGTCTAAAATTTATAATATATCCAGTATTTCTGCATTATTCTCTTATTAACAATTATGAAAAATCTCTTGATGTTATTCAATGTTTTATAGCAAAGTTCTCAATATTTACAACCAAAAGTACAATTATCATAAATTTTATAACTCTGGAATATTAACTAATTAATATAAAGTAATTAACTGACTACTGTTTGCATGAAATTATAAGGTACAAATTATAAAATACTCTTTGACGTTAGAATTATAATAATATGTCTTTACTCTTACCTGATCAAATTAACACTAAGCCCAGTAGATACCAGTTTTTGAGGCGGGGGGTTCCATTTGTTGTTAAATGGTAGTGCCACACTGCGGCCGTCAGGTCGCAGCCGTTCGGGCCGGCACGTCCCGGGAAGTACCACTCTCCCACTTGATACCGATATCAAGGAGCGCTTGTCGTTCCGGTTCTTTCGAGTTAGTGGGAGATCCGGGGCCCAAACCCCTTTCCAAGTCCGGCATCGCATCTCCAAGCCATCTGGTGTTGGAGATTGTATGGGCAGCAGCGTCACTTACTATCTCGTGAGCTGTTCGTTCATTTGTCGGCATCCCTGTAAAAATATCCGCAATCTTTGTCCTTATATTAGGCATTTCTTTTCAATACTGTTTATAGCAATAATTACCATAGTTTTTTCATCTGTGTCGTCATATTGTATAGCATTATCGTGTTTTGTCCTCACTACGGTAAACAATATTGGCAATAATTCTTCGTTGTTCTCTGTATTACGATATAAGGTTTTCATGTTTTCTATCGTTCTTCCAAATACGCTACTCCATAGGTCTTCATATATCTTCCATACGTCGTTCTTCCAAATACGCTTCTCCATAGGTCTTCATATATCTTCCATACGTCGTTCTTCCAATTCCATCACATTCACTCCGTCTTCCAGTGGTAGTGCCACACTGCGGCCGTCATTGCGCAGCCGCTTGTGCCGGCACGTCCGGGGAAGTACCACTCTCCCACTTGATACCGATGTCAAGGAGCGCTTGTCGCTCCGGTTCTTTCGAGTTTGTGGGGGATCCGGGTCCCAAACCCCTTTCCATGTCCGGCATCGCATCTCCAAGGCCTCTAGCGTTGGAGATTGTATTGGGCAGCAGCGTCACTTACCATCTCGTGGGCTGTTGGTTCAATTGTCGGCATCCCTGTAAAAAAGTCCCAAATCTTTGTCATGCCTTTTTGACACTCCCTAGCAATAATTACCATTTTTAATCATCGCTTTTCATGTGTGTCGTCATTATATGTAGCATTTTCTTCATGTTATGATATAAGGTTTTCATGTTTTCTGTCGTTCTTCCAAATACGCTACTCCATAGGTCTTCATATATCTTCCATACGTCGTTTTTCCAATTCCATCACATTCACTCCGTCTTCCAGTGGTAGTGCCACACTGCGGCCGTTAGGTCGCAGCCGCTTGGGCCGGCACGTCCTTCCGAAGTACCACTCTCCCACTTGATACCGATGTCAAGGAGCGCTTGTCGCTCCAGTTCTTTCGAGTTTGTGGGGGATCCGGGGGCCAAACCCCTTTCCAAGTTCGGCATCGCATCTCCAAGGCCTCTAGCGTTGGAGATTGTATTGGGCAGCAGCGTCACTTACCATCTCGTGGGCTGTTGGTTCAATTGTCGGCATCCCTGTAAAAAAGTCCCAAATCTTTGTCATGCCTTTTTGACACTCCCTAGCAATAATTACCATTTTAATCATCGCTTTTCATGTGTGTCGTCATTATATGTAGCATTTTCTTCATGTTATGATATAAGGTTTTCATGTTTTCTGTCGTTCTTCCAAATACGCTACTCCATAGGTCTTAATATATCTTCCATACGTCATCCTTCCAAATACGCTACTCCATAAGTCTTCACATATCTTCCATACTTCGTTCTTCCAATTCCATCACATTCACTCCGTCTTCCAGTGGTAGTGCCACACTGCGGCCGTCAAGGCGCACCCGCTTGTGCCGGCACGTCCGGGGAAGTACCACTCTCCCACTTGATACCGATGTCAAGGAGCGCTTGTCGCTCCAGTTCTTTCGAGTTTGTGGGGGATCCGGGGGCCAAACCCCTTTCCAAGTTCGGCATCGCATCTCCAAGGCCTCTAGCGTTGGAGATTGTATTGGGCAGCAGCGTCACTTACCATCTCGTGGGCTGTTGGTTCAATTGTCGGCATCCCTGTAAAAAAGTCCCAAATCTTTGTCATGCCTTTTTGACACTCCCTAGCAATAATTACCATTTTAATCATCGCTTTTCATGTGTGTCGTCATTATATGTAGCATTTTCTTCATGTTATGATATAAGGTTTTCATGTTTTCTGTCGTTCTTCCAAATACGCTACTCCATAGGTCCTAATATATCTTCCATACGTCATCCTTCCAAATACGCTACTCCATAAGTCTTCACATATCTTCCATACGTCGTTCTTCCAATTCCATCACATTCACTCCGTCTTCCAGTGGTAGTGCCACACTGCGGCCGTCAAGGCGCACCCGCTTGTGCCGGCACGTCCGGGGAAGTACCACTCTCCCACTTGATACCGATGTCAAGGAGCGCTTGTCGCTCCGGTTCTTTCGAGTTTGTGGGGGATCCGGGTCCCAAACCCCTTTCCAAGTCCGGCATCGCATCTCCAAGGCCTCTAGCGTTGGAGATTGTATTGGGCAGCAGCGTCACTTACCATCTCGTGGGCTGTTGGTTCAATTGTTGGCATCCCTCCAATGCTATGATCTCCAAGGCCTCTAGCGTTGGAGATTGTATTGGGCAGCAGCGTCACTTACCATCTCGTGGGCTGTTGGTTCAATTGTCGGCATCCCTGTAAAAAAGTCCCAAATCTTTGTCATGCCTTTTTGACACTCCCTAGCAATAATTACCATTTTAATCATCGCTTTTCATGTGTGTCGTCATTATATGTAGCATTTTCTTCATGTTATGATATAAGGTTTTCATGTTTTCTGTCGTTCTTCCAAATACGCTACTCCATAGGTCTTAATATATCTTCCATACGTCATCCTTCCAAATACGCTACTCCATAAGTCTTCACATATCTTCCATACGTCGTTCTTCCAATTCCATCACATTCACTCCGTCTTCCAGTGGTAGTGCCACACTGCGGCCGTCAAGGCGCACCCGCTTGTGCCGGCACGTCCGGGGAAGTACCACTCTCCCACTTGATACCGATGTCAAGGAGCGCTTGTCGCTCCGGTTCTTTCGAGTTTGTGGGGGATCCGGGTCCCAAACCCCTTTCCAAGTCCGGCATCGCATCTCCAAGGCCTCTAGCGTTGGAGATTGTATTGGGCAGCAGCGTCACTTACCATCTCGTGGGCTGTTGGTTCAATTGTCGGCATCCCTGTAAAAAAGTCCCAAATCTTTGTCATGCCTTTTTGACACTCCCTAGCAATAATTACCATTTTAATCATCGCTTTTCATGTGTGTCGTCATTATATGTAGCATTTTCTTCATGTTATGATATAAGGTTTTCATGTTTTCTGTCGTTCTTCCAAATACGCTACTCCATAGGTCTTAATATATCTTCCATACGTCATCCTTCCAAATACGCTACTCCATAGGTCTTCATATATCTTCCATACGTCGTTCTTCCAATTCCATCACATTCACTCCGTCTTCCAGTGGTAGTGCCACACTGCGGCCGTCATTGCGCAGCCGCTTGTGCCGGCACGTCCGGGGAAGTACCACTCTCCCACTTGATACCGATGTCAAGGAGCGCTTGTCGCTCCGGTTCTTTCGAGTTTGTGGGGGATCCGGGTCCCAAACCCCTTTCCAAGTCCGGCATCGCATCTCCAAGGCCTCTGGTTTTGGAGATTGTATTGGGCAGCAGCGTCACTTACCATCTCGTGGGCTGTTGGTTCAATTGTCGGCATCCCTGTAAAAAAGTCCCCATCCTCTATCCTATTTGGCGTTCCTCTAATCCTGTTCCTTTCCTCCATTATCTACGGTTTAATGTTCACGTTTTCATTACTTATCGATGTTCATCTATGTGTCGTCATTGGGTAGTTTAAATTTCTTGTGTATTTAATCTTAGCACGCTAAGCAGACAAATTTCCGTCTGTGATGCGATTGTAAGTTAATCATAGATATTGTTCTTAGTGCCGTTATATTAGGTACATTTTTTATAAAGGTAATCATATACTAGTATAAGCTAGGAATGACTCTTTTTACCCATTCTCTGGACATTTGGCTTGTTGAGCAAATTACTCATTTTCGTGACATTCGTAAGCGCTTTTAAGCGGCTTTGTTTTTGGCATATGACAAAAACTTTGACAGTGACATATTTCCCATTCTCTGGACATTTGGCTTGTTGAGCAATTACCAATTTTCGTGACATTTGTAAGCGCTTTTAAGCGGCTTTGTATTGACTTGTGACAGTGGATGTATAGAATTGTTTAGCTTCCTGTTGATTTTGGTGGCAACAGGAATAGCACACATTGGAAAACTTAAATTATTACATTGGTCTGGATTTTCGATTGTCGTTTTCCAGAAAATACTATTTGGTCTGATTGAAAATTTATAAATCATTGACTCGTTTGAAAAGTAACATGCAAAGAGTAGTAGATGGTTGACAATGTGTTTCAAGCAGCTTTGGGTGACAATCTGGTCTGTGTTTCGGTTTGAGGTGGAAACACATTTTGGTTAAAATCCGATTAAAAATGGTTTTGAGAAGTAGAGTGACGTAATGGTCTGTATGGCAATTTCGTATTTAGCCTCGTCCGGGTAGAAGCATGTTACGAGTTGTACAAAACATTTATGACAAACCAAGTTTGGTTTTTTCTGTAGTGATATGAACTATGATATTGTAGGAGGTAATATCTACTTTCAATATTGTAGTGAAATCGCTATCATCAACACGGACTGACTCGACCACGTAAAGTGGTCATAGGAAGCTCGTCTGATGCTTTAACCCCAATCTAATGGAGTCCTTAAACTGGGGTTATGTATTAAGTGGAAATTAGTTCAATAGATTGCTCCATCTTGTTAGGTTTCCATCCACCTATATCGTTTTTTGAAACGCGGTGGAAATGTGACGAAGCATCTACCGCTGTGGCGCGGTCTTTAAAGGTGTTATTCCCGTAAATCATAATGCGTGACAACAACTAAAACGCTTATGTACGACGATTCGGTCTGAACGACAATTTCATTTTTAGTGTATTTTGGATAGACTCGCTAGAAGTTAAATTTTAGTCGAAATTAGTTGTTCAGACGACGCTATGTTATGTGCAGCTCCAGAGTGACAGTTTGGTCTGAGTGGTATTTCTTATTTAGTCTCGTTTGGGCGATGAAGTAGTAGAATAGCGTCTGGGGTCATTGGAGACACTAAATTGGGTGGTTTCGATCTGGTGACAAAACAAAAAATAAAGTAAATTGATCTTGTTCAAGAAATTACTGAGCGGACATCTAATTATAAAATGGACAAAAAAAAACCGGATTTGACAACAAAAAATGTTAACCGTGGTAGCGCGGGATAGTTGAGTTCCATTCCGCATTTATTAAAATTGACTTTGAAATGCTATGTGAAAGAAATTGAAAAAAAAAAATGAAAAGAGTGGAGTTTAAAATAGCAATAATATCAACAAAAAATATAAAAAAATTACCATAAAAATGACAAAAAAAGGAAAATAAAAAAAAAAACAAAAAATTCGTGGAATAAGGGACAAAAAGAAAAGTTTCAACGTGATCTCAAAATTGGATAGGAAATGAACATGAACATCTAACTACTCCCTAAATAAATAGGTACGCTTGTCATGAGCAGTATTAGGGAGCTTTAAACCAAGACCTGATCATTGTGGTAGCGGAATGCAATGACTGACGCTCGTGCTGGCTCGTTCGGGGAAGTACCACACCGCCACAGGAGTACGGCGTCTAGTGCGACCGTAGGCGGTTAGTGGCGGAACCGGTAGCCTGAATACATCCCTAGACGTAGTGCTGCCTAAGGGCCGTCTACTCTAGGGACCTTACAGAGGTACAGCGATTACACGGACAGCTTGGCACATGGAAATCACCAGGGGGTTAATGGGGCTAAAAATACAGTTAAGATCATCATATTTGCAAATCAGTTTAAGGGTAGGTCTGGAGGACGAATAAAAAAGGGGTACAGTTTGAGAACGAAAAAAAAAGTAATGAAGAAATAAATAAAATAGTAAACAACATTTTTGGAAATGTGTGCGGGCTTGAAGTGTAATCAAAGTACCTTTTCTGACAGATCAGCTGATGGTCTTTTAAAATGGCAAAATAACGCCGTTGACATATAAAAAAAAAAGTTAAACCTTTTCTGAGTGAATTTTTAATAAGGCGTCGCATGGGTTTTAACTTATTTGGATAAAAAATTGGGAGACTCCATTAGTAACTAGTTTATTTTATTAATGTTCAGCGGTAGCGAGTTGTTGACTTGACAAAACATCAAAAAAATATATATTTCATCGCATTTACTCGTCTCACTTAGCAACTCTCTTAAACACAAGTAGAGGATTAAGCTTATTTACGTGTATATAGAATAGGATATTAGCGTTACCCCTTAGGCACTACACACATTTTAGGTGATTTAGGAATAAAAAATTGGAACAGATAAAGATCCACCATTCGATCGTTTACACAAAATTGAAGGAAAAAGTTTGGATAGAACACAGTCAATCGGACGGGAAAAAAAAAGTGTAGTGTTCCTTTTAATTTGACATCCTTTGATGGTTGAGTGTTTTCTTATTTCCATCCTACTACTACCTTATTCTTTAAGGCGATACTGAATTGTGAACCGTAGTAATTAAACAACTTTAAAAAAACTACACTATTGGGTTGTCAAAGGCAGTAAGTAAGAAACAAAAGGACAACCAACATCATCGTACTAACAAAAATATCACTACATACGCCTTTTTCAAACTAAAAGTGTTTGTACTGGTCTACGAGGGGCTCGTGGCTAAGTCTACGGTTTGACCGATAATACAGGTTAAGCCGCGCTCACCGCGGTTGGTCCGTGGATGGGTGACCATTTCCAAACATACCGAGTCCCCTCCGTGCCTCGGATAGCACGTTAAGCCGTAGGTCCCGGCTGTCATACTATGATCTTTGGCAGTCGTTAAGTCAATTCTGACAATCAGTCTTACCATGGGATACTGTGTTACCCAGTAAAATGGTTGTGGAAGTTAGATAGGCAGTCGCTCCATGTAAAATACGGTATTCAGCTGAATCCTTTAAGACTGGAAGCCGAGCCCAATAAAGTTGGAAAAAGGCTCGGCAGATATGAGTTCACATTTTTTGTCTCGTCTTTTCGTATCTTCCCTATCCTGTACTTTCCTATTACCTTCCTTAATTTCTTAGGCGATACCATTGGTACTTGTCAACCCTCTATCGTAATTGAAACAACTTTTATAAAACTACACACTCGGGATGACAACGGCTTATGTTGCAAGCAAAAAAAACGAATTACATCATCGACAAAAACGACTTGAGCCTTTTTCAAATTTAGTGTGTGAGTACTGGATTTAAGATTACATGGGGTTGCAATATATCGATGTGTCGTTTTTCCCTTCAACCTTATCCTCCACTCCTCACCCATCCTTAGGCGATACGTGAAATTTTTTTTCGATACGCCTTTTTTCCAACTGAGTGTGTTGGTACTTGCCCCGATGATAACTTGAGGGTTTTAATTTCTCAATGTATCGTCACTTGTTAACCTTATCCCAATTTACTTCCTCTTCCTTTAGGTACGGAATTTTGGTCCTGAATAGTAATTCAAACACCTTATGAAAGACTACACAATTGGAATGCTAAAGGTGAAAATGAAAAAAAAAAAACCACCAAATATGAAAGACCAAAAAAGTTACTTGAGATACACCTTTGTCATATTGAATGTGTTAGTACTGACTTCAAAAAAATACTCATAGGAATTCAAACTTTCGTGTCCCCCCTCTTCCTTAACACTCAACGTCAAATTTTTTCAGTAATTGCTTCTTGATTTTTATCTCCGCTTCATACCAATTTTTGATTTCCACTTCAATTGTTCTCTTGCATCTTGCCCCAATGCGATATGTAACTTAATTAGGTGTTCCCATAAATGTACCCTGTCCCTGTATATGTACGGTTTCCCGTAAAGGTTAGTTCCCGTAAGGAACCTTACGAACTTATATACGGATTGCTTCCGTTTTGATTTGTGGGAGATCTGAAGGCCTATTAAAAAAAACGGTAGAGTTACCACTAAATACCGTTTCGGTAAACATCTAGACCGATCGGGAAATCGTATTATAACGTATGATAACCATAATTTTTAAGTAAGTGTCTAATTTTACTCACATAATCGATGTAACTGTGTGTTTCTTAACTTGCAAGGTAAGCAGGCGTAGGGCAGTAATCTTTAACAAAGTTAATTTGTTACCAACAAGGAATCGAAATTAAGTTTTTTGAATTGTATAATTTCGTATACCAATTGATTTTTTTAATTACATAGGGTGTTCATTTCCTGGGGTTGCGTTGTTACTTTAATTTGTTGCATTTGTGAGGGGAGGGTGAGAATTTTATATATTTTGTATTTTCTATGGATACCCTAAAATTATAAAGACAAACCAGCGGCCTCTATAAACACTGCCAAGTTTAAATTCAATATATTATAAAGCGCCAGCGATGTCGCCCTGCACAGATCCTGCTTACCCGTAGAAAATAATCGTCTTAACGTTTGTCCGTAGCAGGCTATTTGTGAAATCAGGTTTCCCGTAGAACTCATTAGACTTTTAAAGGTTGGTAACTAATCAGGCTGGACCTATACGAACGTCATTAGCAAGAAAGAGAAATGGCATATCATAAAGTACAATATCATTCTGTGTGGTTAAAGGATGTTTACAATTTAACTGGGCTCGTGATAATTGTAGCGATGCAAGCGGTTATATTTCGGTGTAAATGGAAAACATCGGGTAGGGTTAGGTGATTAATGATTGTACTATAATATTTATCGGATAGTTTTGTACCGTTAGGTTAGATCGTAATCTTTAAATTGTGTCTCTTTATTTAGTTTTATTTATCGTTATAATTGCTGCGTCTATCATCTTAATAATACCTAACTTCACATGGTTTTTGGTCCCGTTAAGGAACTATACGATTTTTGACGTTGAATCGATGTCACTTTATAACTTGTCGGGTAATGGGACCTCAGATTATGTGAACGTTACATGGGACTTCTAAAAACGGAGCTATGTTACGGAAATATAAAACTAAATAAACACGAAAATCAAACTGAAATTAACTAAAAGTTATCAGCTGCTCTTAATTAATTTGGCTGTGTTTATTTATTTAAGTTCTTTTGCAGCTATAGCTTTAGTTATTTCAGTGTCCTTCAAAACATCAAAATGTATTTTTTAGAACTTAGAGTAAGATATTTTAAGTTTAAGTAAAATGGTCGTGTTTGAATTCATTTTAGTATCTTGAATGTTTATAACATCTTATAAAGTATTCTTAATAACTTTTGAACGTAACCTCACAACAAATAACGTCGTGGCAAATGTCATACAGACACAGAAAAAAAATAACGTGAAGTCGGGTGTCAGGACGTGATGTGGTGTGTCCGTTACTTAAGGACTATAACACTAGATAGTGACTGTTATAAACATTCAGAAATTAAATGTACCTCATCCATAATCATTTTCAGATTCTTCGATATAAGTTTCACGAATGTCTTCCTCGTATTAATACCTTTAAGTTTAATGAGCCATTACAAGTACCTAAAGTTTATACTCTGTTCACTTATGTGTGTGTACTTATTTATTGAATACGTTAATCGGATAACGTTTATCAACTTATTTACGTAACTTCACATCAAATAACGTCGCGTCACGTAACATAACGGCGGATGACGTTTGTCGTCAAGTAACACCTATCCGAGTGACGCGACGTAATGTGGTGTGTCTGTTATTTCAGGACTAATACACAACGTTATGTTCTAACAGTATTCAATATACCTACTAAGTACTTATAATGTTTTGCATGCCCGTAATGAGGGTGAAATATGTCATGTACTGTACCTACATAAATTTAACATCTTTTGTACCACCATATTTCAGGCAAATAAATAATTTGATTTGTATAAATAACACATAACTCACACTAAGTGTTTAACTAATTCGGATCTTAATATAATTTCTAAAATAGGTATAAAACTACCTCATAAGTTTTTATGCACTTGTGTGTTGAATGATAACGTAATGTCACATCTAGTTCAGTGACATCCCGGATTGTGACATAACGGCAAGTGACGATTTAAATCGTCAAGTAACACCTAGACCGGTTCCGAGATGGAATGAGGTGTGATATTTGCAGGACTTAAAAAAAATACTCAATTTAATACATTCAAATACAAGTACTTAAGAACACCCTAGTTTTAAGGATGTAAGGTATAGATTAAATTATTCTACTCAAACTCACTGATTCTGATTTCCAATCGACTAAATACTGTTATGTAATTTTATTGACTTGAGATAACATCTTTCAGACATAGCTTCACGTTTCGCCTTGTTCCATTATGTTACCTAAAGTCACCGCTAAAGAAAGTTATCAACAAGACTTCTAATGGTACTCAACGTTGTGTGATAGCTATTATGTACTTAAAAGAAATTAAATTAAAATGTTAGTTTTAGTTTCGGCGATCAGATTCGGTGATTGGGTAGTATTAATACTGAATGGTACTATCTTATCCGATAAATGTGAATTAGAAGGATACGCTGTTACGTTTAGCAATAATTAACTATCCAATCGTAGGGAACTGCTGGACATTAACTGCGAGAGGTTAGTCTCGCCGCTTTGTCGCACTAATTCTAACAAGCCCAAATTTTATTGTAAATTCTTGGTACCTTATAGATCGCAACCTAAATTTCCTGGTTTTCGATAAAACCGCAAAACTGCACTAATCCTGATTACACGATTTCACATGTTTACTGTTAATCACTGTATTTGGTATTATTGATGTCTATAAAAAAATGTGTCTTCTGTGTAAACTGTCTTCTGTGTAAACTGTCTGTATCTAACAATAAAAGCTTAAAAAAAAATATGGTTTTTTAATGTTACCTTTTTACCCTTATTGTGTAAACACAAAATAAACACTCAGAAATTTACTAACACATAGGTACCTATTACATCACTACATACAAAATAATTTTTCTTAACACACGTGTTACTAAAGATTTTTTTTTAACATTGTTTTTAAAGCTGGGCTCAAGTTACTAGTGAAGAGAAATCAAACAAGCCCACACACGATGCTATTGTGTCGTTCCTTTACAGAGTTTTTGGGCCTTCTTCAGGCTCCAAAATCAGACCAGCTCGAAAGTATTATAATATTTTACTGGCACTGAATTCACATACCTAAGTATGTAACTACCTCGTTGGTCTTGGGTTCGATTCCCAAGTCGACTATGGTGTTATTGGGTTTTTCTATGAAATTCTCAGTAGCAGGTCGGAGTTTGGATTTGTGCCCGGTTAGTGGCAATAGGCTCGCCCCCTATTACATGGAACCTAAACATACCGGCGAACTGTGGGTGTACATTGGCACACCTCTGCCTAACTCTTCGGGGATACAGGCGTGATGGCATGTTATGTTATGTGAAGTATGTAACTTTCAGTAGCAATAGGAGTTCGACAGGTTTTAATATAGCAAGATTTTGCCTAAACAAACATTACACAAATACACAAATACATTGACACTTATAGCAAAAAAGTAGAACTTTCTTTCATTAGTATATAAACATTTTGGGTACACTTTTTACACACATTAATCTTATGATGATGACACAATATGTAGGTATAAGTACAGCAACTATATTACATAATTTCACATGAAAAGTAAACAGTTAAGTTGTTGTTGTTGTTGTTGTCCTAAGGCACCCCGCTGGTGCAGAGGGCCCCAACAAGTTTTCTCCAAGCCGGCCGGTCCCGCGCGATTCTTCGAGCGTCTTCCCATTTGAGTTCTTCCTTCCTGAGCTCCTTGTCCACCGATCTTCTCCAGTTAAGTACCTACTACTAATAAAAAGTTTTGCATCCTGTGTCATAGTCAATAGTTACAAATAAACATAGCCATAGTTTTTCTTGGGGTTAAAGCTTACTCTGAATAAAAATTCATCAAAATCTATTTATTGGTTTAATCGTTAAACTGAAAACATACTCTGTCAGTTTAAAGTTTACAATTAGATTTTTGTTTAGATTTGTGTAAATAATATTTTGTGTAAATAATAATTCAATTCATTATTTTATGTTACGTTTTTAAACATTAACTACCTATCTACTGTTGTCTAGTGGTTAGTGACCCTGGCTGCTATACCGGAGGTCGTGGGTTCGATTCCCGCCCAGGACAAATGTTGTGTGATGAGCATGATCATTTGTTCTGGTGTCTGGGTGTAATTTATCTGTAATATGTATGTATTTAAAAATATATACGTAAGTTTATCAGTTGTCTGGTTACCATAACACAAGCTCTGCTTAGCTTGGGATCAGATAACCGTGTGTGAGTTGTCCCGGAATATTATAATTATTACTCTTAAATTAAAATTAATAAAAAAAAACCTGATTAGATTAGCATAGAAGTACTTATTTACTGACAGAGATAAATTCAGTTATCAAATAAAATATGACTACGACAAACATTGCACACAGCATCTAAAGCAGAGGCAAGAGAGGAAAGCTGTAATTATACATAGAGATTAAAAAAAAACAACATCCGTAGTACATATTTTTAATCCAGTCACACAAACAGATCTTCTACACAACACAAATAGGTTTCTTGACGTTGCTGCAATGTCTACACTACGTAGTGTCAGGTCCAGATGGATTCTGTATGTCTATTCTGTAAATAATTTCAGTATCGAGCTTCACCTGAGTGACAATAAAGCTCACTTCAAAAGTGAACCCAATTGGCCTTGATTTAGAATTCAAATTCGAGAATACGTATTTGACATCTCACCGCGGATTCCGCTGTCGAGACATGAAAATAATGTTACAGAATAGCACTACAGATCAAAATTGACTTCGCACAACATTAGCAATCCAATCTAAATGAGGACTAACAGCTGCAAACGCTTCACCTTCCAGCAAATCAGATGATCCGAAAGACGTCACACCAATTATACGTCCTTCATACAACAGCGGTCCCCCAGAGTCCCCGTACCAAGGCTTTTGGTACCTCCTCTCGCACTTCGGAGATATACAAATGATGTACTTCGTGGAGCCGTGTTTGTCGGAGCAGGACACGATCGCAGCCGCGCCGACCTGCAGTGACCTTACATTGTCATCCTCTGGCTTGGTCGTCATACCACCACCGACATACGTCACAGGTAGGCCCACCAGCGTTAAATGGTCGACAGCTAACAGTCTGCCTACGCTGGAACTAGCCAACTTGTTCACTAATAATAAGCCTATATCGTTGTTTAAAAGGTAATCGTCTTCAACATAGGATGGGTGTATAAAAATCTTTTGAACAGTCGTGAACAATCTGGTTTCTATCGGAGATGTAGTGAAGTTCGTGTGCCAGACGTAGAAGGATTGCGGTGGTTGTTCAATGACGCAGTGTGCGGCAGTCAGGACCCAAGCTTCGGCTATGAGCGATCCCGTACAGAACCTGTACGCCTTCTTCTTGTAACCTGATCGTCCGTTCGGTGTATCAATTATATAAAAAAAGGAAACTACGAAAGGGAACTCTCCATCTCTTGCGTTTCGGCCATGCTTTATACGTAAGATCGATTTCGACTCACAAGTTTCGTCCCAACTTAGAAACAAGAATAGTGTGATCCAAAACATGGCACACGAATTTATGCAATTTCTAAAGGTTTACTCGGTATTCTAGAAATTAATATCTAATAAAGAAGTTGTAATTACGTGGTAAGTACCTATAATGATTAAGATTAGATTTTATGTCATAGTTATGGTTATTACACTTTTAAACAGCATATAATGTATGTAATTTTTTTGGTAGATAATAGGCTCGCCCCCTATTACATGGGACCTAAACATACCGGCGAACTGTGGGTGTACATTGGTACACCTCTGCCTAACCCTTCGGGGATACAGGCGTGATGGTATGTTATGTTATGTTATTTTTTTTGGTTAGTACCTACTATTCTACCTTTCAAGAAATTTTAAATAGGCAGGGACCATCGATATGTCATGACAGTAAATATGCTAAAAAATATGTCAAAATAATTCCATATCTTTAAAAAACTTCATCGACTTTTTACACATCACAATCAATATTACATGTGATGACATAAATCTATACGAAGCCGATATAACCAAGGCACTAATCGTCTGTAATTAAGTGGTTAGTAAATAATACTTAACTTAAAAATAAACATAATTAAAACTAATGTACCTTACAGTCAAAGACCCTTTAATTCAACTAAATTTAAATTAATTTACGAAAATAATAAAATAAAAGAAGTTGATGCAGCTAAAGGACAATGGGCAAAAATGTATGGAGCTTGTCCCATCGGCGGCCACGTCTGTACTATTTATTTCCCAGCAGGCAATTATGTATATAGTAAGATCACAAAAGATTGTTACTGTAACTTCCACGGATAAATAGTTATAGGTAGATAATGTTTAATAAAAATATCGAATTAAATCATTTAAAGGAAATATTACAGTTTGTATCTTAAATACAATATTTTGTACAACTCGCGATGATGTAACATGGATATAATAATTAATTTAAGTATATAATTATGTTATTATATACGTATTTTACACATACTAGAAAATGATAGGTTAAAAAAAAAGTTTCATGTAGGTGTTGATTTATTGAAATGAAAACACGTATTTCAGATTACAATAACACAATATTGTACATATAACTTAATTACTACAATATGATTGTAGTCTAAACATCGTCAAAGATTTTTCATTTAAGCCCAACATTTTATTTACTTTATTTAATGATGCATACGTCAGTAAAATAAACAAAATGCAATGACTATTCGTCTGTTTTGTATAAAAAAAATAAAAAATTGTAGCAAGAAAAAAATATGGTAGGTAATACATTAAAATAGTATTTTACCTATATCTTTTTTCACCAATGATATTTAATCGTACTCCTTGTACAATATTTGCTCTAAAAGCACTCACCTATCAAATGATACTAATTTCATTGGTGGCCGCTGATGGGCCAGAATGCCCATTGTCCTTTCTCGGTTTGAAAATCGACAATAGACTAAATTGGAAACATCATATAGATGAACTATGTATAAGAATAAGTAGGTAGTCATACTTGCCCATTCAAGAGCCGAAAAAATTTAAAAAAAATATTTAGAGAAAAAACTTGTAATGGCAGTTATTCATCGGAATAACATCATTTGCATTATATAAATTATCAACAACCATAGATGCATTACTAACGGCATATTATGGATATAGAATCCTTGCTTAGATATCTATACTTATAATAAATCTGTAGAAAGGTCAATTCTGTACATTAAATATATTTTCAAAATAACTATCAGGGGATGATTAGTGATCGATACTGGTGCCAAAAATGCAATCAGTAAAATTTTTGTCTGTCTGTCTGTATGTTCCTTATAGAAACAAAAACTACTTTACGGATTTTAACGAAACTAGGTACAATTATTCTTCATACTCCTGGGCAGGCAGGTTATAGTATACTTTTCATCACGCTACAATCAATAGGAGCAGAGCAGTGAAGGGAAATGTTGGGAAAATGGGAGAAGTTACTCAATTTTGTAAGCTTCCGTCGCGTGTGCAGCCTTAATGGTTAAAGACTCATTGATAAGCTTTGTCATCCACGCGAACGAAGTTGCAGGCACAGCTAGTAATAAATACATGTTTATAATAATAGATAATAAGAACGTATTACAGTGTATTACTTTATAAGTTAGAAATAATTAAAAATGTAATAAATATATACATTAAATTAATAACATAAATAGAAGTACTTAGACATCAGTATACCTAACGTAAGTAATTGTAAAATGCACACGATTGTTTGAATAACAGAGCGCTATGATCGCCAACAAACTGTTATACAGTTTGGCGATTTTTTGATGTTGTTGTAAGTGTTTGTCCATGTTTTGATAAATAAATAAATAAATATGGATTAATAAGCTGGGGGCAATTCCACAAATAGAGACCAGGCTTCCAAAATGCAAAAGCGCTGTATTAGGGCAATGTTTAAAATGAAATCCACCGACAGCTGCCAACCATTCTTTATAAAACACCAAATACACTTCCGTCACTTTACATCTTGGAAATAGCTTTATTTGTTAGAAGCAACCCTCATTGGTTTCCTCTTTTGTCAGATCACGTAATCAGAAATAGACGTAATAAATATAAAGATTATTTACAAGTACACTCTGCTAAAACAGCACTTCTCCATAAGAGTGTTATATGTATGGCACCGTTAATATATGTATAATAAAATTCCAGAAAAGATTAAAGAAGTAGCCAATATGAATTTATTCAATATTTCAATATATTTATTCAATATATGCTTGATATATTATATATCAAGCATATATTATATATCAAGCAACTGCGCTCCATTGCAGACACTAACTTAGTCAAACAAGTTTATTTTGCTCTATGTTAATCTATCCTTCAATATTGTATAACCTCATGGGGCGGAGCATCAAAAACAATCATTCTCTCCCTTGAACGAGCACAAAGAGCGGTTCTAAAAGTAGCAAATTCTCGACCTTTCCTTTTCCCTACCAAGGAGTTATTTAGATTCTGCAAAGTGTTGACTGTTCGGCAAGTTTACATTCTGCACATTATACTAAAACAGCATGCTACGCTTACTTACAACGCTGACATAATTAACAAAAGACGGAACGATATAGTTTGCAGCCCAACCACTACCTCTATATATGCATTTTCAAATAAATTCTTCTCGTTCTTAGCGCCCTTATTGTACAATAAATTAAATAGAACATTGAATATTTATAATTTGAATTATTTTAAGTGTAAAAATAATGTTTTGAATTATTTGCAAGGCTTGTCTTATGACCAGACCGAAGAACTGCTTACTGTATGTAAATAAAATTAGATACCTAGAGATAATATCTATGTAAGCAATAATATACTTATAATAACTTTATGTATTTTTAACTGCGTCCTAGTTTTTAGTTGCTTTATATTTATTAAGTAATTGTTAATTTGTTGCTGACTAATAATATAATAAGCATTTTTATGCCTGAAGCACAGGTTCTACCTAGTTCAGGTAAATTACATTTTAGCACTTTATTTAGAAGTAAGCAAATTATTATAATTTTTTTTTGTACAAATTGAAGTAATAAACAACTTATTATTATTATTTAAAACAGAGTTTTAGAAATTGTTAGTTAATAAATGTTATTATTGTGTAAAGAATTTTTAAACGAAAATATAATGATCGTTACTAGATTTAATGTTGTTTTATAAATTTAATTTGTTTTTGTTTTATATTTCCATTTTAGGTTATTATTACTTTAAGAAAACTTGTAATATCCATAATGGACAATTTAATTTGTACGCCAATTATGGCAAAACATGTTGAAACATATATATTTTTACCATCCACATTTACATCTCTATGTATAATGTTACAAATGTTTATACAAATAAATATATCTTTATCTTTATCTTTACCCTTACTGAAAGCACTGAAATGAGCGGTCTTACTTGTATAGACTATGCGAGAAATACCGTGCTATACTAAAGCCAATCTGGAAAGAGAATTAAACGTTATTACTAATTACGCAATTATCAACTTTGACAACATGTGTTTAAGTTCATTTTAGAATGACAAATATTACCGAAAAAGGCCTAAAAGTAATTTGAATGTGATGGAAACTGAACTGTTAGTCATTGAATTAAGGTTCATAATCCCAAAGCACGGTCATTATTTCTTTAAAGTGGCTGATGTATAGTTGTTATACATTGCCGTCTATGAACTATCACTTATGACACCAAAGCTGCGCGAATACGCAATGTACCGACAGTCACACGATTATTCTCTCAATATCGAGTTGGCATACGTTACGATAGTACTTTGACACGGTTGCAAGTCGTGTTTCAAGAACCTATTTGAAAAGTTACTCACACATCCAGATCATAAATGGAATTCAATATAAGTATTATAATGTGATGATGATACTGCCTCGTTGGCTTAGTGTTTCTAAGCGCGACTGCTACGCTAGAGGTCTTGGGTTCGATTCCCAAGTCGACCAAGGTGTTATTGGGTTTTTCTATGAAATTCTCAGTAGCAGGTCGCAGTTTGGATTTGTGCCCGGTTAGTGGCAATAGGCTCGCCCCCTATTACATGGGACACATACACCTCTGCCTAACCCTTCGGGGATACAGGCGTGATGGTATGTTATGTTATTTTTATAATGTGATGTAACGAGCAGATTAACATCATTGGCAGTTAAAGAATGTATATGTTTAAATAATGAAATATCGTATTCACAGAAATTATTGCAAGCTGTAAGTTTTGCACCTACGATATTCTAATGCGTGTAAGGTTTTATGTTAGTATTTTCATAAATAGTTAATAATAAACAGTATTTTCAGCATGATGTTTATTTCTAAGCAAACTTATACTTAAACGTAGGGTAATTTATTCTAAGTTACATTAGTCACAACCACTATTTACCTTAGCCTAAATCAATAATTATGTCTCATCAAAATAATTACGGCCTTGTCGTTTATTTCTCTTTGGTACATACATAATAATTTTCATCGTAATATCAGCCCCAAATTGTCATCTTTGTAAAATTTTTAGAAGTGTCTTACGCATTCTTTTGCATCACGTTATAAATCCAGTCTATGTAGGGGCTGACCGGTGCAAATACTGATTTCGGTTGCCGTCGAGATCTGCGCCCGTAAGAACATACCCCTATTATTTTTCCTTTAAACATTAATGGCCCTCCAGAATCTCCGGAATAAGGAATTTGCTTTCTTTTAGAGCACTTCGAGGAGACACATATAGCATATGGCATAAAGCGTTCTAGTCGTTTGTCACAGCTCGAAATGACGGCCTTTCCCTCTTGCAGGGGTCGAAGGGCGTCTTTTTTACGATGACTCGTGCGGCCGCCCCCGGCGTATGTCACGGGCAGCCCTATCATCGTCAAGTGATCGACGGCCAATAGTCTCCCGTAACCCGCAACCGCCAGCTCCTCCACGAGCAACAAACCAATGTCGTTGTACAAAGTTAAGCCGATCTCTTTGTAGTGAGCTAATGCCGGATGCTTAAACGTTTTTCGAACTTTCGTCACCAATTTGGATATGTTAGCCGGTATTGTGAAGTTGGTGTGCCATACGAAGATTTTTTTCGGGTCCTTTTTTTCGACGCAGTGCCCAGCTGATAGTACCCATTTCTGAGAGATCGCGGATGCTGAACAGAATGTGCGGAATACATCTACGTGTTTTTTTTTAGTTATTAATAAAACTACAAAGGGATACTGTCCCTGGGCTACATCCTGGCCGGCTATAACACGCAGATGGTTCCTCGTAGATGCAGCTTCGCTCGGGTTGAGAAGGTAAAGTATTGTACTGACCAAGAACATTGCGCTCATGCTTAAGTAGACCATAAAACATTTACGCGCGTTACCAAATTGTTTTGAAATCTTTTTCAATATCCGTAGTGAAATTGATCATAAATTCTTTCAGATATTATATTTTTATGTATTTTAATCAAGTTTTATGGAATATTTCAATTACCTTGATAAGTGATTTGATTATTTTACACTTATCGTGTGTAAGTAGGTATTAATTTGGTAATTTGTTTTGTCACCGATTAAATAACTCATTTGGTAATCGTATTAGATCTTTCTTTTTCTCCATTAATTTATTTCACCGAGGAACTCAATCATGATTTATAATACTGCCCGGTTAATTAAGTAACCGTAACATACCGGATCCCCTAACATAAGGATCCGTTAAGCACCAAGAAACTTACATAATAACTTAGCCATACAACCCTTAAAAGAATTCCAAAATCGTCCAGGAAACAGTAATTGAATGTAAATGTTGGAACAATGGTCGTGGAGGCTAAACCGCTGTATCTATTTGGATACGATTAGCTAACTGAAACAGGCCCTCGTCTGGAGTATAGTTGGTTAATAATTGATTGCACAAAAATGTAGAATACTTAACTCACTTCAAATAAAATAGAAATTAATCTACAGGATCGATTTTGATGCAATTTATGTGGGACCATATTTACCTCCAATTGACCCATGCAGTGCGGTGACATGCTTATTTTGTTTTTATTGTTGTCAAATAATTGATGTAAAAAATTGGGTATCAATTACTTAGCTAACTCATTTTGAGCTGAAATTTTGTAAACTTAAGACCTTTGCAGCCCTTTTGGATATTTTTTTTTTTTTTTTTTTTTTTTAATATTCCGGGATAACTCACACACCGTTATCTGATCCCAAGCTAAGCAGAGCTTGTGTTATGGCAACCAGATAACTGATAAACATACTTATATATTTCTAAATACATACATATCACTACATAGTATAAAACAAAGTCGCTTCCCGCTGTCTGTCCCTATGTATGCTTAGATCTTTAAAACTAGGCAACGGATTTTGATGCGGTTTTTTTTAATAGATAGAGTGATTCAAGAGGAAGGTTTATATGTATAATACATGCATAATATAGTAGAGAAACACTGATAATCTTAGAGTTTTTTATGTAAGGTCGTAAATAAACACACTTTTTTGCGCTTACATTGCAAACGCTGGCTGAACCCTACGAGATAGATCAAAGTAATGTACTACAGTATTGTACACCTTAAAAAGGTCTACAAAAAAGTCCGCGATGGTATATGTCTATCTCTTGAGGATAACCCACAATAACCATTTTTATCCTTAACGAAAAAGCGATTTTAAGCAATACAGCATTAATCCTTATCCAATTAAGTACCTTAAATACATTGTGCATGTAATAAAGATCAATATGGCCCTGTACAGCATGTAATTTAAATGAATATTTTCGAAGATATTACAGATTAAAAATGCAGGGACATAGCGGTTGCGGCGGTACCGGCCGGGGGGCCGGGGAGCGCGTGCCTATACCAAATAGTGCGTCGAAAGCCGCGCTTCGCCCTACAACACTTTATGATTATGTAGTATATTTAGTATCAGCAATGCACCCGTGCAAAGCCGGGGCGGGTCGCTAGTTATAGATAAATTACACCCAGACACAGAACAAATGATCGTGCTCATCACACAAACATTTGTCCTGGGTGGGAATCGAACCCACGACTTCGGTATAGCAGTCAGGGTCACTAACCACTAGATCAACAGGGCTGTCAAATTATATACTATACTGTTTATTATACCTGCACTATTTCATTATCTTGTAGAGATTTATTGTAACTTAACAAATATTTTTAAAATAAGCAGTTAATCATTGCTATCAACATATTGAGTTCTGAGGTTTACGCGAATGTTAGACATTGAAATAAAACTACTTTTACTTACACTTATAGTACCTAAAACTACCATTTACACATATCAAGCTCAAGGAAATCTCTAGAAGGCCTTGTATCCAACAACAAAATAGAGTAATAAACAAGGATAAGTAAGTCATAACATGACGTATTATATTTCCAATAACAATTATAGAGAGAAAAGCTTTTCCTCATAAACCCCAAAGCCTTCTTCTCGTAATTAATCACACTTATATATTATACATAACGTATCTAATGGAGCATAAATGTACTGACCAATACATATCATAACTCTATTAGAATAAAGATCAAAATCGTTTGATCGAACAACATAACACCCTGTCGAATATTCTAGAATCCGACTTAAGTAGTCGTGGGATGGGGGCGCACTCCGGCCCTAACTTTGACCTGAAATACGACGTTACAGAAATGTAGACTTAAACAGTTTGAAAATAGGGTTTGAATTTCAATGTCTCGTGTAGTTTTAAGATGTGGTATGGGGGCTCACACTCCGGACCTAATTGTGACCTATGAGCTGAATTACCATGCTTGAGGAACATAGACTTAATCAGCGTGAATTTAGGGTTTGGTGTTCAATGTCCAGTCTACACAAGTCTGGTTTTCAATGAGCATGTCTAGCTGCGTCCGTCGCCGCGTCTGCCGCGCGCTATACGAGATGGGTCGCCGCTGTGTTACTCGCGGCAGTTGGTAGGTTTACGCCGGGGCGAGAGCGCGCCCGGTATAAACCTACTAACGTGGAAACGCTTGCCTGCAAAGCTTGGCTTTGCTTTTTAATATAAAAGGAGGGTTTTATTGAAATTTTTTTTTTGGATTATGTTCCTTGAATGACGCGTTTTTCAGGTGGTTTAGTAAAAAAAATATATTTTTTGATATTTTTTTCTGTTTTTTTTTTATAGTTTTTAGAAGTATTCTCTGTGACTATAATTTATTTTAATGTACTATTCTATTTTAATTTGTTTTATTTCCAAAATTTTAGTTTTTTAGACAGTTAAAATTGATATCTTCGTGAATATTCTTAACTACCCTCAAAAAGTATTTGTTCCTTTTGGAAGGTATTTTTAGTTTGCCGTGTTTATTCATTATTCACTGCTTAATCTGAAGCTGAAGAAAATCTCAGCAAGTTTAGGTTTCGTAATTTTTCAAGAACATCCCAAGAAATACATTTTGACTTTTTTGTAATACGTCCTCAATCGTCGAAGAGTGATTTGTGGAGTCTGATTCTGATCACTTTTCATTCAAAACACAATAATTTGAACATTTACTTGGTAAACGAGTCTTCCTTATGTAGTATGAACTTCCGTAAGCTTCTTCGTCTCGGCCTCTATCAATCCTCGATAGCTCTAGTTAGGACCAGCTTTTTGTTGTTTTCTTCCCTCGTATTTTGCTTAGCCTTGCTCTGATTAAACCATGCTTAAATTATCTTCGCTTCTGTTTTCAGTATTGGGTTCGCTTAATAAGTACTTCAGAATCTCTGGCATCAGCCCCTTTTCATAGCTTTTCGGTAGTGTCTTAGTATGTGAACCAGTGCACTGTCGTTCTGGTTAGAATCTTCACGGACACTGAAAGATCCTTCCTTAATGACTACTTCTTTATTCAGAACTAGTATGAAAGGTTAATTTCAGGATCATACTTTCGAAGCTCGATCGCTAAGAAGAAGCAGAAGAAGATACTATCGAAACCTTCTTACACCGTGGCCAACCTCCAACGTTTCTCTTTTCCCATGAAAAGGAGAGTAGCTTAAGCATTTCGGATTTAATCATTATCAGGGTCCATCCTGAAAGAAGTTTGAGTGGTGTCGAGTAGTTCCACTTCTTAGTGAGCCTCTAGGACTATCGAAGGTTGCCTATCAGCTCCTTTTATCGTGTCTTATCTCAAAGCAAAATGATTCTGAAACACTAGCAACTTCAGTCCATCCGGATATACTTGACTTCAACAGCTGTGACTTCAATCTCTCTTGTAAGGCCTAGCGATCTTCTTCTATTGAATCATCTTTGACAGCGCTTTGTTTCTCAACCTTTTTAGTTTTTCGAGCATAATGGCTCGCCACTAGATTGGTAACAGTTCAAGCTATGTTACTATTGATTTTAGTTCTCTTGTTGTGGTTACCTATATTTCAGAAACAATTCCACTAAAAGCTATGAAACGATAGGAATATGGCAGTAGGACCGTTGAAGGATAGACTAGGACTGCTTTGAAATAGCTTAGATTCAATCGACAGAGATCTTCAAAACGAACCTGTTTACAATGATTTATATGGAGAAACTTGCTAGTCAAAGTATGCAATTGGTGTTTAGTAAATATGCTTCGTTTTTTTAAGACGGATAAGCACAGACTGCCTCAAGATATCGCTGATGATGGCTGAAAGTATAACACTTTTAAACAGATTCCCTGGTCACCGAGTTTGAGTCTCATAAGATCAGTACATTATTCCGTTATAATTTGAACTCCCCAAACGAAAATGAAATGCGCTTGATTTTTCATCAGATGAAGAATGGAGGCAAAGTTTTTAACCGAAACATTCTTGACGTAAAGCATGACCAGATCCGGAACACCCGTCTATGTTAGAGGACGCAACGTAAGTGAGTAATTTACGTTTTTAAGAGGGAAAAGGCTCAAGTGGGAATAGTAGATCACTTCAACAATTTCTGCAGTGACCCTGGGTAAAAGTAAATAGAATCTACATATGGTCGGTGCCCCTAAGACCAGGCTTGAAAGACGAAGATCGTGGATCTATAATCTAGGAGAGATTTCTTCCATTGGCGCGCGAGTAGCTTCGGGATATAGGACTTGGAGAAATCTTAGTGAACACAACAGGGGATGGTGGCTGTCTGCCTCCTGGTTCGACTTTCAATTGCGGCAGGCCATTTCTCGAACATCTCAAGGAGCGACCAGAAGATAAAGATTCACAAGAGGCCAGAGGTTTGCTGCTGTTCTATTTGTTGAGGCGGTACCCTAGCGTGAGTTTAGGCTCTGGTAACGGGATTGACGACGTTAAGTCATTACATAGAGACTTTATACAATCCGTATGGACCGATCGATTCCAAAGAATAAAAGGGGTATAAAAGCAAAGCCGCTTCAGTCCGATATTTACATTTTTTAAACTAGGCACACCAGATTGTAGAGCTCGAAAGCCACATTTATCTTATTTAAAAGTGAAAGTGCAAAGTCGCCTCAATACAACACAAAAAAGCACTTCAAAAGTAGCATTCGCGTGCAAAACTGCTTCGATCCAAAATTTGTTCAAAGCAAATCCGCAGCGATCACAATCGACCAATCAGAAGCCACTATTTCAAAATTTCTAAGATGGCGAATCTGTTACTTTTCATAGTAAGTTGCGTGTAATTAAAAGCCTAATTATTAGGCTATGAACGGATGACCACTTCGGAATAAAATAGTTATCTGATATAAGTCCGATCGTGAAGGCTTGCCGTCCCTTCAAATTAATATCTGCACCTGCTGTCAGAAAGTTGGTTGTGACTATGAAGTGAGCGGTCACTGCAGCCTATGGACGCTTGCAAAACCAGAAGTATCAGGCGTCACCGATCCTGTCCTTTGAACTGTGCTAACCTACATCTAGGTGAGCACCTACAGAAACACATAGGGGGGAGTACCTAGTCGGAAACTCTATAGCCGTCGCATTTTGGAGAAGTCTAGAAGTCTGGAGAAGTTATCCCAACTCCACCTCGCCGACAGGTTATGTAAGGATAGACAGAATCATTCAAATGGTTAGAGGATGCTACCGTCACTAGAATAGTGCAAATCAATCATAAATTTTGTTCCCAGATAAATGAGGTTTGGGGCCTCTGGAATCTTGTAATATACGGAAACAGGTTAGATTCCTACTACGATGTCGGCCGGTTCACGAGTAAGAGAATACAGCACTGCAATGGTTGTTGAGCATCAGGCACTAACTCCACCTTCCTAAGATCGAAAAAAGAATAAGGTGAATTTTAACAAAAAGAAGACACTTACATCAAAAGTAGGTATAATAGGTATAAAAGCCCTGAACAATGAAAATCACTAAGGATCAGAAGGTCAAAATCACTAAGGATCAGAAGACCAATCAAACGAGCCCAAACTCGGTAAGGTTGCGTTTTTCGTTACCGAGTTTCCAAGGTTACCTTCCGACTCCATCATCCTTACCTACATTTCAGCGGGACCCGGAGCTGATGTCTTAGAATACGCGGCGGCGCGTGCTTGAGCACGGCACGTCACTAATTAAAACTGGCCAAGTGCAAGTCGGACTCGCGCAGGAAGGGTTCCGTACTACCGTCGTATGAGAGCCCCCCTTAAATATTCATTTTATGTGGTTTTTGTTATAGCGGCAACGGAAATACATCATTTGTGAAAATTTCAGCTTTCTAGCTATCACGGTTTATGATATACAGCCTGGAGACAGACAGACGGACAGACAGACAGCGGAGTCTTAGTAATAGGGTCCCGTTTTACCCTTTGGGTACGGAACCCTAAAAACACACTTTATGCATAGTATACACGTATCATCACACTATCTCAAAGGTACAGTAAAGAGTCATTTTCTTTACTGCTAAACAAGGTGTTACCAAAAGGGTATCGATTTTATCTATCTAGAAGGGTGAAAAATTGGTTGGCCATTATTTAAATAACAAATTTTGAACTAAAATTTTGTAGACGGACTCTATACCAAATGTACTGTTCACCCCTCTTTGATTGACACACCCTTTCGGTAAAACCCTATAGGTACATCGTACCCTAGGTATTGTATAATACGTACATCAAAGGGCTTAATTAAGTACCACGCTAATTGGACCTTTGTGAGGGGTTGAGCGCAGTAGGGATGACCATCTGTCGCGTTCAATTTCAAAAGAGTATTAAGCCTTTGTTGATCTTCAAAAAAACTAAATGAAATAATAAAAAAATAATAGGGACACTTTTTTTTTAATTTTCCCTCTGAATGTAGAAGGATTTTAGCTGTTTCTAATTAATTAGAATTTTACAAAATATTATTAGTGGCAGAGTTTTAAGGATATTTAATAACGAATTTTAGTTATTGTATTTTCCTAAATTTATAACATTAGATTAACATTTTTGATCTCATAGTTTTAACTTTAGTTTGAGTTTAGAATATTATAATTAACATTAGAATTCTCTCTCTATAAATACTTTTGTGTCCCTTCGGAGGGTAGCCTGGTGATCTGTAACTCAGGTTTTACCTATCACAGACACCAGTCTCTATATAAGAACCTAATTACTAACTGTACAATATTATGTGATGATGAGAAAATAAACATTTTTATTCTATATTTATTATTTACCTTTGACGAGCTCTCGCTTACAATAGAGACGAATATGTATGCACATGGTTGCAGGTTCGAACCCAGGCAAGTACCAATGTGGCTTTTTCAAAGTTATATGTACTTTCCTAATTATTCTAAGACACTTCTGACAAACGGTGAAGGAAAACATCGTGAGGAAACCTGGATTCCAAAATTGGGATCTGAAATCGCCAATCCGAAGAGAGCAAGCGTGGTGATCAATGCTCGTGCCTTCTCTATATGGGAAGAGGCCTGTGCCCAGCAGTGGGACGCTTATAGGCTGGATTATAATAGATATTAAATCTTTTTCAAAAACATTGTTAACGAAACCTATTTATAATATCGAGCACGTTTACTTAACTACTTGGAAAAGTATTGCGTAGGCAAGCAATGCGGTAAACAAGATTGTATTATTTTTTTTAAACATATTGTTTTTTTACCCAATCTCTTTCTTTGTTAATTTGTTGATAAATAAGGATAAAATACTTATAAGAAACTAGATATAAATGTAATGTAGAGAAACTTTCCCTGTAAAGAATAGATATAGATATTTATTGCCTGCGAATTGAGAACTGCCTCGTTGGCCTAGTGGTTCTAAGCGCGACTGCTACGCTAGAGGTCTTGGGTTCGATTCCCAAGTCGACCAAGGTGTTATTGGGCTTTCTATGAAATTCTCAGTAGCAGGTCGGAGTTTGGATTTGTGCCCGGTTAGTGGCAATTAAATAGGCTCGCCCCCTATTACATGGGATCTAAACATACCGGCGAACTGTGGGTGTACATTGGTACTCCTCTGCCTAACCCTTCGGGGATACAGGCGTGATGGTATGTTATGTTATGAATTGAGCATTAAATATTTTACAAACAAAAAACCGTTTTTTTTTGTCATTGCAATCTGAAACCTTACCTGTTCATGAGTTGTAAATGGTGTAACTAACCCGAACTTATTATATTAGAATTTTACACCACTTACCTTTGGTGAAATTGTGGGGCACAGCTATTGCTGATATTATTATAAGGGGTTTGACTCTTACGACATTCAGTATAATATAATAATATCCTGGGACAACTCACACACGGTCATCTGATCCCAAACTAAGCAAAGATTGTACTATGGTAACCAGACAACTGATAAACATACTTACTTGTATATTATTTAGATAAATTACACCCAGACACAGAACAAACGATCATGTTCATCACACAGATTTATTCTGGGTGGGAATGGAACCCACGACCTCCTGTATAGCAGTCAGGGTCACTAACCACTAGACCAACAGGACAGTCAAAACTTTACCTTAAATTAAACTTTGATAAGTGTAAATTTAATTTTATTTCTTAGAAAACCGCCGCCTTTAAGACGAGTTGGAGTTCAACGACCGAGCCATCCAGGTGGAGTGGACACGAAAATAAGAAAGTTCTTAAAAGGAAATGTTATAGAAATGTATGTTTGTTGTGTACTTGGGTTTGTCACTATTATAGTTTTTCTATGGCTCTCAAAGGTATTGTAAAAAAAATTAATAAATTTAAAAAATAAAAAAGCCCGACTGCATAAAAAACACTTTAAATAAAAACTGAAAAGTAAAAAACAAGTTCAATAAGTCTAGAAGTGTAGATAACAATGTTATTAGTACAAAAATTTAATAATCAATACACAATCAATCTAATGAGAAACATAATTGACTATAACAGTCGGGACCCATTAAATAAGCTAGACTAAAATCATTCATTATGGGTCCCGACTGTGACAGTCAATTATGTTTCTCATTAGATTGATTGTGTGGGAATCCAACGATACCCTAATTATCGAAATCAATTCGGCCGTTTCGAAGATATGAGGTAATATTACACACATACATACCTACATACATACAAGATACGCGCGAAAAACATAACCCTTCTTGGCAGTCAGGTAAAAAGAAAATTTTGTATTGTGATGTAAAGGTACCTATCCTAACGACTGAATATTCTCCATAATTCATTTAACTGGGAGAACAGTGAGCAAGTCATTGTTCATAGTACAATACCTACATTGATTTGAATGATGATTTTGTAGGTACATCTTGTGAGAAAGACTGCTGACTATTAGAAAAGGCAAAATACACGTGTCCTATATTTTCTAGCACCTTGACGAATTATAAATAATTTAGTCAGTTCATGCCCTATTTTGTGTACAGACAAAATATGTCCCTCGTCTACACAGCATCTAATCTAAGCATTCTAAAGAATACGGCAAAAGCAAGTCCTTTGTAAGTATAAAATTATTGGTCAAATTAAAGCTACAATTATAACAAAGAACGGCGTCATTGTGACGCTAACTAGGGTAAACTACCCAATTATTGGCACTTTAAGGCGTTAGTGTGTAAGAAATGTCTTTTTTTGTAACCTCATAGGACTTTGATAATTATTTTTTAACTTAGATACTCCACAGCTAAGGTCTAGGTATCTCTGCAGAAACATGTCTATAAAACGCTTTGGTAAACATATTTTACTATAAAACATAATACTTTACATGTTAATGGAGTTTAAGTTCATACAGACTCTTTAAAAATGTACTTACAAAACTTTACAAAAATGTTGGTTTCGGTTACGGCAGTTTTTTACTCACATATTATGAAGCCATATTGAATTCAATGATAGTTGTAATGTTGTTATAAATAAAAGGTACTTTTTTTACTAAATTTATCATTCAGTAAACATTGTGTATAGATTAGAAGTTTCTTATATTTTTAGATTAAATAGTAAAATGCCAATAATTGGGTAGGTGCCAACGATTGGGTAGTTTCCCCTACTTTCTTACACAAGTACTTTGTTTTCTTAATAAGATTAAATAATTCTATAGTACGGCCGCAGAGAGAATGCATTCCTGACAGGTGGTGGTCAACAGGGAGATCTAACTTTAATGTGGCGAAGAATTTACTACAAATAACTATCACTAATGTCGTGGTGGCCTAGCGGTTCAATGAACGGATTTGTGTGCACAAGGTTGCAGGTTCGAATCCAGGCAAGTACCAATGTGGCTTTAAATAAGTTATATGTTCTTAATTATTCTAAGACACCTCTGACAAACGGTGAAGGAAAACATCGTGAGGAAACCTGGATTCCAAAACTTGGGATCTGAAATCGCCAATCCGCAGAGAGCAAGCGTGGTGATCAATGCTCGTGCCTTCTCTATATGGGAAGAGGCCTGTGCCCAGCAGTGGGACGTTTATAGGCTGGATTATTTTATTATTACTATCACTTATTTTAGGTGACATGAACCAACTGACGTGTGTCAGGAAGGCATTCTCTTCGCGGTCAAGATATAGGATTCAGGAAAAGGTTTCATAAATAAAACAATCAAATACGTTGCAATTTCCATTTATGTAGACAGTGGTGCTGATTCTGTTAAGCAACTAAACATAATTTAGACTATGGCTAACACTTTCAATCTAATCAAGAAAAGGACAGCCGTAAATAACTCACATTTTTAATATACATATCGGCGAACTGTGGGTGTACATTGGTACACCTCTGCCTAACCCTTCGGGGATACAGGCGTGATGGTATGTTATGTTATTGTTATTTTTAATATAGGACTAGCTGACCCGATAGACTTCGTACTGCCTCAATCGATAAATAAAAACCTAAACTTTAGTATAAAATAAACTTAAAGTGCCCTGTAAACGATCAAATTGTTTGTCAAATTTTACGTGTTTGTCAAATTATTTGATAGTGTACAGCTGTGTTTGTGGCGTTTGTCAAACAATCTACGTGTTTGTCGCGTTTGATGAAAATCTGGATTGATGTGGAGTTTGACGAACAGGTTTGAACGTGAACGGCGGTGTTGGTCAAGAAAGATCTCACTCGTTGTGTTGGCGTCATGGAGGACGCTACGCCCAGTAACAAATTTGTTTGATATTTGGTTTGATCGTTTAAGCTATTGTTTGATGAAAACGTGAAGTTTGACACAACAAATTTGTCAAGCAAATTTGTCCGTTAACAGGGCTCTTAAAACAAATTGTTATTTTTTAAATTTAATTCCGAACTTTTCCATATTTATTGATCTTTTAAACCTTCCCTGGGCTTGCACAAATAATTCAATACCAAAATTAGCAAAATCGGTCCAGCCGTTCTCGAGTTTTAGCGAGACTAACGAACAGCAGTTCATTTTTATATACACCGAGAAATTTTAATGGTTGGTAACTAGGGTAGGTACGCAATGAGATCTCGCGAGTTTAACGAGATTGCACTCGAGCACAAAAACGTCTTATTCGAAGCGCGGACTGACACGGACGATGATTTGAACTGAACAAATCTTTAATTTGATTGGTATATTTTGTTAATTAATCTGTAATTTCTAATAGTCTGATTGGTTGGTATATGTTGTTAATTAATTTGTAATATCTAATGGATCTACTGAGTAGATATAGTTTCATTTAATTGATAATAATATCTCAGTTTAATAGTCAACTCAACTTAGATAATAAGTTTCATTTTTTTTGACTTCTCGTTATTTTGTTTGTTATAAAAGAACTGTTTTATTACTAAAAGATTTTTGTTTGATGTTAGAAGAGAAGACTGGTTATTTCTTTCATTTGTTATTTGATAGATACGTATGTCAAAGTTTACTACTTATAAGTTTATTAGAAAATTATAGGCAGATACGTCAAACAATGTTTGATGCATAAAAGTCTATTGAAAAAATTCGTAACAATAAATGTTTATCTCATAAAACTTATAATATTTATTATTTTTTTTCCTAATTTATTCAAATATTGTGATTATTTGCAAAAAAAAACACACCAAACTGCAGTTTGGTGTGTTTTCTTCTCGCGAGATCTCGATCTCGCAGTATTGTTATTCATAAACTCGCGGGATCTCGCTGGAGCCCCAATCTCGCGAGATTTGCATTCCCTATTGGTAACCACCAATTCACCCAAAAAGTTGTTAATTTTTTTTTTATATTGAAACAAAGACAATCTTAATTTTTTTTTTTAATACATATTTCGAAAGTACTCCTTATGGCTAGTTGTTCAGCCTCGGGAAAACAACCATTCAAATTTCTCGGTGTATATAGATATACAACATGCAGTTGCATCGTGTTTTTATATAGTTCTTATTTATTGTTGTCCTTTCTTCGCACTGTATTGTATAGACTTATTAAAGTCATTCTAGTAATATGTCTGCTCGTATAATTTTTATGAATGAATTTCACGAATATAAATTACACGTGTAGGCAGGAAAATTCGAGTACATTTAGACACCGAAATAGTAGTTATATTGTTACATAATAATTATCACCTATCACAGCTACTTCACAATGTATTAAGTGTAAGCTAACATAAACTGTTACCCTATTTTACTGTAGAATGAGTTGCAATGACACCAGAGGTTATATTATCGAGTTTTCAAACCATAATTCTTTTATTTTCAAAGAAACTTTAATTTCTTCTCATTAGAAACAAACTGCCTCGTTGGCCTAGTGGTTCTAAGCGCGACTGCTACGCTAGAGGTCTTGGGTTCGATTTCCAAGTCGACCAAGATGTTATTGGGTTTTTCTATGAAATCCTCAGTAGCAGGTCGGAGTTTGGATTTGTGCCCGGTTAGTGGCAATAGGCTCGCCCCCTATTACATGGGACCTAAACATACCGGCGAACTGTGGGTTTACATTGGTACACCTCTGCCTAACCCATCGGGGATACAGGCGTGATGGTATATAGAAACAATAATGGTTTCAAAACTCTATAATACATACACAAAAGACAGAAATCCTATTGTCAAAATGTTTGAGAAAGATAAATTAAACGATTATTATTATAATAGTAAAATGAATAAAAATCCTAATTTTATATATAATGAAATTTTAAAAGGAGTTTTTTTTTTATTAAATTCCAGTACATTATAACACGACAGTTAAACTACATTATACACGTGAGAACGATCAATGTTCGAGGATACACTGTACACCGGATACCGAAACTTGTATATTATGATCAAGTCGAGTTATAAGCACGGACATTTCTGCCCGCTGTCTGATGTGTTATGATGTGTTCCGATTGTTTGTTGTGTGTCGTGTTCTGATGTGTTTGCGACTCGAACATTGAAAGCTACGGACGAGAAGCTCACTGCTAGGTTGAATAATCACTTTTATAATATTAAAAAAAAAGACTTAGTGTTTAATCTTCAGGCGCGCTCTGCGTACCAGCGTTAAACTTTAAGATACACCTCCAAAACGTTTGACAGGCGTACAATAATAATATAAATATTATAAATGCTATGGTTATCACGTAGCACTAGGCTTGCGTGCCTACAAGTTATTATAATACAAAACATAATTTTGTTACGTTAACCACCACCGATTCGGATCAATCGAATTCCATGTACTCTTTTAACTTTTTGAACGCCACGGTCGTGTATAGACGACAACGAAAACGTGCCCAAAACACGCCACGGTCGGGTATAGACGACAAGAAGACGAATTTTTTTAAGTACAAAATAAATATACAAGTATATTATTTATTTATATTTCTACTTAAAAAAAATCGTTTTTTGTCGCCACGACCGTGGCGTTCAAAGGGTTAAGAATTACCTTCAAACCGTCAGACTCCAAATATATAAATAAACAAGGTAAAACAATGATCATTAAAGTAGCAATTAGCTTCCAATCGTTATAAAATACACAATTAAAATTATTTTATTTCCGTGTCCAAACGGAATGTAGTTATGATTTTAAATAATACCATACTGTACATCGACGAGGCAACGATAGTACGTAACGAAACAAACGTGTAATCCCGCCCAATCTCGTCCACGTTCTATCTTGGCGTTGTATTCTTAAAACAAAAACAAAATCCGCCATGACATACATATACTAAACTACACCGATTTTTTTTTTCTTCATAATAAGTACAGAGTTTTCGTAAACTACTGGGTTTTTTAATTATAAAATAAATTATACATATTCAGGTCGCGTACTACCGTTGTCCTCACTATAATAACGAACGATTGCGATAATATTTGGTACAATCGTCGCGTCGGCCGAACTACCGGCGGGGTACTAAGACTAAGTGATTAAAAACTGCTTACACATACTTATTATTGGTTAAAATACACGTACAATGAAATATCCGTATGTTGTACTAAAATGGAGTAGAATCAACCGAAAATACTTAAAGGACGAACCTGTTCATCTAAACAACTAAATCAATTTTACCTTACATCATAAAATCAAAGAACTAGAAATTAAATATGGATTAAAACATATTTTTGAGCAAGCGTGGTGACCTGTGCTCCTAATTCTCTATACTCGAAGAGAAATTAGCCCCAGTAACGGGCAAGTAAAAACATATAAAATAATTTATACAATCTTTTTGGATTTTATAAATATTAAAATTAAATTGAAATACTTAAATCTAAGTTTAATTAGAGATGAATAAATTACGTTTAAAGGGACACAGTTGGCTTTGTTTGCCGCATAAAAGAAAAACCTGAGGATTTACAGGTGAATACATTAAATTACTGAGCGTCCTTGTTGACAAATTTCCATGAAACATGTTTTCTTTGAAATTTGTGAGCCGCACGTAAAACCAATTTCTGGCGTGGCGACGCATGCCGTGGCGTAACACGTAATATTTCATTTTATCATTATGACATATTTAGTTCCTATCGCAATCTGTTCTTTTCTGCATATGACTTTTACAAAATAATGTCGATGTTTCACATCCGCCAGGCGTCCCGTGACGGCTCACATTTTTTTTTTATTAATTTTTGGCAACCCACTCCAGCCTCCCGGTCATGGAACATGTAAACAAGGCCTAAATAATCAGAGTCTAATCGCAATTCATTATGAGTAACAATTGCATTCGAAAATAATTAAAATAGTAGGACAACACATATACACACTGACTAACATTTAATATTATTATGATTAATACAGAATATAGTAGAAATAAATGGTTAAAACTAGCCGAGTTGCATTGTATCTTTGCCCAAGCTACGTGGGGTCGGCTTCCGGTCTCACCGGATTAAGATGAAAGCGAATTGCAATCGTATAACGATTACAGTAAACATACTTCCTATCACAAGATCGTCACGTACATTGTAATAAGATTATACTTAGTTATTAGTTGTATTTATGTCCTCGCATTGTTGCTGCGGTTTCTCAAGGTTAAAATCAGTTAAAATAATAATTGAGGAAGATGACTTCGTTACATGTTTTTATATAACTTGCAATGTGTATGTGTTTCTGGGTCAAATCTTGCAAGTTGAATTAGAATCACTCCTTGAAATCATTAAGATCATCATTAAGATGGGTATCATCAATGGACAATACAGTTTGGTACTTTTAAGCCAGAATCTATCCAATTTTATCAACGGCCAACAGCCAATATTTTCTCATTTCAATTACACGATTAAAACTTGTATTCCGCCTACAATTGGGTCATAAATTCCTTCCTAATAAAATAATAAACTTAGGTTTAGTATTTTACTTACTTACTCCCACACAAAACTGCATTGTACAACCATCTAGTTGAAAACAAATTGAGATGGAACAGGAGCTCGCAGATTTTTGCGATGCGATGCGATTTGGCAGTCATGTGTAGGAGCGTAATAAGATGTGTGAAGTACATCTTCCTCGGATACGTAACTTAACAGTTTGTTCTGGAACCCGCGTGTATAGTGACCCGTCGTGCCGATAGCCAGCTGTTGCTAGTTTAAACTAGACCCATGACGCCCTTGGCTGCGAAGCCGTGCTCCTCAAGTTCCTCTTCTTCGTCTTCCTCCTGAAATATTAATAATAGTAATATTAATAACTATCTGTGCCCCGCGGTTTCACCCGCGCGAATAACAATTCATACACTAAATTTATAAATTATAGCCTATGTGTTATTCCAATGTATAACCAACATTATTGTAAAGTTTCATTAAAATCCATTCATTAGTTTTTGCGTGAAAGAGTAACAAACATCCATACATCCAAACAAACTTTTGCATTTATAATATTAGTAAGAATAGGAAAGGGGATAGCCAGTATTGGGCTAAAGTATGTACAGAAACGATATGTATATAAAAAAAGACTAGATTTTTCACTGATTAAAAATAACATGTAACAATAATAACTTTCTACCGGAATGAGCTAAAAATTACAATTTGAAATATGTTTTTTAATTGAATGTAGTTCTATAACTAGCTCCGTAAACAAGCTGTAAGGTCATTTTAAGTTCGTACTAAAACAAGTTGTTCTAAAGAAGTTATTAAAAAACGATATTTATTTTGATTTCGCATTGGTCATGAACATTATAATCATTTATAAAAGAAAAAAGGACATTTTATAAAATTATTGTTGTTTCAGTAATAGTTATTTATTTATTTAACAATAACATCGTTCAAAATCGTGTATGGGGCTGTTTCGAAACGAAAAAATATCGATATTTGTCAAAATGTCAATGTCACGTCACTCCCGTCAAGTCCCGTCATTGAAAAAATAACTTATTTTTATTTTACCTACCTAATTCCTTTTTTGTGCTATGCAATGATATGCTAATAGAAACATACAAATATGTTTTCAAACAATTAAATCAATGTGTCTATTTGATTTTAGTAGTTACAATACATTTTGGCAATACAATTCTTACCATCTGCCGCATAACCTAACCTAGTGACCCAAAATACTTATTTTCTTCCTAATTCCCATAGAATTTTGAAAAAAATCTTTCTGATATGAATATGTATGTGTTTTATCTATTAAATAACACATAAATGATTACTGTTCACATTTGGCCCAACGATGTATGGATTTCTGGCGATCTCCTTTGTAAGCGATAACATTATATACTAGCGGCCGGCCCCGGCTTCGCACGGGTATTTAACAAATATTTCAACAAATAATAATTTTTACACACACACACAGAGACCTTTCTTTTCGCGTATGGTTTTTTAAAAAAGAGTACATTATAAAGAAAGTTTGCTGTATTAAAGCAGTCTTGAATATGGAGTAATTAATAATTATTTGCATAAGGATTAGTACCAAGGTACAAATAAAGAGCCTTTGCTAGCGAAAACAAATAGTTAATTTGATGTACCTAGAATATCTAATTATTATGGGGATAGGACTCTAAGAAAACGGTTACCATATATATTGAACAGTTTGCCTGTGGACATCAGGAATGAAACTAATAAAAATAAATTTAAAAAGTTATTAAAAAACTACCTTTTAGATAATATAAATACATAAATACCTATATATAAGGTGCTATAAAAACATCTGCCACGGCTTTAATGGAAGGTAGTATTGTGTTTATAGATTACAATAGTAAAGATAAATTATTGATTATTTATCATATTTTTTTTCATACAAAAAAAAATAACGTATAAATTTGAATTGATTTATTAGTATAAAACCATCCCGTGTCATAAGCTGTTGCCACTCCGCTCAACCTTGTGAACCACGTTACGCAGAATAGAGTCAATGTTAATTTAACTATTTTATTCTCTCAAATTTAATTAACTGTTCCGGGGTACGAAAGTTCTTCACTATTGTAATCTATAAACACAATACTACCTCCCATTAAAGCCGTGGCAGATATTTTTATAGCACCTTATATACAAACCTGATTACTTAGATTATATTGCACTAACATTTTTGCGTTACTATATGAGACTCAACAGGAGTCCACAGTCAAACTGTTCAAAACAGTTTTGTGGACCAATGTATTAACATAAGTCTAATATTTTTCTGTACTTAATAATTATAAATAAAATCTTTCCTCTTTTTAATATTAGTATAGACAAAGACGTCTCTTCGTACCAAACTATATTTTATTTTAATATGGTTTCATATTATTATTTTTTTGGTTAGTAGGGCCGTTTGCTATTTCCGTTTCTGTTTTTTTTTTTTGGTACTGAACAAAAGCATTGAAATCAAATTAAAAGAGAATGTTTAAGAATGCTTTATTGCTGTATAATAATAATATTCCGGGACAACTCACACACGGTTATCTGATTCCAAGCTAAGCAGATAACCGTGTGTGACCGATTCATCATTAACTTTGTATTTTTTGTGATAGCTGGATAAACTAAGAAGGACTGCTTCAGGTAAGACAAAATTGATGATCATTCTTCTATTATTTCAATGTATAAGGCTCAGCGCAAACGGGTCACCGACCACAGCCACCGGTGGCCAGCGACGGCGACTTAACACACTTTTTAATATATTTTGTACTAGCTGTGCCCCGCGGTTTCACCCGCGTGAATGACAATTCTTACACTATCTTTATAGCCTATGTGTTATTCCGATGTATAAGCTACAATATTGGAAAGTTTCATTAAAATCCATTCAGTAGTTTTTCCGTGAAAGAGTAACAAACATCCACACATCCATTCTCACAAACTTTCACATTTATAATATTATTAATATATTTTGTATAGACGCGCCGCACACGTGTAGCCGGTGGCGGCCACGAGCTACAGCAATAAAATATATGAAAAAGTATGCTAAGTCGCCGTCGCTGGCCACCGGTGGCTGTGGTCGGTGGCCCGTTTGCGCCGAGCCTTATGAGAAAAGTGATGGAATTGGAAATCAAAAATATAATCAACAAATTATCAACATCAACCTAACATTAATTGTGCGAGAAAAAATAATCATAGAATCATCATTAGTGCAAAAGATTTCAATTTCGATTTATATTATTTAAATAATTAATAATAATAATATCCTGGGACAACTCACACACGGTTATCTGATCCCAAGCTAAGCAGAGCTTGTGTTATGGTAACCAGACAACTGATAAACTTACTTATATATTTCTAAATACATACATATTATAGATAAATTACACCCAGACAACCAGAACAAATGATCGTGCTCATCACACAAACATTTGTCCTGGGTGGGAATCGAACCCACGACCTCCGGTATAGCAGTCAGGGTCACTAACCACTAGACCAACAGGCCCGTCAAATTCTCACTTAATATTTTAATAGTTTACCTCCTACACATAACCTTTACATTTCGGACCAGAGCCAGTGCAGGGAAGAGGTTACTCACATCAAAGCCGAAGCACGTGTCGACCTCCTTCTCGAGCTTGATGCTGCGCTCGGCCGCCGTCTCCTTCACTCTGAACTTCCTCTCCTCGATTTCCTCCTCGTCCTCATCTTCCAAATCCTCCTCCTCTGTAGGGGGGCGAGGAAAGATTATATGGGTTACTTAAATTACTTTAATAAATAATATTCCGGGACAACTCACACACGGTTATCTGATCCCAAGCTAAGCAGAGCTTGTGTTATGGTAACCAGACAACTGATAAACATACTTATATATTTCTAAATATATACATATTATAGATAAATTACACCCAGACACAGAACAAATGATCGTGCTCATCACACAAACATTTGTCCTGGGTGGGAATCGAACCCACGACCTCCGGTATAGCAGTCAGGGTCACTAACCACTAGACCAACAGGCCCGTCGAATATAAAATAAATGCGGAAAACATCACATACGTTCTAAACCCAAAGTAAGTTGCTATTAAGCACTTGTGTTATGGAATTCAGAAACAACGAAGGTACCACAAAGGTGAGAATCGAACCCACGACCTCCGATATAGACTGTCAGGGTCACTAACCACTAGACCAACAGGCCAGTCAATAGCGCATCACAGTGGCGAGTGACGCGCTTGTATTGCGAGTACGTACCGCCCTCATCTTCGGGGTCGATGAACTCCGGGGCGACGACTGCGACCTGCTGCTCGGTACCGTCCTCCAGCTGGATGACCTCCAGCACCACGTACTGCTGGCCGTCGCCGTCGGCCACGGTGACCAGCTCGCCGCGCTTCAGCTCCTTGTTGCCGAGCTCGATCTTCATCAGGTTTGTGCCCGGTCCGTTAGGGCTCTGCGGGCTACGCATGTCCTGGGGTACAAAGAGATGGGGTTTAGATTTATCTAGATCTTGTAGAATATATTTTGAACATTTAGCGCTTTTACGCAGTAGCAGTTCGTTGCATAGGCGGTTCATTTGAACGGCTAGTAGCCTGGCGCGATTGAAATAGCGGCTGACTGCTATGGCGCCCAGCCAGGTAAGTTAGGACAAATTTTGTACCGTTAGTGCTCTGACGCAGCAGCATTTGGTAGCCTAGGCTGTTATTTGAAGGGATTGGCGAGAGATTAATGGCGAGAGACCGTATGATACGCTGTGCCATATTCATGTGCCGCGGTTGAAATATACTGGTACTGAACTAAGTTCGGCCTATCATAAACTATACATAATGCTTTTAGCAGCGTCATGTTGTATATAGGGCCTGAGCACGCTAGCATATTTAACAAATGATTTGATATGTCATGATGATGATATTCGCGTGGGTAGTGAATCTACAGGGTGTTAAATGGTTATTTCAAAATCCATTATTATTGTTTCTCTCATGAATTTTCCAAATTTGATATTTTATTTGGACATGTGATTGTGAACCCTCTATCACCCTTTCGGGTCAGACAGGGGTTTCTTTACACCCTGTATATTCATAATTATACCCTTTTTTATTTCACAATCAAGTGTAAAGTAGCAACAGCCTAGCAACAATCCATATGAATGAAAATTATATGCATATGTAAAACATCTTTATCTCATTAAAGGCATGAATGCAAAACAACAATCGCAGTTACAAATTAAAGCAAAATAATTCAGTTTAAGAAAAACACAAACGAAAACAGTATTTTTCAATATAATGATGAATGAATGATGAGCAAGCGCATAAGTTTGTATCATCTAGAGTTTAATAACATAATATTCCGGGACAACTCACACACGGTTATCTGATCCCAAGCTAAGCAGAGCTTGTGTTATGGTAACCAGATAACTGATAATCATACCTATATATTTCTAAATACATACATATTATCGATAAATTACACCCAGACACAGAACAAATGATCGACCCACGACCTCCGTTATAGCAGTCAGGGTCACTAACCACTAGACCAACAGGCCCGTCGAATGAATAATGAGCAAGCGCATAAGTTTGTATCATCTAGAGTTATATGAACTAAATTGATACCTAATTGACCTACTGGCCTCACTGCAGTGGCAGAACAAGGGTCTCATAACAAAAGATTGAATGAATTGCTATCATTTTTTTTGTATGTGCGTTATTTCAATACTGATTTTTATTGGTATAATGAAGACGTTTTTTGTTATTAAGCTATTTTGGCCCCACAGCAGGGGCCCGAGTCCGCTTTTTTAAATCAGTGAGTGGTGGGTTAAGAAACGTTCCAGTGTACTTGTTTTTGTGCCTAATTTTCGTATTCAGATAATTTTAGTTTAATGACAAATGTACACCTACTTGCCACTGTTGTCATTGTAGGATTGCAAGGGACTGTTTTTATCTGAATACGAAAATTAGGCACAATAACAAGTACACTGGAACGTTTATTAACCCGCCACTCACTGAATTATAATAGCGGACTCGGGCCCCTGGGGAAATGCCATCCTCCAATTATTTATTCTTTACACCGTATTACTTCGTTTTTAAGTCTTTATAAGCTAGTAGTGCAAAAATTTTATGTTTAGTTGATTATAATTATTATTATTGACTATGGATTATATAATATGATGGAGGGGCTCGTGGCTAAGTGTAAGCCGTACGGTTTGACCGATAATACAGATTAAGGAGCGCTCGCCGCGGTTGGTCCGTGGATGGATCCATTTAAAACATACTGAGACCCCTCCGTGTTTCGGAAAGCACGTTAAACAGTAGGTCCCGGCTGTCATACATTGATCTTTGGCAGTCGTTAAGTCAATTCTGACAACCAGTCTTACCATGAGATACTGTGTTTCCCAGTAAAATGGGTTGTGGAGGTCAGATAGGCAGTCGCTCCATGTAAAATACGGTATTCAGCTGAATCCGGTTAGACTGGTAGCCGACCCCAACATAGTTGGGAAAATGCTCAGGAGATGATGTGGACTATATAATATATATTTTACCATATACCCTAGCGACACATAACACAAATTTGCAATGCAATGGAATAATAAGTACCTAACGAAACTGTTTTTAACTTAATTAACTTAGAATTTCAATACCTTTTTTACCTTTTTTTTTAATAAATGCGGACAACATCACATACATTGTTCTGAAACCAAAGTAAGTAGCTAAAGCACTTGTGTCATGGAATTCAGAGACAACGAAGATACCACAAACACCCAGACCCGAGGCAATGTAGAAAAGTTGGTTTCTACATTGACCCGTCCGGGGATCGAACCCGGGACCTCAGAGCTAGCGACACCTTGAAACCGGTGCGTACGCCACTCGACCACGGAGGTCATCAAATAAGATTGCCTTGATTTTCTTTTGATTTGATTTGACTTGATTGATCCTTTGATTTTAATACCTTTAGTTTTAATGCAACTAAAGTATAGGCGCGGACCTTATAAACACAATGACATTTTAACGCTTGCACCATGCATTAATTGTTAGTAGTTTTTCAGTACTTATGACAAGATAATATATGTTAAGTTAGGCTTATCCTCTAATAAATTAAACTAGCTGTGCCCCGCGGTTTCACCCGCGTGAATACCTAGGTCCCGTTCCCGGTGCCTTTGTATTATTAGGGGCGGAGATGAATCCAACAAATCACTATCGTAACAAAAGTCAGGATTACTTAATTTGGTGGTTGAGTATTCTTCAATTTCATAATTTAAAGCGCAATTTTGCAAACTTTTTCTTTAATAAGAACCTTCTCCTGACAATAAAAAACACAACCAAAAGAATTAGCGAAATCGGTCCAGCCGTTCACGCGTGATGTCGTGACCAAGGGAAATAGGGATTCATTTTTATATATTTAGATTAAGACATAAATAAAAGATTCGTGTTGGCAAAAAATCGCAAGAGCTATGCAGTGCTTATAATATATATAGCAAATATGTATTTTTAAGAATAACATAACAACATAACATACCATCACGCCTGTATCCCCGAAGGGTTAGGCAGAGGTGTACCAATGTACACCCATAGTTCGCCGGTATGTTTAGGTCCCATGTAATAGGGGGCGAGCCTATTGCCACTAACCGGGCACAAATCCAAACTCCGACCTGCTACTGAGAATTTCATAGAAAAACCCAATAACACCTTGGTCGACTTGGGAATCGAACCCATGACCTCTAGCGTAGCAGTCGCGCTTAGCGCCACTAGGCCAACGAGGCAGTTTTAAGAATCTACTGCCTAAAACATTAAAATATTAAGAAAATTGCAAGCGAATATGAACCTGTTTTTCTGTGTAACACAGTTTTATGTACACTCCTTCTTACTATAGCCACGCAAATCTCAATCGCTTTGCTCTTAACAATAGGTTATGTAATGTATAAATAAATATAAATAAATAAATAAATGCGGACAACATCACATACATTGTTCTGAACCCAAAGTAAGTTGCTAAAGCACTTGTGTTATGGAATTCAGATACAACGAAGGTACCACAAACACCCAGACCCGAGACAATGTAGAAATGTGATTTTCTACATTGACCCGTCCGGGGATCGAACCCGGGACCTCAGAGCTAGCGACACCTTGAAACCGGTGCGTACGCCACTCGACCACGGAGGTCGTCAAATATAACGAGAATGGAAATTGAGGGTTCAATTGAATCTTAGCACCCAAATTGGGCTTGATTTAAGGATCGGTAAAATGGGGTCAATAACAGGGTCAATAGAAAAAAACACATTGCAATGTTTTTAATTATCTCAATTCTACGGTATGTTTTTTTCTTGTATCATTTTTACGCGATATATCCGACAATGTCGTGGTGGCCTAGCGGTTCAATGAACGGATTTGTATGCACAATCAATACCAATACCAATGTGGCTTTTTCAAAGTTATATGTACTTTCTTAATTATTATTCTAAGACACTTCTGACAAACGGTGAAGGAAAACATCGTGAGGAAACGTGGATTCCAAAATTTGGGATCTGGAATCGCCAATCCGCAGAGAGCAAGCATGGTGATCAATGCTCGTGCCTTCTCTATATGGGAAGAGGCCTGTGCCCAGGAGTGGGATGTTTAAAGGCTGGGTTATTATAATATATATCCGATAATTATGGATTGATTAAAGTAAACCTTTTTATTATCATATTTACCATGATTTTCAACAGTCAAGTTAACCTCTTTAATACCGTTTCCATATAAAAATAACGAGTCTTACCTACCCAGATCATCGACATTCACCTCACTTTCCCATACACCTGTTATTAAATTACCTTTATAATCTCTCCATCGATTAACTTGACCTTAGTCTGGCGTCCGATCTTGAGAGCCAGCTCCCTCTGTTGGTGGCCCGAGTCGGGATCGTGTACCGCGAGGTGGCGGATCAAGTTGCCCTTGTGGGCGAACATGCGGTTGCACTCGTGGCAAGTGTGGGTCTTCTCCTTCGGCGGCTTGGGCACGTAGCTAGGGTTGTGGTATAAGTTCTGGTGGCGGCGGAGCAGCTGCTTCTGCCTGGAAGGTAATGGTCTATTTAATAAGTGTGAATTGATTAAAATTTATTTCTAAACTAGCTGTGCCTGCGACTTCATTCGCGTGGATGACGAAACTTATCAATGAGTTTTTAACCGCAAAATTAAGTTTGTTTTTTATTGTTTATACTTTTCCGGGATAAAAACTACCCAGTGTGGTGCCCAGGATAATAAAGAATAATTATACCAAGTTTCATCGTAATCGAACTGGTAGTTTTTGCGTGATACCTGAACAAAAAGACAGACAAAAAATTTTTTTTTCACACTTTTGGGTTCGGTGTCGGTCTAGTAACACCACCCGCCATTTATTTTTTTGATATTTTCAATGTACAGAATTTTCACTTCTACAGATTTATTATAAGTATAGATTCTTATGATTCTTCCAAGTAGAGTGTGGGTGATTCCTGACACTTCTTTAGTAGTATTTGATGACAGAAGGTTTTTGAATATAAAATGACAGACACAAAACACCCACATTTAATAATAAACCTTTGTCAAACACGAATGTGTTCGCAGACTTCTCCCCCACTGCACCGATAGTGCTAGTTGTCGTGTTCTCTGACTTGCTTTACACAACTTACGTTCATGTCTGCTTTTGGTCACCTAATCATGTGACAACCACTTCTTCTCAACCAATTTTAATGGTTATATATTATCCTAGCATTAATTTATTGAAAAAAATAAAATTAATTATTTTAATTTATTGTAATTTTTAAGATTATTAATAAATTGTTGAATTTCCAATTTAGTTTAATTATTTTAATTTATTGTAATTTTTAAGAATATTAATTGTTGAATTTCCAATTTAGTTTAAGTGTTTAGATAGGTCTTCGACTTAACAAAAGCATCAGATCGAATCTGAATGATACTGGCACAGATACGTAAAGAATGGAAAGTGAAAAGGTTGCCCTTTGCCCAACCGTGATGATGATGATTATAATAAACCAGCTGTGCCTGCAACTTCGTTCGCGTGGATGACGAAGCTTATCAATGAGTCTTTAACGATTAAGGCTGCACACGCGACGGAAGCTTAAAAAATTGAGTAACTTCTCCCGTTTTCCCAACATTTCCCTTCACTGCTCTGCTCATATTGATTGTAGCGTGATGAAAAGTATACTATAACCTGCCCAGGAGTATGAAGAATAATTGTACCAAGTTTCGTTAAAATCCGTCGAGTAGTTTTTGTTTCTAAAAGGAACATACAGACAGACAGACAGACAGACAAAAATTTTACTGATTACATTTTTGGCATCAGTATCTATCACTAATCACGGACTGATAGTTATTTTGAAAATATATTTAATGTACAGAATTGACCTTTCTACAGATTTATTATAAACTAGCTGATCCCCGCGACTTCGTCCGCGTCAATTTCTGTTATTATGACAGCGATTAAGAAGTTTAAAAAAAAGTATTTCTGCGTAAATGATAATTTTAGTTAATATTATGTTGATAAAACTCTGTAGCAAATAATTGGCAATAATGCATTAATTTCGACCAAATGATTACCTTAAAAAAGGTTATAGTGAGTCAATCTTAAAAGATAGACATATACTGTCGCAGACATTTTTTTAGATCATTTAAAGAGGAACAATTCTTTCATACATATATTTTTTTTAACTCGAACCGTTTACGCAGCGCACGCAACGGAAGCTTTCAAGTATGAATATTTTCCCCCGTTTTTGCGACATTTTTCACTGCTGCTTCGCTCCTATTGGTCGCAGCGTAATGTTATATATCCTAAAGCCTTCCTCGATAAATGGACTATCTAACACAAAAAGATTTTTTCAATTCTAACCAGTAGTTCCTGAGATTAGCGCGTTCAACCAAACAAACAAACAAACTCTTCAGCTTTATAATATTAGTATAGATATAGATTATAAGGGTTTTATTAGTGTAATTTGTACCTGAACGACTGATCGCAGAGTTCGCAAGCGAACGGCTTCTCGTCGGTGTGCTTCAGCATATGGGTCTTCAGGTGACGCATGGTGGTCGAAGCGTACGGGCACAGCTCGCACTTGAAGCATTTCTCACCCTCGTGAGTCTGTCATCAATGTTATAAATTAATATCGGTTTAAAGAATTAATTTTTCTTATAAAAACAAACAGTTCTTTTAAAATAAGAAATTGACAATTTATAAATCATAATAATTTCTTGTTCTAGCGCTTACTTGAAAAATAGTTAGAAATTAATAAACAGTAAATTAGTAATTTTATGCATGAGATTCTAAATATTATTTTTTTTTAATCCTTACTAGGTAGTAATTTGATTTTATATATATTATTGAATTTAGTACAACCTATTGCATGCTGATATATTTTTTTAATTTATTTTTAAAACATTTATGCTACTATCCTCCTTTATTTCTTCCGGTAACTTGTTGTATAGCTGTAATATACAGATATTTCATGATTATATTTGTTTTAGAAGCATTCCATTGAGTTTTAATATTGTTATTAGGATATGAACCCCGGGTAGGGAATATCACAAAGAGCACTGCTGCAAACCGTCACAATGTGTGGTGCACACTTGTTTTTTGTTTATGCGAAACCGATGCGTTGGCGCTGCAATAGTTTTTACACTATACTTCACGACTTTCTACACTATTCTTTATTTTCATTATCTATCGCTTGTTTGTGAACTACAAGCATGTGTGTTTTCTGACATTTTCATAATTTCCTATTTTTTACTTGACCATATTTCGTTTTCAGAATATCCTAAATAGACTGTATGTGAGTTTTTTGATAATAATAATAATAAACTTTATTGTTTCATAAAAAGGTTACAAAGGTGCTTCAACGACGTACATTAAAAATGTGCAATCTATGAGTATGATCAATGACACCCAAGCTAGGACTGACCTGTGTTATGGGCGTCATCCATCCATCCGTCAATATTGTACTAATAATATTACATTTTTCAAGCAATCTTTACAAAATAATAGTTAATTAAAGGCTAAAAAAAGCAAAAAAGATAATGACAGTAAAAGAAAAAGGACTCGTATTCTGTTTGAGTGTAATGTATGTTTTAGTGTATATGTGGGAGTACGTGTATGCATGTGTGATGGAAGGTGTTTGTATGAATGTAAGTGTGTTGTGAGTTTGAGAATGTGATGTGTTACACCGTTGTTGGTTTGATCAGTAGCTCAGTTTGGTCATAATCCAAAGTTAGCAATGATGTTTCTAGCAATATTATACAAACGGATTGGACCGTTTGTATGCAGTATATTCAGATCTCCACTTCATTTAAACCTGTATATGAAACTGCCCACTAAGAAGTAAGAACCAAAGTAGCACGCACCTTATTGTGCACCTTGCACGAGTAGCGATCGGGGAAGGCCTTCCCGCAGCGTCGGCACTTGAGCGGCTTGTCCGAAGTGTGCAGCTTCTGCACGTGGATGCGCAGGTCGGTCTTGCGCCCGCACTTGGCCGGGCACAGCTCGCAAGCGTACACTGGCTTCTCGGACACTACAGGAGATATACTTGATTAAGATCTAGGAGCAAGGTCTCTATATAAAACACTCAAAAGGTTAAGAAACACAAGACTGGTTTTGAGCGTTTCAATACACACGCGTTCTTCCTCTTCCCATACAATATAATTCCAACAAAATTGGAAATTGTCTTTTATATTTTGCTGAAAACCCTCAATATTTATGCGTGGAATATTAGCCAAAGTTACTTCTTATATAGTTAGATAACTGCCAGTAAACACTTATAGAAGTCAGTCCACCCGTTTTAAAGATTAACCGGTACAAACAATAAGACACACAGAGAAACAGAAAAATTATTTAATTTGGTGATGTACAAAACTTGGGCTGAGTTTTTTATTGTCCAGTTACCATAGCTTTGGTGGTCGTTTTGAGATAGCAAATAAGCCTACAAGCTCCTATCAGGTTGATGGTAGTTTTCTCGCAAGCATCTTGCACAACTCAACCTGGCTAGTCCCAACGAAGAAAGATGGCTATTACCAGTTTGATGTGTCTCTCAGTCTGCCTGTGGCATCTTATCTCCTTAACGAATAGACCGATTTCGATACGATTTTTTTTAAACTGACCTAGTTTTTAAGGCTGTTGTGTTTGTTCTGGTTTGTGTTACTCACCGTTATGTATCAGCTTGTGAGCCTTCAGCGAGTTGGACTGCGTGAAGCACATGCCGCAGTGCTCGCACTTGTACGGCTTCTCGCCGGTGTGAGTGCGCAGGTGGCGCTTCAGTTTGAACGTGTCCGGCGACGCGTACGTGCAGTGAGGGCACTAAGGAGACGAGGTAGATGTAGTCATAAACACAATACACTAACCTCCGGTTTCGGACATGCTGATTAACTTACATTTGTCGAGAAAGAATCGAGATATGAATTCTTTTGTAAAATTTGTGCCAGAAGTTGATATTCACCACGATTCCTTAGAAGTCTTTAAGGCCAAATTACTACAGTACCGAAGAACGCAACTGAATTAATTCAGTGTTTATACAATTTGATTATACAACTAAATATTATACTAGCTGTACGGCATGCGTTGCAATGCAATTTTTTCTACCTAGCACCTGCCTACTACCTACCTGCCTACTTACTTGATCCGCCACCTCGCGGTACACGATCCCGACTCGGGCCACCAAGAGAGGGAGCTGGCTCTCAAGATCGGACGCCAGACTAAGGTCTGTTCATCGATGGAGAGATTATGAAGGTAATTTAATAACAGGTGTATGGGAAAGTGAGGTGAATGTCGATGCTCTGGGTAGGTAAAAGACTCGTTATTTTTATATGGAAACGGTATTAAAGAGGTTAACTTGACTGTTGAAAATCATGGTAAATATGATCATAAAAAGGTTTACTTAAATCGATCCATAATTGTCGGATATATATTATAATAATTTACTTAAATATATAGCTGTATATCTATATATATATAAATGAATATAGATATAGCCGTACGGTTTGACCGATAATACAGGTTAAGCCGCGCTCGCCGCGGTTGGTCCGTGGATGGGTGACCATTTCCAAACATACCGAGTCCCCTCCGTGCCTCGGATAGCACGTTAAGCCGTAGGTCCCGACTGTCATACTATGATCATTGGCAGTCGTTAAGTCAATTCTGACAACCAGTCCTACCATGGGATACATGTGTTAATACCCAGTAAAATGGGTTGTGCAGGTCAGATGGGCAGTCGCTCCATGTAAAATACGGTATTCAACTGAATCCGGTATGACTGGTAGCCGACCTCAACATAGTTGGGAAAAGGCTCGCGAGATGATGATGAGATGAGATGAGATGAGATGAGATGAAATGAGAATCTCTTGGTCACGGCATCACGCGTGAACGGCTGGACGATTTCGCTAATTCTTTTTTTGTTGTGTTTGTTATTGTCAGGAGAAGGTTCTTATTAAAGAAAAAGTTTGCAAAATTGCGCTGAAAATTAGGAAATTGAAGAATACTCAACCACCAAATTAACTAATCCTGACTTTTGTTACGATAGTGATTTGTTGGATTTATCTCCGCCTCTAACAATACAAAGGCACCGGGAACGGGACCTAGGTATTCACGCGGGTGAAACCGCGGGGCACAGCTAGTATATATAAATATATAACTAGCTATACCCGGCATTCGTTTCATTGCAATTTTTTCTACCTAGCACCTGCCTACTACCTACCTACTACCACTTAGGGGTGTGAAAAATAGATAGTAGCCGATTCTCAGACCTACTGAATATGCATATAAAATTTCATAAAAATAGGTCAAGTCGTTTCGGAGGAGTATGGTAACTAACATTGTGACACGAGAATTTTATAATAAAGATATTCTTGAAATTTTTATGTCGTTATTATCTGATAGCTGTGATTGTGTGATTATTTGTTAAGTTTCTTTTTTAATTTTGTATTCATTTTGATCTCATTTGCTCCCACTGTACCCAATATTTGTACCTTTTGTAGTTTTATTTTTTGTTATTTAACGGATAATATTGTAATTTTGTTGTTTTCATTTCTTTTTATTTTGATAATTTGTAATTTTATATTGAAATTCAATTTTCTTTTATCAAAATTTTAATAGGTAACAATTCAATGTTATTACTTAGAATGTAGGTCGACCTATTATTGGCGACTGTGTAAGTTTGCTACTTATTCTAATGTAATGTTGTATACAGAAGCTGTTGGTTTGCAGTTGTTCTTTTTTTTTTTTTAATGTACAACATCACATACTTTGCTCTGAACCCAAAATAAGTAGCTAAAGCACTTGTGTTATGGAATTCAGAGACAACGAAGGTACCACAAACACCAAGACCCGAGACAATGTAGAAAAGTCAGCTCCTACATTGACCCGTCCGGGGATCGAACCGGGGACCTCAGAGCTAGCGACACCTTGAAACCGGTGCGTACGCCACTCGACCACGGAGGTCGTCTAAATAATAAATAAATAAATATTCTTTTGTCAAATAAACTGCTAACGGCTATGATTGGTCGACCGAAAGACTAACAACCAATCCGGTGCTTGGAATGAGATTTCACATGAGATTAACTCATTTTTGTGTTTATAAACTAATGAGTTTCGGAATTGTCTTGTTGAAATCATTAAGGATTTGTAAATGTGATTGATTTGTGTTTCTAAAATATATATATTTTTTTAAAATTTTTATTAATCATTCTGCTCAAAACTATCCTTCTCTTTTGTATTCTGTGGATAACGGTGTGAGTTACACGTTTGTATCATGTATTTGTTTTGTAAGTTAGTTTATAAGATCTAATGTGTAACTGTTTGTTATTCCAAATAAATAAATAAACGTTTCAGAAAACCGGGGGTAACAGATTTAACACGCAGGGTCTAAAATATAGGCGATCGGCAAAAATATAAGTCACTGGGCGAAGGTAATAAAAAAAATATATTCAAAAAGTAAGTAATGTCGTGGTGGCCTAGCGGTTCAATGAACGGAATTGTATGCACAAGGTTGCAGGTTCGAACCCAGGCAAGTACCAATGTGGCTTTTTCTAAGTTATATGTACTTTCTTAATTATTCTAAGACACTTTTGACAAACGGTGAAGGAAAACATCGTGAGGAAACCTGGATTCCAAAATTTGGGATCTGAAATCGCCAATCCGCAGAGAGCAAGCGTGGTGATCAATGCTCGTGCCTTCTCTATATGGGAAGAGGCCTATGCCCAGCAGTGGGACGATTATAGGCTGGATTATTATTATTATTATTTATCCAAAAAGTAGATAAATAAAAAATATTTCACAGGTATTATTGATATTTTTGAAAACAAAACCTAAGGACTATACATAGATTTGATGTCGTATGACGGTCTATTTTCGTAAATTGCGTAGGCGAAGCTGTGACGCCCGTCACCCGACCCCTGAACTTTAAATCTAGCCCTAACTCTGGAAAGGTGATTTATGTTGACAAACTTACATTAATTTAAGTCTCTGTTACGCTGTTAAATTATGTAACTACTGTGTTGTTATAAAGATATTTTTTTCTTTATTTATTACCTTTCATCATTCCTAATTAAGTCAGTATCAATAAATAGGCGATAACAAAAATAAAACATCCATGTAACTTACCGACTACTCATTATAAGCTGTTTTCCAATTGTTAACTTCTACATTATAATAGACCATTTTCTTTGTATAATTATGATAATGCACATAGATTCGATCATGTAAAGTTAGTATTTCGACTAATGAAGATAAGGTTATTTCTTCCTCAGTTACCTCCCAAATGGATAACTCTATAAAATAAAATTGCAAGCTTAACCAAAAAGGTCCTAGTTTCGTGTTGTACTTCCTAGCACGACCATGAACGCAGTCACTATTATAACTGTAGATGGTAATAAAAACTTTTTATTTTATACTATTTTATACCACTAATTAGAAATTTTAAACCTCTCAATTATCGTAGATATACAGGTCGTGCATACCACGCAGAAATTCTAGCTGGCATAAAAGTTGATGAAACGGGAGCATGCCTAAACATTTGTACTCATCATGTACTCCTATTTCAATACGATAATAATAACAAACGATAATTGGCATTCTACTAAGTTAGTACAATGCCAATTATCGTAAAATCGTCCCACTATGAGCACACTGACACGGAGTGTAAATAGCAGACTCGGGCCCCTGGTAAATTGCCGTACAACACCTAGTTTCAATTAAATACCTAGTAGTAATCAAGCCTACAAGACAATCATTCGCCACTTCCATGCATAACACGAGAACCATTCCACTTAAATATTTAAAAGAGTGGCATTTCCAATGAAAATCGATTTTCCACGAAGCGAAGTTTAAAAATAAAAGCTGCAAAGTTTCCGTGGCTTTAATATCCGATAGGTCAAAAACTAGGTCGAGCGGATGCGAAGGTGCATCGTAGAATTTCCTTTAGAGAAATATTTTAGATGAGCTATTTTCTAAAGGATGTCCGCTTGATATTGCTTTGTTGGGCGTAACTTCCTTTGTTAGTAAAATAATATAATTTATATATATAAAAATGAATCCCTATTTTCGTTGTTCACGGCATCACGCATGAACGAACGGCTAGACAGATTTCGCTAATTATTTTTTTGTTGTGTTTGTTATTGTCTGGAGAAGGTTCTTATTAAAGAAAATATATAAATGAATCCCTTTTTCCCTTGTTCACGGCATCACGCGTGAACGAACGGCTGGATCGATTTCGCTAATTCTTTTTTTGTTGTGTTTGTTATTGTCAGTAGAAGGTTCTTATGAAAGAAAAAATTGGAAAATTGTACGGAAAATTAGAAAAATTAAGTTTACTTAACCACCATATTAAGTAATCCTGACTTTTGTTACGATAGTGATTTGTTGGATTCATCTTCGCCCCCAATAATATAAAGGCACCGGGAACGGGACCTAGGTATTCACGCGGGTGAAGCACACAGCTAGTAATATAAAGTATTTTAGATGAGAAACTCACTATTTTTACAATAAGATATTTTACAGAAAATCTAGAAATTAATCCCAACACAGCTTGAGATGAGCCCACGCAGACGATGGGTCATTTATTGGAGCCCCAAACGTAACTTGACTCTTAATACATTAAATACATTTTGTTTAGCTATTTTAACCGCCTCGTTGGCCTAGTGGTCTAGTGGATTTGTGCCCGTTTAGTGGCAATAGGCTCGCCCCCTATTACATGGGACCTAAACATACCGGCGAACTGTGGGTGTACATTGGTACACCTCTGCCTAACCCTTCGGGGATACAGGCGTGATGGTATGTTATGTTCTTTAGCTATTTTGACCAGTAGTAGGACTAAAGGGACGAAGAGAGACCGCGACTTAAAATTCAGTTGTGTTTGAGTATACTATGAGGTATGGTATGCTTATACCAAGACACAGCTTGGGAAGAGACAAGGCTGAACAAAGGTTTTTAGAAGGTAGATGAATCAAAGTCCAAGATGTCATTTTAATTTAATTTCTTCACTAGCTGTGCCTGCGACTTCGTTCGCGTGGATGACGAAACTTATCAATGAGTTTTTAACCGCAAAATTAAGTTTGGTTTTTATTGTTTATAATTTTCCGGGATAAAAACTACCCAGTGTGGTGCCCAGGATAATAAAGAATAATAATACCAAGTTTCATCGTAATCGAACCGGTAGTTTTTGCGTGATACCTGAACAAACAGACAGACAAAATGTTTTTTTTTTTCACACTTTTGGGTTCGGTGTCGGTCTAGTAACACCCCCCGCCATTTATTTTTTTGATATTTTCAATGTACAGAATTTTCACTTTTACAGATTTATTATAAGTAAAGATGTTCCATTACCGCTGGCTGTATAGGGCTGTTGAGGCATTTTTTGACTAAGATCAATAATATCCCTAATGGACCCATGAAGTTTCTTGCCGATTCTCCTCCTTAGCAAGGACAATTTGGACCCACGTGTGGTTTGTAATATCGTCTCATGTTGTCTCTGTCGCGTTACAGTACAGAGCAATCTAAATCGCAATCAAAACTTGCGCTTCAGGTAGATATTTGTAAGTTTTGTGTCTTTTTGTGGTTTTTTTTATATATATGGTACGGAAGCTGAAAGATTGCATTAATGACACATGTCATTAACGGTAATAGTAATACCCTTATATTTTTACCCGACTGCCAAGAAGGGTTATGTTTTTACCTTTATTTTCCTAAATTTAAAAAAATCATACACGATCGTTTGGTTCCTCTCAACATATGAGAATTTTTAGTTAGATATAACTGTTTTATTTTTGATACTTAAATATTGCTTTTTTTTTTTCATACCTTTACGTTTAAACATTGTTCTTGGCGCGAATGTATTGTTTAAGTGTGGAAACTGTTTTGGATTATGTGTTGGTTATGTGATTGTAATTGTTTTTATAATTATAGTATCTGTTTGTTTCCCTCATAAAAATAAAATGTCATTTTGGTCATGATTTATAATTATGAAAAATTAAAAAACCGTGTTATATTATTCAGTAATTATTGAATATTATTCGCTGTCGGACAAATAAGTAATAGTAAATTATGTTTAGTAAATTCTTCGCCTATAAAGTTATACCTTCCTGATGACCGTCACCTGTCACTGTCAGGAACGCATTCTCTCAGCGGCCGGACTATAATACATGTATAGCGTGTGTTACCTGGTAGGGCCTCTCGCCAGTGTGGCAGCGGATATGCCGCCGCAGCTTGGACAGCTCGACGGAGGCGTAGTCGCACTCGGTGCACTTGTGCGGCTTCTCGTGCGTGTGCTTGTAGCGGACGTGGCGGACCAGCTCGCCTGGTTTAGTAAATGTTACATTTATATATATATATGTGAGTGAGTTTGAAAGAGAAGGGTTGCTTTGAGATGCGGATAAGAGGGATTGAGGGAGGCCATTGCCAGCAGCGTTTGAGTAGTGAACTAGGACCAACTCGCCTGGTGTATGAACATTGAAACCGAATTGGCGGAAAACTTTGGCGTGTTGACCTACAGGTGTATCTCAAGGCCGTACTTCTTCTTCTTTTCGTGTCGATGGTAGATTGAAATTAGAGTATGTTGGCCCAGTAAGTTGCGACATTAATGGCAGCATCGTTAGCGTGCTTTAGGTCATCCAATGTGCAGGTGTACGGACAATTTGGGCAATTTAGCAAGTGGGGCATGGTTTGGTTGGGAGCTCCACATTCGCATTCGGTATGAAGGGGATCTATCCGTATCTCAAGGCCGGTTTGAGATACGGATAGAAGGAACTAGGGGTTGCCTTTGCCAGCAGCTGCTTTGTAAATGTGTGATGTTACATTTAATTAATTGAAGAATAGAAACTTAATTAGTACTGCAGGAAGAAGTGGCGAATCCTGGTTTGAGATAAGGGCATATGGATGGAACTAGGGGAGAGCTTTGCTCCGCAATGAGTTAGTATAATCTTCACCACATTCATCACCACACAACGTCGCGGAGGAGCTAAAGAAATGCATAACAAGTAAAAAGCGCTGCGTCCACTGCCATAAATGGAATAAATAGACATAGAAACTAGAGAGTGATCTATATGAGTTAGTATAATCTTCACCACATTCATCACCACACAACGTCGCGGAGGAGCTAAAGAAATGCATGACAAGTAAAAAGCGCTGCGTCCACTGCCATAAATGGAATAAATAGACATAGAAACTAGAGAGTGATCTATATGAGTTAGTATAATCTTCACCACATTCATCACCACACAACGTCGCGGAGGAGCTAAAGAAATGCATAACAAGTAAAAAGCGCTGCGTCCACTGCCATACATGGAATAGACATAGAAACTAGAGAGTGGCCTATCTCATAAGTGTCGTCCAATACATTCTCCTTGTTAAGAGCGAGCTATCTGAAAAAAGCATCTTATATGGTTCTGCTTTAGACATCTCCACACATCTCCGCTGCTAGAAACACCATATATGACGTGTACAACTCACCAGAAGTAGTGAATGGGCTGCTGCAGTACTTGCAGACGTGCGGCTTGATGCCGTTGTGCATGTTGAGGTGGTTCTGTAGCGAGGCCACCGTCTTGAAGCCGCGCTCGCACACCTTGCACAGGTGCGGACGGTCCTCAGAGTGAGTCTTGAGATGACGGTACAGCAGGTAGCTGGTGGGGACAGAGTATATGATGATTTTTGTAATGCAATGTGTCGTTAAAGACCTCGTGGGCAACCCAGAAGGAGATGGCGGTATGAACCAGGGATGTTATGGATATATAATTTCGGATCCGGATATGGATATGGATATTGGTAAAATATAATATCGGTTTCGGTTACGGTTATGGATATTAAATTATTTCGGATTATCCGATAGTTTCGGTTACGGATATTAATTTTTTAAGGAACTGTAAGTACGAAGGGAAAGGAGGGTCACTCACCGGCGGTGGGTGTTGTAGGTGCAGAAGTTGCACGTGAACCGTGTGCGCAAGTTGTTGACGCGAGGCTTGTTGCTCTTGGCCGCGCCCTTAGCGTCGGCTTGCTCGTCCAAATCCTCCTGGACGGCCTCCTCTTCCTCGTCGAAGTTGTAAACGTCATCGTTGGCCTTGGGGTCCTCGGCGACCTGTTGTTATAAAAATATACACATGAAAAACTGTAACTAGTAAAAGCACAAAAAATATTGCACGACTTAAAATATTGTTTAATCAAATCTGTCAGAGTTCTCAAGTCGTTTTTTTTTTCAGTCACGTGTGCTGCAGCTCTTCGGGAACTGGTGCTCGACTCCGAGGGCACCAGCGTCGCGGGCTGCCAGCTGAAGGTGTAAGTACATACCGGCTCCACGTCCATGTTGACGTTGACGTTGACGACGGGCTTGCTCTCCTCCTGCACGACCAGCACGTAGCTGACCTCGCCGGTGCTCGACTCCGAGGGCACCAGGGTGACGGTCTGGTAGCTCTCAGTCGCCGGCTCGCCGACGGCCTGGCGTGAACGAACAATATATATAGGCCGACCGTTTAACTCTTGTATCGCCTGCGCGGTAGGAAGGGAGCGGGGGGAGATGTTAGCGGATGGGTGCGCGGGGTGCGCGGAGCAGAGAGCTTACGTCAAGTACGGCAGTGCGCTGGCTGTGCTCGCAGCAAGCGGTTGCTATTCTTGTTACGGACGCTTGGACATTAACGCACAAGGTATACGACTGCCAAGATAAATCTCAAGATGAATCGCTCTTCCAGTTTTGCGAACAAAATTAACAAGCAAGCTAAACAAATAGCATACAATGTATATTCCTTTTTTAAAGCCAGAAAACAAGATCATAATTCTATAGAGTATCTTGAAGACGTAAACCTAAACAAACTTGTTGCTAAAGCTACAGGACTTTCGGTGATATGTAAAATAATAAAAGAAGGAAATGAACTGAAAGATGAACAAAATAATATAAATTTTAAATCACCAAAAAAAAATTAAACAAATCCGAAAGAAAAAAAATGAATTTTTATCTGTGGTTAAATATTTCTTAAACGGTGTTAATTATTGTTTTATGGTTTTGTACCTATGAAGCTATTATAAAATATTTGTAAAACTTAAAAATAAATACTTAAAAAAAGATACTTATTATTTTATTCTTTACCAACAATGTCTATCTCGAAATAAATCTTTGGATTATTGACTCCGTGTGTAGCGTTACCCGCCCCCGCTCCCTTCTTACCGCGCAGACGATTCGCGAGTTAAACGGTCGGCCTATAGAGTAACTAAAATTCATTTATAGATTTGTGTAAATATGCATGAATCCCCGATCTCGATATTTTCATAGTTATTGTGTTATTTGCAGCGGAGACGGATCCACCAAATCGATTATCATAAAAATAGGTCCGTTCGTTCTCGAGTTATAAATGTACCCCACAAGATATTAAGCCTTTATTTAACTTGACCTACTTGGTTAGATCGCTTGCACACCAGTTTATACGGTCTCGACAGCTCTGAGATCCCAGATTTAACATGGGACCTTCAAAGTATAAAATAATGTCTATACAAACTTATAATATACAAAGACCTAGAAGATTTTTATTAGTAGTATTAGAAAAAAAAACGTAATGTACATTATATATTTTTAGTATTAGAAGTAAACACTCAGTGCTCTTCCTCCTCTCTGCCATAATTATGCTATGCTGTGCCCGACAGGGTCCAAAATTGTGTCTATATTACAACCCACCAGCTAATGTAACTTACATATGGAACGCAATAAAGACAATGAGAATTGAAAAAAAAAATAGTGCAAACCACTTTTCATACTTCCAGTCAGGATATAAATTGTACATTTGTAGTCTGTGATTCCATAACACAAGTACTTTAGCCACCACTTCCAATGTATGCAAGCGCGGATCGAGGGGGGTGGTCATGGGTCATGACTACCCTCTGGGCTAGGTCCAGGAACAAGGTAGACCACTAATTAAATTGTTATCTATTTCTAAAAGAGGGCAGAAGAGCAGCTGGACCCCGAGCAGTTCAGTAACAAACCCAAATATAACAACAAAATATGTAATGATATAGAAAAAAATCGCGCTCCGAGGTCAATGTCGTGGTGCAAAAGGAAATTAGCTACCTATTTTAGGCTCAATTGTTAAAGGCCGATTGCTACCTAACTTAGGAGAGCTACTAATTTTTTTTGGAAAAATGGACGATCATTGCATTGTGAGAAATAATGTTTGAAAATTCTATTGTGTAGGCTTAATAAAATATGGCTAAGTTAAATCTTATTAAAAAAAATCTGATTTCTGGACCAAAAGCTGGGGGCACCCTTGCTTCTTGGGACTTGGCCACGACTATGTGACCACCCCCTGGCACCAATTCTGGATCCGCCCTTAAATGTATGTGATGTACTACTTCACTCCATTATTTTACTTTTGGGCTGTAGTATTTTGTAGTGTGTTTATGTGTGTGTGTAATTTGTATGCATAAGCTGTGGAAAGATCTTAGTAAATAAGTCCATACCTCAGTTCCATCGTTGACGGTGGTGGTGGACAGCGAGACCAGGCTCTGATTGACCCCGGCTGGCTGGTAGTAGTACCTGCCCTCTTCATCAACGAAGTAAGTCACGCCGCTGGTGTCAACGTCTTCTTCTGGCTCGTTCACTGTTCAATCATATTGTACATCATATTATATTAAACTAGCTGTACCCGGCATGCGTTGCAATGCAATTTTTTCTACCTAGCACCTGCCTCTACATACCTACTACTACTTAGGGGTATGAAAAATAGATAGTAGCCGATTCTCAGGCCTACTGAATATGCATATAAAATTTCATAAAAAATCGGTCAAGCCCTTTCGGAGGAGTATTGTAACTTGTAACTAACATTGTGACACGAGAATTTTATATATAAGACTAGCTGTACCCGGCATGCGTTGCAAAGCAATTTTTTCTACCTAGCACCTTTCTACCTAGCACCTGTCTACTACCTACCTGTCTACTACCTACCTGCCTACTACCTACCTACTACCACTTAGGGGTATGAAAAATAGATAGTAGCCGATTCTCAGACCTACTGAATATGCATATAAAATTTCATAAATCGGTCAAGACGTTTCGGAGGGGTATGGTAACTAACATTGTGACACGAGAATTTTATATATAAGATAAAGCTTCCTGCTCCTTTCTAATAACGCCTCTTAGGCTACTCAATGGATTTTTTAAGGTCTTCACAGATAGAGAGCAGTGAATAAATGACAACGATAGTAAATAGCAACCGTTTAAAAAAAAAAAAGCTATCTATACTAAAGCCAATCTGGATAGAGAATTAAACGTTATTACTAATTACGCAATTATCAACTTTGACAACATGTGTTTAAGTTCATTTTAGAATGACAAATATTACCGAAAAGGGCCTAAAAGTAATTTGAATGTGATGGAAACTGAACTGTTAGTCATTGAATTATAATAAATAATAAATAAATGCGGACAACATCACATACATTGCTCTGAACCCAAAGTAAGTTGCTAAAGCACTTGTGTTATGGAATTCAGATACAACGAAGGTACCACAAACACCCAGACCCGAGACAATGTAGAAAATATCTGAATTAAGGTTCATAATCCCAAAGCACGGTCATTATTTCTTTAAAGTGGCTGATGTATAGTGTATATAGGTGCATAGTTGTTTTATATTTGCAGATAATTCTCTAAAATCAGTAATACTTCTATTAAGACGCGCTTAGGTATACCTGACAGGACAAAAACATTATAAGATTAATAAAAAACATGAGACCTGTATTTGAATTATATGCTTATTCTCAATTAATATTTGTTCTATTTGTGGCCAAAAGTGGTGATATGATAATGTCCCTCAAATACAACTTTATTCCGCTTAACCTTTGGTTGCCTTTCAGTCTTACCAAAAGCAGCTGAATAATGTAGACTGCTTATCTGACACTAGCTGATCCCCGCGACTTCGTCCGCGTCAATTTCTGTTATTATGACCGCGATTAAGAAGTTAAAAAAAAAGTATTTCTGCGTAAATGATAATTTTAGTTAATATTATGTTGATAAAACTCTGTAGCAAATAATTGGCAATAATGCATTAATTTCGACCAAATGATTACCTTAAAAAAGGTTATAGTGAGTCAATCGTAAAAGATAGACATATACTGTCGCAGACATTTTTTTAGATCATTTAAAGAGGAACAATTCTTTCATACATATATTTTGGGTAACTCGAACCGTTTACGCAGCGCACGCAACGGAAGCTTTCAAGTATGAATATTTTTCCCCGTTTTTGTGACATTTTTCACTGCTGCTTAGCTCCTATTGGTCGCAGCGTAATGTTATATATCCTAAAGCCTTCCTCGATAAATGGACTATCTAACACAAAAAGATTTTTTCAATTCTAACCAGTAGTTCCTGAGATTAGCGCGTTCAACCAAACAAACAAACTCTTCAGCTTAAAAATATTAGTATAGATTAAAACAGTATCCCATAGTAAGACTGGCTGTCAAAATCGATATAAGAGAAAAACAAAGAAATAAATCAAAATAAGTTCAACAATTTGGAGATACAATGCCATAGATACAAAATATAAACTAATAACACCCCTTATTACGTTGGACATTAAAAACAGGCGATACTTTATCCAAGGACTTTAAATTAAGCTCATATTTTCTTAAGGATCCCCTTCCTGTAAGAATGTACAATAGAAAAATATTTCATAAACATTTTTAATCATCCTGTCGCAAGGAATTTCTTTGTTGTCTTGGTACGTTAACATTTCTCTGATGTGAGGGTAAAATTGCATTCTAGGAGGGATGCAGCGACCGAGTAAGGTATATATAACTCCACAGAAGGCATACCGTAATAACATGTTGATAATTTGTATAGCATCGCATTGGATTTTATGGATCTGTAATCTTAATATATATAAATCTCGTGTCACAATGTTTGTCCTCAATGGACTCCTAAACCACTTAACCGATTATAATAAAATTCGCACACCATGTGCAGTTCGATCCAACTTGAGAGATAGGATAGTTTAAATCTCAAATTATAGTCTCAATTTTAATTTATTGCTAATTATTTGTCTGTTATTATATACAAAGGCACCGGGAACGGGACCTAGGTATTCACGCGGGTGAAACCGCGGGACACAGCTAGTGGTGTTATATGTTTCAAATAAATAAAAATAAATAAATAAATAAACATTTCATATAATTTGTGTTGTGTATATAGATGAGTTTGTTTGAACATGATATTTCATAGTTACTATATGTGCATACTAACAGATTTAATTTGTGTATTTGTGCATCTTGTTGTCTTTGTTTTGATTGTAATGTTTAACATCAAATTATAGTTTATAGTTTTTAGTTTCTATTAATACTCAGTCATGTTAATACCTAATAGTTTTATGATATCTTAGTGCCTATAGCTTAAGTTTGTTCACCTAGATTTCTAAATATGAATGCTGTGATCTCCTGTAACTGAGGGAGCACAACTCAAATGTACACTATTATTTTTGTCTGTTTATGTATTTTTGTGTATTCTTTGTTGGAGATCCAATAATAAATAAATAAATAAATCTTTTTCCATCTATCATAGAAACATTAAGGCTTTTAACATATCTGTGAAAACAGTTTACGCTAAACCAAATCATGATTTTTTTTTTTTTTTTTAGACCCAGTTATACTCTATCTTCTTATTTGTGGCTATTAATAGTTCCTTTACGTATTGTTAATATCATTATCAGGCACTTGTCTTACTGCAGGACAAAGACCTCTACACATCTGAATAGGGCTGCTTAGTACGACCTAAATAGTAGATCAGTCCTACTTATACATATAATTAACAAAAAGTTGTTGTAAAGATGCATGGATATGTTACTGTTTCTTGACGACCTCCGTGGTCGAGTGGCGTACGCACCAGTTTCAAGATGTCGCTAGCTCTGAGGTCCCGGGTTCGATCCCCGGACGGGTCGATGTAGAAACCAACTTTTCTACATTGTCCCGGGTCTGGGTGTTTGTGGTACCTTCGTTATTTCTGAATTCCATAACACAAGTGCTTCAGCTACTTACTTTGGGTTCTGAGCAATGTATGTGATGTTGTCCGCATTTATTTATATTATTTATTTATTATTTCTCTCAGAAATCCTTGATATTGAGATATTTTGAAGACCAGATTTACAGAATGTAATGGATACGGCTACACTCAATAAAATAACACATAGCTACTACATATTCAATAATACAAAAAGAGGTGCATACAAATAGCAATCCATAGAAACCTGTGGAAGGAGGAAAGGGAGGCCTTTGCCCTGCATGACACAGTTCCAGCACTCTGAATAAAATCATAGTAAATGCATAATGGAGGGGCCTATGTCCAGCAGTGGACTGCTATAGGCTGATGATGACGATGATAAAATATATAATGCTACTCACATGCGATGACAGTGGTAGTCGCAGCTTGATTCATGTACGTCTGTATGAAGGTTGGTTTCTCCTTCTCCGGTGGCTTGTCTTTATCCTGTTCATGAGGCATGGTCTCATCTGCAATCTCCATGACTTGCTTGGCTACAGTATCCTCAGGGGCATCCAGGGTGTTCCCGGTAACTTCAGGCTTCTGCGTATCGCTAATCTCGCCCGTATCGGTTATATCACCGGTATCGGTAATATCGCCCGTGTCGGTAATATCGCCGGTGTCGGAAATGTCGCCGGTGTCAGAAATGTCGCCGGTGTCAGAAATGTCGCCGGTTTCAGAAATGTCGCCGGTGTCAGAAATGTCGCCGGTGTCTGAAACGTCTCCGGTGTCAGAAATGTCGCCGGTGTCAGAAATGTCACCGTTGTCAGATATGTCACCGGTGTCCGATATGTCACCGGTGTCTGATATGTCACCGGTGTCAGATAGGTCACTGGTGTCAGATATTTCGACGGCGTCAGAAATCTCGCCTCCGTCAGAAATCTCGCCTGGGTCGGTTATATCTCCAGTGTCACTGATGGCGATTGTGTCAGGGATCTCGCTTGAGTCGGGTAGCTCACTTGAGTCGGGAAGCTCGCTCGAATCAGGAAGCTCGCTAGAATCAGGAATATCGCCGGTGTCAGGAATATCGTTTGTGTCAGGAATGTCGCTCGTGTCCGGCAGGTCGCCCGTGTCGCTAATCTCGCCAGTATCCCGGTCGCCCGGGATCTCTTGACCAACCAGGATGTCTAAGTGGATGGTGCCTCTGTGAGAATCCACCCTTCCAATCTTTCTGTAATTTGGGTAAACCTTGATATCCCCGTCCGTACCTCGGGACATATATCCCGTGGCCCGCTTGGCCCGCGATCCTCTGCAATGCTTGATTCACCGATCTGGATCTACTCTGTAACAAGATATTCATTGTTAACGAGACATACTTTAATAAACAAAAGATTTTCCCGCGAAAACCATGAGTTCTGGCATAATTTTGATTAAACCTCTCCGCTGTTCGCCAGTGAATGAATCTAGGACCATCTTCAACTTCCGATTAAGAAAACGCATATTGACATTCACTTCAGATTCGAAACCATGCATAGGTTATATGAAAATATATTATTATCTTTCACTGTGCAGGTATAAGTTGTCCACAAAATATGCAGTTCATACTTCAATATAAAATAGCCATAAACTTTTGATCATCAAATACAGGTATGTACTATACTGTATAGTGCATAAGACATCAGACAGCCACTTTATTCTCAGTAATAGACTGTGTTGATTGAATAACAGACCGACATAGGTATCTAGAAAATCACTAACTCTGGCTACCCGAGACCACTACCACTTTAAAGCTATTAAAATATCAAGAGTAGTTCCATTTAATTCCTAATACATCTTTAATTTGTATGTGTTAAGAAATACATAAATATGTTCATCAGTTGTCTGGTTGCCATACATGGCTGCTATCAATGCCATAAATAAGTATATGATTTGTTTAAATCTCTTGTTAAGTCGTGGATAATTAATGGAACTGGTCCATTAATTATTTATCCAGTTGTAATACAAAATTGTCAAATAAATATAATTGGGTACTATGATATTGCAATTTCGTTCTATAAATTGACATAATTGTAAACCAACTTTAAATTAATTTCAAGTTAGAAGGGAATCAACTTGTAATATGTGCCTCTACAAATTGAGAATTGCCCCAATTTCCTAGGTTCCCATCATCAGAGGAAAGTATATGGTTTCATACCAAAAAAGAATTTACTAAATATTTTGGTCCAGGCACCCTCAAATAAACATACATAAAAAAGTAAGATTCATCCTGGGTTTTTCTAAGGGAGCGTCCACATCTGACGAACGAGCATTACACGAGCAGCTCGCTCGTTCGCGAACCGCTCGCGAGCCTCTCGCGAGTTGCTCGTGTAATGCTGGGTGTGAGTGTTGTCATATTAAGGTTTTAATATTCAAGTAAAGTTGTTCTGGTTTGTTCCTTGCACAGAGAATCGGCATAGCCATTCAACGTGGCAATGCTGCCAGCCTTCTGGGCACCTATCCCGCCATTGACAAGGATGACGATGAGTATTTTGACGCGTGTTAGTTTTATTTATCTATATAAGATTTAATTTTAGTCTTTGTTTGTTCTTGTATTAGATTTAAGTAAAGTCAATTGTATCCTGTATTTTAAAGTTTGATTATTGTGTAAAAATTTACTATTTAACGGTTATTCCTAAAAACCAAGCATTTCTTGCATAAGAACCAAGCTGCCAGCTTTGTTTGCCTATAACTGATCTTTACAGTAAATATTAGATGTGTTTACGATACAGCCATCTGTCGAGGTGAGGAAACACAGACACACTAACATAAGATGTCAATGTGGCATCACTCCCTAATCAATGGAACACCTGTAATCTTGTCTTTTGTGCACTTACACATGCAAGGTAGATGATTTATGGAAATCCACTGACAATGCTGTTCTCATAGCACTATTCTGGGCTGACACAATATAGGTAGCCATTAACACACTAAGAAGAAGACCAATAGAAGTGTTATATTTTACTCAGTCACCATGTAATATTAAGTTTAATTGTCGTATCAACTTCCAACATTAACACAATGAAGCAATGAAGAAATTACTCAAATAAGGTGCTGTGAAGTCTTATTTTACAATATTTGGTTCACTTTCTGTCTCCTTGTCTCATTGTTAACATATTTCTAATTATTTAGGCTATTTTATAATAAAGCTGAAGGGTTAATTTGTTTCATATAGTCATAGTACTAGTGTACCTGTTATATTTAAAAAAAAATGTTTTTGTACTTGCTATTTCCCAATTCTAGAGGAAAATAGGCTATTTGACATCACATTACATGCCTTGTGAGAAAAGCCAGGATAATGAAACTGTGGGCTCACTATTTCGATTGAAAGATTGCTTACTATTCCTGTTTTTTATTGGATGTTATCAACTGACAACCAAATTGCTTAGTTAAGATGCTAAATTAACGAATTACAGTACTTATGTGAATTTGGGTGTGCACTGTATATATTTCAAGAGTAATACTTAGTACTGTGTAAGCCAGTTGTACAAACAAGGTATATTTTCTGTTAAATAGTAGTAATATTACATATTTGTGTTGTTGCACACCTAATAGCAGAGATTTCTGAGGAAATTAGTGGTATATTTGTACATTTGGCGCCTGTTGGTCTAGTGGTTAGTGAACCTGACTGCTATAACGGAGGTTGTGGGTTCCATTCCCACCCAGGACCAATCTTCGTGTTATGAGCATGATCCATAATTTGTTCTGTGTCTGGGTGTAATTTATCTATAATATGTATGTATTTAGCAATATATAAGTCTTGTATGTTTATCAGTTGTCTGGTTACCATAACACAAGCTCTGCTTAGCTTGGGATCAGATAACCGTGTGTGAGATGTCCCGGAATATTATTATATTATTATTTGGTCTATTGTGTTGTTTCCGTGTTATTTTGTGTATAGATTGAAAGCTTGTTATACTCGATCCTCAGTCAAGCTCATGAATATTGATTAAAGATATAAAGTATGTATGAAAATAAGCAAAAAACCGCAACTAATGTGAACCACTCTAAAGGATTTTTTATTTCAGAAGGCTAATTAAGATATAACTTCATATTTATACACTTATGTGTGACTTGTCGTTTTAGCCTTACTTAAATTGAAACCAAAATACCAGCACGCTTAATTCAACTTTTGTATTTTGACTGAATGTACAGCTCGCAGCCATTTTTATATATTTTGTCTTGTTTATATAGGTATACTAAAGTTTTTATTTTCGTATTATGGTTGATGCAGAATGGCAAGAGATAGACGTCAATAAAAAGAACTGGATACCTATGTCCGAGGACATCCTAATGTTAACTATTGATGAAAATGCATCTGGTATGTCTGATTGCTATTACCAATGTTAGAATGTTGTCAAAATGATTGATTTTAATGCAAATTAATACATAATTTACAAAACATGATCAATGAATTTAATATATTAATATTTTTGTATATTTGACCTTTAAAATAAGAGAAGAGTGGCTTACTAGATATATACAAGGTAGGTAGACCCCTATGAACACAAAAAAGACTCAAAATTCAACACTAGGTTTCAAAATCAATACAGATGAGTAAAATTTGAAATATTGATTTTTCTACAAGCCCAATCAAAAGATGGATTGAAGTATTATGTTGAGATATTGAAGTTATTCATGTTATACACTTGTTTTGTAGCATTTACAGACACTTACCAAAGGTATTGTGAAGTACTTGTTGTATTTATCACTATTTCTTTGGGTCACAAGAAGGTACATACATATACGAAGGTGACTATAGATATTTTAGATTTAAATTAAGTAAAAATACCGAATCACCCATTAAAACTATCAAAAGAAATAGTTAAAATCTCATAATATTGAAATAGAAACACAAATTGTGCTGTATTCAATAAATCCTGTGCCGTAGTGTATCAGTCCGCCATTTTAGCAACGCGTATACACTTTTCTCGCACAATTCCTTACTGATATGAAAAATTATTTGTATTTTACGAAGTATTCATACAAAATATACGATTAACAACAAATTACCGCCACAAATAGGAAACTCGACGAGGGCGCTGGCGTCAGTCAATACTTAGACTCTTTACCACTCTACTCAAGGAAATAGCTGGATTTCACATAATTATTCACACTTTATTTCGTCACGTTTGCACTATACCGACCGATACGTAATTACGAACATCTAACATCGAACATTTAATAGTGAAATATCAGAAACAGCACAAATAAATATACCTGTGTCTGGATGGAGCTTCTATATTTTCTCAATGAGGGCGTTTCAATCAATTTCGTTCTTCTCAATACGATCCCGATGCGATAGTGACGCCAAAATGGCGGACGCGAGAACTACGCTCAACTCAACCGCCTCAGTACAAAGCCAACTCTACCATAGAGTCCACAGATGGAACATTGGTGAAAAATCAATATTGAGGAAAGGAGTAACTTAAATGTATTCAACTTCTGGCAACACATAATTGCCATCACTTTATGGTTGCGAGAAGTATGACATTTCGATATTTTCTTATTTTTGATTCTACTGTTTTTTTTTAATTAGACCGTTATTTGACTAATAGAAATATCAAACTCCAAGATAATTTGGCCGGGTGTTTTGAATTAACTGCCGTCCATGAGTTCGATTTTAATCATTTTACGACTAGGTTTACGAATATTTACCTGTAATTCAGTAAATATCTAAATATTTAAACAAATAAAAAATCATGTAATACTCAAAATATCAAAACTCCGTCTCTTATTAAAAATTCAATATAGTAATGCTAGTAAAATGAAAATTTGTCGACACATCAATCTTTTATTAATTATATAGAATGCGGTTAGCATTTTTTTAATCTTTAGCTGTTCTCTTGTCACTCTGTCCTGTGACTTTTATGTATGTTTTCATATGAATGTGTTTTGAAGGTAAACACTAAACGGTTCGATTTAAAAATATTAGTCGATACAGTATCGATAATTTTAACGGTTTACTGAAATAACACCACTAAATACAAGTGTTACCATAACGAAAATATGTATTTTCTACACTAGATGGCGCTTCTACGGTATAAATAAATTTTCAAAAGGATATTTTAATATCAATTAATAAAGGCTGAATCTTAGCTTGAATTACGTGTTAATAGCACGCAATAAGTTTTATGAGAAAATATACTACCCATAAAGTTTTCATTTCCGCTAAGATATATCATCACTAAAAATCGATTGGCTTCTGTGGAGTGCGAACCCCGAGCAAGTTTAGTATCGTTGGTTTATTGATTTTCCAGTCGAGTCTTTGTGGGGCGTAGTACGCTTGTAATACCCACGCGGCCACGCTACGTAGACCGGAGTCGCTCTGTTTTAAGTAGGTACTTACTGAAATCTAAACTTACTGAAAATGACTGAAAATCAGACCCCTGAACCGCCGAAAAAGCAGGAGACAATCATCGAAGAAGTGCAACCGCAGCCATTCTGTAATTGTTGGACTTGGCACGATGAGGCGGAACCCGGCAATCCTGACTGCGACTGCGGCGAAGAAATTGACTACATGAAGTGGCGCTGGGAGTTACCAACGAATAAAAAGAGCTGGGTTGCGCTGCACGATGACGATAAGCAGGTAATATTCCACCCCTTCTACAGCTCTGGAACTGCTGTCATTAGAGGAGATACCGGCATGGAGCTCAACAAACATTACTATTTCGAAGTTAAGATGCTCACTGAACCATATGGAACCGATGTCATGGTGGGCATCGGTTCTGATAAAGTGAATATGGCTGAGGTCATATATGAATATAAGTCATACTTGGGAGGAACCGAGGACTCGTACGGCATATCGTACACTGGCGCCATCTGCCAGAACTCCATGGTGTCCCACGATTCCCCTGGCTTCGTCAAGGGTACTATTGTGGGTGTGAAGGTGGACCTGTTTCGCGGCACGTTGGAGTTCTACCTCAACCGGGAGCCGCACGGGGTCGTCGTCACGGACCTGCGTAAACACCAGACGCTATACCCGATGATGTGCTCCACTTCAGCTCAGTCTTCTCTGCGCTTGAGCTATGCTTCGTCGTGGGATGAGGCGCTAATGGTAGACGCTGCTCGAGTGCTCGCCACCTCGTATGAATATGACGAGGACGAAGACGAGGAGGATGAGCTGAGCTTCCTGCGGGACGTGCCGCCGGGCTTGGCCAACATCCTGCGCGTCCAGTTCTGGATGATGCTGCCGACCCTCGGCTTTCAGCTGGGCGCCGAGATGGACCAGGCCAAGTCCGACCTCTTCCCCTCGTCGATCAGGCGGAAACGTTGGCATCGGAGATGGTAAGATTTGGCCCCAAATGACGTCGTGGGAATGGCGCCATTTGTGTTACCAAATCTGAGGTGGAGAAATGATGTCCGGGCTAATAATAGGCACGGGCATAACATCGAATTTATTGTGAACAGTATTACACACGAAAGAGGCCAAGTTCCGGCTTAGCGAGGATTTGGATTGTTAGGCGTAAGTGAGGGAGCACCCTATATATAGTCGTTCAATGTATACCGATATTTTCTTAAGTACGTGTTAGTAGTGATTAGTGAAGGCCTCGCTTCGCCCAGTGAAAAAGAAAGACTGTGTCAATGGACTGTTTAGTGTTCTAAGTATAAACTATTCAAATAAAACATAGCGCTGTGAGCGTTACTTATGTGTCTATTTAAAGTAACTTATCTAATAACTTATTAAGCTATTTATTGGAAACCTTAGTTAAGATTGTCACAGGCATCCCTCGCACTATTTTTGCAGATTCATACTTAGTTGTAAGCTTCTTGTCGTCATTTTGTAGAGACGATTTCACTGTACCGATGCATTTATTTTTGTGAACAGAACTATGTGACTGTGTTGTGTTTAAATCAGAGCTTCGAAAAGCGAGGGGAGTCAGCCTGCTGTCAAAATCGGTAACCCTAACTACTTAGTAGTTAGGGTTACAGTTTTTGATGTATTTTCTTTATGTCTTACATGATTAAAACATTAATCGTTTAGGTGGCATTAGCCGAGTATTTAAGATACTAACTGTGTAATGTACTTACTTAGTCTTAAGATTAATGTACCCGGAAAAGGAAGTAAACATTTTTGATGTTCTATACGTGTATGACATGATTGTAACTTCTATATTGATGTGGCATTAGCCCAGTATTAGTAACTACCTACTTATCTTAGTCTTTAACACGTTTGTGCAGTCGTTGTGAATCAACGGTAACAATAATATTGTAGATCACATCTAATGTAACAACATGGTGACATATTTTTTGGAAATATTTGTGTCCAAATTTTAGATTGTAATTGTAACACTTACCTTCTATGATGTTGAATCAAGAACATGTCAATAATCGCGATTGCGAATTAAATATATACTAGCTGTGCGTCTTTTTGTCTCAATTGGTCTTGTCATTCACACAAACCTAAACTCCATTAAATTCCTCGAACCAAATCCAACTCGATTCATTCATACCACCTTGAATTAAATACTTTTATCAGCCATACATTTGCCCCTATAAGTTCAAACTGGTTTCAATAAGAGTAGAACTTTTATTGTCTTTTTAGATGAGGTTGTTGTTGATGAGGTGTTTTGCCCGAAAGGCTATTTTATCCAGACTTTTTCATAAAGAACCTAAATGTTAAATTTCACTAACAGATCGTATAAACCTTCATATTTTAGGTAGTTAAAATTTCAAGTAGTTTTTTCGACTAACATACTAATTTAGAATAATAACAGAAAACAGGCCTGTGCGCGAGCTGAGCTTATGCCGAGCGTTATTTAAAATTGAACAGCGAACACTATTTTTTATATAATTAGTAATAATTTAACGGTCAATTTTAAAATATTCAGTCTGTGCGAAATTGTAAAGAGTAGATAAAGTAATTACTCGAAGAGGGGGTATACCTACTATTTTTTTTTTCTGTAACCCAAATACATAAACCATACATTTTAAAGAAAAATAAGTGAGTAAGTGTTATGGTAAATTAAATAGAAAGTTCATTCTATGAAATACAAGTCTAAAAACATCAAATCCGTATTATAAAAGCATGGTAGACAGTGCTAGATGTAGTTCTTTTTCTTGCGTGAAAGGTTGAAACAATTCCTTGATGGTAAAAGCATTTAAAAATTCATAAATGCCGAAGGGTGACCTTAAGAACTGTAGAGTTCGCTGCAATATTAATCATGCAAGGGACGCCTAAAATAAACCTAATCGATAAGTTTCATCGGTTTCGCCCCACCTCCATTTCCTAGTCTACCTACGCGTTTACGGTTTGTAAGGCAAGCTAGCGACATCATTATTATTTTGTTAAATGTATTAAATAATATTATATATATTATTATTGAGAATATTTATGGTATAAAAAAGTTTTTTATTCCCTTTTCGACAGCTGACAGCTATTTTTTTAAATATGTTTTATTAAATATTCATCAATCAGCATTAAATTTTTTATAGGAAATAGAACAATAATATTACTAGTTTTATGTAAGCTTAAAGATGTCGTTATATTTAAAATAAATTATATACCCGCGGTGTGATTGGGACGAATGGTAATTATTACAGAATCGGACTCTTTATGTAGTTCGAGCCTCAAAGCATAGATGGCGCTAAACTAAACTACGACGGCAACTACTGTTATTGCTACTAGATGTCGTTGCACGACAGATCTGAATAATTCTGTGAAACAAACTTCTCAAATTGCTCCTAATGCCTTTTTTTGTTTTGAGTTTGTATTAACCTGTCTTATTTTATTAAATTCAATTATTTACGCACACTATTTATTGTTAGATTATCTTTTGAGGTAAGTATGTTTTTAGTATAAATTCCAAGTTTTTGATCTTTTAAAGTTGTTTTTTCGTCTTGTCTTATGACTTAACTAGCTGTGCCCCGCGGTTTCACCCGCGTGAATGACAATTCTTACACTATCTTTATAAATTATAGCCTATGTGTTATTCCGATGTATAAGCTAAAATATTGGAAAGTTTCAATAAAATCCATTCAGTAGTTTTTCCGTGAAAGAGTAACAAACATCCACACATCCATTCTCACAAACTTTCACATTTATAATATTAGTAGGATAATATGTACCTAGCAATTACCTAACTATGCTAGGATGCGCTTTTCTAATAAGAAGCTTCAATAAGAGACGATGAGGAATTGTACAGAAGTCGTAAGTATCTTAAGTATCTGTTAGAAATCACAATGAACTACGAGACATCCAATAGCAGACCAATCATAAGTCAAAGTAAAAGTAAATAAATAAATAATAAATGCAGACAACATCACATACATTGCTGTGAACCCAAAGTAAGTAGCTAAAGCACTTGTGTTATGGAATTCAAAAGCAACGATGGTACCACAAACACCCAGACCCGGGACAATGTAGAAAAGTTGGTTTCTACATTGACCCGTCCGGGGATCGAAACCGGGACCTCAGAGCTAGCGACACCTTGAAACCGGTGCGTAAGCCACTCGACCACGGAGGTCGTCAAAAAAGTTTTGGTGTTCTTAAAATTGTTTGTTGTACTTACTTATTGTTGGTGTGTGATTATGATTTAAGCTCGTTCGTTTTGTATATGGAAAGAGACATACACCCTTCAGTGGAACATTTTGTAGTCGGTATCGTCATCTTATATATAAAATTCTCGTGTCACAATGTTAGTTACCATACTCCTCCGAAACGGCTTTACCGATTTTTATGAAATTTTATATGCATATTCAGTAGGTCTGAGAATCGGCTACTATCTATTTTTCATACCCCTAAGTGGTAGTAGGTAGGTAGTAGGCAGTAGTAAGGTGCTAGGTAGAAAAAATTGCATTGCAACGCATGCCGGGTACCTACAGCTAGTATTATGTAAATGTAAGATAAGTAAGTATAAGTACGTATACACAATGATCTAAAAAGTATTTAAGTCTTATGAAAAGAACATTGTGATATCACATTCAGGGCCTCGATTCAGCTATTTTAAAAGCATGTCAGTGGTCGGTCAGCGTACTTGTCATTGTGCCTTATTTTCGTATTCAGATAAGCCTTCAATAAAATCTCATTGAACTCTCGAAGATAATGATCGTTATCACCAATTAATGATCGTAATGACAGTTAGCAGAATGCCAATTATCGTAAAAATGACCAAATGAAGCAGGTCATTCGGTCAATTCAATGACGTGGCGTGGAATGCTTATTCCACGCAGTGGCTAAGCTTGTGTAGCCGTTCAGAAGTTACTGCCTACGAGCTGGCTGACGTAGAGGTAAGGGGCCCGATGCCGCTATTTTAAGTCTGTGAGTGGCGGGTTAAAAAACGTTCCAGTGTACTTGTTATTGAGCCTAATTTTCGTACTCAGATAAGAACAGTCGCTTGCAATCCTACAATGACAACAGTGGCAGATAGGTGTACATTTGTCATTGAACTAAAATTATCTGAATACGAAAATTAGGCACAATAACAAGTACACTGGAACGTTTATTAACCCACCACTCACTGACTTAAAATAGCGGCATCGGGCCCAAGGCCAAAGTTGAAGTTATGTAAGTAACCGAAACGCTTCCGTGATCGATGGGTATAAAAACGGTTAATTAGGTAGTTATTATAATGAAAATCTTAATTAATTAATTTTTTTTTGGTAGAGATCTTTGCAGTTAGCCTGAGCGCAGGCTTTGACTGCTTCACCGGTCTTTTGGCGAGGACCTTAAGGCCTCCAGCCAGAGCAATAGGAAAAACTAACTACGTCAGCAACGTCCACTAAGGGCACCCCCTGCGGGGTTCGGACCTCGACTTAGTGCGTTGCTAACAATCTTAATAAAGCAAAACAACAAGGGATGGCTGGATCTAAGTTTTTATTAATGAAAATCTTAGTACCTACCAGCACTGACGTAAGATTGTTACTTAATCATGAAAGAGAGACAATGTTACCTACATGCTGATCTTTATAATTTTCACAATTAAACTTAATTAACAGTAATTGGGTCGTTGAAAATTAATTGTTTAATACAATAATTCCATTTTTTTATTAAAATAATATTAATTGCCTTCTCATTTACTTACCTATAAAACTGAAAAGTCACATTGATACTAGCCTGGTTTCGAACCTACTACCACATGCATAAAATCACTAAAGTGTAGCATATATGTAGTATAGTGTATAGTGTTGACGGGCCTGTTGGTCTAGTGGTTAGTGACCCTGACTGCTAAACCGGAGGTCGTGGGTTCGATTCCCACCCAGGACAAATGTTTGTGTGATGAGCACGATCATTTGTTCTGGTTGTCTGGGTGTAATTTATCTATAATATGTATGTATTTAGAAATATATAAGTAAGTTTATCAGTTGTCTGGTTACCATAACACAAGCTCTGCTTAGCTTGGGATCAGATAACCGTGTGTGAGTTGTCCCGGAATATTATTTATTATTATTTATTATTATATCTTAATATCCCCGAAGGGTTAGGCAGAGGTGTACCAATGTACACCCACAGTTCGCCGGTATATTTAGGTCCCATGTAATAGGGGGCGAGCCTATTGCCACTAACCGGGCACAAATGCAAACTCCGACCTGCTACTGAGAATTTCATAGAAAAACCCAATAACACCTTGGTCGACTTGTGAATCGAACCCAAGACCTCTAGCGCAGCAGTCGCGCTTAGCGCCAGTAGGCCAACGAGGCAGTCTAACGTAGCATATATCTTGTTAGTGTTAAATAAAATACATATTCTTTAAAATGGCTACGCACGTAGCTTGTTGCTGTCTACGATGGTAGGCGTAGCAGCTATGTGATCCTTTCTTAACGATAGTAAGTATGATAATAATTCATTTATTGTCACATGTCTGACGACCCCCGTGGTCGAGTGGCGTACACATCGGTTTTCAAGGTGTCGCTTGCTCTGAGGTCCTGGGTTCGATCCCCGGAAGAGACAATGTAGAAATTCACTTTTCGACATTGTCTCGGGTCTGGGTGTTTGTGGTACCTTCGTTGTTTCTGAATTCCATAACCAAGTGCTTTAGCTACTTACTTTGTGTTCAGAGCAATGTATGTGATGTTGTCCATATAAAAAAATATAAATTAAAATGTATGAGCACATTATTTAGTAGCTGTATACTTGTAAAAAAAGTACGGATAGGTACAGAACTTTCTCTGACTTTTCGGACCGAGTATAAAATTGCTATTCTCTCCATTTTATCAATTACTAGCGACCCGCCCCGGCTTTGCTTGCACATGTGCAATGCTGATTATACTAAATATACTATCTATTATTTGACGGGCCTGTTGGTCTAGTGGTTAGTGACCCTGACTGCTATACCGGAGGCCGTGGGTTCGATTCCCACCCAGGACAATTGTTTGTGTGATGAGCATGATCATTTGTTCTGGTCTGGGTGTAATTTATGTATAATAAGTATGTATTTAGAAATATATAAGTAAGTTTATCAGTTGTCTGGTTACCATAACACAAGCTCTGCTTAGCTTGGGATCAGATAACCGTGTGTGAGATGTCCCGGAATATTATTATTATATATCTATCTATTTATTATATCTATGCAACGCACTATTTAATGTGTCCCTGAAGTTTAAATCTGTAATATCTTCGAAAATATTCATTTAAATTACATGTTGTAAAGGGCCATTTTGATCTATATTACATGCACAATGGGTTATCCCCAAGAGATAGACATATACCGTCGCAGACTTTTTTGTAGACCTTTTTAAGATGTACAATACTAGGTATAGTACATTATTTTATCGTAGGGTTCAGCCAGCGTTTGCAATGCAAGCGCAAAAAAATGAGTTTATTTACGACCTTACATTACAAACCTATAGATTATACATTACCTCCTCTTTAATCACTCTATCTATTAAAAAAACCGCATCAAAATCCGTTGCGTAGTTTTAAAGATCGAAGCATACTTACATAGGGACAGACAGCGATAAGCGACTTTGCTTTATACTATTCAATTTTACTTTATTTGGGAAACAAAAAGAATTAAACAGATATAAATTACAATCATAAGCATGAAAAATAGGTACTGCAGTATCCAGAGACAGTTTCCACAGATTAGCAAACAAACATTTTTTTTTTATCTCAACAACAACATAATTCAATTTATATAAAGGTTTTGATAAATTTTACTATGTAGTGAAGTTCAGTTAACATAATGTTTTGTCCTTGTCTATTAGGTTTGTACTAAGTAAAAACGCACTGTAGGGTAGTTTTCATCAAAAATAAAATGTTTCACCGAGGATCGAACCCGTGAGTAGCGCAGAGGTAGTTCGTATCGAACAATCAACCATCGGAGCAGTTATTTATGTTACATTTATTAATTTCAGCGAGGTTATTAAGGTTTACAATATAGAAAGGAAACAATGTAGTGGCAATGCTGCCAGCCTTTTGGGCACACTCCCAGTCGACAGCGATGTGGATGAATTTTTTGATGCCTTGTTTTAGTTCTTAGTTTTATTTAATAATAATAATAATAATCGTTTATTGCAAGAACATGAGTTGGTAAGTTGGTACATAAATAAATGATCAGTCATATTCTGCCACATACTGGCGTGCAAAACGTTAAGTGTAACCACATTAATATTAAAAGCACAAAAATAGTTTACAAATAGAAACTGATAACTTAAATCTATATCTTAAATCTATAATAAATAATTTAGTTTATAATTCTTTTTATTTCTTGTGTAGCCTTAGTTTTTTATTTTTGTAAATATTTTAAGTTTAATTTCATCAATAAATAAACATTGTATTTAACATTTAGAACTTGAAACTGCTGTTTCAGTATTTAAATCAAGAATTCTGCGAAACAATTAGCACCTCAATCAATTTCTTGCAATTATTAAAATCAACGAAGATGGCGCCTCCATGAACTTTATGGGTCAATCTATACTTATAATAAATCTGTAGAAGTGAAAATTCTGTACATTGAAAATGTCAAAAAAATAAATGGCGGGGGTGTTACTAGACCGACAATAAACCCAAAAGTGTGAAAAAAAAAATTTTGTCTGTCTGTCTGTTTGTTCAGGTATCACGCAAAAACTACCGGTTCGATTACGGTGAAACTTGATATAATTATTCTTTATTATCCTGGGCACCACACTGGGTAGTTTTTATCCCGGAAAACAAACTTAATTTTGCGGTTAAAAACTCATTGATAAGTTTCGTTATCCACGCGAACGAAGTCGCAGGCACAGCTAGTGTTATAATAAAACTCAATATATTAACGACACTATAAATCTACAGTATGTAACTTTAGAATGTTTACTTACTTGCCAATAAATCTATTCTCGTCAAAAAAAAAAAAAAAAGAAATGAAACTTTTATGTGGTAATAAAACATCAAAATTTCTTACAGCCATTTATTCAAAATCTTAGGACACTACAAATTGCCAAACACAGCAGTAAAAACAAAAATCAAAGAGAATTATCACAGTACTTAAAAAAACTTATGTCTAAACAATAATAATTATAAAAACAACTAATAATACGCTCGCAAAGCTTAAGTACTTAACCTCGGAATATAATAATGTAGGCTTTAGAATCTTATAGAGAAGTCTAGCAAAGAATAACCTCAGAAAAGAACCCTGATTACTTGTGAGAAGCATCTAAATGTGCACAAGTCTATATTCACACTAAAATATATAGAGTAAATGAGAAACACTGATAGTTGCAGTACATTGCTTGGCCGGACGGCTGTGTTGTAATAAGTGATCGTACATTGACGGCAATGTACTGCAACTCCCACGATAAAATCTCATCGTCTAAAAAGGAACGGTCTTTTTTTTAATATCCATATACAACCAAGCTTAACCAATGTATGCCATTAAAATTAATTAAAGAGATGTTTATTATACAAAGTAACTAGTTATAGATACTAAAGCCAATATGGAAAGAGAATGAAACGTTATTACTAATTAAGCTATTATCAACTTTGACAACATGTGTTTAAGTTCATTTTAGAATGACAAATATTACCGAAAAGGGCCAAAAAGTAATTTCAATGTGATGGAAACTGAACTGTTAGTCATTGAGTTAAGGTTCATAATCCCAAAGCACGTTCATTATTTCTTTAAAGTGGCTGATATAGTATATAATTAACGGGTTTACTCACGAATCACTGAATGGGTATGAAAATACAAAATCAATTTAGACCACCCATAATAAAAAAAAAATGATACATATTTCTTGGCATGTACAAAAATCGTGACGTCATGCGTAATTTCAAGACACTGTATTGTTGTAAGATTTTGGTTAGGTACGTAAACAAAGAAAAAATACGTGTCTTTAATTTATGTTATTTATCTATCTAATGGGCATTAAAAAAATATGTCATTTACCCTATATGGGAGACAACAGTTTGTTATCATGAGATCATGTTTTTGGGTTTAAAATATTAAAAAAATTGTGATTTGTCAATAAAGCCGTCCGTCTTACTAGTTATTATACTGATATAACTATACATCAGCCACTTTAAAGAAATAATGACCGTGCTTTGGGATTATGAACCTTAATTCAATGACTAACAGTTCAGTTTCCATCACATTCAAATTACTTTTAGGCCCTTTTCGGTAATATTTGTCATTCTAAAATGAACTTAAACACATGTTGTCAAAGTTGATAATTGCGTAATTAGTAATAACGTTTAATTCTCTTTCCAGATTGGCTTTAGTATAGATCTTTATTTCCTTATAGGAAAATCATAAATGACAAGAAAAATTGAGCTTCAAGATGTAGATACACAATATATGTACATTAGATAAGGGGCAGTACCATGAGCTCTTAAAGCAGAAGTGTTGCGGTTGTGGAACTCGTTTCCACAACCGCAACAGTTCTGCTGATCATGGTACGGGCCCAGGTTGGATACATACAATATCGCACAGACTGTTTGAAGAAGTTTGGTGAGCGACAAGACATAAAGCAAGCGCAAGGCGCACGTGACGCGCGAGAGCGATCGACAGCTCGCGCAGTCCGTGTGCGGGGATCACAGGGGCCGTACCATGAGCTTTTAAAGCAGGGCCTCGATTTAGCTATTTTAAATACATATCAGTGGTCGGTCAGCGTACTTTTCATTGTGCCTAATTTTCGTATTCAGATAAGCCTACAATAAAATCTCATTGAACTCTCGAAGAGAATGATCGTAATGGCGAATTAATGATCGTAATGACAGTTAGCAGAATGCCAATTATCGTAAAAAATACCAAATGAATCAGGTCATTCGGTCAATTCAAGCAACTCTTAAATAGCTGAATCGAGGCCCAGGACTGTTGCGATGAGTAAGCAGGACAGCGCTATGCGCAGTGTATTGCGCCCTCTCGCTTCCACAACCGCAGCAGGACTGCTTTAAGAGATACGGTACGGCCCCTGATCTTGGGTTTATAACAAAGGTAAGAAAGCATTTTAAAAAAGGTAAGTATGTATATATTGTATACACATCTGACGGGCCTGTAGGTCTAGTGGTTAGTGACCCTGACTGCTATACCGGAGGCCGTGAGTTCGATTCCCACCCAGGACAAATGTTTGTGTGATGAGCACGATCATTTCATATTTAGAAGCTGTAAGATTTATGTTTTATTTTTCTGCTCTTAGTCTGTACTCTGTAGATAATGATTTAAGTTTTGAATATTGCTTGGCCCCGACTCCAAAAAATTGTTAAATTGTATTATAGGTTAATCGAAGTTTAGGTTAGGTTTATTAATATAGGTAGGTTATAGAATTAAGTATTTTTAACTTTTTAGTGCTTTTCTCGATTTTTGAAGTCGGTTTTTTTTTTTTGCAGAATTTTTTTTTATTTGTTTATTTTTAGTGACATATTTTCAATCTTAGATAATATGGGTAGGCCTTCAGCTGACACTCTTTCATCATCCCCATGATAATTTCCATCAAACGAAATCCAGTGCCACGCATCTCACATCCAACGAATTCCCGCTACATTCCCGAGGTCATCTTGGCTTCACCATCAGATCTGATAGTAGAATGGTTCTTATTGAATCCAAATGCTTCACTTCTTGTAGAAATAAGCCCAAACACTATGTTACTGCTATCAACCATTAAGGAGTTCCCTAAACTGTACTGCACCTGCATCACGGACCTTGCAGTGGCAGTCATTACCCATCTCGGTGTAAAGATCTTGTCAACACGAATAAAATAAGCCCAAACACGAGGTAGTTAAGATGTGCCGTTGAGGAGTTCCCTCGATCCTCTGTCGTCTCCATCATCAGATCTGCCCTAAACCTCCATAGTATTGTAGTCTCATCAGATATACACATAAATATCAAGTTTTTACCCCATGCTTGCCTACAATTTTCAAGAGATGCCCTCGATTTCTCAGGGTTTCCACCATCAGGTCCTGATCTGATGACGATGGGACCAAATGACAAGCATACCCTTTCAGAGAAATCGAGTAACAAACATAAAAAAATATTAAAAAAAAATATTAAAAGCTCTGGCTGTAGTTATTTTCGACTATATTTTAAAGATTGTGAATATTTCGCTTATTATTAGAATTTGAATGTAAGGTTTTTAATTTGATTAACATTTAATAACATTTACGTACGAATTACCTACCTACTATAAAGTGCCCCGTAAACGCTCAAATTGTTTGTCAAATTTTACGTGTTTGACAAATTAATTGATAGTGTACGGCTGTGTTTGAGGCGTTTGTCAAACAATCTACGTGTTTGTCGTGTTTGATGAAAATCTGGATTGAAGTGGAGTTTAACAAACACGTGCTTCCTTTTTTTTTTTTCAATTATGTACTCATTTTAAGCGCTCGGCACGGCGACGTCACTTCATGAAAGGAGAAACCCGAATCTACTAGAAAGTTAACTTTGTTTGATATTTTGTTTGAACGTTTAAGCTATGTTTGATGAAAACGTGAAGTTTGAACAACAAATTTGTCAAGCAAGTTGGTACGTTAACAGGGCGCTTAACAGACAACATTGACTTTTATACAACTGGTTGTTTAAAATCTATTAAAAAAAATTATATTCGATGAATTTACAAAAATGCTTTGAAACCTACACAGTTAACTATATTCCAAATCAAATTTCCATTGGGTTCTGTACCTAGGTCAGCGAATAAGCATTGCCGTACAACGTGGCATTCCTGCCAGCCTTTTGGGCACACTCCCAGTCGACAGCGATGTGGATGAATTTTTCGATGCCTAATTTTAGTTTTTAGGTTTTATTTAGTTTATAATTTTTCTAATCTCCATTAGCTAGAAAAAGTATTGCGCTAGAAAATTAACTAACTTTAACTAACTTTTTAAGGGTTTACAGAATTTAATGTAGTAAATTTTACTAATTCTGACGTAAAACAAATATTAATTTAATTTTTTTAATATTATTATTATTAAATTTTATTTATTTTTTAATATTATTAAATTTATTTAATATAATAAATTTTTGAGTTTGATTATGACAGACATAGATTATGTGAATATTATACAGATATAGTTTGTGCTTAACTAACTAGAAGTTTGACATATGTTTACGTCTTTCATCAGTCTATCTACTCTTATATACTGTATCAGAAATAGTTTACTGACAAATATGTGAGAACGTGTTTAAAATTGGTGGAGTATGACATTACAAACTAGTACAGATATATAAGGTGCTATAAAAACATCTGCCACGGCTTTAATGGGAGGTAGTATTGTGTTTATAGATTACAATAGTAAAGATAAATTATTGATTATTTATCATATTTTTTTTCATACAAAAAAAATAACGTATAAATTTGAATTGATTTATTAGTATAAAACCATCCCGTGTCATAAGCTGTTGCCGCTCCGCACCGAATTCAAACATTTCGCAAAACGCCGCCGCCGCCGCCGCGCCGCGCCGCCGCCGTTCATACACTGTTGCCATTCCTATCAAAGGATGCCGCCGCCGCCGCGCGCGCCGGCCGCCGGCCGCTCGGCTCGCCAGTCAGTCGCCGCCGACCCGCGCGTTCGGACGTTAGTTTTAGCGGTCAGCGACAGCAATATCGCGTGCGCTTTCATTAAAAATGCCTCCCAGACGACAGTAATCCAATCAAGAATATCTACATACTCGGCCGAACTCGAAGAGGAAGTGCTTCAGTGTCATCCTCTTGCGAGCACCAGGGAAGCTGCTCGAGTCTTCGACGTGAGCGACAACTACGTGTGGCGACTTTTAAATCGTGAAGGGCTCCATCCTTACCACTTCACAAGTGCCGTGGCCTCCTCGCTCGCCGGATTTAACCCCTCTAGACTTTTTTTTGTGGGGTCGTGTGAAAGACCTTGTGTACGGCCAAACCGGACATGATATTAGAAGTGTGGTAGAACCAAAAAGGCGCATCAAACGCGCATTTAGGCAAGTGAAAAGTGAAACGGACACATTAAATAAAGTGAAGAAACATGTATGCAAGCATGCCTTCATCTGTGTGCAACGCGAAGGCGGACTTGTGCAACAGTTTTGTAGATAAGTAGGTACTAGTACTAGGTAGGGAGTGAGTTAATAACTGTAAATACGGTGCAATCGTTGTAAATAAAATGATTAACTTTTAAACACGCCAAGTTACTGTAATTTATCGTTATTTGATATTAATCTAAGTACCTACTGTTTGGTTTCTTAGATTTACGCGAATGTTAGACATTGAAATAAAACTACTTTTTACGGACTTTTAATAAAACCGCGACAACATCCGTAAAAAAGTAGGTTTATTTCAATAACTACTGTTTATAAATAATAACACAAGTTTATCATCTTATTTACCTACGTCAGTGTTTTTTGAAGAATGCGGTAGCTGGTAAGTAGTTGCACTTTTAAAACACTTGTATGCCTGCGTATTATTGCGTACCTACTAGATTATGTAGTGACGAACTAGTCAGCTGATTACAGTTTTCATTCACAGAAAAGATGGAAAGAGATAGCAGTTGTTTTCATTGACGAAGCGTCACATTGCGCGTAATTTGTGAACCACGTTACGCAGAATAGAGTCAATGTTAATTTAACTATTTTAGTCTCTAAAATTTAATTAACTGTTCCGGGGTACGAAAGTTCTTCACTATTATAATCTATAAACACAATACTACCTCCCATTAAAGCCGTGGCAGATATTTTTATAGCACCTTATATAAGGTGCTATAAAAACATCTGCCACGGCTTTAATGGGAGGTAGTATTGTGTTTATAGATTACAATAGTAAAGATAAATTATTGATTATTTATCATATTTTTTTTCATACAAAAAAAATAACGTATAAATTTGAATTGATTTATTAGTATAAAACCATCCCGTGTCATAAGCTGTTGCCGCTCCGCACCGAATTCAAACATTTCGCAAAACGCCGCCGCCGCCGCCGCGCCGCGCCGCCGCCGTTCATACACTGTTGCCATTCCTATCAAAGGATGCCGCCGCCGCCGCGCGCGCCGGCCGCCGGCCGCTCGGCTCGCCAGTCAGTCGCCGCCGGCCCGCGCGTTCGGACGTTAGTTTTAGCGGTCAGCGACAGCAATATCGCGCGCGCTTTCATTAAAAATGCCTCCCAGACGATAGTAATCCAATCAAGAATATCTACATACTCGGCCGAACTCGAAGAGGAAGTGCTTCAGTGTCATCCTCTTGCGAGCACCAGGGATGCTGCTCGAGTCTTCGACGTGAGCGACAACTACGTGTGGCGACTTTTAAATCGTGAAGGGCTCCATCCTTACCACTTCACAAGTGCCGTGGCCTCCTCGCTCGCGCGGATTTAACCCCTCTAGACTTTTTTTTGTGGGGTCGTGTGAAAGACCTTGTGTACGGCCAAACCGGACATGATATTAGAAGTGTGGTAGAACCAAAAAGGCGCATCAAACGCGCATTTAGGCAAGTGAAAAGTGAAACGGACACATTAAATAAAGTGAAGAAACATGTATGCAAGCGTGCCTTCATCTGTGTGCAACGCGAAGGCGGACTTGTGCAACAGTTTTGTAGATAAGTAGGTACTAGTACTAGGTAGGGAGTGAGTTAATAACTGTAAATACGGTGCAATCGTTGTAAATAAAATGATTAACTTTTAAACACGCCAAGTTACTGTAATTTATCGTTATTCGATATTAATCTAAGTACCTACTGTTTGGTTTCTTAGATTTACGCGAATGTTAGACATTGAAATAAAACTACTTTTTACGGAATTTTAATAAAACCGCGACAACATCCGTAAAAAAGTAGGTTTATTTCAATAACTACTGTTTATAAAATAATAACACAAGTTTATCATCTTATTTACCTACGTCAGTGTTTTTTGAAGAATGCGGTAGCTGGTAAGTAGTTGCACTTTTAAAACACTTGTATGCCTGCGTATTATTGTGTACCTACTAGATTATGTAGTGACGAACTAGTCAGCTGATTACAGTTTTCATTCACAGAAAAGATGGAAAGAGATAGCAGTTGTTTTCATTGACGAAGCGTCACATTGCGCGTAATTTGTGAACCACGTTACGCAGAATAGAGTCAATGTTAATTTAACTATTTTAGTCTCTCAAATTTAATTAACTGTTCCGGGGTACGAAAGTTCTTCACTATTGTAATCTATAAACACAATACTACCTCCCATTAAAGCCGTGGCAGATATTTTTATAGCACCTTATATTTATACTCAGTAAAACCACAAATATTTTGTATCCTTATATCCTTATATACTCTAAAAGTAGATAGTATATTATGTACTACAAGAATTCCTGCTTTAATACAAGTTTAAAATATCCATGAGGATAGTATTGTATAAGACAGCAGAGTTTAAAAACATTGGTAGCGACTTAGTTCCTAATAGCGTCAAATGTACATTAAAAAGTGTAGATCAAAATAACAAGCGACTGGTTTATACAACAAACAATGCAATAGTTAACTGTAATTATACCTACCTAAAAAGTGTTGACCATCCTATGGTCAATGTACTAAATAACTACAAGAAAAATGCACATCAAAACACTTACAGGTTTTAACCAACTTCAAAAAAAAATGTAGTCAACATTCGACTTTTCTAAAATTATATAAAATTTTGTAAAACATTAAACTTATTCGAGATCTACACAGAACTCCGTAACTCGATACATTTAAAATAATATTTACTAATAACTTTTCTTTAACCATCATCTCCCGAGCCTTTTCCCAACTATGTTGGGGTCGGCTACCAGTCTTACCGGATTCAGCTGAATACCGTATTTTGGATGGAGCGACTGCCTATCTGAACTTAACTTTTCTTTAACGATTCAGATAATATATTATGAAAGAAATCCTAAGATACAAGTATAACATTAACAGCAATATTACAAAGCGTTAAAACACGAATATAATAAATGGCACATAACTATATTATATTACAAGATCATAAGACTTTGAACTATCCTCACGAAAGATTAACAAAAGAAGATCGGATGATATTTCAAAGTCCTACGGTAATAGACACATCGCATTGCGCACAGCAGATTACTTTGACATCGCTGTTGCATTAAATAATAATAAACTTCGCAAACCTGGCAACACACAATCGCAGTCAATTGAATTCTGCATTGCAATGTGATATGTCTTACCGTATAACGAAACGTGACGTGCGCCGGTGGGGCTTTCTAACAAAACACCAATTAATAAAACAATAGTTTAACTTTGGAATGAAATAATCAGTCTCCACTTTACAAGTGGATAATAAATATCATTCGGCCACTGAGTGAATGCGTTCCTGACATATGACAGTTGGGAAAATTACAAAATCCGTGTTGTTTTAGTCATTGCAACCTGGCATAATGTAGATTTGAATAAATAATATTATAGGACAAATAATTAAATAAATAAATAAATGCGGACAACATCACATACATTGCTCTGAACCCAAAGTAAGTTGCAAAAGCACTTGTGTTATGGAATAACACAAGTGATGATAGTCATTTATTTTATTTTAAAAGTCTGGAGTCCTTTGACCTTTGGGAAAATAAATAGGTTAAAAAAAAACCAGTAAATTCTCATAAAAGTTATACCTTCGTGTTGACTACGACTTGTCAGGGACGCATTCTCTCAGCGGCCGAACTGTAATACATACAACGTGTCGGTGACTGGCGTCAGTGACGTCTGTGGCGAGCTTAGGCTGGTAGAGCGCGTCGGTGCGTGCGCATGTGTCGTGTGATCATGTCGCGGCGGCAGGCGGCGTAGGGGCAGCTCGGGCAGCGGTACGGCTTCTCGCCGGTGTGCGTGCGCTGGTGCGTGGCCAAGTGGTCAGAGCGCGAGAACACCTGCCCGCACGACGCGCACGAGTACGGCTTGATCCCGCTGTGCAGGCGCGCGTGCCGCGTCAACATGTCCGAGCGAGCGAACTTGCGAGAGCACACATCGCACGAATAAGCCCGAACACCCTCGCTCTTATTACGATGCCGAGAAGCTATATGCTTCATCAACCGATCGTGTGCTGCGAAGGTCTGACCGCAAGCTTGGCAAGGAAACAACTCAGGTGTAGGCGCTTGTTCGGATTTTAAACTCAAATCTAGAGGTACGTCGTCGTTTGAGTCGGGAGCGTCGAGTAGCAGCCACGGCGGCGTGGGATAGTTATTGTTGTTGTTGATTTGCACGGCGAGCTTGTCCAGTAGCAGGGACAGCCGGCGCCGCTTGTGCTGGTGGCTGGGGCTGTGCGCCGCCGGCTGCGGGTCCATGCTAGCGGCCGGCGGCGCGCGGCTCGGGCCCGCGCCACCCACGCGGTAAGCTTCGTGACTCCAACCTGGAAATAACGAACAACATATTAATATGGGCAAGTATTTTATTGACACAGACATACAGAAATTCAGAGGTTTTCAGAGGTCTTAGACCAAAGTCGAAACTTTTTGACGATAGTGAGTGAGAGAACCGCTCGTTGCGGTTGGTCCGTGGATGGGTGATTATTTATAACATACCGAGACCCCTCCGTGCTCCGGAAAGCACTTTAAACCGTAGGTCCCGACTGTCATACGTTGATCTTTGGCAATCGTTGTGACAACCAGTCTTACTATGGGATACTATGTTACCCAGTAAAATGAGTCTCGGAGCCAGATAGGCAGTCACTCAATGTCAAATAAGGTATTCAGCTGAATCCGGTAAGAGTGGAAGCCGACTTTATAACATAGTTTGGGAAAAAGGCTCGGCAGATGATGAGTATCGATAAATAAAAATAAATACAGAAACATTTTATGAGACTTATTAATTATAATATAATAATAATATAATATTCCGGGACAACTCACACACGGTCATCTGATCCCAAGCTAAGCAGAGCTTGTGTTATGGTAACCAGACAACTGATAAACATCCTTACTTCCTTACTTATATTATAAATGTGAAAGTTTGTTTGGATGTTTGTTACTCTTTCACGCAAAAACTACTGAATGGATTTGAATGAAACTTTACAATAATGTACCTTATACATCGGAATAACACATAGGCTATAATTTATAAAGATAGTGTGTGAATTGTCATTCGCGCGGGTGAAACCGCGGGGCACAGCTAGTACTTATATATTTCTAAATACATACATATTATAGATAAATTACACCCAGATACCAGAACAAATGATCGTGCTCATCACACAAACATTTGTCCTGGGTGGGAATCGAACCCACGACCTCCGGTATAGCAGTCAGGGTCACTAACCACTAGACCAACAGGCCCGTCAAATTGAATTGTTCAATTCTGTCAGTAATTGAACGGTTGGGGTATCAAACGTTATTTAAATAATTGAGAGTTTACATTAAAGTTCATTAACACCAACGTTTTTTTTTTTTTTTTGTAGATATCTTTGCAGTTAGTCTGAGCGCAGGCTTTGACTTAAGGCCTCCAGCCAGAGCAAAAGGAAAAACAAACTACGTCAGCATCGTCCACTAAGGGCACCTCTGCGGGGTTCGGACCTCGACTTAGTGCGGTGCTAACAATCTTAATAGGGCAAAACAACAAGGGTTGGCTGGATCTAAGTTTTTATTATTTAGGGACATATTTTTATTGCTACTTTGGCCCAGTGACGGATTAACCCTTAATCAAATTAAGCAATTGCCTAGGGCATCAAGTCTGAGGGGGCACCAGAAGAAGCAAAAAAAAAATTCGTCCTTAGGGCATTACGTCTCACTCTCACGTCACCAAAAACTACACCGAAAAAAGGATTGTGTCTTAGAGTTAAGATGATCGGTCAGTCAGTAAGTGAGAGAGTGACGAAATTGACAAACTTTGACTAGTTATGATTCTTAAACTACTGGTTCAGATTGAATGAAATTTGAAGTATATCAAATGAACATATAACATACGTTTCGGTGACAGGACTTTCGGTGAAACATGCATATTAATAAGTGAAATGATCTATCGACGAATGTCCTGTCGGCGATCAGTCCAAAGGAGAAACGACTGTCGGAGAACGTTTGCAGACTCGCTCCAAAACAGTTTTTTGACAACTGCTTTCCGGCTCATTTAACGATTACAATAATTAGTAAAAAATTTAACTATACATCAGCCACTTTAAAGAAATAATGAACGTGCTTTGGGATTATGAACCTTAATTCAATGACTAATAGTTCAGTTTCCATTACATTCAAATTACTTTTAGGCCCTTTTCGGTAATATTTGTCATTCTAAAATGAACTTAAACACATGTTGTCAAAGTTGATAATGGCGTAATTAGTAATAACGTTTAATTCTCTTTCCATATTGGCTTTAGTATAGTCAAAATTTCTTACAATTTATGTAGTAACCTTTTTTGTAGAATCAATAGTTTTAGCGTACGAGCACCGCAAAGTCCGCTTCTACACGCTTTTGGCCAAAAAAAACTTTTTTTTTCTGGTAAGCCTAATCTGCAGGCACGGTAGTGACCCTAGATTACGCTTACTGGCGATAACAAAAAAAAAACGAGCCACGTACTCCACCTCATGGTGGTGCAGAAATTACGACTAAACTAATTATTGACTTTGCGGCGCTCCTTCGCTAAAATTGATTTTACAAAAAAAGGTTAATAAATAGATGAGGTAGGATTTTTTTGCTGGTTTAATTAATTACATAACTATTTTTCTTCTTGGAGAAGCGTTGTTTTATCGTCGGGGTAGGAGAGAGTATGTCTGGGGCGTTTAATCTTAGATATAACGGAAGGTACGTATCGCGCGGCCGCTACGATTAGCGGGTTACGGTGGGTTTCGGAGGAGTCAAAGAATCGGATCGCGGCGCGTTTCATGAACTGCTTGATTGTTGGCAGCTTTAAGTCACAGTGCAACTGCAAATTACGGACGTAACCTGGAGCGCCTGTGGCTCTACGCATGAAACGGTTTTGCAGAGTTTGCATTCGTTTGAGTCGATAATCGGGTACGTGAGAGAATACGACGCTGCCGTAAGTCATGATAGGTCTTAAATACCAATGTATGATGATATTCTTGTAATATGGTTTTGTTGGACACAAATATTAAGTCAAAGCTACAAAAATAACATAGATAATTAACCTTTCAATATACGTATCTACATTTTACATTGAAAACATTTTTTTTTGTTTGTTTGTTGGCTACGATTTTCCCAAAAGGTGCGTTCAACTCGAAAAACTAATATGTACTCTAAAGGTACAAAATATTGAATTTTAACCCTACATCCTGCAAACCGCTTCCGGCTTCGGGCTATTTGTTTAAACAAGCATTTTGTGTATTCCGGTGTATTAATCCGTAACAAATAAAACTATTATTTAATTCTGGTTAAGCTGTTAAGCTTATGTACACAAACATAGGTTTAAAACGGATTTACTGAAGCTTACACAAACATCATTTTCGAAGTACCATTTTTGGTTTTGACTTCCTACAATGTTTATTTTACTACGTATTTTAATATTATTTGTTTTTTTTGCGGTTTGCAACTTATTGAATATCTGACTTTACACTTTTTAACCCATCAATGAAATACAAAAAAACTTCAAAGGGTGGTGAAGTGGTGGCGAGCTTTACCGCAGTTTCGTTGGCTCGCCGGTAAAGCTCGCTCGTGGATCACCTCCAGACCGCGGTTTTATTTGGTGAAGAGCTCGCGGCTCGTCACCAAACGACGATATTCAATACACAATTTGTTTATTGCATTCCTTACATATCCGCGACTAACCGACGCGAGCTTTACCGTGAGCTCGTGGCTCACCCGTCGATCACACGCTTTATTCGATTGTATTACTCATGTATTTTTAAAAGCAAAACATAAAAATATAGTATTTTGTTTTATAAAATTTAACCACTTAATAGATTATTTTCATACCCAGTTAACATCCCTATTTACTTCCTTTAGTGTTATCCGGCTTTAGCCTCGCACAAGGCTTGAGCCAAATGTTCGAGTTTTGTGACCACGATTTGAAACGCATAGAGAAGTGTAAACTGTGAGTCCAATTTCCAACGGTTGTATTCAAATAGAGATTTTAATTGAAGGAATGTTCTGTAGGTGTTCATACATCGAAAAATACTATAAAATACTAGCTGTGTCCCGCGGTTTCACCCGCGTGAATACCTAGGTCCCGTTCCCGGTGCCTTTGTATATAATAACAGACAAATAATTAGCAATAAATTAAAATTGCGACTATAATTTGAGATTTAAACTATCCTATCTCTCAAGTTGGATCGAACTGCACATGGTGTGCGAATTTTATTATAATCGGTTAAGTGGTTTAGGAGTCCATTGAGGACAAACATTGTGACACGAGATTTATATATAAGGTGCTATAAAAATATCTGCCACGGCTTTAATGGGAGGTAGTATTGTGTTTATAGATTACAATAGTGAAGAACTTTCGTACCCCGGAACAGTTAATTAAATTTGAGAACATAAAATAGTTAAATTAACATTGACTCTATTCTGCGTAACGTGGTTCACAAATTACGCGCAATGTGACGCTTCGTCAATGAAAACAACTGCTATCTCTTTCCATCTTTTCTGTGAATGAAAACTGTAATCAGCTGACTAGTTCGTCACTACATAATCTACTAGGTACGCAATAATACGCAGGCATACATGATACAAGTGTTTTAAAAGTGCAACTACTTACCTACCAGCTACAGCATTCTTAAAAAAAAACTGACATAGGTACCTAAATAAGATGATAAACTTGTGTGACTGTCAAGTTAGTGTAAGAATCGCATTTTTTTTTCGTATTATTTATAAACAGTAGTTATTGAAATAAAACTACTTTTTACGGATGTTGTCGCGGTTTTATTAAAAGTCCGTAAATAAGTAGTTTTATTTCAATGTCTAACATTCGCGTAAATCTAAGAAACCAAACAGTAGGTACTTAGATTAATATCGAATAACGAAAAAATACAGTAACTTGGCGTGTTTAAAAGTTAATCATTTTATTTACAACGATTGCACCGTATTTACAGTTATTTACTCACTCCCTACCTAGTACCTACTTATCTACACTGCATATGCACACAGATGAAGGCACGCTTGCATACATGTCTCTTCACTTTATTTAATGTGTCCGTTTCACTTTTCACTTGCCTAAATGCGCGTTTGATGCGCCTTTTTAGTTCTACCACACTTCTTTCACCACACCAAGGTCTTTCACACGACCACACAAAAAAAAGTCTAGAGGGGTTAAATCCGGCGAGCGAGGAGGCCACGGCACTTGTGAAGTGGTAAGGATGGAGCCCTTCACGATTTAAAAGTCGCCACACGTAGTTGTCGCTCACGTCGAAGACTCGAGCAACATCCCTGGTGCTCACAAGAGGATGACACTGAAGCACTTCCTCTTCGAGTTCGGCCGAGTATGAAGGCCTGCCTGCGTCAACCGGAGGCGGGTCAAAGGGGCCGTGTTACACCGAGTTACACTCGCGGTAGCACAATACCATTTCAAGATATTCTTGATTGGAATACCGACGTCTGGGAGGCATTTTTAATAATAGCGCGCGCGATATTCCTGACGTTAATCGCTAGAACTAACTTCCGAATGCGCGGCCGGGGGGCGACTGGCGACCGGGCGGTCGGTTGGCCTTGGCGCGTGCGACGAACGTGCTAGTGCGGGTGAGGGTGGGGGCGCGCGGGGCTGTTGACGACCGAGCGGCCGGCGCGCACGGCGGCGGCGGCATCCTTTGATAGGAATGGCAACAGTGTATGAACGGCGGCGGCGCGGCGGTGCGGCGGCGTTTTGCGAAATGTTTGAATTCGGTGCGGAGCGGCAACAGCTTATGACACGGGATGGTTTTATACTAATACATCAATTCAAATTTATACGTTATTTTTTTTGTATGAAAAAAAATATGATAAATAATCAATAATTTATCTTTACTATTGTAATCTATAAACACAATACTACCTCCCATTAAAGCCGAGGCAGTTGCTTTAATAGCACCTTATATATTAAGATGTCTTACAGGAACGGGAATTACTAACGCTATACAAATTCGCTCATCTTGCAGTTTGGTTTTGTGGTTGAAAGCAATATTCGTTTGAACTGTACCTTAACTAATTTTACCTCAAATATTGTTAAGAATCAAAATGCAATTTAATTTAATGTTTTGAAATTATGCGTAAGTAGCCCTTTTTCCCAAACTATTCTGGGATCGGTTTCTAGTTTTACCGAATTCAGCTGATTACCTAACCTGGCTTCGGTTATTGGAGGTAATAATAAAACGTTAAGTAATTAAAAAAAAGTTTACATTAGGAAAACTTATTCGTTTAAGAAATAATAGAACACTACTATACGCAATAATTCAACGTCCCAATTACTTGAGTCTGAACCCTACTAAACATGATACAATAGGGAATCAAACACTCCATGTGTTACATATTCTGTGTCACAAAATTCAATTTGGTAAATAGTGCTACGTATATCAGCTCAGACTGCATTACTTTCTGAGAGTAGATAGCACATTACAGATGACCAAGGTGTTAAGCTTCAAACAGATTAAAAGCACGTCCTAATTGGCTACACAAATCACAACTGTAGAAAGGGTTTAATTACGAAAATGAACTTTATGACTTTGGAATAGAGCTGCTGTTTGAAGTTAATAAAATGTATTTTAAGAAGTTTAGTAGCTTAAAGTCCTGTCATTTTGCCTGTTTGTAAGGGTGGAAATAGAAGGCGATTTAATTTTAGCCGGATAAGGCCATAGTATTAGGTAAAAGGTGATAAATATCTGTGGCATACTCCTTCCACAAACCTTTTCACAGAAATATTTATTTTTTACTGGTTGTCATGGTGATGATAAATAAACACTTATGTCAGGTACCTATCGGTTTTTATATCGGTTGTCTTGTAATATTATTAAACATATATATTACTTAGTTTTTACGTATTAACATTGCGGTTCTCGTATTATTGCTAAATATCTTTTGCAAAATAGGTAGCCCAAAAAATTTTTTTGCAGGTAGCTAAACACTCTAAAGTTAATAGGGTAGCATAGCAGGCACACTAACGAAGATGTCAGTGTAAATTATATGTCTTGTCAAGAAACTACCTTAAACCATGAAAACACAATTAGGTATCTCCCTAAGAACCGGGCTAGGGGTAAAGAGTTCAAGAAAAATTAAAAAAAAAATTGCCCCGAATTGTTAGATTCCGCGAAGTTTTACGGGTAATGATGAAGCATACCTTTGTGCTTAGCAAATACAGAGCAATTAAAATATGTATTTTAATTTTTTTTAATGCAGTTTTGTTTAGATCACCTGGCCAACTGGGGTTACGCGATAAGTAGCGGGTTAGATCCCCCGCGTATACAGTTTGTATCAATAAATGGGTTATTACTTCTCTATAATAATCTTAATATATATAAATCTCGTGTCACAATGTTTGTCCTCAATGGACTCCTAAACCACTTAACCGATTATAATAAAATTCGCACACCATGTGCAGTTCGATCCAACTTGAGAGATAGGATAGTTTAAATCTCAAATTATAGTCGCAATTTTAATTTATTGCTAATTATTTGTCTGTTATTATATACAAAGGCACCGGGAACGGGAACTAGGTATTCACGCGGGTGAAACCGCGGGACACAGCTAGTAATATATATAAAAATGAATCGCTAAATGTGTTGGTAAGCGCATAACTCAATAACGGCTGGACCAATTTAGCCAATTCTTTTTTTGTTGTGTTTGTTATTGTCAGGAGAAGGTTCTAATTAAAGAAAAAGTTTGCAAAATAGCGCTGAAAATTAGGAAATTGAAGAATACTCAACCACCAAATTAAGTAATCCTGACTTTTGTTACGATTGTGATTTGTTGGATTCATCTCCACCCCTAATAATACAAAGGCACCGGGAACGGGACCTAGGTATTCAGGCGGGTGAAACCGCGCGGCACAGCTAGTTCTAAAATGTTTTTGTCACAATCTGTAGTTTGTGTTAAATTAATATACCTAGCTAGATCTTTTTTCCAAGGATTCCAAGACTACACAAAATGAATACGCTTGCGTATAAAAAGATGTATAATATGCAAATTAAATTAGTTTAATATTATAGAACTATTTTGGTGAGACATTTGGTAAGAAATCCGACTATATAATTTCGAAATTCACAACATCATCATACATAACTTCGCATAAAACAACACTTTCTGCTACAAATTAATTAATAGAGTTGTGCCGAAAATTCGTTACGGCTTTTTCTTGGCCGTATATTAATTTCCTAAACAAAAAAAAAATGAAGATGAAATGCTTCAAAATATAAAGAAAAATGTACTCTATGACATGTTAATTATTTGATATCCTTACGTTTAAAGTTTTTTAAGCCCTCGCGTCTGGCCACTAACCATCGATTACTTAAACGCAAATTTACTCTAAGACGTTCTTAAAAGTCTATCTGTCGCTACTTCATGCTTTAAAGTGACAGAGAAAGCATGATACTTCAAAAAGATTGACATTTCGGTATTCGGATAAAAGTCGATTTTATTTTGTTATTTGTCAACGAGGATTATGACTGGTTTAGATACGAGAAATATCGTGCAAGTCGCTGTCCATTGCCGTCTATAATCGATCATTTATGACAACATAGCCACGCGGTGCCGCAATGTACTGAAACTCGCACGATATTCCCGGCACCGTCTAAACCAGGTCTTACAGATAGTTTTTGAGGTTACCTTCAACGCACTGGGTGAATGTTCTATTTTTTTTTATTACAATACGCAGTTACTCTTGGTATCAACATTTTTAGATGTTATCTAAGCTGAATAATTCGAACATGGGCAAACACAAAAAAAATATAAACATGTCAGGCTTATTTCGCGATAATCTTACCTTATTAAACGGCGTTTCACCGCGCAGGTGATATTTTATGCGTAAATGTCCCGCAAATAACTATAGTAACGGCATGCAGCTTTAGCGCATCTGTCACGGTAAAACTGGCCCATCTTATCCCTCGCCTTCCATTGGTACTAGCTAAGAGATTCTAAGCCAATCAGATGTCTCAGATGGGTCGCAAAGGAGTCCCAAATACGCACGGTACATGGTACAACTGATTTTTTTATGCTTAACGTATTAACTAAGGCGTTAAAGATTTACCCAAAGGGGAGGCGCCTCTATTCAATTTTGACGTTTCTGCGTTTGAGCGCTTCAAGCATATTTGAATTTGAATCTAGAATATTGTGTAAAAGCCGTTTGGCATTTCTTTTTATTTGAATTTGGAGATAGATACCTAAGTCATCATCATCATCATAATATCAGCCTGTTGCAGTCCACTGCTGGACATAGGCCTCCCCCAAGGAGGGCCACAGCTCACGATCTCCCGTACATGTTTATTTAAGATACCTTAGTACATGAAACAAAATATGCGACGTCTCTATTTTGTCATTAAATAAATACCTGAATTTAGCTTCGTTGTATTGAATTAAAGAAGTCTAAGGGCGCATTTAATTTACAAGAAAAACTATTCTTAATTATTCAAGGAATGAACGGGAATACTGCCGGGCGCTATAGGGTTGGAAATCCAAGAGTTTTTCTTACGCTGCGCGCCGGTAAAATAGTCAGACAAATTCCATAAATCTCATCCGGTACAAAATATACTTTAATCATTTAATCATATTACTTGGACATTATTAATCATACTACTATGGACTATTCTGTATTAGTATGCGTTCTTACAAACTGTAAGAACAGGACATTATATTTGCAACGAATTCTGAAAGATTTAAAAACATCTAACTCCACTTTTGGTCTGTATATCCACCGAGGGTTTCTGCACTTATCTGCACCAAAAAGATTATCTACATATATTCTCGATGCGCCTTTTATATTTTGTTTGAATAGATTTAAAGTTTCGACATAAATGGAATGAATCGGGACTGGCATTCAATCTGAATGCGACTTGTAACTTCAAAGACTGCTTCTACAATATAGGACATAGGTTGGACGAGCACCAAGGGAGGATTTACTCTGTATAGTGGCTCTCTACGTTACTACCTACGTTGACCAGACCGTAATTGATTTTAGCTTTGTATCCTAAAAACCAGTCATTCTGCCGTACCAATAAATATTACGTTGAAATAGAAATAAAAACCAAAATGGTAGTCATGAGACACTATTTTATTATGAAAGGCGCTATTTTTTAACGTCTTGTTTCACGTTAATAATGCAAGCTCGTTGAAATAAAAGCTCATTTGTTTTTTTCTCTTTGGAAGCCTTTGAAATAATCTGGATTAATTAATTTTAGTTTGGATAGTTGAATTATGCTATTTTTTAACGTGTTTCACGTTACTAATGCAAGCTCGTTGAAAAAAAAGCTCTTTTTTTTTCTCTTTGGAAGCCTTTGAAATATTCGGATTAATTAATTTTAGTTTGGAATGTTGAATTATGCTATTTTTTAACGTCTTGTGTCACGTTACTAATGCAAGCTCGTTGAAAAAAAAAGCTCTTTTTTTTTCTCTTTGGAAGCCTTTAAAATAATCAGGATTAATTAATTTTAGTTTGGAATTAATATATGACAGTTATCAAATGAGTAGTACGAGTTGGTTTCGTTTTATTGGAACCTTATTGGAACTTATAACTTGTATTAGAAATGTGTTACTTATATAACTATATATTATACTAATTTTTTAAACCGTTACTATCAGGATTTGATGATAGGATACCAAGAAAATCGAGGGATATTTCGCGTTTTAAGATTCTCCTGTAATTTGTAATGATTATCACTTATTTTGAAGTCGGTTTATTACATAATGTGTTTCTAAGCTACTAAGTACATAATCATTATCTTCTTATATATAAAATTCTCGTGTCACAATGTTAGTTACCATACTCCTCCGAAACGGCTTGACCGATTTTTATGAAATTTTATATGCTTATTCAGTAGGTTTGAGAATCGGCTACTATCTATTTTTCATACCCCTAAGTGGTAGTAGGCAGGTGCTAGGTAGAAAAAATTGCATTGCAATGCATGCCGGGTACAGCTAGTATACTTATAAGATTTTGATAGACAGGTAGGTACTTATATCTAGTTAGAAATGTATCCTATAATTTAGGTAAGCTTGGTTGGTATATTTATTACCTAACACACGTTTGTCGTTACGAAACACAAATTATTTTATTTACACCTGCAGGAGCCGCAATTATAGCAATTATTGTGGATACTATGCCTATATTAGTCTACACTAATATTATAAAGAGGAAAGATTTGATTGTTTGTTTGTTTGTTTGTTTGAATTGAATAGGCTCCGAAAGTACTTGACCGATTTGTAAAATTCTTTCACTGTTGGGAAGCTACATTATTTCCGGTGAACATAGGCTATACTAAATTTTCAAAAAAGTTAGGGATCCGTACTAAAACTCCAATAATGTAACCCAAGGTGTGAAAAAATTACCAAAAAACTTTCTTATATCGCGTGCGCTGCGAAAACTATTGATTATAGAACAAAATAATGTACTACGTTTTTGTAGAACATATAATTATCTAGAAAAAATATCGCGACAGCATATGTCTAACTATTATAGTTATGTCACAATAAGTGTATTTTTCATTTTTAAAATTTATAAAAATGCTACTGCTCTAAATCTCTTTTATTTATATTTTGGAATTAATCCTTATCAAAATAAATGACTTCATATTTAAGTCTGCTTTAATACCATTATATGACTTTTTGAATTATTCAATTTGGACATTCCATTCAAAAGATATCACAAGTTTAAAAATGTTTAAAAAATGTCGCATGCTCACGCCGCTCGGTTAGACGGCATAATAATAATATAAGCAAATTGATAATAATAGCAATTTAGCCTTTCGGGAATAAAAGTTGTTTGTTAATGTTTATTATTCCATAGTAAGTTTACTATTAACAAATTAGTGGAACTAACGACGTAACGGGGTTATAAAGAGGTAGTAAGAGATAGGTATGGAGCCGCGAGGTGTTAGTTACACTATTCATAACTCGAGAACGGGTAGACCGATTTTCAAAATCTTTAATTTTTTTAATTCGTGACCGCCCCGTATAACAAAGTAACTATAAAGACATCGGGAACGGAATATAGGTATTAACGCGGGTGAAACCGCGGGGCACAGCTAGTATAAAATAAACAAGTGTTACTCGCATGCTATTCGCTTCCTAGGTATTAAATATAATACTATAAATAATAACATATCATTATAATACGTATAATGAAACGTTACAAATTCAAATGTGGAACACTGCCTAGTTATTACGATTTAAATATTCTAGATCATTTGAATTTCTTCTATGGCAACTCGATGATTTTTTAAAGTTCTATTCACGTATTTTTTTTTGTGTCAAAAAGTTATCCGATAGTAAATCGGTATCAAGTGCTTATGTGAAATATAATTAACAGCTTATTCATCCTAAGTAATAAGTTAGTTTTAGAACCTCTACATAAAGTAACCTGTATGTTAACTATAATACAACTACACAAACCATGTTTGTATAACAAATTTTCTTAGAAATGCATCAAACGCACTCAAGTTATCGTGCCACAACTAAAGTGACCGCAAGCTGCAAATTATACGGAACAAAACTTAAGAACTTCCAAAGTCATCTGTTTAACAGTTACACATTACTACCGGTTAAGGCGACAATAAAAAAACACACATACATATCTCAAAAGTCGAATGCAGTTTCCAAACTTGAGAATCAGATCCATCCAAGAAGGCGTTGTGAATCAATCCAGTCAGTTTGATGCACTTAGTTTTAACACGAGAGGTGCGTGAGTGAACGGTACTTAAGGTCGTCGGGTCGTGTGACTGGTTATACCGCCCCCGCGCGAGCGCGACACACGAGACACGAGCGTCCGGCTGCGGGCGCGGCGGCCGACTGACTCCCGCCCCGCACCTGCGCGAGCGCCGCGAAAACATTGCGATGCATCTGTTGCTGCCATGTGGCGAAATGCGTTGAAACGCAAAATAACTATTACGAGTGTGAATAGTCGCTGATGTTCGGCTATTTCTTATTTGTAAGTTTGTCGTCGTGTTCGTATTTGTAACACCTTCTCTTGTTAGCTGTGGTGTTGAGATTACTAATAGAACCAGTTTGTGTGGTATATTTTATCTTAAAACACATGAATTGCCTAATTATTGAAAGTAGGTATTTGGCTATATTTTGGTAACACTAAAGCCTAGGTAGGCTAGGCATTTACCTAACCAGAGTCCCGGAACCTTCTTTGTTATTGACGATTACTACTTTCTAATCAACGCAGAGCGTCTTGTTTGATAATATAGGTGAAAATAATGTAGTTACCTACAAACTTATCAAGCTCTAACAACATGCGTCCTAAATAACTGTTATATCGAAGAAATGTAAATGAATGGAAATACAAAGGTTGTTGTGTTGTTTTCATAGAGATTTATATCATCATCATCGATCGTAGAAGTAGCAATACATGCTATGCCTAATGAATCACGTGACCAATAAGAAACATAAAAAAAAAAGGTTTGAAATTCAAGTTTTTAATGTTTTCCACACATTTCAGTAGTGCTATTGTAACATTATTTACATGTCGCGACAGCGGAATCCGCGGTGAGATGTCAAATACGTATTCTCGAATTTGAATTCTAAATCAAGGCCGATTGGGTTCACTTTTGAAGTGAGCTTCATTGTCACTCAGGTGAAGCTCGATACCGAAATTATTTACAGAATAGACGTTCCTGGTCTCTACTGATTTCGTAACATCAAGGTAACACAGCGCACTGCGTTAGGTACAGACATCCGTTAACTAATAAACCTTAGATGAATGATTGGTCTCGCGCGCTCGACCAATCATTCATCTAAGTAATAAACATATTCCTGTGGTCATGATTAATCCTTCGCCGGTCATAGAACAGGCTTGAACTATTGTACTGATAGTCCTTATTGCCAAGACATAAGCTTCATATTTGTAAGTCACGAGCGACTTTTGGTGGTCAGATTTTTTTCCACTCGCCGGTCATAGAACTATTGTACTGATAGTCCTTATTGCAAACGTGTAAGGTTGCTTTTTGTAAGTTACGCGCGATTTTCGGTGATTTTTTTACAATTTCTGTCCCTACATTGCCGGTCATAGCACAGGCTTGAACTATTGTACTGATAGTCCTTAATGCCAAGACATAAGCTTCATATTTGTAAGTCACGAGCGACTTTTGGTGGTCAGATTTTTTTCCACTCGCCGGTCACAGAACTATTGTATTGATAGTCCTTATTGCAAACGTGTAAGGTTCAGTTTTGTAAGTTACGCGCGATTTTCGGTGATTTTTTTACAATTTCTGTCCCTACATCGCTGGTCATAGAACAGGCTTGAACTATTGTACTGATAGTCCTTATTGCCAAGTCATAAGCTTCATTTTTGTAAGTCACGAGCGACTTTTGGTGGACATATTTTTTTACATTTGTCGGTCATAGAACTATTGTATTGATAGTCCTTATTGCAAACGTGTAAGGTTCAGTTTTGTAAGTTACGCGCGATTTTCGGTTTTTTTTTTAATTTTTGTCCCTACTTCGCCGGTCATAGAACAGGCTTGAACTATTACTGATAGTCCTTATTGCTAAGTAATAAGGTTCATTATTGTAAGTCACGAGCGACTTTTGGTGGACATATTTTTTTTTATTTGTTGGTCCTAGAACTATTGTAAAGATAGTCCTTATCATGATGGCATAAGGTTGATTTTACGAAGTTACGTGTGTGTTTCGGTATTTTTTTTACTATTTTTGTCTCAATATTTCGCCGGTCATAGAACATAGTCTTCATGTCTTTCATTGTCTTCATGTCTTGAACTAGTGTATTGATAGTCCTTATTACTAGGTAATAAGGTTGATTTTTACACGACTGCCCAAAAAGGAGTGTTATGTTTTCAGGGTTCATGTATGTATGTATGTGAGTTTCTTTATTCCAATAAACGAAACACGATATATGAATATTTGGTATAATTATAACTATTTAATTTCTTTTTTTTTTAAAAGAGAACCGCCTTCAAAAAGCCCATTCACTGAAAAGTATTAAATAATTTTAAATGTACTCCTTATCGAATAACCAAAATATTATGATAATAAGAATAATACTACGTGGATACAAAATTTCAGTACAAACGGATGAAGATGTCTGCTTTAAAATTGAGTTGCAACATTCTACCCGAACAAACACAGCTACATACATTCCAAGTTAAATATAAGCTTGTAATAAAATTATGAAATAAACCCACCACCAAGCAACAAGCTTCTATACATGTATATATACTAATATTATTTCTAGTATCGGCATCCTATGCATCACAGAATTTCCAAAAATTATTAATCAACATTCGTTATTTCCAAGAATTATAGAAAACTAATCCGAAATTCTAATCAGCTTAATTAGAAAGTCTCGTACATGGTATCCTTATGAAATGGCGCAAAATGTATGCTAAATACATTTGCTCGATAGACGAAAAATATGGCACAGAGCGCCCCATTAGGAATTATTTGTCACTTTTTTAGTTAGAAGTACCTACTTTAAAAGCGTGTTTATAAGTTTTTTTAAACTATATTTATTTTTCACTTTTTAGTCCTAGCAGCAATACGTGTTGTCTGAATTCAAACGTATTGCTTTGTGGACTTAAAAAAGAAATTATTGTTTTTTTTTATTATTTATTTAATCCTGGTGATCCTAATCAGGATAATGAGATAAACCTATGAAATTATTATATTGTCGCTGATTCTTGACAAGTGTACAAAGTTTGAATTAAATCTGTCCGTTTAAAGTGGGTCAAAATCGAGTCCAAAGGAGTCGGTTACATACATACATACATACATATACCCATACATACAAGTGAAGTTAATAAAAGCGTGTTAAAAAAGCTAGTCATTCTGTTTATGCCTGAAAGTTTAGATCGACGAGCGAGCTTTACCGCAGTTTTGATGGCTAGAATAGTGGTGGATCACTTCAAGAGCGGTGGCGAGCCTGGCTCGCGGCTCGTCATGCATGTTTGAAATTTGGCAAAACAGTTTTGCTCGCCCGTGTCGTACGACGAGCCGCGAGCTTTACCGTGGTCCGTGAGCTTGTGGCACGCCCGTCGATCACACCAAAGAGGACCAACAATTTGACTCCTAATAAAATGGCTGACAAATTATCTTTCCGTCATTCAAAAGTCCGTTATTTTCTGTCTAGCCATTTCTCAAGCTATGTTGGGGTCGGCTTCCAGTCTTACCGGTTCTTTTTGTATTTACAGTAACTGCCTATCTGACCTCCACAACCGTTTTTACTGGACAACACATTATTATAAGACTGGCAGTCAAAATTGTGAGATCATGTTTGACAGTCGGGACCGACGAAGGCGTAACGTGCGTTCCGACTTCCGAGGCACGGAGGGGTCTCGGTATGTTTGCAAATAGTCACCCATCCACGGAACAACCGCGGAGTGACCGGCCTCACTACGACTTCTTAAATAAATCTGTATTTAATCTGCTTTTGAATTAACCTATATTTAGGTAGCAAACTCCTTCAAAATGTGTGATAAAGCGCTGTTCACGATATTGTTACTGGTTGCCATGGAAACGCGTGAAGAACACAACACGCTTTCGGCATTTCCGGGGCTAATAACATATAAGTCCATTTGAAGGAGTTTCTAATTGTATTTTTTGAGGAAATATGTCTAAAAAAAACATTTGAGACGACTGAAATACTTACTTAAGGATAATACACAAAAATAAGAATTAAGTACATACCTACACGCAAGCGCCAATATTTTAGAAGATTATTAAAACACGAATATAAAATTGATGTAAGTATTTATTTATTATTGTTATTTTTGGAGTAGGTGTCAGCCACTAATAGCAAATTTTAATACTATATTATAAGGACAGACACCGACTCCAAAATAACAATAATTGTGCTTGAAGTATAATTATACTTATTATCCTAATATTTTGTACATTTATAATTTTAGTACATTTAAAATTATTTAATACTTTTCAGCGAATCGGGTTTTTGAAGGCGGTTCTCTTTTTTTTTTATTAGTTTTTTTTATTTAGTACTTTTTAGTGTTTGATACTTTGTTTACTTACTTAAAATGGGTTTAGTCAAACGCGAGATAATCGGATCCAAATATTCATACATACAGGTCATTCTGTGAACCTCCCTTTTTTCAAGTTGGTTAATTATAGAATACCAAAACCTTCTCCTTGGTGTAACAAACACTTTTCTGAAAACCGTATCAAAATCGGTTTAGTCAAACGCGAGATAATCGGATCCAAACATTCATACATACAGGTCATTCTGTGAACCTCCCTTTTTTCAAGTCGGTTAAATAATAAATACTAAAACCTTCTCCTTGATCTAACAAACTATTTTCTGAAAACCGCATCAAAATCGGTTCAGCCAAACGCGGGATAATCGCGGACAAACATACATACATACATACAGGTCAAACTGAGAACCTCCTTGTTTTTGAAGTCGGTTAAAAACAAAGAAATTCTGGACCATCCTCCACACTGTCTTGACCTAAGCCCTAACGATTTCTTTACATTTCCTATAATTAAGAAATGTCTTCGTGGTCTAAGGTTCCAGTCCGGCGACGAAGCAGTCGACGCTTTCAAGTCAGACATTTTGAACACCCCTACTTTAGAGTGGAATAAATGTTATAATAACTGGTTTGAGCGAATGGAAAAGTGTATTAAGCTACGTGGTGAATACTTTGAAAAACAATAATAAATACTAAAACCTTCTCCTTGATCTAACAAACTATTTTCTGAAAACCGCATCAAAATCGGTTCCGCAAAACGCGGGATAATCGCGGACAAACATACATACATACATACAGGTCAAACTGAGAACCTCCTTTTTTTTTAAGTCGGTTAATAAAAAGTACTATAAGGTTCTAGTTGTGTTTTTTTCTTTAAACGTCAAAACTTAAAAGGCATGCCTCGTGCTAATTCCGGCCATGTCATTTCGATCACAAAACTTTGAGTTAAAAATAAAATTAGGTTATTCAGTCGTATTGCAGTTGTCTACGTCACACAAATGCACAAAGGTTTAAACTCGTGAGACTGTGATGGTTTTAAAAAACCCCAAAAATTCTCATGACACTTATTAAAAGTGACATCTAGCAAAGCGACTTGCCGAGTTTTAAATAAAAAGAGGTCAGTATAAAAATATTAGATTCAGGCCCAATTAATTGAGTACTCAGCTCAATTTTAAATTTAGTGAAATCGCGAATTTTTTTGAATGGGTTATCTTTAAACTCGTGAGACAGCGATGGTTTCAAAAAATTCTCATGACAATTATTAAAAGTGACATCTAGCTAAGCGACTTTCCGAGTTTTAATATATATATAGCAATAAAAAGAGGTTAGTTTAAAAATATTAGATTCAAGCCCAATTAATTAAGTACTCAGCTCAATTTTAAACTTAGTGAAATCACGAATTTTGTTGAATTTTTTTTTTTTATTTTTTTTTATTCCGGGACAACTCACACACGGTTGTCTGATCCCAAGCTAAGCAGAGCTTGTGTTATGGTAACCAGACAACTGATAAACATACTTATATATTTCTAAATACATACATATTATAGATAAATTACACCCAGACAACCAGAACAAATGATCGTGCTCATCACACAAACATTTGTCCTGGGTGGGAATCGAACCCACGACCTCCGGTATAGCATTCAGGGTCACTAGCCACTAGACCAACAGGCCGTCGATATACCGCCAGTTTTTTTGTTAGGTCATTAAATATTTTGGTAGTCTCTTATTGTTATCAACCAAACTGCACTTTTCAATTTAAAAACTTAATTAAAACAAAAAAAAACAATATATTTTCCACAATGAACAATAATTATTTTTTTGGTTTAATTGCAGGATTCTGTTGATTGCGTTGTTAGCCCCGCGGGTGCCGTCTGATCGATAATAGTACTTAAACAAACAACTAACAATAACTGTAATAGTAGGTAAAGGATAATATTGTATTTAGTAAATACGACTGCGACTGCCCGTTTATCCTCAAGTATAAGTTAGGTTGTGAAGTTGCCAGTTGGAATACAGGCTGGTAACACAAAAAAAAAATAAGTTACACCTATTCTATTATTGATGACGTTTGACGACCTCCGTGGTCGAGTAGTATACAAACGCTCTTAGCTGTCGCTGGCTCTGAGGCTCCGGGTTCGATTCCCTGGCGATTATTGATTCGTGTTATTGATGTGGGCAATATCAAATAAATTTAACCCAAAATATGAAGCTACAGCTTTTTTGTAATGAAATCAGAGACAACGTTTCTACCACAAAGGCCCTGACTTGAGACAATGTAGAAAAGTAGTGTTCTACAAGTCCGGGGATCGAACCCGGGACCTCAAAGCTAGCGACGCCTTGAGAACCGCTGTGCACACTCGACTACGGATCTAAAATAGTCCAATTAAAATACTAATTCGAGTGGTTAATTAACAAAGTAAGTGTGATTTAAGCTAGGAATGCAACAGACAACTTTACAGACAAAATTTGCAATTAAAAAAGACATTAAAATTAAATTACGTATACCTATAATATCTCAGTTTCTGTTAATGGAAATAATAATAATAATATAATAATAATAATATTCCGGGACAACTCACACACGGTTATCTGATCCCAAGCTAAGCAGAGCTTGTGTTATGGTAACCAGACAACTGATAAACATACTTATATATTTCTAAATACATACATATTATAGATAAATTACACCCAGACAACCAGAACAAATGATCGTGCTCATCACACAAACATTTGTCCTGGATGGGAATCGAACCCACGACCTCCGGTATAGCAGTCAGGGTCACTAACCACTAGACCAACAGGCCCGTCAGAATATTTGAATACCTCTCATAAGTATTTTGTTTTTAATTATATCGCAGTAAATTTTCATTCAAATACCTGGCAGCGGTATTCGTATTGAACAGTTCATTTTTATTATAAAATTAAAATCATTTTTCACTGAAAAGCTTTTTTGCAGAGAATTCTCTTGTTTATTTTTACATTTATTTTCAGTATTGTTTTATTATTCCTTTACTCATATTTTATATATAAAATTCTCGTGTCACAATAAACGTGTCACAACTAATAAAAAATAGGTAACTATCTGGAATAAAATAAACATTATTGCACGAAACACAATTTTATTTTATACATCCTTACTAATATTATAAATGTGAAAGTTGTTGTGTATGTGATGTTTGTTACTCTTTCACGCAAATACTGCTGAATGGATTTAAATGAAACTTCACAATAATGTAGCGTATACATCTGAATACAACATAGGCTATAATTTGTAAAGATAGTGTGTGAATTGTCCAAAATATGGCATATTCACGCGGGTGAAACCGCGGGACACAGCTAGTTACCTATAAAACAAATAGAAGTCGTCTTTTTGTATTTGCGAATCGGGTGATAATATTTGAGACGTCTGGTACTATTTCCGGGAGAATGTTTAGAAGAGCTAAACCTGTTAATCGCTCTTCTAACATGTCAGCTCGCAACCACATTTTTACACGGCTAAGCGTAGAAAAGGATCGCTCTGCTGTCGCACCACTTATGGGAAGAGTTGTCAGAATTTTAAGAAATGTCTTTATATTTGGGTATAAGTCATCATCACAAACTTCGATGGTAGAAACTATACACTTAGAATAGAATAGAATAGAATATCGTTTATTTCTTAGTATAGGTATGGTAGTTACAGATGTTACAATATAATGTTTCACATATACTACCGTATCCGGTTTCCGGTGTAGAAATATTATACATTTTTCAAATAATATTGATAAATGAAACATTTTATGAGCTTATTAGATTAGAACTTAGATAAATTTATACATTTAAAAATTACATTTAGATATGATTAATTTATATTTAATAACAAAATTACAAATTTTACAAATTATTAATTATTATCTATTTATTCATATTACGAAAATTTATATATTTATAATTATGCTGTAAATTTATAATCTATAAAATCTTTAACCGAGTAGAAACACCTATCCAATCCAATCCAATTAGGAAGTTTCGTATCAGCATTTTCTGTGACCTCCCAACCATTATTATAAAATTATCATTAAATGAAGCACTGTTCTTCAAATTAAATTATGTGTAGTAAGTATTCGACAATTAACTAATATTTAAATTTTTCCTGAATTACAAAACTTAACAACAAAAATCACAATTCACAACTAAGTAGACAGCCTTTCTCTTGAATCTTTACAATAAACCGACAAATAACATTATTAGAATATTGCTATACAATCTTTATCATAACGACGCATATCGATTTTGCTAGGATTTCCAATTATTTCCAAAACTACGTAGTTCGGTTTCTAAACTAAATGTCATTACCAAGTTATTTTAGTCATCATACGTAGTTCATAAAACACCACTAGATGTCAGCAAACTATAACTTTATCCCTGTTAGGGGATAGCTAGAAATTACCTTTTATTATTTGGCAAATTTTTGAGATTTTTCAATTTGACCTTAGATTTTGGGGGGGGGGGGCATGTGACCCCCTCCCTTCTTCTGCGCCTGTATGAAAGTGGTTTATTTGTATATTTAAAATAAAAATTTAAGAAACTCCCGACATATTTTGCTAAATTGGTTATAACTTTTGAAAAATTTGACTAGAATAGAGATTTTCATAAATTAAAGCTGGGAACCATCTAAGCTTTCGTAAAACAATAGCCGCATCACAATCGGTCCGTTTGTTTTAGAGCTACGATGCCACAAACCACGAAAATTTTTCGTCCGTTGTTAAAACATATTAATACAATAATAGACTTATTTGTGAAACATTTAATGCTTTCCATGTGTAAGTACTTTTAAGCTTTCTAAGTTAACTGCTATATGTACTTATAAAAGTTTTAGTTTAAAAGTAACTTCGTTCTACTATCACTGTTAAATACGATTGTAAAGTATTTTTACATTATTTTAATAATTCTTAGAAGAAAACCGGCTTGAAAATACTTAAGTCTTATATTTTTTAGGGTTCCGTACCTCAAAAGGAAAAAACGGAACCCTTGTAGGATCACTTCGTTGTCCGTCCGTCTGTCAAGACCGTTTTTTCAGGAACGCGTGAAGGTATCAAACTGAAATAAATATCTAATACTCAGGTCTACTGTCCCTTGGAGCTGTGAAAAAATCAAACTTCTAAGCCAAAGCAATCAAAAGATACAGCCGTTTATGCCGCAAATTTTCGAAACTCGCACGGGAATCAAAACCTACAGGGTACTTCCCGTGAACTTAGAATCTTGAAATTTGGTACGAAGTAACGTCTTATAGTACAGATAAAGGAAAAATTTCGAAAACCGTAAATTTTTAGTTATATGATATAAAAAAAATATTTTTGAAAATTTTAAAGTTACTACTACTTTTCTCATGAACGCGTAGAGGTATTAAATTAAAATTCATATCAAATACTCAGGTCTATAATACCTTTAAGCTGTAACAAAATCAAACTTTTATGTCAACGCAATCAAAAGAAATAGCAATTTAAGCCACATATTTTCAAACTCGCAACTACTCGCGAGGGAATCAAAACCTAAAGGGTACTTCCAGTCGATCTAGAATCTTGAAATTTGGCAGGAAGCAATGTTTAATAGCACATATAAAGGAAATATTCCGAAAATCTTAAATTTTTAGTTACTTCACATATTTTTTTTTAATAAAGGATTGTACGGAACCCTCGGTGCGCGAGTCTAACTCGCACTTGGCCGGTTTTTTTTCGTATAGATCCCACTGGCCAAACTGGACCAAAATGGGACCACACGGGAAGCACCAGCTTTCAAATGAAAAAAAGAATCATCAAAATCAGTTCACCCAGACAAAAGATCCGTGGTAACAAACATAAAAAAAAACAGTCGAATTGAGTACCTCCTCCTTTTTCGAAGTCGGTTAAAAAGAATTAATTATTTTCTGCGACATTTTTTTATTCTTATGTTAAGTTTCTACCATATTTGTTTTAAAACCTAACGACAAAATCAAACTATCCATTTTTGATAAAACATAGTTATAAAGCATAGCATAAATGCAAAATAATAGATATTATTAGCAGTTCCGAATTCTAGAAATTTAATTCATTACATATTTCGAGAAAATCATATTCTATAAATGTTAGTTTAATTTTCCTGATACTGCACTATTCTTTACTAATTAATACGCATTGGAGAATTCGTTTGATGTAATTATTGAGATTTAATTTAATTAGGTCACTATATATTCACGGATTACCTGTCCTTGCGAAATTCTACGATAATTTTCCATTTCCAATACATATCTAACACAGCCAAATGCAATTTACCCGGGCATTATTTTTTAACACTACCAAAATAAAACTAATAATTATAATACTAATATATATAGATAATAAAATTAATTATAAAAAAAAATAATGAACTTAAACTTAAAAAAAAAACTTACCTCTCAAATCCATCTCATATCTCTGATTGAATAACTGGAACAGCGTATTCATTTTAATCACACTTTTAACACTCAACCAAACTAATAAAATAAATAACTTTTAATAACGATATATCCAGAGAATTCAGGGACTGCGAGAGATGCGTCCCGTTTGCCAACCCGCGGCCGAATGGCGCTGCGTCCACTGCTCCCGCCGAATCACTGCACGTAAGAAAAATAATTATTCTTTTTAAATTTCACCGGACAGATGCAAGCGATGTAGGAAATAGGGGCGCGTAAGGAGGTGACGTAGAGTTACTCCCACCCCTAAGATTTTGAATGACGAAACTTTTTGTTTCGTTTCTGTATTATCAATGATCATTTCCCATAGACAGAAAATTACCACTTTTTGTGAATTAATGAATCGTCAATGTACAGTGGTATTGTATGCAAAGGCCCAAAATGGTAACCATGAGCTCTGAGTGTTTGGTCTGTCGTTGACGTGTATTTTAAAAAATGCTTGATGCGTGTATGCTTAGCGATGCTTTTATTTACAATTCAATACTTAAATCTGATACAAGAACAATTTAAAATTTAGAATTGTTGTTATGCGAAATTGATTTTGTTTTTGGTTATTTTTGAGGTGAGTTTTTTTTTTCTTTTTATAGAATTGGTTTGTTATGTTTTATATTTGAAAAAATCGGTACTCGTCTCTCAAAAATATTATTTACTTACGTAATTAACTATGGTCTATTTTTTTAAGGTGTTATAAATAATAAGGAATTAAATATTAACTAATGAAGTTGATAATTAACATAATTTGTTATGAAAATGGTTGATCGGGGACGTATTGTCTACGTCTATGTATTTAAATAAATAAATTACTAATTTGCTGTACGTAAGGTAGTTTAAATGCGCTTCAAGATATTTAATTCACATATTTGTGTTGCGCGGGAATCAAACCTTTTCGCTTGCTGCCAAAAGTACAACCACTGCGCTAGCAGGTCTTTGAATGATTATAAAATATTTATCATTGATGCAAATGATATTTACAATATGATAACAATTTCTGCAGTGTACGTGCGGAGTTACGATACCACAGACAGACAGACACGAAAAACTTATAACACCCCTCTTTTTGCGTCGGAGGTTAAAACAATAATTAATAACATATCCATGCAATCATACAACTAACTTCGATGTTGTTTAACTAAACATTCTGATCTCAGTTTTTTATTTTATTAATTACTAGCTGTGCCTGCGACTTCGTTCGCGTGGATGACGAAACTTATCAATGAGTTTTTAACCGTAAAATTAAGTTTGTTTTTTATTGTTTATACTTTTCTGGGATTTAATAAAAACTACCCAGTGTGGTGCCCAGGATAATAAAGAATAATTATACCAAGTTTCATCGTAATCGAACCGGTAGTTTTTGCGTGATACCTGAACAAACAGACAGACAGACAGACAAAAATTTTTTTTTTCACACTTTTCGGTTCTGTGTCGGTCTAGTAACACCCCCCGCCATTTATTTTTTCGATAATTTCAATGTACAGAATTTTCACTTCTACAGATTTATTATAAGTGTAGATTTTCCCGACGTTAAAGAAACCTTTGATGCAATAATTTCTACGCACGCAAGAATTTGTTGACTTAATAGATGAGAAAAAAAAGCTACAGGATTCATTACACTCATTATACGGGATAGCCAAAGCGATCCAATATTTGTATATTATAATTACATACATGGTTAGAAATAGTTATTTCTCTTTGTACCAAAGCCCTTTGAGGTTTTGATTAAGTATCTTGTAAATTCATGGTATTCCGATTGCAGTTTTTTATTTTTCTTTTTAAAAACTTTTCTGTATACTGCACCATTAGGTTGTTTGTACACGAAGCGACTGTTCCTCCGATGCCCGAAGACTTTAGTCTCAAACGACGCGTGCCTAGAAATAAATAAAATAAAAACTGGCCAAGTGCGAGTCGGACTCGCGCACGAAGGGTTCCGTACCACCGTCGTATGACAGCCCCCCTTAAATATTAATTGTATGTGGTTTTTAGTATTTGTTGTTATAGCGGCAACGGAAATACATCATTTGTGAAAATTTCAGCTTTCTAGCTATCACGGTTTATGAGATACAGCTTGGAGACAGACAGACGGACAGACAGACAGCGGAGTCTTAGTAATAGGGTCCCGTTTTACCCTTTGGGTATGGAACCCTAAAAAACGACGGGTTGCACTCCGGGAGTGCCATCAGAAGTGAAAACTTGAATATTAACGTTGTGCATTTTTTATATTTTGGAATGGTTAGGGAATAATTTTGCAGGAATTGCTTTAATTAACAGTATAAAAGTACTATCATTTATGTGGTAGAACACAATATTTATTTATTGCGCTATCGTACACAAACATGACATCCGCCTTACGAATTTTCGATCAGGTCACGTGTCCTGACGCGAGTTTAACATTTTTTACCCATTACCAAAAAAAGTGTACCTACAACGCCGCTAAAGAAGTTTTCACTTCAAAGATATAAAGAAAGAATTGTGCTTTTGTTGAAACAATAAAAGCAAGCAATGCAAAGAAAACGCTTTAAAGGAGTGGAGGCTTGTAAAGTAATTTCTACTCACTGCTTAGTAAAATATTTCTACGTAATAAATATTTTCATTGTATCTTTATCATTTATTTTTCAAGACAAAGGAAAAAACAGACTTGGCCGCTCGGCGGGCTCGCGCACCGAGGGTTCCGTACAAACCTGTAGGTATCTATTTCTTTTCATTGCGTTAACATAAAAGTTTGATTTTGCTACAGCTTAAAGGTAATATAGACCTGAGTATTTGATATGAATTTCAATTTAATACCTCTACGCGTTCATGAGAAAAGAAGTAGTAACTTTAAAATTTTCAAAAAAAAATCCTATTACATGAAGTAACTAAAAATTTACGGTTTTCGCAATTTTTCCTTTATTTGTACTATAAGATGTTACTTTGTACCAAATTTCAAGATTCTAAGTTCACGGGAAGTACCCTGTAGGTTTTGATTCTCGTGCGGGTTTCAAAAATTTGCGGAAATTTGTGGCATAAACGGCTGTATCTTTTGATTGCTTTGACTTAGAAGTTTGTTTTTTTCACAGCTCTAAGGGACAGTAGACTTGAGTATTAGATATAAACAGTTTGATACCTCCACGCGTTCCTGAGAAAAACGGTCTTGACAGACGGACGGACGGATAACGAACATAAGGGTTCCGTTTTTTCCTTTTGAGGTACGGAACCCTAAAAAGTAAGCAATATGTATTTTTTTATTACGTCACGGGGAATTATATTAATTGTGAATTAAAAGAGATTTTCACTATATATACACAGTCATCTGCCCTATTCTTAGCCCAAACGAACTCATAGTCCGGGTATGAAAGATTTGCGTCGCGTCGTGTACGTATAGCCTTAAGTAATATATATGTAAAGCTAAAATTCTGCTTCATTTAAGACGTCTGCAGATGCGTTCTATTTCCACATATTCAAACAAATCCGATGATTATTGAAGCACGTATATTCTTCGTTATTTTATTTTATGTTTATACCTTATTACTATGAAGTTAAGATTTATATTGCCTAACATAACATAACATACCATCACGCCTGTATCCCCGAAGGATTAGGCAGAGGTGTACCAATGTACACCCACAGTTCGCCGGTATGTTTAGGTCCCATGTAATAGGGGGCGAGCCTATTGCCACTAACCGGGCACAAATCCAAACTCCGACCTGCTACTGAGAATTTCATAGAAAAACCCAATAACACCCTGGTCGACTTGGGAATCGAACCCAAGACCTCTAGCGTAGCAGTCGCGCTTAGCGCCACTAGGCCAACGAGGCAGTCCCATTGCCTCGTCAGATATAACTGTTAAATAATTAATTTGGTAAAGAGAAATTTTTATTTAACCTGTCGTATTTGTTTTTGTACTTTACTTGGCTGTGTACCGCGTTATGACCTGGTCCTTTAAAAAAACACATACTTAATAGTACCATAATTTCTCCTCTTAACATTAGCTACCTGCTAGTGAATGTCTAGTCAAAATCGTTCGTTACAGAGATCAGCCGGAACAAACAGATAGACCGACAAAAAATAATTAATGTGTTTTTTAGGGTTCCGTACCCAAAGGTCAAAAAGTAACCAACTGGGTAAAGCACAAAAGAGAAAACATACTACATATATAAAAAAGAAGATAAAAGAGTCAGTTCAAAACTGCCCAAGGTAGACATATTTTGGACATTGACATCGAAAGCCACCATGAAAATGATAATTTTTTCTCACGGTTCTGGACTTGGAAGATAAATCTAAAATTTTTAAACAAAGTAGCATCAAAACCAATCCTTAAAAGTTTTAGAGGTAAGCTAATTATATATTATGACGATGGTACTTTTTTATTTTGAGATTTTCTACTAACAGCAACATTTGTAACAAAATTTACTCTGCAGTAGGTAGTTCGTGTTGGTGGCCCTCTATATCACAGCCAAATATTTATTCATTAAGATGAATGATAGGTTTATAAGCGAACAACGTCGCGGGTACAGCTAGTTAGAAATAAATACTTATAAGACTTATTTTGTAGTCGGCTTCATTTTCTATACAATGTCAATATAAATTAAAACTCTGTGAAAATTTTGATTCTCTACCGAGACAAAGACAGACAGACAGCGAATACTTAACAATAGGGACCTAATAACACCCGTCTTATAAAGAACCTTAAAACCCATGCCTCCGAGCTACCTTTAGTTAATAACTTCATTTAAAAATACGCGTTCAATATCACGCACGATATCGGCAAAATTGTGATAATTACAGGGCAGTTCTTTGTAGGCGGAATAAAGGTATTTGTACTGAAGTAATTGTATATGAATATTTGTATAACACCTTTGTAGACCAGGTGTGTCTTTTCTTTTTCAGACTAATTACGCAGATGTTGTCTGTTTTGATAAGTTTGTTGTTAATGGCGGGTCTTTTGTTTCACAATAAAATTTAATTCATAGATACCATAGAAATGTATAATTATTTACTACTAGCTGTGCCAGCGACTTCGTTCGCGTGGATGACGAAACTTATCAATGAATGACGAACTTATTACTATTGATTGTAGCGTGATGAAAAGTATACTATAACCTGCCCAGGAGTATGAAGAATAATTGTACCTACCAAGTTTCGTTAAAATCCGTCGAGTAGTTTTTGTTTCTATAAGGAACATACAGACAGACAGACAGACAAAAATTTTACTGATTGCATTTTTGGCATCAGTATCGATCACTAATCACCCTCTGATAGTTATTTTGAAAATATATTTCATGTACAGAATTGACCTCTCGACAGAAACTGATGAAATACCTAAACCTGATGAAAAGAAAACCAACAAGAATAGTATTAAAGAAAAGATATCAATGTCCAGAAAAAAAAGTTGTTAAGCTACTGATGATGAATACCTGCAGTAAAAGGTTTATTTATTTACTAGCTGTGCCTGCGACTTCGTTCGCGTGGATGACGAAACTTATCAATGAGTTTTAACCGCAAAATTAAATACTACCCAGTGTGGTGCCCAGGATAATAAAGAATAATTATACCAAGTTTTTGCGTGAACCCGAACAAACAGACAGACAGAAAGACAAAAAAAAAGTTTTTTTCACACGTTTCGGTTCTGTGTCGCTCTAGTACCTAACACCCCATAATAGCCATTTATTTTTTCGATATTTTCAATGTACAGAATTTTCACTTCTACAGATTTATTATAAGTATTTAGTAAAGCACACAAGTCAGTTGCCCTTGCTATCTTTTGAACGACGACTCATTTGCTACGCCGTAGCCAGGTACTACGGCGTAACTCGAGCAATTATAATACTACTACGTGAACGAACTTTTCTTGATGTAATATTTTTTATAATAAGGAAAATGTTTAATTTAAGAAAATTAACATTAATGTTTTCTATATTTCTGTTAATTATTGTGTAGGTATAGTTTTAAAACATCTCTTTATGTAAGTAATTAAATCTTAGTAACGAGTGAGATTTCATAAACATGTCAATCACATGCACAAAAACACTCAGACTTGGACCGAGCATTTTGTTGATCACACATAATATGATTCTTGTTACAAAGGGGGATCGAACCCGCAGCACCCCGCACAATGATAATTGGCGTGGTGACCACTTGGCTATCCATGCAGTCTTTTATACTTTAACAGAAATGTACCAAATACTGAAACAGAAACTTTTCAAAATAGTTTATGTCAAAAAGCCAAAGTTAAAACTGAAAGATGATAACAGCAGGCGTGTTGGCATTTATTTGAAACTTTCACTGTTCCTTAAATTAAAGTAAATGTTAGGGAGCGTCCACATCTGACGAACGAGCATAAGGGTGCGTCCACATCTGACGAACGAGCATTACACGAGCAGCTCGCGAGCCTTTCGCAAGCCGCGAGCGGCGCGCGCACGTCTGTCAGACGGCGTAATTGACACTAGTGCGTTCGCGGCATGCTCGCGAATCGCTCGCGAACGGCTCGCGAGGGGCTCGCGATCTGCTCGTATAATGCTCGTTCGTCAGATGTGGACGCACCTTTATAAGGCGTAGCTGAACCGACAGATTTGGTTCTGTCTAAGCTATGAACATTGTATACAAGTTGCAATTTTTTTTTTTACCGCATTTTATATACATTTTTTTAATGAATCCATTTAATTTGCCTTCTGAATACTCATTCTTCAAGCGTGCAAGGTTAAATATAGTCATAAAATTTTCTGTTTTTTTTTTTTGTAAATTTTCGGTGCTTATTTTTTTTACGTACCTTTAAAAATGAATTAATTAGCTAAAGTGGTTCTACAGTTATGGCGACACTAAAGGAAATCAGAACCCACCAAAAACATTCAATGTAAAAAAAAGCCAAGTCTCTCTATGCAATTCTTCCATCGTAAAAAGTTTTGAGATCGCATAGGAGCCAAGTCCTGTTCAACTTAATTTGTAATAATAAATCAATATTTTGTGATTATATCGATAGTTTTGTTTACATTACAATAACAGTGACTTGGCCATGAGCACAAGTTAAAGGTCGTTTGCTCCTTGTAATTAGGTGCAAATACCGTTGTATTTATATATTATATATATATTATGGACATGATTTTGTAACTGATTGGAATTTGAGATCACTATGGACTAAACATGCGCCATAGTGCATGTGCAGTTCACTGATCTTGGATGATACCGACTGTCGGTTAAGGTGTCCTGATATTATTTATTTATTATTTACTTTCAACTCCTCCAAATATGCCGTTTTATATTTGTATCTTATTGTGCTCATGGCCAAGTCACTATTATTGTAATGTAAACAAAACTATTGATATAATCACAAAATATTGATTTATTATTACAAATTAAGTTGAACAGGACTTGGCTCCTATGCGATCTCAAAACTTTTTACGATGGAAGAATTGCATAGAGAGACTTGGCTTTTTTTTACATTGAATGTTTTTGGTGGGATCTCATTTATTTTTTGTAGGTGTCTTTCTTTTCTTTTTATAAATAAACAAAATTGCTATAAAAAATATTTGCTTTTTGTACATAAACAAAGAACAAAGTTAACAATGCAGTCAAAATTCATATACCATGTTCTTGTAAAACCGCAAATATATATTTTTTTCATATTTACTAAGGTATATAATTTATTACCGTTTTTATAATTTTCCCTTTACATGTAGCTAAAAACCTATCTTGGTGCCAAATTTGAAGGTTCTAAGTTTGCTAGAAGTACCTTAGATTTTTGATGATCGGTCAGTGAGTGAGTCAGTGAGTGACAAAATGGTGTAACTTTGATCGCTCATAACTCGTAAACTATTGGTTCAAATGTCTTGTAATTTTGAGGCTGAGCTTGTTTTAATACTTACTCTAGGTCTTCGAAAACCTAAACCCCTAGCTTTGTCCGTATCGATGATACAGGGGGGGTGAAATAGCCGCGAAACGCTTCGAGAAAAGAATGGTACGGCCGTGCCCGTTTTGCTCGAGACTTGGCTGGGGCACTGCCGTGCCCCCAGATTCATTTTCTACGTTTATTTTCCATTATTCGTCAGAATATGTAAAAAACATTTTTGTGTGTTTGTTCATTCAAATTTCAAAAATTGTCATCAGGGCCACGATTCAGCTATTAAGAGTTGCTTGAATTGACCGAATGACCTGCTTCATTTGGTCATTTGATAATTGGTATTCTGCTAACTGTCATTACCATCATTAATTGGTCATTACGATCATTCTCATCGAGGGTTCAATGAGATTTTATTGAATACGAAAATTATCAAAATTTCAAGAACACTGACCGACCACTGATATGCATTTAAAAAAGCTGAATCGAGGCCCAGACGTATAGCTGGTGGTTCCATCTAACATCAATAAATCAAAATCAATCCAGGACTTTTGGTTTTTTTTATTCGCTTTTTTGTACATTTATATGCAACTAGCTGTACCCCGGCATGCGTTGCAATGCAATTTTTTCTACCTAGCACCTGCCTACTACCTGCCTACTACCTACTTACTTAGGGGTATGAAAAATGGATAGTAGCCGATTCTCAGACCTCCTGAATATGCATATAAAATTTCATAAAAATCGGTCAAGCCGTTTCGGAGGAGTATAGTAACTAACATTGTGACACGAGAATTTTATATATATAAGACTAGCTGTACCAATTTTTTCTACCTAGCACCTGCCTACTACCTACCTACCTGCCTACTACCTACCTACTACCACTTAGGGGTATGAAAAATAGATAGTAGCCGATTCTCAGACCTCCTGAATATGCATATAAAATTTCATAAAAATCGGTCAAGCTGTTTCTGAGGAGTATGGTAACTAACATTGTGACACGAGAATTTTATATATAAGATTAATTGTCATTACAAAAGAACATGGATTTTCAACTAAATGATCTATTTGGCTGTAGTTACAAAGTTGACACAACATTGTATGACTTAAATTTCGTTTGTCTGGTCGCTACTTATAGCATGCCTTCGAATAGCAAACATGAGATATTTAGAGGCTTGTCCGTGGAAGCAATTTAGGAAATTAACTCTTATTTTTAGTGACCTAGAGTTGTTATTAGAATGGCACTGTTACATTGTATTGTAAACTAAGTTAAGGTCCCAAGATAATTCTTGGTTAAATGCGATCTGCATTTAACTAACAATTACGAATTAGGTACACATTTAAATCGAGTATAAAGCTTATTTACTTCAATCCGAAAAGTGAATGATTCTTTTTTTTAACCGACTTTAAAAAAAGGAGGAAAATCTCAATTCGGATGTTTGTCTGTTTTTTTTTTTATGTTTGTTCGCGCACAATCCGTTGCTTTCCAACCGATTTGTAACATTTTATCTTTGTTGGAAAGGGTATACTTCCCAAATGGTCCCATAGTCACCAAGTCGGGATCTGATGATGGAATCTTACAACAAAAATACTTTATGACAGATAGCTAATATTAAGACACAAAGAAAAAAAGATACTAATGTTTACGCTTAACAATATTAATAATATATTATTACAAACACAATAGGAATTACCAGTAGTTTCATTACTTAGCTTGGCACCGACTCCAAAAATTGTTAAATTGTATTATAGGTTAATCGTAGTTTAGGTTAGGTTTATTAATATAGGTAGGTTATAGTATTATTTTTAACTTTTTAGTGCTATTATCGATTTTTGAAGTCGTTTTTTTTTTGTAATTTTTTTTTAATATATTAATATAATAATAATAATAATATTCCGGGACAACTCACACACGGTTATCTGATCCCAAGCTAAGCAGAGCTTGTGTTATGGTAACCAGATAACTGATAAACATACTTATATATTTCTAAATACATACATATTATAGATAAATTACACCCAGACAACCAGAACAAATGATCGTGCTCATCACACAAACATTTGTCCTGGGTGGGAATCGAACCCACGACCTCCGGTATAGCAGTCAGGGTCACTAACCACTAGACCAACAGGCCCGTCAATATTAGTATTTCTTTTTTATTTATCTCTTATTTAGTATCCTACTTGAGACACAAATAATTCCAGGATCCTTACATATTCAGAAGCATATTACACATTCAGTCAAATTATTATTTTACTGTTGATCATGGTTTTCTATTAGTTTGTTATTCAAAATGGTTGTCTTAAGTAAAAACTTTATTTGTATGTAATTACAAATACAGACATAGTTATATCTTTTTTTTAGTTAGTCACAATCAATAATAAATAATAATCCAGCCTATAAACGTCCCACTGCTGGGCGCAGGCCTCTTCCCATATAAAGAAGGCACGAGTATTGGTCACCACGCTTGCTCTCTGCGGATTGGCGATTTCAGATCCCAAATTTTGGAATCCATTTTTCCTCACGATGTTTTCCTTCACCGTTTGTCGGAAGTGTCTTAGAATTATTAAGAAAGTTAATAAAATAAATTCAGCTGAATCCGGTGAGACTGGATGCCGATTAATACTTATATTTTGGACAGTCGCCCTGTAAGAACCGGTGTTCAACTGATTTTGGTGTGACTGGAAGCTTAACAATATATTTTTAGGGCTAGACGACTGTTTGCTGTTTGATGTGGCTTTTCAAAGTTACTGTACTTTCTTTAATTTTTCTAAGACACTGAGGCCAAGAGCCCTGTGTCCAGCAGTGGGACGAATATAGGCCGGTTTATTATCATTTATTAGACAACTTTAGTGTAGTTGTGTTTTGTTTAATTACAACAACAAAAAAAGTAGTTCTAAGCTATGTTTCGTGCTCGCTGGACGTAAGACCGTTTTAAATAAGCTTAGTCACGGACCAAATATTTACGTTGTAAGGTTTATGCAATACCGACGCAATGTCAATAAAAGAGTTGCATTATATAAACGAAAGCACGTCCGTTATTTTTTTAAATGACAAGGAACATTAAATAATTGTAAAATTACTACATATTTACAAAAGATTTCAAATGACTAGATTCTTCTTAGATTACTTTTAAGATTCAGCTATACTATTACACTGAAAGGGTTTATTCATCGACGGGCCTATTGGTCTAGTGGTTAGTGACCCTGACTGCTATACCGGAAGTCGTGGGTTCGATTCCCACCCAGGACAAAGGTTTGTGTGATGAGCACGATCATTTGTTCTGGTTGTCTGGGTGTAATTTATCTATAATATGTATGTATTTAGAAATATATAAGTATGTTTATCAGTTGTCTGGTTGCCATAACACAAGCTCTGCTTAGCTTGGGATCAGATAACCGTGTGTGAGTTGTCCCGGAATATTATTATATTATTATTATTATCAATTCAAAAGGGGTGAATACGTGAGTACCCCTGGTATCAAGTAAGTTGTCTATGGTTTCAATTTTTAAATTTTAATTATCTCATTTTGAGCTGAAATTTTGTACATTAACTCCATACCAGTTGCGCTCTTCAGCCATTTTGGTTAGATATACCTTTTCGGTTACAGCCTGTATATATTGTGTATGAATGTTTTGACTTTCTAAATATAAATGACTAGCGCCTACACTTTAAAAAGTTTTATCAAAATCGGTTCAGCGGTTTAGCCGTAAAAGTCTAGCAGACACGCCGACAGATTACTCCACATTCCACATTAGTATAATGATGATTGATTACAATGACGTTTTTTCATCATCACCATCTACATAGCCCACTGGGCTTAACATTCCTTCTACTTGACGACCTCCGTGATCGAGTGGCGTACGCAGTGGTTTCAAGGTGTCGCTAGCTCTGAGGTCCCGGGTTGTATCCCCGGACGGGTCAATGTAGAAAATCACATTTCTACATTGTCTCGGGTCTGGGTTTTTGTGGTACCTTCGTTGTATCTGAATTCCATAACACAAGTGCTTTAGCAACTTACTTTGGGTTCAGAACAATGTATGTGATGTTGTCTATTTTTAACCGACTTCAAAAAAAAGGAGGTTCTCAGTTTGACCTGTATGTATGTATGTTTGTATGTATCTATGTATGTATGTTTGTCCGCGATTATCTCGCGTTTGGCTGAACCGATTTTGATGCGGTTCTCAGAAAATAATTTGTTAGTTCAAGGAGAAGGTTTTAGTATGTTTTATTTATTTATTTACTTTGAACTACACGTCACAAAAAGTCTTGTGATATTTATAGAAACATGTTTAGAAAGAGATTTATCCTTGATTCTCGTCCCCCAATATAAAGTCAAGTTCGTGACCTCTTTAGGGACAAGGTTAGCGACCTTTAAAAGTAAAACTTGTCTTTCCTGTTACAAACATTTCGTCAAGAATTCAGGAATATTGAATATATTTTTGTACAGATTTAGGATGATTAATATGTATATAGGCACTTGGTTATCATCATCATTCATTGCGATCGCCGAGCTATCGTGGGTACGCGGGCGAGAAGAATTAGGAACAGCGAAACTCCACCGAACACGTCTTGCTTCAATGCGGAGCCACCAGATTCCTCTTCATCCGACGGCCGCGAGCAAAAAAGTACCCAACTTAATACTTTTCTCTATGCAAAAAAGCCCGGAGTTGTGTCAGTGTCAAGAAACGTCAACCCACTTATCATATTTCAGCAGTTCCTTTTTACGATCTGTATTTACCATGATACCTGCAAAGGTGTCGAAACGTCGGGACCTAAAATTTAAATACAAACAAAAGTAACTATTTAGAATTTGAAAAAAATAAATAATTGGTATGATATTAAGCCAGTCTTTTTACAACTTTACTTTCTCACTTTAATGTATTTAATAAATATAATACGTGTATTTTTAGATATGTTATTTATTTAACTTAGGCTATAAATCAATACATACAAAAAAAAAATACAAGCATCCGAATTGATGAAGAATCCGAATGAGAACCTCCTCCTTTTTTTAGAAGTCGGTTAAAAAGGCAGCGCGCAACATCGGCCTCTCAACGCCAGAACGAACAAACACATAACAAAACATCCAACCTCTCACAACGGACGCACTAACGCGTCATCAGTTCAGTGTAAAACCGTGCGCCCGCCCGCCCCAGTGCCACGTGACCGACAATACGCGACGCCACCACCGCCAGATATGAACCGACCATAATTCGCTCACCCTTCACTACTTCCTAAGTGCTCTGGCTGAGGAGAAGAAAAGGCGCAACAAACTACCCAGTAGCACGCTGTCTTTACGATTAAAATTATTATTAACTAGCTGTGCCTGCGACTTCGTTCGCGTCGATGACGAAACTTATCAATGAGTTTTTAACCGCAAAATTAAGTTTTTATTGTTTAGACTTTTCCGGGATAAAAACTACCCAGTGTGGTGCCCAGAATAATAAAGAATAATTATACCAAGTTTCATCGTAATCGAACCGGTAGTTTTTTCACACTTTTGGGTTCGATGTCGGTCTAGTAACACCCCCCGCCATTTATTTTTTTGATATTTTCAATGTACAGAATTTTCACTTCTACAGATTTATTATAAGTATAGATATCAATAAGCGATCATGCAAAGTTAACAAGTGGTTAACGTAGACGGGAAATTTTGTCAATCGACCATTTTATTGTCATTATTGTCATCTTGATTGTTCATATTGTATTGTAATTATTGTCTTCTTGACTACAATTACTCGAGACTTTGTCGTTGTAAGACACGCCTACATTTTCACAGCTTTAAGTATGTCCAACAGGTTGTTTTCAGTAACCTACAACTTTTGCCCACTTCCATTGGCTCGGAGTCGGAAAAACAAAAGAGGTTGTGTTATACCATTGTCCGAAGATATTTGGTTGTGACGTCATTTGAATATTTTGACATTGAAAGTGACCGTAAAAGATCGAAACCATACCTAGGTATATATATATATTGGCCACAGCATCCTTGCAGATGATGGTTGCAGCGCTTGTGGGTTCATAAATTATTTCTGCAGAGTCTCCGGTGGCTGTAAAGCCCTATAGCTGCACGACATTTTTTGCCGCATCTGTCGCAGATGAAGCGTGAGTCTGTAGGAGGTGATCGGGCCCGACGAAGTCTTTTCTGCTTCAGTTTCATGAGCCAGTCTTCATCGTGCTTGAGTCGGAGTCGGAGCACCTTGGTATATAGAGAAGCTATTTATAGGGAAGGCAGCAACGAATTGAAAAAAAATTTTGAAGTTTGAAAATTGTGCCCTCTGCTTTTTTACTTATTAGGTATAAAAAGTCATTAATAATACTTACGTATTACTTACTGAATTAATTTTGACGACCTCCGTGGTCGAGTGGCGTACGCACCGGTTACAAGGTGTCGCTAGCTCTGAGGTCCCGGGTTCGATCCCCGGACGGGTCAATGTAGAAACCAACTTTTCTACATTGTCCCGGGTCTGGGTGTTTGTGGTACCTTCGTTGTTTCTGAATTCCATAACACAAGTGCTTCAGCTACTTACTTTGAGTTCAGAGCAATGTATGTGATGTTGTCTGCATTTATTTATTTATTATTTATTTATTTATACCTAACAGAGGTCTCATGTTTAATTAAAAATGTAAATCAGACAGCCTACATACCTATTATGCAATTTATGACGATCAAATAAATTCAAAACACCTTACTTCCATACTATTCATATAAATGCAAAACTAACTGTTACGATTTCACTTCTAAACCGCTAAGAGTTAATGAAGACCCTAGATGAAATTAACTTTTTTTTTCCTAGTCATTTCCGTCTCTTTGCAAGGCAAAGGCCTCTCTACCCTCCTTCCATTTCTCTCTAGTTAGGGCATCCACTTCTTATCAAAGGACTCCAGTTCATCCCGCCATCTCCGTCTGGAAAATGAAATTAACTTAGAACTAAAAACAACCGGCCAAGTGCGAGTCGGACTCGCGCACCGAGGGTTCCGTACAAACGTGATGTAACTAAAAATTTAAGGTTTTCGGAATTTTGCCTTTATATGTGCTATTAAACTTAGTAATCCTGAGAAAATCGGTCTTGACAGACGGACGGACTGACGGACAACTAAGTGATAAGGGTATAAGGGTTCCTTTTTTTCCTTTTGTGGTACGGTACCCTAAAAAAGGAAGTACAGCTACATTTTCCCGCGATAACAAACACCCACGCCTACAAATCTTCGCACAACATTTACTACAACAACAAAAAAACAAAACACAACAATAGCAACATCCCACTCAAAACGGGACCCGCCACGCGCCTTTAAAAAAAGAACCGAGTGACGTCACAGCTTTTTTTTCTTTCCCTCAATTAGCAACACCTTTACACCGGCCAGTATCCAGGTGCAATCGTGGGAACGAGACACACGGCTGCGGCGGGCGGCGAATATAAATATTATTATTATTTTTCTTCCTTTTAAGTACCGTTCGCTGTTTGAATGGATTACTTTTATTGTGATTTCTTGGCGAGGGTGGCTGATTACTTTTGATTCAGTGTGTAGCTTTTGTTCGGTTCTTATTTTGAATTTCGTGGGAACTTCATTTTCTTCAGATTGTTTGCAATTATATTTTTTTACTTAAGTTTAAGCTCGTGGCTAAGTGTAAGCCGTACGGTTTGACCGATAATACAGGTTAAGCCGCGCTCGCCGCGGTTGGTCCGTGGATGGGTGACCATTTATAACATACCGAGACACCTCCGTGTTTCGGAAAGCACGTTGAACAGTAGGTCCCGGCTGTCATACATAAAACTTTGGCAGTCGTTAAGTCAATTCTGACAACCAGTCTTACTATGGGATACTGTGTTTCCCAGTAAAATGGGTTGTGGAGGTCAGATAGGCAGTCGCTCCATGTAAAACACTGTATTCAGCTGAATCCGGTAAGACTGGTAGCCAACCCAAGCTCGGGAGATGATGATGATGATGAAGTGTAAGATTTATTTTTGTTTTGTGCCTTATGATTACGACAAAATTAGTTTTGAAGATATTTAAGACTCACTTTTCCTTGAGGTCTATAAGAGTACTCTGTGGCTTTCTTGGTATCCAAAATAGCTTACCCTTGAAAAAAAAAGAACCGTATCTCATTGAAACAAGGTCGATATCTATATCCAAGTATCTTACATCGGATATGCAGCCAAAAAGTGTAATACCTACGGATGGGTTACAAAAATAAATGCAGTATTTTTTATAATTTAAATTTTTATATAATTTCAACATTCAGAGCTTGTAAGGACCAGTTTTTTAATAGCCAAAATTTTTATCTCCTTAATGCACAATACACAATGAGCGCTACAGCTTCAAAAATTGGCTAGGGTCGCTAGTGTCAAGAACAGTCTATCTGTCACTTTCCACCAATCAAAGGCCAGTAGCTCTGTCTCTCATTGGTGGAAATAGCGCGCAGATTTTAAAAATCTGTCACCCCCATTGATGGAACTTTCGCAATTTTTATGGTCCTTTACAGAAAACCTGTTAGTCTAGTCTTATTGTGATCCTAAATAGCTGTACCCTTTATAGTGAAATATCTTTTTAGATTAAATGGAGCGTGATTTGAAGGATGTTTAACTAAATAAATAAATAAATAATAAATAAATAAATGCGGACAACATCACATACATTGCTTTGAACCCAAAGTAAGTAGCTGAAGCACTTGTGCTATGGAATTCAGAAACAACGAAGGTACCACAAACACCCAGACCCGGGACAATGTAGAAAAGTTGGTTTCTACATTGACCCGTCCGGGAATCGAACCCGGGACCTCAGAGCTAGCGACACCTTGAAACCGGTGCGTACGCCACTCGACCACGGAGGTCGTCAACTGGGAGTTATGTTTGTCCAGTTTAATCCCACGGATTAATATTATACAGTCTAGAATCTACAACGGGTTTTTAAATATTTTGCATCGAGTTTTGTTGGAAACAGGACATCAAATAAAAACTGTTATCTATGTCATGTAATATCATCTCATATATCGTTGTGATAGATTTATTAATAAAAATAAGTTTTATAATCTGGCCTTAAAACACAAAAATGTGGAAAAACGACTAAATTATAAAAAATATTATTTATAATTCAATATAATAGAAGAACAAACACTTACAACTATACTAAAATTAAATCTACACTAATATTATAAAGAGGAAAGATTTGATTGTTTGTTTGTTTGTTTGTTTGAAATGAATAGGCTCCGAAACTACTTGACCGATTTGAAAAATTCTTTCACTGTTGGGAAGCTACACTATCTCCGGTGAACATAGGCTATATAAAATTTTCAAAAAAGTTAAGTAACCATACTAAAACCTCAATAATGTAAACCAAGGCGTGAAAAAAAAACCAAAAAACTTTCTTGCATCGCGTGCGCTGCGAAAACTATTGATTATAGAACAAAATAATGTACTACGTCTTTGTAGAACATATAATTATCTACAAAAAGTGTCGCGACAGCATATGTCTAACTATTACAGTTAGGTCACAATAAGAGATATTTTATTAAAAAAAAATATCATTGAAAGGACGCCGCTAGAAAAGGCTCTTTATTTGTTACTTGGTATTGATCCTTATCAAAATAAATTACTTCATAGTCAAGACTGCTTCAATACCTTTATGTAACTTTTTGAATTATTCACTTTGGACATTCCCTTCGAAAGATATCACGAGTTTAAAATATAAGAATTAGAAAAAAGTCGCGTGATTGTCGCTCACTCTGCTCTGCTAACTATGCGATTTAAGCATCACTGAGGTACAGGAGTGTCTATACTAATATTATAAAGAGCGTATTAGTAGTATTAACACAGAAACCTTCAATCCTAACTTTTTAATAATGTGTTAAATACCCGTGCGAAGCCGGGACGGGCCGCTAGTCTTATATAAATGAATAAAACTAACACGCGTCAAAAAACTCATCGTCATCCTTGTCAATGGCGGGAAACACTGAATTATTTTTTTATGGAATCACCTTAGAGGTATACTACCCAATCGATCTTAAAAAAATATTTTATGAATTGAGAACTTCCTCCTATTGAAGCCGGTTAAAACTACATACATAATGTTTTGATATTATTCAGAATCGAAATGCATAACTATAATAATGAAACTGCGTAATAGGGTTGGCCAAAACCTGTTATTGCTTATTTTGACTGCAGTTGCTTTTATATCGTTTAACAATAGTTCACTACCGGCACAAATCCAAACTCCGACCTGCTACTGAGAATTTCATAGAAAAACCCAATAACGAATCGAACCCAATACCTCTAGCGTAGCAGTCGCGCTTAGAACCACTAGGCCAACGAGGCAGACAATAAATTATGTAGAGGTATTTTATCTCACCTTAAATTTTTCTTAATGCCACGCGGGTCTTGCGATTACCTAGTTGTACCCGATTTTTATATTTATTCAGTTGATCGAATCCAACTAATTAAAGGTAAGGTAAGGTGATAGATAAATGGTAACCCGACTTGGTTTTATACATTTAATATAATACTAGCTGTACCCGCGACGTTGTTCGCTTATATACCTATCATTCATCTTTATGAATAAATATTTGACTGCGATATAGAGGGCCACTAACACGAACTGCCTACTGCCGAGTAAATTTTGTCACAAATGTTGCTGTTAGTATAAATTCTCAAAATAAAAAAGTACCATCGTCATAATTATATAATTAGCTTACCGCTAAAAATTTTAAGGATTGGTTTTGATGCTACTTTGTTTAAAAATTTTAGATTTATCTTCCAAGTCCAGAACCGTGAGAAAAAATTATCATTTTCATGGTGGCTTTCGATGTCAATGTCCAAAATATGTCTACCTTGGGCAGTTTTGAACTGACTCTTTTATCTTCTTTTTTATATATGTAGTATGTTTTCTCTTTTGTGCTTTACGCAGTTGGTTACAATAATTGAAGGTCAATGTTTTTGTATTGAGTCTACTGGCAGCGCCAACTCTGAGTTAAAGTGAAAGCAGCTGTCGCTCTAGGCAGTAAATGGCAAAGGGCACCCAAAAACCGAATCCATAAAAACAAATTAGTCCATTTTGTATGCTATAGTTCTCGTTGGTACCGTAGTCCCTAGTGAGACTACAGGGCGCGAGGTTTTGGTGCGAAACCTCGAAATTGAACTACGCCGTTAAATTGAGAGTGGATATCAGATAGGCAGTGACTGACATGAGACCCATGAAACTGAAAGAGGAAGTAGTTACAAAAAGTTGACGTACGGTTTGAGAGGCGCAGTGGCAGAATTACCAAAACTGTGTTTAAAATTATTTGTTTGGAAAGATTAAGTAATAGCTGTCCAAGGACAATCTCATTCTACCCTGATTAAAGTCAGAGGCTGTATCCTGTACAATTCGCTTAATTAAGTGTAAGGTGCAGCATAAGGTACAGCATTAAATACCGTACGTATATATTTTAAAATGTAGAGAATGCGATAGAAAGTTTATTTTATTTAGGGTTTTGGCCCAACCTTCCGGTAATAGGGTACAAAAACTTTATGAAATTTAAACACAAAAATAAAACATCATGTATGCATAAAAACCTACATGAGAAGCAAGCTACCTTTTAAAGAATATTAAAGAGGTAGTACATACTAAAGATTGTGTGATAAAAAGACCATTGGGTTTTTGGGTAAAAGAAAATAAATAACAAATACAAAAATATCTTGTCCATGGAATATAATATAGATGACCAATAGAAAACATTACACATTATGTTGGAAAAATAGTTTAAAAGTGGATTAAAGTTTTTAACCAACTATAAAGTGATATATGGGGAAGCTTACGTTTTCAAGTCAGAAGCGAATGCGTAAATTTCCAAGCAAATGGCCAGGACATTTACGCCTGAATCACTTTACGGTATATGCCATGCACGTTTGTTCCTCCATGATCAGCAATGAGGAACAAACTTACCTACGGAGATTAGTAAATACAAACACTAAATAATTGTAAGTTTATATATCGGTTGAGAAAAAATTCACGACTTAAAGATGTCGTTTATTGCGACTAAAAATACAACAAATTAATGTTACAAATTTTTTTTTACTTAAAAAAGATACGTTAGTAAAACACAAAAAGAGTTATCTCTACTGAGATTTGAACTTGGGTATTAAAAAATTCAAACTTATATAAGAAAATGGACGCATGAAAAAAAATACAAACATTAACAACCGGATTTGAACTTGCAGCAAGATCACTCATTTCCAATCGTTCAACCGCCAAGCTATTTACTTTGATAGCTAGTTCACTAAAATAAAGGTACTAATCAAATTGACGATTACTATGGCTACCTCAGTCTGCCATGGTTACCCTCTTGTTTATCTGTCAATAATGCCAATTTATATGTGCAGTTGAGAAAATGATTTTGGAAATTTAAAGCTCCACCCTTTATCAGCTAGATTCAATAGCACGTTTCAACATAGCTAACAACCATCTACGATTTCTTGAAAACAACCTCTCAATTTTTTACACCATTCGATTAAGTAGTTTATGTTTGATACTGTAACATAAAATCTGACCCCCGGCAAAAGAGAGTTGTAATGCAATTACTGCACTGAATTGCGTGTTGTAATATTTTACTTCTTGAACTCACTAAATTAATCATATCTTTTGATAGAGTGAACCGATTTCGATGAAACAAAAACTAAGTTATACCTCAAGTTGTGTATAATTTTTGTATATAAACATTTTCTGCATTGAATTCGTAGATTTTACGTGATGTGTGCACAAACAAACAGACAAACAGACAAACAGACAAAAATTTCAAAAATGATGGAAATGTGTTCTGTTAGTTATCCTTTAACATGCTGGCTACTTTTTTTTTCAATTTCTTCAATGTACAAAAATGACTTTTCTACAGATTTATTATATGTATAGATTATGTATTTAAATCCGAGTGCACACAGAATTTTTAAAGATTTGTCCTAACGCCTGGTTGGCACTTCGCGTGACCCAAAGGCTGGCTTCTACCTAGGTCAGCGAATAAGCATTGCCATACAACGTGGCAATGCTGCCAGCCTTTTGGGCACACTCCCAGTCGACAGCGATGTGGATGAATTTTTTGATGCCTTATTTTAGTTCTTAGTTTTATTTAGTTTATAATTTTTCTTATTTATTGTGTAGGCTTAGTTTTTATATTATTGTAAATATTTTAAGTTTAAAAAATATAATTTAATAAAAATTTCATTTATAAATCAATATATTTAAATCCCATTTAGTTGTCGACATTCCATAGCTGTGTGTTCTACCACCCACTTACTCTGGCACGGGCCTTATTTTTTCTTCACTCTTATTTTCTACCGGCTCTCAATAACGGTCTGTTTATTGTATTGACAAACCTTTTAATTTTTTTATAAATACAGGTATTTTAAGTAAACTGGAGGTATTGTTGTTTTTTGTTTCGACTCGTGCCTTTAGGTTCTGTTAATGTAAATATGGTGAAAAAGGTTTATTAGCTACTTAAATACTTTTTGGAAGAGATCTTTGCTGTTAGCTAGTCCTCGATGCACTTAGACTTGCTTGAATTAACCGAATGACCTCGTTTATTTGGTAATTTTTACGATAATTGGCATTCTGCTAACTGTCATTACGATTATTAATTGATCATTGCGATCATTCTCTTTGAGAGTTCAATGAGATTTTATTGTAGGCTTATCTGATTACGAAAATTAGGCACAATGACAAGTACACTGACCGATCACTAACACGCATTTAAAATAGCTGAATCGAGGCCCTGAGCGCAGGTTTTGACTGATTTACTCGACTTTATTATAAAACATTACTTTAGTTTGATGTAGGTGAGCATAACCCAAGATGGCTTTGAGAAATTCAATAAAGAAGAAAACTTTTTTATGTAAATACGACATAAATTAGAATCTATATTACTTACGTCAAGAAGTTTGATCGTATGAAACTGTTGTTGGTATGTAATTAATTGTGAATGAGTGTTGCGGTCGAATTTTATTTAGAATCTCCTCCTTTTTAAGTCAGTTAATAATGATCATGAATGTGCTTATTGTTTATCGTACAGTAGTGCTATTCTGTAACATTATTTTCATGTCTCGACAGCGGAATCCGCGGTGAGATGTCAAATACGTATACTCGAATTTGAATTCTAAATCAAGGCCTATTGGGTTCACTTTTGAAGTGAGCTTTATCACGGTAATATTATCATACAGTAGTGTAACTCGGCCGCATGATAGAAATAAATGCCTACAGCCGCGCGGTACGTAAACATGCGTTAGGGCTGCCCGTCTCCAACATTTTAATTACATTTGCCTACTTTCTGTTTCTATTTAGTTTTGTGATTGTAAATATCCTTTTTATATAAATAAATTCAATACTTTGTATATTGTATAGGAAGTGTTCAATAAAAATGCGTGTTGTTTTTTTATTGGTAGATTTAATTAAAAAAACATGTTTTTGTTTGAAAAACAAATCGGGGTTATAAATTTGCGACCGAAAAATATTTGCGCCTCGACTGAGTCGTACGAAATGCTTTATTGTTAAATTTTAAAGTATAATAAATCCGCATTCTTATATAAAGCTTAATTAAAAATGCGTTATTGACGAATTCATACAACCAAAAACAGCACAATATTTCCTACTCGTCATATTAACTGATTTTTAGAGAAAAAATCGCGCGGTTATTGTTAAAAAAAAACACACCGTCCGTTCGACACTGCGGTACAGCCGTGACTGTCTGCGACCCGAGCGCACCCCGAGATCGAGCGCGTAGGTATAGCTCGCGTTTCGTCCGTTTGTATGAAGTTGGAGTACTGTATTATAGTATTACCGTGGCTTTATTGTCACTCAGGTGAAGCTCGATACCGAAATTATTTACAGAATAGACATACAGTTTCTAAGTCTCGGTTATTTTCCATTTGAACAATTGTCATACTCACTATTTTTTCGCGGTCAATTTTTTAAACAAAAGTATAGTTTTTCGGAAGAAGTTTCGTATACCACAGAATCCTTTAGCTCAGAATTCCCTCCATCATTAAGTTAAAATAACAGTAAAATTACAATCTTAAACCTCAATAGTCCACAGTACACAGCCACCCCAACGATTCGCAAGGGCGGAGTGAGCGCAGGTGTGCCACGTGAGAACGGACTCCCCTAGAGGTGGCGGGTTCGATTCCCACGCCGTTAACTATCGTTCACTCAAAGTGTCTTTGTTTGAATGTGGGGTGGCTTTCTAAGACACCTACGGGACTGTGTAATAATAATTTAAGTCGTGACGTCATAAGGTGAGTTTGTTGTTTGAGTTATAACGGTGTTGTACTTATGTTTTGAAATTAGTTTGTACCTACGGCTTCTTTGTAAATTGTACGTATTACAAAATTTACCTTATTTAAACGATAGCTTTATTTTTGGACTATATTAAGCAGCAAATATGAAAAGATATTTTTTTTGAAAGTGAGAGTAGTTAACCGTTAAACCGATTTTGATAAAACTTGCTACACAGTAGGTAAGCTTGAACCCCAAGAAAGGACACAGGCAGATAATATAATTTCTAAGAGGCAGGAGCCGCGGGCAACACGACAGGCCTGTTGGTCTAGTGGTTAGTGACCCTGACTGCTATACCGGAGGTCGTGGGTTCGATTCCCGCCCAGGACAAATGTTGTGTGATGAGCATGATCATTTGTTCTGGTGTCTGGGTGTAATTTATCTATAATATGTATGTATTTAGAAATATATAAGTAAGTTTATCAGTTGTCTGGTTACCATAACACAAGCTCTGCTTAGCTTGGGATCAGATGGGATCCAATGTAATTTAATTTGAATTCCGTAGCAATATAATGTCCGAATTGTGTTTGAGTAGAAGGGCTCTTTTGTGTGAGTTGTCCCAGGATATTATTATTATTATTATTATAACAGTTTGTTTTATTATACTCTTAATTCTTAAAAGTTGGGCCAATACTGGAATCCTTGTGTTAAGTTGTGGAATGCCCAGAAAAGTTGTTGTGAACTTTAATTCGCTCACAAGTCACACTAATCTTTAAATTGTATGTCCCACTAATTAGGACCACTACCTTACCGGGCCGTCATTTGTTTTTGATTTTACCGCCAACGAACACAGCTCCAAACAATCGTAATTCTATGTCAAACGTCATAAGGTTACATTAAAAAAGTTTAGGTTGGATTAGAAATAATTGTATATGGTGGTTCAGTATTCTGTTTTTTTTCTAATTTTCCATGCAATTTTCTAAACTTTTTCTTTCATAAGAACCTTTTCCTGACAATAACAAACACAACAAAAAAAGAATTAGTGAAATCGGTCCAGCCGTTCACGCGTGATGCCGTGACCAAGGGAAATAGGGATTCATTTTTATATATCGATGGGTCCTATGTAAAAGGGCCAAACTAACAATTTGGCCATTTTTACTTTTTTATGGAAAACGCATGTTATTAGTATGGTTCATAATGTGAGCTTAATAAAATCTACAGTTTATGCACGGAAATAGTATTTTTTTCTGTAGTAGAAATGCCTATGTAGCGTGATTTTAAACGTAAAATGGCCAATATGTTTAATGGCCGTTATACGCTTGAAACTCAAAACATTGATAGTTAGCATTCGACGCGTATAAGGGCCTACAAATATATTTACATTTCTTTAGATTTATATTTTTACCCGTCAAATTCATGGACAGTTAAACAATATTAATTATAACTAACTGGTTTTTATCCAAAATATCTAGGCATTGTAATAAGTATGTCACATTGAGACTTATACGTAGTTTCGCATAAAATAAATTCAGACCGAAACTCACGTAAAAGGGTCAAAATGTAGTAAAATAAAAAGTTAAACATAAAAAAAATAATAACTTTGTTTTACATAAAGAGAATAGCTTGCAAAGTAAGCCTGCAAAGTTTCATTAAACTTGGTTTTACCATCTTTAAGTTATACCATATTGATACTTTGTGGGCCCCTCCTGTAAAGTTGGGATTTTGCAGTCTGGCCCTTATACATAGGACCCATCGATATAGGTATAGATTGCACGTGAATTGGAAAAAAAACGAATTGAATATTATAACAGACGTATGATCGATTTTGATGACATTTATTTCGCCACCTATGAGGTATACGTTATCAATGAAAATATTTTTGTGAAAGCGGTCCACAATTGCCTTTGTCATTGCATAAAAAAACATACAAAAAAAAAGTAGTTATACCGACAAATTGAGAACCTCCTTTTTTGAAGTCATTTGAAAACTAAAGACGGCCTGTTGGTCTAGTGGTTAGTAACCCTGACTGCTATACCGGAGGTCGTGGGTTCGATTCCCACCCAGAACAAATGTTTGTGTGATGAGCACGATCATTTGTTCTGTGTCTGGGTGTAATTTATCTATAATATGTATGTATTTAGAAATATATAAGTATGTTTATCAGTTGTCTGGTTACCATAACACAAGCTCTGCTTAGCTTGGGATCAGATAACCGTGTGTGAGTTGTCCCGGAATATTATTATTATAAAGACGTTGGGGCGGCGGTAGCGATTAATTGACTTAAGGCGCTCCCCCGAGCAAAATGCGCAAAAGCCGTGTTTTACTAAGCTGTTTTATTAACTCAATATTTAAAACACTTTTTTTTTTTGTGGATAGGTGCCGCCATTAGCCTCGGGGAGGCTTTTTCTGCTTTACCGGACTAAGTTGGCGAGACATTACTAATACGCCTCCAGCCAGAGGCTAAAAATTAATACAGGGTTGTTTCAACGAAAGCTAAGGGCACCCCCTGCGGGGTTCGAACCTCGACTTAGTTCGTTGCTCACGATCATAACAAATAAAACAGCAAGAGAGGGTTGGATCAATGATTGAGTTTAACACGTTCGCCGCGGCACCAATTTTTGCAAACTTTCCGTTCCTGCGGCACGAGGTATTATCGGCCCGCACCGTGACCAGACGTTAGGGCGACACGCGGTCTATTAGACCCCACCTCCTTTAACAGACTAACTACCATTTTCTGGCGCGAAATCAAAGATTAATGAAAAATTTGGTCCTTATCGATATAGACAGCGAATTGATGAACCCTAATCTACCGTCGCCCCGGGATCTGATAGCTAGTTTAGGAATTATTGGCAAAACAAAATATGGGATCTTATACACCTCGTAACGCACTGTAATAGGGTAAATTTTGCTAAGATTAGTGATGGGAAAAATCTAAATGGGATATTTTTTTTTAATGCAGCAAGTATTAAGTAGTACTCATTTTAAAAATGGTCTTTTTATTCCTTGCATGGCCTCGTGAAGTACACGTGTTTTTTTTAAATTCTTCATCAGTTGGTATAAGTTATACCATCTGATGGAGAATTTAAATCTAAACATTTTATACGTTTGTGTTTTTCAAAAAGACCAAAAATTTATTTTACAATTCAATTTATTCCTAAAAATGGTCAAATTCACTACAGAAATACACTCGCGGAGGCGAGGCTGCAGGCCGCCGTAGGCTCTCGACGTGAGAGCACGTCTCATTTGCCTTTTAAATGTCACGTACAATTTAAGAAAAAAAAAAGAAAAATTAAAAAAAAATTAAAGCGTCTAGCCGAAGGTCATTTGCTCGGGGCAGCGCCTTAACAGCAAGAGCTACATTGAGTAGTCAGCCATGTTTTTTATTTCTGTCAAACTAGTAACTACGAGCGGAATAAATTATAGACGTTTGCATCGCCACCGGTGACCGCTCACCCCTTCTTGTGGAATAATAAACACTGTTCACGCTTGAGGTACTAAGCAACCCTGTAATCTTAGTTAAGTTCGTACTATACACAACGATGTAATATGGTGTAGGATATATTAAATGTAGCGTGTTGTTAAAAGATATTTTTTTAGCAAAAGCAAAAGCAAAAAGACGGCCCTGTTGGTATAGTGGTTAGTGACCCTGACTGCTATACCGGAGGTCGTGGGTTCGATTCCCACCCAGGACTAATGTTTGTGTGATGAGCATGATCATTAGTTCTGGTTGTCTGGGTGTAATTTATTTATAATATGTATGTATTTAGAAATATATAAGTATGTTTATCAGTTGCCTGGTTACCATAACACAAGCTCTGCTTAGTTTGGGATCAAATAACCGTGTGTGAGTTGTCCCGGAATATTATTATTATTATTATTATGATGCTGCATGGATTCTGTAATAATCGATTCGATTTTTCCGTATAACCTTTCTTGGTACCTTATAACGACGATTTTGACCACCTCCGTGGTCAAGTGGCGTACGCACCGGTTTCAAGGTGTCGCTAGCTCTGAGGTCCCGGGTTCGATCCCCGGACGGGTCAATGTAGAAACGAAAAATTTTCTACATTGCCTCGGGTCTGGGTGTTTGTGGTACCTTCGTTGTTTCTGAATTCCATAACACAAGTGCTTTAGCTACTTACTTTGGGTTCAGAGCAATGTATGTGATGTTGTCCGCATTTATTTATTTATTTATTATAACAATAAGGTACCAAGAAAGGTTATACGGCGTAATGTGTGTACCTCGTCTATTTTATACAGATTTCTGTAAAATTAACGCCGGAGTTCGTGCACCGATTCGTCGTCTCGTAGATACGTATAACACATATTTCATGGAGCTTGATATTTTTTATCTATCCACATTCCAGGTTAAAAGAGAAGCAGTTAAATTGTTATCTGAAAAAAAAACAGTTGAAATTCACAGTTGTTAATGCCATAATTACTTTATAGTTTTAGAATTAGTGATACACTCTTGTTCTTTACGTACCTACAATGTTAATTTGTGGACATAGATGTGGGTTACATGTATGTTAATTTAGGATAAGAAATGTTCATGGGCCTGGACGTGGCGCTAGAAAAATCCGAGGCCCTCGTCTTTCACGGGCCTCGGAAAGCGCCACCGGCGGGGTCCCACATCATCGTTAGTGGGGTTCGCATAGAAGTGGGGTCCACAATGCGTCATTTAGGACTGGTCCTCGACAGCAGATGGACCTTTGACTCCCACTTCGAAAAATTGGGACCCCGAGTCGTGAAGGCGGCGATCGCGCTCAGTCGCCTGCTACCTAATGTGGGAGGTCCGGGAACAAGCTGTCGCCGACTCTTCTTGGGGGTGGTTCGCTCCATGATGCTGTACGGGGCTCCTGTGTGGGCGCAGAACCTGACGCGTCGAGGTTTGGCTCTTTTGTGCCGCCCGCAGAGGGCTATGGCAGTCCGGGTCATTCGCGGCTACCGTACAATATCCAGTGTGGCCGCGTGCCTCCTAGCAGGTACACTTCCCTGGGACCTGGATGCCAGAGTCCTCGCGAGTGCTTACGAGTGGCGAAAGGAGCTACTCAGTTGCGGCGAAAGGCCTCCGCCTCGAGCTGTGGAGGAATTGTTAAGGGAGCTTCGTTTTGCCTTCTTGGAGGTATGGGCGGAGCGTTTAATTATTCCTGGAGCAGGCCTTAGGACTGTGGAGGCGGTTCGTCCCGTCCTCCAAGACTGGGTCAGCAGACGCCACGGAGCACTCTCCTTCCGGACGACACAGGTGCTGTCGGGACACGGATGCTTTGGCAGTTACCTGTTTCGTATAGCACGGAGGGAACCCACCCCCCGGTGTCACCACTGCAGTGATATCGAGGACACGGCGCAGCATACACTCGAGCACTGTCCAGCTTGGGCGGTACAGCGCCGGTCCCTCGTTGCGGTAATAGGCGATCATCTCTCGCTTCCGGCCGTAGTAGCCTCGATGGTCGGGAGCGAGGAAGCTTGGAGCGCCGTTAGCGTCTTTTGTGACGAGGTAATGGCGCTCAAAGAGGGCGCGGAAAGGGAACGAGAGTTCATATCTGACCTCCCAATCCGCGCTCGGCGTACAAGAGCTAGGAGAAGGGCTGATAATGCCCTCCTTCAGCCACCATAAATGGCCTCTGGCGGCAGACTTGGGGAAGTCTGTTGCTCTACAATAAAGGCAAAGTTGGCGCGCGCGGTGCTTCCGCGCGCCTCCCTATCAGTGAAAGGGGGACAAAGCTATCTCCCACTCTCTCATCGTTGTTGCTCCGGGAAGGAGCCTCCCTGCTGGAGATCGCGGTAGTTTGCACTGCGTTCCCGCCTGGTCTTCAGCATAAGGGAAGGGTGAAGTACTCCGGTGGTTTTAGCCGGTAAGAGTCCGGCATACCCCTCCGCCTTCCCCAGGGCGGAGGAAGTCCATGAGGATTTCCCCGGGTAAAAAAAAAAAAAAAAAAAAAAAAAGGATAAGAAATGTTCATAATAATATGTATGTTTTTTCATGTAACTGTTTTTTTTTCGTCCCTAATAAATTTTAAAATAAAAATAAAATACGAATCCCCGGTTTAAATAAGGAGAATCATCACAAGTTAGTCACATGTAAAATCTCATTAAACGCGCTGTGATGATTGGTTGTTAGTCTTCGAGTCAACCAATCAAAGTCGTGAGTTGATTTGACAACAGATTAACCTCCGGTTTCTGAAAAGCTGATTAACTTAATCTGACCATCATCATCACCTCCCGAGCCTTTTCGCACACTTTGTTAGGGTCGACTTTTAGTCTTACCGGATTCAGCTGAATACCGTATTTTACATGGAGCGACTGCCTATCTGACCTCCACAACCCATTTTACTGGGTAACACAGTATCCCATAGTAAGACTGGTTGTCAGAATTGTCTTAATGACTGCCAAAGATGTACGTATGACAGTGGGGACCTACTAATCACATTTTTCTTTGTATTATATCTCATTAATTCTTAAGCTAATTATCGCTTAAACATCGCTTGTACTACCTCACAACCTATACGCACGAACGAGCAAGTCCTGCAAGGCGTTAGGTTCGATTCCCCGCTGGTAAACCTACACGTGTGCTTCGACCCCCGCCGTTTAGAATAAGAATAAAGTACCGTTACACAAGCTAGTACTGCAAGTTGATTTTTAACAGTATCATAAATTATCGTTTTAACCTACAACGCAAAAAGAGGGGTGATATAAGTTTGACGTGTCAGTCTTTCTGTCTATGCCATCGTAGCTTATCAACGAAAAGACCTATTTTGATGTGGTTCTTTTTTTTTAAAGCTGTTGTGATCGAGATGGTTCTTATTCTATCATAATTTATAAATATCTTTCAGTGTTCAGTATTTTGAAAACAATGTAATTTTTTACGTCGGGGTACTTTTTTTTTAATTAGAGTTTGATTTTTAATTGAATAAAACAAAAGTAATTTTACTACGGGAAAGGCCTTTGTCCACTGTTGGGCAAAGCAACGCAATATGACGTGCGCCATTTCTGTTCGAAAGGGTTGTCGACCTACGCGGAACTTTTTATGCGTATGCTCAAATATTTGCGATAAGTTACTATGATAAAGATTAAATTATATGATCTTCGTAGGTTCTGAATAAAGGGGGAAGTGAATATTTTGTTCGTATTATTTTTGATGATTAATTTAGAGGAATACATGATTAGAATTGATTTTTGATGCTAGAAAAACACATATTTAACAATAGTTACGAATGTAAAACTTATTTATTATGTCCTCTAGAGACTACAAACAAACATAAAGACTAAACCTTTAGCAGGTTCTCAAAAATATCTCCATAATTCAATCAAAGAATATTTTTAGGGTTCCGTTCACGAATGGTGGCCCTATTGGGGAACAGAACCGGTACCATTTTTTTTTCATGTACGCGCTAATCCCCGTTCTATAATATTACCATAGACTAGTTATCATCAGAAATAGGTTTATTTAGGTAGGTAGGTATTTAATTTCAGTTATTGAGTTTTTTTTTTAATAAGGTATGTACTTAGGTTTACTTTTACAAGGCGTAGACCGTATAGATTTTAATTTCAAGTATTTGATAGTGTCTAACGTAGGTTATTTTTAGTACTCTTAGGTAGGATTAGTCATTCGTATAGGGCCCGCGCCGGGACAGAAGTATTAATACCGGTATGCTCTATAGATAACGTTCTACACAAATAGCACTTTACACAAAAAACTCATTGATAAGTTTCGTCATCCACGCGAACGAAGTCGCGGGCACAGCTAGTCTCATATAGTAGTCTAGTATAGTAGTCATCAGAGTTTTCTGTTGAGCGTGTATATCTGTTGTTGCTATGACAACAAATTCATGTTACATAGTTATATTGGTCCCCATACATGAGAGGTGATTTTTTTGGAAATCACGGCATAAATCTTGTACGGCGTTCTTTATGCGCGAGTCCGACTCGCATTTATCAAATATTTTTCACTTACCGCTTTATCCATAAACACCTTTCTTATAGTGGGTGTTACTGTCCATGTCACGTCGTGGGAACAAACCGACTATGTAAACAAGTAGTATGTTATATCGTATGTACGTATCATTATGGGGATGGTTCCACGGTAAATAGTCGCTCAATTGTAACATATACCGCGATAAGGAATAGCGGTGTCGATGTTGACGGTTTTTTATACATTTACGAGTGTTAAAAAGGCTACTGTGTATTGTGAATGTTGTGCGACATATCGCAGACCAGTTTAAAAGATAGGAATTACAATTATCAACCTAACTGCATTGTGTTAAGGTTCTTTGTTGCGTGTCACCCAGTAAATGGGTTTAAGACTTAGAGGAGGAAGATACAGAGTGCGCATATCAGTGTATGAACCGTGAGCACGAGTGTGAACCAGTTTCGTAATGAATAGTGTCCAAATATAGCGCATATATACTAATAAAGAGCGATCTATTGATATTAATAAATAAATAAATTAATTAATGCGGACAACATCACATACATTGCTCTGAACCCAAAGTAAGTAGCTAAAGCATTGTGTTATGGAATTCAGAATCAACGAAGGTACCACAAACACCCAGACCCGAGACAATGTAGAAAAGTTTATTTCTACATTGACTCGTCCGGGGATCGAACCCGGGACTTCAGAGCTAGCGACACCTTGAAACCGGTGCGTACGCCACTCGACCACGGAGGTCGTCAATATTTTTTGATAACCGTCTGTCATTGCTCAGTAAACGAATGTACCTACTACATTCACCCAAATATGTGATTACGATCGGTGCAATGGGTTTTTAGCGATAGTTGCACTCTATAGTTTTACATGAACTCTGCTTTTAGACGTTGGTCGCCTAATAAAGTACAGGGGCCCGATGCCGCTATTTTAAGTCAGTGAGTGGCTGGTTAATAAACGTTCCAGTGTATTGTTATTGTGCCTAATTTTCGTATTCAGATAAGAACAGTCACTTGTAATCCTACAATGATATCAGTGGCAAGTAGGTGTACATTGACGACCTCCGTGGTCGAGTGGCGTACGCACCGGTTTCAAGGTGTCGCTAGCTCTGAAGTCCCGGGTTCGATCCCCGGACGAGTCAATGTAGAAATAAACTTTTCTACATTGTCTCGGGTCTGGGTGTTTGTGGTACCTTCGTTGTTTCTGAATTCCATAACACAAGTGCTTTAGCTACTTACTTTGGGTTCAGAGCAATGTATGTGATGTTGTCCGCATTTATTTATTTGTCATTAAACTAATATTATCTGAATACGAAAATTAGGCACAATAACAAGTACACTAGAAAGTTTATTAACCCGCCACTCACTGACTTAAAATAGCGGCATCGGGTCCATGGTATTAAGCTGAATGGCTAGAAAAATAAGTTTCATGTTTTTATTTTCATTAGGAGATGTGTGGGTGTCGGTTATCGCAGAAAAAAATAGCCTTTATACTTTCTTAGGATCCAAGATTACCTAATAGCAAGTTTCATCGAAATCGGTATATAAGTATAACCGAAAAAGCGTAACAAACCGACAGTCACTCTTGCATTAATAATATTACAATACCGATGGATCTTATTACGCTTTTTAATTACAAGTTGAGAATTAACAAAAAACAAATTTTAAAATATTATTATTACGACTCAATCAAAAAGTTTGTGTACTATGTGCTTACCCCTTTAAGATAACGGTGTGAAGGCGAGCCAACCCCTCATAACATCAACGTTCCAAAGTCCGTTACACCGAACCGTTTCGTTTACAGTAAGAAATTGTACACTAACGCCATCTAGTATTGATAGTCAGAACTAATTCTGTATAGAAAAAGATCCGATACTGTTGCTTTTTAGGGTTCCGTACCCAAAGGGTAAAACAGGACCCTTTTACTAAGACTCCGCTGTCTGTCTGTCCGTCTATCTGTCTCCAGGCTGTATCTCATAAACCGTGATAGCTAGAAAGCTGAAATTTTCACAAAATTAAATGATGTACTTATTTCCGTTGCCGCTATAACAACAAATACTAAAAACCACATAAAATGAATATTTAAGGGTTAATCTCATACGACGGTGGTACGGAACCCTTCGTGCGCGAGTCCGACTCGCACTTGGCCAGTTTTTAAGTTTTGTAAGCTATTTTATGATTATTGTTTATATAATAAGGTGCCTACTGCTTATAACATAATTCGGCAGTTATTATCACGAAGCAAATAAAAAGGTTATTGCGACCTTATTGCAAACTAGCTGTGCCTGCGACTTCGTTCGCGTGGATGACGAAACTTATCAGTGAGTTTTTAACCGCAAAATTAAGTTTAAACCGGGATAAAAACTACCCAGTGTGGTGCCCAGGATAATAAAGAATAATTATACCAAGTTTCATCGTAATCGAACCGGTAGTTTTTGCGTGATACCTGAACAAACAGACAGACAGACAGACAATTTTTTTTTTTTTACACTTTTGTGTTCGGTGTCGCTCTAGTCACACCCCCCGCCATTTATTTTTTTGATATTTTCAATGTACAGAATTTTCACTTTTACAGATTTATTATAAGTATAGATGAAGGAAGGATAACTATTATACGTGTGTAATCTTGAATTAAACCACTGATACGTTTCTTTATTATCATGTAGGTTTCTACGTGATAAAAAGAATAATCAAAATTTGACCTGTATGTATGTATGTTTGTCCGCGATTATCTCGCGTTTGGCTGAACCGATTTTGATGCGGTTTTCATAAAATAATTTGTTAGTTCAAGGAGAAGGTTTTAGTATGTTTTATTTAACCGACTTGAAAAAAAGGAGGTTCTCAGATTGACTTGTATGTATGTATATTTGGACGCGATTATCTCGCTTTTGACTAAACCCATTTTAAGTAAGTAAACAAAGTACCTAACACTAAAAAGTATTAAATAAAAAAAAAACTTAAAAAAAAAAAAAGAGAACCGCCTTCAAAAATCCGATTCACTGAAAAGTATTAAATAATTTTAAATGTACTGCTTATCAAATAACCAAAATATTAGGATAATAAGTATAATTATACTTCAAGCACAATTATTGTTATGTTTGGAGTCGGTGTCAGCCGCTAATAGCAAATTTTAGTACTATATTATAAGGGCAGACACCGACTCCAAAAATAACAATAATTGTGCTTGAAGTATAATTATACTTATTATCCTAATATTTTGGTTATTTGATAAGCAGTACATTTAAAATTATTTAATACTTTTCAGTGAATCGGATTTTTGAAGGCGGTTCTCTTTTTTTTTTTCAAGTTTTTTTTTTTTTTTTTGTATTGCTGTCCTCATTATTGCAATCCCAAGCTAAGCAGAGCTTGTGTAAATATAGAATATTTTTGGGTTACAAAAATAATTCGTAATAACCATTAACTTTTTAAGGAAACCGGGAAAAATATTTCTGCCTAATGGGGGTTCATTACTACTGCTCAGAAAATAAGTTACAAAAACACCTTCTCAACAAAATTTTGTAAGACGCATACACACACGGTGTTAAGAAAACCCTGTCCGACCCAAAAGGGTCAAAAAAATTCAAATATTCTTTATTCAATATAGGCTACACAGTAGCACTTATCGAACGTCAAAATTACGAACGTTTATTAAGCCATCGTTTTATTTAAAAAACGTGTTTTAAAATAAGTCACGTTACTTAAATCTACTGTACAATGTACACGGTCCTTAAATAGGGATGATGACTCATTTTTTATTTTTATGTCCATCTTTTAGACAATAAAAAAATATCAGACACGCATTTTTTCCTTTGTCGCGTAAACAAAGAATTATGAAGATACAGCGAGTGCAATTCTTGCGTGACGTCACGTCTAAGCAATGGGTGATATAGGTTCCACATTCGCATGCCCAAATTAAATTTTAAATTTGGAATATTCATGATAGCATCATGAATATCATATCATACCTTTGAAATAACGTTTGTTGGCCGCGAAATTCCCTAAGAATTGAAAACAATAATTTCAGCACCATTTTCGTCGGTATTATTCGGCGGCCTTTTGTTTGATCATTTGGCAGCACCCATTGACGTAGTATCATTCTATAGACTGCTACTATCGCTAGTTTTCTATTGGTACAAACGAAAGCACTTCATGAGCTGTCAGTTCCCGCTCGCTTAGGGATGTTCCGTGCGACGATAGACATTCATGTGTAAATATCGATAGTTGTGAATATTAACAGAGGCATTAAATGGATTTTAGGTTTTGAGATAATATAAAAACACAAATGAACTAAAAATATAACTTTATAAATTAATGTAGCCGATACCAGCGTCAAATTAATTAATTAAAAGTTACCGAAAAAGTCCATACAAGCATACTTACCAATCAGAAACATAAAACTAAATAATTCCAAAAGGTCTTTGTAGAATTCTAAAAACTTTTGAACAATATTGTTTATCAATCAGATTTTGTTATTATTATTCTAATTTTATTCATATTTAAATTATCCTGTTATCACATTTTTTTGTAAATGCTGATAATTCGCAACAGTGTAAGTACAAGTTTTATTATCCTATATTTACATGATGTCATGAACATACAGGAGCTGTTGGTAAACTATTTTTTAATAAATAAATAAATCAATCCAAGAAACACAAATTTAATTTTAAACAAAATGCTTGCGACAAAAAATAACTATCGAAAAATTAAACGTAAATGCCTCGCACTATCTCGTCGCATGGAATTTATGAGGGGGGGGACTGAAGCGCACACCCCCCCTCGCAAACCCCCGCACCCCCTCGTTCGCCCTACTAAATAATGATAAAAATACGTAAACATACTACTAACCGATGAAAGGAAATGTCACTGTTTTGTTTATTGTTCTTTCTTGAATCGTTTTTACAACTGAGCACCACGCAATTCACCATTTTTTATTTAAATGTTTGTCATTTGTACCGGGAGATTCAAACGCGGCGCGCTCAGTTTTGACACTAATTGGACGTGACATTGAAATTGGTGTGAGATCATACCTGTGCTCTCGGATCAAAGAACGTTAGACTTGCTCTAGTTAAATGGTTCCTCTGAGGCAGCACCTGTGACGACGCAGATTCGCTCTCTCGCATTTTGAGAAATAAGTATTTTATTAGGTTATCTTTTTTTTTCAAATTTTTTTACATACCTAAATGTTTTCATTTATCGATACCTAACAACAACTTAATGGATCGGACAGGGTTTTCTTAACATCCTGTACAGGTAAGTACCTATTCGATATATTTGTGAGATGTCTCGTAACAATTTTGATACCAAACCGTATCCGTAATGTTGTAACTATTATATTGTAACTACAAAAATATATATTGACGGGCCTGTTGGTCTAGTGGTTAGTGACCCTGACTGCTATACCGGAGGTCGTGGGTTCGATTCCCACCCAGGACAAATGTTTGTGTGATGAGCACGATCATTTGTTCTGGTTGTCTGGGTGTAATTTATCTATAATATGTATGTATTTAGAAATATATAAGTATGTTTATCAGTTGTCTGGTTACCATAACACAAGCTCTGCTTAGCTTGGGATCAGATAACCGTGTGTGAGTTGTCCCGAAATATTATTATTATTATTATTATTATTATTATTATTATATAAAATTATATATTTTAATAATATAAAATTCAAATCAAGTATCTATATTAGTACCTGTATTTAGTTAAGAGTCTTTTCTGTTTTTCTTATTTTTTTATAAGCGATATTCTGAAAATTGTCGTGGGTTTGTTGAATTTATTATTTAAAGTCACCGCACATTAGTAATTTTGTAAAAATAATCATTTCTACAACATTGGCGAATGTTTACATGTATTTTCGATAGATGGCGTTGTTTCGGCTTTTCTGAATCGCGCTATGGTTTCGTTACATCCGCTTGTATAAGGTGCGGGGACCGGAAAACATGTGAATAAATTAGCATTGAAGTTTTGAATATAAACCTTAATGCCAATTTATTTTAAAAAAATTATGTATATTTAGATAGTGGTGACCCGTGTATGTCTGTGTTGTGAGATGTCTCGTAACAATTTTGATACTAAACTGGGCCTTATTAAGAACACCAATATAAGTTAATAAGTGATATGTTTTATAAACCTTTTAAACACCCACAAACAGCATTAAGTAGTATTCAAGTAGCCGTAATGTTGTTTTATATTGTATTATTGTAACTAAAAAAATATATAAATAAAATTCTAATCAAGTATCTATATTAGCTGTTATCTTATCTATAGATATTACCTGTATTTCGTTTTTATTTGGTTAATAGTCTTTTCTGTTTTTCATATAAAGTAGACATTTATAGTTAAGTTTTTACATTATTATAATATTTCAAGGTAAATAAATTTCTATACCTATTCAAAATTATATAATAATAATATAATATCCTGGGACAACTCACACACGGTTATCTGATCCCAAGCTAAGCAGAGCTTGTGTTATGGTAACCAGACAACTGGTAAACTTGTAGTGAATTTGTAGTGTGCACATAGTGTTATGTTACAATCTAGGTCAAAATGTTTTATTTCAATGTGATTATACTTTGATTGTAATGTGTTTTGTGCATCAAATAAATAAATAAATAAAAAATAAATAAATAAACTTACTTATATATTTCTAAATACATACATATTATAGATAAACTAGCTGTTGCCCGCGACTTCGTCCGCCTTAATTTCTGTTATTATGATCGCGATGATGAAGTCTAAAAACAAAAAAAAAGTATTTCTGCGTAGATTATAATTTTAGTTTATATTATTTTATTGGTAATCATACATTAATTTCGAAAAAAAATGATTACCTTAAAAAAGTTTATAGTGAGTCAATCTTAAAAGATAGACATATACCGTCGCGGACATTTTTTAGATCATTTAAAGAGGAACAATTCATTCTTACGCACGCATCGGAAGCCTTCAAAAATGAATCGTTTTCCCAGTTTTTGCAACATTTTTCACTGCTGCTTCGCTCCTATTAGTTGTAGCGTGATGTTATATACCCTAAAGCCTTCCTCGATAAATGGACTATCCAACACAAAAAGATTTTTTCAAATCGAACCAGTAGTTCCTGAGATTAGCGCGTTCAACCAAACAAACAAACAAACAAACAAACTCTTCAGCTTTATAATATTAGTATAGATTACACCCAGACACCAGAACAAATGATCATGCTCATCACACAACATTTGTCGTGGGCGGGAATCGAACCCACAACCTCTGGTATAGCAGTCAGGGTCACTAACCACTAGACCAACAGGCCCGTCGTAATTATAGAACTATAAGAGTAACTATTTAGTAATCTGTGCTATAAGGCCGCCAAGGACATTTTCTTACAACTTTAAATAAAGAATAAGAGAGACCCTTAGTTACACAATCATTTGAAATAATTTGAATCATTCCCCTCCACGCTGCGGGGGCTAAGATACGAAGAGGGTGCGCGCGCAATCTCACGGTGTTGCTATTATTATTACTAAAATACTACTATTTTCTACCACGCGCCGCTCGCACCTGCTATTAACTGTAGTTGGCGTACGTTTTTTGTTTGGTATTCAGATCTGAAGATAGCAGGGTTTCTCTTTCATTCATTGTTATTGTTAGGAATTGTAATTTATGATTGTGAGTTATGAAATAAAAAAGTCGCCCGCTATTTTTTGTTTCAAATTACTTTTAAAGTTTAATATTATACTCGTAAGCCATTTATAAAATATTACATATTGAAACAAAACAATGACGCCAATATTATTTATCTTATATATAAAATTCTCGTGTCACAATGTTAGTTAGCATACTCCTCCGAAACGGCTTGACCGATTTTTATGAAATTTTATATGCATATTTAGTAGGTCTGAGAATCGGCTACTATCTATTTTTCATACCCCTAAGTGGTAGTAGGTAGGTAGTAGGTAGGTAGTAGGCAGGTGCCAGGTAGAAAAAATTGCATTGCAACGCATGCCGGGTACAGCTAGTTTTCATATAAGTTTTTATTTTTTATTATAGGCACATACTTACCGTGGTGGTTTTTTAAAGGCTGATCAATGTTATTTGTTGTCAGACCACGATTGTAAGTGATTAGTTGACAAAAATGTGAAAAACCGATCACAGAGATGGGAATGATTTGACAGGATTTACCAAATTTTTGTGTTGCTCTGCTTTTCACATACCAAGTAGACTCACAAATTTAAAGAAATCACAGTATTATATATCAGCCACTTTAAAGAAATAATGACCGTGCTTTGGGATTATGAACCTTAATTCAATGACTAACAGTTCAGTTTCCATCACATTCAAATTACTTTTAGGCCCTTTTCGGTAATATTTGTCATTCTAAAATGAACTTAAACACATGTTGTCAAAGTTGATAATTGCGTAATTAGTAATAACGTTTAATTCTCTTTCCAGATTGGCTTCTAGTAGAGTATAGTTGTTCTTCAAGTCGTTAAAGCTACAGAGCGTGCCAAAGAAATACAATTACAGATTAGGATTACTGTTATAATAATTGCTTGATTGTTAACTAACTTAAAAAATCAAGATTCTCAAATTTGCGGAATCGTTGTTTTTTCTCAGGCGGTCTTTGGTCAGGACCTGGTGAAGAGATCCCAGGTGAAATCGACGACAACGCTCATCTATACTTATAATAAATCTGTAAAAGTGAAAATTCTGTACATTGAAAATATCAAAAAAAATAATGGCGGGGGGTGTTACTAGACCGACACCGAACACAAAAGAGTGAAGAAAAGAATTTTGTCTGTCTGTTTGTTCAGGTATCACGCAAAAACTACCCGTTCGATTACGATGAAACTTGGTATAATTATTCTTTATAATCCTGGGCACCACACTGGGTAGTTTTTATCCCGGAAAAGTATAAACAATAAAAAACAAACTTAATTTTGCGGTTGATAAGTTTCGTCATCCACGCGAACGAAGTCGCAGGCACAGCTAGTCTTTCATAAGTAGGTATTTCGATACTTTAAAGTTTTTGGAAGAGGTGAATTGTTGTTGCCCAAAAATGGAAATATTAACTTTTTAATGAGAGACTTTATCATTTACTTTAAAGTCCTTATTTTTATATATCACATACATTTATGTGTTATTAATTATAATTATACAAAGGTACTTAACGTATATTAGTGGTTTACTAACCCAATTTTGTAAAAATAAGTAATCATTTTTACAACATTCTTCGACTTCCGTGGTCGAGCGGCGTACACACCGGTTTCAAGGTGTCGCTAGCTCTGAGGTCCCGGGTTCGATCCCCGGACGGGTCAATGTAGAAACCAACTTTTCTACATTGTCCCGGGTCTGGGTGTTTGTGGTACCTTCGTTGTTTCTGAATTCCATAACACAAGTGCTTTAGCTACTTACTTTGGGTTCAGAGCAATGTATGTGATGTTGTCCGCATTTATTATTTATTATTTTCGATAGATGGCGTTGTTTCGGTTATCCTGAATCGCGCTATGGTTTCGTTACATCCGCTTGTATAAGGTGCGGGGACCGGGAATAATTAGTTCACAAAATAGTTCTAAGTTTACGACTTATGCCTGTTAAACTTAGAGCCAATTTGTTCGAAAAAAATTAATGTATATTTAGATAGTGGTGCCCCGCCGCGTATGTACTATGTACTTTGTCCAGGTTTTTTAACACGCTTTTATTAGCTTCACTTGTATGTATGTATGTATGTATGTATGTATGTATGTATGTATGTATGTAACCGACTCCTTTGGACTCGATTTTGACCCACTTTAAACGGACAGATTTAATTCAAACTTTGTACACTTATCAAGAATCAGCGACAATATAATAATTTCATAGGTTTATCTCATTATCCTGATTAGGATCACCAGGATTAAATAAATAAAAAAAAAACAATAAAAAAAATTAAGTCCACAAAGCAATACGTTTGAATTCAGACAACACGTATTGCTGCTAGGACTAAAAAGTGAAAAATAAATATAGTTTAAAAAAAATAAAAAACTCGCTTTTAAAGTACTTCTAACTAAAAAAGTGAAAATAATTCCTAATGTAAGCTGAAATTGGTAATGAACAAAAAACACTAGTAGGTATTATTGTGAAAAAGCGTGGGGCGCTCTGTGCCATATTTTTCGTCTATCGAGCAACCCACGCTTTTTCACAATAATTAAATTTAAAAGCGTGTTTTTTAGTTTTTTTAAACTATATTTTTTTTTTACTGCTTTACCGGACTAAGTTGGCGAGACATTACTAAAACGCCTCCAGCCAGATAGTCCACGTTATGTCTGTTTATGCTTTTATAGTTATTCTGCTATTCGGGGTGGTGGTAATTCCAATACATCAAAGAAACTATATACAAAAACCTTTCTCCTGAATCTCTCCATCTATTGGTGCCCATATCATCATCATCATCATCATTTTTTCAAAATCAATTTTTTCATCACCTGTTTTTAATTTTATCGTGGTCAGTGCCTCAATTCAGCTATTTAAGAGTTGCTTGAATTGACCGAATGACTTGCTTCATTTGGCTATTTTTACGATAATAGGCATTCTGCTGACTGTCATTACGATCATTAATTTATTGGTCATTACGATCATTCTCTTCGAGAGTTCAATGAGATTTTATTGTAGGCTTATCTGAATACGAAAATTAGGCACACTGACAAGTACACTGACCGACCACTGACATGCATTTAAAATAGCTGAATCGAGGCCCAGACAGATAGAAACACATTACACATGATGACTCTTTTTAACCGACGAAAACGGAGGAGGTTCTCAATTCGACGCGTATATATATTTTTTTTTATAATAATAATACCTATGTATTTTTATGAATATTTTTTAACGTAAGTCTTGCTTACAGTTTATTTAGCTTACCGATTTTACGTTATACTAACTTTGCTATCTTTAGGGGTGCTATATGTATGACGTGTCTGTCTGTCTGTGCCATTATAGATTCCAAACGAATACACAACCTACAAACAAAAAGTAATACTTATACGTAAAAAATTATCTCGTCTTTTCTTTAATTTACTTAACCTTTTGAACGCCACGGTCGTGTATAGACGACAAACGAAAACTTGCCCAAAACACGCCACGGTCGGGTATAGACGACAAGAAAACGATTTTTTTAAGTACAAAATCTATACTTATAATAAATCTGTAGAAGTGAAAATTCTGTACATTGAAAATATCAAAAAAATAAATGGCGGGGGGTGTTACTAGACCGACGAACCCAAAAGTGTGAAAAAAAAAATTTATGGCTGTCTGTCTGTCTGTTTGTTCAGGTATCACGCAAAAACTACCGGTTCGATTACGATGAAACTTGGTATAATTATTCTTTATTATCCTGGGCACCACACTGGGTAGTTTTTATCCCGAAAAAATATAAACATTAAAAAATAAACTTAATTTTTCGGTTAAAAACTCATTGATAAGTTTCGTCATCCACGCGAACGTAGTCGCAGGCACAGCTAGTAAATAATATACCTACTTGTATATTTATTTTGTACTTAAAAAAGTTGCGTTCAAAAGGTTAAAAGAACTTACAAACATGTTTAGACTGAGGGCCGCCGTGTGTATTTGAAAGTCTAGGGACAAGTTTTTGTTCTTTACTGTTATTGTCTTTTTTATTTCTCAAAACATAATTAGAAATGCTCATTTACAATGTGAATCCCATTCCGCCTACACAGTACGTTTATAAACACTGCTCCATTTAATTGTTTTACCATCCACATTTGTACTCAGGGTTCTCATTATTACATCGACAATCATTGCTTAATTTAATTAATCGGTCCGTAAGATGTCACGAGTGATCCTATAAGGGTTCCATTTTTTTATTCGGACGTACGGAACCCTAAAAAGAACATATGAGTAACTATTCATATTTATAAATTGAAGTCCGCTTAGTGAGACCGTTTATGACTCAAGAACGAGTGGAAACTCTCACAATGTTTTTATTTATTGGACTTGTCTCCATCCCGAATAGCAAAATAACTATAAAATCATCGGTAAAGGGCTGTTTTTTTCAAAGCCAGATTAATTTTATGCGTGGCATAAAATTCATGTCTGACATATTTTGTACTGAAGAACTGTCAAAAAAATCAAAATTATTCCTCTGACAAAATTCACTGGCTTTGGAAAAAATCAGCTCTAAATTGAGTTTCAATATTTAGGGCTTTATATAATCGGCATTACCTTAAATGACTTATCCTGCGTCCTAAATTGAGTTAAAGTTTTATCTCGACAACCCTGGTCCCCTCGTAGTTTTGCTTTTATTATTGCGTCTGCATCGAATCTAAACATAAACTTCGAATGCCAGTCCGTCTGCCGGGACTACGGTGATGTTACTATAAGTATTAATATCTCACTACTATATTATCTTACGGGGATAAGAATAGGCTATTTTAAAACACAACTAAGCAATTAAATTAAAAGAACTTGTTGTTATAAAACTTTGAATTAGTAATATCCACATCATAATCGGTATATTCATTTAGGATCTACGATGCCACATACTGCATACATCACAGAGAGACACAAGCAAAAACTCAGTACGTATATCTTTTACCTATTTAAATCAAACCCACCAAAAAAAGGAATAAGTTTAATACAAAAAATTGTATAAAAGTGCATTTACGATGTTTACCGAAGATGCAGCTTGTCGATCTTGGCTCGTGCCGAAAATGGCAGGTGGTGTTGTCATAACAAAAATGGATACTGTCGCTATATTAATGTGGGAATTTGACATAATTTGAGCTCGATGTAGGCCAACAATTGTTTCAGAGACAAAGCATTGATAGATGTTCGATACCGGATTAATTTTCCGAAGATTAAGGTTTACTTAATTTGGTTCCGCAAAACTAACTATCTCTGGTAAAGATAATTTTTAACTTTGATTTTATGGTTTTACTATACTTTAGTTCTTCTGCAGTAAGATTGTTTTCAGATTACCGGATGCGACATCGGTAACGGACTCCGACACAATATCGGGGGCAAGTAAACGTATGAAATATGTGTCTGTCTGTCACAATTTTCGGTCCGGTTTTTTTCCTACATTTTCCTTCCCCCGATATCGTGTCGGATAATGTGAAAACAGTCTCAGTGCCACTACAATTAATGAAGGTCAGCTTCCAGCTGGGATCTATCTTTATCTCTTTTAGTTCAGATACCCTCATGATCACAGCCTTCTCCTGGATGTGGCGAGTAACGCGTCTCCTTTCCGCAACCTCGCACATAATAATTACTATACTAAGTTAGCTTAAATTATCAAATCTGCTCAAAATTAAGTTTAATATCAGCTGTGTTGCTAACTGTTTAACCATGGATCGCATTATTTTTGGGATAATGATGTACCCTTCAAACATACATAACATACCATCACGCCTGTATCCCCGAAGGGTTAGTCAGAGGTGTACCAATGTACACCCACAGTTCGCCGGTATGTTTAGGTCCCATGTAATAGGGGGCGAGCCTGTTGCCACTAACCGGACCAAATCCAAACTCCGACCTGCTACAGAGAATATTTCACAGAAAAACCCAATAACACCTTGGTCGACTTGGGAATCGAACCCAAGACCTCTAGCGTAGCAGTCGCGCTTAGCACCACTAGGCCAACGAGGCAGTTATGTACCCTTGAACTTATAACACTTCATGCAACACGACTTCTGTTATAAATGTATAGGATTTGAAAAGTAATGAAAACATTCGTTATACGTATGTAAAACTTCGACTTTGAGAGACGTTTATATCATTGCTGTAAGATACATTTTCGCTACTCCTTGTTACCACTGACCGTACTTAACTGTATCCATCGAGTGAGGGTGTGATCAGTGAACTGAGTTTATCAAAAGAGTTTCAGTAAGCTTATCAGTGAGCTGTATCATCATTCAGGTGGCAGGGGATACAAAGGATAGGTAGGTACAATAATCTAGACACGCGGCCGCGTGTCAAGCCAAGTTCAAGCAAACTGGCTAGACAGCGGCAAGTGTATCATTACACGAACCACTTGGTGCCACTTTTGACCCTTCCATAACTCAAAACCTCTTTAACGTAAACACATAAAACAACGTGTGTTTTATTATATCCATAAGGACATCTAGAAGCCCAAATTTCATGAAGCTAGCTCAAACGGTTATAAAGATATGAAGGTCTAAAAGTCTTAAATTTTAATATTGACTGACTGACATATAGTACCTAAACCTAACCTACTTCCAGATGACCTAGAAAGATGATAGTTGGAATCCAGCTCGGTAATTGTGTGTAAGCGAAGGAAAAAGTCTAAAAATAAAAAAAGTAAAAAAATAGGGGGGGTCCCCATACAAAATTTTGTTTTTTTTTTTAAATTGTAGCCTTGGAACCGTTACAAGCTGCTATTTGAAACTATCCCAATATATGTATTAATATATCTTCTATATAACAGAAATATAAAAATAAATTTAAGTCAAAAAATAAGTGATATCCCTATACAAAAAACTTGTAATACGCGTTAAACAACCGGCCAACGGTGTGTTTTTGGCGGCGCGCGGCACCATGCAGCGGAAAAAATCAATAAATCTCAATACCTACCTAGTTTTCTTTACAAAGAGTAATGATATCCCACCAAAAACATAAATATAAAAAAGGAAAGCCAAGTTCAATACACAAAAAGAATGGAGATCTAAATAAGTGCCAAGTTCTATGCAAAATCCAAATATGTATTTATAGGAAGAAAGTAACATTATGAACAAGTATTAAACTCTATTTCTTTGCTTTATTGGATACCTATAACAATTGCTGTCATTTAAAAATGTAAGATCTTAAAGTAGGTTAGATTTGACTTGGCCAGTTTTTATCAGAATTAAAATACATATACATATATATGTATATATATGTATTTTAATTATAATATACATATATACATATGTATATATGTATATTATATGTGAGATGATATGAATAACTTTATAAAATGACTGATGTAATGAAAATTGGCCAAGTCAAATCTAACCTACTTTAGGATCTCACATTTTTAAATGACAGCAGTTGTTATAGGTATCCAATAAAGCAAAGAAATAGAGTTTAATACTTGTTCATAATGTTACTTTGTTCCTATAAATACATATTTGGATTTTGCATAGAACTTGGCACTCATTTAGATCTCCATTCTTTTTATGTATTGAATTTGGCTTTCCTTTTTTACATTTATGTTTTTGGTGGGATAAGAATAATAATTAATAAATTACCAGTCATCAAGCAGTTACTGCGTCTTAAAGTAATCACAAATTTTCATTTGTTTTTTTTTATATGTGAAATATAGCTTCCCAACTCCTTGAATGATTTATTGTGTTTATTAGAGAAAATGCGTGCTTCGGACAGCACGTTAAGCCGTTGGTCCCGACCTCCGACTGTCATACGTTGATCTTTGGCAGTCGTTAAGTCAATTCTGACAACCAGTCTTGGGATACTGTATTTCCCAGTAAAATGGGTTGTGGAGGTCAGATAGGCAGTAGCTCCATGTAAAATACGGTATTCAGCTGAATCTGGTAACACTGGTAGCCGACTCCAACATAGTTGGGAAAAAGGCTCGGAGATGATGATGATTAGAGAAAATGCTAACACAAAAAACCGACTTCAAAATAAATCTTATATTTATTTCTTATGGATCCTACTGTCAAAACTGGACCAAAATAAAATGGGGAAGCACAAGCTTTCAAATAAAAAAAGAATCATCAAAATCGGTTCACCCAGTCAAGAGTTCTGTGGTAGCAAACAAAAATACAGTCGAATTGTACACCGCCTTCTTTTTTGAAGTCGGTTGAAAACGCTTTTCATTTGTCTGAAAGGTTTCATTTTAGAGACTTTTTGAAAAGGTCTTGTTTGGTTCATTTTTCCTCTCAATTTTGTAGATAGCATGCGTCGCTTTCATACGTAGAAGAGATTGTGTTTAGTTTTCCGTAGAGTAATTATTTAATAGGAAACCTAAGTACATTAGTAACTAGTAATAAAATTATAAATTTTAGCATACCATGTATTAACATAAACACACAAATGTATACTCCAGAATGTGTTGCTCTTTTGACGTAATTTAATAATATTATGTACTTGGAAAAATAAATCGTGTATTCAATGTACAAATAAAACAATAATTATTATCCTAATATTTTCCTGCGCGATTGTTTTCAAGCGCAAACAAAACCCATTTTTTTTCTTTACGTGTCGCGACCTGAACTTATTAAACTACTTTACTAACATGTAGTGTTTAAACACACTATGCCGAAGTTACGCGCCCGAAGTTCGGCGGCTGCTTTTACGTTTCGACGTATTCGGCTGATATGACACACCATTAGTGCCGAACTTACACAGCAGAAATTAGGTTCTACCGAAGTGCAATATCCCCCGATCTTCGTCGGCAATTTATTTATTTATTGAAAAAGGTTCACCAACAGCTTCTGTGTACATGAGATCAAAAATAATAGAATAACAAGACTTGGACTTACACAGTTAACAATAACAGGTTAACCAGCATTTACATTAGAAAAGTGATAACAATGGATATTAAAATAAAAGTAAAATTAGAATACTAAGAAAACAAAGACTTAAATTTAGGGCTACACACAATCTTAGGCAAAGGAAAACAAAGAACAATAAAAATATATATGTGATATAACTAAAAAACAGGTAACCAGTAGCTTACTTTAACTTAAAAAACTTTAAAAACATTGTGCTGTAATGTTCGAGACTCCAGTAATTGGGCTTTAAAGACATTGAAGGAGACTTGGTAGACATCCACATCAGGTGAGGATTTTATGTAAAGATTCATCTCTCTACTTAGTCTGAGAAGTGGCGAGTTTACGCCAATATTTGTGTTTGATGTTTTGATATTATATAAATTAGTAATGGGGTATCTAGGTATATTGTAGGGTACTTTCAGCTCAACACGCTCCACCAGCTTAATACAGTCCAATTTGTTATTTACCAACTTGTAAAAGAACATGAGATCATGCATCAGTCGACGGTCGCGTAGAGTATTCATCTCGTAGCATTGGATACGTTGGTCATATGGACATCGAGGGGATATTTTACCACAGGCATAAGCTAGGTGCTTTGTGAATGCTCTCTGAACGTTTTCGACTCTCTGTGAGTGTACCGCATAGTGCGGGTTCCACACTACGCTTGCAAATTCTAGATGGCTACGAACCAAGGCGTTGTAAAGTACGATTTTCGTTCTTATAAGTTTAAATCCCCTAGTGCTCCTCTTGAGGAAACCCAGAAGTCGTGCCGACTTCATGACGATGCTATTAATATGACTTATAAAATTAACTTTCCTATCCATAATGACGCCAAGATCACGAACCTCATCAACGTTGTTTAAAAATGATCCTTTTATATTATATGAGACAATATCAGATTTTTTCTTTCTGGTAAAGCGAATGTGGCTACACTTTTGGACATTAAGCTGCATATGGTTCATCCTGCACCAATCCTCGATTCTATTTAAATCCTCCTGTATCAAGATAGTGTCTTCATATGAAGTGATAGTTTTATATATTTTGAGATCGTCGGCAAACATCAGTAGTGCTATTCTGTTAATAATTTCGGTGACAGGTGAAAGTGAAGTGACAGTGAAGTGACAATAAAGCTCACTTCAAAAGTGAACCCAATTGGCCTTGATTTAGAATTCAAATTCGAGATTACGTATTTGACATCTCACCGCGGATACCGCTGTCGAGACATGAAAATAATGTTACAGAATAGCACGGCAGGTATTTACAGTGATGGATTTGATCTGTAATGTCGTTAATAAAAAGAGAAAATAAAACTGGAGCAAGATGAGAACCCTGAGGAACTCCCGAGTCAGCATAGTACGGGTAAGATTCATAGCCATTTATGACGAGAATTTGTGATCTACGAGATAGATAGGATGAAAACCAGTTCAACAGTGAGCCATGGATACCATTGTACTCTAACTTCGACAGTAACAGCAAATGGTCAACTTTATCAAAAGCACTGCTGAAGTCCGTGTATATGGCATCAACCTCTAATCTTCTGTCAAGAGCCAAGGTAACATCTGATATAAATTCAACGAGATTGGTTTCAACGCTACGACCTGCTTTAAAGCCATGTTGACTCGGTGAAATAATTTTATCAATGTGGCGAGTAATGATAGGACAGACAAGAGACTCAAATATCTTTGGGAAACAGGATAAAATTGAAATGGGACGATAATTTTTAACGTTGGCAGGATCACCTTTTTTAAAAACTGGGACAATTTTTGCACTTTTCCATAATCGAACCGAACTTCGGTCGCTTATAATGTGTGCTCACAGAATAAGTTGCCGCTGAACTTACGCCCGACCGAAATTACGCTTTACTCTATGACTCAAAGTAATTTCGGCATAGTGTGTCGTCAGTAATTTAAATAGCATTGCAGGCGTAATTGGGCCGAACATCGGTCGTGTAACTTCGGCATAGTGTGTTTAGACACATAATCATGAACACTGCACCACGATGCCCAAATAGGATGCTAGTTCGTAATCTCCCTAAAGACTAGTTTAAGAGTATTCTTAGGCTTCCACCACCATTACAGTGTGGCTGCCTGTTCAAAAATTGGTGCAATTAAATGCAAATGTATGTTGCTGTGACCGAGTGAATTAGAAAATGTCTGAGCGAGAGTGAGGAAAGCTGGCGCGCTCGGGTACTTATACAAATCCGTGTAACGAAACCATTGCGACTTCTAATTCGACGTCACCGCCATCTAGTAAGGCAATAAGAAAACGTTTTACAAAAACGAACGACAGATTTTTGTTTTATTTACGTTAATATAAATTGTTAAACTTAAATTGAGACTGTTGGGAGGGTAAATGTAATTTTTTCTTATCGTTATTTTTTGTATTAGAGTCGTCCATTTTCTTAAATGTGTAAGCAGCGCCTCTAGCGGGAAATTGTGAGCTCTGAAGCTTTCCACACATTTTCCAAACGATACAGCGTTAAAGGTCCGCTTTTGACTTTTTGAGACTTTTTGAGATTTGACTTCTTTTTGAAATCTAACCTACTTTAAGATCTTACATTTTTAAATGACAGCAGTTGTTATAGGTATCCAATAAAGCAAAGAAATAGAGTTTAATACTTGTTCATAATGTTACTTTGTTCCTATAAATACATATTTGGATTTTGCATAGAACTTGGCACTCATTTAGATCTCCATTCTTTTTGTGTATTGAACTTGGCTTTCCTTTTTTACATTTATGTTTTTGGTGGGATAATAATAATAATATAATATTCCGGGACAACTCACACACGGTTATCTGATCCCAAGCTAGCAGAGCTTGTGTTATGGTAACCAGGCAACTGATAAACATACTTATATATTTCTAAATACGTACATATTATAGAAAAATTACACCCAGACAACCAGAACAAATGATCGTGCTCATCCCACAAACATTTGTCCTGGGTGGGAATCGAATCCACGACCTCCAGTATAGCAGTCAGGGTCACTAACCACTAGACCAACAGGCCCGTCAATACCACAAACAATAGCGTGTCTATTGTTTGTGGTACGCAAGCTCATATCTGGTTAGAAATAAATACCTGAAGTACAAAGTTAGTCAGAAGAAATATCTTGTAAGAATCTTAAAGAGAAGTAAAGCAGAATGTTTAAAACATAACACTCCTTTTTGGGCAGTCGTGTAATAAATGACCTTCCTATGAAAATAATTCTAGTTCTTATGGGAGTGAAATGGAATTCATTTATGTTCTTGATTATTTTGGAACGACTATGGAATCGTTGATTTTAGCATCTTGTGCAATTATTATAATGCTGGATGAATTAAAGAAATTATACAAATAGCATTACATCTAGCGTACATAAACACGTTAATAACGCCATCTAGTTTGTGTTAAAGTTCACTTTGCTTTTGGATTTTCACTTTTTGAACTAGCAAGAATATTGCATATTATGGCAGCTAAAGACAGGAAATCGTACCCAAATTTAACTTAAATTTCAAACACGTTATAATAAGAGTAGGTAGCATGACTCTTTCTAAAATACTTGGCTATCTGTGCCGATGAGTCTTATATGTAATAAACTTAAGGCATATTGCTTTTATTAGGTATATGAATTAAATATTTTTAAACGTGTATGTTTACGAAAGAAGACTTCTTATCACATTATAAATAAATATCTTAAATAATAAAAAAAAAAAAATCCAAATAAACGATTTTTTTTTTATTATTATTTATTACATTGATATTAAAATGAAAACGGTCTTACGTCAGCGCCATCTATTGGAGCCAACTGAACCTAAGAGTAACTTAAATACAATGAAACACAATTAACACAAGTAAAATAGTAATATCCCTTTAATAGTTGAATGCAAGTTACTATGATAAAAATGTTGATCAATAAAGACTTTATTAATTTATTTATCTAGCAACTTAAATATCTACCACGAGATCCGAGGTCGGTGTTGCAAAGTCAACTTAGCTGTCTGTTGCCAAAAAAAACCAGGGAAGGTAAAAAATACAGAGTTCTTGATTACGTTTATAATTACATAGTGTAACTTTACAATAAATAATAAAAGTAACAAAATCTGTTACTTTATTTTATGCAAAATTTCTTGAGATTGGTAGAAATATATAAAAAATACTAAAGTAGCAACAATTATAATATAGGGGTGGCAATATTATTGGAAACGTCAAGTGCTGTCAAGTTACGTCAAATTCGCCAATCGCCACTACGCTCAGATAGTTAAAAGATGGTTGCTTGAGCTCACTTGTACGTCTTTAGTTCTCTGTATTGATTCGTCGTACGCAGTCAAAGTTCTGAGTGAAATAAATTCAAATAATTACCCAATATTCCTTAAATATCAAGCTACCTTTAACATGTCTGCTAAAGTGTTTGAAGCGCGGGAACACTGCAAAGCGGCGGAGAAATTGTAAGTCAACTCAAATTAGTTTACATTATTTAATTAATATTTTGTGGCTGTTCTCTGCTATATAACCTCTGGAGAGCAGGCCAAGTATTATAAGTTATTTATCATAACTCCATACACATAATACTACCGTTTTTAAATTATTTAAATAAGTTTAAAGGTCAATAAATATTTATTCTTATTTCAAATAATCAAAACTTTCTATCCGAAGTTTTTTGGAATATGGAGGGAAATCGTTAACTTTTCTTCCCGTCTCCCACTGGTCGAAAATTACAAGAAAAATATTACGTAAATAGTTATGGGAGGAAAGCTTCGTTTTATGTTGTTTTCCTTCTAAATAAGTTAACTACACGAATTTACTTGATTCTTTTAAAAGTTTCTTAAATAATATTGGTTAAATTACATTTTTTTCTTAAAATAATCTAGTGAATAAGTCATTATGTATTCAATACATTGCTTGTGAACTCTTTTGACATGATGCAGTGTTAAAAATGCTTAAGAGCTATCCATGTCAAGGTCTTTGCCAACCCTTTCGTGAGTTTAAAAAAATTGTGAAAAGAACCTCTTTTGTCTGAATATTTTACAAAGTGATGTCATTGATGCCTCATATAGTTGCTAGACTCATTTACTAATCAAATGCCTAATTAAATTATCAAACTTTAAGCTTGTCAAAAGTTAGGAAAAAAAAGATCTAGGTACATTAAAATGATATAATTTAACAAGTAAATTATTGCTTAAAGATGCTTCATTTGGTATGTATATTTGATAGAACAAAATTGAGGCTTAATTTCGCTTAGTTTCAACTTGATTTAGTATTTTCGTAAAAGTAATACATGATTGACCTCTACAAGTTATAATAAATTGAATATCTATTAATAAACACTCTAAAAAGTTGATTAAGTAGGGTTAGTTGTTCTAATAATTTGAAAATTTGATTCTAAAACACTAAGGACCTGGTTTCAAATACAGTTCTGAGTCTTTGTAGTTCTTTTTGAGAATACTTTTCATAACTTTACTTTTCTGAGTATTTTTTATAAATCAGAAATTAAACATGCTAATAAAACTATATATTTCTGTAAGTAGGTTCTCACATGCACTTAAATGTAATTTCATTACACAAAATTACTAAAATCTTTGTGGGATGAATTTTGTGAGAACTTAGGCCACATTTAATCTAGTTTTATGTAGAACTAAGAGCAAACTGGGAAAGACGGCCCGTGGTAGGTGACGGTTGGACTAATCAGATACACAAAAACTTGGTATAAAAAGCAACATACCATCATCATCTCCCGAGCCTTTTCTCAACTATGTTGGGGTCGGCTACCAGTCTTACCGGATTCAGCTGAATACCGTATTTAACATGGAGCGACTGCCTATCTGACCTCCACAACCCATTTTACTGGGAAACACAGTATCCCATAGTAAGACTGGTATAAAAAGCAACATACCATATTATAATTAAAAGAAAGGCTCAGTGATGGGACAACAAAATCTAAAGAATATACATAATAAGGTCAAATATTGATTTGAACCGCCTTGTCTCGGACGGCCATTGAAATTAGTCATTCTATGACATCATTGAGTAAGGTAATGCCTGACGAATGGCAGTAGGCAATCATTCACTGATACATGAAACTGCACTAGCTTACTCATTAGGCTAACTATTTAAAAGATGGAAATGTTCATATACTTGTGAATGGCACTTGACCACACCCGTGACCAATTTTTTGAGACAAACATTATATACAATTTGGTTCAAATAACTTACTTTACTATAGTATTTGTAACTTTTGATTATTATAATAATAATATAATATTCTGGGACAATTCACACACGGTTATCTGATCCCAAGCTAAGCAGAGCTTGTGTTATGGCAACCAGATAACTGATAAACATACTTATATTGTATATTTCTAAATACATACATATTATAGATAAATTACACCCAGACACAGAACAAATGATCGTGCTCATCACACAAACATTTGTCCTGGGTGGGAATCGAACCCACGACCTCTGGTATAGCAGTCAGGGTTACTATAATAACCACTAGACCAACAGGGCTGTCGACATCATAGTAAAAACACATACAATCTAATCAGCTTATACATATACATATAATAGTAGCTAGTAGGAAAACTTATTTCCTATCATAGAGCCTAGATTGACTCAGTTTAATTAACCTTTTGAACGCCACGGTCGTGTATAGACGACAAAAGAAAACGTGCCCAAAACACGCCACGTTCGCCATAGACGACAAGAAAACGAAATTTTTTAAGTACAAAATAAATATTTGACTTGTCGTCTATGGCGATCGTGGCGTGTTTTGGGCACGTTTTCTTTTGTCGTCTATACACGACCGTGGCGTTCAAAAGGTTAAAGCGTCTAAGTTAAAAAGCTTGTATACTCTGTCCTACTAAAACAAAAATACCTTTTCGTCTCATTTGAAATTAAGTTGTATTCTTAATCATATTAGATCTCTTTGAGCATACAATTTTATATTTTACTAACTTTAGCCCGCGGCTCCGCCCATGTAGTTGTCGTTTATCGCGTCTAATAAATAGCCTATGGCCTAACTACATACAAAATTCAATCAAAATTCTTTATCAAGGTTGGCCGAGTTAATTTCGCAAATATATAATACCGACCTATAAATCTCTGGCACAGGCCTCTTCCCATATAGAGAAGGCACGAGCATCGATCACCACGCTTGCTCTCTGCGGATTGGCGATTTCAGATCCCAAATTTTGGAATCCAGGTTTCCTCATGATGTTTTCCTTCACCGTTTGCCAGAAGTGTCTTAGAATAATTAAGAAAGTACATATAACTTTGAAAAAGCCACATTGGTACTTGCCTGGGTTCGAACCTGCAACCTTGTGCATTCAATTCCGTTCATTGAACCGCTAGGCCACCACGACACCGCTGAACTGATATTGATGAACTTAATACGATGGTTAGAAAAGACATAGGCTACTCTTTGTCGCGATAACCGACAACCACACAGGGCCTAGATTTAGCTATTTAAGAGTTGCTTGAATTGACCGAATGACCTGCTTCATTTGGTCATTTTTACGATAATTGGCATTCTGCTAACTGTAATTACGATCATTAATTGGTCATTACGATCATTATCTTCGAGAGTTCAATGAGATTTAATTGTAGGCTTATCTGAGTACGAAAATTAGGCACAATGACAAGTACACTGACCGACCGCTGACATGCATTTAAAATAGCTGAATCGAGGCCCAGGTGGAACCTTAGGCAACAGTTGTTATGTTAGTGATTGTTAAGGATTTCTACAGTATTTACAGTATGACCATTTGTTTTTATGGTCTATCTAGTCATATGCTGAAGCTGGGTATCCATTACGCGCTCCTGGCGCGCGTGGCATGAACACCCGCGCCAAGAGTGCGTTCCGCGGAACGCGCTCCAAATATTTAAATGATATCTACTAAGCGCGTGATAGCAATGATCGAAATAACAAATAACAAGCAAGTTATTACTATACCTCTATATTTGTTGGATGGAATATTAGACCCGAATTTAAAATAGTTGTCTTATCGGGGAACATTTATATAGTAATAATAACACTATGTAATAATTATTAATTTATTTATGGTAAAGGTGGCACATAAAAAGCATTTTTAACCGACGAAAACGGAGGAGGTTCTCAATTCGACGCGTATAATTGATTTTGATAATTGTTATTATATTGGAAAGGGTATACTCCAAAATTGGTCCCATATAAATTTGGAAAAAGAATTACCACCCTAAGGGTAGGAAAACAGGGGTTGATTGATTGTTCACTCACTGATTGTAATGTATTACCACGCGTAACTTTTTACAGAGTAGTTCGATTTAGATAATTCTTTTTTTATTGAATAGGCTATACCTAGAAGTTGATACCATATAAATTTGGAAAAAATATTCCAATCCTAAGGGTAGAAAAACAGGGATATATTGATTGTTCACTAACTGATTGTAATATATGACCACGCGTTTACAGAGTACTTAGTCCGATTTTGATAATTCTTTTTTATTTGATAGGGTATACCTCGAAACTGGTCCCATATAATCTTACCCTAAGGGTGGGAAAATAGGGTTGATTTATTGTTCAATCACAGATTTTAATGAGCTTTAGACCTGTCAGTCTCTTGTGAGTAGACCTCTTTGTCTCTGCATTTCTGCTAAAGCTCGTTCATCGTAAAAAATAATAAAAAATTAAGCATGTAATAGCAATAAAGTAATTAGTAGATTATAGCCACAAAAAAATATAAAATAAAAACTTTTTAACAAAAAAAATTAAACCGCCGAAAAAACTGAAAAGCAAAAAATAACAAAGCTTTTTTATTTAATCTTAATAACTAATAATGTAAGTATACCTAAGTAATTTTGAGTCGGCGCCAAACTATCAACCGTCATTGCAACTGTTGCTACTGTGGCATTTTCTCTGATCAATCCTAATAATTGGTGCAAAAATGACATAGATTACATATTATTGGTAGGAGATAAATATTATAGAGACTGTATTGTACTGCCGCGCATCAAGCTTTACGTTACGTAAGTACCTATATGTAATTAATTAATTTGCCTGTTTGGCGCCGACTCAAAATGACTTAGGTATACTTACATTATTAGTTATTAAGATTAAATAAAAAAAGCTTTGTTATTTTTTCCTTTCAGTTTTTTCGGCGGTTTAATTTTTTTTGTTAAAAAGTTTTTTATAAACATAATATTTGTTTAACAATGTGAGAATTATACTTATCTTCTAGCTCAGGTTAACCACACTTATAAAAAAAATCAAGCCTCAGAGAGAGCTCCGCACTGTCCGACGTCTCAAACAAGAATGACCCCGACTAGTCGGCGCAGCGTGTTTTATAGGCGGTAACAAACAACCAAGTATGAGTCACACTTGTCTGTCACCGCTCGAACGATGACTTTCCGTTTAATTTAAAAGTGACGTTTAAACTGTTATTTACTATAATTACATATCTATAGATTAATTATTTCTTAATTTACTAAAAATAGGTAAATGTATATCCATACCTATACATAGGCATAAACTATCACGCGCATGGCGCGCGTGGCATCTGTTCCAGTGTTCGGTTGCACTAAGGTTCCTTTGATGCGCGGTAAAAAACCGACTCTAGATGGAACGTGCCGCTCCAAATTCGAGCGTTCCAACAAACACATTGGCGCGCGTTCCTAAACGGTAGCAATTTCGCGCGGCCGTAACGCGTGCCAATGTTCGTCCTCTTTGAGCGCAAAGTCGATACGCAGCTTGACCGTATTGTTAGCACGTTCCAAACCGTAACAGAGTTTTATAGTACGTCAGTTATTGCAAGTCAACTCAGACCAATTTTAATAGAAATGATAAAGAAAATTTGAACTAACAGTGGAACAACTAAGGCCTGGTGGTCTTATAATCTACACTAGCCTCGCCTCGCGATTTCACTCACGTTCTACCCGTTCCTGTCCCGGAATCATCGTTATTATTCATATTATCTCTTCAAACGTTACTTTACTCCTTATGTAGTCAGCTAAAAAATCATATTAAAATCATCCAGCAGTTTTTAAAATTAGCTAGAACGAACAGACCGACAGACGATAGACGCACAACAATAAAGTCTTAGGGTGCGTCCACATCTGACGAACGAGCATTACACGAGCAGCTCGCGAGATGCTCGCGAGCATGCCGTAAACGCACTAGTGTCAATAAGGCCGTTCGTCAAACGTGCGCGCGCCGCTCGCCCCATGCTCGCGAGCGGCTTGCGAGCAAAAATGCCCATTCGTCAGATGTGGACGCACCCTTAGGTATCCTGCAAGTAACAATATAGTTATACATAGTATAGCATTAACACACAACACTAGTTTCAAATGAAGCATCTCTAAAGCAAGCACGTGTGATATCGCGAACAATATAATTTCCAATCGAACGGCCATCGAGAATTTCTCGATTGAATTTCCTGTGTGCTTTGAGAACGATCCTTGTCCCGATGCATAGCGAACGAATCCATGCGAATTTACGATAAACTCGTGTTGCGATTTTACAAAGCTGTGAGTTCCTTTGTGGAAGAGATATGTTGCTGGCTGAATAGGTGCTGAACTTTTTAAAAGAAAAATGGGGTTTGAAATATTTAAACGTTTTATACGGCCGAGTGGACACGCACAAGTGGCCAGTTTCAATAACATATCCGTAGATAGTTTTTAGTAGGTACTCTAGATTGAATGTTGACTTAATAAAAATAATGTCAAATACAAACTTTTAATCAGGACAACGATCTCGATATGTTATTGAAATTGGCGGTATGGCAAAAACCACCGTGGTTGATTAGTGCGGACACTGGTTTTCATTGTCATGCTCTGAGTTCCCAGGTTCGATCCCCGGTCTCTGGTTGGGTGTTTAGTTCGAATTTAAAAACACAAGTTCTTTGGCTAACTACTTCGAATTGTTTTCTACATTTATATTATTATTAAAAAAAGTCACGTTTAAAGGTCGTAATTGGCTAAGTCAGCTGAATGAGACCAAAATATTCAATCGTGAATAAGGTCCCTTTGATAAATCTACCTAATTGAATTATTATACCACAACTGTATTGCTTGCGCCATTATTTCGAAACCTATTTTAATCGGGTGCCAATAAAATTAAAGAGTACATAATAATATATCAATTGAGAGTAATCCAGCCTATAAACGTCCCACTGCTGGGCACAGGCCTCTTCCCGTATAGAGAAGGCACGAGCATTGATCACCACGCTTGCTCTCTGCGGATTGGCGATTTCAGATCCCAAATTTTTGGAATCCAGGTTTCCTCACGATGTTTTCCTTCACCGTTTGTCAGAAGTGTCTTAGAATAATTAAGAAAGTACATATAACTTTGAAAAAGCCACATTGGTACTTGCCTGGGTTCGAACCTGCAACCTTGTGCATACAAATCCGTTCATTGAACCGCTAGGCCACCACGACAAGTTACATAAGAGAGAGTAAATATGCGAAAATATAATTAATCTGTTGCAATACATGCAAAAGCTATGGCTGGTAAAATTAAAATACCATTCCATGAATACTTTTGCAAATGAATATCATACCTGGAATAATTTTCTGCCTACCATTGTTAATTAACAACCATACATAAATTCAACGGATAATTGAAATATTTTCAATATTTTGCATTTTAATAAAATCCTTTATGAAAAATCATTCGCATTCTCATATGGGATAATTGACTGAAAACTGTTCGTAGTGATTTTTTTCGCAAAGAAAATATGAGCCGCATTCTCTGAACTTTATTTTTTTTGTGGAAAATTCTTTACAATAAAAATCTATAATTAAAGAGAAAATCAATTAAAAGTTGCTAGGTTTATTGAATTCTCGAATATTACAGAACTGTATGACTAAAATTTATTTCACGACAACATTTTTAAACATCTAGATTGTCATTAAATTGCAAACAAATTTAGAATTTGATTAAAAAACCCGTTGAATTTGAATACGATATATATAATATTGCGTATTGTTGAGTGCTAGGTTTGTATATTATTTTGCACAAGCGAGAGTATTTGCGAGCTGGCGTATGTTTAGCATTATAATTATGTATATTACAAAGAATACGGATTTCTTTCACCTGCGTTACTAGGGCTTATTGCTGGGCGTAAACATCCCTTCAATTAGTTTTGATTTCAAAAAGCTTATTTAAAACATCAAAAAATATCACATTTTACAGTAAAGTTATTTGGTAACCACGAGGCTCTTTGAAACGAACATTAATTAATTTATTATTATTTTCAGCCCATTCTGTCCCACTGCTGGGCAAAGGCCTGTCTCCCTTCCTTCCATTCTCCTCTATTGAGGGCAAACGTGGACCAGTCCTTCATATAGGAATCTAGCTCATCTCTACATTAATTTATACTTCAAATTTATTTTAAACTACGGTTTACACATAATAATATTAAAAGATTACTTAAAAATACGACCACACTAATTTAGCGTTAAAATAGTTTGGATACGAGTTTCACTAAATTACATCTAACCCCGTGGTATCTAAACAGTCCCAATTTATTGTATCAAATCTCCGTTAAGTGCTGCGATTGGCACTTATACATCAGCCACTTTAAAGAAATAATGAACGTGCTTTGGGATTATGAACCTAAATTCAATGACTAATCGTTCAGTTCCCATCACATTCAAATTACTTTTAGGCCCTTTTCGGTAATATTTGTCATTCTAAAATGAACTTAAACACATGTTGTCAAAGTTGATAATTGCGTAATTAGTATAACGTTTAATTCTCTTTCCATATTGGCTTTAGTATAGTCTTACGATCAACCAAATCACTATAATTGTCAAAGATTTAAGAAAATATTAAATTAATAAGCCTTTCACAGCCCGACCTTTAGTTTCTGATCCCTCTTAATTTTTCCAATCTTTTCCGAGCGAACTATGACCTGAAAAAGCTTTTATTAAAATAAAAGTTCTGTAATCCGTTCTAGAAAAGATTGTATGGAAATCTTTTCTAGGTCGGATTATAGAACTTTTAATTTAATAAAAACTTTTTTAGGTCATAGTTCGCTCGATCGCACGTCGATTGCAACAATAAATTATGAAAATGAATTTCATTTTTAACACGCTTTTATTAGCTTCACTTGTATGTATGTATGTATGTATGTATGTATGTATGTATGTATGTATGTATGTATGTATGTAACCGACTCCTTTGGACTCGATTTTGACCCACTTTAAACGGACAGATTTAATTCAAACTTTGTACACTTATCAAGAATCAGCGACAATATAATAATTTCATAGGTTTATCTCATTATCCTGATTAGAATCACCAGGAAAAAATAAATAAAAAAAAAAACAATAAAAAAATTTTTTAGTCCACAAAGCAATACGTTTGAATTCAGACAACACGTATTGCTGCTAGGACTAAAAAGTGAAAATAGCTGTGACATATTTTTCGTCTATCGAGCAACCCACGCTTTTTCACAATAATACTAGTGTTTTTTGTTCATTACCAATTTCTACATTAGGAATAATTTTTAACTTTTTTAGTTAGAAGTACTTTAAAAACGTGTTTTTTAGTTTTTTTAAACTATATTTATTATGTAAGCTCTTTCAATTAGACCCGCAGTCGTCTTGCAGGATTTATTGTCAAGAACATTTTAATGTTAACTGACCTAGCCTGTTGGTCTAGTGGTTACTGACCCTGACTGCTATACCGGAGATCTTTCCGACAAATCTTTGTGTGATGAGCACGATCATTTGTTCTGTGTGTGGGTGTTACTTATCTACAACACGTATGCATATAGAAATATATTTAGTATGTTTATCAGTGGTCTGGTTATCATGGCATCTGCTTAGTTTGGGGTGACCGTGTGTGAGTTGTTCCAGGATATTATTATTCATTAACTATATTTTTCTGTGCAGCCTGAAGACTTCGCTGCTTCGTTGGAAGCCCGACTTCGACTCCGCTGCTGACGAGTACAGCCAAGCTGGTAAGTAAATCTTCAAAAAAGGTTTTAATTCACGTCCAATTTCAATAACATATCCGTAGATAACTTTTCATACTTGAGAAAAATTTTTGACTTAAGCTTCAAACATTTTTTTGTCAAATCTATTTGTGAGTTATTGGAAATGGTTGTAAATGGGTTCCATATAAACATAAGAACCAAGATTATTCCATAACATAGAATTGAGGTCTTCATTAGGATTTTTAGACAATTATACCTACTAATAATTGTCATGCGTTTGTCTTTTGCCGGTTGCTTCCATATTACTCCTCTATTTTGTTTATATTTATGTCAATATTTTTGTCACACTGGGTTAGCGCCTTCTACTAAGTCTCAACTCTAACAAAAGTATAAGAACTTTTAATTCTTGGTCACTACGTCCATATGACGGAAACACGAATAATTAAATCCTTTTTAAAAATTACAGTATTAGAATCCCTCTTTTAGTGTAGAACCTTAAAATAAATGCATAGCCTGAAGTTACTCTACATCTTAGGCTGTGAAGTTCAAAAGATTATCTCTGAACTACATCTCAGGGCTGTCCTTGACTGCAATGTAAACAGGTCGAATACGGCATCGTACGTTTTAAGTACCGTTTCAATCTTTCATAAGCGCTGAAAGGAGTTTTACATAACTCACGACCTCCTCTTGTAGAGGGCTATGTATGAGTGTGATATATTTTGTATCTTTGTCATCGCTCTTTCTCTGCGAAGCGTTTTTATACACCTGCCTCATTATTTATAAATTGAATTTAGTTTTACACAATTATCTTGATTTTGACTGCAGGGATAGCTCAGTGGTGTAAGTCGTGGCGCGGATTCGATACCCGGATGACACAAGTCTTGTAATTATTGTGATGAAAAAATGATTTCTCTAATTTGGATGTTCTTTGTGCATGTGATCCCCAAGACACAAGGTTTAAATTCGTTAGACAGTAATCGGTTATTTCAAATACTAACAAAAAAAAAACCGACTTCAAAATAAGTCTTATTTATTTCTTATGGATCCCAGTGTCAAAACTGAACCAAAATAAAAAGGGACCACACGGGAAGCACCAGCTTTCAAATAAAAAAAGATCCATCAAAATCGGTTCACCCAGTCAAAAGTTCTGTGGTTTAACATTAAAAAAAAAACAGTCGAATTGAGTACCTCCTCCTTATTAGAAGTCGGTTTAAAAGATAAATAAATATAACAAACTAGCTGACCCGACCTTAGAGAAATTACTAAAGCATAGAGGGAGCGTCAAATTTCACTATAGTTATACTCTTTTAACCTATGACACATTCATTGTGAAAAAGAAGGATAGATATATAGTTTTAAGGGTTGCTTGCAGCAATACTGTCCACTTTTTTTGCTTCGGTAGTGATGTGCCGTATTTGGTAGAGGTATCGAAATAAATTTAGTTCTTGACAGAAAATGTACTTCTATTGAATGTACGTTATTTTCATGTTACATCTTTATAAAACAACTACACTAAAATTAAATCTTATATAAATAAATAATACTAACACGCGTCAAAAAACTCATCATCATCCTTGTCAATGGCGGGAAACGTGCCTAGAAGGCTGGCAGCATTGCCACGTTGAATGGCTATGTCGATTGCCGATTCTCTGTGCAAGGAACAAACCAGCCCTCTGATCACGAGTAGAATCTACCAAAAGTTCATTAAAAATATTTCGTGCACTAGGACCCCATGACCCGAGCGTTTCAAAGTTTCAAACCCAAACGGCTCGAAAATATAATAACCTATTAGGTTATTATACTTTCGCCGCTTAAGGGTCTCCGCAGCTCCAGCAGCAACGCCAAGAGAGGCCGCCGAACTTAGAACGTGGGATAGCGCAAGGGTGTCGACGCACGTTGCGTCCCACACCAAATGCCTTTTTATAAAACATACATCACCAAGGCGTAAATTTGGGACTAAATTTATATTGATTATATAAATTTAGTCCCAAATTTACGAATTATCATTAAAATTAAATCATCGTTTAAAATTAAAACAAATACGTGATAGGTTGACTAAAAGATCTATTGCAACACAACTCCGCCAATCACAGTACTTGATATGAAATATTTGATAAATGAATGTCTAATCTTTATGTCGATCGGCCTTTAGAAACGGGAGTAAAAGTAAAAACAATATAAATTATGTAAATTTTTAATACATAAAAACAGTGAAAATACATTATTTTTTTATCTCTCTGTGCCCCGCGGTTTCACCCGCGTGAATACCTAAGTGTAATTCCTGATGTCTTTGTAGTTTTTCTGTTATTCGGGGCGGAGACGAAGTAATTTTTTCGGCTATGCTTAGTCCAACAATTTCTGGCTCTTGAAAGCACTTTACAGTTTACACCAGTTCTTCTATCATTTTTTGAGGCATACTGTAAAATAAAACGACATTTGCTACATTATAATGACATAAAGTTAATTCTCGTATCGAATAGTATCGATGAAAAATATCTACTTCACTATCATAACATAACCTCACAAATAAACAAATTACTTTTTTTAAGATTAATTCGTTTACACGATATTATTAGTAAAAAAGATAGTCTGAAGGTATCATTATCAATCTAATGTGTATGTTATAAGTGATCGCATACAAAAATTACGCATGATTTTATTAGAAAATTGCAAAAAAACACTTACCGTTGAACGCTTACTAAACATATTCATTGATATCTTTCCGTAATGAATATGATTTACACGATAAAACAAAACGAGCCATATTAAACGCTTATTTATCTGTCCTTTGCACCTTTTGTACACAATCAAGTTGCTTATATTACGCAAAAAATAATATTATTTGTAAAATAAACAATGACCAGCAACGACTGACATTCACAACGTATGATACGACTAAATCAAATGCTTTGTACAGTTTACCGTGTAGAAAAGGTTCTACTAAGCAACTATGTGCTCTTTTAATTGGTCGTGTAGTAAGAGACCAAATATGACCATTTGACAATTTCGGAGCGTCCATTTAGCTTTAAGCATATATGAGTCCATATATGTTTGTCTCTTTTATATATATAATCTGCACCATAAGAGAGAGGAGCTTGGATTCATCGTAATTTGTGTCTATTTTGTTCGCTCCCTCTATGCTTTAGTAATTTCTCTAAGGACCCGACAGACGTTGTCCTGTCTTAACTATAAATATTGAATTCTGACAATTCTAGGTATGTCAAACGTCAGGTTACATTAAAAAAGTCAAGGTTTGATTATAGAAACATAATATGTTACATAGTGGTAAAGTATTCTTAAATTTTCTAATGTTCCTCACTATTTTCCAAACTTTTCTTTCATAAGAACCTTTAACCTACTTAATTTAATAACTTAATATAACAAATAAATTAATTAATACCCATAATTTAAGAATAAAATAATAATTAGATATTAAACCCAGCAAATATCACTATGATACATACAAGACTTTAATAATAAATACTTACTTATCTGGATAGGAAACTACATAAACTTCTACTTACTAATGAATATTCTACATAATAATTATAGATAAAAATATGTATCATGTATATACAGGGTGTCCGGTAAATAGTCCGACAAACTATGGTGGCTGATACCTTAGGTCAGGTCCTATCAAATGAACACAACATATGTTCCCCGAAAAGTTACAGGTTTCGAGTTACAGTCGATTTTCGGAAATTATAGAATTTTCTACCTTGCATCAAACTTTTTTATTTTTCTTGCTGATTAATAACTTTCGTAATACTTTTTGTACATCAAATTAATCTTGAATAGTTACTCTACGCTTTAGTAAGTCTCATATTTATCTAGAAGAAGAATGTATTGACAAAAAAGCCATTCGCTTAACAATTTTCACTTTTCGTTTTTTACACTACTCAACTTTGAACTGTAGTCGTAAAAAATAAATGTATGTAGGAGTTTTGTACAACAATCTTAAAAACTTGCTTAAATATTGGTGATTTTGGGAAGGTACAATACTTGCGTATTTTTCTTACAAAATTTGACAAAACAAGCTGCTGAAGTACACATGGGCTTATTTGTTGAAATATTACTATTTGTAAATCTGAGGAAAAGTGAGACGTAACTTAACGCGGATTGTCATTATACAATGAAATTAGGTATTTTCTTCTCGCCATTAACTATCTATGCCAGATTAAAACATGTTTTAGTGTAGAGTTACCTTTTCCTTAAGTAATTTCTTACTAGGTGAATCGATTTTATAACACTTTATTTTTCATGCAACAACAATGAAATAGCTGGTTTTGGACGCCCAATCCATCTGCCCTGGTATCCCTCATTAGAGGAGGCTCTTACTTCAGGCCCATACTGCACTTAGCACCCATTTTCCTAAACCATATTGTATCGTTCAACTTGCCTAGAATGTATTTACGAAGAGTGGGTCTTATAAGAAACCGGTCAAGTTGGAGATGGACATGCAAATCAAGGGTTCCGTAACTTTGCAAAAAATTTAACAGAGCATTTTTTTTATTTCCATATTTTCTAAATTGAAATTGGCCACAATTATTTTGTGTAACTGATTAGTCGCTAGAAGAAAATACCTTATTTCACTGGACAATGACGATCTGCGTTAAGTTACGTCTCATTTTTCCTTAGATTTACATTAGTAATATTTCAACAAATAAGCCCATGTGTACTTCAGCAGCTTGTTTTGTCAAATTTTGTAAGAAAAATACGCAAGTATTGTACCTTCCCAAAATCACCAATATTTAAGCAAGTTTTTAAGATTGTTGTACAAAACTCCTACATACATTTATTTTTAACGACTACAGTTCAAAGTTGAGTAGTGTAAAAAACAAAAAGTGAAAATTGTTAAGCGAATGGCTTTTTTGTCAATACATTCTTCTTTTAGATAAATATGAGACTTACTAAAGCGTAGAGTAACTATTCAAGATTAATTTGATGTACAAAAAGTATTACGAAAGTTATTAATCTGCAAGAAAAATGAAAAAGTCTGATGCAAGGTAGAAAATTCTAAAATTTCCGAAAATCGATTGTAACTCGAAACCTGTAACTTTTCGGGGAACATATGTTGTGTTCATTTGATAGGACCTGACCTAAGGTATCAGCCACCACAGTTTGTCGGACTATTTACCGGACACCCTGTATGTATATGTACATATTATTATATAATATATTCTACCTAGATACTTTAATAATAAATAAAGATTACTTACCAAATTCAATGCTATAAGTACATACTTACCATTGTTCTTCCTCTCTCCTAAATTTTGCGTGCCCAATAGGGTCCACGATGTACTATATATTCTTTACTTACCACCTATTAATACCATTGTGGAAAGCAAATAAAAGTGTTGAGTTTTTGAGTTTTTAACTATAAACATGCAGCGCGATAGTTTAAAGTTTATATCATAAGAACCTTCTCCTGACAATAACAAACACAACAAAAAAAGAATAAGCGAAATCGGTCCAGCCGTTCACGCGTGATGCCGTGACCAAGGGAGATAGGGATTCATTTTTATATTATAGACTAGCTGTGCCCCGCAGTTTCACCCGCGTGAATACCTAGGTCCCGTTCCCGGTGCCTTTGTATTATTAGGAGCGGAGATGAATCCAACAAATCACTAGGTATCGTACGTAACAAAAGTCAGGATTACTTAATTTGGTGGTTCAGTATTCTTATTTTTTCTAATTTTCCTCGCAATTTTCTAATCTTTTTCTTTCATAAGAACCTTCCCCTGACAGTAACAAACACAACAAAAAAAGAATTGGCCAAATTGGTCCACGCGTTATTGAGTTATGCGCTTACCAACAAATTTAGCGATTCATTTTTATATATATAGATTGATGAATCGGACGAATCAAATCTATTCTCGCTAAAGGGCAAGACGGAAATATATTTTCCGAGAGCAAGATTTCATCGGGAAATATGAATATTGAAACTAGTCCATTCCCATCCCCTACTACAGAAATGCGCTATATTTATAACATCGCTTGGGACCTTAAAACGCACACAATTGTGAAGTCCAGATGTTCTTGATTTCCCACTGTTATGTCACGTCTTAGATAACTTTCTAGGCACGTAAAGAATCAGGAGTCAGAAGTTAGTGACTTGCAATGAGTAGAGCATAATATCGTAAGAAAAAGTGCACTTTCTTTCATGAATCAATGGTTAAGGTCAACTCATATCACAGTGTTAGTGACACTTCCATTAGTTGCCTTTTTAACAGCTAATGCGACCTTTTTTAATGAACTTGAGAAACTTTATCTCCCGGTTATGCGATGACGCCTCGGTGTTTCTTTTTTTAGGGTTCCGTACCCAAAGAGTAATAAAAAATAAATAAATTTAAAAAATAAAAAAACCCGACTGCATAAAAACACTTTAAATAAAAACTGAAAAGTAAAAAACAAGTTCAATAAGTCTAGAAGTGTAGATAGCAATGTTACTGTCACAGTCGGAACCCTTAATGAATGATTTTAGTCTAGCTTATTTAATGGGTCCCGACTGTTACAGTAACATTGCTATCTACACTTCTAGACTTATTGAACTTGTTTTTTACTTTTCAGTTTTTATTTAAAGTGTTTTTTATGCAGTCGGGTTTTTTTATTTTTTAAATTTATTTATTTTTTATTTAACACTTTTTAGTTAAAATCATAATAAATTCACCTAGCGTACGGCATTCGAGTATGTATTTAGTTTGATAAAGAACAATTTTTCACATAGTATTTTTTTTTATACGTTAATGATATACCATTTTGAAATCCTCGTTACAAGCCCTTTAATTTGATACCCATATTGTAGCAAAAATTTTTTTTTTTTTTTTACCTCTATCTATGGCACCTCGTGGCCGCCATGTTGGTTTTTGTTTGGCGTGACATATCTAAGAACACTTGGGTAATCGATACGAATCCAAAGATACCCTAATTATCGAAATCTATTCGGCGGTTTCGAAGATATGAGGTAATAAAGAATATTACACACATGATTACATACATACATACATACAAGATACGCGCGAAAAACATAACCCTTCTTGGCAGTCGGGTAAAAACGTGACGCTATTACTAAGACTTCGCTGTCCGTCCGTGCGTCGGACAACAGGCTGTAACTTAAGAATCGCGATAGCTAGACAGTTGAAATTTTCACAAATTAAGTATTTCTGTTGCCGCTATAACATCAAATATAGGCATTAAGATTTAAATGAAAAAAAAAAAAATAGGGGGTCTCTCATACAACGGTGATACGGAAACCTTTGTGCGCGAGTCCGACTCGCACTTAGCCTGTTTTTTTAAACGGTTTACTGCGTAGCTAGTCTCATAGTCATCAGGTCAGGGTCTGGTAATAAGCTTCCAGGGAAACGACAGCAACGTTCTATTGTTACAGGCACCGTATTACGTATGTCGAATTTTCATTGATTCTCTTCTAATTTGAAATGACTGTCCATTACTTCGAATTTGGTCGATATCCGTCTACCTGCATTAGTACGTTTAGAGAATTTGCAGCAAAACTAAGTGCATGGTCCGATAGTCCGGTTCTGGGTATTCCATTAAGTTGGCTTCATTACATCCGACGTGGATTGGATAGGCTTATCCGGTAATATCCGGCTGTCGAATGTGCGTGGATACATTGTAATGATCTCCGTGTGTATCCTATTTAGATATCTATTCCATGAACATAGGACTTGACAGGAAATTAGACGATCTTTGCGCTGCACTTAAAAATACTTTAATAAATGAACTTTTCGATCTTGTAGGGTATAAATGAACACTAACTTTAATTATATTGTTTTAGAAAAAAAGATTTTTTTTAAATTATCATTTTGAAAGACATTGAAGGTACTCAAAAGTTATCGACACAGTTCAAAAGAGGTTTACTGAGACCGGGGTTTCATAAACTTATGATTATTATGTATTATACGGTTGCCGCATATACCGCTAAAAATAATAATAGAAAAAAAAAACCATATATTTAGTAGGTACGAAAAGTTTGTTAAGATTCTTAAAACAAACACCTATTGCCAATATTTTATTCATAAACCGATCAAAAATCTTTTCGCCTTTTCTAAACCCTGTGGGTGCCTAAAAGCTTACATAACTCCAGTTTGTCATACCTTCATACAATATGAAAGCGAAAATAGACTGCACTATTGTTGCATACACTCCGTATATATCTCCATTTCTCCGATTCCTATCAAAGGCCCCAGTGTAGTGCACCCCCTTGTAACGTAATACCTATTATGTTGGAGTAAAATCTACCACTTGTAGGTATTAATGATGGGCGAAAAGCTGCTTAACTGTCTGATTGTATCTGTGTAGGTGTTATGGTACTTTTAATATAAACTAGCTGTGCCTGCGACTTAGTTCGCGTGGATGCCGAAACTTGATCAATGAGTTTTTAACCGCAAAATTAAGTTTGATCGGTCGGGATAAAAACTACCCAGTGTGGTGCCCAGGATAATAAAGAATAATTATACCAAGTTTCATCGTAATCGAACCGGCAGTTTTTGCGTGATACCTGAACAAACAGACAGACAGACAAAAATTTTTTTTCGCACTTTTGGGTTCGGTTTCGGTCTAGTAACACCCCCCGCCATTTATTTTTTCGATATTTTCAATGTACAGAATTTTCACTTCTACAGATTTATTATAATATAAGTATAAATGAGGCACTTATTCAGCTTGTTGGAAAATATTAAATGCACCGGGAATTTATTGTGAAGTAGTATTAAAATTTCAAATCCTCTGCGTTTTTCAATTCGTTCGTTGCCTGTAACAATGAAATAGAATTTTTAGTTTAAAAACATTTAAACTTTATACAGAAATTGAAACGGGTTTTTTTGTTCCTCACAAATTATTCTATACTAAAGCCAATCTGGAAAGAGAATTAAACGTTATTACTAATTACGCAATTATCAACTTTGACAACATGTGTTTAAGTTCATTTTAGAATGACAAATATTACCGAAAAGGGCCTAAAAGTAATTTGAATGTGATGGAAACTGAACTGTTAGTCATTGAATTAAGGTTCATAATCCCAAAGCACGGTCATTATTTCTTTAATTTGGCTGATGTATACTAACATTTTTTATGGTAATTAACTTTTTTAGGAAACTTTTGTTGAGTTTAGATTCTTGTGTTTTTATCGATGTATATACAATATGCATTATGCATAGCTAAGTTTATATACGTAATTATAATATATAAAGGATTAAGAAAAAAAAAATGCGCTTGTACAATTGTTCATCAGGCGTTAACCCAGTTATGATTCTCCAATCGCTTATAATTATATTAGTAGTAACAATATAATGTAATAGTTTCCTCCCGTAACTTATCTTTACCATTGTCCGGTAATATCCGGTATTTGCGGGAAACCCTTACCGCGAGCCCGTTACGTTGACTTCTCAGAACTTTGACATATACGAGAGGGTTGGTGACGATCGATCGAGAATGTTCGACGGGTTTATTTCGATTTTATGTTGAGTAAACACCTAAAGCGCCCTGTTAACGTACAAACTTGTTTGACAAATTTGTTGTTCAAACTTCACGTTTTCATCAAAAATAGCTTAAACTTTCAAACAAAATATCAAACAAATTTGTTAACTTTCTAGTAGATTCGGGTTTCTCCTTTCATGAAGTGACGTCGCCGTGCCGAGCGCTTACAATGAGTAGGTAACTGTAAAAAAAAAAAAATTAAAAAACGTGTTTGTCAAACTCCACTTTAATCCAGATTTTCATCAAACACGACAAACACGTAGATTGTTTGACAAACGCCTCAAACACAGCCGTACACTATCAATTAATTTGTCAAACACGTAAAATTTGACAAACAATTTGAGCGTTTACGGGGCGCTTTAGACCTAAGATTTGGTAGAAGTCGTACGTGAGTCGCACCGTCTTGAATTTTTGATGCACGCTTTACTTTAACTGGGTTAAAAGACATGGTAATATTTTATGACTTTTAAACCCTATGTTGACGCAAAGAAGAAAAGTAATAGGTATAACATCGCGTAGTTGATGTGTAGGTATCTTTAACTGATAATGTAAATTGACTTATTTAACTGGTAACCTACATTGAATTTAGTATACAGGGTGTTAAGAAACCCCTGTCCGATCCGTTAAGGGGTTGTTAGGTATCGATATCTGATTACATTAATGTAAAAAATAAATGGAAAAAATAAAAAAAAATTATAACCTGCAATTTTTTTTTTTCTCAAATGGCGAGTGAGATTGACGGCGTCACAGGTTCTGCCAAATGATGATACAAAAGGCCACCATTAACACCAACGAAAATGGTGGTGTAGTTTTTGATTTATCTTCAAATTTAGGGATTTTGGCGGCTATTTCAAAGTTCATTATTATTGTTATTATCATGAATATTCCAAATTTAATATTTTATTTGGGCATGTGATTGTGAACCCTATATCACCCTTTCGGGTCGGACAGGGGTTTCTTAACACCCTGTATATAGGTTTTTAAGATTAACCTGTAGGTTAATTAAATACATTTTAGAACCGTGTACCTCAAGTAATTTTGTAATTTTTCGCAATAGGAAGTGTATTTTGAAACCATGCACCAGTCATTTATATTTGTAACAAGGGCCTTTTGATCGATATAAAAAATAAAATCTTTTTAGTTTCGATTTAAATCGCCTCACTCTATTTATTTATTTAATAATTAATCTACACACAATACTTTAACAAATAATTTATTTATTTATTTATTTAAACTTTGTGGTACATAAGGCGGACTTAATGCCGCAAGGCATTATCTTCCAGTCAACCTTTGGGTCAAATGGAGAAGCAGCTAATAATATTACATATTTAAAAATGATGTACAAAGGTGCTGCTTATTACTTAAGAAAATTCTGCCAGCAGACCCGCGAATGGAGAAATCGTCAATATTGGCAGTCAAAGTGTGCGACTCAATTTATAAAAACTACAAATTATAAAACATACATATAAATACATACATATACACAAATACTACATATAACTAATATATATATATATATATTATGACTCAATTACAAGGAGAGATAATTCTTTACTCTAGGTTTAAACTCCGCCCAAACGCATTTTCAACTGAAACAAAAAGCTAACAGCACCTCTCTTTCAGCGCAATGCTTCCGCATCGCTCGCGACATGAAGAATTCGAAGGAGTGCCACCTCAAGGCTTCGGAGTACTACAATAAGAACCGCGCCTTCTTCCACGCCGCTAAAGCTTTGGAGAACGCCATCATCGTTAGTAAGGAGCTCGCTACACACGAGGAGGTAAGTTCTTAATGGCTTTTTCTCTTTTCTTTGGCATAGATATTTTGAGTAGAATTGAATTTGACAAGTCTACATCTACATTACCGCCACCATACGGAAGAAATTGCGAGTAACCATTGCAGCTAACTGTCGACGAACTTCGTGGTCGAGTGACGTACATACCAGTTTTTCAAGGTCCTGAGGGGTTCGATCCCTGGACCGTTCAATGTATAAATCTACTTTTCTACATTGTTACGGGTGTATGTTTTTGGTATCTTAGTTTCTGTTAAACCGGCTTTCTTTAGCCGATCAATTCTAGCCGTACCACATGCATACGTCTGTTGCTAGTACAAGTATTCAAACAATTTTGGACTCGAGTACCAGGTATCTGTGTACACGTGTCTATGCGCTTGCATCAGTTCTTTTAACAGGGTTGATACCACAGCACCTGTGATTTCTAAGTTAGCCGAATCCACAATTTCTGTTCTAGCCCCACAATAGATAATGTAATCAATAATAAGTCCTGTTTTCACATCGCACACAATGAAAAGTTTGATGCTTGATAGAAACATACCCTTTAAACGGCATTATACTCTCATTTAAAGGTCCTGGTGAGGTATACCTATATGAATTTCTAAGTTTGCCTAGTGTGTTTTACCACTGGCAATATGTTTTTCAAACTGTAGGTTTATTCAGTATTTGGCGACGAAAATCTCAATAAACCAAGAATAGTAGTATTTTATAGATTTATATAGTAGATTACGTGTCATAGATTTTGAAAATATAGGTGATTGTAGCAAAGGGTCCGGACCAATGCTCTTCGATTTTCAAATAATAATAATAATGTTTTTTAATAATAATAATTTATTTCTTTCAGTACAATAAGCAAATCAACACAACACAAAGATAAATATATTAATTGTACAGTGGGGTTATTAAAAATAGCACACTGTTTCCCAAACTGAGACGAGCTCGTATTTCGGGAATCGGCGGCTCTCCTCTCTAATGCTATTACAATTTCAATGTTATCAAAAGTTTTGTGCAATATTGATTACTTACTCTATCTATTTAGGTACTTATATTTCACTTTATAATTTCTATGAGTTCCTCTGTTTCATTATAATTTAAAGACTTAAGCCAATTGGTTAATTTAATCTTTAAGTTATGATTATTAAGTTGATACAGTGAGATTTTATTATTAATTTTGTTATAAACACTTGTACACAAGTGAGGCAGCTATATAATGAAATAAGTAATAACCATTATTAACCTGACTGTACCTTTTTCTTGCGGTGTGTCCAGTTGGCGATAACATAAAAGTGATTTAATTTAAGTAACACTATGTGGACACACGTAAAAACTTGGCGTGTCCAGATGACGCAATAATAAGTTATACTAATTTTGAGTTTCACCAACTGGACACACGTGTGTCCAGTATTTTGTGTCGAGTTGACGAATGACCCATCGAATTTTCATTTATGTAAGGATTGATTATGATAGAGAGATAATGGTTGAGACATATAAAGCCACGCCAAAAAAAAGCAACGATACTATTGAAATGCATTTATTTTATTTAGATATTAATTGTGCTAATCTAATCTATGCATAATGTATTCGAATTTCAGTTAAAAATAATTATATTTATTCTAGGCTATCAATATGTGGTTTTAGGGAATTAAATAAAGCTTTATTACTATTATTATAATGATTGAGACATCTTTTCATTAAGTTCCTCAAACTAGTTATGATTGCTTTCAGAATTGACTAGGATTCTCTCCTACTACAATATAGATGTACTTATAAGTACTTGGAGAGCTTGTGGTTTTGATGTTGAATTATATAACAGCTTGTCGGCTACTTTGACGGTTGTGTACAAACCTACAGAAACAGTACATCAAGATTACATCGATTTTCATCTTGGCTCTGCATATGCCGTGTTCAGTACACTTTATGAGCTTGTTATTATAACGAAGAAACGCCTCGTTAAACCGTTCGGCCTAATTCTGTTGGCGAAATTATTAAATGGGGCTTATAGGAGCCCGGTGGCCCTATATGTCGTGGTGGCCGAGCGGTTCAATGAACGGATTTGTATGCACAAGGTTGCTGGTTCGAAGCCAGGCAAGTACCAATGTGGCTTTTTCAAAGTTATATGTACTTTCTTAATTGTTTTAAGACACTTCTGACAAACGGTGAAGGAAAACATCGTGAGGAAACCTGGATTCCAAAATTGGGATCTGAAATCGCCAATCCGCAGAGAGCAAGCGTGGTGATCAATGCTCGTGCCTGCTCTATATAGGAAGAGGCCTGTGCCCAGTAGTGGGACGTTTATAGGCTGGATTATTATAGGAGCCCGGACATCCAGTTACTAGCTCATGTCATGCTGGTTTGCTCACCCTTTACTTGGATGCTAGTTAGCAGTCAAGAAGTTCAATGACCCACGTTGTCGAGTGGCTTCAAGGAAACTTTATTCCCGCGGGTCCCTTAAGGAGGATGGTTATAACGAAAAAAGTGTAGAACGAACTACAAGACTGTTGACTTAACTGTTTAAGTGCGATGCAAATACACATAACCTGTGGGTGGAAACAAGACGGCGATATCTTGTCAGCCGTGCCAAGTTACTTCGGCAATAAGGTTCCCTTTTGCCGCCAAGATCTAGAATGGTCTTGGATCGAAACTTACTTCATACTAAGAGAGAGATTGAGATACTTTCGCATTTATAATATTCAGTAAGGACCTTTTTGACCGACTTCAAAAAAGGAGGAGGTACTCAATTCGACTGTATTTTTTTTATGTTTGTTACCACAGAACTTTTGACTGGGTGAACCGATTATGATGATTCTTTTTTTATTTAAAAGCTGGTGCTTCCCGTGTGGTCCCATTTTGGTCCAGTTTTGACAACGGAATCCATAAGAAATAAATATAACACTTATTTTGAAGATAGATATATAGATAGAATATTCTTTATTGTACACCATGAAGTCGGTTTTTTTTTGTAAGAATTATTCAGTTCAATTTTATGACAGTGTAGGCTCGTACAAAACTAACTAGAGTACCCGTCACGAGAAGCTATAAATTTTGTAAACACACATTCAGGGGTTTGCAATCTTTGGTTAGAATAAAATAAAAACAGTTTTGTACTATATTTTTACAGGGATATAATTATATTAACACACACATCTAATTACTGTCTTCAGACGATCCTGAATATTCTGTTCATAAAATTCATACACTAGAAAAACCATTACTCTCTTTTTGACGCAATCAATCAAATAAACACATACCTTTTGAGGTTCTTTTCGTGGCGAAATAATTTCCTTGGACGTACTGGGTCCTGGATCCATTATAGGTAGTAAAAAATAACAATTCCTTATACAATAATTAACAATAACAAACAATATAACCTAATCCGCGAAAACACCACAAACAAACAGACGCATTCGAAACTCGAAAGAGACAACGTCAGCGTGAACTTACTTCAAAATCTTGGCCCAAATGTTAACGTTCCATGAATCAGATGCGTTCCAGTACCACAAAACCTTAGACGACAGCGCTTTATATCGCTAAAATATAACCCGATCAAGTGAAATTGCTCATTAGTTTCGTATAACACGTACGTCACTTTGACATTATTGAATTTGGGATTATTGGTTGTTGATTAAATTGTCGCTACGTAACTTGGTAGAAGTTCTTTATTTACAAAAATTATAGCTTCTCGTGGCGGGCACTTTAATGGATCTCCATTTTACCTAACGTCACCGCTGATCGATGGATCGTTTTACCTTAACTAGGTTTTAACCTTAGAGTATAGATAACAAACTAAAGAGTGAGCCTATCAGTGTATGAACCGTGAGCAATAGTATGAACTAGTTTTATCGTAAATTTTGTATCAAGGCGGAGCGCGCCGTTTTAATAAAACTATCTAAAACCCTAATATTATCCTAACAATGTCGAAACCATCGATATTTTCGCATATAAGTCTGTCGTTGCGCGAAAAATAACTTTAATTCAGTAAACGAATGTACTAGATACAGACAAAAAGTGCTCTCGCTTGGCACGAAGGAAAACTAGCGATACTATCGGTCTATAGTTATCTATAGTCTAAGGTTTTAACATTTAATTGAGTGATTCGCTGTCGAATTCAAAGATCGGAAAAAGCTTCTGTTCATAATATCTTTTTTATTTATATAAATAATAAGATTTTAAGTAAAGTATATTTAAGTAGGTAGTTAAAACAATTTCAAACTTATATAAATGTTTAGGCTTTTTCATTCATTAAAGGGGTTGATCTTTGACAGTCGTTAACTCACTCGTGTTACCAAGTAAAATGGGTTGTGGAGGTCAGATAGGCAGTCGCTCCATGTTGATAGTTTGTTCAGCTGAATCCAGTAAGACTGGAAGCTTGAAAAAGTCTACGCAGAGAAATATTAGACACCGTGGTTTGCAATTCAGAACTAAAGCAAATACCTGCATTTTATTATTATTTATTTAGACGGGCCTGTTGGTCTAGTGGTTAGTGACCCTGACTGCTATACCGGAGGTCGTGGGTTCGATTCCCGCCCAGGACAAATGTTGTGTGATGAGCATGATCATTTGTTCTGTGTCTGGGTGTAATTTATCTGTAATATGTATGTATTTAGAAATATATAAGTATGTTTATCAGTTGTCTGGTTACCATAACACAAGCTCTGCTTAGCGTGGGATCAGATAACCGTGTATGAGTTGTCCCAGGATATTATATATATTATTATTATTTTTTTTATTTCCTTTTCTTATGCGCGGTAAAATTCTAGTGACCCACGTCGAGAGCACTATGTCATATGTCGGACTTGCATTGGCTAAAAAGGTCCTCGCCATTGCTGGAGCCGCGGGAACGCTAAGCGTGCTCAGATCATTATCCGTAGATAATACGAAAATGTCTTTTTGTATCTTTATCTTCTACTAGCTGTGCCTGCGACTTCGTTCGCGTGGATGACGAAACTTATCAATGAGTTTTTAACCGCAAAATTAAGTTTGTTTTTAATTGTTTATACTTTTCCGGGATGAAAACTACCCAGTGTGGTGCCCGGGATAATAAAGAATAATTATACCAAGTTTCATCGTAATCGAACCGGTAGTTTTTGCGTGATACCTAAACAAACAGACAGACAAATTATTATTTTTTACTAATTTGGGTTCGGTGTCGGTCTAGTAACACCCCCCGCCATTTATTTTTTTTATATTTTCAATGTACAGAATTTTCACTTCTACAGATTTATTATAAGAATAGATAACTTTGGATAACACTGTTGCATTAGATAGGAGTAAAACATAGCAACAAATCAAGTCCTCATTTATAAACATGGACTCCGGAGAATCATAGTATTGTGTGCAACAAAGTTTGGTTGATACGAACAAAATATTTTGTACCGAACTCGCGGAGTTTAACGAAAACTCCGCGAGTTCGGTACAAAATATTTTGTTCGTTTGTAACATGGGAACGAGAAACGATCGGAATTGGGTTAGTTGGAATATTTTTTAGGTTTCTTTAACGTGTAGTTTTTTTAAACTGTATGTACGAGTATAACAAGGAATGTTCTGGGAATAAATTTGTTTGCTGTTTTGATTTTATTTTGGTTGCATGTTTTTTAGAATAATGAACTACGCAGTGGGTATTTTATTTCACAGAGTCCCTTCACATTTTCAAGTTATAAATTTATGTGGAAACAAGTTTTTGTAAACCATCCGAGGCGAGTGATATTGCCAACTTTTGCTAGCTTTTAATTAGTTTTTCATAAAAAGTACGATGAAAAAGACTTCACTTTTTCTGGCGTAAAAATTTCATACTTTTTCGTCAAAGGCGTGGAAAATAAAATAAAAATGTCCTGTAAAATGAAGAATTAATTAACTGAATGCCCGTCGAAGGTTTTAACAGTTCAAAGTGAATATAATTGATATTGCATTTCATCGAAACGAAAGCCAAAAGCCAGTGATTGAAACTGATAGAAAATAAAAAACATAACATACCATCACGCCTGTATCCTCGAAAGGTTAGGCAGAGGTGTACCAATGTACACGCACAGTTCGCCGGTATGTTTAGGTCCCATGTAATAGGGGGCGAGCCTATTGCCACTAACCGGGCACAAATCCAAACTCCGACCTCCTACTGAGAATTTCATAGAAAAACCCAATAACGACGGTCGACTTGGGAATCGAACCCAAGATAAAAAATAAAGTTATACAGAAATTAATTATTATTGAAACAAACTGTTAATGAGTACTGTGAGTCTGAATATGATACTGAATATAAACTAGAAGCATAAAAAAAATCGGATGAAACGCAGGGCTTTTTATAGTAATTAATTATTTAATTTGTCTTACTAAATTACATTTAAACATACAATTTGCATGTTATGTATGTTTTTTTAATTTTATTTTTTATACAAGAAACGAAAGGACTTGTTAAAAAAAATCTTATAATTTATCACCAAACCTAAACCTCAAAATTCCACCTTTTTCTAAATCTAATGACACTTGGGTTGCATACAATAAAAATACTATAAAGTTTACCAACATGTAATACAAGATATGCGCGAAAATTAAACCCTTCCTTGACAGGCGGGTAAAAATGATTCTTTTGCAATAATATCTTTGTGTCCGGGTAGGCCACAACAAAAGTAGGTGGTATTAATGTGGTCACCTCGCTACAAATTTTAATCCACAATCCCCGCTTGGGACAAAAAATACGTTATCGGGCCTATGCACACGGCATACTTTTAACGCGCTGACGACGTCCGCGACTTTTGTCGCGCGAATGTCCGCTGTAAAAGAAATTCAGAGGCTTCCGTTAAACTTTTGGACTAGTCAAAAAATGAGTCGTCGTGAATGCATACAAAACGCACGTCTACAGAATGTTACCGAAAGGGATGAAGAGTACATCTGGTATAGAGTCAGTTTACATTTTAGCCCAAAATAAGTTTTTTTCATATCAAGTATTTGACACGGCGAATCATAATACTGTCAACGTTCTGTACCTAAGTGTCAATACGTTACCCTACGTCACTTGCTAAATTTAAACGTTACATCCCTTCAGTAGTCTGGTGGTATGAATGATTTTTGTGTGTCAAATAATGGCTCATTCAATTAGTTCACTAACTCTGTTTGGTCCCCTTTTGTATTGATATACCCTTTCGGTAACACCCTGTATATTACAATAGAGAAGTCTGCGTTTTCACTAGACTCATTCACTGATGAACGTGTTTCTCTCGCGATTTTGTCTAGCTTTGTACGCGCGTTTGAATCTATGAAAATGCAAACATCTGCAATTTGTTCATCTAAACCGCTATCAGAGGTTAATAAAACGTGCCTGTGTAATATCCTTAACCAAATAACGATCAAATAGTTTTAGGTTTGATAGTACTTTGTGTACAATGTTGAGACATAATATAAAACTCCACATAATAATCATAATAATATTCCGGACAACTCACACATGGTTATCTGATCCCAAGCTAAGCAGAGCTTGTGTTATGGTAACCAGACAACAGATAAACATACTTATATATTTTTAAATACATACATATTATAGATAAATTACACCCAGACACAACAAATGATCGTGCTCATCACACAAAGATTTGTCCTGGGTGGAAATCGAACACACGACCTCCGGTATAGCAGTCAGGGTCACTAACCACTAGACCAACAGGCCCGTCAACATGACTTAAAGATGTTTCTCTTGTGTTATCGAAGTTAAGCATAATTATATGATTACCTACTCCTGAATACTGAAAGCTACAAAACTTCAAGAGGTCTTAAATGTCTATCTGTCGCTACTTTACACCTTAAGAGACGGCACAAGACTTAACGGCGACTTAAAACTGACTAACGTGCTAATATACGACCATTAAAATTGTAATTGATAGTTATCCTTCACCAAGGACTGTAATCTAATATGTCGACTTCATATGTTATGTTGCTTTGATTTGTTAGTGACTGTGCTGTTGGTGTGCTTATTTTAAATAAATAAATAAATAAATAAATAAATACCTACTCCAAAAATTAGTAATTCAAATAGAAAATATCACAATAATAACATTTCACGTTGATAATGTTAACCGCCCACGCTTTGCATTACACTCAAGTTGTATGAGCAGGTGGGAGCGGGGGCGTCACACTTCAACTGTACCTGTACCTGTACCGTGATCTCTTGAAGCAGCACTATTGCGGTTGAAAAAGCGAGACGCGCGGCGCCATACACTGCGCATAGCGCTGTCTCGCTTACTCTCGCAACAGTCCTGCTTTAATAGCTCATGGTAGGTTTGCTGATAGCTAGTTATAATATAATTTGTGGCGTTGTAATTTGCGATGGACGATCGATACTGCAGTTCGTCCCCTTGTTGAAACGATACACTCACAAACGTTTGATGTTTTTGTTTTTGACCGAACATTGAAAATTATGACTACGTAATATCGATACATACAGAGTTGATATGACAGAAGGGCATTAAATTACACTACGCATACAATACGTGTTAAGTATTAATTCGATACGGTATAAAAATAAAAAGCGCCAAAAATGAGAAAATATTTTTTTCAAACAAACTAAATAGCTTACAAATTAGAATAAAACGCAACCACCCTGTGTAAATAAATTTGACTGACTTACTTGGGACATGCGTCAATGCTTAGAAATAATCAGCTGTTAGGAAAGATACATCGTGTTGAAACGGTGCAAAATCTTAAAAAATCATTTGCGACTAAACTACTGCTCCTATTTAATTGAGTTTTGGTACAGAGCTTGAAAATGGTATCTAGTATAGGCAGTTTAAAGAAAAGCCCCTCTGTCGTATCAACTTTGTATATTTTAGTTGATTTCAGCAGTGTTTTCTGACATGACAGTTAAATGGAAAAGCTTGGTGGGTCCATTGTTGTATCAAGATTACGATTATACCGTGAGATCTATACAAAATATTCAAGTTCTTATATCTATGGTTACATTCTCTTCTCTCTTGACGGGCCTATCTGGTCTAGTGGTTAGTGACTCTGACTGCTATACCGGAGGCCGTGGGTTCGATTCCCACCCAGGACAAATGTTTGTGTGATGAGCACGATCATTTGTTCTGGTTGTCTGGGTGTAAATTTATCTATAATATGTATGTATTTAGAAATATATAAGTATGTTTATCAGTTGTCTGGTTACCATAACACAAGCTCTGCTTAGCTTGGGATCAGATAACCGTGTGTGAGATGTCCCGAAATATTATATTATATTATTATTCTGATATTTAAGTTCTTTAATCCATGGTCAGGTTAAGAAAAGGTGACAAGACGACCTTGACGTATACCGCAAGGGTTAATTCGAGGTGGCGAGGTACGGTAACCAATGGACAGACTTAGGGGAGTCCACAGCAGTGGGAAAGCATAGGCTAAAAAAATATGTGTGGTGTAATCTCTTAAGTTAATTCCACTTGCAAACAAGAAAAAAAGGAAATATAATAAAATAAATAATAATAATACATGCGGACAACATCACATACATTGCTCTGAACCCAAAGTAAGTAGCTAAAGCACTTGTGTTATGGAATTTAAAAACAACGAAGGTACCACAAACACCCAGACCCGAGGCAATGTAGAATGATGATTTCTACATTGACCCGACCGGGGATCGAACCCGGGACCTCAGAGCTACCGACACCTTGAAACCGGTGCGTACGCCACTCGACCACGGAGGTCGACAAATATACAATTTCGTTTTTAGTTTTGATCACAAACATTTTATAATGGGCTATAGATATATGTATAGATATATATAGATATAGATAGAAGCTAGCTAAGCTAGTTTTATCAAAGCGTTACAGTATTCCTTCAACCAATATCCGGCCTTTGTATAGAGGAATCAAATTAAATTGCATCATAATATCGTTGTCAGAGCCAGAGTTTCTATTACATTGCTGGATATTAAAGAGGATATTATTAAAATATAATGTGAAACTGAAAACTTAAAACCTGAAGTACGAGCGTTTTCGTTTCCTTAGTAGTTGCTCTAATGTAAAATTTTCCGTACAGCTTGTCGACTTAATAAACAAAAAAATCTTGGAAAATGGCAGGGAAGTATTATGAAATGTGCTTAAAGCATCATTCAATATTAGAATTATTGCTTCTTAAAGATTCTTCGTACCGTATTTGAGTAGTTTTAACGTCACATACTGTTTATTGGTTTCCCAATCTTTCCACTATATCAGCTGATTCTTTGTGACAGCTCATGCCGATTCGATGAGTAAAGATCCTTATAGCTTATGTGTATATATTTGAGTGGGCATCAATGTAAAGGGAGTAGGTAGATTTAAAAAATATTTTTTGCAAAAAAAAAACCGACTTCAAAAATCGATAAAAGCACTAAAAAATTAAAAATAATACTATAACCTACCTATATTAATAAACCTAAACTAAACTACGATTAACCTATAATACAACTTAACAATTTTTGGAGTCGGTGCCAAGCTAAGTAATGAAACAACTGGTAATTCCTGAGTATCTTGATGTGTAGGTATTGTGTTTGTAAAAATATATTATTAATATTGTTAAGTGTAAATGTAGGTATCTTTTTTTCTTTGTGTCTTAATATTAGGTAAACTGTCATAAAGTATTTTTGTTGTTTTCCCATTAGAATTAATATTTAGAAGCTGTAAGATTTATGTTTTATTTTTTCTGCTCTTATTCTGTAGGTATTATAGTGATTTAAGTTTTGTATATTGCTTGGCACCGACTCCAAAAAATTGTTAAATTGTATTATAGGTTAATCGTAGTTTAGTTTAGGTTTATTAATGTAGGTAGGTTATAGTATTATTTTTAACTTTTTAGTGCTTTTATCGATTTTTGAAGTCGGTTTTTTTTTGCAAAGTTTTTTATTTGTTTATTTTTAGTGAAATAATTTTAATCTTAGATAATATGGCCTTCAGCTGACAGTGCTGACACCCTTTCATCATTCTCATGATAATTTCCATCAAACGAAATCCAGTACCACGCATCTCACATCCCACGAATCCAACGAATTCCCGCTACATTCACGAGGTCATCTTGGCTTCATCATCAGATCTGATAGTAGAATGGTTCTTATTGAACGCAAATGCTTCACTTGTTGTAGAAAAAAAATACCAAAATCGCTGTACGTTTTCCTATAAAATTTGAAGACTTCCCTCGATTTCGCCAAGATTCCATCATCAGATCCCGACTGGGTGACTATGGGACCATTTGGGAAGTATACCCTTTCCAACAAAGAAAAAATATTTCAAATCGGTTGGAAAACAACGGAGTTATGCGCGAACAAACATAAAATAAAAACATAGAAACATCCGAATTGAGAACCTCCTCCTTTTTTTTAAAGTCGGTTAAAAACACTAAGAACGTGATCATTTTCAAAAACCTCACACCTTGGAGTGTACATAAGTAAACATAGAGTGCGCGCATCGGTAGTACACCGCTGTGCCAAGCGTAAGGGTGCGTCCACATCTAACGAACGAGCATTACACGAGCTGCTCGCGAGCATGCCGCGAGCGGCTCGTGGACGCTCCCTAAGATTTTTTTGCCGTTAATACGACGATCGTTTGATACCAGACGTTTATGCGATCATATAAGTTTCCGATATAATTAGGATAATATCAAGGTTTGAGAAAGTATTAGCGCTTTGTTTCAACACTGAATCAACAACGTCGCTTGTTCATACAGGTGCTCACAGATCATATTCTGTTAGGCGCACTCTACAGGGTGTTAAGAAAACCCTGTCCGATCTGTTAAGGTGTTGTTAGGTATCGATAACTGATACCAATAATGTGAAAAAAAAAATGGAAAAAATAGAAAAAAAAAATATAACCTAACAAAAAAAACATTCTTCTGAAGTGAGAGAGAGAGAGTCACGGGTGCTGCCAAATGATCAAACAAAAGGCCGCCAAATAAAATCGACGAAAATGGTGTTGTAATTGTTCTAATCACAAATTTTGGGAAATTTTGAGGCAGAAAGTCGTTATTTCAAAGCTCATTATTATTGATGCTATCATGAATATTACAAATTTAATATTTTATTTGGGCATGTGATTGTGAAACCTATATCACCCTTTCGGGTCGGACAGGGTCTTCTTAACACCCTGTATAGGTCACTTATTTATACTCTAAGGTCCAACTCTTACGTGCCTCCTCTCAATTGTTCTGGCTTAGTCGAAAACGAGCCGAGAGATTTCAGGAAGATTCCACTTAAAAAATTCTCGGTACGTTTTCCTACGTTAAACGTGTCCAGTTTCCTCCCGTATCAGGTGGGGTGCAGGGATACCCCTAAGCCCACCCCTTCCGGGAAATACTCCGTCAAAAGTTTTGTCAATATTGCAATCAACGAGATCAGAGCTCGACCAACTCTTATATTTTATTTCATTCCATTTAGTGTTGTAATTGAAACCCTTTATTGCTGGTGCGGAAAAACGGTTAAGATAATTTTATTTTAGAAATCAATCTCCTGTTATTTATATCGATGTTTTACATATCTACAATTGTAAATTCAAATCACGTACTTTATGAATGCATCATTTATCAATTTAATAGATTTCTTAATCGAACAATGTTTTGTCTGGCGTGGGGATCGAACCTGAAGAAAGTCATGCGGTGACAATGGCGTTAAGTAGGGTGTTACCAAAAGGGTACATCGATCCAAAAGGGGTGAAGAGTACTCCTGGTATAGAGTAGGTTTAAAAAAAAAATCGAATCATAACGAGCTAGTAAATAAAATAAATGGATGATAATTTATATGAAATAGATCGCAAAAATAATGTAATAAACTCCCAAATAAGATACTCTGATATAAATGTTTACCGAAACCACTCTCCCTTTAATCCAAATCAAATCTGACGTTTTGTGATTAAGAAACAGACCTTTGTCCTTAGAGTATAAATAACAAACTAAAGAGTGAGCCTATCAGTGTATGAACCGTGAGCACTAGTATGAACTAGTTTTATAGTAAATTTTGTATCAAGACGAAGCGCGCCGCTTTAATAAAACTATCTAAAACCCTAATATTATCCTAACAATGTCGAAACCATCGATATTTTCGCATATAAGTCTGTCGTTGCGCGAAAAATAACTTTAAATCAGTAAACGAATGTACTAGATACAGACAAAAAGTGCTCTCGCTTGGCACGAAGGAAAACTAGCGATACTATCGGTCTATAGTTATCTATAGTCTAAGCCTTTGTCTAATCTTTGACATCTATAAAGCAGGATCGGGTTCACATGGGCCAAGAATAATGCCTAGAAAATACTCTTGAGAGACTTGGAGACAGACAGTCAATTGTCTTTCAAGGTTACCCCAATTAGGGTTACCATGATAAGGTATTATGTTCGTTTATTATTTTTTGTGATCGAAATGCTCAATTATGTTTATTAGTTGCTTTTGAATGTTGCCGTGGTTACGACTAAGCTGCCCGTTCAATGACAACAAAAGTGTAACCTATAATAGAGTATGTAGAAAAACATGTTGCCAACGACGAAGGGCTCATTAGTTCAGGCTCTATATTTAAGCGGTTCTTTCGCAGAACCATTAAATATAACCTTTTTGAGTTAATGACATCGAAATATGGTAGACATATAAGAATTCTAATTTTTTGTCTAATAGATGCCTTTCATCTTTATAGAATAAAAACATTTTGCCTTTCATCTTTGTGGAATCAAAACATTTTTATTGATCTGAAGCTCCAGAAAAAATCTGATGGTTCATATAGGAATTTAATTTTTGACGACCTCCGTGGTCGAGTAGCGTACGCACCGGTTTTCAAGGTGCCGCTAGCTCTGAGGTCCCGGGTTCGATCCCCGGACGGGTCAATGTAGAAACTCACTTTTCTACATTGTCTCGGGTCTGGGTGTTTGTGGTACCTTCGTTGTTTCTGAATTCCATAACACAAGTGCTTTACAGCTTAAGTAGCTGTAAAGCACTTTGGGTTCAGAGCAATGTATGTAATGTTGTCCGCATTTATTTATTTATTTTAATTTAAACAGTATGGTTGGCAGAGAACGTTGACATGCAATGGGTGCAGCCCGATGAGTTTGAAAATGAATTAGTCCGCAGCAAAGGCTCTTGTTAAAGTATTCCTATGCATAAATCTAACTATACTAAAGCCAATATGGAAAGAGAATGAAACGTTATTACTAATTAAGCTATTATCAACTTTGACAACATGTGTTTAAGTTCATTTTAGAATGACAAATATTACCGAAAAGGGCTTAAAAGTAATTTGAATGTGATAGAAACTGAACTATTAGTCATTGAATTAAGGTTCATAATCCCAAAGCACGTTCATTATTTCTTTAAAGTGGCTGATGTATAGTTTTTGCTCTTACCAACGACGTGCCATAAATACATTGGCTTCCCCGCAAACAAGAACCAAGACCCTTTTATTATTTAAACAAACACATTTTTACGCAATCAATTTCAAGGACGCATTTTGAAAGCTGTTTACATTACTAAGTACACAATTTTGAAAAGTAAACCCAACAATTTAGAAGTTTTAAACAAAACAAAAAAGCAGGTAACCGGAACGAAATACCTTTTATTGTAAACAAATAAATAATGTAACCAAGTAAATCGAGTAACTCGAAACTGTTGTTTCGCAGCTTATAAGTACGAACTTGGAATTAGGGATGTTATGGATAGGTATGAATTATCGGATACGGATTGGATACGGATATAGAAATGATTTTTATACTGGATACGGATACGGATATGAAATTATTTCGGATTATCCGTTAGTTTTGAAAAATTTCGGTTACGGATATTAAATTTTTAAGGAATTTCAGAAGTAAAATATATCTCACAACACAAGTTAGTTACGTTATGAGTATGATAAGACGACAACAGAAGAAAACAAACAATGCGCTCGTGTGTCGGTCGCTGCCCGGCCGATCAACAAAATAACCTGTCATCACTTGTCTCAATTAGGCTCCGCCTATATTATCCGAAGCTTTTATTTCGGATTCGGTTACGGTTATGGATATTATTTTTTATCGGATATCCGATAGTTTCGGTTACGGTTACGGAGCTCCCTAACATCCCTGCTTGAAATGACGACAGTACCAATGTTTTGTTGTAGAATTTAAAAACTTGTTTTCGGACAAAACAGTTGAGTATCACAGTATGATGTTGAATAGGCGGCTTTATTGAGTAGGGTTGCCAACCACGCGTATTAAGAGACAAAGGCTATGTTTAGATGACAAGCGTTCGACGCGCGTTTTGCAAACGCACGTTTTCAACTACATACATTTTGTTCAGGCCGTTCACATGCTAACGCGCGTTTTAATAAAGCGCGCGTTAGCGCTGCGCTAGCGCTCGACCGTTGTCAGCGCACGTAGTGAAGTAGCGAATAGTAAAGAATTTGGGCCCAAATTGCCTTAACATAAGATACAAAATAATGTACTGGCTTTCAGTCAGCCTGTGTGACAAAATTGGCTGGACCCAATATCTCCGTCTTCGGTCGCGTCGTTTCTGCCGTCGGTATAAAATCACCGTTAAAACTGTTTCTACGTCCATCTTCGACCAAAGTAGAACTCAAACTGAGATAGGCAAACGAAAACGCGCGTTTAACGCCTGACAAGCGCGCACCATGTGAACACTATACAAAAATCCAACGCGCGTTCGACGCGCGTCTAACGCTTGTCATCTGAACATAGCCAAAGGGTTGGTGATGTGACCGGTCAGTCGCTGAAATGCGTTTCGAGTACAAAATAATTGATGTTTGTATAATTAGACATGTTTGCATGTACGTTGCGAGGAATTTGAGATATATGGCTATATTTCCTGTTATTGGCTAGCTTTGAACGTTTCCGAATGTAGGTTTATTTTGGTAAATAGTTCGTTAATGTTTGCTATTCGGTATTTCAAAGGCTGTTTCACTGGTTGATTACAGGTTGATTACTGTTTGGTATTTAATAGTGAATGCTTCATTTTGTGGTTTCCGCGTTTGATTTATCTCTAACTAATTCAAACTATGATACGTTTGGATTGAGAGAATATTATTTGGTTTATAAGAAATTTTGATTGTTAATTATTTTTATTTAGTGGACAAGATACTATTTGCTTATTATACAAGATAATAAACGTTACTTATCGACAATATGTCTATATCTAATTGTTACGCCCTTCGTTAGACCCATAAGTGCGAGCGAGAAAGATATAGAGAAATGATTTATGGCCCTAAGACTCAAGGTCCTTAGTATGAAGGACCATGAAGACGAATAGAAAAATGAGCTTCAATTTGTAGTCCCCCAATCTTATTTGAAATCGGATTGGTACCAGGATACGAGAAGACAATTTTCTTCCGCAGTCCAAAGACTGAGGTGCAGGTGCCCGATGCCGCTATTTTAAGTCAGTGAGTGGCGGGTTAATAAACGTTCCAGTGTAGGTATATAAACTGCGCAACGTTCTTTGATAAATATTCACGGGAAATTTTAATATTTTTTTTTCAGGATCTTTGAGTTGCTAAAATTAAGGACTAATGATTTTCGAGAACGGATATTTTGTAGTAATAAACAATTTTGTCGAATTTTCCTAAGAAAAAGTCAATTTACTGTTCCAAAAAAAACATCACTCATCTGAATTTAATCAGTTCCGCATTAGCAGTTTATTTCTATTTCCGTAAAGTATTACGGATCATAGAAATAATTTGCTAATAGGTATCTAAAGTGGGGGTTTAAGACAAGAGCTTCTGAGAAGCTTGTTCCGCGAATCTTTAGTAGGTACCTTCAAGCTATGTTTACACGGTCTCACTAAATATGTTTCTGACAATTAATTTGTAGACGGCAATGATTATGTCACCCATTTTGAAGACTAATAATAATACCAGCCTATAAACGCCCCACTGCTGGGCACAGACCTCTCAGAGAAGGCGCGAGCTTTCATCACCACGCTTACTCATTTATGTTGGACGCTTTCTGATGTCATTACATGGGACATTGAAATATAAGGGTGCGTCCACATCTGACGAACGAGCAATACACGAGCAGCTCGCGGCATGCTCGCGTACTGTTACTGTAATGCTCGTGAGCCGCTCGCGAGCGTCGCGCGCACGTCTGGCGGACGCCGTTATTGACACTAGTGCATTCGCGGCATGATCGCGAACCGCTCTCGAGCAGCTCGCGAACTGTTACTGTAATGCTCGTTCGGTGCTCGTTCGTCAGATGGGGACGCACACTAATAGTAATGAAAAAAATATATAATGGTATTTATAACTAAAACGGGTAGATGTGTTATTAGCGCTCGCATTTCAAAAACGTCCTTATAAGGACTAGTCAATGATAGCTCTATTTCGAAAGATCTCTTGTACTATTCTTAGGTGCAACTTGCAGAATCTAATACTATGTACGTATGTAGTGTCGTATCGAATCTCTAGTATTGAATGTCTATTGTGTTTTGTATAGTTTTTGTGGGTTTTATGTACATACAGAATCTAAAACTATGAATAACGTAAAAAATAAATAAAATTATTTGCTCTGTGGCTATAAAGGTTCTATATTATGCGTCAACATGATTGGTTGACAGAAAACTTTAAGTACGGTTTTAAAAAGTTTCGTTTGCCTTCTCCTATTAGGTAAGTAATTGATATAAAAAAAAATCAAAAGGGTAAACTTTTCATGGAATTGGATATCATGTTTGTTTTTCAATCCCTTGAGGAAAAAAGTACGTCGAACAATAATTCTTCTCGATGTTTCCGAAGGTCCTTTGATCTGCGTTTGTTTCTGAACAGTTTCGTTGATTGCCACAACCCAGATTGAGCTGTCGACTTCTGGTCAACGTGCAAAACCCATTGAAAAACAATGCTATGGCAACAAAGGGTTTGTTATTGCCAACTTGTTTTATATACCTAATTCGTGCTTAATCCTTACTAATATTATAAATGTGAAAGTTTGTTTGGATGTTTGTTACTCTTTCACGCAAAAACTACTGAATGGATTTTAATGAAACTTTACAATAATGTAGCTTATACATCGGAATAACACATAGGCTACAATTTATAAACATAGTGTATGAATTGTCATCCACGCGGGTGTAACCGCGGGGCACAGCTAGTATTGTAATAACAATAAAATCTCGTAGGTACTAATTAATTGTTTCCCCGATCGGAGATAATCGGTGGAATAAACCTGTACCTATATCAAAACAGATTGCTCTTTAGTTAATATAATCGGATCAAAATAATGAGGTTAGCTTAGATTGCCTTAGAATGATTGGTCTCGCGCGCTCGATTAGATACCGCTGTCGTACTCGTCAAATGCGGCATAAAATAGTACGCCCAAATAGCCGTAGGTACCCGTGCCAGTCACTTTGACAGCTTTGTTTGACTTGGAAGTCCCGAACATTTTATTATATTTTGGTCACAATTCGAAGTAAAATGGCGGTTTGCGTATTAAAACTGTTTAAAAACAACACTACAATTAATAAGGGCCTAGGCATAACTGGGATCACAATTCACATAGCATCTCAAACTCAAACTCAAAATCTTTATTTGCATGTTAAGGTCTCAGGTCTTAATAAAATAACAGGCACAGCTTAACGGCCTTTTTCAGGCGTAGCAAATACAGTGTAGCAAATATGAGGGCTAGTACTAAACTTATAAATTTCATTAATTAGGACTTAGCATAACTTATACATTTATTATTTTTAATATAAGATTTTATTGATTATTTTGTTCGGAATAAAGGTAAGTTTATCTTAATATATATAAATCTCGTGTCACAATGTTTGTCCTCAATGGACTCCTAATAAACCACTTAACCGATTATAATAAAATTCGCACACCATGTGCAGTTCGATCCAACTTGAGAGATAGGATAGTTTAAATCTCAAATTATAGTCGCAATTTTAAGAAATTGACGCGGACGAAGTCGCGGGAATCAGCTAGTATAATATATTATGTGGGTTAGTGCAAAATGTAAGTAGGTATTCTTGAAATGTAGTATTTAGTTGGTAGGTGCTTGTGGGTGTGAGGGGTTATGTATTGGGTAGGTTTTTAACATTTCATCAGTAAGTATCGTATAATTTCGAAATTTCAACATAAAATAATACGTACTCTGAACGTCATTCAGTGTTGCCGTGTATGCAAGAATCAATTTCCCCATGGTTAGGATATTAATAATGTGAATTTATTGTAATTGTATTTTTATATATAACCTATTTCATTTATCTAACCTTCCTATTTAACATATACATAACCCATTTTTATATTATTTTAGTTAGTATATATTGTTATCTATTGTATACATAGGTGAGCAAAAGGTGTAAAATTAAATTAAAATTTTTTATTTTATTTTTTGCATTTTTTGAGCTACATTAACAAGTAACATTTTTAATTTATATCAAGTAACAACTTCCATAGCATAAAATATTTTCCCATTAACTGGGGTAACCGTCGAGCAGCTGTTAACACAATTCTAGCATACTGAGCATAATTGTTGCCGCAGCGACGGACATTTTGTTTGTTGACAGTGCGGTATCTAGTCGAGCGCGCGAGACCCATCATTCATCTAAGGAGGTCAGGTTAGGTTAATTAAAATTACATTAAAGGACCGTTATTAGTGGCTCTTGTTTGTGTCATTTACTTCCATTATTCTTAGAAGGATTGTGGCTTTTAGACTCGGAACAATTTATAAAATAACTAGCTGTGCCCCGCGGTTTCACCCGCGTGAATGACTATTCTTACACTATCTGTATAAATTATAGCCTATGTGCTATTCCGATGTACAAGCTACAATATTGGAAAGTTTCAATAAAAACCATTCAGTAGTTTTTCCGTGAAAGAGTAACAAACATCCACACATCCATTCTCACAAACTTTCACATTTATAATATTAGTAGGATGGTTAAGCTTCGAAAAGGTAGCTGAGTTTGGTTGTTCTGGCGCAACGTGATAGGGGCCTATGTCCAGTAGTGGACCGCGATAATCTGTTGTTTTTTTCTGAATGTCGTTTTCCGTGAATGTACAATTATTTTAATTCCACAATTATATTTTACTAGCTGTGCCCCGCGGTTTCACCCGCGTGAATGACAATTCATACACTATGTTTATAAATTGTAGCCTATGTGTTATTTCGATGTATAAGCTACATTATTGTAAAGTTTCGTTAAAATCCATTCAGTAGTTTTTGCGTGAAAGAGTGACAAACATCCAAACAAACTTTCACATTTATAATATTAGTAAGGATAGTAAGGATTAGTAAGGATTTAATTCGTTGGAATCGTGTTTTTTACGTAAGTGAAATTCGTTTTTTAACACGATTTCCGACTACTCTAAGAACTTGGACTGATTTGGAGAATTCTTTTTTTGTTTAAAAGCGTTTGGGGACCCTTCGTGCTTCGGAAATAATATTAAACTATCGATCTCCACTGACTCGTTCAGTTGACGATTCCACATCAGTAGTGCTATTCTGTAACATTATTTTCATGTCTCGACAGCGGAATCCGCGGTGAGATGTCAAATACGTATTCTCGAATTTGAATTCTAAATCAAGGCCAATTGGGTTCACTTTTGAAGTGAGCTTTATTGTCACTCAGGTGAATCTCGATACCGAAATTATTTACAGAATAGACATACAGAAAGTCGTGTCACGAGATAAGACTGGTTGTCGGACGTCAAAGATCATTCCATAATATTTGTGAGGACTAAGCAGCGCGTTCTTAAACTACTTCAACTAAATAAGGATGTCAATTCTTCGGAATCTTTTTTATTGATTTTTATATTAAGTTTTTTCTTGTCGGGTCGATAGTAGGTATATCTTATTTTCAAATCTGATGGGCCTGTAGTTGAGCTGATATTTTGCATGTGGCTTTAGTTCTGGTGGCAGTAAAACAAATATGTTACATTTATGTTACTCTAATTATTAGGATTGCTTACAGCACTCAAAAACTGGCCAAGTGCGAGTCGGACTCGCGCACGAATGGTTCCGTACCACCGTCGTATGAGAGCCCCCCTTAAATATTCATTTTATGTGGTTTTTAGTATTTGTTGTTATAGCGGCAACGGAAATACGTCATTTGTGAAAATTTCAGCTTTCTAGCTATCACGGTTTATGAGATACAGCCTGGACGGACGACAGACGGACAGACAGACAGCGGAGTCTTAGTAATAGGGTCCCGTTTTACCCTTTGGGTACGGAACCCTAAAAAAAGAGCTCTAAAGCTAAGGCCGCACTACGGTTTTGTTCTGCTAGCGGTAAACCGTGAAACCGCAAAACCGCCCGAGACGCACACACTAAGGTTAAAAATCAGTCGCGGAAAATAAGCGTCAGAGAGGCCGCTTCCATTAGTTTCCTTTACTTACAAAATCAGGCGGATAAAATCTACGGCGCGGCGTAGCCGTAGTGTGGCCTTTGCCTAACAACAATTTTCGAGCTAGTTAGTTTCATTCGTGTTACGATGTAAGTTGATAATAAAAATACGTTGTTAATGGAAACTTATTTTGCCAATAGGGATGATGACTAATTTTTATTTTTACGTCCATCTTTTAGATAAGAAAAAAATATTAGACACGTTTTTTTTGTTTAGTCCCGTAAACAAAGAATTACGAAGATACAGCGAGTACAATTCTTGCGTGACGTCACGTTTGAGTACAAATTGTACCTAGCCGTGACGTCACAAGCCCCCACTCCTGAACTTTACAGCGGTTTATCTTCGTATTTTGTAATTTATTTGAGAAAAGAAAAAATATGTGTCTATTATATTTTGATTATCTAAATGGCGGACTAAATAAATTTTGACTTTTCATACCTAGTCATCTACCCTATTGACAACGATTAATAAGAAAGTAGATACATCATCTAGGGGCTCGTGGCTAAGTGTAAGCCGTACGGTTTGACCGATAATACAGGTTAAGCCGCGCTCGTCGCGGTTGGTCCGTGGATGGGTGACCATTTATAACATACCGAGATCCCTCCGTGCCTCGGATAGCACGTTAAGTCGTAGGTCCCGACTGTCATACGTTGAACTTAGGCAGTCGTTAAGTCAATTATGACGACCAGTCTTACTATGGGATACTGCGTTTCCCATTAAAATGGGTTGTGGAGGTCAGATAGGCAGTCGCTCCATGTCAAATACGGTATTCAGCTGAATCCGGTAAGACTGGTAGCCGACCCCAACATAGTTGGGAAAAAGCTCGGGAGATGATGATGATGAGATACATCATGTTACCTGGTATGGTACGGAACCCTTTGTGCGCGAGTCCGACTAGCAATTGACCGGGTTTTTTTATAATAATGTGATTTAATTCCTGTGAAACCCTAGCTACAAATAATTTATTCGAAACCCTCGCATTGAATATATTCTTTACTCATTGTGACGAGCTCATCAAAATCATCCCGGTATAAGATTAACTTTAACATACCTACACATATAATGTGGAAAAGTTGGTAGGTATGTATATATTCTAGAATATTCGTCTGTATGTTTATATTACTTATTAGGGTTCCGTACCCAAACGGTACCAACGGAACCCTATTACTAAGCCTACGATGTCTGCGTGTCTGTCTGTCACAGGCCTCTACAGACCAAACGGTAAAGTTAGACAGCTAAAATTTACACAAAATACTATAGCTGCTATCAAAACAAATCTATATATCTATATCTATACTTATAATAAATCTGTAGAAGTGAAAATTCTGTACATTGAAAATATCAAAAAAATAAATGGCGGGGGGGTGTTACTAGACCAAGACCGAACCCAAAAGTGTGAAAAAAAAAATTTGTCTGTCTGTCTGTCTGTTTGTTCAGGTATCACGCAAAAACTACCGGTTCAATTACGATGAAACTTGGTATAATTATTCTTTTTTATCCTGGGCCACACTGGGTAGTTTTTATCCCGGAAAAGTATAAACAATAAAAAACAAACTTAATTTTGCGGTTAAAAACTCATTGATAAATTTCGTCATCCACGCGAACGAAGTCTCAGGCACAGCTAGTATACAATAAGCTTGATTGTTTCCCGAAAAGGTTCTTTGGACTTTTTAATAAAGTTTAATCAAATTTTATAAAATCGGGGTCATGAACGTACAACGTACAACGTACCTGAATGTTTTGTTGTGCCGTCCAAAGAATTTCACTCCACTGGTCCACAATCGCCGTACCACTATTGTTACTCCAGGTATATTACCTAATTTGTTTACAAAGATTTGAGGAAAACAGAAACCGTTGAAGTTATTTCATGCTAAGACTACTTTCGTTGCTAGGCAACTGAAGGTCGATTAGTGAGTATTTGAGTTTTTACTAATTTTAAACGACTTCGGTTGCTTGTATTTTTTTTTTATGTTTTTTTGCGCATAACTCCGTTGCTTTCCAACCGATTTGAAATATTTTATCTTTTTCTTTGTTGGAAAGGGTATACTTCCCAAATGGTCCCATAGTCGGGATCTGATGATGGAATCTTGGCGAAATCGAGGGAACTCTTCAAATTTTGTAGGAAAACGTACAGCGATTTTGGTATTTTCTACAACAAGTGAAGCATTTGTTACTAATTTTTGTTAAATAACTTATGGGGTTTTCTTTTACTATTTAAACAATCAGCTTGACAATCTACCCATCCTTGGATAGCTATACTAAAGCCAATATGGAAAGAGAATTAAACGTTATTACTAATTACGCAATTATCAACTTTGACAACATGTGTTTAAGTTCATTTTGGAATGACAAATATTACCGAAAAGGGCTTAAAAGTAATTTGAATGTGATGGAAACTGAACTATTAGTCATTGAATTAAGGTTCATAATCCCAAAGCACGTTAACTATCACTTTAAAGTGGCTGATGTATAGTCTGGGAGTTTTCAAGTCCATCGAGACAAGAGGCATGTAGTAGTTAGCAGTTTTGAAATGTACCGTGTTTATAAAATGCCTGCTCGGTTACTGAAAATTCAGGCCTCTAGTTTTATCCATAAAGATTTTAAAGGGGGTTGAAAATTACCTATACTGCTTCGAGAACAGGGGCCCGAGTCTGCTATTTACATCTGCTTGAATCGTCTGAGTGGGTGGGGCTAGTGGGACCATTTTACGATAATTGGCATTCTACTAACTGTCAAAACGTCACAATTGGCCATTGGAACGATTGAGCCGCGAGTTGAGTGAATATGACCGATGGCCGGTACAATTTCGTATTCCGCTATTTTTTGACAGCAGTTGCATCACATCTATGGCTAAACATTTTTTATTTTTCATAGACAATGTGTCAATTTCAACGAAAACTTTCCTTTTTTAAAACATAATTATCCTTATTTACAAGTTTTTAATAGAAATTACATATTGTATGGGCTTTTACAATTAATTAGTATTCAAAAAACAATTCATACAATTTTTTGCAACATAAAAAACGATTATTAATAATTAGTGCCAATCGGTGTTGCCTATTAATAATTACAAAATGTTTGATACTTTTATTTTTAATTTAAATTGACAACACCGCGTCCCACTCATGCCACTGAATACTGATTGTTGTTGGCTTAACTGAATACGAAAATTAGGCACATATTGGGTTGACACTATCATCCCACTATGATCATAGTAACACGGAGTGTAAATAGCAGACTCGGGCCCCAGGTTGGTATTGCCGTGCCGCTTGGTTTTGCTCGACTTGACGACAGATAATCGTAAAATAATGAAGATTGTTTATTTTTAACCGACTTTAAAAAAAAAGGAGGAGGTTCTCAATTCGGATGTTTGTATCTTTTTTTTTTTTTTTTATGTTTGTTCGCGCATAACTCCTTTGCTTTCCAACCGATTTGAAATATTTTTTCTTTGTTGGAAAGGATATACTTCCCAAATGGTCCCATAGTCACCAAGTCGGGATCTGATGATGGAATCTTGGCGAAATCGAGGGAACTCTTCAAATTTTATAGGAAAACGTACAGCGATTTTGGTATTTTCTACAACAAGTGAAGCATTTGCGTTCAATAAGAACCATTCGAGTACCTATCAGATCTGATGATGAAGCCAAGATGACCTCGTGAATGTAGCGGGAATTCGTTGGATGTGAGATGCGTGGCACTGGATTTCGTTTGATGGAAATTATCATGAGGATGATGAAAGGGTGTCAGCTGAAGGCCTACCCATATTATCTAAGATTAAAAATATGTCACTAAAAATAAACAAATAAAAATTATTTTTGCAAAAAAAAAAAACCGACTTCAAAAATCGATAAAAGCACTAAAAAGTTAAAAATAATACTATAACATACCTATATTAATAAACCTAACCTAAACTACGATTAACCTAAAATACAATTTAACATTTTTTTGGAGTCGGTGCCAAGCTTAATAATGAAACGACTGGTAATTAGTCTGTAGGTATATAGTGATTAAAGTTTTGTATATTGCTTGGCACCAACTCCAAAAATTGTTAAATTGTATTATAGGTTAATCGTAGTTTAGGTTAGGTTTATTAATATAGGTAGGTTATAGTATTATTTTTAACTTTTTAGTGCTTTTATCGATTTTTGAAGTCGGTTTTTTTTTTTGCAAAAATAATTTTTATTGTTGAAGTCTCCTGCCAGAAAATACTTTAGATATAAGCAATACTTTTGTATACAGTCAAGTTGGGTAACTTTGAATTGTCGTATAACTTTGAATAAAACTTGTTTGAAGATTATTTTTTTTTCTCTTAATGCATTTAGAATAAACGTTTGGTAGACTCTACTCGCGTTTAGAGAGCTGGTTTGTTCCTTGCACAGAGAATCGGCATAGCCATTCAACGTGGCAATGCTGCCAGCCTTCTGGGCACGTTTCCCGCCATTGACAAGGATGACGATAAGTTTTTTGACGCGTGTTAGTTTTATTTATTTATATAAGATTTAATTTTAGTCATTGTTTGTTCTTGTATTAGATTTAAGTATTGAATTGTAAATTATTGTTAAGTTCTTTAAATATTCAATAATTTAGAATAATAACTTGAATAGTCTTAAAATACTTAAAAAATTTATCTATTCGGAACTAATGGTTAGAAGATGGTATCCCAAGTGACCGGTAAGTTATTGTCTAAGACAAGTTCCTTTATTTTGATAGGCCTATGCATTTTATATTGTCTGTAGTAGTTCAATCTTACCCAAAATCAAATAGGTACCTAAATATAGAATTTTAAAGGATTTCCGTTATCCTAGATAAGTCAATTCAAAGTTAGCCAAAATTAGTTGTAACTTTGAATGGCTACTAAAACGTTATTTACTCAAACATTTCTTTACTAAACCATCATATTGGTTAAATAGTTATGAATTTGAGTATAAAACAACACTCAATAAGCTGTAATAACGTAGTCCAACAGTACACTTTTTTTTCAGTATCCATAAAAATAAAAATAAAGAGTTCAAAGTTACCCAACTTGACTGTACATCTATACTTATAATTAATCTGTAGAAGTGAAAATTCTGTACATTGAAATATCGAAAAAATAAATGGCGGGGGGTGTTACTAGACCGACACCGAACGGAATTGTGTGGAAAAAAAAAATTGTCTGTCTGTTTATTCAGGTATCACGCAAAAACTACCGGTTCGATTACGATGAAACTTGGTATAATTATTACTTATTATCCTGGGCACCACACTAGGTAGTTTTTATCCCGGAAAAGTATAAACAATAAAAAACAAACTTAATTTTGCGGTTAAAAACTCATTGATAAGTTTCGTCATCCACGCGAACGAAGTCGCAGGCACAGCTATTAAACTAATAAATAAGTAAATAAGTATTACGTCCACCAGTTTATAGCTATTTCTACGTGAACAAATAGGACGCAGGCCTTTCTTCATGGAGCTTTTGAGTGGGACGTGGAAACAGACAATTAGTGTGGCCTAGTTACCATTTGCAGAAGATTTGAAAGAAGTCTTTAGAAACTGCGTATTAAGGCTGCCTGTGTACGTGGCAACGCAATTTTATATTCGACTAGCTGTGCCCCGCGGTTTCAACCGCGTGAATACCTAGGTCCCGTTCCCGGTGCCTTTGTATTATTAGGGGTGGAGATGAATCCAACGAATCACTATCGTAACAAAAGTCAGGATTACTTAATTTGGTGGTTGAGTATTCTTCAATTTCCTAATTTTCAGCGCAATTTTACAAACTTTTTCCTTAATAAGAACCTTCTCCTGACAATAACAAACACAACCAAAAAAAGAATTAGCGATATCGGTCCAGCCGTTCACGCGTGATGCCGTGACCAAGGGAAATAGGGATTAATTTTTATTTATATAAGACAAGTGGACAGTTAAAACATGGACATTGTAATATTTATCTTAACTTAAATCTTTCTATTTAATAGTTTTTATTTCTATTTTTAAGTTCTGATCAAAGATGGTTGTTCCTCGCGGCTTTGAAGGCCCCACAAAACCTTTTTTAATTTAAAAATATTGATTACACGTCATAAATGTTAGTTACCGACTTCAATGACGTGTATAATCGACCATCAAGACAAAATATTTTTTTAATCGAATAATCTTCTTAGGTATATATAAAATTCTCGTGTCACAATGTTAGTTACTCCTCCGAAACGGCTTGACCCGATTTTTATGAAATTTTATATGCATATTCAGTAGGTCTGAGAATCGGCTACTATCTATTTTTCATACCCCTAAGTGGTAGTAGGTAGGTAGTAGGCAGGTGCTAGGTAGAAAAAATTGCATTGCAACGCATGCCGGGTACAGCTAGTTTTGATATAAATAATCCTCAATGGCCGGATACGCGCAACTAACATAAAAAAAACAGTTGAATTTCATACCTCTTACTTTCGAGGTCGGTCTATTGTTTATTTAACAACATAGGTAGTTAGGTGTTATCAGAATACCTGTATTCGTAGTAATAGTTTCTCTGAGCGTACGCCTTGATAATGCTATCCGATTCCTCCAATTGTTTCATCTAAGTTGTTTGTTCGGGAACTAGGTACCGAGAAATGCAGAGCTATTTCAGTGTTAACAAGGAGTTCCGTTACTTGTTGTTTGTATTTTGAGCCCATATTGTAATTTCCATTGGTTAATAAAAATGGTAGTGGAAAAAAAATGCGGTATTGTGTAAATGTTTTAAATATGAATTATACTTATTAAGTAAACTATCGCGCTGCATGTTTATAGTAATATAATTCACGGGAATAATGCGTGAATGCCTAAATACCTTTTTTAGGCTTGACGTTTCGACCGGGTTACACAGGCCGTGGTCGCAAGCAGTGCTGTTACTATAATTATACTTATGTTTCGAAATTTGAAGGCTAGGTCTTTAGGGAACTCAACTCATATCGACCTGGACATTTTCTTTTGACTACTTTACTATCACATGATAATAAACGATGGAAAAGATGTCCGGCACAGATAGTAATTATATAATCGAATATAGCTGTATAGTTTTTTTTTAATTTTGACGACCGCCGTGGTCGAGTGGCGTACACCCCGGACGGGTCAATGTAGAAACCAACTTTTCTACATTTTCCCGGGTCTGGGTGTTTGTGGTACCTTCGTTGTTTCTGAATTCCATAACACAAGTGCTTCAGCTACTTACTTTGGGTTTAGAGCAATGTATGTGATGTTGTCCGCATTTATTTAATTAGCCTTTTTTCTTTCTATAGAACTTTAATTATTAATATTTTCTATGAATGTTGTATCAGGTTTTCAGTCTTACTATCACTTGTCTAGTCATCTATAACAGAAAACGACGCCGCCAAAGCGACAAAAAAATTAACAAACCATCCTTTACTGGTAACTTTAAGAAGACCTTTAGTTAATTTTCTAATGTTTCCTTTACTAGCTGTACGACCTGGCCCTGGAGTCTTCGAACCTGTACCAGCAGCACGGCTCCGGCGACAGCGGCGCCAACGTGCTGGACAAGACCGCCAAGATCCTGGAGGAGCACTCGCCCGAGCTGGCCGTCAAGCTGTTCCAGAGGGCCGCTGATGTGTCCTCCGTAAGTGTTGTACATCTCTAAAGCAATGGGGTGGATGGCAATACGAGAGTTGAAGAATTGAAAACAGTTTAGTCCCGTCAGTAAAACAATAAAGAAAATTAGAAACGTATTTTAGAAATTTATGAAATCAAGAAAACGTCATGTATGTAAAGAGTATGTTTTCTTACGCCGATACATTGATTTGAAATTTCGCATGACCTCAAGATTTTGTACATTTCGTGCCAAAGCTTGACGGCATTACTCCTGAAGTTTGATTAATAAAAAGCGACAACTAACGCCCTAATAGTTTTTATTATCTTTCAGACGGGCTAAATAAATTTTGTCTTAAAACCCACTGCTCATGATCTACCGTATTCGATGGGATGAAAAATAGTAATTCTTAAACATTTGTTCCAAGTTTGGAATTTCTCTTTACATTATATGTACATACATGACGACCGCCGTGGTCGAGTGGCGTACGCACCGGTTTTCAAGGTGTTGCCAGCTCTGAGGTCCCGGGTTCGATCCCCGGACGGGTCAATGTAGAAAACCACTTTTCTACATTGTCCCGGGTCTGGGTGTTTGTGGTACCTTCGTTGTTTCTGAATTCCATAACACAAGTGCTTTAGCAACTTACTTTGGGTTCAGAGCAATGTATGTGATGTTGTCCGCATTTATTTATTTATTTTATATAGGTATACAGTGAGAACTTAAGTTAAATTAAGAAAGGTATGCTGACATGGTTTGGCCATGTCGAGAGAATGAATGAAGAACGATTGACGAAAAAAGTGTATAAGGTGAGTGTGAATGAAAAAAGGCCAGGTCAAGAGTACCATAAACCGAACAGCATGTATGAAGGGAATAATGAAAGTGGACAAAGCAAAACAAGTGTGTAAGAATCGTAGCGAGTGGTAAGAAGTGGTCTCTGCCTAACCCTACAAGGGAAAGAGGCGTGACTATATGTATCTATGTAAGAAGTTTCGCTGCAGATCCGAAGCTTCTTTTTTATTAGAAAAGTCATTTAATTTATCTTGAATGTTCGTTCTATATGAGAAAATACTGTGCCCACCAGTGGGACGTTTAAAGGCTGCTATTATTTTACAAGCTTTCATTTAACTTGAAAGTATGTAATGTTTAACTTTGTTTTGTTTGTTCGGTTGCAATCTTGCAACTCAATTCTGAATCAGATATCTTTGACCGATTGATCTGTTTGGTATACGTTTAGTTTGGATGTTAATCAAAAATCAAAAATCAAAATATTTTTATTTCTTATAAACCAAAAAAAAAGCGCTTAAGAAATGTTACGTTAAAAACTACTGACTCTAGTTGCTCGGTTCCAAAGTGTCATTCCTATAGAGAAGAGCCGGCAAGAAACTCCATAGGTTACTCTTTTAAAAAAAAGGTTCACATCGATGTTAAGATTACATTGATTTTAAAATATGCGACAACAACGTAAACAGCAGAATGTGTTTGTGTAAACTAAAATATAAGAAAAAATTGAATCAAACATTCAACTAGATTTATTCAATGCATGGTTACTGACATTCTATATCCAACTGAACACCTTAATTAGCGTACTAGTATTTTCAATTTACACCTAAAATATGGATATCAAATAAAAGGGCCCGATTCAAAGCTTGTGTTTTAAAGTACGTTTTTACTAAAATCGTATTTATCTTGTAGACGGAGAGCAGCCAGCACCAGGGCTCGGAGTACATCAGTAAGGCGTCTCGGATACTTGTGAAGCTGCAATGGTAAGTCTATAGTATTATGTAGCTTTTTTGAACGACATTTTAGAACCTGCAAAACTAGAGCCCGTAATTAACGTTTTTAAAGAGCTTCAAAAGGCCTACTTGAAATAAAATGTAATCTTTTAAATAATGTGTATATTAAAATTTTAACAGCACATAGTGGTATAGATCACCACACCAACTTCCACTGCGTGACGTGCTGCGGGTTCGATCCCTGCGACAATCATTTCTGAGATTCCAATATGTATTTGAAGTCTGGGTGTTCTTTGTTTTTGTGATTTGTACCTATGTTTGAGAAACTACGCAATAGATTGAATCTATTCCCCAGTGATATAATAATAATATTTTTGTTATGACTACCGGCCTGGTTTGCTAGCTATGCCACATAAACGAAAGTAGGTACTTCAAATACTGAACCGAGAAAATTATTCTCAAAGGATAATTTCCCTTATTTTTGAAATGAACCCAAACTGCATTCACTTCTGCTTTTGCTGACGACCTCCGTAGTCGAGTGGCGTACGCACCGGTTTCAAGGTGTCGCTAGCTCTGAGGTCCCGGGTTCGATCCCCGGACGGGTCAATGTAGAAACCAACTTTTCTACATTGCCCCGGGTCTGGGTGTTTGTGGTACCTTCGTGGTATCTGAATTCCATAACACAAGTGCTTTAGCTACTTACTTTGGGTTCAGAACAATGTATGTGATGTTGTCCGCATTTATTATATTTATTTATTATATTAAAGTTATATCTTCCTGTTGACCACTACCTGTTAGGAACGCATTCTCTCAGCGGCCTATATGTTATGATACTTTTTTTCAAAAGAACTGTAAAAGCAGTTTGGATTGAAAGCAGTGTGGGTTCGATTCCCACTCAGGACAAATTGTTTAAAACAGTTTGGCGAGTTTAGAATTGTAAAGATAATATTCTGTTAGAGTTTACAATGTAATATAATTTCAATAAATAAATAAAAAAAAAAAATGTTTGTGTGATGAGCACGATAATTTGTTCTGTGTCTGGGTGTAATTTATGTATAATATGTATGTATTTAGAAATATATAAGTGTGTTTATCAGTTGTCTGGTTACCATAACACAAGCTCTGCTTAGCTTGGGATCAGATTACCGTGTGTGAGTTGTCCCGGAATATTATTATTTATTTTGTAAGTAAAATAAAAAACTGTTTCGGACCACGGAGCTCTATCTTGACCATTACCTATGCTATATTACATACTAGCTGTGCCTGCGACTTCGTTCGCGTGGATGACGAAATTTATCAATGAGTTTTTAACCGCAAAATTAAGTTTGTTTTTTATTGTTTATACTTTTCTGGGATAAAAACTACCCAGTGTGGTGCCCAGGATAATAAAGAATAATTATACCAAGTTTCATAGTAATCGAACCGGTAGTTTTTGCGTGATACCTGAACAAACAGACAGACAGACAGACAAAATTTTTTTTTTTCACACATATGGGTTCGGTTTCGGTCTAGTAACACCCCCCGGCATTTATTTTTTTGATATTTTCAATGTACAGAATTTTCACTTCTACAGATTTATTATAAGTATAGATAGATAATTATTATTGTGTTTCAAGAGAAAAGTTTATGTGTATAATTCATTGATGTTTTGTCTACCCGTGCGAAGCGAGGGCGGGTCGCTAGTCTCGCAAAAAAAAATCGGATCAACAATACTCGACTAATTTGTCTATTAATAAATAATAGTTACTAACTAATTTCGTTGTTTACGCCATCCAATATATTATTGTGATATGTAATACATATCTTGTTTTTTCTACTAATGAGTTGTTTTTGCAAAATTCGGTTGGTTGGGCAAATTATTGTAAACATAGACTAATAAGTAATATAATATTGAAAAGGGCGATTGGTTTTTTTCCATGTCTATATTTTTTGCTATTTTTGACATAGATACTAGACATGCGAAATGTTGCTCACTGAAAAGAAAAGAGAGATATAGCTCTTTTGATCAAAATAACTATATCACTCTTTTAGCTCTTTAGCTCACCGAATGACTCTTTTAACTACATACATACATACCATCACGCCTGTATCCCCAAAGGGTTAGGCAGAGGTGTACCAATCTACACCCACAGTTCGCCGGTATGTTTAGGTCCCATGTAATAGGGGGCGAGCCTATTGCCACTAACCGGGCACAAATCCAAACTCCGACCTGCTACTGAGAATTTCATAGAAAAACCCAATAACACCTTGGTCGACTTGGGAATCGAACCCAAGACCTCTAGCGTAGCAGTCGCGCTTAGCACCACTAGGCCAACGAGGCAGTCTCTTTTAACTCTTGAGCTCAATTGAGTTACTTGCGAGCTACAGATCAAATTGAGTCGCGATACTTTACGCCAGTCAAACGAGACAATTAGCTCAGTGGCTCTATAAAATATTTGAAGTTCTTTAGTTCATTTAACTTAGTTGCGAGCTATAGATAAAAATAGATTCATTGGGTTGTTTTGTTTTATTACAAATCTTAATATATATAAATCTCGTGTCACAATGTTTGTCCTCAATGGACTCCTAAACCACTTAACTGATTATAATAAAATTCGCACACCATGTGCAGTTCGATCCAACTTGAGAGATAGGATAGTTTAAATCTCAAATTATAGTCGCAATTTTAATTTATTGCTAATTATTTGTCTGTTATTATATACAAAGGCACCGGGAACGGGACCTAGGTATTCACGCGGGTGAAACCGCGGGACACAGCTAGTAAATAATAAAATTATGAAAGCCAATGATTTTTCTTCATACTTGTATAAGCTAAGGACGGTCAATCTAGATGAATAAATATTTAGAAAAGCCAATTTATTGACGGTATAATGTAATGAATGGACGTATATTATTTAGAATGGCGTTTTTTTTTTTGTTGTAAAGTACTTCCACATTCATTAAAAATCAGTAGCTAATACATGGAGTATAGAGTCAATGAGCCGTTGAGCTAAATGAGCTAGTGAACGACTCTGCGAACGACTGAGCGACTGAGAGCTAGATTGAGATTGAAGAGCTAGTTCAATTTTATCTCTCACTCGCGAGCTACCCATGTCTAATAGATACTAGTCTCATTGTGATCGGATCGAAATGTTACTGCGTCTGGCCAAAACAGTGTTTTTTTTCCTAAGTATATTATGAAAATGACGAAATAGAGAGTAGGTATATTGGTGTTATCGTCTTTAGGTTACCTACTTTGTTACTAAACAGCACCGCAGCTTTTAGGAAAACTAAATACCAAATAATACTGTCTTTAAATTACGGCAATGATCGTCGCCCTATAGTACAAACCTTAAGGCACAATAACAAGTACACTGGAACGTTTATTAACCCATCACTCACTGACTTAAAATGGCGGACTCGGGCCCCTGATGACACACGAAGTGTTTTTTTGTGGACATTCTTATTCTTAGTGTGCATAAATTAATAAAAAAAAAACGAACAGAATATTTTAGTCAGTATAATAACATAAAAGCCGATAATTTCAGGTACGACCAAGCGGTCGACAGTCTCCGCCGCGAGATCGGCTTCCACCAGGAGTCTGGCAACACCGGCGCCATCGGGCGGCTGACGGTGGCCATCGTGCTGGTGCAGCTCGCCAGGGGAGACCCCGTGGCCGCCGAGAAGGCTTACAAGGTAACACGTTGGCGTTTCGCGGCCGATGGTGCGCGGTGCGTTTTCCGCCGGCTATGAACCGACCCTTAGGGTGCTGTCCGTTATTAATTTATTTGTGTTTGACGTTCGATAAGTGCTACTGTGTAGCCTATATTGAATAAAGAAAATTTGAATTTGAATTCTGGTTTGTGAAACCCCCGCGATACAAATACCAATTTTCTATGTGTCGAAATTGATTTATAAATAACATTGGGTGTCTTTTTTGACACTGCCATAAAAGAATTACAATAACACTTGTTTTCAACGCATTTCAGGAATGGGGCAGCAACTGCGAAGTCGCTGAGATGCAGACCCTCGAGCAGATTCTCCAAGCGTACGACGAGGAGGACCGCGAGTCCGCCAAGCGAGCGCTCGCGAGCCCCTTCATCCGCAACATGGACGTAGAGTACGCGAGACTGGCGGCCATGGTCCCGCTGCCCGAGGCCCTCGAGCCCGCGCCCAGGGCCGCGGTCCGGGAAAACGCGGCCCCGAGCTACGTCAGCGCCAGCGCGCAGTGCACCACTACTGCGGTGAGTGTATGTCACCGTCACTAGAGCGAAGGGCGAGGGCCGCGGTCCGGGAAAACGCGGCCCCGAGCTACGTCAGCGCCAGCGCGCAGTGCACCACTACTGCGGTGAGTGTATGTCGCCGTCACTAGAGCGAAGGGCGAGGGCCGCGGTCCGGGAAAACGCGGCCCCGAGCTACGTCAGCGCCAGCGCGCAGTGCACCACTACTGCGGTGAGTGTATGTCGCCGTCACTAGAGCGAAGGGCGAGGGCCGCGGTCCGGGAAAACGCGGCCCCGAGCTACGTCAGCGCCAGCGCGCAGTGCACCACTACTGCGGTGAGTGTATGTCGCCGTCACTAGAGCGAAGGGCGAGGGCCGCGGTCCGGGAAAACGCGGCCCCGAGCTACGTCAGCGCCAGCGCGCAGTGCACCACTACTGCGGTGAGTGTATGTCGCCGTCACTAGAGCGAAGGGCGAGGGCCGCGGTCCGGGAAAACGCGGCCCCGAGCTACGTCAGCGCCAGCGCGCAGTGCACCACTACTGCGGTGAGTGTATGTCGCCGTCACTAGAGCGAAGGGCGAGGGCCGCGGTCCGGGAAAACGCGGCCCCGAGCTACGTCAGCGCCAGCGCGCAGTGCACCACTACTGCGGTGAGTGTATGTCGCCGTCACTAGAGCGAAGGGCGAGGGCCGCGGTCCGGGAAAACGCGGCCCCGAGCTACGTCAGCGCCAGCGCGCAGTGCACCACTACTGCGGTGAGTGTATGTCGCCGTCACTAGAGCGAAGGGCGAGGGCCGCGGTCCGGGAAAACGCGGCCCCGAGCTACGTCAGCGCCAGCGCGCAGTGCACCACTACTGCGGTGAGTGTATGTCGCCGTCACTAGAGCGAAGGGCGAGGGCCGCGGTCCGGGAAAACGCGGCCCCGAGCTACGTCAGCGCCAGCGCGCAGTGCACCACTACTGCGGTGAGTGTATGTCGCCGTCACTAGAGCGAAGGGCGAGGGCCGCGGTCCGGGAAAACGCGGCCCCGAGCTACGTCAGCGCCAGCGCGCAGTGCACCACTACTGCGGTGAGTGTATGTCGCCGTCACTAGAGCGAAGGGCGAGGGCCGCGGTCCGGGAAAACGCGGCCCCGAGCTACGTCAGCGCCAGCGCGCAGTGCACCACTACTGCGGTGAGTGTATGTCGCCGTCACTAGAGCGAAGGGCGAGGGCCGCGGTCCGGGAAAACGCGGCCCCGAGCTACGTCAGCGCCAGCGCGCAGTGCACCACTACTGCGGTGAGTGTATGTCGCCGTCACTAGAGCGAAGGGCGAGGGCCGCGGTCCGGGAAAACGCGGCCCCGAGCTACGTCAGCGCCAGCGCGCAGTGCACCACTACTGCGGTGAGTGTATGTCGCCGTCACTAGAGCGAAGGGCGAGGGCCGCGGTCCGGGAAAACGCGGCCCCGAGCTACGTCAGCGCCAGCGCGCAGTGCACCACTACTGCGGTGAGTGTATGTCGCCGTCACTAGAGCGAAGGGCGAGGGCCGCGGTCCGGGAAAACGCGGCCCCGAGCTACGTCAGCGCCAGCGCGCAGTGCACCACTACTGCGGTGAGTGTATGTCGCCGTCACTAGAGCGAAGGGCGAGGGCCGCGGTCCGGGAAAACGCGGCCCCGAGCTACGTCAGCGCCAGCGCGCAGTGCACCACTACTGCGGTGAGTGTATGTCGCCGTCACTAGAGCGAAGGGCGAGGGCCGCGGTCCGGGAAAACGCGGCCCCGAGCTACGTCAGCGCCAGCGCGCAGTGCACCACTACTGCGGTGAGTGTATGTCGCCGTCACTAGAGCGAAGGGCGAGGGCCGCGGTCCGGGAAAACGCGGCCCCGAGCTACGTCAGCGCCAGCGCGCAGTGCACCACTACTGCGGTGAGTGTATGTCGCCGTCACTAGAGCGAAGGGCGAGGGCCGCGGTCCGGGAAAACGCGGCCCCGAGCTACGTCAGCGCCAGCGCGCAGTGCACCACTACTGCGGTGAGTGTATGTCGCCGTCACTAGAGCGAAGGGCGAGGGCCGCGGTCCGGGAAAACGCGGCCCCGAGCTACGTCAGCAGTTATACAATTATTTTTTTATCAAAATCAATCAAATACCCTATTTTTTTAATTGATTGTATGTTACGCGATAATAACGGTAATTGTGGACCGATTTCAAGATTTCTTGTCGATAGGGTCAGATGTGGTCTTTTATAAAATCCATAACAACGATAATGTAATTTTGTGTAATTTTTTCAAAAAGTTTTTTTTCCGTTTCTTAAATTATTCAGCGATATGGTACTTCAGAGGTGGTGAAAATAATTTCTATGAAAATAAACCCAGAAGCTTAGTTTTGTTTTTAAAAAGTTTTTTTTTTCATACAAAATCAAAAATCAAAATATTTTTATTTTTCATAAACCAAAAAAAGGCGCTTAAGAAACGTTACGTTAAATCTACTGACTCTAGTTGCTCGGCTCCAAAGTGTCCTTCCTATGGAGAAGAGCCGGCAAGAAACTCCATAGGTTACTCTTTTAAAAAAAAAAACAATTTTTATATTAATACTAGCTGTACCCGGCATGCGTTGCAATGCAATTTTTTCTACCTAGCACCTGCCTACTACTTACCTACTACCGATTCTCAGACCTACTGAATTTGCATATAAAATTTCATAAAAATCGGTCAAGCCGTTTCGTAGGAGTATGGTAACTAACATTGTGACACGAGAATTTTATATATAAGATTTGTTTTTCCTATTCCAGCAAGTAATGAACGAGGACGAGGAGGAGTCCCCGTACGCACCGGTCACTTACGCCAAGAAGTCGGAGGACGAGGACGACCTCTGCTAGGCTGTGACGTCACTCGGTATGCTGTGACGTCACTTGGTAATCTGTGACGTCACTCGCTAGCCGCCACCGTGTCGTTGATGATCACACGGTAATATGCGCTGTACCAGCTATAGTCAGTCATGGTATAATACATTTAGATGACATGTAGTGTCGGTCTGTGGTAGCATAGCTCCCGAACGGATGGATCTATAATGATGCGGTCTTTTTTCATCACTTTCGATTTGTTTTAAAAAAACTGTGTTACCGATTATGGATGAAAAGAGAGTATTGTTTTTAGTTTGTCATGTCGGTCTGTGGTCTTAAATTTGACGACATTTCTCGGTTTTTTAAACATAAAAGTAATTATTGACAGGGATTTCTATTTTTTCTCTATTTTTATTTATTACATTAATGTATGTATCCTTTTTTTTATGCATTGTCACTTTATTGTAGTATGTAGCTGTATAAAACCATTTAATCAATTCGAAATATCAAGAAATTTTTCAACAAATAGAAAATTAAAAAACTAAAACTTTAACATAGTACTAATACATCAGCCTTTACAGTAGATTAAACCGCATCACAATCGGTCCATTCGTTTAAGAGCTATGATGCCACAGACTCACAGAAAGACAGCTACACAGACCGACTCTTAAAAATTACAACCCCTCTTTTTCGCTGTTGGTTAAAAATGATCGTGTGATCATCAACTAACTAATAATTTTATTTAACGCTACGGCTGTAAAGCCCCTATTTTATTTTATTGTGTGTATGTCTGCTAAATATTTATTTATCAATCATATATTAAATTTATTATATAATTATCTAAAATACAAACGTATCGTAAATACGTTGAAATCTAGATGTACGTTAATATAGAGAGAAAACAAGAGTAGTTATGTTGACGACTTGCATGTGCACGCACATCTTATGGCGGAAACATACGTTTCGTGGCGTGGCGCGCCAGAAGCATATCGGTTTCATGCATTTAATATGGTTAGAAACTGGGATGTTATGGATATATAATTTCGGATCCGGATACGGATATGGATATTGGTAAAATATAATATCGGTTTCGGTTACGGTTATGGATATTAAATTATTTCGGATTATCCGATAGTTTCGGTTACGGATATTATTTTTTTAAGGAACTGTAAGTACGAATAGCTGTGCAAGTGTGCACCTCGCGCTGTGACGTCATTAGGTAGCGGGAGAGGTGTCGCATTCCAGCGGAGTGCACAGTTAATTCGTACGAGTGTAGTATTTAGTTAGACTCCGCCCTTTTCGAAACTATCCGATACTTTTATTTCGGATTCGGTTACGATTACGGATATTTTTTTATTTCGGATATCCGATAGTTTCGGTTACGGATATGGATATCCATAACAACACTGGTTAGAAACATACTTACGTGTCGTGGCGTGGCGTGTCGCGCCAGAAGCATATCGGTTTCATGCATTTAATATGGTTAGAAACATACTCACGTGTCGTGTCGTGTCGCGTCGACCATATTAAATGTATGAAACCGATATGCTTCTGGCACGACACGTAAGTATGTTTCCGCCATAACACACACGCATACGGCACTGCGCGAGAGGCAACGCGCATCCAGCGGTGGGAGCGAGCGAGAGCGCGGCATACCGGCGACATAAACTCGACGAGTCAGTGGCGTAACTATGCCATCTGGGGCCCGTGGCAAACTCTTTTGATGGGGCCCTATCTGTAAAATTCGTCACGTACCTACTTGCTTTAATTTCAATACACTACTTAAGTAGTTACCCAACACTAATAACAATACTATTCAAACGACAATTCTATTTCGTCTCTGACTAAAAGTGGACGGAAAACTTCAATTTCCCGGCAAATGATTCATAATTCTTTTTTATATAGGTAACAATTACCATATTATCTTTAGTTGTCTCACTTTCTTTGATGGATTTTAAGCAGAAATAAAAAAAAAATATATGTTTTTCAAGAAAAATAAAATAATCAGGTACAATGTTAAAAAAATTCTGAGCTCGGGGTCTCTTTGCTCATGCGATATTATCGACCGGTAATAACGCGTCTGTGTGGAGGAGCCTTAATTTCGAATGGCGGGCGCGCCCTCAATTTATTGTACGACACACCCATCGCGTTCAGCGTCGTCGGGGAACTGGTCGAGTGGATGGCCGCGCGCTCGCTCGCTCCCACCGCTGGATGCGGGTTGCCTCTCGCTCCGTGCCGTATGCGTGTGTGTTATGGCGGAAACATACTTACGTGTCGTGACGTGACGTGACGCGCCAGAAGCATATCGGTTTCATACATTTAATATGGTCGACGCGACACGACACGACACGCAAGTATGTTTCTAACCATATTAAATGCATGAAACCGATATGCTTCTGGCGCGCCACGCCACGCCACGACACGTATGTTTCCGCCATAAGATGTTGTGCGCGCACACATGCAAGGCGTCAACAAGTTATGTAATATCCTAATTAAGTCTAATTAATTAACCCAGTTTCTGATAGGCTGATCAACTTAATCAATTGATCAACTGATCACTGATTGGTTAACCAGAAAACAAACAAACCAATCATAGATTAACATGAGCTTTGACACCTGTCAGTTAGTTAATCAGATGATTAAGTAATTTTTGTGCTGATTGGCCTTTTAGAAATCGGGGTGAGACTTGTTTTGGGAATCGTACGCACAGAGAGGTAAATTATGTGATTATTATACAACTTATGTAATTCTTGCTCTGTCAGAAAAAAAGGTATTTAGCGTATATTCCGATCCGTTGCTAAAATCGCATTTAAATCTATGAAGATAAGGTTTAAAATCAAATGACAGTCGATAAACATCGTGTTTTGCAAAATAAGACCTTAATGTGTTTGGAATAAAAACTAGATTTCAATAATTGATAACAAATCGACTTCAAAGTAAGTTTGAAAGAGAATCAATGAAAACTTGAAACATGACTGTAATATGTGCGTTGCCCTCAATTTCCCTGGGATCTCATCATCAGATCCTGACCTGATGACCATGGGACCACCAAGAAAGTATACCATTACAAACAAAAAAAAAGAATTTTCTAAATCTGTCACATATATATAAAAACGGCATATTCCAAACCGAAAAAAAAATCCAACGACTTAAGAACATTCCTCTTTTTTGAAGTCGGTTAAACACGGATCGGAATCGCAGTCTCTTCTATACTGCTTCTAAATAATAAGTGATATAATAATAACAAATTATTAGTGAGATTCGTAGCAATATCATAATAAAAATAATTGTTAATTCTATCATGATAAGTAATAATCTCTATTCACTCTCGCTGTCTCCGCTTACATTCTCGTCAATTCGTTGAACTTTACTTATTACTATAGTCCAGCCGCTGAGAGAATGCCTTCTTGACAGTTCGCCAAAAGAAAAGTAAAACTTTGTCACTAAAAATTTACTAAACATAAATTACTATCACTCAGTTGTCGTATAACGAATAATCATTTCGACGACCTCCGTGGTCGAGTGGCGTACGCACCGGTTTCAAGGTGTCGCTAGCTCTGAGGTCTCGGGTTCGATCCCCGGACGGGTCAATGTAGAAAATCACATTTCTACATTGTCTCGGGTCTGGGTGTTTGTGGTACCTTCGTTGTATCTGAATTCCATAACACAAGTGCTTTAGCAACTTACTTTGGGTTCAGAACATTGTATGTGATGTTGTCCGCATTTATTATTTATTTATCATTAAGTATGCCAGGATACAATGAATAGTTTTTTTACAAATTTTAGTACAAATCAAGACCAACTGACATGTGTCAGGAACGCATTCTCTCAGCGGCCGAATTATACGTCATGTAGAAATACATGCCTGTAAAAGAATTGTGAAGCGTAAACTTTAAATTGAGATAAAATCTATACTAGAATATATAATTAACAATAAAACAAGAAAATCATAGATTTTTTGATGAAAACTCCGCTAGGTGTCGATAGTCTTTCATGAGGTCTATCTGTCAATTTCCACTAATCAAGAGCCAGTAAGTTGTCTCTTATTGTGTAATATTACAGCAGCGAAAATAGGATTTTTTTAAACAGAAAAACCTTCATAAAAAATTGCAATTTTGTAGTTATTCTATAACAACTTAACATACATACATATAATAATAATACCAGCCTATAAACGTCCCACTGCTGGGCACAGGCCTCTTCCCATATAGAGAAGGCACGAGCATTGATCACCACGCTTGCTCTCTGCGGATTGGCGATTTCAGACCCCAATTTCGGAATCCAGGTTTCCTCACGATGTTTTCCTTCACCGTTAATCAGAAGTGTGTTAGAATATAAAAAAAAAATACATATAAATATACCATATTTACCCGACTGTCTTAAAAGGAGGGTAATGCCATTTAAGGCCTTGCAAGTTACATTTACACTATACATCAGCCACTTTAAAGAAATAATGACCGTGCTTTGGGATTATGAACCTTAATTCAATGACTAACAGTTCAGTTACCATCACATTCAAATTACTTTTAGGCCCTTTTCGGTAATATTTGTCATTCTAAAATGAACTTAAACACATGTTGTCAAAGTTGATAATTGCGTAATTAGTAATAACGTTTAATTCTCTTTCCATATTGGCTTTAGTATAATTATGATATTTAATTTAAAATTTACGCATCACACTCCATTGCACTAACTTTCGTTAAATAATATCTTATAGTTATAATATATAGATATATAGTATCGTGTTATTATTATTTAATATATTTTTTATATATACATATATATATATCTTAATATATATAAATCTCGTGTCACAATGTTTGTCCTCAATGGACTCCTAAACCACTTAACCGATTATAATAAAATTCGCACACCATGTGCAGTTCGATCCAACTTGAGAGATAGGATAGTTTAAATCTCAAATTATAGTCGCAATTTTAATTAATTGCTAATTATTTGTCTGTTATTATATACAAAGGCACCGGGAACGGGACCTAGGTATTCACGCGGGTGAAACCGCGGGACACAGCTAGTATGTTTTATATATTATACTTCTTAATTACGACTGATTTCTTGTATTTGAAGCGATTTGAATGTAATTGATGTTTGGATGTATAATTATATGTTTATAAGTGTTAAAGTTATTTTTTTAATTATAGTTTAATTTAAAACCTTTGAATTGTCAAGTACTTTATTATTTTTTGTGTTTAAATAGTTGTACTAAACTTATTTATGAAGTGCAATTTTTTGAAGTGAAAACTTCTTTAGCGGCGTTGTACACTTTTTTTGTAATGGGTAAAAAATGTTAAACTAGCGTCAGGACACGTGACCTGATCGTAAATTCTTAAGACGGATGTCATGTTTGTGTACGATAGCGCAATAAATAAATATTGTATTCTACCACATAAATGATAGTACTTTTATACTGATAATTAAAGCAATTCGTGCAAAATTATTCCCTAACCATTTCAAATTGTCAAAAATGCACAACGTTAATATTCAAGTTTTCACTTCTGCCGGCACTCCCGGAGTGCAAACCGGCGTTTTTTTTATGTTTTCTTGTTGATTAATTTAAACTTGAACTGTGTTTTAAAAGAGAGAATTAAATTATAATTATAGAGAATGATACAGTACTTGTTTAAATTTATAATTAATAATTATCTAACTTAAAAAAAAAGCTATATAAAAATTACCTTAAAAGCACGTTAAGCCGTAGGTCCCGACTGTCATACGTTGATCTTTGGCAGTCGTTAAGTCAATTCTGACAACCAGTCTTACTATGGGATACTGTGTTACCCAGTAAATGGGTTTCAAAAATAAGTTTAGTATAGGTACTATGTTTATAAGTCATAATTTAAAAAGTACATTATGTTAAGTGTCTTTTTACCCCACTCTGAGTTAATGATTACTTAAGAGATTCCTTAGTATCGATTTAAGTAAGCAATTTCTAAGACTTGTTTCAGGGCCTCGATTGCTCGATTCAGCTATTTAAGATTTGCTTGAATAGACCGAATGATATGCTTCATTTGGTTATTTTTACGATAATTGGCATTCTGCTAACTGTCATTACGATTATTCTCTTCGAGAGTTCAATGAGATTTTACTGTAGGCTTATCTGAATACGAAAATGAGGCACAATGACAAGTACACTGACCGACCACTGACATGCTTTTAAAATAGCTGAATTGAGGCCCTGTTGGCTTACTTAAATCTATACTAAGAGATCCCTTAAGTATTCATTAACGTCTCTGAGTGTGGTAGCATATTATTTATTGTCTTTGTAACATACAGTGTAACTATATTTTTCATTTATTAACCGGTATTAAATCGCACGACACAGAAAAAATTTCAAAAAAAAAAAAGATCAAAACATAATACTCTTAAACTGAGTTTAGTACTCAGATTAACATTTAAACTACAATATTGATTCATAATCGACATTTGAACTCAAAGAAAACTTAGTTTGTGGAACTCGGTAAGTATTAAAATTTAAATACATCCAATATGGCAGGCCTGTTGGTCTAGTGGTTAGTGACCCTGACTGCTATACCGGAGGTCGTGGGTTCGATTCCCACCCAGGACAAATGTTTGTGTGATGAGCACGATCATTTGTTCTGTGTCTGGTGTAATTTATCTATAATATGTATGTATTTAGAAATATATAAGTAAGTTTATCAGTTGTCTGGTTACCATAACACAAGCTCTGCTTAGCTTGTGATCAGATGACCGTGTGTGAGTTGTCCCAGGATACACTGTATGATACAAAAACTAAGTATTTGATGATTTTAGTTATATAAGTTAGGTATAGCAGCTAGTTTTATTGACTTAAGGACCGGTTTTTCCCTCACCAGATATTTTTTATACAAAAGATACAAATGTTTGACATATTTTGCATTGAAGAACTCAAAATCATTCCTGAGATAAAATTATCTGGCGTTGGAAAAACGGCCTTTATATTACATTATTTATATTTAAATTATCAAATTAAATTAGTATTATGACAGATGTGTGAATCATAGATTATAATGTAATTTATTTAAATCGCTCGCTTCAATATTTCTCACTTCTAGCTTCCCTCGTTTAGTCGTTGGCCTATTCACTTCGAAATTCGACAAAGCGACACATTACTAAAATATATTATGTTACTTCATCAAATTTAAAAAATATATATATAATGTTATTAGATCTATAATTTAGACAGTTTAAAAATATAATGTTGCTATCTAAAATAATGTGTCGTTTAAAAGTTGTCGGATTTTGAGGGCTGTAGAATAGATAGGTACAGAATGGTGTCTAAAGGCAAGTAATATAATATTATCATGGTGAAAGTAAAAAACAAAATATTTATGTCCAACATATTACTAAATAATAATATAAGAATACCAGCCTATAAACGTCTCACTGCTGGGCACAGGCCTCTTCCCATATAGAGAAGGCACGAGCATTGATCACCAGTCACCACGCTTGCTCTCTGCGGATTGGCGATTTCAGATCCCAAGTTTAGGATCCATGTAAACTCATATTGTATTAAAATATACCTACAGCCCATGTACGACAAAACTAAGAAAAAAAATGGTGGTTTTTACACAATAATTCACAAAACAATCCTTTGAGCATTGATCAAATTACAATTTAACCTTTTAAGCGCTTGGCTAAATATCAATTGACGTGCCCCTAGCGCTCGGCTACGAATCGGTGAAATAAAATCTCCTCTCTTTCAGCTCCTCTTAAGCTCCGATTTGTAACATATCATGGTGTACAATATAAAGTATTCTATCTGTCTATCTACATAAATGGAGAGATATAGAATATATGCAATAAATTCGAAGAAAACAACAAAAATCGTGAATATACTCTGTCGCATAAATACGACACGGGCGGTAGGGGCACGGAAATATTTGTCGCGTATATACGACAAGGGCGGTTAAAGGGTTGATATCATGCAACTATGGACTCAAACAAAATCGAACTACTCTGTGCAAAGTTACGCGTGGTTACGTACATTACAATCAGTGAGTGAACAATCAATCAACCCCTGTTTTCCTACCCTTAGGGTGGGAATTCTTTTTTCAAATTTATATAGGACCAACTTTGGAGTATACCCTTTCCAATATAATAAGAATTATCAAAATCGGACTACTCTGTAAAAAGTTATGCGAGATCACACATAGAAAAAAAAAATATACGCGCCGAATTGAGAACCTCCTCCGTTTTTTTCGTCGGTTAAAAAGCAATTAGTAAAATCATAAAATTGTTTAGACATAGCCATTCTGTACGTATTTCCTCTACAAATGTTATATAACAGATTATAATATCATCGACGTAGTGAGACATAGGTGTAAGTGTTAGTATCGTACAGTATAGGACATATGTTGCGCTCCAGTACCGCAGTCAGCCTTGGTGTCGCGTTAGTCGCTAGTTTTTATTACTATATTTATTTTATGTATGCTTAGTGCGAGGAATTGTCAAAAATTGTACTTACTGTGTTAAAATAAAGAAAAAAATATGAAGAGTGTTACTTTAATGTTACCTTGAAAGGGAGAAAAAGAACGAAGTGCTGTGTTTTTTAAATCTAGTTCTCAATGCCTTAATTGAGAATACAATACCTAATTGATGGCTCGTAAGTGTAAAAAATCCTGTCATACGTTGATCTTTGGCAGTCGTTAAGTCAATTCTGACAACCAGTCTTACTATGTGATACTGTGTTCCCCAGTAAAATGGTTGTGGAGGTCAGATAGGCAGTTGCTCCATGTAAAATACGGTATTCAGCTGTATCCGGTAAGACTAGTAGCCGACCCCAACATAGTTGGGAAAAGGCTCGGGAGATGATGTAAGTGTAAAAAAAACCGACTTCAAAGAAAAAAAAAACATAGGTAACTACTTGTCTCGATCAATTTACATCTACCCGAAGAATCTTTGAAATCGGTCCACTATTGCTGTAGACATCGCGTAACATACCTACATACAAAAAAATGTACAGAATTGAAAAGCTCCCCATATTGAAGTCGGTTGAAAAAGAAATTAGAAGTTTATTTCTTCTAGTCTGTCCTTAACACAACACTAATAATAATCTACTCGTGATCAGAGAGCTGGTTTGTTCCTTGCACAGAGAATCGGCATAGCCATTCAACGTGGCAATGCTGCCAGCCTTCTGGGCACGTTTCCCGCCATTCACAAGGATGACGATGAGTTTTTTGACGCGTGTTAGTTTTATTTATTTACTAGCTGTTGCCTGCGACTTTGTCCGCCTTAATTTCTGTTATTATGATCGCGATGAAGAAGTTTAAAAACAAAAAAAAAAGTATTTCTGCGTAAATTATAATTTTAGTTAATATTATGTTGATAAAACTCTAGCCAATTATTGTTAATAATGCATTAATTTCGGCCAACATTTTAAGTTTTAAGTTTATAGTGAGTCAATCTTAAAAGATAGACATATACCGTTGCGGACATTTTTTTAGATCATTTAAAGAGGAACAATTCATTCTTACATATTTTTTAGGTAACTCTAACCGTTTACGTAGCGCACGCATCAGAAGCCTTCAAAAATGAATCGTTTTCCCAGTTTTTGCAACATTTTTCACTGCTGCTTCGCTCCTATTAGTCGCAGCGTGATGTTATATATCCTAAAGCCTTCCTCAATAAATGGACTATCCAACACAAAAAGATTTTTTCAAATCGAACCAGTAGTTCCTGAGATTAGCGCGTTCAACCAAACAAACAAACTCTTCAGCTTTATAATATTAGTATAGATATAAGATCTAATTTTAGTCTGTTTGTTCTTGTATTAGATTTAAATATAATAACTTGACTAATAACTACACAAAACGGAATTAAAATTTATACCCCCTCGCACTATGTTTACTAGTAGTATAGATCTATCAACTGTTTTAATATAATCATAAAGAGTTTTTATTCTAGTTGAGTTTATTTATATATTTAAATATATATTTTGCTTCAAATTTAATATTCTACACTAAAAGTTCGGTACAATTTGTTGAAAGTTTTGAGTGCATTGTCGATTAAATATGGCCATTTTAATGTCTTATTTAAAAATATATTTTGTTGTATAATTTACTTACCATAGAGCTTGCCTGTATCTGCTATACCATAAAGGACAATGTTTTATTAAATTTCACCATATATTTGGGTACTTTTTCTACAATTTGAATTTGTCTTAGGGCTACTACACAAGACTGAGGCCCGAGTCCGCTATTTTAAGTCAGTGAGTAGCGGGTTAATAAACGTTCCAGTGTACTTGTTTTTTTGCCTAATTTTCGTATTTAGATAAGAACAGTCACTTGCAATCCTACAATGACAACAGTGGCAAGTAGGTGTATATTTTTCATTAAACTAAAATTATCTGAATACGAAAATTAGGCAAAAAAACAAGTACACTGGAACGTTTATTAACCCGCCACTCACTGACTTAAAATAGTGGACTCGGGCCCCTGCAAATTCGCATCGCATCGCAAATATCTGAACTTCATTATTTAACTTGAATTCCTGCAGTTAGTCTTGTGTGACCCTTACTTACCTTTAACATGTAAGTTTACTCTAGAAAAAGATCACCAACACGTATAATCTTGTTAAATTAATTCGTTTAATCGACAGTGTATAGGATGAGGTAATGTTTGATTCGCTGCGAAAAATATGAGGTTAACTAAACGTGTAATTTACTATTCAGCCATATTAAAAACATCAAGAATAATTATTTATAGCATAATAATATATTAATATTAGAAAACGTGTCTGATATACAAAATATTAAAAAAATTAAAGCTAAACGCTTTTTGCCTTATTCGCGTCAGCTGACAATATTACGCATAGCTTTGAAATACATGGTGTATAAACTATTGCAATCGACTTTGACCAATACATTTTCAAGTTCTATATATTATGCTAGAAATAAGCTTATTATATACTCACAGATGTTAAGAATTCCTTTGAATTTCTCACATTTGATATGTTAAAGTTAAAATGTAATCTCTCCTCATATTTATCGCAGTGAATACTTGAGTATAAATGTCTGTCATTTTTATTATCCCTAAATATATATAACATTGTTTGAAATGAAATGAAATAAATAAATGTAAAGTTTTAATCAATAGTATTGTGGTTTTATTTATCTATACTATGTTCTCTATAACATTATAAAAGTAAACTTAAATCTATTTTAATTACAGGAATAACTTTGAAAAACTATTTCGAACTAAACTAATGATGCAATATAATATTTTTTATTCTACAAAGATGCTGAAACATTGAATATTTGGTGTTATCTATCTTTTTAGATTTCTTTCTAATTTACACAGAAAATTCAACAATTAGGTACATATAAGTGTTAAAGTCATTCAAAATATCAAAAATTTAATTCACTGTTACTAAGTTTCGTGTAAAATTACCAAAATTTTGCAAAACACTAACTTCTACATTAATTATTGCTTTTAATTATTAGTGAATTCTGGCAAATGCAAATCCAAGATTAAGGCAATTCAGCTTAGAAAAGTAGAATTAAGAGGAAAGGGGAGTGGACTTTTCTCCATACAAACGTTCTCGTCTGTTTTCTCGCTGGTTTCTGAACTTAAGGCTATGATTTTTTGCAGTAATATAAATATGAACTAGTTCTATGCCCCTATTTTTTCCTTTAAAAAAAAAGTTATATTTAAAGAAACTAGAACCTTCTAAAAAGTGCCGATTTTACCGCAGTTTTCAGAGGAGTTTTTTTCAAATCAACGATTATTGAAAAAAGAAAAAAATAGAGGCACAGATTATTCTTTTCTTATGCAGTATATAAAATATCTTTAAAATTGGTTAAGAATTGGGGGAGAAAATGGACGAGAGCCAAACCTCGATTTTTCATCAGTTTTTCGGTCTGAGCTGCAGTTGTCCTTATCGCACGAATTAGAGGGCGGGGGGAATTAGAGAGACAGCAATACTTTCTTCAAAAACCGAAATTTCAAAAGTATGTCCGCTCCCCTTTCCTCTTAATGAAGAAGTATTAAAGAGGCTCATTTCTCAATTAAATTATTTAAAACATTATTTTCACATTCATTATTGCTTTTAATTATGAATGAGTTTTGGCAAATTTAAATCCAAGATTAGGGCAATTTAGCTTACAAAAGTAGAATTAAATTGAAGAAGTAATTAGGAGCCTCATTTCTCAATTAAAATACATTTTTTTATGTCAGATCTGTAACAAGCCAAAGATAATGTTTTTACTAACGTTTATTGATTTATTGACTTACTTTGTGTGAGTTACTTACTCTAATTCGAGATGTGTCGGGTTAATGCTTAGTTAAATATTTTATAGTCAGAATATAACAATTCGCACACAATGTAAATCTGGCCTAATGTGTATATAAACGTTATTTAATAAACAAGTAATGCATATTTAACCTTTTGAACGCCACGGTCGTGTATAGACGACAAAAGAAAACGTGCCCAAAACACGCCACGGTCGGGTATAGACGAAAAGAAAACGAAATTTTTTAAGTACAAAATAAATAATATACTTGTATATTTTTTATTTTGTCACCCGACCATTGCGTGTTTTGGGCACGTTTTCTTTTGTCGTCTATACACGACCGTGGCGTTCAAAAGGTTAAATCCAAATCGTTTAATACAGTATTCTTCTTCTTATCGAGTCGATCGATGGCAGTTAAATTTTTCCCGACCAGTATTCAGCCACGCACACGGCATTGTCCGTCGCCTCATACAGGTCCTCGCGTGTGCAGGTGGCAGGGCACGCTGGGCAACTCATTAAGTGAGCCATGGTTTGGGGGAGGATGCCACACTCGCACGGCTCAGGTGTGCTGTACCCCCACCGGCACATATTTTCATTACACCGGCCGACTTGGGTCCGGAGTCTATTTAAAGACTTCCACGTCGGCCAGGGTAAACTATGGCCGGGAGGAAGTTTTTCGGCTATTGGGATGGGTGGCATGGTTGGGTACCTACTTTCCCAAAGGTCGACTCTAGTCTTACGAGCATCGGCTCGCAATGGGAGAACGTCTTTTACCAAGCTATGTCGACTTTTGAGCCTCTGCGGAACCGGAGCGTATTGGTGCATTGGGTGTCGTGGATCGGTTTCCATTTTCGCCTTCTCAATGGAGCTAGCCACATGTCTGCGGACATCTGGAGGTGCAATGCCGGCTAGTGGATAAAATTTAATGAAACCGAATATTGAATGATTTATGATTATGTAATTATTTATATTTACATGTGGGTGTGTCTGTAGTTATAAGGCCTATTTGCGAGTTTGTTTTAAAAATATTTTGATTAAAATGGAAACAAGTTCTGTTAGTATTCTTAAATAATAATAACAGAACTTGTTTCCATTTTAATCAAAATATTTTTAAAACAAACTCGCAAATAGGCCTTATAACTACAGACACACCCACATGTAAATATAAATAATTACATAATCATAAATCATTCAATATTCGGTTTCATTAAATTTTAATTGTTTGGGAGCGATCTGTCATAAATTTATGAAAATCCAAATTATATAGCAATCAAGGAATAATAGAAACAGGAAAAATAATTCATAGAGGCGAGACATTACCTACATAAGAATATAAGCAGTATCTTAAGTCTTGTACAAGTAAATTGAGGGCAAAAATAATAATGCAATCGTGTAATGTCTAAAATATGAAGAACATAATATATGAGAAACATGACATGTTGAATTTTTTTAATTTATTTGTTTATTAAACTAGACAAGTGGAATTCTTACAACATATTACACTATGTTTTAAAATAAACATAATTATAGTGATTTAAACATCAATTTTATAGATATTTGTATTACGCCATTAAAATTTGGTATACCTATCGGTATAGAAGGGCACCTCCTCTTGTTTCTATACTAGTACAGTCACGAACAAAAATATGTATACACTCTCCAATTTCTCATTGATTTTCTCTTCAATTCTAGATTAGTATTGTAGAACATGTTATGAAGAAATGATTGAAAACAGTTCCTCAATACAGTACATATTTTTCTTTTTGAATTTTTAATATTTAAATCTCGATATTTTTATGTTACAATTTCGCTATGTCTATACATATTTTTATCGTGACTGTACATAGTAAGACAAATATCATAAGACACAAACATCCAAAATGTATACATACATACATACATATAATTACGCCTGTTTCCCGTAGGGGTAGGCAGAGATTACTTCTTTCCACTTGCTACGATCCTTACATACTTGTTTCGCTTCGTCCACTTTCATTATTCCCTTCATTCTTCTCTTCATAAATGTATGTATGTTTTTAAATAAGACAGTCACAAAATAATTGAGGCATGGAATTTACAAATGGGCAAAGGGCCAAAAAAATCTTTTAATTTTACCTTTCATAGGAGCTATGTTGTACAGACATTACATTTCAAAGGTGCATAGTGCCCACAAAAGTTTTAGCACTTAGCCCATTTGTAAATTCCATGCCTCAATTAAGTTGGCTATTAATACAGTGGAGAATAGTAAGCATCTTAATGAAACTAAGAAATAATAAATAAAAGTATTTTTTACATTAAATTATATAAATATTGTGAGAAGGTCTTATTTTGTTAACAATCATAATTTAATTATTCGAATGATAGAGAGAGGTTAATATTGCCTTAATAGGTTAGATGACTGGGTATGAAAAGTCAAAATGTATTTAGTCCGCCATTTAGATAATCAAAATATAATAGACACGTATTTTTCATTAATCAAATCAATAAAAAAAAGAAGATAAACCGCTTAAAAGTTCAAGAGTTTCGGCTTGTGGCGTCACGGCTAGGTACAATTTGTGCGTAGACGTGACGTCACGCAAGAATTGCACTCGCTGTATCTTCGTAATTCTTTGTTTACGGGACAAAACAAAAAATACGTGTCTAATATTTTTTTAATATCTAAAAGATGGACATAAAAATAAAAATTACTCATCATCCCTATTAGCTTATTTAGAGGCAAGCAGGCATAAAACAAAATCAAGATTTGATATTCTATACAAAATTTCAATTAATTTCATTATATAATCTATAAACTTTAATTTTATAGCTCAAAATAAGAATAAAGTTACACAGCATGTACACCTTTACCGAACATTATAATAAATCAGTTTAACTTAAAAAACCGTTTTAAAATTAGACGGAATTCATGTATACGTACTAAATATCTAATAATCTAGTATTAGGTAATTATATATTCGAATATTGTAAACTATAAACTAAGTAATTGGCGTCATATGGACGTACGTATGTATTTAACTCTAAAAGGGAAACATTTAATTGTCATCGTAAAATGTATATATTACTAGCTGTGCCCCGTGGTTTCACCCGCGTGAATACCTAGGTCCCGTTCCCGGTGGGCGGTCGGTGCCTTTGTATTATTGGGGGCGGAGATGAATCCAACAAATCACTATCGTAACAAAAGTCAGGATAACTTAATATGGTGGTTAAGTATTCTTAAATTTTCTAATTTTCCGTACAATTTTCCAATTTTTTCTTTCATAAGAACCTTCTCCTGACAATAACAAACACAATAAAAAAAGAATTAGTAAAATCGGTCCAGCCGTTCACGCGTGATGTCGTGACCAAGGGAAAAAGGGATTCATTTTTATATATATCGATAATGTATGTATGTATTATACATATAATCCTCTTGAATCACTATCTATTGCTGAAAACTGCATCAAAATCTGTTCAGTAGTTTAGAAAATTTAGGCGAACAGACAACGTAAGAGACTTCATTATCTCTTATATATAAAATTCTCGTGTCACAATGTTAGTTACCATACTCCTCCGAAACGGCTTGACCGATTTTATATGCATATTCAGTAGGTCTGAGAATCGGCTACTATGATATATCTATTTTTCATACCCCTAAGTGGTAGTAGGCAAGTGCTAGGTAGAAACCATTGCATTGCAACGCAAGCCGGGTACAGCTAGTATACTATGTAAAGATATCATTGCCTGCCTCGTTGGCCTAGTGGTGCTAAGCGCGACTGCTACGCTAGAGGTCTTGGGTTCGATTCCCAAGTCGACCAAGCTGTTATTGGGTTTTTCTATGAAATTCTCAGTAGCAGGTCGGAGTTTGGATTTGTGCCCGGTTAGTGGCAATAGGCTCGCCCCCCTATTACATGGGACCTAAACATACCGGCGAACTGTGGGTGTACATTGGTACACCTCTGCCTAACCCTTCGGGGATACAGGCGTGATGGTATGTTATGTTTATTTAAATTGTTAAGTTATACCCCACTTTAAACTTCATATTCTTTTTTTTTATTGTGGTATTAATAATTAGTAGGTCAAAGAAAAATGTCACAATGCTGGTCAAAGGCCTTCCCCATATCCTTCCAGACACTTTTCTCTTGCATAACTTCAAAGTATACCCACAGTAATGCAACCCATACTATCGTAAACTAGAGACATTAATATGTCTATTTCACCTTATTTTGTTTCTGTACAGCGTGGTTGTAAGCTAAGCAGAGCTTGTGTTATGGTAACCAGACAACTGATAAACATACTTATATATTTCTAAAGACATACATATTATAGATAAATTACACCCAGACAACCAGAACAAATGATCGTGTTCATCACACAAACATTTGTCCTGGGCGGGAATCGAACCCACGACCTCCGGTATAGCAGTCAGGGTCACTAACCACTAGACCAACAGGCCCGTCCAGTTTCCATACTAAGGTGCCCATTGACCTTAAGTTCCGTTTAAAATTCTCATACAATTGGATGTTATAGAGGAGTAAACTAGTTTGGCCCATTTTATTTAGGTGTTGTCTATTGTTGTCCTTTTCTCACGCTGTATGTAAGTAAAAGATAGCGATAGTCTATTTTTAATTTAATAATAATAATGTATATAATAATATTAGTTTGCATATAAGGGAATCAGCGCCATTATACAATAGGGTAGATGACTAGGTATGAAAAGTCAAAATTTATTTAGTCCGCCATTTAGATAATCAAAATATAATAGACAATATAATTTTTCTTTTCTCAAATAAATTACAAAATACGAAGATAAACCGCTGTAAAGTTCAGGAGTGGGGGCTTGTGATGTCACGGCTAGGTACAATTTGTACTCAAACGTGACGTCACGCAAGAATTGTACTCGCTGTATCTTCGTAATTCTTTGTTTACGGGACTAAACAAAAAATACGTGTCTAAAATCTTTTTTTCTTATCTAAAAGATGGACATAAAAATAAAAAATTGTCATCATCCCTATTGCAGAACTAGCAAGGTTTTAATGTTTCATAACACTTGTCCTATACTATCTACACATTCCTACAGTACGTTTGAAATAGACATGCTATAGGCGATTTTTTTTTCAATTTATATGACTACAAATGTTTAGTCAACTGTGGCATCTTTTTTTAATTGATTAGATATACTTAGATGTAAAGAAAAAAGAATTTAAAATTAATATAAGTGTAATAAATAAAAATTGGAAAATATAAGCAATTTCATTTACCTAAATGTAAATTTTGCAGTTATATAAGAACCAAAATAAATAATCTACTTTGCTTTTTTTAAATTGGTAATAATATATATAAAAAGCAACTTAAATTATTAATGGTTCATCATCATCTGCCTAGACTTTCCCCAACTATGTTGGGGTCGGCTACCAGTCTTACCGGATTCAGCTGAATACCGTATTTTACATGGAGCGACTGCCTATCTGATCTCCACAACCCATTTTACTGGGTAATCCACTGATTAATGGTTAACATATATTAATAAATCAAAGATGCCACAGTTAACAACATATTGCCAACATACCAAAACAGTTTAAAAAAAGAAATAGACCCTATTTAAAGATGGCCGATCAATTAAAGCACTTAATTAATATTTTCGCAATTTCCTTCAAACATGAGATCCGCATTCGACCATCGAATCACAAAAATATAATACTATATGTATACTATATATAATACTATATTATACTAATATCTAACAATGCAATATGATTAATTTATTACTACAGCTGTCACGAGAGATAAGTCAGTGCCTATACTTATGAAAATATTAAAAAAAAAATTAGTAATATTTATGGTAATGTAAACAAAAATAAATTTTCTATAATTAGGCCTGACGCACATGGACTGCTTCAAGCTGCGACTGCAAAGTGAATTAAAAACAGTCCGTGTACGGGCGACCTTAGAATTATTTCACGTGTGAACAGAAATGTTAGTATGAATAATTGTTAAATACATATTAGTATTTATAAATACACTGATTTTTTTGAATTGAGCTCTGACTTGAAACTATATTTTTATTAAATGTGGTGATATAGGACCCCACAATATTGTTAATATTAAATTTACTGTACCAAAAACAAGCCCTAACTTTAACAATATTTTTGATACCTGGGGCCCGATGCCGCTATTTTAGGTCAGTGAGTGGTGGGTTAATAAACAAGCGTTCCAATGTACTTGTTCGTATTCAGATAATTTTAGTTCAATGACAAATGTACACCTGCTTGCCACTGTTGTCATTGTAGGATTGCAAGTGACTGTTCTTATCTAAATACGAAAATTAGGCGCAATAACAAGTACACTGGAAGGCTTTTAAACCCGCCACTCACTGACTTAAAATAGTGGTATCGGGCCCCTGTAGTAAAGTAGGTCCCAATAATATTGTTGTTACCACATACCAAGCAATGCTTAAAAAAAATCTTTCCATTCAATTTTCTTTAACAAAAACAATGTATGAATAAACCATGATTGTTACTAAGACTACTTTTGCAAATTACATTAATAAAATATTTTAATAATTATAGGCGATTAAGATCAAAATTTCCAGTTCCATCATAATTTGAGATTTATATAGCCTCGGTTAATTCATTATATAACGTGTTGCTCCATTAAAAGGTTAATCATGTACTTTTCTTTACTGTATTTCATTTAATACATAATTCTGAAAAATCATCATTTGATAACAAAATCAACTAATTATCCAATGATATTATACACAATATAGGTATATTCATATTAAGCGACATTAACAAAATCTGATATATGGTATACAGTGGACCCCCGATAATTCGACAAATATTCTGCAGGGCAGTTTCGGACTACTGAATTTGTCTGATTATAGAGTACCACCTAAGACCCCCTATAATCCGGATTTTTTTTACAAAAGAGAACCTTGTAGTAAGACAAATTACAGAATATGCAATAACTTTAAATTAGAAAATAGTGGTGTACAAACAAATGTACATAGGTACTGAAATAATCGAAAATTATGAATCAATCAATTTAAGAAGCATGAAGATGTTCATCTTTTTTTTTTTGTTTGACATTGTTGAACAATTTTGCTGGGACAGCTGTAACTTATTCAATCATGCACTAGCGAAGATTGACAAAAAATATTGAATAATAAATACTATACCATGTTGGATCACAGGGGGTGCCGGATTACTACCGGTCCACATTATGTATAATACCATAGAATTTATCAGTACATTAAAATCCTAATAATAATAAAATATTGGAGCAAACACGCAACACATACATACAATATTTGAGTGTCATTCTGTATATCTAAAAACGTAATTTATACCAAAGTTGGTAATCATGTTAACACTCACACACTTGAGATCGGAAACGATTTCAATATACAATACTAGCTGTACCCGTCATGCGTTGCAATGCATTTTTTTCTACCTAGCACCTGCCTACTACCTACCTACTACCACTTAGGGGTATGAAAAATAGATAGTAGCCGATTCTCAGACCTACTGAATATGCATAATAATATAAAATTTCATAAAAATCGGTCAAGCCGTGTCGGAGGAGTATGGTAACTAACATTGTGACACGAGAATTTTATATATAAGAAGATTATAATAAGTATTGGAAATTATATTGATAAAATAACGGAAACACAAAAACAAGTTAGGTTACTTACAGCAGGACAAGTTCAAGTTATTTCTAAACTTCATCACAATCTGTTGAGCAGTTTAGCGGTGTAAGCACAGATAGGAAATTACTTTCACAATAGGGTAGATGACTAGGTATGAAAAGTCAAAATTTATTTAGTCCGCCATTTAGATAATGAAAATATAATAGACACGTATTTTTTCTTTTCTCAAATAAATTACAAAATACGAAGATAAACCGCTGTTAAGTTCAGGAGTGGGGGCTTGTGACGTCACGGCTAGGTACAATTTGTACTCAAACGTGCCGTCACGCAAGAATTGTACTCGCTGTATCTTCGTAATTCTTTGTTTACGGGACTAAACAAAAAATACGTGTCTAATATTTTTTTCTTATCTAAAAGATGGACATAAAAATAAAAATTAGTCATCATCCCTATTATAATAATGGTATGAATGGTCTGTCTGTACACAAATGCTCTTAAAAGAAAGAAGAATTCAAGTGAACCAGCTTTTTTTCATTAGAACACTACAACTACTTCAATACAACAACGTCTACCTTGGAACTTTTGAAAATATATAATTCTAAAAAAAAACGACTTCAAAATAAGTCTTACATTATTCTTATGGACGCCACTGTCAAAATGGGACCACACGGTAAGCACCAGCTTTCAAATAAAAAAAAGATCATCAAAATCGGTTCACCCAGTCAAAAGTTCTGTGGTAACAAACATAAAAAAAAATACAGTCGAATTGAGTACCTCCTTTTTTGAAGTCGGTAAAAAATTGTGATAACAAAAAAATGGGAAATAATATAATAATAATAATAAATGCGGACAACATCACATACATTGCTCTGAAACCAAAGTAAGTAGCTAAAGCACGCGTGTTATGGAATTCAGAAACAACGAAGGTACCACAAACACCCAGACCCGAGGCAATGTAGAAAAGTTTGTTTCTACATTGACTCGTCCGGGTATCGAACCCGGGACCTCAGGTCGAAATAAATATCCTATTTTAAACTAGGAAATCTATACAACATAATCACCATTTCCTCAAGTTACGTGATATACTAAACGACTGGATACCGTGAATAACACGTCTGTCGTATATAATTGAGATAATTTCATGCCATTGAGAAGAGAGACTTGTTTGCGCGGTTACTTGTTCCGTTTCCTATTGGCTATTGGAGGCAAGTTAGTGGTAACATATTATAATAATAATAATATTCCGAGACAACTCACACACGGTCATCTGATCCCAAGCTAAGCAGAGCTTGTGTTATGGTAACCAGACAACTGATAAACATACTTATATATTTCTAAATACATACATATTATAGATAAATTACACCCAGACACAGAACAAATGATCGTGCTCATCACACAAACATTTGTCCTGGGTGGGAATCGAACCCACTAACCACTAGACCAACAGGCCTGCCATATTGGTTGTATTTAAGCTACTAAAATGAGGTATATTAAAGAAAGTAATTTTTGATACTATGAACATCAATTGTTTAAAGAAAGACTGTTAAGTAGCTATGTTATTGTAAGTTGACAGAAGGATAGTTTAATATGTATATCCAAAAATAAGGTACATTTTATTGTAACTATTATTTAAATTCACTAATAATGTTTAACTAGTGAAATTACAGAATACAATCTAGAAAAAAGTTTAATATCAGTAATATAATAGATTATATATAAAATTCTCGTGTCACAATGTTAGTTACCATACTCCTCCGAAAGGGCTTAACCGATTTTTTTGAAATTTTATATGCATATTCAGTAGGTCTGAGAATCGGCTACTATCTATTTTTCATACCCCTACGTGGTAGTAGGTAGGTAGTAGGCAGGTGCTAGGTAGAAAAAATTGCATTGCAACGCATGCCGGGTACAGCTAGTATAATATAAGATAATTTATAAATATGAAGAAGTAATAAATCGTTTGTGACAGACAGACATTGCTACGATTCCAGAAGTTTTCGATTTTAAAGTATAATAATATTTATTACATATGTCTTTCTGTACAAGAAAGAACTGTATATTAACTAACAAACAATCATAAATTTAAAACCCCAGTCTAATAAAAAAAATCAAACAGATCTTTATAAATTATACCTAGCAATCATATCTATCACTACAACTTCCAAACCAAGAAAAACTTATCACAACCGGTCTATTCGTTTATGTTACCAGTCAGTGAAACAGATAGACAACCTTTTTTTTCGTCGAGAAAAAATCTTCTAATTAATGTTGGCATTTAAAATCTCAGTGTGTAAGCACTAACAAATCTATACTAAGTTACTATACAACTACTTTAAATCTAATATACCTATGTCTGTATATTCTTGTGACTAAACATGGTGTGTATGTAAGGGGGTACCATTGGCGGCACGTTCGCTGCTTGCTCTGGCGGCTGTTCCTTCTCCTTATTATTCTTTGTTTTCCTAAACTGAAAACCATTCTTCCTCAGAATCTTTCTGAGCGTTTCTCTCGAACCTTTGAAGTTAATCTCTTCTTTAAGTATTTGTAGTAGTTTGTTAATCGTAGGCACCTCTTTCTTAAACGCATAGAACTCGTGTACTTTTCTGCGTATGACTTGTAGGTCGAATTCGTCGACTTCGATCTTGCCTTTCGTTCTGACACGTTTCTTTGGCGTTTTCTTCAGAGTTTCTGGGTCTAAGAGCCCTTGTTCTACCAGGCGGGCTTCCCTGACTATGTTTAGAACTGTCCGCTCTGACACACCTGGAATGATACGAGGTTTAAATTAGTAAAGGACATTAGTTAAACCAATTCACGTTTCCCAGTCTTATAGATGGAGATTTGCTATAAGTAGCTTTTATATGGTTTTTGTACTTGAAATACATATTTTTTTTTATCTTTTAAATAATAATAATAATAAATGCGGACAAAATCACCTACTTTGCTCTGAACCCAAAGTAAGTTGCTAAAACAACTTGTGTTATGGAATTCAGAAACAACGAAGGTACCACAAACACCTAGACCCGGGACAATGTAGAAAAGTGGTTTTTCTACATTGACCCGTCCGGGGATCGAACCCGGGACCTCAGAGCTGGCGACACCTTAAAAACCGGTGGGTACGCCACTCGACCACGGAGGTCGTCAGATATACATAATTATACAGTTGATTTTGTTGTCGTTGTACAAACGAACACTATGACCTATATATGGCATCAAAAATACATTGTATGCACAGCAAGAGTAAATAAATATAAACAAAATCGCCATACATTACTCCGTCTTCAAAGTAAAGCACTTGTGTTATGAATCAGTAACAACTAAGGTACCAGAAACACCTAAGCATAGTAGAAAAGTGCTTTCCTGAATTGACTCGTCTGGGAATTGAACCCGGGACCACAGAGCATGAGGTCATCCGACAAAGAACCAAGGTAACCGACATAGCTCGTAAAATTAGCTTGCTGAAGTGGCAATGGGCTGGCCATGTCTGTCGAAGGACCGATAGCCGTTGGAGCAGACGAGTCCTAGAATGGAGACCGCGACTCGGCCAGGTGGACTGATGACCTGAAAAAGGTCGCTGGAGGGGACTGGATGCGGAGGGCGGAGGACCGGGTGTTGTGGCGCAAATTGGGAGAGGCCTATGTCCAGCAGTGGACTATGATTGGCTGAATGATGATGATGACCACAGAGCTGGCGATACCATGAAAACCGGTGTTTACGCCACTCGACCACGTCTAAAAACTGAGTATTTGAGGAAGTAAAGGCTAATGGGAGATGGAGGGTTTGTCAACAAGCCAGCTATATCATTCGAGTAACAGGTTATTTTAATATTCTATCGCCAAAATGGTTTTAAAATTACGCACAGCTATAATAAGTAAGGATATGTGTGGCTTTAGCTTGATTTGTAACATAAAAAAAAATAAAATGAAAAATTAAAAAACACGCCTGCCTTGTTTAAAAAGAACTAAAAATCCAAAACAAGTGGATAGAATTAAAATCTTAAAACTAAACGCCCGCGACTTCTATATTTTATTTTTAAGATTTTAATTCATTCATCATAATTTTTTTTTTTTATTTAATACCTTTTAGTGAACAATACAATAAAAAAATGACACAACACAAAAAAAAAATCTTTCGGAACGCTTTGCAGGCGATTTCGACTCACACTTGACCATTTTTTAATGTCCACATAGCCTATGTCACTAGGGATAACTCAAGGCTTCTAATGATACCACAAACATTGAAATCGGTCAAGCCTTTTAGAAGTTATGGTGGAATAAAGAAACTCACATACATACATGAACCCTGAAAACATAACACTCCTTTTTGGGCAGTCGTGTAAAAATAAACATATATCTTAGCATAGGCTTAAATATTACGCTTCAATAAATTACTTAAAAGGTCAATGGGCACCTTAGTATGGAAACTATACCCACGCTGTACAGAAACAAAATAAGGTGAAATAGACAGATTAATGTCTCTTGTTTACGATAGTATGGGTTGCATTACTGTGAGTATAGTCTGAAGTTACGCAAGAGAAGAGAGTCTGGAAGGATATGGGGAAGGCGTTTGTCCACCATTGTGATATTGTTCTTTGACTTTGACTAATGTTTAATACCGCAATAAAAATAAAAAAAGGACATGAAATTTAAAGTGGGGTATGACTTAACAATTTAAATATAGTTTGGTTTATGTACACAAGTTTTCACGACCGGGTCAGATGCCCAATGACCTTTGTAATATAGAATTTGTTTATTATTAATACTCAAAATTTCTACTAAACTAACATGTTTTATTTTTTTATGTCTATCTAACTATATTATAGGAAGTTCTGGCATAAGTTAGTACTACATAATGATTTAATATTCATAAAAAAGTGTCATATGAAACATAAACTGTAATTTGATTTACTTCATCTATTGAATTAGGGTAACCTGTAATGATAGATGTAAGGTGTGTAATAAATAAATAAATAAATAAAATATTGTTTGTATTTATAGTTGTAAATCTTAAGCAAAGCAGTCCAGCAACAAAAAGGTTTATCTAGTGTTCCCATCAAAACCTATATTCCTACACATCAGCTACTTTAAAGAAATAATGAACGTGATTATGAACCTTAATTCAATGACTAATAGTTCAGTTTCCATCACATTCAAATTACTTTTAGGCCCTTTTCGGTAATATTTGTCATTCTAAAATGAACTTAAACACATGTTGTCAAAGTTGATAATTGCGTAATGAGTAATAACGTTTAATTCTCTTTCCATATTGGCTTTAGTATAGTTTTCTTAGCATGAATTATTAAACATTTTGTATGGTTATCTGAGGTCATCAAATTTGATGAAGGTCAATGAATAACAATAACTACTAAAATGTATGTTGATATTGTAATGCAACATATTATTACTAGCAACAGATTGTTATCACTAAGTTAGTAAACAAAAGAGTCTTTTTAATCATTTTCAAATGATTATCTCAGGATAAACATACCAAGACCCCTCCGTGCCTCTGAAAGCATGTTAAGCCATAGGTCCCAACTGTCTCACTATGGGATACTGTGTTACCCAGTAAAATGGTTTGTGGAGGTCTGATAGGCAGTCGCTCCATGTAAAATAAGGAATTCAGTTGAATTGGGTAAGACTGGAAGCCGACCCCAACATAGTTGGGTAAAGTCCAAGCAGATGATGATGCTAGTCTCAGGATTCACCCATCTGATTTAAATGGGGTGTTTATTGGCAGGTAGCTAGGATTACAGGGCCTTATATATTTAACCTACTTTATTTTATTTTATTTATTTCAGAAAATAATTAAGATTTCATAAATGCAGTATCATCATTATCAGCCTATAGCAGTCCACTGCTGGACATAGGCCGCTCCAATTGCACGCCACTTAGTTCTATCTCTGCTTCTCAATACAATAAATAAACAAAGTATAGTAATAAATTAGGGTCTACACAAACCAATAAAACAAAAATTGACAAAATCGCGGCAGGAAGCTTGTAACAACACATTTAACAACAATGCAAGTAAAAGATTCAATTCGCAGAATCAGCTTTTTAAAATATATTAAAAAAGGAACTCCAATACCAAGCAAGGCGTAAATAAATACAGTGTAAACTCTTTATAATGTTATCCTTTATAACAATAAACTCCCTGTAACGTTGAAGTGAGCCCAACTTGGTTGGTTTGCGTTAAAACCCACATATTGAAACACTCTTTATAGCGATACACCATTCTCTATTACGAAGAAATGTGTTCATATTTGTAGACAGTAAATATTTATTATCGGTATTATTGTTTATGTTATGTTATCAGGTACCAAAAGAGTTTGAAGCTCCTAAACATCCGAGGTCGGTCTAGCTTTTGTTATCCTTAATAGCCTTGAACACGTGCAGTATGACGCTTTGTTTTCTCGGAAGTGATGGTCTTCGACTAAGCATACTGCGTAAACCTACTTGTCTTGTTAATTTGGTTGTTTTTTTGTTCACTCCATATAACGATAACTCTCTATAACGACAAAAAATGCCCTTGAGTTTCGATATAAAGAGTTTACACTGTATATGAATATATTGCAATGTAAGATACAGTCGCTATTCCTGCAAGTAAACATGCATTGTATCGCTATTACAGGATGTCATCCTGTGTCAAAGACTCTGCAACAAGATTCAATCTGTGTGATTAGAATATAGTCATGTGGACCAGAATACATCACATGGTAATGACCTAACTATCTTAACAAGGCTTAATTTGATGATTGTTACCTTTAGGTTACAAGCCATACTTATATAATCTACATTTATTATGATTGTAGGTTTTATTTCATCCAAGTTTTTAATGTATTTTTTTCTATGTGTGTATTGTATGTCTCCATTTATTAAATTACCTAGTTTTGATACAAAAATGACAGAGAACACTAGGAACACCAAATATAATATTATTTGAAGCCCAATGTCTGAATTCTGTGAGGTAATTATGCGAATGCTCTGATTCCATTGGTACAAACCTACTAATTTAATTGGTGTAAACTGTGCTAATTAAAGTAAAAAAATACCACATTGACTGTCATAAGATACTTAAGATTATGTCTAAGATGTTAGGCAGTAGGTTATTCATTAATTAATTGATGACTAACAAGAAAAGAGGTCCCATTTTGTTTACATCAACAATATTCATATTGCTGGTATTAAACCTAGTATAAATTTACCCCTGACAATTCTAATGATATTATTCAGTGATGCAGCAATGTAAACAACTAAAATTAATAAGTATTCTATGATTTAGGTGGTTGTTAGAAAAGACGGTTGTTATGTCTCGCAGTACGCGATAAAAACGCAATTGATAAAGCCACGCTTGTACATAAAAGCTTAATATGCATAATAAACTGAACAATTAAGGCCTCAAATAGCATACAGCAGTTAAATGTTACAAAGATTAATGTTATAAATGAATTTTAAAGAGTCAACTCGTATTAATCACATTAATACAGACCTGTGGCAGCCGACACTCTTACGTACACTTTACTCAGAGGTATTATTGGCACTTGCATGCGTTTCTCTTCATCCATAAACTCTTTGACTTTTAATATTATGTCGCGCACTTCTGTCGTTATGTTTTTCGGCATTTTGTAAAGTAATTGTTGATACCACTCAAACAAAAACACTGAGAACTCATAAATGGCCGCTGTTGTCAGCGTGACGTTTAATCAAAGATGGCGTCGAAACGTTCCGATTGGTTCACGTTTATTGGGTAGCCAAACCACGTTTTATTTTTCCTAGCTTTCGCAGGACAGTTTTGCATAGCTACATAACATTATTATTGCCATTTTTAAAATTATGTAGTAACATCTTTACAGTTAGTCTTCAAATTGACAAAGTTTGGTCTATTCTTCATACTTTTAGAATAGTTCTAATTAACTACTTTATTTTTTTAATTTTAAATTACCGATATGCAAACGAATAATTTCGTTTAAAATTTAATTTAAGCGACACCTGGTGTCATGTGTCATTTATAAATTTGTTCTTGTTTGTTTTGCTTTCTTCGTTTAGAAAAATGCACGAATACCACGATTTCCATGAATCTTACTATCACCACACTTGTCTGATTATACCCGAAAAAGATGTTTTGGACACGGATATTATTGGTTTGGGGTGTGTCCCCCGCTTTAAGCGCTGGTGGCACGATTTGTTTCTGTTGTCTTATACATGTGCTAGGACCAGAGGCTTCTACACTAGTTCTCATGCAATGACGATAGAGAGGTTCAGACAGTATCGTAAATATAGACATCGCATCCACCCGATGAGTAAATTCAGGTACCTACCATCTATATAATACTACTGTGTTAGACCACCACACTATGCTACCTTATGAGTTATTTACCTCTGTAGCTATTAGTAGATGTAATATTCATTTTACAAAACAGTCATGGACCATCTTATACAAAATTCTTATCTAGATAGGTATAGAAAACCCAAGATGCCATAAATCACAATGACAATTAAAATTTCAGAATCTTTTGGGACATGTTAATGTTGTACGTGATCTACACCAACAAACTGGTGTTCCGTTTCACGTCCTCGTTCACGTTTGATCAGATCCCGAAGTTTTTTTTCTATTACGGGGCTTTTCTCGAATTAATAATCATTGGTGACTTGTACGTTAACTTGAAGAGCGGGTATATAGAAGTCGAAGCTAAGCAAGTTATTCTCGACACACGGAAATCATTGTTACAATTCTGCTCCCACAAACTTTTCTTGCACTTGGCCGCAGCCATCCCTCTCCACTGGTTCTTGTTCCTGAGGTACGGATCAGACGTGACCTGCGGTCTGTGCAAGGCGAATAGGTTCAATTGTGCTCTGAAGATCATCAGTGTAATCAGCTTATACAGGGTCTTCGAAACAACTGAAAATTTTATTCAAAACAGACGATTGAACCACAGACAGTGTTACAGATTTCTGAGAATTGCCTTAGTAGGATTCATGTGCATTTTACAATTTAATGACTTAAGTGACACTATAGTTCTTTTGGTGAGTATCGCGAACGGTAGCGTAGCATTAACCTCAACTATGGCACAGAAGTTGATCAGAATGTACGGCACTGGAGCTCGGATACCGCTCCAAAAATTGATAATCTTTGAACTTTCCAGAGGGCATAAATGTTTGCTCCTCTTCTCTTTAGGATACAAGGCTAGGAACTATTATCTGGATATGCTCTCAACGTTGATCTCGTATTTGATTGCGAACGCATTTTATGTATGGTCTATACTGGAATGCTATGCCTTGCTCAGTCGTACTGTGTATTCGAAAGACCGAATCTCTCATCTAAGGAGTGGATCGTTTAACTTGATGGCTTGCCGCCAATTGCCGGATGAGTTGCGGCATAAGTTGGAGCAGTTTTACAAGTTCAAGCCGACGCACTTGAACTTGATTGAGCATACGAACAATCTGTACAAGAGCCTGCCAGTGGTGCTGAAGACGGAAGCCAAGCTGAACTGCTACATGAGGGTCGTGAGACTCATCCCTTTCTTCAGTAACTTGCCGTTGCCGATTCTCAAGGACATCGTCTTGATGTTAAAGAAAGAAGTATATTTGAAAACTGATATTGTAGCAGATGTGAGTACTTGCATTGAATACTAGCTGTTTTAAACCTGGACACATTCCTGATATGTCCTCGGGAACTAAGACCTGATAATATATGTCCGTTAGGCCGTGTAGTGAAAAATATTCGACATGTATTTTGCCTTTTGTCAATAATGTCGCGGGAAGTCGCTATTTGCTTTAACTTTTGTCAAGGACAAGGTGTGCTACATGTTTAAGAGTATCTGTACTTAAAACGCTATCTTTTTATTCTACTTAATATAAAACTGTTATCATGGTTATGCTTGGACCAGGCTTGGTCTTCAGGGGAGGGCCTCATGATCGTCGACAACGGCGTCCTGGCGGTCTACTCGACGCGGCACGTGGAGACCGGCCACCTTATAGATGGCGATTACTTCGGGGAACTGTCCCTCGTCACCGACAAGGAAATCTGCATGTCTTATGTGGTTGCCATCACACCGTGTACCGTGAGTCCCTTTTAAATGAAGAGGTTTAAGTAATAAGCACATGTTTTTAGTAACATTTTTTAATGGTAGCTAGGCTACAAATAAGGGAGGTAGACTACAGGACGTTGTGAAGGTAGATATAAGTCAGAGAAATTGTGAAAGATGGAGGTCTGGATGCTATGGGGCAACTTGGGAGAGGCATGTACCCAGCAGTGGTACGCAAATTCTGTTAAGTACACAGTAAACTTATTTTAGACTATCTTTTTAACTTGTACATAATTAGAAAAGGACAGACGAAAATTAGAACTGTCAAATTTAGTTCCGACTAAAATTCTCATAGTTTGGCGACACGCAGATACCAGTGCATTAAAAACGCAGTGATGTTATAGGCGAAAACTAGTTTGACTACTTTCAATTTAGATTGTGTATAAGGGAATTAGCGTCGCCATCTTACTTAACCTCATTTGTACCAATTTTTACAGATTCTAGTTCTGCAAAAGGCGATTTTTAGGAAGTTCATGCGAGACTACCCTGACCTTTTTATTGACATGAAAAAGCAAATGAAGCAGAGATTTAATAACCCCGTGCCGTCGTCGATGCGTATGTCACTCGAGAACAACCATGAGGATGAAGCGAGGGCCGAACCAACAAATGACGAAACGGCAGAAGGCAACTCCAATCGAAATGAGACGACGCGGACGCAGAGATTGTCAAGTTAAAAAACTAAAAACTGTTGAATACTACTGCGACTGTATTCTTGTAGGTGGCTGATGCGAGCTATATGCAGTACATTGTCGTCTACGAATGATCACTTATGACACTACAGCCGCGCGGCCCTGCAATGTACCGGAACTCTCGCGTCATTGTCGCATGGTCTAAATCAGATTTATTCTGCCGAGACCCCTGATCATGAGCTTATTTTACTTCAAGTACGCGTATGAGTCAGTCTTGGTTGTGTTTTTTGTTAAACTAAAAAGCAGCTGACCCGACATTCGTTGTCGAGTCAATCTATACAATAACTCTCACAAAAAAAACCGACTTCAAAATAAGTCTTTCATTTATTTCTTATGTTTATCACTGTCAAAACCGGACCAAAATAAATGGGACCACACAGGAAGCACCAGCTTTCAAATAAAAAAAGAATCATCAAAATCGGTTAACCCAGTCAAAAGTTCTGTCATAACAAACATAAAAAAAAATACAGTCGAATTTAGAATTGAGTCCTTTTTTGAAGTCGGTTATTTCTGCAAATTTTTCACCTTTTAAGTGAAGCTACGTCACACATGTGGGCATTGTTTTTTATTTCGATAGGCAATAAGAGGGTTTTTTATTTTTAATTTTCTAGAATAGCACTATTGATCATTTCTTTGGCCGTTATTATTTTGGAGAATTTTGGTCTCCGTAACCTCGAAGGAGGCTGCTCTGAACTAGTTTATTATATCATGAGAAATATATTTAACTCTTATGCCCTACTATCCCGCAGGAACGCAATGGATAATCATAACAATAATTTCATTATCCAAAATGGCGGCGATGTGGTTCGCTACCCATCACGTCTCGTTTCTCGCGGGGGCGAAAAGCGGCCCATGGAGAGCCGCTTCGCTACGTTGAATGTAAGAAGAGGAATGGATGGTAAGGTGGATGAAGTATGTCACATGATGGATGTACTGACAAAAATTGAGGAAGGTACGCTGAGAGAGAGATTGAGATACGATTGACGAAAAAAGTGTATAAGGAGAGTGTGAATGAATAAAGGCCAGGTCTAAACCGAAGAGCATGTATGCAGGGAATAATGAACGTGTACGAAGCGAAACAAGTGTGTAAGGATCGTAGCAAGTGAAAAGAAGTGGTCTCTGCTAACCCCTACAAGGGAAAGAGGCGTGATTATACATATGTATGCCCTACGTGGTCAAAAGGACACGCTGGTTTTGGTCGTTGGCTTTGAGGTCCCGGGTTCGACCCCCGGTGGGGTCATTGTAGAAAACCACATTTCTACATTGTCTCGGGTCTAGATGTTTGTTGTCTGTGGTTCCATAACACAAGCGCTTTAGCTACTTACTTTGGGTTTAGAACGATGTATGTGGTGTTGTTCACATTATTTTATTTTATTTATTGTAGTTTTAAGAAGCAGTAATAACTGCGTGGTACGTAAGTCAAATCTAATTTGTTTTTTAAGCGAGGGTCTTATTTAAGTTAATAGTTTATTGTTACGTTGGCCTAAGTTATGTTACTTTAAATAAACTAAATAGTTAAAACATTTTATGGTTTTTTTTTTGGCTATGTCGATCTTGGGAGAAGGAGAAAAGGCCAACTTGAAAAAACTTTGGTAGTTCTTCCAAGATGAAGAAATCCAATGTCAAGTAAAATATTTTGCTTCATCTGGGTTTCCAAACAATCGAATCTGGAATCTCTATGAGAAGAGGCATGTACCCCGCAGTGGGACATTTATAAGCAGGTATTATTATAATTAGAGAGAAGTTCGATTAGAGAGGAGTTCGAAGTAGATCTTATACAGAGTACAGTAATATATAGGGAAACACCTTTAAACGGGTAAATCGGAATACTATGAAACTGTTTTTTTTTTTGCCAAATAGCATCGATTAAGTAAATAAACTCTATGCAATGATGCAAGTGACGAGTCACTGTTTCCAAAAAATATGAGAGACATCCCTATATTAAACTAGCTGTACCCGGCATGCGTTGCAATGCAATTTTTTCTACCTTGCACCTGCCTACTACCTACCTACTACCACTTAGGGGTATGAAAAATAGATAGTAGCCGATTCTCAGACCTACTGAATATGCATATAAAATTTCATAAAAGTCGGTCAAGCCGTTTCGGAGGAGTATGGTAACTAACATTGTGACACGAGAATTTTATATATAAGACTAGCTGTACCCGGCATGCGTTGCAATGCATTTTTTTCTACCTTGCACCTGCCTACTACCTACCTACTACCACTTAGGGGTATGAAAAATAGATAGTAGCCGATTCTCAGACCTACTGAATATGCATATAAAATATCATAAAAATCGGTCAAGCCGTTTCGGAGGAGTATGGTAACTAACATTGTGACACGAGAATTTTATATGTAAGATTAAGCTCACTTCACTATAATATAAAGCTAATTAGCATATAGATAGAATATTTTTTATTGTACCTACACCATTAAAGTTATATAGCTAAAAAAAACTCCGTGGTCGAGTGGCGTACGCACCGGTTTCAAGGTGTCGCCAGCTCTGAGGTCCCGGGTTCGATCCCCGGACGGGTCAATGTAGAAAATCACTTTTCTACATTCAACTACATTGTCCCGGGTCTGGGTGTTTGTGGTATCTTCGTTGTTTCTGAATTCCATAACACAAGTGCTTTAGCAACTTACTTTGGGTTCAGAGCAATGTATGTGATGTTGTCCGCATTTATTTATTTATTTAAAAAAAAAAAAAAACAAAAAATAATAAATGACAATAACAGTGAAGCGTATCTACAAAAAAAGAACTCACCACAAAATTATTTAGTTTAGTGTTTTAGGCCTTCTTTATTTAGGCCCGACTTTACATGGAATAGCTAATCTATACTTATAATAAATCTGTAGAAGTGAAAATTCTGTACATTGAAAATATCAAAAAAATAAATGGCGGGGGTTTTACTAGACCGACACCGAACCCAAAAATGTGATCAAAAATTTTTTTGTGTCTGTCTGTCTGTTTGTTCAGGCATCACGCAAAAACTACCGGTTCCATTACGATGAAACTTGGTATAATTATTCTTTAATAATATATCCTGGGCACCACACTGGGTACTTTTTATCCCGGAAACGTATATACAATAAAAAACAAACTTAATTTTGCGGTTCGATCCCTAGACCCGATTACTGTACCAACCGCGAATAATAAATTTGTCGTAGGTTACGTCACCTTTAGGGTAGAGTTATCTAGGTTTATTTTTAAGTCGTAGGTATAGATATTAATTTTAAAGTATAGGTAGTATATTTGATAGTGTACGTCGTGACCGTAGGTTATTTAATAATACTGGTAGGTAGGATTAGTCATTCGTATGGATATTAGTTTTTAGGGATTTTGCTTATTTATTGAGTTTAGATTAGTTATCATCAGAAATAGGTTTATTTAGGTAGGTAGGAATTTTATTTTCTGTTATTGAGTTTTTTTTTAAATTATGTAGGTACTTAGGTTTACTTTTATAAGGCGTAGACCGTATATATTTTAATTTCAAGTATAGGTAGTTTATTATTTTGATAGTGTGTAACGTAGGTTATTTTTAGTACTCTTAGGTAGGATTAGTCCTAATGAGACACGATTGGTTTTCTATTGTAATTAGCCACAAAGAAGTATTAATACCGGTATGCTCGATAGATAACGTTCTACACAAATAGCACTTTACACAAAAAACTGATTGATAAGTTTCGTCATTCACGCGAAGTCGCAGGCACAGCTAGTTAGCTAATATATCGAGAGTCGAGACCTCTTTGGTGAAACAATCACAGAGCACAGTCCTATAAACGGAAAGCCATAATCTGTCCCACAGAGCAAAGGATCTGTCCTGTCACCAAAGAGTATAGTAACTAACCTGTCACTATATCATCATAAAAAACATATAAAAGAAAACAATAATTGAAAATGAAAGAATTTCACGAATCGTATTATCACCATACATGTTTGATTATACCAGAAAAAGATGTGTTGGATACCGATATCTTTGGGACGGGTTGGATTGAGCACCTGAAGTGGTGGTGGAATGACTTGTTTCTTCTCTCGTATTCAAACGAACAATCTAGAAGTTTCTATACAAGTTCCCATGCTATGAAGATAGAGAGGTTCCGGCAATTCAGGAAATACAAAAATAGGATTCATCCGATGAGCAAATTCAGGTGCGGTAGTTAATGTGATTTAAGTTTTTCTATAATTCCTTAATTTCAAAGTATTCAAGGAGTCAGCAGCTCTGAGGTCCCAGGTTCGATCCCCGGACACGTTTATTTAGAATAATACTATTTTGACATGGGTGTGGTGTTTGTGATAGTTCTGCAAGGTAAGAATTTGGGTTCAGAGCTATGATTGGGATGTTGTCAAAAGAAAAATAACATGTATTCAATAATTTCTTCAATACCTACCTCTGATTTTTAGTAAATTAAAATACGACAATAGTATGAAATCTTCTGCCTGTTCTTTCCCTAATTGCACTACTATTAGCGTCCCAATTCAGCTTCCAACGTGAAACAAAAACTCAATCAAAATTAATGAAACAATTTTATTTTCTAGAACCTTCTGGAACTGCCTGATCGTGCACGTCATCGTGCTGGACAAGTTCCTCTTCCGCTACACGTCCACCTTCATGTTCGACCATCTACCAATATTCCTGTTCTACATCGGAGCTGTCCTCGATTTCATCATCATCATTGATCTATTCATCAGTATGAAGACCGGGTACATCGACTATGAAGCAAAGAGAGTTATTTTAGACACTAAAAGGTGTCTACTCAAGTTCTGCTCTCAGAAGCTGTTCATACACGTGGCTTCAACCATGCCACTCCATTGGTTCCTCTTTCTAAGATACGGGGCCAACGTGAATTGCGGGCTTTGTAAGTGTAATAGGTTCATTTGTGCCCTCAAGATCGTCAGTGTCTTCAGCCTGTTCAGGGTTTACGAGACGTCCACGTTTTTTACTAGGAAGCGGTTCGGCATGACGACGAAAATCCATTTCTATAAGTTCCTTAGGATTGCCGTCACTGGTATGGTCACTGTCTTCCAATTTAACGATCTCTTCGATGCGTTTTCATTGCTCGTCTTCATGCAGAGTACCGAAGTCGACGGCAGGTCTTCTCTAGCCATGAGAATGTCCGTCAAGTATGGGATTCTGAAATCTGATAAACCCGATTATAGACTTGTACTCGTGGAACTATATAGGAACCTAAACGTGTTCTTTATGTTCACTTTTGGTACGAGAACGAAATTTTTCTACTTGGATAAGTTGGCATCGGTGGCAGCTTACTTGATTGCTAAAGTTTTCTACATTTGGAGTCTGTTAGAGTGTTTCGCTCTTATCAGTAGTATAACATACTCTACAGACCAGGCAATTAAAATGAGGACGAATTCTCAGAATTTTGTTATTTGTAAACAATTGTCTGAAGATCTAAGGGTTAAAGTTGAGGAGTATTTTAATCTGAAGACAACGAAAGCTGTTATCACGGAAATGCGGAATGGGCTGTACAAGAGTTTGCCAGTCGTGTTCAAGAACGAAGTGAAGTTGATTAATTATATGAAGCTGATTATGAGAATCCCTCTGTTCTCTGATTGGCCGTTGCCGATAATTGAGGAATTGGTTCTGATTATACAGACAAAGGTGTTTTTGGCTAACGACATCGTGACGCTGGTAAGTTTCATGCAAATTAATAACTATGAACTATTTCTGCTCTCATTTCTTTTCGAGTTAATGTTCTTTGGCACGCTCTAAAGCCTAAAAGGCTTCGTTAATTATATAGGCTTGAGAGGTATCGCTAGATTCATCTTCAACTATGACAGACACACTGTTTATACCGGTACCAAAATTCACAAAAAAATATCTTTTTTTGGTACTGATTGAAATATTTCTTCATTATCTACTGTTAAGTGTACGGTTTTTTGCAAAGAAAAATAGTTACATCCAAACTTTGCCGTTTCAAAGAAATTTTTCATTTTTACGTGTTAATTGTATGTGCTCCCTCGCAGAGCTAATAATATAATGAGTAACTACTAACTAGGCTTCTTTTTTTTTCATTGGACTTAAGCTATTCATAGTACGGGACACAGTTAGTTTAAAATTAAAACTTGTTACACTTATGCGTAAGTGATTAATTACTTGTTCATCGTTACTTTGTTCTCCGCTCAGGCTAAAGTCGAAGGCATTGGCCTGATGATAGTGGACACGGGCATCTTGGCGGTATACTCCGAGTTCCACATGGAGATGGGCCACCTCATCGACGGAGACTACTTCGGGGAATTGTCGCTCGTCACAGACCACGAACTCTGCATGTCGTATGTCGTCGCTGTCACGAACGCCAACGTAAGTTAATGCATTTTGCTTAGACTATAGATAACTATAGACCGATAGTATCGCTAGTTTTCCTTCGTACCAAGCGAGAGCACTTTTTGTCTGTATCTAGTACATTCGTTTACTGATTTAAAGTTATTTTTCGTGCAACGACAGACTTATATGCAAAATTATCGATGGTTGCGACATTGTTTTGATAATATTAGGGTTTTAGATAGTTTTATTAAAACGGCGCGCTACGTCTTGATACAAAATTTACGATAAAACTAGTTCATACTAGTGCTCACGGTTCATACACTGATAGGCTCACTCTTTAGTTTCTTATCTATACTCAAAGGCATTTTGTTATGGTCCGGCCGCTGAGAGAATGTGTTTCTGACACATGACACATGTGAGTTGGTCTTGATTTGTGTGGGGAAATAAAAACCGTGTTATATTATTCATTGTAATGCATAATGAATAGTTTTGAGTGATATTATTCGTTTATAGGACAAATACATGATAGGAAAAAATGTGGTTAGTATATTCTTCGCCACATTAAAGTTATATATTCTTGTTGACCACGATCTTTCAGGAACCTGTTGTGCGTGTTCTGTGTACGGTAAGATAAATAAAGGAAAGGTGACTTCAATGAAATAAATAACTTTAATTATGATTCCACAATACTTCGTTATGACTAACTACGTACTAGGTATACGTCGAGGCAGGGCGGTGTAACGTAAGCGACTGGCGAGCCGATCGCCCGCACTTCCATACATCGTCAAGAATGCAACTCAGCAAACCGCGGTTACTAAGCCGCCACAAACCCATTCTCTCAGTGGCCCGACCATAAGGTTCGGTATTTTGTTTACACGGATGAATTTACCGTAGTACAGGCTCCGCCTATTTCGGGATCAGATATTGTGGGATTCCTCAAGATATTATTATTTTACCAGGGGCCCGATGCCGCTATTTTAAGTCAGTGAGTGGCGGGTTTAAAATCTTTCCAGTGTACTTGTTATTGTTGCTTATTTTCGTATTCAGATAAGAACAGTCACTTGCAATCCTACAATGACAACAGTGGCAAGCAGGTGTACATTTGTCATTTAACTAAAATTATCTGAATACGAAAATTAGGCACAATAACAAGTAAACTGGAACGTTTATTAACCCACCACTCACTGACTTAAAATAGCGGCATCGGGCCCCTGGTTATATCACAAAAGTCTTGGCTTCTATTTTGAAACCGACCCATTCCTATATTATTGTGATCATTGACTGGCCTGTTGGTCTAGTGGTTAGTGACCCTGACTGCTATATCGGAGGTCGTGGGTTCGATTCCCGCCCAGGACAAATGTTTGTGTGATGAGCACGATCATTTGTTCTGGTTGTCTGGGTGTAATTTATCTATAATATGTATGTATTGGAAATATATAAGTATGTTTATCAGTTGCCTGGTTACCATAACACAAGCTCTGCTTAGCTTGGGATCAGAGAACCGTGTGTGAGTTGTCCCGGAATATTATTATTATTATTATATTATTATTTTGTTTCAGATACTGATTCTAGGCAAGTTGCCTTTCAGGAACATTATGAAGAAGTATCCTGAACAGTTTTATAATTTAAAAGTCGAGGTGAAGAGAACACACGACCAGCCCGCAAAGGGGCGTCCATCTATGGTGCCACATGTTGCTCTTGCGCAGCCGGGGAACGGATAATCTATCCGGTGATTAACTACCAATTTGACGGGCCTGTTGGTCTAGTGGTTAGTGACCCTGACTGCTAAACCAGAGGTCGTGGGTTTGATTCCCGCCCAGGACAAATGTTGTGTGATAAGCATGATCATATTTTGTTCTGGTGTCTGGGTGTAATGCATCTATAATAATAATATGTATGTATTTAGAAATATATAAGTATGTTTATCAGTTGCCTGGTTACCATAACACAAGCTCTGCTTAGCTTGGGATCAGACAACCGTGTGTGAGTTGTCCCAGGATATTATATTATATTATATTTCCTATAACTTATCCGTAGATAGTTTTCAATACTGGAGATAGGAATTTGACATACATATGTATAGCGCATAGAGTTTCAATAAGTTAAAGCTATAGAGTATCGCTTACTATTATTTGCTACGGAATTAGTTCATACATGTGCTCACGGTTCATACATCATGCGCACTCTGTAGTTTCTTATCTATCCTCTAAGATATGGCGTGAAGGTCAAATTTCTATCTCAAGTAGGAAAATATGTAAGGATATGTTTTTGTAATTGGATTTTAGATACGAGAAATGAGGGATTCATTGCGGGCCCGTGAGGTAATATTGCCATAAGTGATCGATCACTGACGGCAATGTATTTTATTCGAAACACTTGACTATACTAAAGCCAATATGGAAAGAGAATTAAACGTTATTACGCAATTATCAACTTTGACAACATGTGTTTAAGTTCATTTTAGAATGACAAATATTACCGAAAAGGGCCTAAAAGTAATTTGAATGTGATGGAAACTGAACTATTAGTCATTGAATTAAGGTTCATAATCCCAAAGCACGTTCATTATTTCTTTAAAGTGGCTGATGTATAGTAATTTTTCTCTTGACATTACGAGCTGCTCGTGTAATGCTCGTTCGTCAGATGTGGACGCTCCCTAACGTTTCGTTTTACTCTAGTAATTAATTTATCAATTGATTAGAGTCAGCATGCATTTTTTTTCTTACTTCAAATAAAAACAAGTTTTTTTAATTCAATAATCTAGAGATTATTTAAGCAAAATGAAATTTAATATGTTATTAAGTTTAAAAAGTGAAACATAATTTTATTTTAGTTCTAAGCTGTTAAGTTATTGATAAATAATTTAAAGTAAGTTAATTTTTATGTAAGTTAAAATAAGTGTTTATTTAATTTTAAGAATTTGCTTTCTCTGTTACTTAGTTTAATTTAAGTAGACAATAAATATTATTTTCTTATTTATTTATTTTATTTTGACTTTAAATTTATTCGCAACTAGCTGTGCCTGCGACTTCGTTCGCGTGGATGACGAAACTTATCAATGAGTTTTTAACCGCAAAATTAAGTTTGTTTTTTATTGTTTATACGTTTCCGGGATAAAAACTACCCAGTGTGGTGCCAAGGATAATAAATAATAATTATACCAAGTTTCATCGTAATCGAACCGGTAGTTTTTGCGTAATACCTGAACAAAAAGACACACAAAAAAAAATTTTTTCACACTTTTGGGTTCGGTGTCGGTCTAGTAACACCCCTCGCCATTAATTTTTTTGATATTTTAATGTACAGAATTTCCACTTCTACAGATTTATTATAAGTATAGATAAATGATGCCTATCAGATATTAATTAATCTGCTGCTGCTGTTTACAAATTGCATCAAATGTAAATTAAACTCGAGAAGAAAACTAACTGCCTCGTTGGCCTAGTGGTTTTACGCGCGACTTTAACGCTAGAGGTCTTGGGTTCGATTCCCAAGTCGACCAAGCTGTTATTGGGTTTTTCTATGAAATTCTCAGTAGCAGGTCGGAGTTTGGATTTGTGCCCGGTTAGTGGCAATAGGCTCGCCCCCTATTACATGGGACCTAAACATACAGGCGAATTGTGGGTGTACATACACATCTGCCTAACCCTTCGGGGATACAGGCGTGATGGTATGTTATGTTATGTTAGAAAACTAACAAACTTAAATTTGTATAATTTATTATGAATCATAACAGTTTTAATTGCATAAAAGGTCAGTGAAATAATAATGCAACTGTCGGAACATTTTCTAATTAATATCGTAACTTGATATTAATTAGTGCATAATATTTGTGTTACTTTGCCCGCTTCTAATTGTTTTAATTAAGGTCTGCAAGCGAATGTTTGCTTTAATTGTACTAGACTAGGAGAATGTTTATTTAATCTTCTTATATATAAAATTCTCGTGTCACAATGTTAGTTACCATACTCCTCCGAAACGGCTTGACCGATTTTTATGAAATTTTATATGCATATTCAGTAGGTCTGAGAATCGGCTACTATCTATTTTTCATACCCCAAAGTGGTAGTAGGTAGGTAGTAGGCAGGTGCTAGGTAGAAAAAATTGCATTGCAACGTATGCCGGGTACAGCTAGTTAATATATAATAATAATAATACCAGCCTATAAACGTCCCACTGCTGGGCACAGGCCTCTTCCCATATAGAGAAGGCGCGAGCATTGACCACCACGCTTGCTCTCTGCGGTTTGGCGATTTCAGATACCAATTTTGGAATTCAGATTTCCTTACTATGTTTTCCTCTACTGTTTGTCGGAAGTATCTTAGAGTAATTAAAACAGTCCATATAACCCTGAAAAAGTAATATTGGAAGAAAACAGGAAAAATCAGGCCTACACTAAAGCCAATATGGAAAGAGAATTAAACGTTATTACTAATTACGCAATTATCAACTTTGACAACATGAGTTTAAGTTCATTTTAGAATGACAAATATTACCGAAAAGGGCTTAAAAGATGTAATTTTATTAATGAAATTAAACTTAAAATATTTACAATTTTATAAAAACTAAGCCTACGCAAGAAATAAAAAGAATTATAAACTAAATGAAACTAAGAACTAAAACAAGGCATCAAAAAATTCATCCACATCGCTGTCGACTGGGAGTGTGCCCAAAAGGCTGGCAGCATTGCCACGTTGTATGGCAATGCTTATTCGCTGACCTAGATAGAAGCCAGCCTTTATTTTTAAAAAATCTGTGTGCACTCGGGCCCCACGGACCAAGGGTCTCAACCCCAAACGGCTCGAATATATAATATATTTTTTGATGCTTAAAAGTAATTTGAATGTGATGGAAACTGAATTGTTAGTCATTGAATTAAGGTTCATAATCCCAAAGCACGTTCATTATTTCTTTAAAGTGGCTGATATATAGTGCGAGTTGGAGTCGCGCATGAAAGGTTCCGTACAATTTATTAAAATACTCTTATTTGACGTTGACGGGCCTGTTGGTCTAGTGGTTAGTGACCCTGACTGCTATACCGGAGGTCGTGGGTTCGATTCCCACTCAGGACAAATCTTTGTGTGATGAGCACGATCATTTGTTCTGTGTCTGGGTGTAATTTATCTATAATATGTATGTATTTAGAAATATATAAGTATGTTTATCAGTTGTCTGGTCACCATAGTAATAACATCAAGAGCTGCCAAGCCATTTAGTGGATAGAATTACAAACACAAATACACGGGAATCCTGGAATAAAGGTTGTACAAGCTTTGCTTAGTTTGGGATGAGATGACCGTGTGTGAGTTGTCCCAGGATATATAATTATTAACAGGTTAACTGTCCCTCTAGTACCTAGACACAATAGTTAAACAATGGAAATATTCATATGTGACTCACGGGACAGGGAAAGGGTTAATATAATTGTCCATTGATCAGTTGAACAGCTCTTGACGAAAAAAATACTGTTCTTCCAATGATAATCGAATTAAAACAAACATACATAACTTTTCATACCTAGTATACCTATACCCATAATAAGGTAAGGTATAAATTAAAGAAACCTTTATATCTTTCAAAATGCTGATCAGATCTTGATAAATATTACCTCAGAACCATCTCGATCGAGCGAGAGTTAGAAACAAAAAAAACATCATAATCAAAAATTTTGGAGTAGCAATACCACAAAATACACACACTCACATATTATCACATGCGTCTTTTGTAACGGTGGTTAAAATACGACAACAGTTATAACGTCTCGGCGATTTAAAGAGCATTTATTAAAATTCCACAACTTTAGCATTACATAATTTTTAATCTGTTGTTGTTAAGTAGGTTGTCCATTATATAACAACTTAAAAGCAATTAAGATCTCATTTGTATAAGATTCGCGAATATCTTAAAGTTTAACAAATAACTTGGTACCTACCTACATGTATTAATTATTGCTTGTCTGTCCTAACCGGATAAAAAAACCGGTAAGAGACTCGCGCTCGAACGGTTCCGTTAAATATTTGTTTTATTTTAATTAGTTATTTTTGACCAATAAGCCTTGAACGGGTTCAACGTATTTTTTAAATAATAATAATATAATATTCCGGGACAACTCACACACGGTTATCTGATCCCAAGCTAAGCAGGGCTTGTGTTATGGTAACCAGACAACTGATAAACATACTTATGTATTTCTAAACACATACATATTATAGATAAATAACACCCAGACAAAGAGCAAATGATCGTAGGTACTCATCACACAAACATTTGTCCTGGGTGGGAATCGAACCCACGACCCCCGGTATAGCAGTCAGGGTCACTAACCACTAGACCAACAGACCATTTATGAAGAGAGTGAAATAACAAGTTCAAATATCTTCTTAAATTAGTTTCACAAATGGCATAGTTAATTAAATTTATTCAAGACACGTGTCATCACAATAGTATTTTCATCTATACATCAGCCACTTTAAAGAAATAATGAACGTGTTTTGGGATTATGAACCTTAATTCAATGACTAACAGTTCAATTTCCATCACATTCAAATTACTTTTAGGCCCTTTTCGGTAATATTTGTCATTCTAAAATGAACTTAAACGCATGTTGTCAAAGTTGATAATTGCGTAATTAGTAATAACGTTTAATTCTCTTTCCATATTGGCTTTAGTAATAGTAGCATTAGTATGCAATGTAACGAGAAATACTTTTGTTGTATTATGCAATTTATTACAATGGCACAAAACAGTAAAAAAACTGGCCAAGTGTGAGTCGGATCGCGCACGAAGGGTTCCGTACCACCGTCGTATGAGAGCCCCCCTTAAATATTCATTTTATGTGGTTTTAGTATTTGTTGTTATAGCGGCAACGGAAATACATCATTTGTGAAAATTTCAGCTTTCTAGCTATCACGGTTTATGAGATACAGCCTGGAGACAGACAGACGGACAGACAGACAGCGGAGTCTTAGTAATAGGGTCCCGTTTTACCCTTTGGGTACAGAACCCTAAAAAAGGCTGGATCGATTTTGATGAAATTTATATAGTAGGTATCATTTCTGAGGTAGAATATTAAAAAAAACTACTTGATCGACTTTGATGCAATTTGTATAGTAGGTACCATTTCTGAGGTAGGATACCTTATCGATGAAAAAAAGAAGCATTGTAATCAGTCCACCATTGATAATGACAGATGTCGCAAACACACAAAAAAAATGCGAATTGAAAAACCTTTTCTTCTAAAATTGAGTTTTAAAACAATGAAGTTTACGACACCTTTCAAGCTAAAATCTATTAACAACAAAATATAAATACATACACTTATTAATATACTTACACTCGAAAAACATAACTCTCCTTTTGCGCTGTCGGGTAAAAATACAAATATTGCATCTACCTACTGTTACTGTTCACCCCTTTATTGTTAACAGGCGCAACAATACTAGCGCATACAAAACTACATAAAAAAGAACTATTCATATATAATTCTTACAAAAAAAAAAACGACTTCAAAATAAAGTCTTATATGGTTTACTTATGGACCCCACTGTCATAACTGGACCAAATTAAAATGGGACCACACGGGAAGCACCAGCTTTCAAATATAAAAAGAATCATCAAAATCAGTTCACCCAGTCGAAAGTTCTGTGGTAACAAACATAAACAAAAAATACAGTCGAATTGAGTACCTCCTCCTTTTTGAAGTCGGTTAAAAAACCTAAATGTATAGTTATTTGGTCATCGGAAACTCTTAAAAATGCACAACACAGAAGTTCGGATGCCTAACGAGTACTAACGACTGCATAATGTATCAAGAGGCGTCAACTGCATAGCTAAGTGTTAGAAAACTTATTAAAAAGCCGAAAACAATGTTATATGACCATTCGTTGCGTTTTCTAACTTAAAACGTACAGGTTAAGCAACTCTTGGGTAGGTCGGGTTTTGGATGGGTGGCCGTTGGTTTCTTTCGGGACGTAGCTGTCATCGGCTTTGAAAGTAGTTCAGCTTGTAATCTCTCATCGTACTACGAGAGTGAAGTGAATGGAGAGTGCAACTGTGTTTGTCAAAATGGCGGTAAAAATGGTAGTCTTTATTAACGTAAGTTTCCGTTGTAAAAATTAACATAGAGGAACTGCAGCTAATTTGAGATACTGCAGGTAACTTGGAATCCTTCGATATCGAAATAGTTATAAACGCCATCTATATTTTTTTTTACGTAAATATAAAGTCATACGACACACAAAGCCATAGAGTATTAAAAACTGATCGCCATCTTGACTAACTCTACTATTTGACTAACTTCCGTACTCAGAGTCTTAATGGTTACTTAAGGGCTTCCTTAGTATCGTTTTAGTTCACTTAAGTTCAGTTTATTTGGTAAGAGGGATCAAGCAAGAATTCAATTAGCAGTAGGTACATTTTTTTTAGTTCGATAAAGACAATTTACTGGAACCTGTATTCGAAAAAAATCTTAGAATCTAAATAAAATATAGACAGTTAAGTAAACGATATTTGCTAGATGCCTGTCGCTGTTTACCCATCCTTTTCCACACCTCGGCGAGCGAAGCTTACCCTTAATGACAACTAGATTTCAAGCAAGTGTCGCAAGATTAGTTATAATAATCTGTATTATGCAACTCATCATCTCCCAAGCCTTTTTCCAACTATGTTGGGGTCGGCTACCAGTCTTACCGGATTCAGCTGAATACCGTATTTTACATGAAGCGACTGCCTATCTGACCTCCACAACTCATTTTACTGGAGAACACAGTGGTAATCCCATGGTAAGACTGGTTGTCAGAATTGACTTAACGACTGCCAAAGATCTATGTATGACAGCCGGGACCTACTGTTTAACGTGCCTTCGGAAACACGGAGGGGTCTCGGTATGTTATAAATGGTCACCCATCCACGGACCCACCGAGGCGAGCGCGGCTTAACCTGTATTATCGGTCAAACCGTACGGCATACACTTAGCCACGAGCCCCTCAAATCTGTCTTATGCAACTAATTGATATTTTTTTTTATTTATGCGGACATCATGACGAAGCGTAAGTTAGTAAAGTAGCAAGTCATTTACGATGTTTTGCCCAACAATTGCAAGATATGATAATATTTCTACACCATCATGTTACATTTAACAAGAACACATGCGTAATAGTGCCCGGGGCCCGAGTCCGCCATTTTAAAATCAGTGGGTCGCCGGTTAATGAACGTCCCAGTGTACTTATTATTGTACCTAATTTTCGTATTCAGATAATCCTACAATAAACAGTCTGTGGCAATCCTACATTGACAACATTGGCAAGTAGATGTACATTTGTCATTAAACTAAAATTATCTGAATACGATAATTAGGCACAATAACAAGTAAACTGCATTAACCTGCCACTCACTGACTTTAAAATAGCGGACTCGGGCTCCAGATATTCATCGGAGTACTGAATAATTACTGTATACAGTTGACCGCAAATCTTTCGTAAAATACGTCGATTGAATATTATAAACTAGCTATGCCCCGCGGTTTCACCCGCGTAGTTTTTTGCTATTCGAGATGGAGACGAATACAACAAATCAGAAACCATGAAAATCTGTAAGCTATTGAGTTCTAAGTGATCGAACAAACCCGACTCTGTTTTATATTAAAAAAGATTTGAAAGTAGCTCTGTCCCTCTGTCTGTTTGTTGCACTTTCACGGCTAAACTAGTGAACCGATTTTGATAAAACTCGTTGTCGGTTGAGCTTGGATCCTAAGAAACGAAATAGGAAGATTATTTTGCAACATTGACGTTTGATAAGTGCTAATTTGTAGCCTAAACTAATCAACGATTTTTGAATTTGTATGAGGCAAAATTTTGACGACTTCCTTTGATAAAGCCGCGAGAAATAGGTCCTATTTATTAACTATTTAAGCAAAAGATTGGATGGCTGTTTGTAACACACAAAATTTTACCAACTGATTAACATTTACAATACATACTTTATATCCCGATAAGTCCGATTAAGCGCGAGTCAAACCGCGGGGTGCGGCTAGTCTTACATGAACACCGCAATGATTGCAATACTTTCATTATTAATAATAATAATAATATTCCGGGACAACTCACACACGGTTATCTGATCCCAAGCTAAGCAGAGCTTGTGTTATGGTAACCAGACAACTGATAAACATACTTATATATTTCTAAATACATACATATTATAGATAAATTACACCCAGACACAGAACAAATGATCGTGCTCATCACACAAACATTTGTCCTGGGTGGGAATCGAATCCACGACCTCCGATATAGCAGTCAGGGTCACTAACCACTAGACCAACAGGCCCGTCATTGTATTATAAGGTTGAATTTCGTTAATCTTTGTAAGTTCATGCGTGCGCTTGATTTTGTACGCCACAGTAATTAAGGTATGTGTGTCATGCTGTACACAAAATAAGTAATAAACTGTGGTATGTAATTAGTTGACCAAAGTCTTGATGGACACCGAATCGTATGTAATGTGGCCTTGACGCGGTTGTGTTTTGTTTCGCTTCCGAGTAAGGAAAGTTCCAGGGGCCCGATGCCGCTATTTTAAGTCAGTATGTGGCGGGTTAATAAACGTTACAGTGTTCTTGTTATTGTGCCTAATTTTCGTATTCAGATAAGAACAGTCCCTTGCAATCCTACAATGACAACAGTGGCAAGTAGGTGTACATATCTGAATACGAAAATTAGGCACAATAACAAGTACACTGGAACGTTTATCAACCCGCCACTCACTGACTTAAAATAGCGGCATCGGGCCCTGATATATTTAACCGACTTCAAAAAAGGAGGAGGTACTCAATTCGACTGTATTTTTTTTTATGTTTGTTAGAACAGAATTTTTGACTGGGTGAACCGATTTTAATGATTCTTTTTTTATTTGAAAGGTGGTGCTTCCCGTGTGGTCCGATTTTATTTTGGTCCAGTTTTGACAGAGGGATCCATAAGAAATAAATATAAGACTTATTTTGAAGTCGGTTTTTTTGTTAGAATAATTATCTTATAGGCTGTTATAGTACAAAAGTATAGCAAACGGTTTGATATCACGGCTCTGTTGTTACTTTTGATAAATTGAGAAAGACCTCTCTTTGAAGTCGGTAATAATTTAGCTTAAATCAAAGGCTATTAATAGCGGTCGGTATGGACTGCATTTATCCGGTGGTTTTAAGCCCAGGTTCTAAAAATCACAAAAATAATATGTCATAACCAATATTTTGTTTCTTTTGATTATTTGAAACGAATAACCCTAATAATGAACCACTAGGTCCTTACACAAAAAAATGCTATTTACAATTACATAATTTCGGACCTCACTGCTAAACCGCCTATGCTTCTCAAAACAGCCATTTCATTCCAAACACATTTTTTTTTGCAAGCTGGATAGATCAGATGTCAATTATTAACCCTCCATTAATTCATTTCTACGGGAGTTTTTTTTAAACACACTACGGAGATATATTTTGACGGGCCTGTTGGTCTAGTGGTTAGTGACCCTGACTGCTATACGGGAGGTCGTGGGTTCGATTCCCGCCCAGGACAAATGTTTGTGTGATGAGCAGGATCATTTGTTCTGGTTGTCTGGGTGTAATTTATCTATAATATGTATTAGAAATATATAGGTAAGTAAATGTTTATCAGTTGTCTGGTTACCATAACACAAGCTCTGCTTAGCTTGGGATCAGAAAACCGTGTGTGAGTTGTCCCGGAATATTATTATTATATTTAAACTCAGAACTTAAGAGAATCACTTAAATGAATGTTACTTCATGTTTAAAATGACTAATCTATAATCTAATAGCAGTACCCGGCATGCGTTGAAATGCAATTTTTTCTACCTAGCACCTGCCTACTACCTTCCTACTACCACTATTAGGGGTATGAAAAATAGATAGTAGCCGATTCTCAGACCTACTGAATATGCATATAAAATTTCATAAAAATGGTCAAGCCGTTTCGGAGGAGTATGGTAACTAACATTGTGACACGAGAATTTTATATATAAGGTGCTATAAAAATATCTGCCACGGCTTTAATGGGAGGTAGTATTGTGTTTATAGATTACAATAGTGAAGAACTTTCGTACCCCGGAACAGTTAATTAAATTTTAGAAAACAAAATTGTTAAATTAACATTGACTCTATTCTGCGTAACGTGGTTCACAAATTACGTGAATTCGGTGCGGAGCGGCAACAGCTTAGGACACGGGATGGTTTTATACTAATAAATCAATTCAAACTTATACGTTATTTTTTTTGTATGAAAAATAATATGACATATAATCAATAATTTATTTATACTATTGTAATCTATAAACACAATACTACCTCCCATTAAAGCCGTGGCAGATATTTTTATAGCACCTTATATAAGATAATGCCATTTACTTACATACTTACCTCTATAATGTAACAAGGAAGAAACGTCCATAATATTAACGATTACTCGCTTGCAAGTCAAATCAGGGTGTATTTCACCACGACGCGCGTAAGCACGCATCGAGAGCGAGTGACCTTGGTACTGTTGTGTAACACCGGAACACAATCGAGAATCGACTCGTTACACTTTTATATGCAGATTCTTTTGACAGTTCTCGATTAAATAAAAGGTTTGTTGAGTACAATCTTCTCGATTTATTTAAATAAAAAAGTGGTTTTGCAGAAAGGAACAATCGATTAATTGAACTGTTCTTAATCGATTTTGAAAACGAATGTGTAGCGTTCTTTGAATTTTGAGTTTTGAATTAATAAAATTATAGAATTAAATGATTTAAAAAATATAGAAGTATTTTAATTGTTAAGTATAATAATTTGTTAAAAACACAGTTGCTATTTTTATTTTTTTAATGTTATTCATTACATCATTTAGGAAATAAATAATTATTATCTATTTCTTCGGACCTTATTACTTTGCTCTGTGCTTCGGATATTGTTTTTAGATTGATACTAGCGGCCCGTCCCGGCTTCGCACGGGTATTTAACACATTATTAAAAAGTTAGTATTGAAGGTTTCTGTGTTATTACTACTACTACGCTCTTTATAATATTAGTCTAGACACGCATAGTTAGCCGAGCAGAGTGAGCAACTATCACGCGACTTTTTTCTAATTTTTATATTTTAAACTCGTGATATCTTTCGAAGGGAATGTCCAAAGTGAATAATTCAAAAAGTTACATAAAGGTATTGAAGCAGTCTTGACTATGAAGTAATTTATTTTGATAAGGATCCATACCAAGTAACAAATAAAGAGCCTTTTCTAGCGGCGTCCTTTTAATAATATTTTTTTTTATAAAATTGCTCTTATTGTGACCTAACTGTAATAGTTAGACATATGCTGTCGCGACACTTTTTGTAGATAATTATATGTTCTACAAAGACGTAGTACATTATTTTGTTCTATAATCAATAGTTTTCGCAGCGCACGCGATGCAAGAAAGTTTTTTGGTAATTTTTTCACACCTTGGTTTACATTATTGAGGTTTTAGAATGGATACCTAAGTTTTTTGAAAATTTTATATAGCCTATGTTCACCGGAAATAGTGTAGCTTCCCAACAGTGAAAGAATTTTTCAAATCGGTTAATTAGTTTCGGAGCCTATTCATTTCAAACAAACAAACAAACAAACAAACAAACAATCAAATCTTTCCTCTTTATAATATTAGTGTAGATAAGTATTGCAAAATTTATTTGTACTGGCTGAGTTTTAAACACTTTTGATTTTGGAACGATTAAAAAACAAACTAGATATATTATTTACAAAGTTTCTAAAAAGTGTAGTTATTAAATAAGTTCGTCGGGACGTTATTATTTTTAACCGACTTCAAAAAAAAGGAGGTTCTCAGTTTGACCTGTATGTATGTATGTACGCTCTTTTTTCGGCAAAACACATATCATTATTAATAAGTTCGTCGGGACGTTATTATTTTTAATAATGATATGTGTTTTGACGAAAAAAGAGAGTGCCGAAATTCAAATCAAAACTTAACCTAATATTTTTCGCTTCGTTTTCCTGTAGACTGTGTTTTTGTTATAACAAACAAGGCAACTAACGACCAGTTATTTAAATATGTTTAGTATAACGTAACTAATGTGTCTTGTTTTTGCATCATTAATCCTGGTTTAGATCTAGAATCTATTGCAATCTATTGCAGTAGCCCCGCCCCGATGGCGACAAAACACAGATATTCAATGTTGTGTAAACATGATCTATGGTCGTTTTAATAGTTTATAATTTACATCTATAGGTCTTCATAATGATGAAGTGGTGTCATACTAACTAACCAATACCATTTTCTTTTGTACGATTTTTTTTGTGTGCTTTGAATGCTTATAAATGGGTCCGCGTTACAGGGATTAAGGAAACTAGTTGGGACCGTTTTAAAAAAGTCTTGTATTATAATAGATAGTGGTTATTTAGGTTCGAATAAAAAATAGTAATTTTAAAACTATTGCGCTACATGTTCACAGTAATATAATTTTGTGCGAATTCCCGTCGAAGAAAAAATGTCTTTATAATTTTTGGAAAGAGGATGATATCAAAATGTTGTTAATATAATATTTATTTGAGTTTATTTTTAGGCTATTTAGGATTATCCCTGTTTACGATTATAACTTTGTAGTTAGTGTTAGTGTTTTCACCTTATCTTTCGATATGTTACTTGCCTTTTTACGAGAAGAAATTTATCCCGTCAGGCCTTTAAGTGACTGGCCAGTAACTGATCCACATGCAACCTCGATTCACCGAGACCAAAGATTATCAAAACAAGTGACATAAGCATTGCGTATATCGGCCGACCTCGTCGATCGTATTACCGTATTACTGTTACATCGTAATGACACACATGACGACATCTTGGAGGTGAGATAAACTGTAGAGTGCGCTTGAAGGTATGAACCGTAAGTATGAACCAGTTTTGTCGTTAAAATAAAACAGTGCTAACGCCGTTTTAATAAAACTATGTTAAACCATTTTTTTTAGCCTATTTTTCACTGCTGGGAAAATGTCTCCCCTTTCTTCTTCCAAACCTTTCTGTTTTTGCGATTTCCGTCCACGTGCGCCCCGCATAACTGACTAGATCATCACACCACTATTGCCGCGATCGACTTCCATCTTAATATCATCCTAATATTATCGGAACCTTCGATTCTCTTATATCATCGCTTCTCATAAACGTGTGTCATTGCTTAAAAATAAACGAATGTTATACATACAACCAAAAATGTGCTTACGCTACGCAATGGGCTTTTAGCGATACTCGCACTCTATAGATTTAACTATTTATACTCTATGGTCGCAATGACCCGTGTTCAGTGGTTGACGGGTGTACCCTAGATCTTATGCACCAGTTTGTTTTACACTACCGGGCAACGTAATCCTGGTTGGAAATTGGGTTAATTGCAATAAGTATATGGTCACTAGTTGTTGCCAGCGGCAAACTCAAATTTATTCCTACTAAGTTTCATTAAAATAGTTGGGAAAAGGCTAAACGGATTATGATGAGAGTGTGTATCTTTGTAGGCTTTTAAATGACCCTGATCTTTCCTTCGGCGGCTTAGGGCCCGCTTTGTGCTCGAGCACTTAGCTTCTCCTTCAATGCTAGCTATTTTTGTCCCACTGCTGGGCAAATGCCTCTCTACCCTCCATCCATTTCTCTCTGGCTAGGGCTGTGGTCAACCACTTCTTATCAAAGGAGTCCAGCTCGTCCATCCGTCTGGGCCTATCTTCGAGGTAGAGGATCAAGACAATTTATTAAACCACATTATCAGTGGCATTGCATAATCTTTTTGGCCTGGCCTGTTGGTCTAGTGGTTAGTGACTCTGACTGCTAAACCGGAGGTCGTGGGTTCGATTCCCACCCATGACAAATCTTTGTGTGATGAGCATGATCATTTGTTCTGTGTCTGGGTGTAATTTATCTAAAATATGTATGTATTTAGAAAAATATAAGTATGTTTATCTGGTTAATATAAAACAAGCTCTGCTTAGCTTGGGATCAGATAACCGTGTGTGAGTTGTCCCGAAATATTATTAAATATTATTTTTAATCTTGTATATGCAATTTATTGCTCATAAACTCATATGATTTCTATTAGTGATAGTAATTTACCTAGTTTCATAATGCTATGTGATCACAAGCTGACGCTTGCTCATATTATTATGTTGTATGGTAAATGACGTTGCGATATTAATGTGGTAATATAATATTATTATTGCAGCGGTCACTTATGTAAATTTTAGAAGTGTCTCATGCAAATGCAATATTCTATCATCCTTCCTTATTTGCCAATGTATATCTGCTGTCAAATAGGGATTGATCCATTTAATAATCAACGCAGTAGTTATTGACCTGCAAAATAATTTTTCTTTCGCCGTTCATATCTTCTGTTCAGTTCACGTATTGCAAACTTGTAATAAAGCTTGCTTATTACCAAAAAAATTCAAATTTATTTATTTGTTTGCGAATATGGGTACATAGGAATCTTATCAGTATAAATTAACAATTAATGTGCATTAACCATATCCTACCATAAGGCATGCAAAACTAATAACAAACATTATATAACGTGCAAACAGAAAGTAGTTTTAAAGACACATTATATTAAATCAGTAACATCTTGGTATATAATATAGCAGTATTTATAATTTGTCTTGCATAAATTCACTAACAGTATAATAAGATTTGACAATAGCAATCTGCTGTCTCGAGGATTAATCTAGGCAAATGGTTATATATTCGTGGTGCCATGCAAAAAATACTTTTATTGAGTAGCGCAGTTCTATTTTTTGGTATACATATATATATATCTATTAATATTATGTCTTTTACTTTTTAACTTACTAAAATAGTGCATGTTGTTTCTGACAAATAATACAACTTCAAGTATATATACTTATACATGTGAAATAACTGTAAAATAAATAATATACAGTAACTAGTAAGTCTCGTGAGCTCTACTTCGATTCACTTTCGATTCATGCCGTTATCAATCAGACTCCTTGTAAGAGGCATTATGATAAGCCTCCCCCCCCCCCCGTCCGATAATCGGTGACCGATTTTTTGTAGGGGAAAAATACAACACACTGATAGCAATAGTGCAAAGCACACGTCCCACAAAAAGTAGGTCAGAAATCGGTACTAAATTGAATCGGCGGAAAAATCGGCCCGACAGCGTAATAAAATACTGTGGAAAGGATATCTGTTTGTCTCTTAGACTATAGATAACTATAGACCGATAGTATCGCTAGTTTTCCTTCGTGCCAAGCGAGAGCACTTTTTGTCTGTATCTAGTACATTCGTTTACTGATTGAAAGTTATTTTTCGCGCAACGACAGACTTATATCCGAAAATATCGATGGTTTCGACATTGTTAGGATAATATTAGGGTTTTAGATAGTTTCATTAAAACGGCGCGCTCCGTCTTGATACAAAATTTACGATAAAACTAGTTCATACTAGTGCTCACGGTTCATACACTGATAGGCTCACTCTTTAGTTTATTATCTATACTCTAAGGTTTGTCTAGATAACTGCAACTGTCATTGTTCTATATATAATACAGCGTCAAAAAGAAGAAGGACCTTATTTAGATAAAGCGTCCAACTTTCAGTATTAAAGAAACCTGGTTTTAATACTAGCTTGTAAATCAAGGTCAAATTACAAGTAAATACAAATCAAAAAAGCCTAAACACGATAGGATTGTGTAGCTTTGTTACAGAGTTCCTCTGGCCAGCTTCTGGCTTTATCATCAGATCAACTCGAAAGTACTATACTATTGTATTGTTATCCAAACTAAACGTGTATCCGCAATTTCAGCTCAATCAGTTAAAGATATCTGCTTCAAAATTCAGTTGCCAGATTGCACACACATAAATGGCCACCTTAATAAAAACTTGTAAAATTAAACATTCGTCTGTGAACACTGTAGTATATTTTTTGTTGATCTTTACATCACTTAAGTATTATGCATAAGTCACTCTGACATTTGCATAATATGACAGTTACAGTTCGTTGACATTATTCGGCCGAATTTTATCGATAATTTTTTTACATCACTCGTGGTCTCACGAATTACACGTCTGGCCAAATTAATTGTAGCCTTGACCTTTACGTGATACGTATTGTTTTAGTTTCTTTTCTTGCGTCATTTTACATTCATGATTTTCGTTTCGTGTTGAACGTTTTTTTACTATTGAATAATTGTCGTAACTGTAATTTGCGTAACAACTGTTTTTTGTATGATTACCACGTTTTTTTTTTCATTATTTGAAGCTTGCCGTGGTTGCATCATTAACATGGAATAAAAATGCTATATGACTTTTTTTTCGGGCACCAACGTTTCACTTATATTGAAGCAATCTTTAGGCCAGTGAACTTTAAAAAACCATTTTTATTTACTATTTTTTGGAACATTTATAATGTTCTATCTTTAAATGACAGCCCTGTTGGTCTAGTGGTTAGTGACCCTGACTGCTATACCGGAGGTCGTGGGTTCGATTCCCACCCAGGACAAATGTTGTGTGATGAGCACGATCATTTGTTCTGTGTCTCGGTGTAATTTATCTATAATATGTATTTATTTAGAAATATATAAGTATGTTTATCAGTTATCTGGTTACCAAAACACAAGCTCTGCTTAGCTTGGGATCAGATAATCGTGTGTGAATTGTCCCGGAATATTATTATTATTATTATTAAATATAATCAATAAAAAAATATTATTTTAGGCACCTCTATACATTAATTTAAATGACTGCATAAAGACATACGTCATCATCATCGTTTACTATATTATTATGCAGAATCTAAGCGGCTACATTTCTACTGCTTTGAGCCAGAAGTGACAGTTACTTGTTTGTTTGTTTGTATGTAAATTAAATTAACTTTGACATTTATTGTATGGATGCTCACAATACCTCCAACTCGTATTTATACTTGTCTGAACCCTTCGACTAGGCTCATCACGATGTAACGTTTAAAGTAACAGTAGTTCGACGACCTCCGTGGTCGAGTGGCGTACGCACCGGTTTCAAGGTGTCGCTAGCTCTGAGGTCCCGGGTTCGATCCCCGGACGGGTCAAAGTAGAAAATCACATTTCTACATTGTCTCGGGTCTGGGTGTTTGTGGTACCTTCGTTGTATCTGATTTCCATAACACAAGTGCTTTAGCAACTTACTTTGGGTTCAGAACAATGTATGTGATGTTGTCCGCATTTATTTATTATTATTTATTTATTTAGTTAGTAAATAATATCTTAACAATATTGTGATCAAGTGCAGGTTTTTCTTATTTTTGTCATTCAGTCATTTGTATCTTCTATACTAAATATTTGCATACAAACCTTCAAGTTTAGACTTCATTGTCCCACAAGGCTCAATTATTCTTGGTCTCATTCAGTTTTCAATTGTATAATTATTTTGAACAAAATTTGTCTTATAATTCAATATTAAATACAGCAATAAAATATATCAGAAAAATAAGCGCTGTTGATTTTTTTGTACAAAACTTTCTCATAACAGAGCTTCTATAAGCTCTTCTTTGATAGGTAGTTTCCACGTTGGTAGGTTTATCACGAGCGCGCACTCGCCCCGCGGTAAACCCGCCAACTGACGTGAGATCGATCTAGCCTTCTATCTAGTGCCGCTCCGTTGCCGCGTCCGTCAGACCTGCGCACTGCGAGGTACCTTAAGTTCACTAAGATTCAAGCCCTGTATCAGAGCCTGAAGGTTCAATTTTATAGGACTTTGATGTCTGTTGCAAGGGCTGAAATTTCAGCCGTCAGGAGACCATTCTCCTGACCATTCAAAATATAATATTCTCCAAATTTGAAAAGCTAAATTTTCGTCTTAGGTATGGACCTAAGACAAAAATTTAGCCTAAGACGAAAATTTAGCATAAAAAAAATCAGTACCCTTGATTTTTTATTCAAAAAATAAATCCCTTATGTCTGTGCTTTTAAAGCTTTTTCATTCATGTTTGTTTTTACGTTGGTAGGTTTATCACGAGCGCGCACTCGCCCCGCGGTAAACCCGCCAACTGACGCGAGCTCGGTCTAGCCTTCTATCTAGTGCCGCTCCGTTGCCGCGTCCGTCAGACCTGCGCACTGCGAGGTACCTTAAGTTCACTAAGATTCAAGCCCTGTATCAGAGCCTGAAGGTTCAATTTTATAGGACTTTGATGTCTGTTGCAAGGGCTGAAATTTCAGGCGTCAGGAGACCATTCTCCTGACCATTCAAAATATAATATTCTCCAATTTTAAAAATTTAGCTTTTCAAAATTGGAGAATATTATATATATGTAGGCGCTTCGCTATTTCTAGTGTTAAGAAACGTGAAAAGGAACTGCTGAAACATGACAAACGGGTTGACGTTTCTTGACACTGACGCAACTCCGGGCTCTTTTGCTCTTTTGCTCGCGGCCGTCGGATGAAGAGGAATCTGGTGGCTCCGCATTGAAGCAAAACGTGTTCGGTGGAGTGTCGCTGTTCTTAATTCTCCTCGCCCGCCTACCCACGATAGCTCGGCAATCGCAATGAACGATGATGATAACCAAGTTTCTACATATATTTTAAGATTTAAAAGAAAAAAGGTTGGCACCAATATCCGATATAGGTTTTCGTATAATTTGTTAAGTTAAAGACATTCTGTGGGGGTATAATGTTTAATTTTGTTATGATTAGATATAATATAGTTGTCTATACTGTAAAGGTGTTATAATTATAAATCAATATTTTCATTTATTTTTAGGGTTGCTTTGTCGGTACTTGCTTTTAACAAAAATGTTTATATGTAAGATTTAAATGTTAAACCATAGCTATGCAATTCAAACTTTGAAGCTGCATTGAATCCAATTTTTATAAATTATCCGACTCAAATAAATATGTTTTACTGTGTACTTTATTAGCATGTACTTACACACAAAATATATATATACACAGGTTCTGCTTTTTTCTAAATTATTCTCTTCCAATAGACCTGCGAAAGAAGAAAAGCATGAAATTTATAGTCAACAGTTCCAGTAAAAAGAATAGATCCCCACTATGTATTACAAAACAGAAGGAGTATAATAAAATATAGTTGCAATTTAATTGACTTAAGATGACAAACATACTGTGAGAGTTGGTTTAAGGTGGCGCAAGATAGAGAAACATGGAAGGACTTGGGGAAGATCTTTGCCCAGCACAGTGCAGGCTAAATAAAAAGATGACATCATCAGCATCGTTTTCTATAGTGCAAAATCTAGAAACGGCTACATTGCGGGGCGCGGCACCTGGTTGTTTTGATTTCAGGGTCATAAAATAAACATATTATTAATTACATACTATTTACCTAGTAAAATAAATTGTCATTTTTATTTGTATGAAAGACGTGACGGGACGAATTGACGCCTTCCTTAGAAAGCGTAACGAAAAAGCGATAATACCTAGACCACAGGGAAGAATGGAGGGAGGAATTTGGCAAAAATTAGGACAATACAAGCTAAATATAATACTAACAATAATTGATACGGATGCTTACAATACTGTCAACTCACATTCATACCTGTCTAAAGCCTTCGACTGAATTCATCTCGTCTAAATGGCAAGTTAAGTAAAATATCTTAACAATTTGGTGCCAAAACTGAGGTATTCCTTTTTGTTCAGATTAAGTTATTGAGGTCTTTTATAGTTAACATCTTCATATATACATAAAAATCTTTAAGTTCAGACTCGATTATAGGGGCCCACATGGCTCAATTCTTGGCCTCCTTGGGAAATTATATATTTCATATTTCTTACCATTCTAAATCAACTTAAAAGCAGTAGAATTCACGAATAAACCAAAAACATTTGAAAGCGAAATGCTAGAAATGACTAAAATAAATCATTTTTTGGTATCATTCAGCATGGATAATTTTAGCAATAAAGCACATAAAAAAAATCAGTACCCTTGATTTTTTATTCAAAAGATAAATCCCTTATGTCTGTGCTTTTAAAGCTTTTTCATTCATGTTTGTTTTTATGTTGGTAGGTTTATCACGAGCGCGCACTCGCCCCGCGGTAAACCCGCCAACTGACGCGAGCTCGGTCTAGCCTTCTATCTAGTGCCGCTCCGTTGCCGCGTCCGTCTGACCTGCGCACTGCGAGGTACCTCAAGTTCAATCTGATTCAAGCCCTGTTTCAGTTCCTGTAGGTCCAATTTTATAGAACTTAGAAATCTGTTTGCAAGGGCAGAAATATCAGCCGTCAGCGTTTATTGTAAAATTAAGTTATAATGTTGGCAATAACATTTGACAAGTATGCCTAATTAACTAATAAAATTAGTAAACGTTAAAAAACAGCAGAAATGTAAATTCTTAAGTAATTACCTTTGAACAAATTGAATTTGAAATAAACAATTGTACCTCAGTATAGTAATGTATTTAAAGGGGAATGTGACTGCTTATCAAAAATTTTGAACCATAACTATGCAATTCAAACTTTGAAGCTTTATTAATCTATATTTTTTTAAGTTAACGGAGTCAAATCTATTGTTTTTACTATGTACCTACTTTTTATAATTATATGTTTATTTACTTACACACAAAAGTAATAGATACAACATGACGATAATATAATATTTGGGGCTATTTTTGTAGATAATCATATACGTTTACAAGTTCTTGTTGGTTAAATACGATACATTTTGTTACATCTATAATTGAGACGACTCTATCCAATTTTAGATTTACCAATATAAGTGTAGCGGTTACATTGACCCTTATATCCATTGATATAAGGATCGATACGGCCTGGCAGAGCTGTAAAATATTGTGGTTCATTCGCCGCCTGCTGGCTGCATTGTGAAAGGGGATTACTTTGATTCTGATGTATTTTGTTTTCAGTCGGTTTAGAATAAAATTGAAAAGTTTAATGAGTACCAAATAATATTTAACTGATTGTGGAATGAGCCGAACTGTTGGGTTTAAATGTTTCTTTAAAGATTTTTTTTGGACATCGTTTGGTACCATATTTTTTATTGTACTTATTTTTTTCACTTATTCAATAAGTGTGTGTGTGTGTGTGTGTTAGTGATTAAAATAAATCAATATAAAATATACAACGATTAGTCACTTTGATATTAAAATGAGCTATCAATAACATTAATAAGACTGATCGTTGATACTAAAACAATACTGACATGATATTATGTGGACCGTGGACGCATTAACTAATTAGTTTTATTTGCGCCCCTACCGTAGCTTTTCCTTTCATTGATTACAGTATTTATATTTATAACGCTACCTGATAGTATGGCCCCGAGTGTAATATTGATTTTTGATACAGTCATAAAGGAATTTGATGTAGGGCCTATGTTGAATATTTTCACTCATAATATTCGTTGGCTTAAGATTTCATATATAAATATAAGAAGAGAAAGTTGATATTTGTATTATTGTGCTTTTAACAACGAGTACAATTTGTTGTTTTGATACTCGGGGATCTCTATGTGAAGAGTTATATACCATGATACCAAATACCAGATCAAAATTAAAGTCCTGGTAATACTCTCTGATATAGAAGAAAAAAAAATACAAGGTGTCACCAAAAGGGTATATCTATCCAAAAGGGGTGAAGAGTACATCTGGTAGAGAGTCAGTTTACAAAGTTTCAGCATCAATGATTTGAAACCAACAATCAAAATACCCTTACTTCTTATTCCTTTTACAATTTTGTTTGTGTATCTAAGTTACCTAATATTGTTTTTCTGGTCTTTAAAATTCATCCTCTGAGAGAAAGCCTTCCTGACACGAGCCAGTTGGTCTTGATTTGAATGGGGAAATATAAAACCATGTAATTTTATTCTTTGTATTCTGGCATAGAGATATAGTTTAGTAATATATTATGGGTTTATAGGACAAATCATCATCATCATATCCCGAGCCTTTTTCCCAACTATGTTGGGGTCGGCTACCAGTCTTACCTGATTTAGCTGAATACCTTTATTTTACATGGAGCGACTGCCTTTCTGACCTCCACAACCCATTTTACTGGGAAACGCAGTATCCCATAGTAAGACTGGTTGTCAGACTTGACTTAACGACTGCCAAAGATCTATGTATGACAGCCGGGACCTACTGTTTAACGTGCTTTCCGAAACACGGAGGGGTCTCGGTATAAATGGTCACCCATCCACGGACCAACCGCGGCGAGCGCGGCTTAACCTGTATTATCGGTTAAACCGTACGGCTTACACTTAGCCACGAGCCCCTCAAGCAACACAAGCACAAGCCCCCGGTTTATAGGACAAATAAGTGTCGTTTATTTATTTGTAGTATTCTTCGTCACATTAAAGTTATTTATTTATTTATTTATTTATTTATTTAGTTATATCTTCCTGTTGACCACGATCTGTCAGGACGCAAACTCTCAGTAATCGTACTGTAATTATCTTTTTTGACACTAGCTTGTGACACTAGAATAACACATCTGGTAAAATTGATTGTAGCTTTGACCATTAAGTGATATTTCATGTCTATAACTAGAGCCAATCTGGAAAGAGAATTAAACGTTATTACTAATTACGCAATTATCAACTTTGACAAAATGTGTTTAAGTTCATTTTAGAATGACAAATATTACCGAAAAGGGCCTAAAATTAATTTGAATGTGATGGAAACTGAACTGTTAGTCATTGAATTAAGGTTCATAATCCCAAAGCACGGTCATTATTTCTTTAAAGTGGCTGATATATAGTTTGAATTTCTTTTTATTCGCCATTTCACACTCATAATTTTCGAAGCATGTTTATTTAACTGTTGAGTATATAGTTGTCGCTAAAATCGTAACTTTTTCTGGTATGATTTACTAACATTTTCATGACTTCAAGCTTACCTTCAGTTTCATCATTAACATGCTTTAAGATACTCAAATCTCATGGTTTTCATTTTTGGTCACAGGTGACCTAAAGCTATCCATTTGAGGCAGCCTCGGGTCGAGGTAGAAGACCGTGTCACGTGACTTGAACGATAAATTATGAGTATTCCACTTTGTTCACCCAGGTGAGATTCGATTTTCGTGTCTACTCATTTCACCTCGGACACATTTCACCCAGGTGAACAAAAGCGACTTTTGATATTATTCAATTGGTATTTTATGATTCTCATACAAAACAGAACCAAGTTAACTAAATTAATTTATAATATTATTTTTATTTTACAGCTGAAAAAAGTGGAATATACCAAAATATGTCGGTAAATGGCCATGCTCAAAGACGCCTCGTTGTGAGCCGTGCGTTGAGTAGAGACGTTTGTCTGTGCTCGGTACGCGGCAAAATAGATAAATTTATTTTTTTGTTGTACCTTCTAAGCCTTCAAAAGTCAAATCTGAACTCAATTGTTTTGTAGATTTTGCAGCCCTCAGCACGCTCAGCTCATACCCAGCTTAATATTTTAATTGTACTGCTAGATCGACGATAGTACTACCTTCAAAGATATATTAATACAGTAAAACACATTTATTTTTAGTTTTGTACGTATGTTTTTAATTATTTATTTTTTTAGTAAACAAAAAAAAATTAAGACAAAAATGTAAAAAGATACTGCTTTTTAATAAAATAAACCCTTCCAATATACCTGCGAAAGGAGAAAAGCTAAAATTTATAGTCAACAGTTCCAGTAAAAAAAATCCCACCAAAAACATAAATGTAAAAAATGTGTGTTTTTGGTGGGATTGTCAATACTTAAATCTAATACAAGAACAAACACTTACAACTATACTACAATTAAATCTTATCTTATATGTATATAAATAAACTAGCTGTACCCGGCATGCGTTGTAATGCAATTTTTTCTACCTAGCACCTGCCTACTACCTACCTACTACCTACCTACCTACTACCACTTAGGGGTATGAAAAATAGATAGTAGCCGATTCTCAGACCTACTGAATATGCATATAAAATTTCATAAAAATCGGTCAAGCCGTTACGGAGGAGTATGGTAACTAACATTGTGACACGAGAATTTTATATATAAGATAAGATAAAACTAACACGCGTCAAAAAACTCATCTTCATCCTTGTCAATGGCGGGAAACGTGCCCAGAAGGCTGGTAGCATTGCCACGTTGAATGGCTATGCCGATTCTCTGTGCAAGGAACAAACCAGCTCTCTGATCACGAGTAGAGTCTACAAAACGTTTTTATTTTTTTGAAAGCTGATAGGAGCGAAATTGTTCTTAGCTAATCATGAAATCTGATAAAAACTTTAAAAGGTATCATAATTCAACTACTTTTTTGAGGTAGCTTGGACTACTTCTAAATGTAAATGGAAAAAATAAATACAACTTACATCTATATATCAGCCACTTTAAAGAAATAATGACCGTGCTTTGGGATTATGAACCTTAATTCAATGACTAACAGTTCAGTTTCCATCACATTCAAATTACTTTTAGGCCCTTTTCGGTAATATTTGTCATTCTAAAATGAACTTAAACACATGTTGTCAAAGTTGATAATTGCGTAATTAGTAATAACGTTTAATTCTCTTTCCAGATTGGCTTTAGTATAGTAATATAGGCCATAGCGTAGTGCCGGTATTCACTTGAATGCCTGATTTACTAATTATAATTATTTGTGATAAACTTTGTATTTATCGCCACCTGAATGATAAAGAAACAACTTCTTAAACCGAACCCTTACCCGCTTTATTGCGTAGAAAATGAGTGGAAAGCTTCAGAGCTCACTTTCCCGCTAGAGGCGCTACTTACACATTTAAGAAAATTAACGACCTTAAAACAAAAAATAACGATAAGAAAAAAATACATTTAGCCTACCAACACTCTTGATTTAAGTTAAATAATTTATATTAACGTAAATAAAACAAAAATCTGTCGTTTGTTTTTGAAAAATGTTTGCTTATTGCCTTACTAGATGGCGGTGACGTCGAATTAAAAGTCGCAATGGTTTCGTTACATGGATTTGTATAAAGACCCGAGCGCGCGGCGCCAATTGGGCTCTTTGGAACTTATGGAAGAAATACCTAATTTTTGAATGGCATCCACAGTTGTGGAAGCTTAAGAATACTCTTAAACTATTATTTAGGGAGATTAGGAGATTACAAACTAGCATGCTATTTGGGCATCGTGGTGCAGTGTTCATGATTATGTGTCTAAACACACTATGCCGAAGTCACACGACCGAAGTTCACACCTATTTATGTATATTCCATAATTAAGTCTTTTTACGAAAAAAAAAAAAATATCTAACATGTTCTTTCAAAAAATATTCGAAGTGTCAAACACCTTATAAAGATGACATCCATTTCTAGCTTACGCGATTACGGTTCAGAAAATATGAACACCTTTGCATTCTAAAGCTATGTTCCATTGTTTCTCAAAGGGCGTTCTGAAGACTGGAAGGTAATTTTAAATGTCTATCTAGTCACGAAATCAATCTAGACTGATTTCAGTCTTCACGCATCCTTACTAATATTATAAATGCGAAAGTTTGTTTGGATGTTTGTTACTCTTTCACGCAAAAACTACTGAATGGATTTTAATGAAACTTTACAATAATGTAGCTTATACATCGGAATAACACATAGGCTATAATTTATAAAGATTTTGTATGAATTGTTATTCACGCGGGTGAAGCCGCGGGGCACAGCAAGTACTTAAAAATTCCATTTAATTCTATTTTTAAGTCTGACATTTAACTTGACATGACAGGTTGAATTGGAAAGAGTTCTTGATAGAAATTACTTTTTCTTTATTTACAATTCAATACTTTAATCTAATACAAGATAGAATAAATTAACGGCCAGCTTTTTACCCTGACGGAAAAAGGAGGGGTTTTGTGTTTGGCGTGATTGTGTGTCTGTAGCATTGTAGTTTCTAAACAATATGGATTAATAATGTCGCTCTTTTTTGTATTGAAAACCGACGTGATTAAATCTTTTCTTAGATTTTTATGAAAATCTGATAAACGTTTTAAAATGTATTTTTCTCTATCCACTTGCTAGTCGAAGTGGCCGACGAAAGGTAAATGCAAAAAAAGAAAACTTCTTACATCTAGTGATGTAGGCTCTAGCCTAATAGTGTCGGTAATCATTTGCAAGGCCTGATTCACTAATTAAAAGTGTTTAACTTCGTATCCATGTTATCGCCTCCTCCAAGTAAGAAAAACAACTTTTAAAAGCGGACCTTTAACGCTGTATCGTTTGGAAAATGTGTGGAAAGCTTCAGAGCTCACACTTTCCCGCTAGAGGCGCTGCTTAGACATTTAAGAAAATGGACGACTCTAATACAAAATATAACGATAAGAAAAAATTACATTTACCCTCCCAACAGTCTTAATTTAAGTTTAACAATTTATATTAACGTAAATAAAACAAAAATCTGTCGTTTGTTTTTGTAAAACGTTTGCTTATTGCCTTACTAGATGGCGGTGACGTCGAATTAGAAGTCGCAATGGTTTCGTTACACGGATTTGTATAAGTACCCGAGCGCGCCAGCTTTCCTCACTCTCGCTCAGCCGAGTGTCTCACCCACTCGGCCACACACCAACGTTACAAACGTTTTAATTGCACCAATTTTTGAACAGGCAGCCACACTGTAATGGTGGTGGAAGCCTAAGAATACTCTTAAACTAGTCTTTAGGGAGATTACGAACTTGCATGCTATTTGGGCATCGTGGTGCAGTGTTCATGATTATGTGTCTAAACACACTATGCCGAAGTTACACGACCGATGTTCGGCCCAATTACGCCTGCAATGCTATTTAAATTACTGACGACACACTATGCCGAAATTACGTTGCGTCATAGAGTAAAGCGTAATTTCGGTCGGGCGTAAGTTCAGCGGCAACTTATTCTGTGAGCACACATTATAAGCGACCGAAGTTCGGTTCGATTGCCGACGAAGATCGGGGGATATTGCACTTCGGTAGAACCTAATTTCTGCTGTGTAAGTTCGGCACTAATGGTGTGTCATATCAGCCGAATACGTCGAAACGTAAAAGCAGCCGCCAAACTTCGGGCGCGTAACTTCGGCATAGTGTGTTTAGACACGACATGTTAGTAAAGTAGTTTAATAAGTAAAGGTCGCGTCACGTAAAGAAAAAAATTGGTTGTGTTTGCGCTTGAAAACAATCGCGCAGGAAAATATTAGGATAATAATAATTGTTTTATTTGTACATTGAATACACGATTTATTTTTCCAAGTACATAATATTATTAAATTACGTCAAAAGAGCAACACATTCTGGAGTATACATTTGTGTGTTTATGTTAATACACGGTATGCTAAAATTTATAATTTTATTACTAGTTACTAATGTACTTAGGTTTTCTATTAAATAATTATCTACTCTACGGAAAACTAAACACATTCTCTTCTACGTATGAAAGCGACGCATGCTATCTACAAAATTGAGAGGAAAAATGAACCAAACAAGACCTTTTCAAAAAGTCTCTAAAATGAAACCTTTCAGACAAATGAAAAGTGTTTTCAACCGACTTCAAAAAAGAAGGCGGTATACAATTCGACTGTATTTTTGTTTGCTACCACAGAACTCTTGACTGGGTGAACCGATTTTGATGATTCTTTTTTTATTTGAAAGCTTGTGCTTCCCCATTTTATTTTGGTCCAGTTTTGACAGTGGGATCCATAAGAAATAAATATAAGACTTATTTTGAAGTCGGTTTTTTGTGTTAGCATTTTCTCTAATCATCATCATCTCCGAGCCTTTTTCCCAACTATGTTGGAGTCGGCTACCAGTCTTACCAGATTCAGCTGAATACCGTATTTTACATGGAGCTACTGCCTATCTGACCTTCACAACCCATTTTACTGGGAAACACAGTATCCCATAGTAAGACTGGTTGTCAGAATTGACTTAACGACTGCCAAAGATCAACGTATGACAGTCGGGACCAACGGCTTAACGTGCTGTCCGAAGCACGCATTTTCTCTAATAAACACAATAAATCATTCAAGGAGTTGGGAAGCTATATTTCACGATATAAAAAAAAAACAAATGAAAATTTGTGATTACTTTAAGACGCAGTAACTGCTTGATGACTGGTAATTTATTAATTATTATTCTTATCCCACCAAAAACATAAATGTAAAAAAGGAAAGCCAAGTTCAATACACAAAAAGAATGGAGATCTAAATGAGTGCCAAGTTCTATGCAAAATCCAAATATGTAGGTATTTATAGGAACAAAGTAACATTATGAACAAGTATTAAACTCTATTTCTTTGCTTTATTGGATACCTATTACAATTGCTGTCATTTAAAAATGTGAGATCCTAAAGTAGGTTAGATTTGACTTGGCCAATCTAGACACGCGGCCGCGTGTCCAGCCAAGTTCAAGCAAACTGGCTAGACAGCGCCAAGTGTATCATTACACGAACCACTTGGTGCCACTTTTGACCCTTCCATAACTCAAAAGCTCTTTAACGTAAACACATAAAATTACGTGTGTTTTATAATATCCATAAGGACATCTAGAAGCCCAAATTTCATGAAGCTAGCTCAAACGGTTATAAAGATATGAAGGTCAAAAAGTCGTAAATTTTAATATTGACTGACTGACATATAGTACCTAAACCTAACCTACTTCCAGAAGACCTAGAAAGATGAAATTTGGAATCCAGCTCGGTAATTGTGTGTAAGCGAAGGAAAAAGTCTAAAAATAAAAAAAAGTTGAAAAATAGGGGGGGTCCCCATACAAAATTTTGTTTTTTTTTTAATTGTAGTCTTGGAACCGTTACAAGCTGCTATTTGAAACTATCCCAATATATGTGTTAATATATCTTCTATATAACAGAAATGTACAAATAAATTTAAGTCAAAAAATAAGTGATATCCCTATACAAAAAAACTTGTAATACGCGTTAAATAACCGGCCAACGGTGTGTTTTCGGCGGCGCGCGGCACCATGCAGCGGAAACGCAAGAAATAACATTAAATCTCAATACCTACCTAGTTTTCTTTACAAAAAGTAATGATATCCCACCAAAAACATAAATGTAAAAAAGGAAAGCCAAGTTCAATACACAAAAAGAATGGAGATCTAAATGAGTGCCAAGTTCTATGCAAAATCCAAATATGTATTTATAGGAACAAAATAACATTATGAACAAGTATTTAACTCTATTTCTTTGCTTTATTGGATACCTATAACAATTGCTGTCATTTAAAAATGTAAGATCTTAAAGTAGGTTAGATTTGACTTGGCCAGTTTTTATCAGAATTAAAATACATATATATATATATATATATATATACATATATATATATATATATGTATATTATATGTGAGATGATATGAATAACATTATAAAATGACTGGGAAGAATGGAGGGAGACATTTGGCAAAAAGTAGGACAATACAAGCTAAATATAATACTAACAATAATTGATACGGATGCTTACAATACTGTCAACTCACATTCATACCTGTCTAAAGCCTTCGACTGAATTCATCTCGTCTAAATGGCAAGTTAAGTAAAATATCTTAACAATTTGGTGCCAAAACTGAGGTATTCCTTTTTGTTCAGATTAAGTTATTGAGGTCTTTTATAGTTATCATCTTCATATATATATAAAAATCTTTAAGTTCAGACTCGATTATAGGGGTCCCACATGGCTCATTTCTTGGCCTCCTTAGGAAATTATATATTTCATATTTCTTACCATTCTAAATCAACTTAAAAGTAGTAGAATTCACGAATAAACCAAAAATATTTAAAAAAGAAATGCTAGAAATTACTAAACTAAAACATTTTTTGATATCATTCAGCATAGCTAATTCTAGCAATAAGGCACATAAAAAAAATCAGTACCCTTGATTTTTTATTCAAAAAATAAATCCCTTATGTCTGTGCTTTTAAAGCTTTTTCATTCATGTTTGTTTTTATGTTGGTAGGTTTACCACGAGCGCGCACTCGCCTCGTGGTAAACCCGCCAACTGACGCGAGCTCGGTCTAGCCTTCTATCTAGTGCCGCTCCGTTGCCGCGTCCGTCTGACCTGCGCACTGCGACTTATCTGAAAATCATTCATCCATTCTGAAACAAACCCTGTTACGTTGCTTGTAGGTCCAATTTAAAAGGATGCTAAAATCGGGTGCAAGAGCTGAAATTTCAGGCCGCAAGAGAAGAGACCTAAGATGAAAATATTATTTTTCGGAAAGGCGTTATCAATGAAATCGCTATTTGAGACAATTATAGGCAAAGTGTCGGCAAAAATATTTATTTAGTTTAAAACATTATTATGGGTCAATATTTTTATTTACTTCGAGTGGTGGTTTGCTGGGTTCCTACTTGAAGCAGAAACACAACACAACTGCAAACGAAGTGCAATAAAAAAAGCTTTATTAAACCCAACTTTTATGAGTCATCGGACTAATTAATATTACAGGGAATGATGGGTATTATAGGAGCTAAATTCCTATCGATTTCCTGTCAGCCATTCAACTAACAGCCTTCCACTAACTAACAATTTCCTTCTGAACAAAAATAATTTCTGTACTCTGAACATAATAATAAAAAAAAAAAAAAAATATACGCGTCGAATTGAGAACCTCCTCCGTTTTCGTCGGTTAAAAAATTAGTCATCATCCCTATTGCCCAATCTTTGTACATTTCTCGATAGCTAATTAATGTATCGGAAAAACTATGAAAACTTCTTTAATAATAAGTGTGAATTTATTTTTTGCTTTACTGATTCCGTTGGCATATTTCTGCAGTCAATCAAAAACATACGATAGTCGTGCCTTGCTACGGTTGTTTTCATATACATCGATAATTGAGATGAAGCAACTTTAGTGTAGCGGATGTATTGTAAGTAATGAACCTTACGTGTATCGATATAAGGTTGCATATGGTCTATCATGGCTGCAAAACGTTGTGGTCCGTTCGCTAACTGCAGGCTTCAATGTGAATAGGGGACAACCTGATATTGATAGTTTTCGATTTTGATAGGTGAATAAACTTGAAGTTTTTGAGTAATTAAATAAAACAGATTCTTAACGATTCTGATCAATTATTTATTGTTTGTTCAAAGCTATTAAACGTACATAATTTAACATAAGATTAAGCACTTCCTTTAGCTATAATTATTCCTAAAATGAAAAAAGAAAAAAATAAAGATAATATCATTTTAATATAAACTTACGAATCGTAAGTTACGATTACATAAAATACAAGGTCCGAATAATTAATGAGAAAAATTGGACATTAATTATTTAACTAACTCATTATGAGTTGAAATTTTGTAAACTGGCTCTATACCAGATGTACTCTTCACCCCTTTTGGATAGATATACCCTTTCGGTAACATCTTGTATAGTTCATTCTCAAGTAGGTACAGAGCCTCGATTCAGCTATTTAAGAGTTGCATAAATTGACTGAATCACCTGCTTCATTTGCTCCTTTTTACGATAATTTGGCATTCTGCTAACTGTCATTACGATCATTAATTGGTCAATACGATCATTCTCTTCGAGAGTTCAATGAGATTTTATTGTAGGCTTATCTGAATACGAAAATTAGGCACAATAACAACTACACTGACCGACCACTGATATGCATAATAAAATAGCCGAATCAAGGCCCAGACGTATGTTTTCCGCTCGTTTTTTTTACAACACAATTGTAACGACACCGTTATTATGGCCCCGAGTGTAATATTGATTTTTGATACATTCAAAACGGGATGATTGTGTTACAGATTGCTGCTGTTGTTAAGTTTATGTAACAAGGGATTGTTGTTTTTTTATTTGTTATGACAGTGTGTTTAATAACGAAATGGTATAATTATTATTTATGTTAGTTGAAAGTATTAAAATAATTATGTAACTTAACAGCAAACACAAAATATGAATATAATATGAAGTCGTATTCCCACGCTCTGAAAATTAAGACGTAAACAGGCTGCAAAAGGTAGTCGTTATGTAATTAGTTTTTCTCAAATATAAAAATACTGTAAGTGAATAATAAACTGATACAAAATACGTTTTTCAAATTAACTAGGTATACTATTTTTCAAACAGTTAAATAACTGAAATAAAACTAGGTTTTACGGATTTTGTCGCGGTTTATTTTTAGATTTTTTTAGACCTTTGCAGGTAGCATGGTCACGGGCAGTCCGTGTATCTGTCCGTGACCATGATACCTGTAAAACGTAGTTTTATTTCAATGTCTAACAATCGCGTAAACCTAAGAAACCAACAGTTAAATAACTTTTAAACTTCTAAAAAAATAACTATGATCTCGATATATCAGTTAAAGCACATTCATTTAGGAGCCACGATTCCACATACACACCGATACACCGATTAAACATACCCGTCCTTTTTCATTGAAGGTTAATTGTTACTATACAGTGAATAATTAAAAAGAGTTTTACAACGTAATGTACAAAGATTAAGATCTAACTTTCTTGTCTGATATACTAGTTAAATCTAACATTATGTGTGTAACGAAAAAATGTTTTATCTACTACTTTTACTGGGGATTCTTTATGACTTCCGCTCGTCTTAGATAATATGCGAATAAGTATAATGCTGTTTAAGTTAAAAAAAATAGGTATGTTATTAGTAAGGGTTAGGATTTGATACTAGTGTTGACTTTTAACCGACTTCAAAAAAGGAGGAGGTACCCAATTAGACTGTATTTTTTTTTATGTTTGTTACCACAGAACTTTTTTTGCGGATTATTTTTTTAGTTGAAAGCTGGTGCTTCCCGTGTGGTTAATTTTGGTCCAGTTTTGACAGGGGCCATAAGAATAATCCATAAGAAATAAATATAAGACCTTTTTAACACACTTTTATTAGCTTCACTTGTATGTATGTATGTATGTATGTATGTAACCGACTCCTTTGGACTCAATTTTGACCCACTTTAAACGGACAGATTTAATTCAAACTTTGTACACTTATCAAGAATCATCGACAATATAATAATTTTGATATGGCGGGCCTGATGGTCTAGTGGTTAGTGACCCTGACTGCTATACCGGAGGTCGTGGGTTCGATTCCCACCCAGGACAAAATGAACAATGTGTGATGAGCACGATCATTTGTTCTGGTTGTCTGGGTGTAATTTATCTATAATATGTATGTATTTAGAAATATATAAGTACTAGCTGTACCCGGCATGCGTTGCAATGCAATTTTTTCTACCTGGCACCTGCCTACTACCTACCTACTACCACTTAGGGGTATGAAAAATAGATAGTAGCCGATTCTCAGACCTACTGAATATGCATATAAAATTTCATAAAAATCGGTCAAGCCGTTTCGGAGGAGTATGGTAACTAACATTGTGACACGAGAATTTTATATATAAGATAAATAATATTGGCGTCATTGTTTTGTTTCAATATGTAATATTTTATAAATGGCTTACGAGTATAATATAAAACTTTAAAAGTAATTTGAAACAAAAAATAGCGGGCGACTTTTTTATTTCATAACTCACAATCATAAATTACAATTCCTAACAATAACAATGAATGAAAGAGAAACCCTGCTATCTTCAGATCTGAATACCAAACAAAAAACGTACGCCAACTACAGTTAATAGCAGGTGCGAGCGGCGCGTGGTAGAAAATAGTAGTATTTTAGTAATAATAATAGCAACACCGTGAGATTGCGCGCGCACCCTCTTCGTATCTTAGCCCCCGCAGCGTGGAGGGGAATGATTCAAATTATTTCAAATGATTGTGTAACTAAGGGTCTCTCTTATTCTTTATTTAAAGTTGTAAGAAAATGTCCTTGGCGGCCTTATAGTTCTATAATTACGACGGGCCTGTTGGTCTAGTGGTTAGTGACCCTGACTGCTATACCAGAGGTTGTGGGTTCGATTCCCGCCCAGGACAAATGTTGTGTGATGAGCATGATCATTTGTTCTGGTGTCTGGGTGTAATTTATCTATAATATGTATGTACTAGCTGTACCCGCGACGTTGTTCGCTTATATACCTATCATTCATCTTTATGCATAAATATTTGACTGTGATATAGAGGGCCACTAACACGAACTGCCTACTGCCGAGTAAATTTTGTCGCAAATGTTGCTGTTTGTATAAATTCTCAAAATAAAAAAGTACCATCGTCATAATCATATAATTAGCTTACCTCTAAAAATTTTAAGGATTGGTTTTGATGCTACTATGTTTAAAAATTTTAGATTTATCTTCAAAGTCCAGAACCGTTAGAAAAAATTATCATTTTCATGGTGGCTTTCGATGTCAATGTCCAAAATATGTCTACCTTGGGCAGTTTTGAACTGACTCTTTTATCTTCTTTTTATATATGTAGTATGTTGTCTCTTTTGTGCTTTACCCAGTTGGTTACAATAATTGAAGGTCAATGTTTTTGTATTGAGTCTACTGGCAGCGCCAACTCTGAGTTAAAGTGAAAGCAGCTGTCGCTCTAGGCAGTAAATGGCAAAGGGCACCCAAAAACCGAATCCATAAAAACAAATTAGTCCATTTTTTATGCTATAGTTCTCGTTGGTATCGTAGTCCCTAGTGAGACTACAGGGCGCGAGGTTTTGGTGCGAAACCTCGAAAATGAACTACGCAGTTAAATTGAGAGTGGATATCAAATAGGCAGTGACTGACATGAGACCCATGAAACTGAAAGAGGAGGTAGTTACAAAAAGTTGACGTACGGTTTGAGAGGCGCAGTGGCAGAATTACCAAAACTGTGTTTAAAATTATTTGTTTGGAAAGATTAAGTAATAGCTGTCCAAGGACAATCTCATTCTACCCTGATAAAAGTCAGAGGCTGTATCCTGTACAATTCGCTTAATTAAGCGTAAGGTGCAGCATAAGGTGATGGGCTTAAATACCGTACGTATATATTTTAAAATGTAGAGAATGCGATAGAAAGTTTATTTTATTTAGGGTTTTGGCCCAACCTTCCGGTAATAGGGTACAAAAACTAAACACATAAATAAAACATCATGTACGCATAAAAACCTACATGAGAAGCAAGCTACCTTTTAATGAATATTAAAGAGGTAGTACATACTAAAGATTGTGTGATAAAAACATCATTGTTTTTGGGTAAAAAACAAATACAAAAAGATCTTGTCCATGGAATATAATATAGATGACCAATAGAAAACATTACACATTATGTTGGAAAAATAGTTTAAAAGTGGATTAAAGTTTTTAACCAACTATAAAGTGATCTATGGGGAAGCTTACGTTTTCAAGTCAGAAGCGAATGCGTAAATTTCCAAGCAAATGGCCAGGACATTTACGCCTGAATCACTTTACGGTATATGCCATGCACGTTTGTTCCTCCATGATCAGCAATGAGGAACAAACTTACCTACGGAGATTAGTAAATACAAACACTAAATAATTGTAAGTTTATAATTATATCGGTTGAGAAAAAATTCACGATTAAAGATGTCGTTAATTTTTTTTTATTTTATTTTTAGTTGCAATAGCAACTAAAAATACAACAAAATGTTACAAATATTTTTTTACTTAAAAAAGATACGTTAGTAAAACACAAAAAGAGTTAGCTCTACTGAAATTTGAACTTGGGTATCAAAAAATTCAAACTTATATAAGAAAAAGGACGCATGAAAAAAAAAAACAAACATTAACAACTGGATTTGAACTTGCAGCAAGATCACTCATTTCCAATCGTTCAACCACCAAGCTGTTTACTTCGATAGCTTCACTAAAATATAGGTACTAATCAAATTGAAGATTGCTATGGCTACCTCAGTCTGCCATGGTTACCCTCTTGTTTATCTGTCAATAATGCCAATTTATGTGTGCAGTTGAGAAAATGATTTTGGAAATTAAAAGCTTCACCCCTTATCAGCTAGATTCAATAGCATGTTTCAACATAGCTAACAACCATCTACGATTTCTTGAAAACAACCTCTCAATTTTTTACACCATTCGATTAAGTAGTTTATGTTTGATACTGTAACCTGAAATCTGACCCCCGGCAAAAGAGAGTTGTAATGCAAGTATTGTACTGAATTGCGTGTTGTAATATTTTACTTCTTGAACTCACTAAATTAATCATATCTTTTAATAGAGTTAACCGATTTCGATGAAACAAAAACTAAGTTATACCTCAAGTTGTGTATAATTTTTGTATATAAACATTGTCTGCATTGAATTCGTAGATTTTACGTGATGCGTGCACAAACAAACATATAAACAGACAAACAGACAAACAGACAAACAGACAAACAGACAAACAGACAAAAATTTCAAAAATTATGGAAATGGGTTCTGTTAGTTATCCTTTAACACGCTGGCTACTTTTTTTTTCAATTTCTTCAATGTACAAAAATGACTTTTCTACAGATTTATTATATGTATAGATTTAGAAATATATAAGTAAGTTTACCAGTTGTCTGGTACCATAACACAAGCTCTGCTTAGCTTGGGATCAGATAACCGTGTGTGAGTTGTCCCAGGATATTATATTATTATTATATAATTTTGAATAGGTATAGAAATTTATTTACCTTGAAATATTATAATAATGTAAAAACTTAACTATAAATGTCCACTTTATATAAGAAAAACAGAAAAGACTATTAACCAAATAAAAACGAAATACAGGTAATATAGATAAGATAACAGCTAATATAGATACTTGATTTGAATTTTATATATTTTTGTAGTTACAATAATACAATATAAAACAACATTACGGCTACTTGAATACTACTTAATGCTGTTTGTGGGTGTTTAAAAGGTTTATAAAACACTAGCGGCCCGTCCCGGCTTCGCACGGGTATTTAACACATTATTAAAAAGTTAGGATTGAAGGTTTCTGTGTTATTACTACTATTACGCTCTTTATAATATTAGTATAGACACTCCCGTACCTTAGTGATGCTTAAATCGCATAGTTAGCTGAGCAGAGTTAGCGACAATCACGCGACTTTTTTCTAATTCTTATATTTTAAACTCGTGATATCTTTCGAAGGGATTGTCCAAAGTGAATAATTCAAAAAGTTACATAAAGGTATTGAAGCAGTCTTGACTATGAAGTAATTTATTTTGATAAGGATCAATACTAAGTAACAAATAAAGAGCCTTTTCTAGCGGCGTCCTTTCAATAATATTTTATTTTAATAAAATATCCCTTATTGTGACCTAACTGTAATAGTTAGACATATGCTGTCGCGACACTTTTTGTAGATAATTATATGTTCTACAAAGACGTAGTACATTATATTGTTCTATAATCAATAGTTTTCGCAGCGCACGCGATGCAAGAAAGTTTTTTGGTAATTTTTTCACACCTTGGTTTACATTAGGCTTGGTTTTAGTATGGATCCCTAACTTTTTTGAAAATTTTATATAGCCTTACGAATTATTTTTGTAACCCAAAAATATTCTATACTAGCTGTGCCCCGCGGTTTTACCCGCGCGAAAGAAAATTCATACACTATCTTTATAAATTATAGCCTATGTGTTATTCTGCTGTATAAGCTACATTATTGTAAAGTTTCATTAAAATCCATTCAGTAGTTTTTGCGTGAAAGAGTAACAAACATCCAAACAAACTTTCGCATTTATTTTATAATATTAGTAAGGATGTTTATCAGTTGTCTGGTTACCATAACACAAGCTCTGCTTAGTTTGGGATCAGATAACCGGCGTGTGAGTTGTCCCAGAATATTATTATAATTTCATAGGTTTATCTCATTATCCTGATTAGGATCACCAGGATTAAAGAAATAAAAAAAAAATAAAAAAAATTAAGTCCACAAAGCAATACGTTTGAATTCAGACAACACGTATTGCAGCTAGAACTAAAAAGTGAAAAATAAATATAGTTTAAAAAAAATTGGTAATGAACAAAAAACACTAGTATTATTGTGAAAAAGCGTGGGGCGCTCGATAGACGAAAAATACGGCACAGAGCGCCCCACGCTTTTTAACAATAATACTAGTGTTTTTTGTTCATTAGTCATTACCAATTTCAGCTTACATTAGGAATTATTTTTCACTTTTTTAGTTAGAAGTACTTTAAAAGCGTGTTTTATAATTTTTTTTAACTATATTTATTGTTAGAATGATGTAAGTACCAACGTAATTGTGTATGCCGAATCATTATCGTGAGCCTACTTTAATGTTTTGTTCTCATTTTTAATTTTCTGCTATTTAACTTAACTAAACCAAGTAATACTTATAAAGTATCTAATGTAATGAGTAAAGTACCTAATGTAAGGTTATACTATAAGTGTAACCTTTCAAAAGGCATGATCTTAGAATGCCATCATCTCCCTGCCCTGTTCCCAATTATTTGGGTCGGCGCAATGCTTATTCAGCTTCCATTCATCTCTAATACTCTTCATCTCAGCATTAATTTAATTTTGCCTTATAGTAGGCATGATCATATTATGCCACCGATCGTAAATGTAGCCGCAGCAACCGACGCTTAACCTTTTAAATATTAAAATCCACATCACCATCCCATCCATCCGTGTGAGCAGGAGACGCTAAAAATCATTTTTTTTTTTGAGGTGGTCCCCCATTCAAGTTTTAGCCTCAACGAGGGTCGCTTAACCCGACATACTAAACTAATACTCCGGTTCCGTGGTACCTTATTGAAATAAAAACTCAACTGGCAAGTAACACTATACGTAACACTAAGGCCTGATTTAGACGATGCGAGAAATGTCGTGCGAGTTGCGGTACATTGCGGGGCCGCGCGGCTATGGTGCCATAAGAGATGGACCGTAGACGGCAATGTACCGCAACTCGCATGCTATTTCTTGCACCGTCTAAATAAGCTCTAATTACCAAGATACTATTATCTAAGAGGGCAATAAATAAAATTTAATGCTTCGTTTTGTTTTAGCGAAGTGAAATCGTAACAGTTTGCATATAAACAAGAAGAATTATTCATACTTGTAACACCTGTCAACGGATTATTTAAATCAAGGTTAGTATATCATTCACGGTACATAAACTATTGCCTAATGATAATTACAAATAAATATTACACTACTATGTACTTTCTAACCGACTTCAAAAAGGAGGATGTATTCAATTCGAATGGTTTTTAGGGTTCTTTCGTTGTCTGTCCATCTGTCTTTCTCCAGGCTGTATCTCATAAACCGTGATAGCTAGAAAGCTGAAATTTTCACAAATGATGTATTTCCGTTGCCGCTATAAGAACAAATACTAAAAACCACATAAAACGAATATTTAAGGGGGGCTCTCATACGACGGTGGTACGGAACCCTTCGTGCGCGAGTCCGACTCGCACTTGGCCAGTTTTTTTTAGGTTTGTTACCGCATAACTTTCGATTGGGTGGACTAATTTTGATAAATCTTTTTTATTCGAAAGCTGGTGCTTTTAGGTCCCATTTTAATTTGGTCCAGTTATGACAGTGGGATCCATAAGAAAACCATATAAGACTTATTCTGAAGTCGGTTTTTTTTAAAGAATTTATTATTTTCTGTAAGATTGTGATACAGATCTCTCGGTCTGTTTATTCTTAAAGCCGGCAAAGAAAACCGCCATTCCTCTTTTTTTTTACCTTAAAAACTTTTTTATTAAGAACTCTTCTGTTAGTTATAGAAAACATATAGTATTACTATAATAAGTTTCGTAACTGCACGATTAAAACCATAAAAAACCTGTAAACTTGTTCAGTTAGGCAAATAATTGTTTATTTCTTGTATTTACTTTGCTCGATACCTAATAATCTTTTTAGTATGCTGTGGATAACGGTGTGAGTTGCATATTTGTATTATGTATTTGTTATGTAAGTTAGTCTATAAGATCTAATATGTAACTGTTTGTTAGTCCCAAATAAATAAATAAATAAGCTAATTTCTTATTCCCAGAATTGGTTAATATTGGTTTGCATACATAGATTGAGCACTTCCTGCAAATATGTATAAAAAAACTTCAGGAACATAAACATACCTGAGATACCTATCGAACCAATTAAAAATAAATGCAAAAGGAGGATCACAATTTTTCTGTATTTTTAACCGACTCCAAAAAAGGAGAACGTGATCAATTTGACTGTTTTTGTTTGTTACCACAGAACTTTTTACTGGTTGAATCGATTTTGATGATTCTTTATCTGAAAGCTGGTGCTTCCCTTGAGGTCCAGGTTTGACAGTGGGGTCCATATTATAACCATACAAGACTTATTTTGAAATCGGTTTTTTTTTTGTTGGAATTATGTTTGTATATAACAGTAGAAAGATTTTTAGTTTTTATTAGTTTTTGTAGGTCATCATAAAACGCCAGACACTGGCTATTTGATTCTGTTATAAAAAACATACAAACATCCGAATTGAGAACCTCCTCCTTTTTTTTAAAGTCGGTTAATAAATTACTTATGTATCTAGTCTGACTGTTACACATATTTCCAAAACATGATTAACATAACGTTTTTAAAAATTCTAGTTCTTTTGTAAGATACACAACATTAATTAAAAAATAGCATTCTGTAATACTTTTGACTTTGCAATCATTTTAATTTTTAACCGACTTAAAAAAGGAGGAGGTACTCAATTCGACTGTATTTTTTTTATGTTTGTTACCTCAGAATTTTCCTCTGGGTGAGCTGATTTGGATGATTCCTTTTTTATTTGAAAACTGGTGCTTCCCGTGTGGTCCCATTTTAATTTGGTCCAGTTTTGACTGTGTGATCCATAAGAAAACCATAAAAGACTTATTTTGAAGTAAATCTTTTTTTACAATTCAATACTTAAATCTAATACAAGAACAAACACTTACAACTATACTAAAATTAAATCTTATATAAATAAATAAAACTAACACGCGTCAAAAAACTCATCGTCATCCTTGTCAATGGCGGGAAACGTGCCCAGAAGGCTGGCAGCATTGCCACGTTGAATGGCTATGCCGATTCTCTGTGCAAGGAACAAACCAGCTCTCTGATCACGAGTAGAGTCTACCAATATTTTGAAGTCGGTTTTTTTTTTGTGTTATTATGACTAAATTTTTTTAATGATATTGCTTTGTAAGATTGATTTTTGTGCATTTAATATTAAATGACTGTGCCTCGCTTGTTTTATCTTGTCCTTAGTGAACAGTGCTGACATAGTTTGCTCTGGCTCGAGGCCCTTAAGGTCATCGCCAAAACTACGGTGAAGCAGTCAAAGCCTGTACTCAGGCTAACTGCACAGATCTCTACTAAAAAAAGCTGTGTTATCGATTGCTATACTTGACATGTTATTATTATATAAACACTAGCTGTACCCGGCATGCGTTGCAATGCAATTTTTTCTACCTAGCACCTGCCTACTACCTACCTACTACCACTTAGGGGTATGAAAAATAGATAGTAGCCGATTCTCAGACCTACTGAATACGCATATAAAATTTCATAAAAATGGGTAATCCGTTTCGGAGGAGTATGGTAACTAACATTGTGACACGAGAATTTTATATATAAGATTTAGTATTTTCAATATGAATGATGCAAGAATATCGACTCTACCCAAATTTAACGCAATACCTATACTTAAATAGAAATAACTTTTCATAATACCTCTTATTTTCAAGCCCCTACTTATAATCTTAATAACAATAACATGACCTCACCTTAACTGCCAGTCATCGGACTAAAGTAACTGCTCCGATCAAGGAAGAGTAACCGCTGGCCCAGTGGCATTTACGTAGAGCCCTGCTAGAAGGCTTCAATTCAGCTATTTAAGAGTTGCTTGAATTGACCAAATGACCTGCTTCATTTGGTCATTTTTACGATAATTTGAATTCTGCTAACTGTCATTACGATTATTAATTGGTCATTACGATCATTTTCTTTAAGAGTTCAATGAGATTTTATTGTAGGCTTATCTGAATACGAAAATTAGGCACAATGACAAGTACACTGACATGCTTTTAAAATAGCTGAATCGAGGCCCAGAGGTCAGAGGTTCATTCTCTGGGTGAAAGATGTTTTATACAGGTTCTAGTTAGCTCATAGTTCCTTATAGGAATTATTATTTAAGTACCTACCGTTTTGTAGGTTATAGGGTGCTAGGTAATAATAATATAAGTCCTCGTCCTACGTAAATCTTGTTATCCGACTGCAAAAAAAGAGGTACTTAATTGACTGATGGTTTTTGTCGTATTTATGTTACCCGTTATCTTCGGCAATAGAAGACCAATTTCCAATTTAGAAAATTCTTTTTCATCAATAGGTTATACCTACCCTAGAGGTGTTCCCATATAAATTTCATCGAATTAAATCCAGTAGTTTTCAAATTTTAATATTCTTTTACATCTATGTGTAATTAATTTTATTATATTAGTATCTGTAGGTAAGCTGTAAGTATTCTTAAACGTCAATCATTTTTAAATACCTAATAACATATTTTGATTTAACCACAATTGTTAAAACTTCATTTATTTTTTTAGATAATCATATTGACATCGTTAAACAGTATTTTAACTTGTTGGAAAATATCTACTTTATGAACTTAAAGATATATTTACACTTTAAAAAAATATATAATAATAATATCCTGGGACAACTCACACACCGTTATCTAATCCTAAGCTAAGCATAGCTTGTGTTATAGTAACCAGACAACTGATAAACATACTTATATATTTCTAAATAAATAATATTATAGATAAATTACACCCAGACACAGTATAACAAATGATCGTGCTCATCACACGAACATTGGTCCTGGGTGGGAATCGAACCCACGACCTCCGGTATAGCAGTCAGGACCACTAACCACTAGACCAACAGGCCCGTCGTATTTCATAAACTTGAAAACATACTTGGGTTAACCACAATTGTAAAAACTAGTAACGTGTTATATAATCCCATTGACATCGTTAACAGTATTTTGTCTGGTTTTAAGATAATATATCTATAATTTGTACTTACTTAAAGATTCTAAACAACTTTAATAAAAATAAAAGTACTGTTACCGAACAATTTTATAACTTACTAGCTGTGCCCCGTGGTTTCACCCGCGTGAATACCTAGGTCCCGTTCCCGGTGCCTTTATATTATTGGGGGCGGAGATGAATCCAACAAATCACTATCGTAACAAAAGTCAGGATTACTTAATATGGTGGTTAAGTATTCTTAAATTTTCTAATTTTCCGTACAATTTTCCAATTTTTTCTTTCATAAGAACCTTCTACTGACACTAACAAACACAAATTAGCAAAATCGGTCCAGCCGTTCACGCGTGATGCTGTGACCAAGGGAAATAGGGATTCATTTTTATATACATATATAGACTAGCTGTGCCTGCGACTTCGTTCGCGTGGATCACGAAACTTATCAATGAGTTTTTAACCGCAAAATTAAGTTTGTTTTTTATTGTTTATACTTTTCCGGGATAAAAACTACCCAGTGTGGTGCCCAGGATAATAAAGAATAATTATACCAAGTTTCATCGTAATCGAACCGGTAGTTTTTGCGTGATACCTGAACAAACAGACAGACAAAATTTTTTTTTCACACTTTTGGGTTCGGTGTCGGTCTAGTAACACCCCCCGCCATTTATTTTTTTGATATTTTCAATGTACAGAATTTTTTTTTCTACAGATTTATTATAAGTATAGATTCTATAAATATTTAGATTTAGTTAGATAACGATGTTATATTCAACGGATATTATATTTCGCGAGTACATAAGTGTTATATGAATAGCCAACTAATTAGTAATTATATTATACAATTCGGATTAACTGAAATTCTTTTATCATCATTCATCATTTTAGCCAATCATAGTCCACTGCTGGACATAGGCCTCTCCCAATTTGCGCCACAACACCCGGTCCTCCGCCCTCCGCATCCAGTCCCCTCCAGCGACCTTTTTCAGGTCGTCAGTCCACCTGGCGGGGGGGCGTCCTACCTTACGCTTGCCGAGTCGCGGTCTCCATTCTAGGACTCGTCTGCTCCAACGGCTATCGGTCCTTCGACAGACATGGCCAGCCCATTGCCACTTCAGCGAGCTAATTTTACGAGCTATGTCGGTTACCTTGGTTCTTTGTCGGATGACCTCATTACGAATTTTATCCTTCAAAGAGACTCCGAGCATAGCTCGCTCCATAGCCCGCTGCGCGACTTTAAATTTGTGGACTAGTCCAACCGTTAATGTCCACGTTTCGGCACCGTAAGTCATAACAGGTAGGACGCACTGGTTGTAAACTTTCGTCTTCAGGCATTGCGGTATAGGCGAAGAGAAGACTCGACGTAGTTTGCTAAACGCTGCCCAGCCTAACTGAATTCTCCGATCGACTTCCCGCTCGAAGTTGTTTCTACCAAGCTTGATGACCTGCCCTAGGTAGATATACTCTTGAACAACTTCGAGCATCGATCCTTCGACATATATCGGTCTCGGCATGACATGTTCATTGAACATGATCTTGGTTTTATCCAAGTTCATGCCAAGACCGACCCGTCGTGAAGCTCCATTCAGGCCATGCAGCATCTCGCTTAGTTGGTCCAGCGACTCTGCCACTATGACGATGTCATCGGCAAATCTAAGGTGCGAGATGTGCTCACCGTTATAACAATGCGTAAACATCGCACAGTTTGCAGTACATCGCCGTGTATGACCCATCACTTGTGATACATAAGCCGTGTGGGCAAGCAATGTATTACAACTTGACTGGTGTTATCGCACCGTGTGTTGTTTAGATTGGTTTTCTGATTACGTCACTAGTAATTAGCGTTGGATTACCGATGGAACGCGGTTTTCCAGACGAACTGTCGCCATGATTAATTCACTAGTCTGCCTAGCTTACTATACTGTACTTAGGTACTATATTAAACATACAAGATACTCGCAAAAAAACTTAATCTTTCCTTGGTAGTCGGTTACTTTGAAAAACTCACAATTTAGTGTATTGAAAGAGTTGGTTTAATAAATATGAAACGGAAAGGTCTTGTTGAGTTTATTATGACATGAAATATCTTCAGTCAATAAAGCTCCCAAAAAAAATTAATTCTTTTTTAATAATTCTTTTATAATAATTAGATATTACGCTATTATTTATTATTAGGTGTTGTTCGCAAATTCATGCGCGTAGAACTAATCTCTTTTCCGCTTAACTTGTTCTTTTATTTAGATAAAATAATCTTTTCTTATGTATAAAATTCTCGTGTCACAATGTTAGTTACCATACTCCTCCGAAACGGCTTGACCGATTTTTATGAAATTTTAGTTCAGTAGTTTTTTAATTCAGTAGGTCTGAGAATCGGCTACTATCTATTTTTCATACCCCTAAGTGGTAGTAGGTAGGTAGTAGGCAGGTAGGTAGTAGGTAGGAGGCAGGTGCTAGGTATAAAAAATAGCATTGCAACGCATGCTGGGTACAGCTAGTACACTCATAAAAATCTATAAACTCTAAAACATGTCAACAAAAAGTCATCTCCTGAGCCTTTTTTTCCCAACTATGTTGGGGTCGGCTACCAGTCTTACCGGATTCAGCTGAATACTGTATTTTACACGAAGCGACGTCATATCTGAGCTCCACAACCCATTTTACTGGGTAGCACAGTAGGTATCCCATAGTAAGACTGGATGTCAGAATTGACTTAACGACTGCCAAAGTTGTACGTATGACAGTCGGGACTATCCGAGGCACGGCACGACAAGGCAAGGCAGCATAAAGTATAATGAGTAAATACATACATACAAGACTTACTTATTTTAAAAGTCTGCTTCATTACAGACGACGCATGATAATTTGTCTCAATAACTAATCGATTAAACATAAACGTAATAAAACATACCTAATTCAATTAAACATCATCCATCTCTTTGAACAAGTGTAAAAACATCAACATAACAAAATACTGATTCCACAGGTATATTTAAAAATATTGTTTGCAAAGAAAACTTGCTGGCTTTTTTTTGTTGTAAATTGCTGACGCAATTTCTTTAAAAAATAAAGTTTTCTTCACAAAGATGTTGGTAATTGCACAAAATATAAATCAAACATACCTATTTACCTTTCCTTGCAACTGCAAAGAAAATTGCTAGTTGGGTACGGTCATATTTAGTCAAAGAGAGTTTCTCAAAGCGTTTCAAGAGCAAATAATAAATTATAACTTATTTTTCCTTTGCTTAACTAGTTCACTTCCTACTAATGTTTGTCATCGTTTAGTCGATTGCCAGTTTGAAATGGTTTGTAAATAGAATACGTTCGAAATGAGGCCATAGAGTTTTTAGTGAGGGAGAAAGCTTAGGCGCATTTCAGACTATAATGCAAATTTTAGGGCGCTGAGAGAATGATTTCCAGACAGGTGGTGGTCAACAGGAAATTATATCTGTAGGCGCTTCGCTATTTCTAGTGTTAAGAAACGTGAAAAGAAACTGCTGAAATATGACAAGCGGGTTGACGTTTCTTGACACTGACGCAACTCCGGGCTCTTTTGCTCGCGGCCGTCGGATGAAGAGGAATCTGGTGGCTCCGCATTGAAGCAAAACGTGTTCGGTGGAGTGTCGCTGTTCTTAATTCTCCTCGCCCGCCTACCCACGATAGCTCGGCAATCGCAATGAACGATGATGATAACCAAGTTTCTACATATCTATATATTTTGACGACCTCCGTGGTCGAGTGGCGTACGCACCGGTTTCAAGGTGTCGCTAGCTCTGAGGTCCCGGGTTCGATCACCGGACGATTCAATGTAGAAACAAACTTTTCTACATCGTCTCGGGTCTGGGTGTTTGTGGTACCTTCGTTGTTTCTGAATTCCATAACACAAGTGCTTTAGCAACTTACTTTGGGTTCAGAGCAATGTATGTGATGTTGTCCGCTTTTTTTATTATTATATACTAGTTGACCCGTCGAACTTCGAATTAAAGTTAATTCTACTATTTTACTCTTTACTCTTGCGGAGTCTCCTAATACAGCCTACAGGCTTTTTCTTTGCTTAAAAGGAGGCTCCAATCAACTCCTTGTTGTTCTGCTTATGGTTAAGAAATAAACAAATTTTTATTTTATTAATTTAATTTAGTTTTACTACTTGCATTAAAATTTCTTTATGTTTTCTTACCCTGAGTTTGTTTCGACATTTCTTCTCAGGGTAGTCAGTTAGGGAATGTCGACTTCATCTAGCTTAGGAAGACATTGTTAAAGTGATTTTTATAGTTCTTCTTGCAAATAAACTATTTCATTTCTTGAAATCTTCCTTAGATTTGTACAACAAAACTAAAATTAGGCAAAACAGACGTTCTCGAGTTTTTGTGATTATTAATTACGATTAATTTTTTTTGGGAGCTTTATTGACTGAAGATATTTCATGTCATAATAAACTCAACAAGACCTTTCCGTTTCATATTTATTAAACCAACTCTTTCAATACACTAAATTGTGAGTTTTTCAAAGTAACCGACTACCAAGGAAAGATTAAGTTTTTTTGCGAGTATCTTGTATGTTTAATATAGTACCTAAGTACAGTATAGTAAGCTAGGCAGACTAGTGAATTAATCATGGCGACAGTTCGTCTGGAAAACCGCGTTCCATCGGTAATCCAACGCTAATTACTAGTGACGTAATCAGAAAACCAATCTAAACAACACACGGTGCGATAACACCAGTCAAGTTGTAATACATTGCTTGCCCACACGGCTTATGTATCACAAGTGATGGGTCATACACGGCGATGTACTGCAAACTGTGCGATGTTTACGCATTGTTATAATTAATGCAGTAAGGGTCGTATGACATCAGAAAACTAGTAAGTTCTGAGAAGCGTCTAGTTTACCGTTAGATACGATTTATTGCGATTTCATATCGATATATAAATATAGCAAAGCAATGTGAAAGAAACTAGGAACCATGTATTAGTCTGCTTCAAGCTACACTACCGCCGTATATAACGTCCTTCCCGACGAGGCCCGTCGTGTATTATAAATAACTAGCTGACCCGACAGACGTTGTCCTGCCTTAACTATGAATTCTGTTTCTAATTGAATTCTATGTCAAACTCCATATGGTAACATTAAAAAAGTTTAGGTTGGATTAGAAATAATTTTATATAAGGAAATTAACTTTAAGGAGTTGTTGAAAATTATATTCAATAAATAATCACGAAGAAATATTAAAAAAAAAAAGCAACCGTTCAAAAGATACGCAAATATTTGCATTACGCGTAAATAACCTAATATGCGCATAAATTGAAATAGATACTTAGAGAAGAGTATGTCCTTTATAGAAGTACTAGTTAACTCCATATCTATTTTTACCAAGATCAGTTTAGTGGTTTAGACGTGAAAGCGTAACATACATACAAACATAGGTACGGAGTTACTTTAGCAGTTAAAATATCAGTATGGACGCGAAATAATTGTTTTGTTTCACTGCAGTTGAAAAAAAACTCTGTCTACGCCTAATAGAAAATGCATAGGCTAATTTATCGCAAAGGCATTTATAATAATAATAATAATATTCTGGGACAACTCACACACGGTTATCTGATCCCAAGCTAAGCAGAGCTTGTGTTATGGTAACCAGACAACTGACAAACATACTTATATATTTCTAAATACATATTATAGATAAATTATACCCAGACACAGAACAAATGATCGTGCTCATCACGCAAACATTTATCCTGAGTGGGAATCGAACCCACGACCTCCGGTATAGCAGTCAGGGTCACCACTAGACCAACATGCCCGTCTCATTATTAATCTAATTTGTCATTTAAGTAAATGTACATACATTTATACTTACGTAATAGCGCGTAATCGAATGCTAGACGTCTGCCGTGCCGATGTCGTATCCATAATTCATGTTGCCTAGCAACGAGGTGTAAACAAATGGAGTCTCTACATTAAATGAATTCTTGTTTAAAGAGATACACGGAAGAAAAGTCTGGCTTTTTAATATAGTAATTGATTATTCTTAGACAATTCTGACAGCTAAAGGAAAATATTATGAGGAAACCTGGATACCTAAAACGGGATATGAAATCGTCCACAATGAGCAAGCGTAGTGATCAATGCTCGTGCCTTCTCTATATGGGAAGAGGTCTGTGCCCAGCAGTGGGACGTTTACAGGCTGGTATTATTATTATTGATTACTGATAATTGTAAAAAATGAGATGTTAACATTAGTAATCATTTCTGGAATAGATTGAAAAACTTGAAACACGTTATGCATGCATATAATTTGGTGTTAGCTACCACTTATTTCCTTGGGATCCCATCATCAGATCCTGACCTGATGCCTATAGGACTACCAAAAAAGTAAACACATTCAACAAATAATCAATTTTTCTAAACCGTTTCAGGAGTCTTGGAGCAGGTACCCAATAGATAAAAAAACATACTGTTCCATACTTAAATCTAATACAAGAACAAACAAAGGCTAAAATTAAATCTTATATGAAACAAATAAAACTAACACGCGTCAAAAAACTCATCGTCACCCTTGGAGCTGCGGAGACCCTTAAACGGCGAAAGTATAATAATCTAATGGGTAATTATATTTTCGAGCCGTTTGGGGTTGAAACGCTCGGGTCATGGGGTCCGAGTGCACGAAATCTTTTTAAAGAACTGTCAAAACGTTTGGTAGACTCTACTCGTGATCAGAGAGCTGGTTCGTTCCTTGCACAGAGAATCGGCATAGCCATTCAACGTGGCAATGCTGCCAGCCTTCTGGGCACATTTCCCGCCATTAACATACTGTTGAATTAAGAATTATCACCTATTTCGTCGCGGTCGGTTAAAAAAGAATCACTTCTACTGTAGATAATTTTATCTCTTTTAAATGCTAGAACCAATTTCGAACTTACGACCGCATGCTCACAATTCCAGCCACTGATCCGTTTTGACAAAATCTATGATCTTGTAAATTAGTTACTTCAAAACAAATACCTTTTTCTTGATAAAATAGGAAACTTACATAACCTCATAGTTCCTTGTAAATAAATAATGAACAATTTTTGCTGCAAAGTATTAAATAAAAGTCAGAAACACAAAATGCAATTTTTACCCGACTGCCAAGAAGGGTTATGTTTTATTAAACTTTTATTAAAATAAAGTCATTGCGTCGTCTACTTAAAAGCTTCGACCAAACTCTCGCTCGTTTCCCATTGTCTGTTGTTTTATAAATTGAAATGTTCAACAAAATGAAATGAAAAATATTTTTCAAGTGTCTAAAAGATGCACAAAAAAGATTAAAGTTCAACGTTTACAATAATGTATCAAATATTTAACAAAAAAAAAGGATTTGTTCCTGTTTCGCCCCGGATTTTCGCCCCACATTCCACAAAATTCCTGTTTCGCCTCACTTTATTTTTTATTCCTGATTCGCCTCACTTGATAAAATGTTAATTTTGTGTACAGTCGGAAAACAAAAAGTTATTTGCAACGATATCCTAATATACATGTAAAAACAGTATACCTGACTAAACGGTGGAATGCATGGGGCAAAGTAATAAGTAGGGTAGGGCAGATAAATGATAGGATTGGATACATAAATAAAATTCTATATCAAGATTAAACAAAGAGTATTTATTAATAAATCACAACTTGAATCACAGTCAATAATTACTTTCTAAATCAGAATCACAGATCACTTACATTACTAAAGCTAAAAATACTGATTCTCACTACTATATACTGATTCTTCTGATTCTGGCTAATCCTCGTCACCGTTGTTTCTAAAAACGATAATTCGATGACAGGATTGGTTAGTTCGTTGGGCTTGAACTCAAAGGGTAGCGGCTCGCAAATCCTATTGTTTCAGTTTTATGACATTGCCTACGTCTCTACCGAACACACTTTTTAACGTTTTTTAAGATAGTTTTAAAACCAATATATTATCATTACAAGTGGTGATAGTATCTAGTAATTTATAAATTAGTGTTATTTAAAGTTAGACCAAATGAATATAGACTAAATTATATCTAAGAGTTTTACATAACATTACTATTACAGTTTGACTAAAAGAATACGCAAAAGTATTATACCTTTAACAGTTATTCCAAAGTAGTCAGGTGCAAACATGATCCTATTACCTTTAATGGTATTAAGTAGCTACTAAAATATTGAATTGCAAATTTGTTATTAAAAATAAAATTAGATAAAATATTAACATTGATTTTGATGCTGTCCGTACAAAACATGCTAAAAAGTACATAAATTACTATGCGAGACGAAACAGGAACAGAAAATGGGGCAAAACAAGAATGAAATAATAAATTATTATTTCGAGACGAAACAGGAACAAAATCTAGGGCGAAAAAGGATTTTTTTATGTGAGGCGAAACCTGTGGGGCGAAACAGGAACAAATCAAAAAAAGTGAGCCAGATAAAAAAAAAAATTTTTTCATCATTATTTTGTGACTAAAATTAAATGCTCCACTTATTAAATATTTTCATTATCTTTTTTTAACAACTCACAAATTAAAGTCTTTAAAATAACGGTTAAAAAATTCGCTTTCTTTGCAAGTGGTTAAACTAAGCAAGGTAAGAAAAACAATAGAATAGTTTTCACATGATATTAATAGTGAACAGTTTTCACATGTTCATATGACATTAAACACACATTCGCTCGCTTTTCATCGTTCGCCATGCGTAAGTAAAGCAAACTGATAGGAAATAATGCTACACAATATAATAAAATTGTTACTGTTAAAACACGATATTTTATTAGTAAGATAAAATATTTTTCTGTGGAAGAATATGTTTACAATGTTTATTTAGCGACGACACAAAACTCATTAGACATGTCATTTCGAAAACATTGAACACGTCATTGAGACATATTTTTGTTAGAAATTACGGACTTTTATTGGTAGACAAATATGAAGTCCTAAATCTAATTTTTATTTATTTACTCACAAAACATTTATAATTCCTTACCAAAAAATATTATAAACAAGTTTTAAAACCAATACAGTTTCGCGTACGTTTTGTAACCCGCCATAGTTACCAATACTCGTCTCAAACGTAACCACAGACCTTACGATTCTAGAACGTTTTTTTTTTAAACACTCGACACCAAACTGGACTTTGTCACATAAAAATACATAGAACTAAAGAAACGAAACGACGTACACTCTCGACGTATCACCCCACTATGGCTACCCCACCAAATTAAAAATACACCTTTCTACATTCAAAGTCCGCTACCCGCCGCCTTTCTAAATCCGCCGGGTAAAACGGGCTAGTAGGGATGGACTAAGGGGCTAGATTATGCAATTATTGGACTCGCAAACCGACTAGTATATAAGCTCGTGGACCGCTCGAACCAGTAGAAAGTAAGCCAGTCTTGACAGTTAAAGTGTAACACGGAATCAGTCCAGCTAAATAAGCAAGATGTACGCGAAACTCGCTGTGAGTTTAATAAAATATTCATATTGAATTTAATTAAACAAATAGTTTTTGCCGCGAATTTTTATCGGAGTACAAAACGCAAAAGTGTAAAATACAACCCTATTTCTAGATCGAAATTTAAATTCAGTGTTTTCGATAATGTGCTTCTATATTTTATTTGTGTGATTTATTTTAAATTAAATGAAATTGTTAAAATACCGAATTAAATAAAAAATTAATTAAAATTGTGCTTCTATTTTCTATATTAAAATTAGTTTTGAGATATTTTAATTTAATTCTTACATTAAAATAAATAAATAATTTACAGCTTATCTCCCTCGTGGTCGCCGCAGTCGTCGCTTCCCCAACCCCCGGTGGCGGCGGACAGTAAGTTAAATTTTATTATTTATTTCGATTTCTTTTTCAAAAATAAAGGGACAAAATAATTAAATTGTGTAGAAGATTAATAAAAGGTGTTATTTTGTAGAATTTGTTTAAATTTAGAGTGATTTGATTTCTAATTGTGATGCTAACATACTGTAATGTTACTCCACGCGTGACAAAAAAAAAATGTGCGCTTAGAACTAAAGTTATTTTTATTTAAAGGATAATATATTCCTAATAATTTCGAGCCGCAAGCAAAAGGGTTAAAATACTCAATACGTTTTTATTTAGTTCGTTCTTCCTTATTGTTGTTACGGGATTCAGTATCTACCGTTACAAAATAAATATACTAAAAGGTTCAGTTCACCTAGTTACGCCTTCCGGATTAACTTTACAATCGCTAATTACGTTTTTAAACATTAATTAAGACAGCTTTAATGTTTTAACAACTCAATAGCAATAAGAAAATTGGACATTTTTTTTTATTACACTTCATTCATCGTTCTGAATTCGAACGTTTTAAAAAATAGTTCGGTACCGTTATTGTGACACAATATGTTGAGTAACTGTCAAGGTCGCGATGTAATCTTGTTTTACCGCGAATTTGTGGTTACATAAAAATGTGTTGTATTCCTTATGACTTAGAGTGTATTTTTGAATATTGAAGTCTCGATCGCTCGTCACGCGAATCTTGTGGTTAGCTTTTTATAACGTTACAAATCAAAGAAAAAATACGGTAGCGTAAATATGTAATACTATTAGCACTATCATTATAATAGAGTATACTAGGTATTAGCGGTTTAGTCATTTAGGAGTTTTTATGTTGTTTTTGCGAGATTATTTGGTTAGTATGTATTAAGGTCAAAATCTTCTGTCGTATTAACTTAATTTTTAGCATTATTGGTACAATAATCAATAGTAGGCCTAAAGAAAAATTAACCTTCAACAGTATTCTCGAAAAATAAAGCCCTCACATTTTCGAAAGCAATGAATTCACAGAAACATAACAAATTGCTACAAATCTCGCAATTTGCGTCAAAACAAAGAATTTCAAATCTATACATCAGCCACTTTAAAGAAATAATGAACGTGCTTTGGGATTATGAACCTTAATTCAATGACTAACAGTTCATTTTTCATCACATTTAAATTACTTTTAGGCCCTTTTCGGTAATATTAGTCATTCTAAAATGAGCTTAAACACATGGTGTCAAAGTTGATAATTGCGTAATTAGTGATAACATTTAATTCTCTTTCCATATTGGCTTTAGTATAGCGACCCACACAATTTCTTTTTAAGTAGACACAAGAACCGCCAATATATATTATTTCGTTCATTCCCATTCATACAATGCCCCATTGTAAAAGATTTGAATTCGGAAAGAGTTTATAAGCGGCTTATTTTCTATAACGACTTTGAAGTCGACCGTAAGTTGTTACACGTGTATAAGGACAAATGTTTGGAACAAACATTGGCCACGATATTTGACAAATGTTGGCGTATCTATATCTCATTATTTTACTTTCTTACTTTCATTGCTAAAGTAAATTTCAAGAGGCCGAATGTTAAATACTAAAAATCCAAACATGGCACCTAAAAGTGTCATGGTGGCCTAGCGGTTCAATGAACGGATTTGTATGCACAAGGTTGCAGGTTCGAACCCAGGCAAGTACCAATGTGGCTTTTTCAAAGTTATATGTACTTTCTTAATTATTCTAAGACACTTCCAACAAACGGTGAAGGAAAACATGGTGAGGAAACCTGGATTCCAAAATTGGGATCTGAAATCGCCAATCCGCAGAGCGTGATCAATGCTCGTGCCTTCTCTATATGGGAAGAGGCATGTGCCCAGCAGTGGGACGTTTATAGGCTGGATTATTAAACATGGCACCCTATTAAATTTTCGGCACCCTTGTTTCAGCTTCATTTTAGTGCTTTGTCCATATTATTACCAGTTTATGTGATGATACAACACATCATTCATATAGTTATTTAATTACAGTGAAGGCTTGTTAAAATGAATGGTAGAAAGCTTACAAGCATTATATAACCTATTTTATATTATCACTAGCTTTCGCGCGCGACTCCGCTTGCTGTATGAATTGCAGCAAGAACTAGTCTATGTTCAAGCTAGTTAAATCAAACTCTAAGTAAAATTTTATCAAAATCGGTTGAGCAGTTTAGCAGTCAAAACCTAACAGACAAACATAGTTTTTTGATTTTATAATATGAGTAAAGATTTTATTAACATTCTAGTTTTAAAACGATTTATAATTTTAACTACCGTTTTATCCTTTATATAATATTTTCTTGTAACTTACGTAAGACATAGCATCTGTTCCTACAATCGATTCATAATCTTATTATCTCGATTACGTCATACGAGTAACATAACGATAATTAGGGAAGTAATTAAAAGTTATTTTCTCAAAGTAAGAAAGTGCGTTCTATTTTATGTATTTATTCTTTTAATCATGAATAAAAAACAATCTAAAACAACATTTCTTAACCGACTTCAAAAAAAAGGAGGTTCTTTTATATGGTAAAGTTAAAAAAAAGTTTTTTTTTTTCAATTCAGATTATTACATAATAATAATGTATTTTTTAATAAAGATAATGTAAGTAAAAGATTGTAAATAAAGTCACGTGTTATAATTTTATTTATCTTCCAGTTTCAAGATAAAAATGGTTAATGTAATGGAAGTAAAATCACAAATATTTTCTAAAAGATTGCATCCTTTTCCGTTTTCCGAATAGTACTAAGTAAGTATGTTTGATCAGAAAATCCTTTGACGTTTTCTAGTAGGTACTCCCCTTTTAAAATTTGTTGCATTGCAAGCTTTCCAACTAAATGCACTGTGAATAATCTAATGGAAAATCTGAGAAATAGGATTTCCAAGAACGAAAAGGGATGTTTATTTCGCTTGTAAAAGATTAAGTCGTGGTAGCTAGGAGGTTTATTGATCGGACTGCTGTTTGATTGTCGTGAGATCAAATCTCTGTAAAATGATTGTCTTTTTCAATGTTAATTACCATTATTTGAGGTACATATTTCAGGTATAAAACTTTAATATCATAATTAAATAATTAATTACTACAGTTTCGAAGTTATTATCTACAGCCTAGTTTCGATTAACCTAGGTACAAAGTAATGAATGTTAGCTTAAAAAATAAAAACCAATGAAAAACTTAATCTTGTATGTCATCATGCCGAGTCGTTTCCCAAGCTATGTTGGGGTCGGCTATCATTCATACCGGATTCAGCTGAATACCGTATTTCACATGTAGCGACTGCCTATCTGACCTCCACAACCCATTTTACTGGCCCCACAGTATCCCATAGTAAGACTGGTTGTCAGAACTGACTTAACTTAGTCTTGTGGAATAATGAGATTTCTAGTAGAATTACCGAACTTGTTGCTACCGAATTAACGACAAAAATAAAGAAATTGCTAAGTGCTAGGTAAAATCAAAACCACAGGTGACCAAGTACAGTTATAACATTCCAGATTGTGCTTCCAGTGTGTATGTAATCTTAAGTGATGCCAAAGATACAACCGCCATTCTTACATAAGTTAATTGGCACTTTAACTGGATGGTTAAGCCTGATTTAATGCATGTAATATATAAATTACTAGAAAACTGCAGGGGCATAAAGTTACCTTTAATTTGTAGAGATTTTAATACGTTTCAATAAAACAATTACTGCTTATTGTAATGTAGATACATAGTCACTTTTGAGTGTCCAATATCGAGGTAAATTTCAGTGTAAGCCACTTTTTAACCGACTTCAAAAAGGAGGAGGTACTCAATTCGACAGTATTTTTTTAAGTTTTTTTATATTAGTTCAAGCTTACCCCATTCCGAATTTCATCAAAATTAGTTTAATGGTTCGGGGGAGTGAAAGGTTAACAGAAATACAGACGGTTTACCATTATTTATGTAATATTTCTTATTCCTAGTACTTTCAAATTAAGTAACATTTACCATATGAAGTAATATTACTAAGTATTTCAAGTCTTAGTATATTTCGGTAAAGAACGTTTTATAAACACTTGACTTCGCTTTTATAATCAAGACACTTCACAAATACAAGAGCTTGTTTATAATCATAGTAATATTATTTTTACACAATATAAACATTTCCGCGTATTCAAACAAGTATATTTTGACATAGGAAGGAGTTTTTAACCGACTTCTAAAAAAGGAGGAGGTTCTCAATTCGGATGTTTAAATCTTCCAAAATATTTTTTGGTTTTTTTTTCGCGCCTAACTCCGTTGCTTGCCAACCGATTTGATTTTTTTTTTGTTCTTTGACAGTCGTTCAGTCTTACAATTTTGACAGCCAGTTTATGTGACAAACTTAGAGTATTGATAAGAAACTAAAGAGTGAGCCTATCAGTGTATGAACCGTGAGCACTAGTATGAACTAGTTTTATCGTAAATTTTGTATCAAGACGGAGCGCGCCGTTTTAATAAAACTATCTAAAACCCTAATATTATCCTAACAATGTCGAAACCATCGATATTTTCGCATATAATTCTGTCGTTGCGCGAAAAATAACTTTAAATCAGTAAACGAATGTACTAGATACAGACAAAAAGTGCTCTCGCTTGGAACGAAGGAAAACTAGCGAATTAGCGATACTAGCGGTCTATAGTATATCTAAAGTCTATGGTGACAAACGTTTAATTATTTAATCCTTGTTTAAAATCTAGTTATATATCAGCCACATTCAAGAAATAATGACCGTGCTTTGGGATTATGAACCTTAATTCAATGACTAACAGTTCAGTTTCCATCACATTCAAATTACTTTTAGGCCGTTTTCGGTAATATTTGTCATTCTAAAATGAACTTAAACACATGTTGTCAAAGTTGATAATTGCGTAATTAGTAATAACGTTTCATTCTCTTTCCAGATTGGCTTTAGTATAGATGGTAGTTTGATTGACATTCCGTAAATGACTGATGTTATATAAATTACTAGCTGCTAGCATGTGTTAATTAATTAGATGTTTTAATTAAAACTAATTAGTAATATACGTAGGAATGTAATTCGGTAACCAATGCATTACGATTCGATCGCTAGTATTTAATTAGATTACTAATATTATAAAGGGTAATTAATAAATATTAGTTTAATAATAGGCAGAGCTTGGACCAACTAAATCAAACTATAATTAAAAATGATTTAAAAATTAACTTTGATAATCGGCACCCTATTTGAATTTCGGCACCCTAGTTTTGGCTTCACTTGACTAAATCTCGTTTGCCTGGTCCACATTTTTAGGGTTCCGTACCCGAAGGGTAAAACGGGACCCTATTACTAAGACTCCGCTGTCTGTCTGTCTGTCTGTCTCCAGGCTGTATCTCATAAACCGTGATAGCTAGAAAGCTGAAATTTTCACAAATGATGTATTTCCGTTGCCGCTATAACAACAAATAAAAACCACATAAAATGAATATTTAAGGGGGGCTCTCATACGACGGTGGTACGGAAGCCTTCGTGCGCGAGTCCGACTCGCACTTGGCCAGTTTTTTAGTCTATGTTTATAATGTTGCCATAAAAATTAACTCTGAACGCATTTCTCTTATGTCACTTATTAACAGTTTAATCAAATTATGTCTAGACTTTATTACACAATGTTTTTAATGTTATACCTAACAACAACAACCTTCGAATATGAAATCGAGTTCAATTATAAAAAAGTATGATTGACTTTTAAACTATCGCGCTGCATGTTTATAGTAATATTATTCCCGGGAATAAGCGCGTACATGCATAAATACCTTTATTTGGGGCTTGACGTATCGACCGGGTTACACCGGCCGTGGTCGCAAGCAGACTTGTTCCCGTGAATTATATTATTATTACTAAAAACATGTATATATGCGCGATAGTTTAAAAGTTAATATTGCAAACCGCTACGGGTCGGAAAGTGCAAAACAAGTTCGTCAACTTGAATTTCTACGTGAAAAACGAGCGAGAATTGAAACATCGTTGATATTTTTAACTGAAGGTGAAAATAGATTTGAATCAAATTGAATCACTTTGGTTGAATGGAGCAGAAATGAAAGGAACGCTGTTTACACTGTATCTGGAAAATGAACTGTTCAACACATATTCTTCGAAAGATGTCTTCGAATGAGGTCGTACGTTTAGGAGTTGTAATAATATGTGATCATTTAATAAAAGAATTATCGAAAAAGAAGCTAAGGAAACGCCGTCGTTGGTGGGTGCGATCCTGGGTATTAAGTGTCGCGATTGGGACTTACTACCTACGTGTGTTCGTATAAAACCGCGTAATGATATCGCATTTTCACGTAGAATTCTACAAAACGCGAGTGTGCGTCTCCTGAGTCTGATTGATTTCAAAAGTATGTTATAAAATAAAATAATTAAAAAATACTTACCCATATAATAATAAAAAATTTGAGCCAACTCGATCATTAAAATCTTAAACAAAACTATCAATACATTGCATGAATACGGACAACGGGAAGAAATTTCCCATCAAAAACTGTTAAATTGATTGGCTCTCTCGAATAATTGTAAAACTGTAAAATAATTAATCGTTTTAAAAATATATATCCATCTCTTTCCAACTCGAATAAATGACAAGGATGGAATACAAAATCATTGCCAACATAAACACTTCATATTGTATACAGAGATGTTATTGTCTAACGTTTATTTCCGCATTTAAAACTAGTGAAAGGTAGTCTACTAAGTAACGTGTTAGCAATAGCAACTGGATTTGCTATCAACCTTTGCTAGACGTTTCTAATTTGTAATTCCATTTGTTGGAAAGCAAACACATTGTGAATTGCGATCAATATAAATCACTTGCCAATAAATACTACATGTAATAAATCAATTTAATTTTGAATGAAAATGGAACTATTATTCTACAGGCAATTAAATAATTTATTTATATTATGTAGAATTTATTTTAATTTTGTTTTTTTCAAATGCGCCTTTTAAAATTTGATCACTCAAAACATAAAAACTAGAAAATTCGAGTTTTTTTAATACTAATAATATTCAATGATATTTAATTCTATCGGTTTTCAACACCTAACTAAAATGGAGTTAAGTTTTAAAAAGAATAAAGACATTAAATTTTCGACATCAATTATTTACGAAGGAGAGTTGAATATATTATCCTAAAATAAGAGCTTATGTTTTTCCAGACTGTCTGGCCCAACTAATCCTCAATCATAAAATGTACACAATTCTACTTTTGGAATCTTTAAGATCTTGTCCTGTGCTTTCAACTTTTCAACGATCTTTTGCCGTCAAAAAGCCTTTTTATATTTTACTCATAAATATTCACTATTTTATTGGATACAAGTAGTTTTTGAAGGCTTACAAGAAATAGCTGTTTTCACTTAGTTTCAATTTTCGGCTGCAAATTATATTTTGGTATCTTAAATCTAGGGGCATTGTAATAATAATAATAATCCAGCCTATAAACGTCCCACTGCTGGGCACAGGCCTCTTCCCATATAGAGAAGGCACGAGCATTGATCACCACGCTTGCTCTCTGCGGATTGGCGATTTCAGATCCCAAATTTTAGAATCCAGGTTTCCTCACGATGTTTTCCTTCACCGTTTGTCAGAAGTGTCTTAGAATAATTAAGAAAGTACATACTATAACTTTGAAAAAGCCACATTGGTACTTGCCTGGGTTCGAACCTGCAACCTCGTGCATACAAATCCGTTCATTGAACCGCTAGGCCACCACGACATTACTACAAGTATATATCTTACGGTATTCAGCTGAATCAAGTAAGACTAGAAGACACCAAGGTAGTTTGGTAAAAGGCTAGGCAGAAGTGACATAATTATATTTATTATACGAGAATAATATTTTCTGCCTCGTTGGCCTAGTGGTGCTAAGCGCGACTGCTACGCAAGAGGTCTTGGGTTCGATTCCCAAGTCGACCAAGGTGTTATTGGGTTTTTCTATGAAATTCTCAGTAGCTGGTCGGAGTTTGGATTCGTGCCCGGTTAGTGGCAATAGGCTCGCCCCCTATTACATGGGACCTAAACATACCGGCGAACTGTGGGTGTACATTGGTACACCTCTGTCCAACCCTTCGGGGATACAGGTGTGATGGTATGTTATGTTATAATATTTTCTCAAACAATGCAAGATAATTTATTCAATTTGAATGCGAAATTATAATCTGCAGCCGAGTTTGTAATGGCGGCAATTAGCCTGATTCTATACCGTAACATATTGTTAGGTGTATGCAATGAACATTAAGAATTATGTATGTCGTATTGTTACACTATATGGGCACAGTAATACATGTTATTACTACCGAGGAAAATAATGATATGAAGATATAAAAAAATCAAAATAATGACTCAAGAGAACTCAAATAAAAAAATCGGCTTCCTTTTTTTCGGCACCCTCGTTTTGACTTCACTTTTTGAGATAGATGGTCCGTCTATGCCTAATAGGTAGGTAGAAACTAAATGTTGTCTGAATATCGGCACCCTATTTTCGGCTTCGCCTTTTGAGGTCTATTATTTTTTCTGATTTTGGCAGCCTTTTCCAATTTCGGCACCCTCATTTTGGCTTCACTTGTAGATTCTTTAGTAGGTATGTCGTGTTGGCTGTTACGCTTTGTGACCACAGTAATACTAATTCCATACACAATTTTCTTATTACACAAAACAATCATGTTGTCTAGTATTGTATGTAAAAAAAAAAAAAATGCGTACACCATCACATACATTGCTCTGAACCCAAAGTGAGTAGCTAAAGCACTTGTGTTATGGAATTCAGAAACAACGAAGTACCACAAAAACCCAGACCCGAGGCAATGTAGAAAAGTTTGTTTCTACATTGACTCGTCCGGGGATCGAACCCGGGACCTCAGAGCTAGCGACATCTTGAAACCGGTGCGTACGCCACTCGACAACGGAGGTCGTCAATATCTATAGAAACATTGCTAAGGTTTAAAACTACTAACTTATTTTTTTTTTGTTGGCAATATAATTGAGGAAATCCACCTCTTTTTCTCGGACATTAGTTATGTACAATTTCCGTCACCATGACAAACTTCGATGCAAAAATTATGAAGGCGCATGGATCATTTATGATATGCATAAGGAACTTGAAACCTTCGACGAAATAGGGAATAGTTTCTTAGAAACGAAAAGATCGATACTTCACATAAATGATTACAATACTCAACCAAAAAAAAACCGTCCTCAAAATAAGTCTTATATTTATTTCTTATGATCTCCAAATTAAAATGGGACCACATGGGAAGCGGCAGCTTTCAAATAAAAAAAGAATCATCAAAATCGGTTGACCCAGTCAAAAGTTATGCGGTAACAAACATAAAAAAAAATACAGTCGAATTGAGTACCTCCTCCTTTTTTGAACTCGGTTAAAAAGTAAACTTAATACCAACAAACTTCACAAATTCAAGTTTACAATCACCATCCTTATAATCGTTCACTACACCAGCCATTTACGGTAAACCCAGGTGATGACGTCACTAGTATTACGTCATTATAAAATGGTAGGTTTCCCCGTAACACCCAAATGGGGAAAGCGCACATAACTTTGTAATCGTGCACCATTCGTGGGATTGGTACTGAACCCCAAATTAACTGGGTTTTTAGTATTTATGCAGTAGGTGTAAGATTTACATGTCTGGAATTAATTTCCGGTAAATTAGCTTTACGCAGTCGTACTAATAGAATTTGGATCAGGATGTTACGAGATTGACATCTGTTTTCAACCAACTACAAAAAGAGTAGGTTATTAATTCGTGTGGAACGATTTCAAAAATTTTTTTCGTTGATTTCGTCTGGGCACCTCATGTAAATTTCATCGAAATAGCTCTAGTAATTTTTAAATTTAAGACGGGTTTTCATTATTTATTTGATAGCAATTATTACCCGATTGCGAAAGAAGGGTTATGTTACTGTTTTTGTATAAAAAATAATTCAGGGTTTTAACTTTGATCGTATCTTTAGAACTATGTTTGATAACTGCACAATTAGAACTTATGCAACTTCAAGATTATGTAATATGTCATCATCGAAGCTAACACAATGGACCTTTCTGCATTGAGATATAATTAGCGTAATCACGTAATTTAAGTTCAAGTTATCCTCTTTGAATCAGGCAAATTATAACCTGATGTAATATAGCAGCAGAATTAGTTTTATTAAGTAACAATAAACAATAAGTCAAGATTATATTATTTACCAAAGAGAAATATTCAATACTAGCTGACCCGGCAGACTTCGTACTGCCTCAATCGATAAATAAAAGCCTAAACTTTTGTATGAAATAAACTTAAAACAAATTGCTTTTTTTTTATTTAATTCCGAACATTTTCATATTTATTCACATTTTAAACCTTCCCTGGGCTTTCACAAATAATTCAATACCAAAATTATCCAAATCGGTCCAGCCGTTCTTGAGTTTTAGCGAGACTAACGAACAGCAATTCATTTTAGTGTATATAGATTGTGTGAAGTTAGGCATCCCCCTTTTTCCTATGCTTATTATAATATTGTCTTGATTACCACGACTTACTTCTGAAAAATAATTAAATCCATAAAATTACTCTAAGTATTGTCCAAGATTTCACCTATACATCCTTTACTTCATAAGATTTTGTCCCTTTAACTTACATATCATGTCAATCTGTATTTCTTACCTACTTCTATTAATTATAATTATTTTCCATCATTACCTTCCAACTAAAGAGCAAAGGCGTCCCTTTCCTTCTTCTCTACACTTTATAATATTTTGCCCTTTTACAGTAACATTATGGTAATTTATCATCCAACCTACTTGCACTATTATTAATTCCGGCCATTATCGTCCCACTACAGAGCAAAAGTCTACTTTTTCTTCTTCCTTCTTCCATTACCAAACTCATAGTCTCTCTTTCTTGTCCCTTCACAGTACCATATCTTTCATCATCTCAATATCTCATTGTCTCTTTCTATCCACAGCCACAAGCACGTAACCATCCACGTGCCGTACAAGGTCCACACGATACACCACCACCACGTCTCCAAAGTGCACGTGCCAGTACACGTGCCGGTCGTGAAGGAGGTGCAGGTGATCAAGGAGGTGCCCGTCATCCAGCACGTGCCGGTGCCCGTGTACAAGCACATACACGTGCCGGTGGTGAAGCATGTTGAGGTCGAGAAGAAGGTATACGTGCCCGTGCATGAGGAGCATCACGGTTGGGAGAGCGAGTCGCTGTCTCATGGCTGGAACTGATTTGGATGACTTGTTTTTAGATTTAAGGTTGGTATATTTGATCCCTAATTGGTCTAAACAAACCCTCACTGATAAACCCGAGTTTTGTAAAGCTTTTCCTTTTCTTAAGGCTGATTTAGATCAAAGGAGCGAATGCACACTTTATTCCCAAAACATCTCTAATGGTTCTGATCGCAGACTCACTATTTATCCAGAGTTTTGTTAAGCTATTCTTCTTAAGGCGAATTCTGCTCACTCTATTCCCAACCTATAAAAATTAAATACTTTCGAAATTCTGATAGAATTCCATAGGGTGAGGGATGGAACGAGCATTCGCTCGTTTGATGTGCATCGGCCTTATGGGTTTTAATACATATGAAAGATGATTGGTCTTCAGTGAGACACTGAGTAGGTAAAATTTAATAAAATCTTTGCAACAAGCTAAACACATTACCTTAAAAAATACAAGACATTTGTCTGTTTTAAGGTTTTCGCATATTTTTTTTGTAATTCTGATACAAAACCCTATATTTTGAGACCCCACTCGATAGGTCTTTTACCACTTTTATCACAGATTTCGTCAAATAGTACTATAATAAGTTTCCATTGTTCCAGGTTTCATAGTTTAAGTTCCCCACATCGTTAAAGGAGTCAAGAAACCGCTGTCAAGATACGAGGACACCCGAAGATGTCCGATCACACCCGAACTCACCCGAAGTTACCAAACAACATTGAGATTGAGAAAACATTGGTATTATGCTTACGTATGCTGCGTGACGTCACACTCGTGACGAATTATGACGTCATAAATATGAAATTTAAAAAGTAAAGTTACTTTTGTAACTTACAAACAGACAGTATTCTGTCTTTATCTTTCTTATGGCTTTTCAGTAAAGAATGAAGGAGACAAAATATAATCTGTTTAGTACAATAAAATAATTGCAATTCCTAATTTACTACAGCAATTTAATAGTATCTTAAAACAGTCATTATCTTAGCTTTCCTATTTAATTCTGTGTCATCTATTTCATATTTACGTCACGTCAAGCCACGTAGCATAACGTAAGCTTAATATACAACAATTTGAACGAGTCTATATCAAAAAGATTTGCCTGTAAATATTGTAAAAAAGTCCAAACTATAAGAAATAAGTTTAAAGTTCATACCATATTTGTAATAGTTACCGTAGTTGTAAAACCATTATTATGTAAGAACCAAAGAGAATAAATGATGTGTTTATAGTTTTATACTTATTAATTTGTTTTATATTGATAAAAAAAAATAAACCCTGTTAACACTCAAAATTTAAACGATCTACCTAACAGACTAAAATAACAAACGGTGTGAGTGCTTGGAGATGTTCATAATAATAATAATATTCCGGGACACCTCACACACGGTTATCTGATCCCAAGCTAAGCAGAGCTTGTGTTATGGCAACCAGACAACTGATAAATATACTTATATATTTCCAAATACATACATATTAAAGATAAATTACACCCAGACACAGAACAAATGATCGTGCTCATCACACAAAGATTTGTCCTGAGTGGGAATCGAACCCACGACCTCCGGTTTAGCAGTCAGGGTCACTTACCACTAGACCAACAGGCCAGTCAAAGTGAAAGTTATAATATAGGTACTTAGAACCACTTTTTAAAACACCAGATATTTTTTATTCGTAAGAACAAATCACGTCTGACATGTTTTTATTGAAGATCTTTCAAAAATTATTCCTCAATTAATTTTATCTGGCGTTGGAAAAACCTGCCCTTAGATAAAGATTTAGAGTAAATAAAAAAAATAGTAACTAAATTTAGCAGATTTATTAACAAATCATCACAACCTTGACACAGTATTTCTAAAGATTATCCTGACTGATTACAGACGTTAATTTTAATACAGGGTGTTACGGACTTACGTGGCCACATTTAAAAAACTTCTTCCACCTATAGAAAATAAACAACATTCTCCAAGAAAGTTATACCTAGTATATTTAAAAAAAATATTACCCGTTCCATACTAATTTTTGATCTGCAGATTATATTTTGTATGGTAAGTCCAATTTTTTTTATAAGTAATTGACTATTTTCCTTAAAGAAAGTTGTTAATTTCTATGAGCAGAAACAGTATTTCAAATATGACTACGCATTTCCGCTACACCCTGTATTACAAGCATTTCATAGTTTAATTAACACCTGACTTCTCATTAATAGTGATCAGCACTAAAGGACAAGCACAATAAACGAAATATTTTCAGGGACCATCGAAACAGATCTGCAGTAAATCATACCCTAGAAAAAAGTGTAAAAATATCTAAGAAACACAATAAAAAAACACTAACATACACTAAAAACTAAAACAGTTCAAAACCGACCACTATTCATTCAAAAACCAACGGTAACTCGCTCAAGAACAAGAAAATGATATAAACTGTTCAAAAAGCGAATGATCTTCTGTGGTCTTTTCTCGCGTATCGAAAAGACCGTCAAAATACCAGCCTTCGTAGAATCCTCGGAGCTCACACCACGGGCTTGTTCGTGAATTCTCTTATGAAGTAGCAAATTAGTTCGTAGGACGTGAATGCCATGACGCTGGTCAGTTGAGCTTTGTATACGGTGACTGTCCAGCCCCGGAACAGACCCTTGATTCCTTCCTTCTTATACGCCACGAGGAGGCACTGAGTCAGCTTCTCGCATTTCTGGAGACTTCTCGTTTGGCTTGGAATCTTGTATTTTAGACTCATTTTGTGACTCTGTAAGAAGTAAATTGGTTGATTTGAAGACAGTTTTCAGGGTTCAATAGTACGAAAAGGAAATGGGTAAACGTTTAAGGGACTGCATGATTAAAATTGCATTATTAGACTCGTTTTGTATTAATAAACAAAAAGCTCTCGAATACACATTTATTTGTGCATAACATAAAATGGATTCTTATGATTTTAAAACCTATTATGTAGGTATATTATATTTTTGTATGTTTGATACGCGATAGAAATCGATTTCAAATTAATTTCTGGCTTTGATAGAGTATATTTCAGTGGTGGTCCCATTTTTATTTTTTAAAGTCGGTTCCATTTACTTATAGGTCTAATTCATAAGATTACAAACTGTTTCTAAAACCAGTTTAAAACATACTACATGTATACAGGGTGTTAGGAAACCCCTGTCCGACCCGAAAGGGTGATATAGGGTTCACAATCACATGCCCAAATAAAATATCAAATTTGGAAAATTCATGATAGAAACAAAAATAATGGATTTTGAAATGACCATTTTTTGCCCCGAAATTCCCTAAATTTGAGATTAAAACAAAAACTACTGCACCAATTTCGTCGGTATTTTTGGGGGTCCTTTGTTTGGTAATTAGGTAGCATCTGTGACGACGCCGACTCTCTCTCTCAACTTTTAAGAAAAAAAAAAAAAATATTGGTTATAATTATTTTTTTCTTTTTTTTTCCACATTTTTGTAATCAGATATCGATACCTAATAACACCTTCACGGGTCGGACAGGGGTTTCTTAACACCCTGTATTCAACAACTTTTGCTTCCAAGCAAATAACCATTGAATTCAGCGTATAATTTACAAGCGTTGCCCACACACAACGGAAGTAATCTGTACCAGTTAATAAGTACAAAGTTTGTTCGTAAACCTATCATTAATCTCGCCAGCCTGTTGCTTACGTAACTTTGTTCCTGTTTCCAATAAAAAACTTATTTCTAGAAATTTCTACCTATTGGAAGAAAAAGTGCAGTTTTAGGCTGCCCGCCCACGTCCGATAATCGGTGACCGATTATTTGTAGAAGAAAAATATAGTTTAAAAAAACTAAAAAACACGCTTTTAAAGTACCTACTTCTAACTAAAAAAGTGAAAAATAATTCCTAATGTAAGCTGAAATTGGTAATGAACAAAAAACACTAGTATTATTGTGAAGAAGCGTGGGGCGCTCTGTGCCATATTTTTCGTCTATCTAGCAACCCACGCTTTATCACAATAATACTAGTGTTTTTTGTTCATTACCAATTTCAGCTTACATTAGGAATTATTTTTGAATTAAATCTGTCCGTTTAAAGTGGGTCAAAATCGAGTCCAAAGGAGTCGGTTATATACATACATACATACATAAATAGAACATACTAAAAGCAGTAGCGCAACGCACACGTCCAACAAAAAGTCGGTCAGAATCCGGTACTAAAAATCGGCAGAAAAATCGGCCCGATTATCTGACCAACAAAATGTATGACGTGGGCGGCCAGCGTTATCCGGTGTCAACTTATATGTTGTAACAAACATTTAAACAACAATTTGTTAAAACCACTGTAATGTTAAAGTAATTATAAGGTTCAGCTTGGTATACAACTTCATACTTTTTATATCTTTATCAAAAGTACTAGTTAGTCTAAAATGAACTTTATTCACGCTGACATAAAGTCGATGTTTAAGTGCCAACAACATCTATATTGGCACAAGAATAAAATATATTACTGCTCGAAATAAAAAAAAATAGTTTCTAGAACATTCTTTGTAGTGGGAGAAAAAGTGCATTTTATCTGGTTAGTATACTGTTATCAATTAATATGAAAAATATGTAAAAAAATGGAAAAACAGCTGTTATGATAACGTACATAAGGTACAGTTTGGAATACAACTTTATACTTTTTATGTCTTTATCAAAAGTACCAGTCAGTCTGAAATGAACTCTATTCGTAAGCGAATAAAGTTGATGTTTGTTTGAGCGACAATAACATGAAATGGTATAAGGTTGAATCAATGACGCTTACTAAGTTATAACTTACTTTTGTGAAAGATGATATGAGAGAGAAAGGAGTGAATGCTAGGGCCCGATGCCGCTATTTTAAGTCAGTGAGTGGCGGGTTAATAAACTTTCCAGTGTACTTGTCATTGTGCCTAATTTTCGTATTCAGATAATTTTAGTTTAATGACAAATGAACACGGTCTACTTGTCACTGTTGTCATTGTAGGATTGCAAGTGACTATTCTTATCTGAATACGAAAATTAGGCGCAATAACAAGTACACTGGAACGTTTATTAACCCGCCACTCACAGACTTAAAATAGCGGCACCAGGCCCCTGAGATGACGAGTAGTAGAGATGAATGGATAATGAATACGCATTGCGCCGACCCCAAATAATTGGGAACAGGGCAGGGAGATGACGATTTGAGTTATAACTTAAATAGATTGTGTTCAGTAGAGACGGCACAACACACAACACACGGTTATCTGATCCCAAGCTAAGCAGATTAAGCTTGTGTTGTGGTAACCAGATAACTGATAAACATACTTATATATTTCTAAATACGTACATATTATAGATAAATTACACCCAGACACAGAACAAATGATCGTGCTCATCACACAAAGATTTGTCCTGAGTGGGAATCGAACCCACGACCTCAGGTATAGCAGTCAGGGTCACTAACCACTAGACCAACAGGCCCATCAAAAGTCAAAATTATATTAGTTTCTTAATAGGTGTGTATTTGTGTTTACTACAAGTACATACCGAAATCTGCAGTCTCCGTTTCGCCAAATCGAAGGGGTACGTCAGGGTTTTGGAGACGAAGCCGGCAGCCGAACCTGCTATGGAGCTGGCGAACACCAGGTACTGCGGCTTGTACTTGTTGCCCATCGTGTGACACTCGTCTTTGGGACATTTCGCGAAGAGTTTCAGGATCCGAGGCTGGCAGAACGTGAACACGGCGAAGGAGATGCCCACTTGTGGGCCCATCTGGAGGGAAGTGATTAGTGGTTATGGTCCAGCCGCTGAGAGCATGCATTTCCAACAGGTAGTAGTGAAAAGAAAGATGTAACTTTAATGTGGCGAAGAATTTCATTAAACATACATAAAGTACTAGCACTTATTATTTGTCCTACTATCTATACTTATAATAAATCTGTAGAAGTGAAAATTCTGTACATTGAAAATATCAAAAAAATAAATGGCGGGGGGTGTAACTAGACAGACACCAAACCCAAAAGTGTGAAAAAAATATTTTCAGGTATCACGCAAAACCTACCGGTTCGATTACGATGAAACTTTGTATAATTATTCTTTATTATCCTGGGCACCACACTGGGTAGTTTTTATCCCGGAAAAGTATGAACAATAAAAAACAAACTGTTTGCGGCTAGAAACACATTGAAAAGTTTCGTCATCCACGCGAACGAAGTCGCAGGCACAGCTAGTAAACGAATAATGTCATTCAAAATTATTCATCATGCTAGAATACCTATATGAATCAAGACATAAAATGTCAGGAATGCATTCTTTCAGCGGCCAGACCATATTTTTTGACGCACAGTGCCGGATTGGGCTCGCGGGGCCTGTAGCAAATTCTACTAAACAAGTGTCGCTTGTATACTTTAAAGTTGTCAAATTTATGGAATTAAATTTAACAACTAATTGTATTGAAGCTACTTCTATTGCTCATTTTTAGGGTTCCGTACCCAAAGGGTAAAACGGGACCCTATTACTAAGACTCCGCTGTTGTCTGTCCGTCTGTCTGTCTCCAGGCTGTATCTCATAAACCGTGATAGCTAGAAAGCTGAAATTTTCACAAATGATGTATTTCCATTGCCGCTATAACAACAAATACTAAAAACCACATAAAATGAATATTTAAGGGGGGCTCTCATACGACGGTGGTACGGAACCCTTCGTGCGCGAGTCCGACTCGCACTTGGCCAGTTTTTTATTTTATATTTTTTTTTGTAAATGCCACCCACACAGCGCTACTTTTTAAGTCAAATCTAATGACATCAAATCAGTTGAGTCGTTGTGTAGTACAAACATAGTCAAATACACAACCCTCCTTAGCTTCGCCGCAGTCATGTAGAAAAGCTATACTTTTGACAATTATAGAATACTGTACCCGGCATGCGTTGCAATGCAATTTTTTCTACCTAGCACCTGCCTACTACCTACCTACTACCACTTAGGGTTATGAAAAATAGATAGTAGCCGAATCTCAGACCTACTGAATATGCATATAAAATTTCATGAAAATCGGTCAAGCCGTTTCGGAGGAGTAACTAACATTGTGACACGAGAATTTTATACAATTATTTATTATTATTTTATTTAATTGTATATAAGATTTCTGTAAGCTTTAAAATTAGGTACTTTACAGTGAGTATTGAGTCCGCTTATTACGATTACCGACTACGTACTGCATTCGTAATTTTCGTGTCGTTTGGCGTACCCTACCTTTGCGTCCTCTTCAAGGAGAACCGGGTTCTATTCCCGGACGGGTAAATGTAATAAACCATCGGTCGTTGTTCCATGGTCTCGGACCTGTTTTAGCTTCTTACATCAATTGTATATGTGATGTCCTCATTAAATAATTTATTTATTATGTAAACAAACCTGCAGCAGAGAGGCACTGAGGCCTTCATAAAAGGCTAAAGGCCCCCCATACCGGTACACGGCCCTGGCCCCTCTGATGAGGCCTTTGTACTGGTCCTTGACGATGATCTGCCGGACCCTGATGACCTCGAGAGGTATCACCAGTGTGGTGCACACGCAGCCCGCCAGAGTGCCGCAGCAAAAGTGCTGGATGGGCCTGAAGTAAACAAATATGCGGTATAAAAAATACAACTATAAAAACCACGACAAAGTATATCGTATTATTTTCTGACAGAGAAGTGCTCATTTAATAAATAAATAAATAAATAAATAAATGCGGACAACATCACATACATTGCTCTGAACCTAAAGTAAGTAGCTAAAGCACTTGTGTTATGGAATTCAGAAGCAACGAAGGCACCACAAACACCCAGACCCGAGGCAATGTAGAAAAGTTTGTTTCTACATTGACTCGTCCGGGGATCGAACCCGGGACCTCCGAGCAAGCGACACCTTGAAAACCGGTGCGTACGCCACTCGATCACGGAGGTCGTCAAAATACGGCGTACTTAATTTCAGCCAAATTGTAATTCGACTGAACGACATTTTGCCGCATTATAATAATAGCATATTACGGCAATGTTTTGTAATCCGGCGCACAATTAAATAGGATAACGGCGCATTATACAATTCAACTTGAATTATATATACGTAGTGGTGGTCCAAACTTTTATCGGGAAGACTAGCTTTCGCTCACAACTAATGCACATATGTCGCAAAAAAATTACAAGTGGGTGCTGTTCTCACATAATATGCATATTATTATATTAACTGTGCTCCTCATTAAAAAAAAATACCAGGAAAAATGTATGGAGATCGGACGATGTGCTTTTAGGGAATTGATGATAGGTAACTTTTTTTTTCAAATTAATGAACAGATCTTCAGAAATTTTAGCTAAGAGCCTCATCAGAAATGGTATATTCGGTTAGGAGTTAAATGCTATAGAAATATAGTCTGACACGTTATACTTAAAACACCTCTCTTTTCGCGTCAGACTGATTTAGACGATGCGAGAAATGTCGTGCGAGTTGCGGTACATTGCGGGGCCGCGCGGTTACGGTGTCATACGAGATTGTATGATACCGCAACTCGCACGCTATTTATTGCACCGTGTGTGTAAATAAGCTCTTAATCTCTGCTAAAATGTCAGCCCGTACGATTGATACTGCGTTCGCAATTCATGAGTTTAAGGGAAAACAACTGTAGTGCTTACAACACAAGGTTCAGTTTGCACTACATATTCTAATTTTCAGGACTCTTTTAACTAGTAATTCTAAGATAAACTTTATTTCCCATCGTTTTACTTTAAACTGCTACGGTTGCCTTACCAAAAAGTATCTTTATCACATCGTAAATCTCATTCTATCTACAAACCTTTAAATGAATAACGAACAATTTAGTTTCACATTTAGGAGCTACATTATCATAGTTATAATAATGAATATAAATAATAAATAGTATAAGAAGTTTGTAGACAAAAGGTTACAAGAAAAGATAGTAAAACTGTTCTAGATAAAGTTTAAGCGCCTTACAATAACATACAAGCAAAAACACACATAAGCACAATAATTAATTCAGTTATTAAATTCTGTTTTTTGATAAATAGGGTCAAAAATAAATTTTCTTTCCGTCCGCCCGTGTTTCTGGCTGTGGCATCGTTCCTCCTAAACGAATGGCCCGAATTTGATGCGGTTTTTTTTTGTTTGCCGATCTGTTCATGTACAAGAATTGATTATGTTTTATGTATGATATCTATAGAATAATAAAAGATAACAAACCTATATTTCTTTGGGATATTGAATGCAGCTGTGTATTGTGTTGTTATCTCGTAAATATAGAACTGACTGCTAACTGCCAAAACCGAATGCATCTAAAACAAATTAAACATTCTTCCGTTAAAACAAATTAAAAACAGCTGACACATTACATAAATCTGAAAAAAAAAAATGTGTATTTAAAATTCTATAACAGTTTACAAACCTAATAATAATAAATAGTCTTTGAATTATTGACAATCATCAAGTCAGAAATATAGTGAGGAAACCTGGATTCCAAAATTGGAATCTGAAATCGCCAAACCGCAGTGAGCAAGCGTGGTGATCAATGCTCGTGCCTTCTCTATATGGGAAGAGGCCTGTGCTCAGCAGTGAGACGTTTATAGGCTGGAATTATTATTATTATATAACGTTACGCCTTTAAAATTACGTTATTCTCAATCGTTGGTAGTTTGATTTCCTTTGGGAAAAATACAAAGCATTTTTTAAGTAAGTTAACATTAGAAGATGATTGAATTTTGTATTGAGACCCTGTAATTGATATTAATATGAATATAGCACCTCTGTACACACCACACACATTACTGAGAAAAATATCATGACAGACAAATAGTTATCCAATGAAATATCTTTTTTGCGTATAGTAACCTTTTACTCTGAATCTTGTTGAAAGAAGGCACGAGTAAGTTCTCGCATTTTAGAATATTCATCGAGTACTTGTCTAACGTACCTGTCCCAGGCAATGTCCGTGCCAGAACGCAGTGATGCCTTCTTCATGTAAGATCCTCCTCGCGATCCTGTACACCACACTCTTGGATTTAGCCTTCTTCAGGAGCTGCGCCCTAACCTTGATGACGTCCATGGGCTGGGTGATGAACCTCGTGGTGACACCGGACAAGATACCTGCGATCAGTTTCTGGGTTTTAGTCATCGAATCGTTACGTCGGTATCCCACCATACTAGGCACCACATGTTGCCGTTTTGACCTTTTCCTTTACTTTGTTTTTGGGCTTTCCACTTGTGGATCTACCCTACTTATTACTTTTCTTTAAGTGTGGATCCATGGTCAACGAGGTTAGGAAAGGATGGCGTTTTGACAGCGTTGTGACAGCGTCAGTTTGAAGTTTGCATTTATTTTTTTGTTTGCAAAGAGGTTTTGTTTTTGTTGAAGTTTGGTAAACGTTGTGTTGACAGTAATAACGTTGTGATGATAGTAATATTCCGGGACAACTCACACACGGTTATCTGATCCCAAACTAAGCAGAGCTTGTGTTATGGTAACCAGACAACTGATAAACATACTTATATATTTCTAAACACATACATATTATAGATAAATTACACCCAGATACAGAACAAATGATCGTGCTCATCACACAAACACTTGTCCTGGGTGGGAATCGAACCCACGACCTCCGGTATAGCAGTCAGGGTCACTAACCACTAGACCAACAGGCCCGTCTTTCAACTAAACCTTTTTTTTATTCACCAGTTATATGTATTTTATAGATTCTTAAAACAAGAAGATTTCGAGGGTATGTATCTAACATACCCTCGAAATCATTATAGGACCGAATGTAATCAACAAAAAATAAGCGATACCGTGAGCGATATATGCATAAATATTTTATTTTCTATAACATACCTACTTAATAACTACAAAAAGGTATTAACTTATTGCACGAAGCCAATGTAAAGTGTCAACCCAGTAGAGGACCACGATAAGCGGACCTTAGGGAATTGAGTGCATATAATCCAGCCTATAAACGTCCCACTGCTGGGCACAGGCCTCTTCCCATATAGAGAAGGCACGAGCATTGATCACCACGCTTGCTCTCTGCGGATTGGCGATTTCAGATCCCAAATTTTGGAATCCAGGTTTCCTCACGATGTTTTCCTTCACCGTTTGTCAGAAGTGTCTTAGAATAATTAAGAAAGTAGATAAATCTGAGGATGATCTTAGTAGGAGGAATGAGAGGAAAGAAAGTGATATAGTATTGGAAGGAAGTGGCACGGAAGGAGTACGGTGTGCGGAGAAGAGAAAAGAGAGAGAAGATGTCGATAACTTTGAAAAAGCCACATTGGTACTTGCCTGGGTTCGAACCTGCAACCTTGTGCATACAATTCCGTTCATTGAACCGCTAGGCCACCGCGACATTGAGTACATGATCTTTGTCAAAACTTATAATTATATTACGAGTCTAAAGGCTAAGTCTAGCGTCGTACTAATTGCTTTTTCAACTGTTTACCTGCGTGTTAATGTTTAATCAATAGCCAAAAATAAATGGATAGACTCTTAAATTGAAAGATTATCAAAGAAAATAGTATTTTCCAAATCTGTCCAAGCATCTTCGCGTAATCATAAAACATACCTAGAAAAAATAACTGTTTTGACGAATTGAGAACCTGCTCTTTTTTAAAGTAGGTTAAAAAGATTCCTCAAATGTTTCTAAATAGTTTTTCATCATTATTTTCCACTCATCGACAGTTATTATGATTCATTCATTCAAATGATACGCGAGTCGACAGCGGTCGATCATATTTACTATAGTAAGTCTAATCTATATATATAAAAATGAATCCCTATTTCCCTTGGTCACGGCATCACGCGTGAACGGCTGGACCGATTTCGCTAATTCTTTTTTTGTTGTGTTTGTTATTGTCAGGAGAAGGTTCTTATTTAAGAAAAAGTTTGCGAAATTGCGCTGAAAATTAGGAAATTGAAGTATACTCAACCACCAAATTTGTTACTATAGTGATTTGTTGGATTCATCTCCACCCCTAATAATACAAAGGCACCGGGAACGGGACCTATACATCAGCCACTTTATAGAAATAATGAACGTGCTTTGGGATTATGAACCTTAATTCAATGACTAACAGTTCAGTTACCATCACATTCAAATTACTTTTAGGCCCTTTTCGGTAATATTTGTCATTCTAAAATGAACTTAAACACATGTTGTCAAAGTTGATAATTGCGTAATTAGTAATAACGTTTAATTCTCTTTCCATATTGGCTTTAGTATAGGTATTCACGCGGGTAAAACCGCGGGCCACAGCTAGTAACTGATAAAAAATAATGAAAACAAACCTTTTTGATAGCTTATCAATGAATCAGGCGAAGGTTTTCCATCAAATACAATAACTAGTGATTTCCATGAGATTGTGAATAGGATTATTGTTATTAACCGACTTCAAAAGACTGCCTCGTTGGCCTAGTGGTGCTAAGCGCGACTGCTACGCTAGAGGTCTTGGTTTCGATTCCCAAGTCGACAAAGGTGTTAGTGGGTTTTTCTATGAAATTCTCAGTAGCAGGTCGGAGTTTTGATTTGTGCCCGGTTAGTGGCAATAGGCTCGCCCCCTATTAAATGGGACCTAAACATACCGGCGAACTGTAGGTGTACATTGGTACACCTCTGCCTAACCCTTCGGGGATACAGGCGTGATGGTATGTTATGTTATGTAAAGGTGAAGGTTCTTAATTCCATGGTTTGTTTTTATTTACATATTAGCTGTGCCTGCGACTTCGTTCGCGTGGATGACGAAACTTATTAATGAGTTTTTGTGTATACGGTCTACGCCTTATAAAAGTAAACCTGAGTACGTACCTAAATAAAAAAAAACTCAATAACAGAAAATAAAATACCTACCTACCTAAATAAACCTATTTCTGACATTTTCTGATGACAACTAATCTAAACTCAAATAAGCAAAATCCCTAAAAGATAATATCTGTCATCAGCCACACAAATTCATCTTAAGATACGAAAATATGAAATATTATTTATTTAAATATTTTAGTTCATTGAATTGTATGGCGAGCGATATTGTATCTTAAGATAAATTATTAGATATAGTACTAGCTGTGCCTGCGACTTCGTTCGCGTGGATGACGAAACTTATCAATGAGTTTTTAACCGCAAAATTAAGTTTGTTTTTTATTGTTTATACTTTTCCGGGATAAAAACTACCCAGTGTGGTGCCCAGGATAATAAAGAATAATTATACCAAATTTCATCGTAATCGAACAGGTAGTTTATGCGTGATACGGTGATACCTGAACAAACAGAGAGACAGACAGACAAAAATTTTTTTTACACCCTTTTGGGTTCGGTGTCTGTCTAGTAACACCCCCCGCCATTTATTTTTTTGATATTTTCAATGTACAGAATTTTCACTTCTACAGATTTATTATAAGTATAGATCTTAGCCGTGTGCAGTGCCCCTTAGTGAACTCCACTGCGAAAATATCCTTATTAAGGTAGATCACAATGGGCTTCTCACTTGCCTCATAATATGAAAAGTTTACGTGAAATTGAGGAAATCTTGTAGTTATTTACAATACCTATGTACCTACTTATTTGTATTAGTTTGACAAGAGAGTTATATTGTTTTATATCAATAGAGCGCATAAACGATAATGGCTAACGACGGCCATAACTTGTCACTGTCACTTTCTGAAATCACACATTGTGAGTAATATCTAATTGGAAAATTACTGCTATTTTTGTACTATGTAATTTTATTATTTCAGAAAGAAAACAAATTGATGATAGTCACTTATTTCAATGAAAAATGAGATGAGTTTTTCAGTCATCATGAGCCGGAAGACGTCCACTGCTGAACAAAGGCCTCCCCCCTTTTTAGGTAACCGAGTTTTTTAGTAACAGCTTTTTATTTCAAAGTGATTTTGTAATTTTATAATTGAAGGTGTAAAATAAAGATATCATAATAAAAGTTGATTTCTTCTTTTTATCTTTACGGTTTTTTCCTCTAAGTAGATTATTGAAAAATAACATAGATTTGACATCTATTGATATTTTTTATGAGATAAATAATCAAATTACCTATACTAGAGTACCTACTTACTTACCCACCAAAGTTTTTAGTATCTACCCCAAATTCAAAATATTAATATCAATCTTAAAATTATTAAAAATAATTCAAATTATTTATTATTCAATATCTTGACAACAGTAACTAAAATTCTTAACACTTTACTTATTATAAGTTTTTTGACGACCTCCGTGGTCGAGTGGCGTACGCACCGGTTTCAAGGTGTCGCTAGCTGAGGTCCCGGGTTCGATCCCCGGACGGATCAATGTAGAAAATCACTTTTCTACATCGTCTCGGGTCTGGGTGTTGTGGTACCTTCGTTGTATCTGAATTCCATAACACAAGTGCTTTAGCTACTTACTTTGGGTTCAGAACAATGTATGTGATGTTGTCCGCATTTATTATTATTCAAAAGGCAGTCATTTTTAATTCCTTAAAAGTATACTTGATTGATTGAGGGATTACAAAACCTAAAATTTTTACCACTTATCTTTTCCAAAACACTAATCAATCCACCTAATGACTATCCCAGACAATTAAACTTTCCCCTATTTTAATACCGACCAGCAACATTACCAAACAGCTCGTCATATCGGCTAGCCATTGAAACACCATTGTGTATCCACGGTGCCCCATAGCGGACGCGTCTAGTTTGTTACTCTGTGGCAATGAAGTCGGCGGGGTCTAGGGAAGCGGCCATGGTAAGTCTGTGGTCTATATTACTAACAGCATTTCGTGAAAAAAAGTGCATTTTACAGGAGAGCAAAATAACTGCGTAAAATGTTTGTTATTATATTTAAAAACTAGCTGTGCCAGCGACTTCGTTCGCGTGGATGACGAAACTTATCAATAAATTACGAACTTATTACTATTGATTGTGGCGTGATGAAAAGTATACTATAACCTGTCCAGGAGTATGAAGAATAATTGTACCAAGTTTCGTTAAAATCCGTCGAGTAGTTTTTATTTCTATAAGGAACATACAGACAGACAGACAGACAAAAATTTTACTGATTGCATTTTTGGCATCAGTATCGATCACTAATCACCCCCTGATAGTTATTTTGAAAATATATTTCATGTACAGAATTGACCTCTCTACAGATTTATTATAAGTATAGACCTCTCTAAAGATTTATTATAAGTATAGATTACGACATTATTTGGAAACAGTATTTAAAATCAACTCACTGGAGATATAACATAAGTTTTATATGAAAAGTCGGTCTTTCTTCATCCAATGACATCAATGTTTAAACTGTTAAAAAGTGACTAACGCACTGTTAGAACTTTACTGACGATTTATAATCTTCCCCTTTTTTTTGCAAATGAATATATAAAAATGTAACAACCATATATTTTTTTAATTTTTATTTTAATTTGATGAAATCATAAATGGGGCTACTTCTAGATATATTACTTCTAGATACTTCTAGATTTACCTACCATACCGCGTAACATATATACATATACAAAATTAACATACTGACGAATTGAGTACCTCCTCTTTTTGAAGTTTGTTTTATATATATCGTTCGTTTGATAATGATTTAAGAAGAGAAAGGAAGGGTTTTCTTTTAAAATTTTAATAATTGTGAAAAAATATGTTTTAGTATAGCATATATAATATTAGCTTATAACATAGTACGTATATGTTATAACAGCACAGCGAAAGAGATTGTCCTGCAAAATTGCGATAGTTTGTACAATTTATTTTATTTCGTGTTTTTTTTGCTCTTTATAAATAATGCCTTTTGTTCCTTTTACCTGAAATTACATGACATATTATTATACATTTGCTACCATCATCTGCCTTTTTCCCAAGCTATGTTGGGGTCGGCTACCCGGTATGACTTACCGGATTCAGTTGAATACCGTATCGAGCGACTGTCTATCTGACCTCCACAATCCATTTTACTGGGTAACACAGTATCCCATAGTAAGACTGGTTGTCAGAATTGACTTAACGACAGCCAAAGATGTACGTATGACAGTCGGGACATCCGGTTTAACGTGCTTTGCGAAACACGGAGGTGTCTCGGTATGTTGTAAATGGTCACCCATCCACGGACCAACCGCGGCGAGCTTACACTTAGCCACGAGCCTCATATGGACAATTGCTACCATTATAAGGATTTGAAACAACTAATTATCTATCACCCCAATGCCGCAATATTGTTTTTTAGGGTTCCGTAACTCAAAAGGAAAAAACGGAACCCTTATAGAATCACTTCGTTGTCCGTCCGTCTGTCAAGACCGTTTTTCTCAGAAGCGCGTGGAGGTATCAAGCTGAAATTCATATCTAATACTCAGGTCTACTGCCTCTTGGAGCTGTGAAACTCAAACTTCTAAGCCAAAGCAATCAAAAGATACTAATTTTAAAGTTGCTATTACTTTTCTCATGAACGCGTAGAGGTATTAAATTGAAATTCATATCAAATACTCAGGTCTATAATACCTTTAAGCTGTAGCAAAATCAAACTTTTAGGTCAACGCAATCAAAAGAAATAGATACCTACAGGTTTGTACGGAACCCTCGGTGCGCGAGTCCGACTCGCACTTGGCCGGTTTTTTTTATACACCTTATCAATATTAATGTGACGTCAGTGACTTTATTTAATTGAAACCTTTTTAGTAATCATTGTGACGTATTGCATATAACCTCACTTCTTTATGTCATGGGTACCATTAAACTCACCAAGCACGTAGACAAACATACACAGGCCATGTATGGGACAGACTGATAGATTTATTGACCTTGAGTTTTTGGTTACAAGCCGAATTTATTATGTGTCTACAAGTTATGATAGATTCGAACAAATAAATTTTCTTTATTATTAATTTTAATTATTTATGTTTGGAGGACGGAATGGGAAGCCTTTGCCAAGCAGTAGGATCTGATGTAGGCTACAAAAAAAAAAACTTTAATTATTACAAACAATTTTATTAACTTAGGTTGCCATGCATTGTCATCTCAACTAAACGTGTGTGCAACATTTCAGAGCAATTGGAAACTGGGATACAGGTCAAATAGAACTTCAAACATTTGCCAATAAAAGCGTGCTAAAAAGTCCTGATGGTTCAATAAAGGTAGCAGTTGCAAGGCGACCTCCGATAGTCGAGTGGTGTACCTACACACAAGCTTTCGATTTGACGCCATTTCTGAGGTCCCGGATTCGGTCCCTGGACGAATAATAGTTGAAAACCCTATTGTAAGTTAGCTCGAGTATATTTGTAGTCTCTGAATTCCTTAACATAAGTCCTTTAATTAGCTAAATACTTTGGGTCCAGAGCAATTTATGTGATTTGTGTATTTGATAATCCGCAGAGAGCAAGCGTGGTGATCAATGCTCGTGCCTTCTCTATATGGGAAGAGGCCTGTGCCCAGCAGTAGGACGTTTAAAGGCTGTTTTTTTTTTGATAATTTGACGTTTTGTACCTCGACGGAAAGAGGCGCAAATCCAATTTGTTTTTGTGATATTGATAACAGTTAGTAATAATAGGAGATAAGATTTAGATAACTGTTGTAGGTCAACGTTGAAGTTTAATTTGATTTTATTATTGTTTATAGTTTGATAAAGGATAAAGACACTATTTCCAGTACAGTTTAATAAGTAAGCATATTATAATAATTAATAATAGGGGCTCGTAGCTCGATAATTAAGGCTAAGCCGCACTCGCCGCGGTTGGTCCGTGGATGGGTGACCATTTCTCGAGACCCCTCCGTGTCTCGGATAACATGATCATTGGCAATTGTTAAGTCAATTCTGACAACCAGTCGTACTGTGGGATAATGTGTTACTCAGTAAAAATGGGTTGTGAAGGTCAGATAGGCAGTCGCTCCATGTAAAATACGGCATTCAGCTGAATCCAGTAAGACTGGAAGCCGACCCTAACATAGTTGGAGAAAGATGATGATGATTATAATAATTAATACTACTGTAAAAGTAGTAGACGTGGTGGCCTAGTGGTTCAATGAAAAGATTTGTATGCACAAGGTTGCAGGTTTGAACCCAGGCGTACCAATGTGGCTTTTTCAAAGTTATGAGTACTATCTTAATTATTCTAAGACACTTCTGACAAACGGTGAAGGAAAACATGAGGCAACCTGGATTCCATAATTTGGGATCTGAAATCACCAATGAGCAATGAGCAAGCGTGGTGATCAATGCTCGTGCCTTCTCTATATCGGAAGAGGCCTGTGCCCAACAATGGGACGTCTATAGACTAGATTATTTTATTTACTGTAAAAGTAAAATCATACAATGTAAATTTGAGCGCTCACCCAACCAAAAATCAACTTCATCAAGCGTTGCTTGACCTTTATCATCAATCTAACTACTCAAGTATTTCTTACCTACAATAACGTATAAACAAAAGGTTATTACAATATCTATTACATAGTAACGTCCAAATATATTTATTGTAGAACCATAATTGTCGTCCAAATAACAGTTGGGCTATTCTCTTTTGTTTTATACTAGCTACATTAATTATGTTTGCTAAAATGGCGGATCGATTGCTGTTATTAATTTGATGGTGGTTGGATAGACAGTGTTATTGAATTACGTTGTATTACATAAATATAGGCGAAATAGTTTTATGAGATTACTAGCTGACCCGGCAGACTTCGTACTGCCTCAATCTATACTTATAATAAATCTGTAAAAGTGAAAATTCTGTACATTGAAAATATCAAAAAAAAAATGGCGGGGGATGTTACTAGACCGACAGCGAACCCAAAAGAGTGAAAAAAAAAATTTGTCTGTCACTAACCGGGCACAAATCCAAACTCCGACCTGCTACTGAGAATTCCATAGAAAAACCCAATAACACCTTGGTCGACTTGGGAATCGAACCCAAGACCTCTAGCGTAGCAGTCCCGCTTAGAACCACTAGGCCAACGAGGCAGTTTTTCCCCAGCTATTTATTCCATTGCCAATCAAATGAGTCCTTCAAAACCGACCATTCCAGCAGTACCTACATAGGTAACTAACTAGATTGACAATGCTTCTAAAATGACCGCATTATGACCACAGGTGCCATTAAAATGCAGTTTGTGTATCAACGAAGTGCAAAATTACAGCGTGAGCTAATTAAGCCATACAATTTATCAAAATGCAGTATGTGTATCAACGAAGTGCAAAATTACAGCGTGAGCTAATTAAGGCATACAATTTAGTGAGTGATGCGTTTATTCGCGCGGTCGGTGTGTCGCACAGTGAATAGATGGCATTATTTGTCTCTGTAATCGACGGTATCATAGTATGATTGATAGATATAAAGTTGTTTGTTTAGTAAAGTAATGAACCGGCTCTTTGGATAATATCAATTAATATAATATTAATATCGGATACATTTACGGCCGTTGTTTTGTTTTAATTGGAGGTAAGAGCATTATATTTTGACGAACTCTGTGGTCGAGTGGCGTACGCACCGGTTTCAAGGTGTCGCTAGCTCTGAGGTCCCGGGTTCGATCCCCGGACGGGTCAATGTAGAAATAAACTTTTCTTCATTGCCTCGGGTCTGGGTGTTTGTGGTACCTTCGTTGTTTCTGAATTCCATAACACAAGTGCTTTAGCTACTTACTTTGGGTTCAGAGTAATGTATGTGATGTTGTCCGCATTTATTTTATTTATTTATAATATACTCTTACAGAAATGGAACAAGCATTGATTTTGAATAGGGATGATGACGAATTTTTATTTTTACGTCCATCTTTTAGATCAAAAAAAAATATTAGACACGTTTTTTGTTTGTTCCGTAAAAGAAGAATTATGAAGATACAGCGAGTACAATTCTTGCGATAAATCACGTCTAAGCAAAAATCGTACCGACCCGAGACATCACAAGCCCCCACTCCTGAACTTTAAAGCGGTTTATCTTCGTATTTTTTTTCTTGATTTGATAAAAGAAAAAGTACGTGTCTATTATATTTTGATTATCTAAATGGCGGACTAAATAAATCGTGACTTTTCATACCTAGTTATCTACCCTATTGAATTGAACACAATGCTTGCTTATTTGTGGGTTAATGATTTCAGATGCCAATTAAGTGCCCCGTAAACGCTCAAATTGTTTGTCAGATTTTACGTGTTTGTCAAATTATTTGATAGTGTACAGCTGTGTTTGAGGCGTTTGTCAAACAATCTACGTGTTTGTCGCGTTTGATGAAGTTTGTAGAAAATCATGGAGGACGCTACGCCAAGTGACAAATTTGTTTGATATTTGGTTTGATCGTTTAAGCTATTGTTTAATGAAAACGTGAAGTTTGAACAACATATTTGTCAAGCAAGTTTGTACGTTAACAGGGCGCTTTAGGTGTTCATACATTTAACTTTGAGAAAAAAAGTTGAATAGAGACAGGTAGTGTGTATCTAAGTACGTACGTTTATTTAGCTTCAAGTAAAATCATATGGTACAAACACCCCGTGTGTTTGTAGTCGATGCAAGTCTGACTGCCACCTACGTAGACGTGGGCTAGAGTTATTAGATCGTTCGATCATCATTAACATCGTAACAAAAAGCGCCTCATATTTGTAACCAAGGGGTTAAATTTTTTTTGAATAGATTTTAAATTACATGTATGACAACGCAACTAATACACATAGGTACTTAGTTTTTTTACCTGTACCTAACCTTGTGTGATTCCGACTAGCCTAAATTCGAACCTGCAAATCTTTGTTTATGACATGATTGAATCGGGATAATATTTACTTTCATTAACCGACTTCAAAAAAAAAAGGAGGTACTCAATTCGACTTTTTTTTTGTTTGTTTTTTAGCACATAACTTTGGCTGGGTGATCCGATTTTGATGATTCTTTTTGTATTTGAAAGCTGGTGCTTCTCGTGTGATCCCATTTTATTTTGGTCCAGTTTTGACAGTGGGAAGATATAAATATAAGACTTATTTTGAAGTCGGTTTTTTTTGTTAGAATTATTTGTGTAAGTAGTAGCAGTAGCATATAAATGAAATACCATACAATTTTCAAAATTTTGGATTTCTATACAACCCAAGGTTTCTTATAATGTTTGTAGTTAATATCTCACCTTTTAATTATCCATTAATCATTCTTGGTAATGAGGTCTCTGCGTTGAAAGTCAGTCGATTAGATTGTCTTTTTATATAGTAGCTATACCTACTAGTTTATAATAAATCTGTAGAAGTGAAAGTTCTGTACATTGAAAATATCATAAAAATAAATGGCGGGGGCTGTTACTAGACCGACACCGAAACCAAAAGTGTGAAAAAAAAATTTTTGTCTGTCTTTCTGTCTGTTTGTTCAGGTATCACGCAAAAACTACCGGTTCGATTACGATGAAACTTGGTATAATTATTCTTTATTATCCTGGGCACCACACTGGGTAGTTTTTATCCTGGAAAAGTATAAACAATAAAAGACGTAAGTTTCGTTATCCACGCGAACGAAGTCGCAGGCACAGCTAGTAGATAATATAGTCACTTCTTTCAGTCGTCTTCTTCGAGGAGTCCTATAAACCCGCTGCCTGACCGGCGCTCGCCGCGACTACTGCCACCTATTAGCAATGGAGATGCCACTTACATTGGTAAGGTACTTAAGATATTTAACCTTTTAAGCGCTTGGCTAAATATCAATTGACGTGCCCCTAACGCCCGGCTACGAATCGGTGAAATAAAAACTTCTCTCTTTCTGCTCCTCTTAAGCTCCGATTTGTAACATATCATGGTGTACAGTAAAAGTATTCTATCTATATAAATGGAGAGATATAGAATAAATGCAATAAAATCGAACAAAACAACAAAAATCGTGAATATTCTCTGTCGCATAAATACGACGCGGGCGGTACGGCGGCACGGAAATATTTGTCGCATATATACGACTCGGGCGGTTAAAGGGTTAAAGTTAAAAAACCACAATAAACATTAAAATAAAACTACTTTTTGTACAGGTTCTATCGCGGTTTATTAAGATTTAACTCCCGACGCCGCGACATCTTGACGCCTTTACAGGTGCCATGTTCACAGGCAGGTGATGTTTGTCTTGACTAAAGACAAGCACACACACATACAACACGTACATACACGCGTGTACATACACACATAAAAACACACACACCCCCGCACGCGCGCACTCACCCACACACTCACACTGAGACGTACACACTCACACTAAAATGTTGCTAAATGTTAAATATTTGGAATGACTACGTAGTTCTTAAATTTCTTTCCGAACTTCTTTAAGCTGTGCCCTATCGGGTCCATATTGTGTCTATACTATAAGTAATTGTACCACCTGTTAAGTAACATAATGGAATGCTAATAAAGATTTGAATATTGAGTATTGAGATGCTGCTCGTTTTATCTTATTCCATTTAAAAATTGGTTTATTTAAATGTGAAAAAATTGCGTTACCTACAGAAATAAGTAAGAACAATATTTGTATAAATACATATAAAAGATATTATTTAGAATTAGGGCCGATTTAAGGGTACATAATACGTGTTCAGAAACGTGGAAGATGGGTCTCGGTATGTTATAAATGGTCACCTATCCACGGACCAACCGCGGCGAGCGCGGCTTTACCTGTATTATCGGTCAAACCCTACGGCTTACACTTAGCCACGAGCCCCTCAATCAATGTACCAATGCAGCAATGTTACTAAAAACTTAGATCATTTTTTAAGTCAGTTTTTCAATGTGTCAAATCTTAACAATATTTATCTTTTACATACTGTTGTGTACGTGACTTTGAGAAAACATTGAGTACATCAGTACAACATTGATAACCAATAATACAATGACAGTTTGGTTCTAGGTAACCATCTCAAATCGAAGGCTGACGGTAAGAGCTGGTCGCAGTACCACGGCGGATGCCGGCAGAGACACTCTATATATCTCGACTGGAGTGCTGTTAGGACTGAGAAGAAAAGTCCAGGTCAGCAAATGTTTTCTGGGGGCACGGCAGTGTCCCAGCCAAGTCTCGAGCAAAACGGGCACGGCCGTACCATACTTTTCTCGAAGCGTTTCGCAGCTATTTCACCCCCCCTGTATCATCGATACGGACAAAGCTAGGGGTTTAGGTTTTCGATGACCTAGAGTAAGTATTAAAACAAGCTCAGCCTCAAAATTACATGACATTTGAACCAATAGTTTACGAGTTATGAGCGATCAAAGTTACACCATTTTGTCACTCACTGACTCACTCACTGACCGATCATCAAAAATCTAAGGTACTTCTAGCAAACTTAGAACCTTCAAATTTGACACCAAGATAGGTTTTTAGCTACATGTAAAGGGAAAATTGTAAAAACGGTAATAAATTATATACCTTAGTAAATAATAGGAAACAAATTTATATTTGCGGTTTTACAAGAACATGGTATATGAATTTTGACTGCATTGTTAACTTTGTTCTTTGTTTATGTACAAAAAGCAAATATTTTTTATAGCAATTTTGTTTATTTATAAAAAGAAAAGAAAGAGACCTACAAAAAATAAATGAGATCCCACCAAAAACATTCAATGTAAAAAAAAGCCAAGTCTCTCTATGCAATTCTTCCATCGTAAAAAGTTTTGAGATCGCATAGGAGCCAAGTCCTGTTCAACTTTATTTGTAACAATAAATCAATATTTTGTGACTATATCAATAGTTTTGTTTACATTACAATAATAGTGACTTGGCCATGAGCACAATAAGATACAAATATAAAACGGCATATTTGGAGGAGTTGCAAGTAAATAATAAATAATATCAGGACACCTTAACCGATAGTCGGTATCATCCAAGATCAGTGAACTGCACATGCACTATGGCGCATGTTTAGTCCATGGTGATCTCAAATTCCAATCAGTTACAAAATCATGTCCATATATAATATATAAATTCAACGGTATTTGCACGTAATTACAAGGAGCAAACGACCTTTAACTTGTGCTCATGGCCAAGTCACTGTTATTGTAATGTAAACAAAACCATTGATATAGTCACAAAATATTGATTTATTGTTACAAATAAAGTTGAACAGGACTTGGCTCCTATGCGATCTCAAAACTTTTTACGATGGAAGAATTGCATAGAGAGACTTGGCTTTTTTTTACATTGAATGTTTTTGGTGGGATAAATATTATTATAAATGCGAAAGTTTTCTCGGATGGATGTATGTATGTTTGTTACTATTTCACGCAAAAACTACTGAATGGATTTTAATGAGCTTTACAATAATATAGCTTATTAGCTTATACATCGGAATAATACATAAGCTTTATTTTTTAAAGATTGTGTATGAATTCATTCACGCGGGTGAAACCGCGGGGCACAGCTAGTATTACATATTTCTTTCGAAAACGCTCCGAAAGCTGTGTACCTATAGTGTAGGAAACTGTTATGATTTTGGATGACATTTATTGAATTTTATGAATTTTCCTATAAAACTATTTCTAACTTATGTGTCATTGGTTATTTGTTTATAGGCAGCCTACCAAAGCGGGGTAAAGCTCGATCCATGACATCTTTCAAAGGTAAGTTCGTAGTAAAAAAATAAAGATAATGAATATTAGCATACCTTAAATAAATACAGCAACTACCCACACAAACACACTGCACGGAAATATTTTTATTAGTAAATTATTTATCATGTTTATAAGTTTTCAAGACTTTTTTTCTGCTTCAAATTTGAGTCGCTGAGTAAACTTAGCTTGTAGAATTAACAATAAACAATTAATATATTTTTTAACATATTATTTTATTAATTATTGGTATATGTATCACAGACACAGAAGAACAAGAAGTAGCGGAATATCTAGAGAATAACAAAGACTTCCTTGACACGTACGTCACAGAGAGAGTTCCAGCTGAAGTGCTCCAGAAATGGCTGTCTAAGAAGACTAGGAAACCTAATTATGTAAGTAAAATGACGACCTCCGTGGTCGAGTGGCGTACGCACTGGTTTTCAAGGTGTCGCTAGCTCTGAGGTCCCGGGTTTGATCCCCGGACGGGTCAATGTAGAAACTCAATTTTCTACATTGTTTCGGGTCTGGGCGTTTGTGGTATCTTCGTTGTTTCTGAATTCCATAACACAAGTGCTTAACAGCTGCTTACTTTGGGTTCAGAGCAATGTATGTGATGTTGTCCGCATTTATTTATTTATTTATTTAATATAATATAATATCCTGGAACAATTCACACACAGTCATCTGATCCCAAAGTAAGCAGAGCTTGTATTATGGTAACCAGACAACTGATAAAAATACTTATATAGTTCTAAATACATATAAATTTTACCTAAATAAATTACACCCAGACACAGAACAAATGATCGTGCTCATCACATAAATATTTGTACTGGGTGGGAAACGAACCCACGACCTCCGGTATAGCAGTCAGCGTCACTAACCACTGGACCAACAGGCCAGTCAAGTTATTTATTTGTAAGAAAAAAAAATAGGTTTAATCCTTAAGCTCATCAAAAAGTGCGGTGGAGCAGTTGAAGCCTGCGCTCAGGCTAACTGCATCGTACTCCGAAAAAAATATATTATTTATAAAGTTTATTTTAAACCGAAGCTTTCAAATCAATCAATGTTGGATTTAGAATGACGTTAATTTACTTGCAATGAATGTTTTCACTATGACTTGTGTTTTTTACAAATCTTTGCTGTTGGTGACTTTAAACCGTACTTAATTTTAACATAGTTATCAAAAACACGAATATATTATTATAATAATTGTATCCAATTTAAATATTCACTAATTTTACAGGTTTCAAAATCTAGCAACCAGATCGCAAGATTCTCGAAGGCGGTCAATTTTTGCAAGAAACAGATTTTTACGGTAAGTGCTCATAACATAATTTTCATCAATGGTATTGTAGCTTATGAGGCAGGCAGACTGCCTCGTTGGCCTAGTGGTGCTAAGCGCGACTGCTACGCTAGAGGTCTTGGGTTCGATTCCCAAGTCGACCAAGGTGTTATTGGGTTTTTCTATGAAATTCTCAGTAGCAGGTCGGAGTTTGGATTTTTGCCCGGTTAGTGGCAATAGGCTCGCCCCCTATTACATGGGACTTAAACATACCGGCGAACTGTGGGTGTATATTTGTACACCTCTGCCTAACCCTTCAGGGGTACAGGCGTGATGGTATGTTGTTTTTTTCTTATATATAAGGCAGACGGCTAAGATACTCTAGAAAAAATACAAGTGTTTTATAGAATAAAATAAAAGTTAAAGACACATAAATATTTGTACAGAATTTTAAAATTTCTAGGTAATTGAGGAAATCTGGATTCCAAAATTGGGATCTGTAGTTGCCAATCCGCAAATTAGCAAGCGTGGTGTTCAATGCTCGTTCCTTTTCTATATGGGAAGAGGCCTGTGCACAGCAGTGGGACGTATATAGGCCGTTTTATTTATATAGGTTATTGATAAGCCCTGTTGGTCTAGTGGTTAGTGACCCTGACTGCTATACCGGAGGTCGTGAGTTCGATTCCCACCCAGGACAAATGCTTGTGTGATGAGCACGATCATTTGTTCTGTGTCTGGGTGTAATTTATCTATAATATGTATGTATTTAGATATATATATAAGTATGTTTATCAGTTATCTGGTTACCATAACACAAGCTCTGCTTAGCTTGAGATCAGATAACCGTGTGTGAGTTGTCCCGGAATATTATTATATATTATTATTATAACGAAATGAAAGAAAGCATTTTACTACTCTTTACTTTACCCTAAGGGCTCTCACACCAAACTGCTATGCGATGACACGCGGCATCACAGGAAAATAAAATAGCAATAAGCTAATATATAAGCTAAGCTAGTCAAATAAAGTTCAAAATGGAATGCGATTCGAATTCGCAGTTGAGTATCTAAGCCCTAAGGCTTACGCGAGCTGTTAATAGCAATAAAAGTACACGGACGTAGCTGTCGACAGGTCGACAGCCAGTAATTAAAATCAGACCCCTAGAAGCAACCACATTATATTCGGCATCATTCAATTAGTGCCGATTAATTTCGGTCTGCCGAGCTAAATTTCCCAGAAAATTTGTCTAACTAAGTCTATTCGATTTTACCGAACGGCTGTACTGATTAATATATTATATAACCACTGCCGCCACGTGTTTATAACGCTCGACAAAATAGGGGTGTTATGATTTTGATGCGATTTTTTTTGTTTGAAATCTTACGTAATCGAGATGGTTCCATTAATCTTGTAGATAATTACAAATTTTGTGAAATAAGCGCCAAAATTAAAAAAAAAATGTTTTATTAAAATTTGCCACTACGCTGTACTAGCCTTTCGTTTTTTTTTATGATTTTTATGACGACCTCCGTGGTCGAGTGGCGTAAGCACCGGTTTCAAGGTGTCGCTAGCTCTGAGGTCCCGGGTTCGATCCCCGGACGGGTCAATGTAGAAAATCACATTTCTACATTGTCTCGGGTCTGGGTGTTTGTGGTACCTTCGTTGTATCTGAATTCCATAACACAAGTGCTTTAGCAACTTACTTTGGGTTCAGAACAATGTACGTGATGTTGTCCGCATTTATTATTATTATTTCTCACCCATTTCTGTGCTACTGCAGGGCAAAGGCCTACCCTTCTGTTTTTAGGAGACTAAATTCTAATTCATTACGCAATAACGTTGGCAAAGCGATTACTTGTAATTAAATATGAATAGTAGAAAGAAAGATTTGTCCTAGCTGAGGTTTCAAATTTTTCCCACATCTATATTTTTAGGGTTCAGTACCCAAAGGGTAAAACGGGACCCTATTACTAAAACTCCGCTGTCTGTTTGTCCGTCTGTCTGTCTCCAGGCTGTATCTCATAAACCGTGATAGCTAGAAAGCTGAAATTTTCACAAATGATGTATTGCCGTTGCCGCTATAACAACAAATACTAAAAACCGCATAGAATTAATATTTAAGGGGGGCTCTCATATACGACGGTGGTACGGAACCCTTCGTGCGCGAGTCCGACTCGCACTTGGCCAGTTTTATTTTCTTTAATCTGAAGACCTATCTCCTATTTCCAGGACCTCCTCAAAGTTCTTCAAGACGATCCGAGCGAGCACTCTGTGCTATGGGAGCTGGCGAGCTACGTGACCGGCGCGGTCGGCGCTGATGCGTTCAGAGTTTACAAGCTGTTCCCAGACCATCCAACCTTCGTGCAGTACTTTGTGCAGGATTTTAAGGTGGGTTGGAAATACTGAAATTAGAAGAAGGAGGTTCTTAATCCAGATGTTAGGATATTGGCAAGAAGTAGACATAAAAGCAGGAAATTAAAAAAAGCAATTTGAAATATTATGAGCCAACAGTAAAGCTGCCCGCCCACGTCAGACTGTTTGTAGTTCAGATAATAGGGCCGATGTTTCCTCCGATTCTTAGGACCGATTTTGTGGTCGACTTTGAATTTGAATTTGAATTTGAATTTGAATTTGATTTACAGAGGAAGGTTTGTCTTTGGCTTTTGAGGAACAGAAGAGAGAAAAAGTCTTTCGGGATGAGCCGATTTTATTTCTGACCGAATTTTTGTAGGACGTGTGAATTGCTTTTAGTGTGTCCTATTTTTAATCTACAAAAAATCGGTCACCGATTATCTGACGTGGGCGGACAGCCAAATTATAAGCATCTGTGTGACAGTCAGTGTCATAGATTGCAGAGGTGAGATAGTAAGTCGCTCTGTAAACGATATTCAGCTGAATCCGGTGAGACTGGAAGCCGACCTCAACATGACCTGGGCTTTTCCCAGGTCATGCGAGGCAAAAAACTCAAAAATTTAAAAGCGAACACAACATTTTATAAAATTACTTTAACGCGGAACACATTAACGTAAAATATTAGTTAGTTATAAAATAAATAAAAAACTAAAAAACACGCTTGTAAAGTACTTCTAACTAAAAAAGTGAAAAATAATTCCTAATGTAAGCTGAAATTGGTAATGAACAAAAAACACTAGTATTATTGTGAAAAAGCGTGGGTTGCTCGATAGAGGAAAAATATGGCACAGACCGCCCCACGCTTTTTCACAATAATACTAGTGTTTTTTGTTCATTACCAATTTCAGCTTACATTAGGAATTATTTTCACTTTTTTAGTTAGAAGTACTTTAAAAGCGTGTTTTTTAGTTTTTTTAAACTATATTTATTTTTCACTTTTTAGTCCTAGCAGCAATACGTGTTGTCTGAATTCAAACGTATTGCTTTGTGGACTTAATTTTTTTTATTGTTTTTTTTTTATTTATTTAATCCTGGTGATCCTAATCAGGATAATGAGATAAACCTATGAAATTATTATATTGGCGCTGATTCTTGATAAGTGTACAAAGTTTGAATTAAATCTGTCCGTTTAAAGTGGGTCAAAATCGAGTCCAAAGGAGTCGGTTACATACATACATACATACAAGTGAAGCTAATAAAAGCGTGTTAAAAAAGGGTTCAAAAAACATTTTTTACCGAGAAAATCGTAACTAAATCTCCCCACACGGTAACAATATTTTAAACGCTTGGTCTAGATTTAAACCCACGCTAAATTCATGCTGCGTGGGTTCTAAACGTGGGTGTACTCTCAACATGCAACCTGAAATAAATCTATTATGATGTAACCATATTAACTACTAAGCCTCTTACGTTCCTCTAAATGAGATTACTTTTTCCTTGTATTATGAGAATAATATCCCCCTAGCGCTTTTGTCCGCGTGGCTGTCGGTTTTTGCAGCAAAAAGTAGCCATAATAGATGACTTGGTATGAAAAGTCAAAATTTATTTAGTCCGCCATTTAGATAATCAAAATATAATAGACACATATTTTTTATTTTCTCAAATAAATTACGAAATACGAAGATAAACCGCTGTAAAGTTCAGGAGGCTTGTGACGTCACGGCTAGGTACAATTTGTACTCAAACGTGACGTCACGTAAGAATTGTTCTCGCTGTATCTTCGTAATTCTTTGTTTACGGGACTAAACAAAAAATACGTGTCTAATATTTTTTTTCTTATCTAAAAGATGGACATAAAAATAAAAATTAGTCATCACCCCTATTCGAACGCTGAGAGAATGCGTTCCTGATACATTCCTGTTGGTCCTGATTTGTGTGGGGAAATAAAAACCGTGTTTTATAATATTTTGACGGGCTTGTTGGTCTAGTGGTTAGTGACCCTGACTGCTATACCAGGGGTCGTGGGTTCGATTCCCACCCAGGACAAATCTTTGTGTGATAAGCACGATCATTTGTTCTGTGTCTAGGTGTAATTTATCTATAATATGTATGTATTTAGAAATATATAAGTAGGTTTATCAGTAGTCTGGTTACCATAACACAAGCTCTGCTTAGCTTGGGATCAGATAACCGTGTGTGAGTTGTCCCAGAATATTATTATTATTATTCATTTCAACCTGGCATAATGATGTAGATTTGAATGATATTATTAGTTTTTAGGATAAATAAATATATCTTGAGTAAATTCTTCGCCAAATTAAAGTTATATATCCTGTTGACCACCACCTGTCAGGAAGGCATTGTCTCAGCGGCCGTACTATAACATGTAATATAACTAATCTTTTACAATCACAGCAGAACAGCTCCCGAACCCTGGTCCGCGCGGACCCTGACCAGGTCGGCATGGTGTTGGAGGTGGCCAGGTCCGGGGCGTGTCGCCGCCTCTCCCGCGCTGCCAACCCTCGCCGGTTCCCGGAGACGCCGGTCGCGTTGTTCTCGGGGATGAGCAGGAATGTGGTGAGGGTCTGATGATGGAGTAGGTAAAGGGAGCCAGCTGCAATGGTGTCAAACATCTAAATATGTGATTGGTCAGTTCGACCATGGTTAACGGTTATGGCATTTAGTTAGAAAACTTTGAAAAAAAAGAACTTGATCACAATTGGTTCATTTGTTTAGGAGCTACGATGCCACGGACTTGACACACTAAAGGAAAGTCACCTCAAGCTATAACAATCAAATCACTCACAAGCTTTGAGTTGATGAAAATGTCTATTTTTGTTTCTATTCATTACCTATTCATATACAGGGTGTCCCGTAAGTAGTGGACCAACGGAGCGTGGGGGATAGAGGCAACTATTATAAAAAAAAAACACTAAAGTTTTTTGTCCTAGGTCTTGTCGTTTTGAAGATATGATTTTTTTAAGCATTACGGTGAAATTGTCTAACTGTGTACACAGTCTGTGTACAAAAATCATATCTTCAAAACGACAAGACCTAGGACAAAAGACTGTGTTTTTTCTTTATAATAGTTGCCTCTATCCCCCACACTCCTATGGTCCACTACTTACGGGACACCCTGTATATGAATAATGAATAGAAACAAAATATATTACAATATTTCCGTCAATTCTTATGTTATTAAAAACGTCAAAAATACAATTCTATAAATAATCTGTAAATAAATATCTAATCTTCAAAGCACAAAAACGCTGTCTCAGAGCAATATTTAATTTAAAAACAATAGATAGTTCTTTACCTATATTTAAGTCTCATAAATTACTAAAACCTACTTTAGGATCTCACATTTTTAAATGACAGCAATTGTTATAGGTATCCAATAAAGCAAAGAAATAGAGTTTAATACTTGTTCATAATGTTATTTTGTTCCTATAAATACATATTTGGATTTTGCATAGAACTTGGCACTCATTTAGATCTCCATTCTTTTTATGTATTGAACTTGGCTTGCCTTTTTTTACATTCATGTTTTTGGTGGGATCAGTTTATTACTGAAATGTTTTCAACAAACTTCAAAATGAGTAATTTCTCATTTGATCTGCGCGTTTTTTTTAATTGTAGTATGTTATACGATTTCTACGGCAATTGTGGACCGATTACATATTTTGTTGTTAAATCGATAGGATATACTTTAGAGGGGGTTCTAAAAATAAAAAATATAAAAATCTAACGTTTAGTTTTGTTTGTTTCTAAAATTGAAGTCGGCTTTTCTCATTTATATGCAATCAATAATAAAACATTTATTGCGAGCAATACAAGTGATATCACGGTTGGAAAATACACAGAACAAACGTAGTAATTTAGTTAATTACACAATCGACTATGAAAGGTAATTACAATACGGTGAAGTGTATGCAATCCTTTGTTCTATTTCGATGGGGAATTTTCTTAGCAATTAATATCGGCGTTATTAAAATGTGCGACGCCGCGACGCCAGCCTGTGATTGTCACACGGTGCTAATGTCGGTAATTTTCTTCCCCGTTTTCTGTTTATTAAACGCTTACTACGGTAACTTGTAGTTTGTGTGTAGAATATGTATGTAATGATGTGACTATGCCATGCTGGTAATGTCGTTTAGTTTCACGAATGCAATGCCAAATGTTTACATTTGGCATCAATGAGATATTTTTGAACATTTACTTTCTTGGTTTACGACTGCACTGAAAGAAAGGTTACTAGTATCTCACCAGCACCGGTACCAGTTATCTCATGTTATGATCCGGATGATATAAAATGTCTTTCAGATTACCAAGTTTGATGTTAGAAATGCAAACTGCATCTGAAAAAGAGTTTATCATAAAATATTTGGATGCCAAACGAAAAAGGTGCACAATCCATATTCTAAATATTACAAATTTCCTACTTGGTGTAAGAAGTACATTTTTAAATGACAGCAATTGTTATAGGTATCCAATAAAGCAAAGAAATAGAGTTTAATACTTGTTCATAATGTTATTTTGTTCCTATAAATACATATTTGGATTTTGCATAAAACTTGGCACTCATTTAGATCTCCATTCTTTTTGTGTATTGAACTTGGCTTTCCTTTTTTACATTTATGTTTTTGGTGGGTATATTAATACATATATTGGGATAGTTTCAAATAGCAGCTTGTAACAGTTCCAAGGCTACAATTTAAAAAAAAAACAAAATTTTGTATGGGGACCCCCCCTATATTTTAATTTTTTTTTATTTTTAGACTTTTTCATTCGCTTACACACAATTACCGAGCTGGATTCCAAATTTCATCTTTCTAGGTCATCTGGAAGTAGGTTAGGTTTAGGTACTATATGTCAGTCAGTCAATATTAAAATTTACGACTTTTTGACCTTCATATCTTTATAACCGTTTGAGCTAGCTTCATGAAATTTGGGCTTCTAGATGTCCTTATGGATATAATAAAACACACGTAGTTTTATGTGTTTACGTTAAAGAGCTTTTGAGTTATGGAAGGGTCAAAAGTGGCACCAAGTGGTTCGTGTAATGATACACTTGCCGCTGTCTAGCCAGTTTGCTTGAACTTGGCTTGACACGCGGCGGCGTGTCTAGATTATATCACATATCTGGCAATCCTGTTTTGCAGACGGTCCAAACTGTCATTACAATTACAAGCCGCCATTTTAGATTCGTTTCTTTATTGACGCGGGTTATACGAATATATCAGTCATATTCCTACTCTCGACGTCGAAATGCACTTTGCATGAATGAAATAAATGGGATCACAATAGAGCCAGCTCGTCTTATAATTTAATTTTCCTCGGAATGCCTGTGATGTCGAGTTCAATATTGAAATTTGTACGGGTCTTGACATTCGTGATATTTCCATTGTTTGCGTTTGTCTACTGTTTATGCAATTTTGGAGTTTACGTTGGTGAAGCATAATTATGTTATTGTATTAGTGAAGGAGTGTTCACCTGTGGGTTTTTAACCAATTTCTGTAACCATGAGGTATTTTCGACATTTATGTGTAGCGTTTATGATATTATAAATTAGGGGTTACAGAAATAATAATATACTTAATGTTTAATTATACATACATACATACCTATTTTTAATTTATTTGCCTGCTTTGGCTTTAGAAAAACTTAGTACTAGATTTACAGACGGACAAATGAGATTAGTGGTGTGTTGATTTTCTGATAAACTGCCAACCTTTTTTGCCAACCCAAACTGCCGATCTTTCAAGTGTTACTAAAAATATTTGGGAGACCCTTTTAACCCGTTAAATTTTCTAGACCATGAAAAGACTTACCTACATTTCAGAATTGCAAAATTATTAGTTGGTGTTTTTTTTTATGTATACTTTACATATATTATTATTATCTTATGTGTTACTTTTTGCAGAAAGAATAAAATTGGTATTGTTTTTTGCTGTGCTCTATGATTTAAATAAATACATTAGGTACTTAACAAAAACCTCTTCATTTCAGAAGCAAGCCGACCACGTGCTCTATCAGCCGATTCTCACGAAGCACGGTAAAACCGCCTACGTGGTGGAAATGTGGCGGCTCCGGGAACCCTTCAGGGTCCTCGACGAGGAGATCAGCTCCAACCTCCTCGTGCTCAGCAGCCTGACGCTGCACTACTGCAATATGTACGTCGATAAGAAGAGGGAGAGGAACATGTCGGATTTCCTTCTAGATGTCGTCAAGTTAGTACAGAAATTAGTTGATAGTAAAAGTTAAATAATTCCAGCAAAAAAACCGACTTCAAACGTATTATCTGATTTTCTTATGGATACCACTATCAAAACTAGACCATTTTGAAATAGCGTTCAAATAAAATAAAAATCATCGAAATCGGCCCATCCAGCCGAAAGTTCTGTGGTAACAAACATAAAAAAAACTTCCTTCTTTTTTGAAGTCGGTTAAAAAGTTCAAGGTATAGAGTACACATATCAAAGTGAACCATAACCATGAGTAGTATAAACGAGATAGTGAAATTAGTATTAGATTAATAGGTACAATCCGTAAAATTAGTTTTATTTAGTAGTTATACATCAGCCACTTTAAAGAAATAATGAACGTGCTTTGGGATTATGAACCTTAATTCAATGACTAACAGTTCAGTTTCCATCACATTCAAATTACTTTTAGGCCCTTTTCGGTAATATTTGTCATTCTAAAATGAACTTAAACACATGTTGTCAAAGTTGATAATTGCGTAATTAGTAATAACGTTTAATTCTCTTTCCAGATTGGCTTTAGTATAGGTTAGGTTACCTACAATAGTAATTCATTCATTTCTCTCTCAAATAAATATAGTTTAAAAAAACTAAAAAACACGTTTTTAAAGTACTTCTAACTAAAAAAGTGAAAAATAAAGTAAGATAAAATATTTTTTTTATTTTTTTTAAACTACATTTATTTTTTCACTTTTTAGTCCTAGCAGCAATACGTGTTGTCTGAATTCAAACGTATTGCTTTGTGGACATAAAAAAAAATTTTTTTTTTTAATCTAAAAATTTAAAATTTAAAATTCAAATTATTATATTGTCGCTGATTCTTGATAAGTGTACAAAGTTTGAATTAAGCTGTCCGTTTAAAGTGGGTCAAAATCGAGTCCAAAGGAGTCGGTTACATACATCGACGGCCCCTATTAATAAAGTAGGATCTACATTTTTGAAACTTTTGAATAGAGCGTTTTTAAGTTTAATTTAATTATATCTTGAAAAGTAAGTGACTCAGAGATCTGAAAGGAATACATTTTTAATTGCTAATGCTTAATAATTATGCCTATGTCATAATTCTGAATAAATCATACATTTAAAGAAAAGTCACAACTGTCTATTTTTAACGGTGCCGATTTATGCTTCCGTGTCGGTAGTGACACGTTCGACAACACGTGCTTGCACCCATTAACTCATAATTCAATGTAATGCTTAGCATTGTATGTATTATTGCATCATGTTAAGTATTGTATGCAAGCATTTTCAGAAAACGATTGTTTGGTTCCTCTCAACATTTGAGAATTTTTAGTTAGATATAACTGTTTTATTACACGACTGCCCAAAAAGGAGTGTTTTGTTTTCAGGGTTCATGTATGTATGTATGTATGTTTGTGAGTTTCTTTATTCCACCATAACTTCTAAAAGGCTTGACCGATTTTTACGTTTGTGTTAGGCTATGTGGACAATAATTTTTTTTTTTTTTTTTGAAAATATTTTTTTTTTTGATACTTACATATATTGTTTTTTTTTTATACCTGTTTAAACATTGTTCTTGGCGCGAATGTATTGTTTAAGTGTGGAAACTGTTTTGGATTATGTGTTGGTTATGTGATTGTAATTGTTTTTTTATAGTATCTGTTTGTTTCCCTAATAAAAATAAAAATAAAATAAAAGCTCTCTTGCAGTACTACACGAAGAAAAAGAAAATACACAATATCACTATTTAAAAGGTATAATGTTGTAGTTCGGATTTGTTATCCAATTATTGTTTCTCACATTTTTTCATAGTAAAAAGTGTATTACATACAAGAAGAGACAGTATGTGTGCAGAAAACCTTTTACCAGCTTACTTACCAGCCTGTCCGTGACCATGTCGCTTGCAAAGTCGAAACTTCGTGTCCTAAAATCTATACTTACCTATAATAAATCTGTACAAGTGAAAATTCTGTACATTGAAAATATTAAAAAAAAATAGCGTGGGGTGTTACTAGACAGACAACGAACCCAAAATTGTGAAAAAAAAATTTTTGGCTGTCTGTCTGTTTGTTTGTTCAGGTATCACGCAAAAACTACCGGTTCGATTACGATGAAACTTGGTATAATTATCTAAAATAAACCGTGACGTATTCCGTAAAAAGTAGTTTTGTTTCAACAGCTTATTTTACTTCATATTTCTAGTTACCTACCAGCAAAGGCTGGAATAGGGTAGCTGACTAGGTATCAAAATTTATTTAGTCCGCCATTTAAATAATCAAAATATAATAGACAAGTATTTTTTCTTTTATCAAATCAATAAAAAATACAAAGATAAACCGCTTTAAAGTTTAGGAGCGGGGGCTTGTGACGTCACGGGTAGGTACAATTTGTGCGTGGACGTGACGTCACGCAAGAATTGTACTCGCTGCATCTTCATAATTCTTAGATGTCGCGACAAAAGAAAAAATACGTGTCTAATGTTTTTTTATCATCTAAAAGATGTACATAAAAATTAAAATTAGTCATCATCCCTATTTCATATATTTTCGTAAAATCTTTGTTTTCAGAGCGATATTCGAAGAAATGGTCTCCCTTGACCAGTTAATAAAGCGGATCCTGGAGTTCGCCCAACGCCTCGTCAACGCTGACCGCGCCTCTCTCTTCCTAGTAGACTACAGGAACTTCGAGCTGGTCTCCACGGTCTTCGACCTGAAGTTCGAGCCTGGCCAGGATCGGGACATGGAGAAGAAGGAAATCAGGATGCCTATTAACAGGGGGATAGCGGGGCATGTCGCGCTGTCGGGGGAGACTATGAATATACCTGATGCCTATTCTGATTATCGGTTCAACAGGTAAGGTGCCTTTATTTTGCTAGTTACCTTCGATCAACAATACAACAACAAGATATCGGGTCCGGTCGGTCCAAAAAATACCTACGTCTCGGTAAGTAACAGCGCACTAATTGATGACGTGAGGTCTTATTTTGTTTTCTTCGCTTGACACACGGCCAATGTCAACACGTCGTCAATTGTCGTAAAGTAATTACAATATTTTGTCGATTTGTGACTTTATCACTGGGTGTCATGGTTGTAATTAAGTTGAAGTTATTAGTGATTTATAACTTTTTCTCAGTTCGTTGGTAACAAATGTAACTGTATAATTATTTAGCTCGATCTAGTTGTTGTATTGTTGATCGAAGCTTGTTACTATAGACTATTAGGAACAAAATATTATACGTGATTTAAATTAAAAAAGAAAGAGATAATAGGTTACTCTCAGTTTCAATCATTCTCCTAATGATCTTGTCTAATAATCCTTTGAATACCAAGCCAGAAATTTAGACTATTAGAAATGAATTTGAAAAAAAAATTAAAGTACGCAAATTGATAAAGTTTTGATAATTTATGGATCTAAGGAAAATACCCTTTAGTTTAGGCCTGAATAATAAACTAGAAATACATTTTAATGAAGGGAAGAGAACCGTTTTATTTTTTACTTGGGACGATCTCTCAGATCGATCTCTTCAATGATATTTTAATATAGAATTACCTTGAATTGATGAAAAAAATAGTAATAATTAAAATTTTTCCGCAACAGCCGAAGTTATAATAAAACAAACATGCAAAATATATAAAGAATATGAACCAGTATGAAATACTCATAAAAAATAATTTTAGAGCTCACCATTATTTTTAGGGAAGTCGACGAGGCCACGGGCTACAAAACAGTAAGCATCCTCTGCATGCCAATCAAAGTGGAAGGTCGCGTAATAGGCGTCGTCCAGATGGTCAACAAACGTAATGACGACAACTTCGGGCACGAAGACGAGGTCGCCTTCGAAATATTCTCAACATTCTTCGGCCTAGCACTACATCACGCCAGATTATATGACAGAATTATGAGAAAAGAGCAGAAATACAGAGTGGCCTTAGAAGTTTTAAGCTACCATAACACTTGTAAAGAAAATGAGGTGACAGCCATGATGAGTATCAAAGACCCGATCAGTATTGATATCAATGAGTTCTACCTCGATCCATACAAATTCGACGAGTTTGAGAAATGTAAATGTGTGATCAAAATGTTCAGTGATCTATTCGATCTGGCTAATTTTGATATCAGTACGTTGACCAGATTTGTCTTGACTGTGAAGAAGAATTATAGGACGGTCCCGTATCATAATTTTGATCATGGTTGGACGGTCGCTCATTCTATGTATGTGATACTAAAGAATGATCATCGGAAGCGGTTTAATTATAAAATGGTAAGTAAATAATTATTTTGTATCTGAAAAATGTGCTATCAATTAATTTATTATCAAATAGTAAAAACTGTTGAAGGGAGAAATCTTGATTTCTGTAAAAAACTACAATTAGCTAAGACAAAAATTTGGTCTTCCAATTTTTGTTAGTTACTCATTTAATAAAAAATGAGACAGTTCAGTTTACTTCGAATCTAACTCGATATTAAATACTTAACATAAATCTACAGACCGAAGCAAAATACCGAACTAAATCTACTAACTTTCTCCCGCTAAGCTATAGAAGAGAAACAAATCAACTAATTTTGATCTGAAATTTTGTAAACATACTCTATACCAGATGTACTCTTCACCCCTTACAGATAGATATACCGTTTCAATAACACCTTGTATATAGATTTTTTACCTTTCTACAGCGTCTAGCCCTCTTTGTGGCGTGTCTATGCCACGACCTGGACCACCGAGGGTACACCAACAAGTATATGAGCGAGATAGCATCACCTCTGGCTGCGATGTACACCACATCGACGTTAGAGCATCACCATTTTAATATTACTGTCACTATACTGCAACAGGTAAGACAGTACTAACTATAGTAACCAAAATCCCACAGCAAACTAGGAAGATGTAGAAAAGTTAAAAAACAAATAACTTTTACGGATTTTATCGCGGTTTGTATTTTGATTTTAGGTCCCGACGTTTCCACACCCTTTGAAGGTATCATGGCAGACTCAGCTGTCTGCCCGTGACCGGTCGGGACGTAAAATCTAAATAGAAACCGCGATAAAATCCGTAAAAGTAATTTTATTTTAACTTTTCTGCATCTTCTTAGTTTGTTGTGGGATTTTGGTTGGATCGGATGGACGGGCCTGTTGGTCTAGTGGTTAGTGACCCTCACTGCTATACCGGAGGTCGTAGGTTCGATTCCCACCCAGGACAAATGTTTGTGTGATGAGCACGATCATTTGTTCTGGTTGTCTGGGTGTAATTTATCTATAATATGTATGTATTTAGAAATATATAAGTATGTTTATCAGTTGTCTGGTTACCATAACACAAGCTCTGCTTAGCTTGGGATCAGATAACCGTGTGTGAGTTGTCCCGGAATATTATTATAAACCGCGATAAAATTCCTGAAAGTAGTTTTTATTTCAATGTCTAACATTCGCGTAAACCTCAGAACTTAATATATCGAAAAGTTTTTTCTGCATTGTCCTGTCTAGGAATCGAAACTGGGACCTCAGTTATAGTGACACCTTTAAAAACCGGTGTGTACGCCACTCGACCACGGAAGCCGTACATAATTAATATCAATAAGAATGACATTATACTGTGGCTTTACGTACTAAACTATTTCATGCAGTTGTTACTCAAAATCATAAACAAACCTTGCTTAGTGAAAAAAGTGAGTAAAGAATCCATAATAACATTAATTAGTAACCTACGTAAAACAATTACTTTTTCTAAAACACTGTCTACAAAAAAAAGTCGTGGTGAAAAAAAATCTGCTAAGATTAAATTTTAATTGGAAGCGACAAAAAACCACTTAAAAGATTTCAGAATAGCTCTCCTAGTCTATTAAAAAACCTTCGTTTGTGCATCTGATGTTCAGAAACAAAGTAGAAGGGTGAGTCAAAGCACAAAGGGCATTAAAAAAAAGGGGAAAAAGGGAAGCTAGATAAAACAATACGGGAAATTGTGTCTGCATTTCTTTCAAAATAAGCTTTTTAACCTCTACGTTAAAAGAGGGGTTATGCTTGACGTGTCTGTTCATCGCATTTTGAATTAATCAGCAATATCGATTTGTCGGTTTCGTTTTTTTTTATAATCACAAATCGAAGAAACTCAGTAAGTAAAACGTAGAAAATCTGATATGCTTTGTCAGTGATATGCACGACTAAATAGATAAAGATAAAGATAAAAGATATTTATTTGCAAATATGGGTATAACATTAGTGGTGACATAAAAAGTAACATTCGTTCAGCCATATTTTGCCGGTAGGCATGCAAATTTATGTAATTAAAATATTCTAAACATTAATAACACACATCTTATTACAAATTAACAGGTTATAGCTAAATATATTTTAATCATGAAAATAATTAACAAATTATTAATGCTTTATATAAATGTATCTTAATTAACAGCAATATGCTTTTCCAGTAAATAATCAGAGACACTGTAAAAAGCTTTATCTACTAAAAAGTTTCGCAATTTATTTTTAAAGAGAGCCATATTCAAATCTTTTAAAGACTTTGGTAATTTATTATATATTTCCGGTGCCATGCAACAGACACTTTTGCGCATTAGTGTAGTATTGGCACTGCGAAGACATAACCTACTATTGTCACGTCTATTCCGTGGTACTACGTCATTTATTCGTGTGAACTTTTGGGGATTTGATTTGACAAATACTGCTATTTCTAAGATATATATACAAGGTAACGTTTTTATGGTTTTTAAGGTTTTTAAGGTAAGGTAGGTAAGTTTTTAAGGTAAGATTTTATGTTTTCTGAAATAAGGTTGACAGCTATAATTAAATAAGAAATATAATTCTTACAAAGAAAAAACGACTTCAAAATAAGTCTTATATGGTTTTCTTATGGATCCCACTGTCAAAACTGGAGTAAATTAAAATGGGACTACACAGGAAGCACCACCTTTCAAATAAAAAAATATACATCATAATCAGTTCACCCAGAAAAAGTTCTGAGGTAACAGTCATAAAAAAAAACAATCGAATTGTATCCTCCTCCGTTTTGAAGTGGGTTAAAAATATAAATAAGTACTGTTTTTATAACCTTATCTAATCATAAAATCATTGCAAACGTCTTATCAATAATTATAATTAAAGTAGAACCTATACAACTAAATCATTATGAAACAATTTGAGTTTGATCAAAAAATATTAATTTAACTGTGAAGTTTTCAAAGTTACTGAACGATATAGTAACTTTAAAGTACCTTATACAGGATGTTAAGAAAACCCTGTCCGATCCGTTAAGATATTGTTTGGTATCGGTATCTGATTGATTCCATTAAAGTAAAAAATAATTGAAAAAAAAAACAATAGAGAGGCTCTTCTTCGTCACAGGTGCAAAATATAAAGACGACCTCCGTGGTCGAGTGGCGTACGCACCGGTTTCAAGGTGTCGCTAGCTCTGAGGTCCCGGGTTCGATCCCCGGACGGGTCAATGTAGAAACAAACTTTTCTACATTGTCTCGGGTCTGGGTGTTTGTGGTACCTTCGTTGATTCTGAATTCCATAACACAAGTGCTTTAGCTACTTACTTTGGGTTCAGAGCAATGTATGTGATGTTGTCTGCATTTATTTATATATTTATTATTATCATAAAAAAGGCCTCCAATAATACCGATGATAATGGTGGTGTAACTTTTGTTTAAATCTAGGGAATTTCACAGCCAAAAATGGTTACTTCAAACTTCATTATTATTGTTACTATGTAGTATGGCAGGTGATGGTGAACCCTGTCCGACCCTTTCGGGTCTTCTTAACACCCTGTATACGTAAACGTAGAATAAAACGGGTAAGCTAACTGAAGCAGCCATTGAACAAGAGAAGCAACCGAAATACAAGATATAAAAAATTTTGCAAAAGCGCATCAAAGCTTATCCCAATTCGAGTCAGAGTAAGTCATTTATACCTTTGAGCTGGCAGTGTTGTAATAATTTACAACTGTAATTTACGCCTAATTTTCTGTTATTCCTCCTTAAATGAAGACTAAAAAGTTTTGAATGCAATGGAGAATAAAAGGGGATTTAGTTCATTTTTAACCGACTATAAAAAAAGAGGAGGTACTCAATTTGACCGTATTTTTTTTTGTTACCATAGGACTTTTGACTGGGTGAACCGATTTTGATGCTCTCTGTGTGGTCCCATTTTATTTTGGTCCAGTTTTAACTGTGGGATCCATTGATAGGAAATAAATATAAGACTTATTTTTAGTCCGGTCAAATTAGGTCAAAAAACAAGAGCAAAGCTACAATAATTACCATCAAGCTGAAACTGAGTAAACTTGTTCAAAACACAATTAAAAACAACTCCTCAAAACTCCCCATCGTTACGACCCATGGAAAAAAAAATACTAAAGGTCAAAGGTAAAAAAAATGGGTTTTTTTGCGATTTTCTTCAAAACGGTAAGTTTTATCGTAATATTACCTCAGACAAAAATTGTAGATCATAAAATTATCTATAAAAAGGTATCAATATTTTTTTTCCTAAAAGCACCACTTCTGAGTCATTGTATGCATAAGCGCGCCACGTATATATATACCTCTGTAGCTGTAATATAAGTAAAAATATGTTTCTATGGGTGATTTAACTTATTTTTAATATATATATATATATACTAGCTGTGCCTGCGACTTCGTTCGCGTGGATGACGAAACTTATCAATGAGTTTTTAACCGCAAAATTAAGTTTGTTTTTTACTGTTTATACTTTTCCGGGATTAAAACTACCCAGTGTGGTGCCCAGGATAATAAAGAATAATTATACCAAGTTTCATCGTTATCGAACCGGTAGTTTTTGCGTGATACCTGAACAAACAGACAGACAGACAGACAAAAATTTTGTTAATCACACTTTTGGGTTCGGTTTCGGTTTAGTAACACCCCCCGCCATTTATTTTTTTGATATTCTCAATGTACAGAATTTTCACTTCTACAGATTTATTATAAGTATAGATATCCTGACCGATTTTCGGCCACAGCGACTTGGTTCTACCTATTGAGAGCTTCGCTGATGTGCTCTCAAGTGACTGACATAGCCAATTTTTTGCAGTGAATGTCCGTCCACAATCACTGCAAGTCAGCACTCCACCGACATAATTATAATTTTATATATTTTTAATATATAAAATACCTATACATAAGGATGCAGTAAAAAAAAAAGGGAAAAAAGGATGCAGTGCTAAATGTGGTTGCAAAAAAGTTGGACTGTTTTATTCTCTTGCATGCACGAATTGTCAAGGCCGGTGGTGTTCTAACGTTGAATCACCAACAGCCTTTTTTCCCTTTTATCTATTCATATTTTATCATTTTTATCGAAATCGGTCCAGGCGTTATTGAGTTATTTTTATATATATATAGATGTAAGATTTCATTTTAGTATAGTTGTAAGTGTTTCTTCTTTTATTAGACTTAAGTATTGAATTGTAAATAAACACAGTTATTTTTCAATTATAAATTAACTTACTTTGAGCTGAAATTTTGTATACTGTCTCTATACCAGATGTACTCTTCAACCCATTTAGATGGATGTGTACATGCCTTTCGGTAACACTCAGCATATAAATAATAATAATAAATAAATGCGGACAACATCACATACATTCCTCTAAACTCAAAGTAAATAGGTAAAGCACTTGTGTTATGGAATTCAGAAACAACGAAGGTACCACAAACACCTAACCCGAGACAATGTAGAAAAGTTGGTTTCTACATTGACCCGTCCGGGGATCGAACCCGGGACCTCAGAGCTAGCGACACCTTTAAAACCGGTGCGCACGCCACTCGATCACGGAGGTCGTCGATAGGATATGAATTATTTTTGCTTCTTACTTTGATAACCGAAATTAGAATCGACTAATACGTCGCGTCACTATTACCGGAATAAGGAACAACACCAGAGAGTGTCATGGCGGCGCGTGCGATTCTCGTTGTAGTTGTCTGTTGCATTATATAAATTGAGTATTGTAATTGTAAGATTGAATCCATTCTAATGATAATACATTGTAAAGTTTCAAGAATCATTTGTTTCCTTTTAGTAACCAGCTAAAGGGTTTTTATGTTCATAATTGACTTGTTCCTACAGGATGGCCACAACATATTCTCTCACATCTCGAGCGAGGACTACAAGGAGATCCTGGGGTACATCAGGCACTGCATCCTGGCGACGGACCTGGCCGCCTTCTTTCCGAACCTGGCGAGGATCAACCAGCTTCACGAGGGGGACGCGCCGCAGTTCAACTGGGAACTGCATCAACATAGGTATGTAATTCATAGGATATTTATTTTTTTCATTTTTAACACGCTTTTATTAGCTTCACTTGTATGTATGTATGTATGTATGTATGTAACCGACTCCTTTGGAACGTATATAAGCTGTGTGGGACGTATATAAGCTGGTTTATTATTATTATTACATTATTATTTACTAAATAGCTTTTTTATGTGTAGCGTTACATAGTTAAGTTTGTTGTAAATTATCTTTCCATGTATATACTAAACACTTGGAAAGCTTTTTGGTACAAATATTATATACATAAAATAAATTACTTCATTTAATTCATGAAATGCACAGAAGAGATTATTATTTCCAGTAATAAGTTCTAAATGAACATTTGTATTATAACGATTCTCGCTAAAATAGTATCAGAGAACTCGTCGTCAAACAGTCGAACTCTAGATATTCACGGAATCTGCTTGTTTTATAAACCGACTTAAAAAAAAGAGGAGGTACCTACTCAATTCGACAGTACCTATTTTTTTTTATGTTTGTTACCACAGAACTTTTGACTGGGTAAACCGATTTTGATGATTCTTTTTGTATTTGAATGCTGGTGCTTCCCGTTTGGTCCCATTTTGGCACCATTCATGGTCCCATTCCAGTTTTGACAGGGGGAACTATAAGAAATAAATATAAGACTTATTTTGAAGTCGGTTCTTTTTTGTTAGAATTATATTTATAACTGGGGTTTGGAGGAAAGGTAAGTAAATTGGTTTGTGTTTCACTGAGTATATTCTGCGTAGCGATCGAAGTAACTTAACCCTATACTAAAGCCAATCTGGAAAGAGAATGAAACGTTATTACTAATTACGCAATTATCAACTTTGACAACATGTGTTTAAGTTCATTTTAGAATGACAAATATTACCGAAAACGGCCTAAAAGTAATTTGAATGTGATGGAAACTGAACTGTTAGTCATTGAATTAAGGTTCATAATCCCAAAGCACGGTCATTATTTCTTGAATGTGGCTGATATATAGATAGCTAATCATTCGTCAACGCAACGACGCACTTATTGCAGTTGAGCGATTTGCAAACTTCCCCGCGCCCCCCGCGTTTTATTCGTTTACCTTAATATTAGTCAAAAACAATGCAGTGCGTGCCGCAATAGGGATGATTACTAATTTTTATTTTTATGTCCATCTTTTAGATAAGAAAAAAATATAAGACACGTATTTTTTGTTTAGTCCCGTAAACAAAGAATTACGAAGATACAGCGAGTACAATTCTTGCGTGACGTCACGTTTGAGTACAAATTGTACCTAGCCGTGACGTCACAAGCCCCCACTCCTGAACTTTACAGCGGTTTATCTTCGTATTTTTTAATTTATTTGAGAAAAGAAAAAATATGTGTCTATTATATTTTGATTATCTAAATGGCGGACTAAATAAATTTTGACTTTTCATACCTAGTCATCTACCCTATTGTGTGCACACGCTTATTAGAAAGTTACTTACGCGCATCGCGTCGCCCACTCGACGAAAGTTTAGTTACTACGCAACTTTTACTGCCAAGGTATGTTCTTTATATTTTTCGTAATTTTTTTTATTTTAGGGTATTTAATGAAATCTTTATTTGTGATGTTAGTAAGAATACGAATGTCCGCAAAATATGTTATTTATCTCCATCAAAAGCTCGCCGAATGTCTAAATTGTATCAAATGTAAAAAAGCAATTTGTGGCCCTCATAACGTGGACATGTGTACTAACTGTCTGTATTAATATTTTTCATGTATTTTTTTCTTAATTTGTCCCTATTAACACATATCATTGTGCCATGTAACAAGTTCCTATCCCAAACAATTTTGATTATAATGACGTCTTTCAATCCGTAGTCCTCTCGACGAATGATTAGTAATTATGTTTCTGTAAAACTAGTTTAATTATCTAGGGGTTAATGTGTTATTTTTATGCGATGCCTTGCTTTTCGAATGCATTTTGTATTGGCCGTTGTTTCTGTGCCTTTTTAGAATTGCCCTAAGAAATTGCCTCTCCTGCAAATAAAGAAGAATACAAAGTTCCATAAAATTTTCTAAGTGTTCCTTTCTACTCATGATTTACAAAGAGAGTATTGCATGTTGCGAATGTTATTTAATTGCACAAGAGCTTTTGCTAGTTAATTATAAGTATGCTTTGTTTTCGAATAATTTTAACTGATTTAAATCAAGGTTTTGTTTTCGTAAAAATATTATGTGTGACATTACCAACTACAAATTAATACGTATTATATGTGATGAACATATTAATAATTCCCATAATATTTATTTAAACAATAGGTGCAAAAATAATAAAACTATGCGAATGTTAGGCATTTGTAAAGTTAATAGTTTTCTACAAAGTTATTTCTTAAGGAATGACCCTAGTGTGGCGTAGCTAGTTTAGGCTATCTCCAACTAGCTACGCCACGTGGTTTCATCTACGTGCATAGGCTCCGATCCCCTCAAAAATCGTCTTTTCGTGACTTTGTCTGATGTTTTTATAGGTAGGGGAAACCCGTACAAAACCGTATACTGGGGTAAAACAGTATACCATGTTTATACTTGTCAATAATTCGAATTTGGCGCGCGTACGTCGCTCAGCGGCGTCAACCAATGGGAGCTAATTGTCAACGAACACTTGTCGCCACAGGCACGCGCGTTATCAAAATATTTGATTTTATTGTTTTTTGGTTGCATTCATCTTATTTTTGTGAAAATTGAAGCAACAACAGTGAAGTTTACATATACTACAGGTAAGTGTCCAATTGACAATGTGAAAGTGTGTATATGTACTCGTAATTTACAATATTTATACCGGCGACATTGATTTACGCGTGTAGTAGTGAGTAATATGTTTATACATTGAACGTTGGGTCAAAACCGTCCGGGGCAAAACCGTCCGGGGCAAAACTTCTTCTCCATATAAAAATGAATTGATAAACAGCTCAAAAAATAAAACACCTAAACTAAATTTGAACCAGCCGCCTAAAGCCAAAAAACAAAAACCAAAACCATCAATGATAACATTTGTCTGTACTGCCTCGAAGAATATGGTGCAAGCCGCATGGATGAAGGTTGGGTACAATGTATGGGGTGTAAAGGCTGGGCTCATGAAGGTTGTACAGGCTATGGCTCAGAGGAGTTGGATGATTTCTTGTGTATGGGGTGCGTTGCTTCACGTTAATTTCCGGGGCAGTATCGTATACAGTATACGGTTTTGTCCATGTGTCGGGGCAAAATCGTAATAAGTTAAGGTTTAATTATCTTTCGTTATTTTTGTTTAATATTGTAATTACGCGAAATATGTTTATGTAACTTTGTTCCTTATGAGACTGACTAATTATATATGTTGATTTGGTAAATTTGTGTTTTGAAATGAATGACCTACAGCCCTAGACCCTTAGCTATACGACTTTGACCCGGTCTCCCATACATCTGCTAGTTGGAAGACGAAGCCAAAAATCGAAGCCATTTTACACACTTAATATTTTGTCTTTCTAAAATCTCCAGGGAGCTAGCCATGGCAATATCTATGACAGCGGCCGACCTCTCAGCATCAGCCAAACCCTGGAGCATCCAGATAAAGACAGTGAAGGTGATCTTCGAAGAGTTCTACGACCAGGGCGACAAGGAGCGAGCTGCAGGACGGGAACCGATACCCATGATGGATAGGAACAAGCCTCGGGAACAGCCGGCCAGCCAGGTAACGGATATAGAAGATTTTGAGGTGATTATGTTCATAACATACTAATTTTTTTGTTTGTTTCTTACGCGGAAATGTGTCCGCTACAGTCGTGACAAAGATTTACACGAAAAAAATATGTATGCAGGATGTAACCGAAAGGGTATATCTATCCGAAAGGGGGGAAGAGTACTCCTGGTATAGAGTCAGTATACAGAATTTTAACTTAAAATAATAATAATAATAAATAATAATAATATTCCGGAACAACTCACACACGGTTATCTGATCCCAAGCTAAGCAGAGCTTGTGTTATGGTAACCAGACAACTGATAAACATACTTATATATTTTTAAATACATACTTATTATACCTAGCTTAAAATGAGTTAGTCAAATAATTTATATCCAATTCCTTCACATTATTAATTTGGCATAATGGTTACCAGACAACTGAAGCGATGTATCGTTAACATATAGCAAGTATCGTAATAAGATATTGACCCTCGCTGTGCGGTGACACGTTTATTGTGATTTTTTGTGTCAAATAATTGGTATGAAAAAGATGGATATCTATTATTAAACTAGCTGTGTCCCGCGGTTTCACCCGCGTGAATACCTAGGTCCCGTTCCCGGTGCCTTTGTATATAATAACAGACAAATAATTAGCAATAAATTAAAATTGCGACTATAATTTGAGATTTAAACTATCCTATCTCTCAAGTTGGATCGAACTGCACATGGTGTGCGAATTTTATTATAATCGGTTAAGTGGTTTAGGAGTCCATTGAGGACAAACATTGTGACACGAGATTTATATATATTAAGATTAACTAATTATTGCCTCAAGCCAAAAGAAATCAACAATAAGATGGAACAAGAATGTCGCGGCAATTAGAAAAAAAGAGGATTAAAATCAATGTGGGGCTAGAAAACCAACGAGATACGATAGAAAAGGTATCGGAAGCGATACAACCAATAACAATTTAATACAGAAAATTTGACTCAACGCTGTAATAATTTCGTATCTACTATCTAGTATACCAACCATAACAAATAATTAAAAGGACTATCAATACTATCTTATTTATTAAGTAATGATATTATGAAGGTATATTATTGGAAGTTCAAACTATTCACTTCAAACAAGGCCTTATAAACAATTATACCTAAACGTATAATCATTTGTGGATCTGCAATCTCCAAAACCAAGTCTCGAATACGCATCGTTCATAAGCATAACATAACATAACATACCATCACGCCTGTATCCCCGAAGGGTTAGGCAGAGGTGTACCAATGTACACCCACAGTTCGCCGGTATGTTTAGGTCCCATGTAATAGGGGGCGAGCCTATTGCCACTAACCGGGCACAAATCCAAACTCCGACCTGCTACTGAGAATTTCATAGAAAAAACCAATAACACGTTGGTCGACCTGGGAATCGAACCCAAGACCTCTAGCGTAGCAGTCGCGCTTAGCGCCACTAGGCCAACGAGGCAGTTCGTTCATAAGGATTGTTATAAATGTTTTTTTTTTACATTATCCGCTATTTCCCTAGCCCCACACTCCCCTTTATAAGGCGTTGGCGTATCAAATACAAACATACAAAACACCGTTTCATACTTCCAAGAGCTATTGTTATTTCGATATCGATATCAGGGCTGCGTAAATATTAAAAAAATAATCCTCATTTAATTGGTGACGGAAAATAACAATAAAATTTCCAATAAATTTTGAAATAAAACTACGTTTTACGGATTTTGTCGCGTATTTTATTTAGATTTTAGTTCCCGACGTTTCGACACCTTTGCAGGTATCATGGTCACGGCCAGACTGAGATGGCGTTCGTTTTGACTGTATATGTTGCTCGTTCTACCTAAATATTTTAATTAATTATTTGAGTTCCGACCTACGTAATTTCCAATAGATTTTTACTTTAGTACCACTTAAGATAATAAGCTTAAGTCTAAAGTGGCGCTTACATTGAAAAGTGCTCAATTCCAGCTAGAACAAAGGTACTTCTAAAAATACCGACTTCGAAATAAGTCTTATATTAATTTCTTATAGATGCCACTGTCAAAACTGGACCAAAATGGGACCGCACGGGAAGCACCAGCTTTCAAATAAACAAAAGAATCATCAAAATCGGTTCACCCATTCAAAAGTTCTGCGGTAACAAAATTAAATATAAAAAAAATACAGTCGAATTGAGTACCTCCTCTTTTTTTGAAGTTGGTTCGCTCGGTTTGTTCTTCCAAACAAAGAATATTTTTATTTCTATTAAGTCGTTATGTTATTACTCCTAATTGAAACCCTCACGTAATTAGCAGAAAATCGGCTTAAGATGACAGTATGCTGGATAATCTTCATCTTCTTAAGTAAGGAATATTTTTTTGTTGAGAACTGTTGCAATATATTGTTCCAAGTCTTTTTGAAAAGTTTTTTAAGGAAGGGCGAGTTTGAGGGGTGTTAATAATAATATGTTTTATAATGTTCAAGAAGCACTTTTTGCCGATATACGCCAACCTAAATGTTTAAAGAATACAAAAAAGGTAGAATATAGGTATTTAGCTATCAATTATAATACAATTGATTCAGACAATTTGAATGATTGATTACGTAATCCTGAATATAAAAAAACTGATTTAAAACTAACACTTCTAAATCAGTCCAGTCATCTTCGAATAATTGGGCGAAAAACTTCAGTAAAAAAAATGTGGAAACAAAGATTCTGAGGTATTTAGACCCCTGTCATTTTTTTTAATTAGTTTATCTAACCTTTGTTTCTTTACCCACATTAATATACACACATACATAGATATTATCACGCCTCTTTCCCGTAGGGGTAGGCAGAGACCACTTCTTTCCACTTGCTACGATCCCTACATACGTTTCGCTTCGTCCACTTTCATTATTCCCTTCACACATGCTCTTCGGTTTAGGGTAGTCTTGACCTGGCCTTTTTCCAAGACGTCCCCGATTTGGTCTCAACACGTCCGCCTAGGTCTACCCCTTCGAACACTTTCATTCACACTCGCCTTGTACACTTTTTTCGTCAATCGATCTTCATTCATTCTCTCGACACGGCCAAACCGTCTCAGCATACCTTTCTCAATTTTTGTCACTCCATCTTCCACATTAACTTAAAATAGATAAATCTCAAACTAAGCAGTTTGAATACCTTTAAATGTGTGAATTTTAAGCTCATATTATTACTCATAAACCGCCATCGTCATTCGCTGTTATAAACCCTAATTAGCAATTAGATTGCAATTCTGATGTATTACGTATCGTCATTTCCAGGAACACTCGTTAAAGCTTCCATTTAATTACTCCTGTCAAACTTATTACGTAGGTACTAGCTGTTCCCCGCGACTTCGTCCGCGTCAATCTGTTATTATGATCGCTATTAAGAAAAGTAAAATATTATGTTGATAAAACTCTTTTTAGCAAATAATTGGCAATAATGCATTAATTTCGACCAAAATTGATTACCATAAAAAAAAGTTATAGTGAGTCAATCTTAAAAGATAGACATATACTGTCGCGGACATTTTTTTAGAGCATTTAAAGAGGAACAATTCTTTAACATATACTTTTTGGGTAACTCAAACCGTTTACGCAGCGCGCGCAACGGAAGCTATCAAATATGAATAATTTTCTCCGTTATTGCAACATTGTTCACTGCTGCTTCGCTCCTATTGGTCGCAGCGTGATGTTATGTATCCTAAAGCCTTCCTCAATAAATGGACTATCCGACACAAAAATAATTTTTCAATTCGAATCAGTGGTCCCTGAGATTAGCGCGTTCAAACAAACAAACAAACGAACTCTTCAGCTTTATAATATTATATATTATATAGTATAGATAATATTAGTATAGATTTCGCGACACTAACTAACTAGTGGAAGGTAGTAGAGTGGTAAATTAGCTTTCATCGGTCAAAGTCTGTTTCTAATTTAGAAATTGCGATTAATATGAGTTGGAGTAAAGACCTACATAATTATGTGATATGCTAATTACATTTATGCATGGATTGTTTTAAGCGGGATATGAGAAGGGGATCTGAGGGGGGTGGTTTTAGTAATCAATGATGATTTGTTTGATCTTATTCAGTATCATTTGCGTGAATCTGTATTAATGTAACTAACAATCTCAAATCATTAAGAAAAAAGGTGGGTGTTTTTTGCATTAAACGCTTACGCCTATTTTCTCGCTGGTTGATAAATGCTAAGCAACAATTTTCTGAACATAACATACCATCACGCCTGTATCCCCGAAGGGTTAGGCAGAGGTGTACCAATGTACACCCACAGTTCGCCGGTATGTATAGGTCCCATGTAATAGGGGGCGAGCCTATTGCCATTAACCGGGCACAAATCCAAACTCCGACCTGCTACTGAGAATTTCATAAAAAAACCCAATAAAACCTTGGTCGACTTGGGAATCGAACCCAAGACCTCTAGCGTAGCAGTCGCGCTTAGAACCACTAGGCCAACGAGGCAACGAGACGATTTTCTGCAATAATATAAATAAAAATATTTGTCCTTTGCCACTGTTTTCATACGTTGTATTTAAAAGTACTGAAACCGTCTGAACAATACCTCTTTCGATTGCATTTTTATGAGTCGTAGTGACACATTAAACAAATTTTGATGAAGAAAACATGTCTCTATAACCACCTTTCTTCTTAACAATGTTACTGTCACCATATATCCCGATGAACATAGATCTTCCCAATTCTGACAAACCACAATCCCTACCAAATTGCTTATTACCATTTCCTATCTATTTCAGGTGGGTTTCATCAGCCAGATCTGCACACCATGCTACAGCGTTCTATACCGAATCCTACCAAACACACGGCCTATGTACGCCATGGCACTCAAGAACCTAGCCAGATGGAAGGCCAAAGCTGATAAAATCGAAAGGAACTTAACCAAAACTGACGCAGAAGTTGAAAATTTAGATGAAGAGGATTACAATCTTAATAATATAGAAGATGTAGAAGATAAAGTGGGTAAACTACAGATAGTAGAAGATCCAGGAGTAGTCGTTGATGTGGTACATGGCTCAGTGTCTTGGGAAGAAGAGGAAGAGGTTTTGACAGAGAATGAGATGTCCAGAAGTGGGATATGGAAGGATATAGATGGCGCCACGTGGATCGATGAAGAAGGAGTCGTGGTTAATGAGAAGACTTTGAAAGCTATCGTTGGAAAGGAGAAAAGTGATGGAGAATAGATGGAAATGAGAGTAATCAAACATGGAAGAAGGGAAACAGAGAAGTTGGAAGAATGGACGAGTGCTTAGATCAAAGATTTAATTTAGTAAAGCTGTGTCAAGCTTAAAATTTAAATAAATGAGTATAAATGAGCAACAGTCATCAGTATTACCATAATTTTTAGTTTTTTTAGTGTTTAAGACCATGTGTTGAGTATGTAGATTTAAAGATAAGTTAGAAGTTAGAACCAAGCAGTTAATAAAGTAAACACTGACCAAATTAAAAGCACCCAGTATTGTTAGATTAAACAATAAAAAGAAAAATATTGAATGTTCTGTTTTCATATAACCTATACTAAATCTGATAACCCCGCGCAAATGAGCACTTTCTGTGTATATTGCCATATACGAGTATATCAAGTTGTGTGTGTTGGTGTCAGCTAGTCGCAACTAAGACACCAGTAGGGTGTGCTATGACGAACAAGCAGTCAAGCAACCGGCGACTGAGTCCGATTGCCGATACAAGACCCCGCAACTACGCTATGGAGTAATTAAAACTATCACACTTCTGCTAAGATGCATCTATGATGTTCTGGTCACCTTAAGGTAGACTGATAGAAAAATGCCTTTCAATAATTCTTCCTATGTATTATTTCGCGCATGAAGTATTAAAATAAATAAATAAATGTAAATCTTCTCTTATCTCTTATAGATAAAATTCTCGTGCCACAATGTTAGTTACCATATTCCTCCGAAACGGCTTGACAGATTGTTATGAAATTTTATTTGCATATTCAGTAGGTCTGAGAATCGGCTACTATCTATTTTTCATACCCCTAAGTGGTAGTAGGTAAGTAGTAGGCAGGTGCTAGGTAGAAAAAATTGCATTGCAACGCATGCCGGGTACAGCTAGTATAAGTATATATAGAAGATTATTATATATATGGAAAGGCAAACAAAAACCAAAAACGGATTAAATTTCAAATATATTCAACTTAAAAACAACATTTATTTATTTAACAAAGTAGAACAACTAATAAAGCAATTATAGTTACAAATTTAATTATAAATAGGATGCAGAGAAAATTGGCTACGTTTTGATAGTCACAAGAGCATGCGAAGTCTAGGAAAGCCATATAATCAACTTTACTTGTATAAAAATATTTTTTCCTTCATAATTAGAAAATAAAAATTAGTTATTTATAATTAAGCGTTAACTTCAGCTATAGTTACTCCTCCTTTTATGACGTCGTGAGCTTTGACGTCGTACACCGTGAGGAAGAAGCTGTAATAAAAAAAAAACATGAGTCGACGTTATTATTTACCCGACTGTGCCGCAAGGAGAGTTATAATTAAGTGTATGCTACATACATAGAATCGATTTGAAAAGAAGAAGTGTATGTATTTAAGTGGGTATGGTCATTTTTTTGACGCGTTTAGACGCTCCATACTAAATGGATTTTGTTTATTTCAGCTCTACAATAAACCTTATTAGAAATATAAATTGGAAAACCTTATTATCATTTTAGTGAGTGCATTTTTATATAAATTAAATTAAAAATCTTTAAAATGTTTAGGGCTACTATAATATATTATATTATTACAGTAACTTTGGGTAATATTGGCACATCATAACCTTTTTTGAAAATAAATGACGAGATTAACGAGATCAAACAGTCTTTATTGCTAACATCAGTTCTTTGAACTTAATAGTAAACAACAATTATAAATTTAAGATAATTAACATCGATATCGAAAATAGCTTTATGAAGGTTTTGTGATCTTATATAATCATTAAAATTTAAACAAGGTAAGGCCATATTGGCTGCAATTGAAGTGAGCCAAGTAGACCACCGTAACAAACAAACAAAAAATAAATTTGCAGAACAAAATTAGCAGGGAAAACGTCTGTTTCCAGACCATTCTTCCTGAGCCCATAATTTACAACATAGGCATTGAATCCATGATTCGCGTCTGTTATCAATAGAATAAAGACCATCACAATACAAACACTTTGCATCAGACACATTTCTCCTATATGGGCCTTCGTCGGACCTATCGTTGTACACAGGTTTATTCTCTACTAATGTACAAATGGCTAGCTAGGAGAGCTAGCCATTTGTGTCTTTTGCCCTTTCATTGTATGGTAAGTATTTCCGATTTGGTTTTGTTTAATTTTTACGGGGATGAAGTAAGCAATTTCGAGTTTGCAGCCCTTCTGCTTTGGTTAGTAGCTGGCCTAGGTGCTATTTCTGGTGTTGGTGATAATTGGAATGGCTTTATAAAGTTATCATCTCTTGAAGTTGATGGCTATGGCAAAGTCGCAACAGAAACTAAAACTTGTTCGAAACATGCAGGCGTAGTATTGTTCTGGTTTCTAAACACTGAGGTTGCATCATTAACCGTCGCCTTTTACTTAAATCAGGTTCGTTTATGGAAGGTGTCATGTCAAAAGATTCATTTTCTATTACGGGAGTAGAAGACGAAGCAGTTAGTTCTGGTGATTTTCTTATCCTATCAATGAAATCGTGATCTTTAAACATTTCAGTTATCCGAATATAGCCTTGTCATACGAAAACCACTGAAAGCTATCAGTCTCACTGCTTTGTCTGCTGTCGTCTGCATACTTTCATCATATTTTATTGGGTTTCGGGGCATAAATTGTTCCTGGACCACGATATTATTTCATCAGAAAAAAAAATTAGTGGTCCCATGAATTTCTTATCTAAAGTGAGTATTTTGTGGCTGGAATGTAGAGGTGTGGGTGATTTAAATGGCTCTTTAGGGAACTGAGCCCGCTCATACTCATCCCGCGGGATGAGTTGACCTTATGCATATTTTGAATTGGTCAACCGATCCCGCTTCATAATTTTATAATTTGTGAGTACCTACACCGAGAAAAGTGTTAGACATTAATATCACCAAGATATTACTTGAAGCAGTTTACGAGCTATGACTCGTTAAGTAACTTTTTGGGAAGTTCTTTGGGGACATATTAAAAAATAATAACTTTTATTCTATGAACCTTTTGTAAATATTTTTTTTTGCCTTAGGACTATTAGAAATGCCCTTGCAAATTTTTATTAGTAAAATTATTACGTTCCTAGCAATAGTGCACTATACAATATTCTTATTCTAATATCTTATAATCTACTAGCTGATTCCCGCGACTTCGTCCGCGTCAATTTCTTAAAATTGCGACTATAATTTGAGATTTAAACTATCCTATCTCTCAAGTTGGATCGAACTGCACATGGTGTGCGAATTTTATTATAATCGTTTAAGTGGTTTAGGAGTCCATTGAGGACAAACATTGTGACACGAGATTTATATATATTAAGATATTGGAAGAACCTAGAACTTTAATCTTACATACATACATACATATAATCACGCCTGTTTCCCGTAGGGGTAGGCAGAGACCACTTCTTTCCACTTGCTACGATCCTTACATACTTGTTTCGCTTCGTCCACTTTCATTATTCCCTTCATTCATGCTCTTCGGTTTAAGGTACTCTTGACCTGGCCTTTTTTTAACTTTAATCTTCTATAATATAAATATGAATCGCTGAATGTGTTGCTAAGCGCAAATCTCGAGAGCATTTGAATGATAATAATTTAAAAAGACTGACTTTTAGATTATTTAGTTTTAGTTTTAAAAGACCTATCCAATTTCTAGTGTACCTACATCAATGGTCCCTGATGTTTAGCAAAGGCCTAGCGATTAATTTCTTTCTTATGCACCAGTACGAGCAAGAAAGCTTTATAAATATCGGCTTTAATTTTTTTTAGTCTCCCTTCATTTAACACTTTCCGCACGCCTGTACATAAAATTGAAAATATGCAATAAAATTTTGCCTATACTAAAGCCAATCTGGAAAGAGAATTAAACGTTATTACTAATCACGCAATTATCAACTTTGACAACATGTGTTTAAGTTCATTTTAGAATGACAAATATTACCGAAAAGGGCCTAAAAGTAATTTGAATGTGATGGAAACTGAACTGTTAGTCATTGAATTAAGGTTCATAATCCCAAAGCACGGTCATTATTTCTTTAAAGTGGCTGATATACATATAATTTCAATACGGGATCAGTTGACCAAAGAAAAATAATAAAAAAACTTGAGAGGTGTCAAGGGACACCCGGATGGAACAAAGTTCCTTTCGATTAATTAGTGAAGGAATTGTAATACTTTTTTTTTTTTTAAGTTATAATAATATGTTTTTAATTTAATTTAATTTAATTTAATTAATTAAATTAAATTAAATTAATTTATTTTAATTATTAATAATTTATTTTATTTAATTTTATTTTAATTTATTTAATTTAATTGATTTATTTTGAATTTAATTTAATTTAATTTAATTTAATCAATTAAATTTAAATTTAATTTAATCAATTAAATTTATATTTTAATTATTTAATTTAAATTTAATTTAGTTTATTTAATTTATTTATTTATTTAATTTAATAAATTAATTTAATTTTTTATTAATTAAATTAACTAGGTAATTCAAATAAGGAACTTCGTTTCAATTAATTAATTGACATGCGCACGCCGCACAGCTTACAATAGCTTACTATAGCAAAAAGACTTTTAGTAAGAATTTTTTCCGTCTAGCCCCCTTTCTCAACGCGCGATAAGGAACTTCTTCCAATAAATAATTTGGTCAACTGAGCCCGCGGGAATTGTTTACAGCGGGATGAGTTGACCAAAGAGCCATTTAAATGTCGCGAACTACCGTTGATTTTTAAATGTTTATTATATCCCACAGATCACAAGCTTTACAGTTGTAAATAGGACAGGCGAATAGTGAAGACAGTAAGTATTGAAGAGATAATAGTAGAAGTAGACACAGATAGCAGAGGCAAAGAAGCGCAAAATTAGAAAAATATGCGAGATTATAGCGGATTTGGGGGAGTAAAATTGAGCGTGCATTCGCCGTCGGAGCTAGCCAGGCACTGCCGACCGCGACCGAGCGATAGCGGATCGGCGGCGGCCGCGACGTGTCGGGGGAGATTATAGCGGACTGGGGGAGTAAAATTGAGCGTGCATTCGCCGTCGGAGCTAGCCAGGTACTGCCGACCGCGACCGAGCGAGAGCGGATCGGCGGCGGCGGCGGCCGCGACGTCGGGGCGTCGGGGGTGTACGCGGGGCAGGCGGCGAGGCAAACAACCGATGCGCTTGTTTAGAGTGCACCCCTTTATGCGACCAATGTATGTGCGCCCTTTGATCCCGGTGTTGCCACAGAGGAAATGATAGTAAGTGGACATTATTTTTTCTTACGAGGTCTACCAATAGGTACAAGGTTTTTGGTGTGACTGGTATGGCCATCTAAAATAAGCCATCACGAAGATTCGAAATAAATAGCAAATAGTAAAATTATATAACTGAAAAACGGTGCATTTTACTAAAAAAAATAACGATAATTCATCTATACATCAGCCACTTTAAACAAATAATGAACGTGCTTTGGGATTATGAACCTTAATTCAATGACTAACAGTTCAGTTTCCATCACATTCAAATTACTTTTAGGCTCTTTTCGGTAATATTTGTCATTCTAAAATGAACTTAAACACATGTTGTCAAAGTTGATAATTGCGTGATTAGTAATAACGTTTAATTTTCTTTCCATATTGGCTTTAGTATAGACAGGGGTAGCTCGCGAATGAGAGATAAAATTGAGCTAGCTCTTCAATTCCAATCTATCTCTCACTCGCTCAGTCGCTCACAGAGTAACTCACTAGTTCATTTCGCTCAATGGCTCATAGACTCTGTGTGGGTGAGCGAGTAACGAGTGATACCGACGAAACGCCGACTGCGGCCGACAATTGCCGAAGTGCCCCGTCGACTGGCATTCGCATGTCGCTCACTGAGCGACTCTTCGGCTCAATACGTCATAGTAAAACAACTGTTATTACCGTTGGCTTAAAATTGAAATTTCTTTAGCACCTTTACATAAGTATGAAAATCCTTAGGGAATAATAGTTTATGATTTTGTAAACAAAACAAACATCGTTGGATTATCATGTCATTCGTTTCGTATTGCTAAGCGCAGTTTAGTTTTGGTTTATGCACAATTATTGTAAACTAGCTGTGCCCCGCGGTTTCACCCGCGTTAATACCTATATTCCGTTCCCGATGTCTTTACAGTTACTTTGTTATACGGGGCGGAGACGAATTCAAAAAATTAAAGATTTTAAAAATCGGTCTAGGGTAAATACGCTAAATGTCGGCCCCCTTACGGATTTTCTAACTTTGGAACGCTCTGTCTGCACCAGTTTGCAACAAAGGATAGCTTGTGTTGCGGTTTTAGACAGGTTGATAAATCTATTTTATGTTTTTAGGCATAAATTTGACTTTTCTACTAAAATAAAAAAGAATTAAGGTTTTGATGCGTTGAAGACGAAAAAACCCTTAAGTCGGCCGTTCGCGGCCTATGGACGGCGGTGTTTTTCCGAAATGTCGGCCGGATAAAGGGTGTTTAAAATTAAGACAATGAAAAATATAATCAACATGATTTATTTTGGCAGGAGTATACATTTGTATTTGTCTTAGGGTAATTTGTTTAAAAGTTACTATAATTATAACTAAGTTAAACATCGGAATAAATATAACCAGCAAATTCCAAAAATCATTTTTCAATTGTATCCCAAACCATATTTAGCTATCTATACATATAATAAATCTGTAGAAAAGTCATTTTTGTACATTGAAGAAATTGAAAAAAAAAATAGCCAGCGTGTTAAAGGATAACTAACAGAACCCATTTCCATCATTTTTGAAATTTTTGTCTGTTTGTCTGTTTGTCTGTTTGTCTGTTTATATGTTTGTTTGTGCACGCATCACGTAAAATCTACGAATTGAATGCAGACAATGTTTATATACAAAAATTATACACAACTTGAGGTATAACTTAGTTTTTGTTTCATCGAAATCGGTTCACTCTATCAAAAGATATAATTAATTTAGTGAGTTCAAGAAGTAAAATATTACAACACACAATTCAGTACAGTACTTGCATTACAACTGTCTTTTGCCGGGGGTCAGATTTCATGTTACAGTATCAAACATAAACTACTTAATCGAATGGTGTAAAAAATTGAGAGGTGGTTTTCAAGAAATCGTAGATGGTTGTTAGCTATGTTGAAACGTGCTATTGAATCTAGCTGATAAAGGGTGGAGCTTTAAATTTCCAAAATCATTTTCTCAACTGCACACATAAATTGGCATTATTGACAGATCAAAAGATAAACAAGAGGGTAACCATGGCAGACTGAGGTAGCCATAGCAATCTTCAATTTGATTAGAACCTATATTTTAGTGAACTAGCTATCGAGGTAAACAGCTTGGCGGTTGAACGATTGGAAATGAGTGATGTTGCTGCAAGTTCAAATCCGGTTGTTAATGTTTGTATTTTTTTTCATGCGTCCATTTTCTTATATAAGTTTGAATTTTTTGATACCCAAGTTCAAATCTCAGTAGAGATAACTCTTTTTGTGTTTTACTAACGTATCTTTTTTAAGTAAAAAAATATTTGTAACATTTTGTTGTATTTTTAGTCGCAATAAACGACATCTTTAAGTCGTGAATTTTTTCTCAACCGATATATAAACTTACAATTATTTAGTGTTTGAATTTACTAATCTCCGTAGGTAAGTTTGTTCCTCATTGCTGATCATGGAGGAACAAACGTGCATGGCATGTACCGTAAAGTGATTCAGGCGTAAATGTCCTGGCCATTTGCTTGGAAATTTACGCATTCGCTGACTTGAAAACGTAAGCTTCCCCATAGATCACTTTATAGTTGGTTAAAAACTTTAATCCACTTTTAAACTATTTAATGTGTAATGTTTTCTATTGGTCATCTATATTATATTCCATGGACAAGATCTTTTTGTATTTGTTATTTATTTTCTTTTACCCAAAAACCCAATGATATTTTTATCACACAATCTTTAGTATGTACTACCTCTTTAATATTCTTTAAAAGGTAGCTTGCTTCTCATGTAGTTTTTTATGCGTACATGATATTTTATTTATGTGTTTAAATTTCATAAAGTTTTTGTACCCTATTACCGGAAGGTTGGGCCAAAACCCTAAATAAAATAAACTTTCTATCGCATTCTCTATATTTTAAAATATATACGTACGGTATTTAAGCCCATCACCTTATGCTGCACCTTACACTTAATTAAGCGAATTGTACAGGATACAGCCTCTGACTTTAATCAGGGTAGAATGAGATTGTCCTTGGACAGCTATTAGGTACGGTCATCCAACGTTACGTTAAAAATGGACGTTAACGTGGACCGAATAATTTTATCGACTTTTTCCAAAAGCGGCAAATGTTTCCACAATCGTGAAGAACGAAGAAAATATGTAAATTTTGGACCAAAACAACAAAAACGAATTAAAGTAATAGCAGAATGTAAAGAGATTTTGAAAAGTCTGTTCGAAATTGATTGAAAATTTTCAATTTTATCATCTATAAAATTTTCATATGATTCTTCTAAAATTGGGGACCCTAGAAGGCGAAGAGAGGAGTTATTGACTATGTTAATTTCAGGGGCTATTGTTTGGATTTTTTGTAAAGCTAATTTTTTATCTAAATGTGTATCTGGAATATATATTTCACACTTACTTGTGTTTAAATCAAGACCAATTTTTTGTAAATTTGTTTTAAGGGATATATAATCATCTGCTACAGTGTTGACATCGCCTCCTAGAGTTCCGTCATCCAGATACCAAATATTAAATTTTGATTTCAATTCCTTAATAATGGGATGGATGGCTAAACTGAATATGACCGGCCCGAGAGGATCTCCTTGTTGGCAACCTACAGCCGAATTTAAAACATTGTCTTTATAGACTAATTTTGAAGGGTTTCGGTAGCATTGCCAAAGGAAACTGTAAATTTTGGGGGTTTCACTTTTGACTTCTGCCAACAAGGTGTCTCTGTTCACTGAGTTGAACGCATTTCTTATGTCAACTTTTAGAATAACCTCACTTTTCCTGTGGGCCAAATATGTGGACAGTGCGTGTACGGCAGCTTCACAGCCCCCTTTTGAGCCAAAGCCTAACTGAAGGGGCTGGAATTTATCAGACAAAACGTTGCTGTACAACTTACAACAAATTTTGGCTGCCGTACGTCTGTAGGTGGTGCCAACAGCAATGGGGCGAATACCACCATCCTTTTTGCTAAGGGCACACAGGTTGGCTCCATAAAGGGTGTCAATGATCCCCTCATGGACCCCACCTGCGAGCATTAAATTGGTCAAAGCCGTAAGCTCCCTCAGAAGCGACTCACCAGCTTCACCGGCAGTGGGGCCTGTGAGGTCCTTTAGGTGCTGGGGAGTCAGGCCATCCAGACCGCCAGCGGAGCCGCTCCGGAAAGAACCTACGGCTTCGACCAACTGTTTTACTGAAATTTGAAAGGAGTGTAAATTTGGGTCTGGTGGGTCAGGAAAGGAAAGGTTATCTCCAGGCACAGGGTGTTTGCTCTCCAGCGCGGAGAGGGTTTCTGGAGAGCATGGTGCAACCTCGTCGTTGCTAAACAATATTTTGGCAGCTCCCCGAATATCACCTTCACTTAGTTTGGTCTGAACGACCCGAGAAACATCACCCGGTACGTGATGCTTTTGTGATGTGAATTTTGACTGGAAAATCGGATTTGAATAACTACAATTATCTTTAATTTGAGCGGTAAGAGATTTCTTACAAGCCAAATTTTTTTGTACGTGTAAAATTTTGTAAGGGAAGGTGAGTAATTGTTCCCAGGCACTTAAAGTGTTTTCGCGAGATGCAAGACGAACACATTTTGCAAGATAGGAAGCAACTGAAGGTCTTGCACCCCGGGGAACACGTTTTAAAATAGGAACGGATTTCTTAAAATTTGATAATGTTTGCCACAACGGTAATGATGTGGTTGTCGGAGAAATTAAAGGAAACGATGAGGCATCAGGGCTAGAAGACACGTTCGGAGATTTGTGGACCTTTCCAAAATGTATCTTCAAGCCCCGATCACCTTTGAAAAATCGTGCCTGAGGACAATAAGGGCAGCTAACCAAAGCACTTGATGTGGATGACGATTGGATAACACTACCCGCGGACCCGTCACAATCTGCATCCGAAGACATAAAATGTTACAAAATAGAAAAAACACTCATTAAAAAATTCGGAAATGTCAAAAACGTCCGCACAACACCACACGCCCTGCCGCCGTGGTGGAGCACCCGCCGCCGCCGGCGCCGCCGGCGCCGCCGCAGCCGCCGCACGCCGCCGCCGCAGCCGCCGCACGCCGCCGCCGAAGCCGCCGCCCGCTGCCGCCGAAGCCGCCGCCCGCCGCCGCGCTCCCGTGCCTCTGCTAGTCGGTAGCCGCGCTAGCGCGGCACGCCTCGGTAGCAGTACTGATTGATTGGTAAACAACCGTTGTTGTTTTCCAATCGATTTTACTTTTATTTCATTGTAATTTAATAGGAAAATTTAAAATTTTCATTTAATTATTTTGACAGCCGATGACAGCTATCATGCAATTTTTGTATTAGGTACATAACATATATTCAATTTCGAGAAAATAAGTTAGATTAATAAATTAAAAATGACTACCCACACAATCAATGAAAAAATACAAAAGTAATCAGCCTGTATACTAGCGTTCAAATTCGAGGCTGGCCGACATTACGATATTTAATATATTTAAAGTCGGCCCCTGTTGTGTGTGCCTCATTTCTCGACATTCAACTAAGATCACCCCGGCCGGTATTTAGCGACTAAACGTAAAATATATTTATTAACCTATTAAGCTTTGCAAATACTCCTATTAAGCAAATAGAATTGGTAGAATTGGAATTTGTAAAACAGACTGCATTTACTTTAAGTCGGCCCCGGCCGAGAATTCGCTTTTAAGCCGAAACTGGTATTCTAATGGCGGCCTCCTATTTTTCATTTAAAATAATACGAAAAACGTTAAAAAAACTATGTCAAAATATAGTAAAAATAACTTTTTAGTGATAACAAAGCTTAAAACAAAAATAAGAAACGTCTTACCGTTGTAATATCAATCCCCGAAGCGTGGGTATTCTCATCAAGTAAGCTACTTTAACTATGAAATTGACTCTTTAACGGCGCGATCGCTGCTGAAGCTCAGTGTGCGAAGACCGGGTGACGTAATAGGATAGTGACAGTTTGTGCGTATAGAATATGAACTTAGGTTGCAATTCGAGTAGTAAAATTACCACTTTATTACCCTTGGAACGAACGCAAGATAAAAATGTGCAGACGGCCGACGATTGGGGGGGGGCCGAAATATGGCGTATTTACCCTACCCGTTCTTGAGTTATGAATAGTGTAACTAACACCTCGCGGTTCCATACCTATCTCGTACTACCTCTTTAACCCCGTTACGTCGTTAGTTCCTTTACTAATTTGTTAATAGTAAACTTACTATGGAATAATAAACATTAACAGACAACTTTTATTCCCGAAAGGCTAAATTGCTATTATTATCAATTCGCTTATATTATTATTATGGTGCCGTCTAACCGAGCGGCCGCGGCGTGAGCAATTTTTTAAATAACTTACATTTTTAAACTTGTGATATCTTTTGAATGGAATGTCCAAATTGAAAAATTCAAAAAGTCATATAATGGTATTAAAGCAGACTTAAATATGAAGTCATTTATTTTGATAAGGATTAATTCCAAAGTATAAATAAAAGAGCTTTTAGAGCGGTGGCATTTATATAAATTTAAAAAAATGATAAAGACACTTATTGTGACATAACTATAATAGTTAGACATATGCTGTCGCGATATTTTTTCTAGATAATTATATGTTCTACAAAAACGTAGTACATTATTTTGTTCTATAATCAATAGTTTTCGCAGCGCACGCGATGTAAGAAAGTTTTTTGGTAATTTTTTCACACCTTGGGTTACATTATTGGAGTTTTAGTATGGATCCCTAACTTTTTTGAAAATTTAATATAGCCTATGTTCACCGGAAATAATGTAGCTTCCCAACAGTGAAAGAACTTTACAAATCGGTCAAGTACTTTCGGAGCCTATTCAATTCAAACAAACAAACAAACAAACAATCAAATCTTTCCTCTTTATAATATTAGTGTAGATAGCCACTGATTTTTAAATACGCCAATTTAAATGATATACGTCCATTCTTAACATTGTACTGTCAATTAATTACCTCTTTTAAATATTCATTCATCTATACTAAAGCCAATCTGGAAAGAGAATGAAACGTTATTACTAATTACGCAATTATCAACTTTGACGACATGTGTTTAAGTTCATTTTAGAATGACAAATGTTACCGAAAAGGGCCTAAAAGTAATTTGAATGTGATGGAAACTGAACTGTTAGTCATTGAATTAAGGTTCATAATCCCAAAGCACAGTCATTATTTCTTTAATGTGGCTGATATATAGATTGACAGTCCTAAGCCTGTTAAAGTATGAAGGAAAATCAATTAATAATTGTTTGCGGGATAATATTTCAAATACGACAGTGTTCGATTGGTTATTTCAATAAGTAAAAAGAAATTTAACAAAAAACAAATTGTGCTGGATAGTATTTGATATGTAGAATACGAATCCGTAATAAAATGCATTTCGTCTTATGTTTCCATAAGATTTTGTTCTAGGGACCCGTCGATTATTTTCTTAATTAAATTAGTGCTGTCTCTCAACTTTTACGTATTTACGTATACGTAATCCGTATAATAAATGTGGACAACATCACATACATTGCTCTGAAGCACTTGTGTTATAGAATTCAGAAACAACGAATGTACCACAAACACCCAGACCCGGGACAATGTAGATAAGTTGGTTTCTATATTGACCCGTCCGGGGATCGAACCCGGGACCTCAGAGCTAGCGACACCTTGAAACCGGTGCGTACGCCACTCGATCACGGAGGTCGTCGACGAAATATATTATGTAGGTATAGATATCTTACTTATTCTGAGCGATGCCCAGCTCATTCTCGACGAAGGCGGACACCTCCCTGGCGATGAGCTTGTTGTCCTGAGCTGACACGTGGCCGATGGACTCGAGCGTGGCGACAGCGGCCGGCGCTTGAGACTCGCCGCCGAACGAGATCGGACAGTCGCCAGATATTACGCAGATGAAGTTCTACAACAAAGAAAGATAAACATAAGATTAAAGACAAACGACTTCAATAAAAAATATCCACTAAATCAATTTTGATGAAATTTATAATATGGCCACCTCTGAGGTATACCTACCCTAGCGATAAAATCGGTCCACAATTAAAGTAGATTTCACATAACATACAAAAAGAAACATACAGACGAATTGAGAGACCTCTCTTTTTGAGGTCGATTATAATCGAGTAATACATAACGATTAAAGGAAAAGTGTAAAATAATTTCGTATAAAATCATTTTTAAACACAAGCTTTAGGTGAAAATAAAATCAAATAAAGCAAGCCTAAACATCAGACTTTTTGTTTTATCAGATTCAGCTGAATACCAAAAATCTATACCTACTAAATATCATTATATAAAAACATTTCGGATATCGTAAATATTATCTTTAATACCAAAAAAAGATAAAATCACCACTATCGCAGATAAGACGATAAATATTATATAATAAAACGAAACAAACAATATGAAATACGAATGTAATCAACATTTGATAATCTAGGCATGTATCTATGTATCTGTAGACACTTGGTTATCATCATTGTTCATTGCGATTGCCGAGCTATCGTGGGTAGGCGGGCGAGGAGAATTAAGAACAGCGACACTCCACCGAACACGTTTTGCTTCAATGCGGAGCCACCAGATTCCTCTTCATCCGACGGCCGCGAGCAAAAGAGCCCGGAGTTGCGTCAGTGTCAAGAAACGTCAACTCGCTTGTCATGTTTCAGCAGTTCCTTTTCACGTTTCTTATCACTAGAAATAGCGAAGCGCTTACATATCAATACTTTAAGATATTGTCAATTCTATGTCAAACATCATAAGGTGACATTAAAAAGTTTAGGTTAGATTAGAAATAATTTTATATGGTGGTTTAGTATTCTAGTATTCTTAAATTTTCTAATGTTCCACGCAATTTTCCATATTTTTTCTTTCATAAGAACCTTCTCCTGACAATAACAAACACAACAAAAAAAAGAATTAGCGAAATCGGTCCAGCCGTTCACGCGTGATGTCGTGACCAAGGGAAATAGGGATTCATTTTTATATACTCGTATATAGATATAGAACAAAATCTACGCAAATAATAAAAACAACACAATAATTAGATACAAATCTATACTTATAATAAATCTGTAGAAGTGAAAATTCTGTACATTGAAAATATCAAAAAAATAAATGGCGGGGGGTGTTACTAGACCGACACCGAACCCAAAAGTGTGAAAAAAAAAATTTTTGTCTGTCTGTCTGTCTGTTTGTTCAGGTATCACGCAAAAACTACCGGTTCGATTACGATGAAACTTGGTATAATTATTCTTTATTATCCTGGGCACCACACTGGGTAGTTTTTATCCCGGAAAAGTATAAAAAATAAAAAACAAACTTAATTTTGCGGTTAAAAACTCATTGATAAGTTTCGTCATCCACGCGAACGAAGTCGCAGGCACAGCTAGTAATATAATAATTGTGTGTATCATTGTTATTACGTCAATATTGTTTTTTTGATAATCTACTTATCAGTTTACGTGTGTGACAAAAAAATATAATTATTCTTATATCATGTTCTCATATTATTACCTATCATCGTTATAAATACACAAAAAAATCTGTGATACATACATACATACCATCACGCCTGTATCCCCGAAGGGTTAGGCAGAGGTGTACCAATGTACACCCACAGTTCGCCGGTATGTTTAGGTCCCATGTAATAGGGGGCGAGCCTATTGCCACTAACCGGGCACAAATCCAAACTCCGACCTGCTACTGAGAATTTCATAGAAAAACCCAATAACACCTTGGTCGACTTGGGAATCGAACCCAAGACCTCTAGCGTAGCAGTCGCACTTAGAACCACTAGGCCAACGAAGCAGTCAAAATCAGTGATGTCACAATTATATAATTTAACTAGCTGTACCCGGCATGCGTTGCAATGCAATTTTTTCTACCTAGCACCTGCCTACTACCTACCACCTACCTGCCTACTACCTACCTACTACCACTTAGGGGTATGAAAAATAGATAGTAGCCGATTCTCAGACCTACTGAACATGCATATAAAATTTCATAAAAATCGGTCAAGCCGTTTCGGAGGAGTATGGTAACTAACATTGTGACACGAGAATTTTATATATAAGATTAACATTCTTACCCAAGTCAAGCTGACAATCTGATGTAGGTACTTAAGTAATTATGTCATCTCGTTAAGTTAAAATAAATTCTATGTTAGAAGTAAGCTAAATATAAACCATAAAATTGTCACATTTTAAAAATAACTAATTACAGTTTCATGAAATTAACTTTTTCCAAATATGTTGTATGAAAACCGTTCATTTTGATGAGAGTATGAGACCTTTAAGGCGGAAACATACTTACGTGTCGTGGCGTGGCGTGACGCGCCAGAAGCATATCGGTTTCATACATTTAATATGGTCGACGCGACACGACACGACACGTAAGTATGTTTCTAACCATATTAAATGTATGAAACCGATATGCTTCTGGCGCGCCACGCCACTCCACGACACGTAAGTATGTTTCCGCCATATTACTTATAACGTAATGATTACAATTTAAAATCGCGTAACAAACATACTAAAAAAAACATGTATTCGATTAAATTCTCCACCTTTTAAAGTTTAAAACAGTTAGGTACAATAATTCTAACAAAAAAAAATATGACTTCAAAATAAGTCTTATATTTATTTCTTATGGATCCCACTGGCAAAACTAGACCAGAATAAAATGGGACCACAAGGGAAGCACCAGCTTTCAAATAAAAAAATAATTTTATTTCAAAAAAAGATCATCAAAATCTGTCCACCCAGTCAAAAGTTCTGTGGTAAAAAACATAAAAAAAAATACATTCGAATTGAGTACCTCCTCCTTTTTTGAAGCCGGTTAAAAAATAAATCATATCGCTTTGCAATAAAATGGATGACGACACCAAAGTTTTACCATAGCAATAATGATACATTATGTGATAAAGTTATTATGCGATCAATTGAACAAGCATTTTCGATTAATCCACATTAAATGTATAGATAAAACTATGAGATAAACAACTTAAATATTATGATGACGCAATATTATGCAATGTCTATAATTCTATAAGCTTACAAATATCTCAGATATAAATGATTTATAATCGATTTAAAATAGATCTCAATTCATCGTTATCATTGTCTTATTTCTTTGTTGAAATAAAACGAATTATTGCGGATTATTCAGTTATCAGTCTGCTGACCATGACACCTGGGGCCCGAGTCCGCTATTTTAAATCAGTGAGTGGCGGGTTAATAAACGTTCTTATTTCGCTGGACAATGCCGAGTAACGTTAAGTTACGTCTCATTTTTCCTTAGATTTACATTAGTAATATTTCAACAAACAAGCCCATTTGTACTTCAGCATCTTGTTTTGTCAAATTTTGTAAAGAAAATACGCAAGTAGGTATTGTACCTTCCCAAAATCACCAATATTAAAGCAAGTTTTTAAGATTGTTGTACAAAAATCCTACATACATTTATTTTTCACCACTACAGTTCAAAATTGAGCAGTAAGAAAAACGAAAAGTGAAAATTGTTTTGCGAATGGCTTTTTTGTCAATACATTCTTCTTTTAGATAAATATGAGACTTACTAAAGCGTAGAGTAACTATTCAATATTAATTTGATGTATAAAAAGTATTACGAAAGCTATTAATCAGCAAGAAAAATAGAAAAGTCTGATGCAAGGTAGAAAATTCTAAAATTTCCGAAAATCGATTGTAACTCGAAACTTGTAACTTTTTGGGGAACATATGTTGTGTTCATTTGATAGGACCTGACCTAAGGTATCAGCCACCACAGTTTGTCGGACTATTTATCGGACACCCTGTATATCAGTCATTCATCATCTCGCAAAATCTCAAACACTCATAACATAAATCCACCCATTTCGTTGCAAACACATCAATTTCAGGTACTGACGTCATGAGTGCTTTGATCAGTGTGAGCGCGCGGACGAGAGGAGAGTTATCAGGTCAGGATCTGATAATGGGATCCCAGGGATCTAGAGAGTATCATCATTTTTAAATTATTTTAATTTAATTCTTATTATATTTTTATCAACTTTAAGGGGTAAAGAAGCGATAAATAAAGAGGCATTTAAAATATGATTTAAAAGTTAAATGACGCTTTAGTTTCGGGGTTAGTAAAGTTAGTATATTAAAATTAAGTATTGTACTGAGTGTGCCCGTAATTATGTCCTGATTAAAATGGGAAGAGGGCAGAGGAAACTTTCTTACATTGTTACCCGACTTCAAAGAGGTCAAGGTCTCAATTTAACTGTAATTATTTTTTTAATGTTTTTTATGATATACTAGCGACCCGCCCCGGCTTTGCACGGGTGCATTGCTGATACTAAATATACTACATAATCATAAAGTGTTGTAGGGCGAAGCGCGGCCTTCGACGCACTTGGTATAGATAGGCACTCGCTCCCCGGCCCCCCGGCCGGTACCGCCGCAACCGCTATGTCCCTGCATTTTAAATCTGTAATATCTTCGAAAATATTTATTTAAATTACATGCTGTAAAGGGCCATATTGATCTTTATTATATGCACAATATATTTAAGGTACTTAATTGGATAAGGATTAATGCTGTATTGCTTAAAATCGCTTTTTTGTCAATAAGTAATAAATCTATACTAATATTATAAAGCTGAAGAGTTTGTTTGTTTGTTTGGTTGAACGCGCTAATCTCAGGAACTACTGGTTAGAATTGAAAAAATCTTTTTGTGTTAGAAAGTCCATTTATCGAGGAAGGCTTTAGGATATATAACATTACGCTGCAACCAATAGGAGCTAAGCAGCAGTGAAAAATGTCACAAAAACGGGGCAAAATATTCATACTTGAAAGCTTCCGTTGCGTGCGCTGCGTAAACGGTTCGAGCTACCCAAAATATATGTATGAAAGAATTGTTCCTCTTTAAATGATCTAAAAAAATATCTGCGACAGTATATGTCTATCTTTTAAGATTGACTCACTATAACCTTTTTTAAGGTAATCATTTGGTCGAAATTAATGCATTATTACCAATTATTTGCTACAGAGTTTTATCAACATAATATTAACTAAAATTATTATTTACGCAGAAATACTTTTTTTTTAAACTTCTTAATCGCGGTCATAATAACAGAAATTGACGCGGACGAAGTCGCGGGGATCAGCTAGTAAAGGATAAAAATGGTTATTGTGGGTTATCCTCAAGAGATAAACATATACCATCGCGGACTTTTTTGTAGACCTTTTTAAGGTGTACAATACTGTAGTACATTACTTTGATCTATCTCGTAGGGTTCAGCCAGCGTTTGCAATGTAAGCGCAAAAAAGTGTGTTTATTTACGACCTTACATAAAAACTCTAAGATTATCAGTGTTTCTCTACTATATTATGCATGTATTATACATATAAACCATCCTCTTGAATCACTCTATCTATTAAAAAAAACCGCATCAAAATCCGTTGCCTAGTTTTAAAGATCTAAGCATACATAGGGACAGACAGCGGGAAGCGACTTTGTTTTATACTATGTAGTGATAGTGATCTACGGTAATTGTAGATAGATTTGAAATGTTTATACTTTAGCTGCAGTGGTCCCACATAAATTTTATAAGTCAGTTATTTTTTTTCATTTTTATGTAATTAATTATTTAGCACGTTATTTGTTGTATAATATAAATACTTAAAAAAAAAACAGGCTTTGCGTTTCAACATGGGTAGGCCTACAAAAATTGCTGCTGCGTGGTCATATATTACAATCAGTTAGTGAACAATCAATATATCCCTGTTTTTCTACCCTTAGGATTGGAATATTTTTTCCAAATTTATATAAGACCAACTTCTAGGTATAGCCTATATAATAAAAAAAGAATTATCAAAATCGGACTACTCTGTAAAAAGTAATGGGTGGCCACACATAAAAAAAAATATACGCGTCGAATTGAGAACCTCCTCCGTCTTTTTCGTCGGTTAAAAAACTCGCTAAGGCATGTCGCTTAAATTTTGAGCAAAAGAGTTTTAGCATAGTTTAGTACAAATATAATTTGCTGCGGACAATAAACTTACAGCCACTTTCAATAACATATCAGTAGATTACTTTCCACACTAGATATACAATTTGGAACAAACATCATATAATTATTGTCCTATTTCTGAACCTAGAAAGAAATCTATTCACGAATATGTGTGACGACCTCCGTGGTCGAGTGGCGTACGCACCTATTTCAAGGTGTCGCTAGCTCTGAGGTCCCGGGTTCGATCCCCGGACGGGTCAATGTAGAAACCAACTTTTCTACATTGTCCCGGGTCTGGGTGTTTTGTGGTACCTTCGTTGTTTCTGAATTCCATAACACAAGTGCTTCAGCTACTTACTTTGGGTTCAGAGCAATGTATGTGATGTTGTCCGCATTTATTATTATTATTATTTATTTATATGTTATTGAAAATACCTGTGAGCACTGAGCACTGATTCATCTTCACAAAAGAATTGAAAATCCTTTTTATAAATCCTTCATCTACCTATCATTTTTAAATTATATTAGGGTCGTCTTCCAGTCCCACTATTATTACAGAGCGAATGTCTATCTCACCTACAACGAATTTATATAATGCGATGTTAAGTTTTATATACTTAAATTAGTTTGAAATATATGTAAACATCGTGAGGAAAAATAGATTCCAAAAATTGGGATTTGAAATCGCCAATCCGCAGAGAGCAAGCGTGGTGATCAATGCTCGTGCCTTCTCTATATGGGAAGAGGCCTGTGCCCAGCAGTGCGACGTTTATAGGTTGGATTTTTTTTAATATGAAAATAGTTATTAAATACTAAGTACTCACATCAGCTGGTTTCCTTACAACTTTAGATAACAAAGGAATAATTTTATTAACAAAATCGCGAGGGATTTGCGTTTTCGGCAAATTCGTTAATATTTTTAAACACGGCATGATTGTTGAGTTGTCAGTCTTGTGGCAAAGAGGTTACTGATTTGAATAAATGCTCCTTGATAATATTGTTGTTATCAAAACGTCGTATTTCAAGTGCAACGCTTATCTGTTTCGTGGTGCTCTGATGAGCTAATTCCGTATGAAGATAGATAAATAAAAATATTACGTAAATTGTTAAAATATTATAACTTAACATAAAATTAGGTAGTTATGCGAGACGCACGTAGCCAGATATGGCAAAGGACAGCGGGTTTGGAGGCCTTTGCAAAGCTGTGGGATCTGATGTAGGCTTCAAAAAAAACTTAATATCTTGGGACAATTCACACATTACATCTGTACACAAATTTAGGCAGAGCGTGTATGGCAACTAGAAAACGGATAAACATACCTACTAATGTTTTAATCTATGGACAATGTCTGAAAGAAAGCTTATTATTATTATTATTATTTATATATTTTATTAGAAGGTATCTACCATTTTAATGGCGAATAAATCAATTTCGCGGGCTTGTGGCCAAAACGAAATTGATGAACATTAAGTGTGTATTGACAAAAATTTACGAACTATTCTACAGGTGTTAAGTATGGCGGCTTTCTGAATGAGGATGTATGTGAGGGGATGAATCTGTAAGGTTTTAAGGCTATTATGTAGAGATTTAGGTATCACGCCAGTTGAAGATATTACTATCGGTACCGTGCGGACATCATCTACGCGCCATTGAGTTTTTAATTCAATAGATAGGTCTGTGTATTTAGCTATTTTTTCTGTGAATGTAGTTTGCAAGTTGTGGGTATTAGGTACCGCTATATCTATGAGAAATACAGTTTTATTAATTTTATCAAGTAGTGTAATATCCGGTCTATTGAAGTGTACAGTTTTATCAGTCATAATCGTCCTATCCCAATACATCTTGAATTCAGCCGATTCTAATATCGTTTGTGGTATATATTTATAGTAAGCGGTTTTCTCTGGTATCAATTTATACTTGTAGGCTAGATATTGATGCACTATTGCAGCTATTTGGTCATGCCTATGCTTATAATCCGACTGAGCAATAGATGTGCAAGCTCCCGTGATATGCTGTATAGTTTCAGGACTTCTGTGACAATGTCGACAGAAGTCATTCTGTGCACTCGGGTCTCGGATTATATGTTTCCTGTAGTTTTTAGTGTCAATAGTCTGGTCCTGAATGGCAATCATAAATCCCTCCGTTTCGGGAAACAATTCGCCTCGCTTAAGCCACATGTTTGACGCAACTTTGTCAACGATAGGATTTGTTAAGTCGAGGCGATGCCGTCCATGGAGAGATTTCTGCGCCCAGGTATCCAGTTTTTGTGGATGTGTAATTTGTTCAAGCTGTACTGATAAATTTGCTAGGTGAAGTGGAGTATACTTATTATCTGCTCGGACGATTGCAAGGTGAAGGTGTGAGTGATTTGATTTAGAATGAAAGAATGCTCGCAATGTTTGTATCTGTTTACTGTGCAAATTTTGTATATCTATAATTCCTCGGCCTCCTTCGACTCTCGGTAGTGTTTGTCGCTGTACGCATGCTCGTGGATGGTGTTTACGATATTTAGTCATGGTGGTGTTAACCATTCTTTGCATATTTTGTAATTGCGACTTGGACCATTTAATTACGCCAAAGGAATATGTAAGTATGGGTATGGCATAACTATTGATTGCTTTTACTGTGTTGCGAGCATTTAAGTGAGTGTTAAGAATTTTATGTAGTCTAGTTTTAAATTTTTCTTTTAAGGTCAGTTTAGTCTGGCTTTGGTGTATTTGCCGTGATTGTGCGTATCCTAGGTATTTATAACCTTCACTCTCGTCAACCGATTCTATAGTTCTCTCGTCATGCAGTTGGTAAGAATTTGGTTCGATTCTGCCTTTTCGAACAGATTGAATTTTACATTTATCGATTCCAAATTCCATACAAATGTCTGACGAGAATGTTTGTGTGATGTCTGCTAAGCTGTGAATGTCAATAAGTGTAGTACCGAACAATTTAATGTCGTCCATGTACAGCAAATGCGACAAGTTATAATTAGTGTTATCATATTTTATTTTAAAACCTTTGTTAGTATTATTAAGCATTGCAGACAATGGGTTCAGAGCTAGACAAAACCAAAGCGGGCTTAAGGCGTCGCCTTGGAATATTCCTCTTCTAATATTTAAAAACTCGGTTATTATGGTCTCTTCTTTACTATACAATTTAAGAATAGTCTTCCAGGAAGACATTGTGTTTTCTAAGAAGGATACTAGTGAAGGATGGATGTGGTAGTGTTTTAGTATATAGATAAGCCAAGAATGTGGAACTGAATCAAATGCTTTTTTGTAGTCAATATACATTGAGTAGATATTTCTACTCTTCGCGTGAGCTTGTTTGCAGGCGATTGCGTCGATAGTGAGCTGCTCCTTACACCCTTGGCTACTTCTTCGGCAACCCTTCTGCTCTTCAGCTAAGATGTTGTTTTCGTCAACGTGTCTGTATATGACTTCGCAAATGCAAGATGTTATTATTTTGTAAATACTCTGTAAGCAAGTTATGGGGCGATATTTGGCTGGATTACCGGTGTCGGACTGATCTTTGGGCAACATATATGTTATACCTTCCGTAATGTACTTCGGTAATGTTTCAGGTGATTTGATAAATTGGTTTATGTGAGTTAAAAGAAGAGTGTGAATGTTAGTAAATTGTTTGTACCAATAATTATGTAGTTTATCCGATCCTGTGGCTTTCCAGTTATGTGTTCTATTGATTATGCATTTCAGGAGATCCAAGCTTATTTCTCGGAATTCCATTTCTGGTAAGTCCTTTACTCTCTCCTTGTCTTGCTCTAACCATAGATTATCCTTATGCACTACTGGATTAGACCAAATATTGGACCAAAAAGCTTCTAGGCTATCTTTTGTTGGTGTTTGTGTGGACCTTCTATCCGACGGCAAGTTGTTTATACTATTTTGGGCTAGATTTCTATAAAATACTTTTTCGTTATTAATAAATAATTGATTCTGTGTTTTTCTAAGCGTGGTTTGTTTATATCTACGTAATCTACTGACTAAAACGCTTAGCTTCTGTTTAAGGGTATCTAGAAAATGTGTTAGGTCTGTATTAGGAGTTTCATGCTGAGAGTGAACTTTAAATCTATCTTTAATTTCTTCTATCTTCTTTCGTAAATATTGGCTTTGGTTTCCATTCATGAACTCATGCAATCTAGCTATATACGCTCTAAGGTTTTCTATTCTTTTCTGCATGTTTTCTTGCCACTTCGGTATTCTATCCTTTGGTTTTCTTGCCGTCGACGTCTCATAAAATTTGGCTCCATTGTGTTTAGCGGCTGTGTAAGCAGCGCTGTAAATAGTTAGTTGGACAGTTTCAAAATCAGTTTCATTTGAAATTACTTTCGGTATGAGACATGAGTTAAGATAGTGCACAATGCAGCCAAACCTTTTGGAGGTCTTTTGTTTAGGAATTGCTGGTCGTTTAGTAGGGTCAGTAGCTTCATATTTCTTAAAAATATCTAAAAAGGTTTCGTCTATTTGACTTTGGATTTCTAAAGAAGGTATTAACCTCTCACTATCGGCTTCTACTACTTGAGTTAAAGACTCCATCTGTTCTAATTGTTGTGTAAATGTAGGCGTTAAAGACCTTTGGCTATGGGATTCTACAATTGGAGGAGTAAGATTTATGAGTTCAGGAATGTTTGGTAAATTTGGGTTCATATTCAGTTCGGAAGCTACTTCTTCCCTTATCGTGTTCAACCTATCTGACGAAATGTATTTGTTATTGACAATAACTCGTCTCTGATCTGAAATTCGTTGAACAGATACATGTGCTATACTAGGGTATAGCGCTATGACTTGCTGATGTAACTGCTGTCTGTAGCCAGTTACATTGGTTTCTAGGTTGGTGATCTTATAATACGACCGCATTATTGTTTCGTTGATGTCATTAGTCCAACTAAGTCTTTCTGAATTACTATTTGGAGTGAAGCTCGCTTGAGGATTATCTTTTAAGTGTGTTTGGATTTCTAATCTAATCTGTTTAACCTTTTCATCAGACAGTAATTTGTTACGAACTATTGCTCTACGCTGGTCTCCTACTCTTTGTTTACTAACTTGCATTTCTGGGTATTTTTCTGTAAAGGATTCGTATAGTGGGGTTAAGTAATGCTTAGTATTATTTTCTAGTGAAGTGATGATGAAGTAGGTACGCAAAATAAAAATGTTCATCTCTTCGGACCACATTTTGCGTTTCCCAATTAACCCAGAGGCGGGTGCAGGGTCTCTGGCAGCAATAGCCTCCTGCACAACAACCTCGGAGAGCTGAATAGATGTGGATGGTGATAACGGCGTACTATGAGATGAAGATTGATGAAGTGAATTAGCGTACGCCGCAGGTGACGATGGTATGGATGGAAAAAGAGATGAAGGTGAAGAAGGTGGTAAGGATGGAGATGAATGATTGTCGGCTGTCGTCAATTGTTCGGGGAGAACCCGCCTGTTCAGTCCCCCACCGCCAATGGTTCGCATGCTGCTACATCCAGCACTGGCTCCAGATGTACCCCGGCGACCCCCGGGTAGCGGCCGTAGACTATATCTTTTATTTTCTCTATTCATACTAAAAAAGGGGGATTTTTGGGACCGTTGGTTAGGAAGGTTGATACCATTAAGTTTTTATTTGGTAAATATTTTCTATATCTAAGCCAGTACCTCTATCAAAGGGTGTAGTCCAGATGGTCGGACTTTAAAAGTGCTGCTTCCCTAAGCCCCCCCACCACGTCAAGGTGGCCCCACGGGGGGGTTATTATTATTATTATTATAAAAACAATATGCTTATAACCACACACACGCGGCCATTTCACCCCAAACAAGGCAGAGCTTGTATTATGGTAATTAAAAATCTTCTCTAAATAAACACATATCATGTTGATAACTTTACACCTAGACACAAAATAAATAACAGTCGACTTACAAACTATCTCTTACAAGTATCAAAAATAAAATAAATCCCTTCATAAGTACCTATCTAATTATGCCAAGCATGCCGATTCTTGATCGATTTTCCTCGGAATCTCAACGCTGCTGTCGCGAAGGGGAGAAAGAACCCGGTGTTGCTAACACAAGTATTTATAAACACGAAAAATTTCGATAATTACCTGCTCTTTTTCTTACGTAGATAAAAAATATTCCTGGAGCTTGAAAAACGATGTTGTTTTTATTGAAGAATCTTGTCTAATAGGATTAAAAATGCTTGTTTTTGTCTTAGTATTTTCTTGCAACAACGTTAGTCTATACTAAAGCCAATCTGGAAAGAGAATTAAACGTTATTACTAATTACGCAATTATCAACTTTGACGACATGTGTTTAAGTTCATTTTAGAATGACAAATATTACCGAAAAGGGCCTAAAAGTAATTTGAATGTGATGGAAACTGAACTGTTAGTCATTGAATTAAGGTTCATTATCCCAAAGCACGGTCATTATTTCTTTAAAGTGACTGATATATAGAAGATTCACAAGATTGTTGTCGAGTAGTGCATCGGATTATTATGTAAGAAATACTTAATAAAAAGCTAAGTTATTACTTAAAACTTACGTCCATTAGAATATTATTGAAAGTAATAATAATAATATTCCGTGACAACTCACACACGGTTATCTGATCCCAAGCTAAGCAGATTAAGCTTGTGTTATGGTAACCAGACAACTGATAAACATACTTATATATTTCTAAATACATACATATTATAGATAAATTACACCCAGACACAGAACAAAATATGATCGTGCTCATCACACAAACATTTGTCATGAGTGGGAATCGAACCCACGACCTCCGGTATAGCAGTCAGGGTCATGAAGGAAAAGATGAAAGGTAACCGCTTGTCGTGGTATAGACAATGGACATGTTATAAGGAGGGTTGAAAGAGACATACCTAAACAAGTTATGAGTATGACAATGAATGGATATCCTTGCAGAAGAAAACCGAAAAAGAGATGAATGGATTGTGTGAAAGATGATATGAGAACAAAAGGAACGGATGCTGTGATGACGAGTAGTAGAGATGAATGAAAGTTAAATAGGTAATTCGCGGACCGCAAAAAAATGGGATCAGGGCATTGAGATAGCATTCAATCTCCGACGACCTCAGTGGTCGAGTGGGGTACGCACCGGTTTTCAAAGTGCCGCTCTGAGTGAGCTCTGAGGTCCCATGTTTGATTCCCGGATCTATGTAGAAAAGCACATTTCTACAATGTCTCGGGTCTGAGTGTTTATGACATCTTCGTTGTCTCAGACTCCATAAGTACTTTAGCTACTAACTTTGGGTTCAGAGCAATGTACAGATTTTTCTCTTCATGTCTACAAACAGCAATTTACGCTAACAGACAGTGGGCAATTAGTAAAAATATACTGAAAACAATACCGGCCATTCCGCGTGACTTCAGTATGTCTATTCTGTAAATAATTTCGGTATCGAGCATCACCTGAGTGACAATAACGCTCACTTCAAAAGTGAACCCAATTGGCCTTGATTTAGAATTCAAATTCGAGAATACGTATTTGACATCTCACCGCGGATTCCGCTGTCGTGACATGAAAATAATGTTACAGAATAGCACTACTGATACTGACAGCTAAAAAAATCACAGAGACTGAACAAAAGTAGACTTATAAATAAATCTACAGTCCAAGTATTATGATATTGTTTTAAAACAATAGTTTTATTCTCCAATTGTCAATTGCCAGTAACAAATATTGCTTTTGATCTACACATCAAGATCAAAATTATAATAAAGATTCTGTATGGAACCTGCCAGGCACTATTTTAAACTACTTAAAAAATAAGGTGATCAATAAGTCGTAATTCTTTTATGTATCTTCGACGATAGTTAAGGACGCTTGGACCGATTTAGAAAAAACCTTTCTTCTTTCATGTTCGATAGTCATGATGTATAGTAATGATGAGATCGAGTGGAAGTGAAAGGCAACACAATTTTACAGATACGGATTACAATGAATCAAGTTTCTTAACCTTTTGAACGCCACGGTCGTGTATAGACGACAAAAGAAAACGTGCCAAAAACATGCCCCGGTCGGGTATAGACGACAAGAAAACGAAATTTTTTAAGTTAACAAAACAAACAAACTTACAAAATAAATAATTATTATTTATTTTGTACCTACTTAAAAAAGGACATCATCCATTTTGGTCCAAAATGCGAAAGTGCCGGCCAACCAAAAAAAATGTTATATTCTGACAGAGCTTGTCCTCCTAAGCATTTCTTAATATGGCACCAAAGCTGTATCACCGCTGCACGTGATTTTATCCATCGTTAAAAAATCTGAATTTTCATACATTTTTCGATCACATACCACGATATTATCGATTAAATGAATTTCTAAGAGGGCAGAGCTTGTCTTCCTAAGCATTTCTTAATATGGCACCAAAGCTGTGGCACCGCTGCACGTGATTTTATCCAGGGTTAAAAATTCTGAATTCTCATACAATTTTTCGGTCACATACGACGATATTATCGATAAAATGTATTACTAGGAGAACAGGGCTTGTCCTCCTAAGCATTTCTTAATATGGCACCAAAGCTGTAGCACCGCTGCACTTGATTTTATCCAGGGTTAAAAATTCTGAATTTTAATACATTCTTCGATCAAATACCATGATATTATCCATTAAATGAATTACTAAACACAAATAAAATGTTCTGTTAGGGATGCTAGCTCATAGTTAATGATTGGGGGTTGTAATGAATTCAGAGATTTTCTTTTTAAAGATGTTTAATGTATTTTATCGTCGAAAACGTCTTGCGTAAAAATTATATACTCTAATCCTAAAGCTGGTGGTTATATTTTGTAAATGTAGTCCATAGCTCAGATATAAATACGCACATTATGTGAGAGAAGCACCCTATTAGCCTTTTTTCTGTGACGCAAGTGCATTAGTAGTGGCCGATAGCTAGTCTTTTCGATAAAAGTTTGGACCACCACGATATACAATTCGCAGCCATATTTTATAACGCGCCGTTTTACAAAATGGTGCGCCGGATTACAAAACTTGGCCGTAATAGAATGGGGCGAACTGTCGTTTAGTCGGATTACAATTCGGCTGAAATAAAATATAAAAGAGAGAAAAGACTAGCTATCGCTCACTACTAACTAATGCACTTGCGTCACAGAAAAAAGGCTTATAGGGTGCTTCTCTCACATAATGTGCATATTATTATGTGAGCCATGGACTACATTTACAAAATATAGCCAGCAGGTTTAGGATTAGAGTATATAATTTTTACACAAGACGTTTTCGACGATAAAATACATTAAACATCTTTAAAAAGAAAATCTCTGAATTTATTACAACCCCCAATCATTAACTATGAGCTAGCATCCATAACAGAACATTTTATTTGTGTTTAGTAATTCATTTAATGGATAATATCATGGTATTTGATCGAAGAATGTATTAAAATTCAGAATTTTTAACCCTGGATAAAATCAAGTGCAGCGGTGCTACAGCTTTGGTGCCATATTAAGAAATGCTTAGGAGGACAAGCCCTGTTCTCCTAGTAATACATTTTATCGATAATATCGTCGTATGTGACCGAAAAATTGTATGAGAATTCAGAATTTTTTAACCCTGGATAAAATCACGTGCAGCGGTGCTACAGCTTTGGTGCCATATTAAGAAATGCTTAGGAGGACAAGCTCGGCCTTCTTAGAAATTCATTTAATCGATAATATCGTGGTATGTGATCGAAAAATGTATGTAAATTTAGATTTTTTAACCCTGGATAAAATCACGTGCAGCGGTGCTACAGCTTTGGTGCCATATTAAGAAATGCTTAGGAGGACAAGCTCTGCCAGAATATAACATTTTTTTTGGTTGGCCGGCACTTTCGAATTTGGACCAAAAATGTATAGAGAGTGGATGATGTCCTTTCTTGGGCACGTTTTCTTTTGTCGTCTATACACGACCGTGGCGTTCAAAAGGTTAATGAATCTCTACAGCCAACCACAATTTCGGTTCGATCCCCTCATTGGACAAACATTTAGTGTGATCTGCAATCTTGCGACACAAGGACTTACTCTAACAGGGATGGGCTCAAAAATATGAGTGTTCTGTATCATACAAAGCTCTATGAACGCACCTGCGAAAACACAACAGTCAACCAAAAAAGGGTAGAATTAATTGCTGTATTATTGCAGTGCGTTCTCTACTCATCAAAGGGATCACGTTCCACTATTCCGAGCAAAAGAACCTCTCAATTGGATGCAGCGTTCATTAGGCGTTACCTAGCAACCCCCTAACATATTATACAACATAGGTACAACGCATCAAGTACGATAAAATACATGTGGGCCTTAGAGGATAGATAAGCAACTACAGAGTGCGTCTATCGAGTATGAATTGTAATTTGTAAGCACTAGTATGAACTGGTTTCGTCGTAAAAATGGTATTAGAATGAGCTGTTTTAATAAAACTATGTCAAACTCTAATAATATCGGAACTATCTATATTTTCGCATAAACGTCTGTCTTCTGTGTCAGTCTAGAAAACAACTTAAATCAGTAACTGAATGTAGTACATACAGCCAAAAATGTGCTTACGCTACGCAATGGGCTTTTAGTGATACTCTCTATAGTTTTAACTCTTAATAATCTATGACCACCCTATACGTCAATTCTATCTAGTTGTGAAGTGCAGCTCAAAAATGTTTTATTATCCGCGAAATTGTTCGTTCGTCGGTGCGTTTATTAAAAAGCCAGACAGGATCTAATAAAGCACCATGAAGGTTATATTAAATTTTTCACTGATTGTCTTGACTAGGTAGGAAGGATTTGTTATTTGATAATGATATTAAAAACTGCTGTTTACATACTGGTTGTCATTTTGGCCAGCTAAGGAGGAAGCGAAAAATGTAACTGTGCCTTGTTTTTAAAGATAATTGTGTTTAATTTTGATTTTATACGTCTTATAATTATTGTCTTGGTCGGTTGAAAGCGCCTTTGAAAAAAATCTTAGTAGTTGAGTTGCGATGTTTTGCGTTATGTAATGTATCAGGCGTTTTAAATAATCACTGATTGACTTGACTAGGTAGGAAGGATTTGTTTTTTGATAATGATATTAAAAACTGCTGTTTACATACTGGTGGTCAGTTTGGCCAGCTAAGGAGGAAGCGAAAAATGTAACTGTGCCTTGTTTTTAAAGATAATTATGTTTAATTTTGATTTTATACGTCTTATAATTGTCTTGGTCGGTTGATTAAAGCGCCTTTGAAAAATATCTTAGTAGTTGAGTTGCGATGTTTTGCGTTATGTAATGTATCAGGCGTTTTAAATAATCACTGATTGACTTGACTAGGTAGGAAGGATTTGTTTTTTGATAATGATATTAAAAACTGCTGTTTACATACTGGTGGTCAGTTTGGCCAGCTAAGGAGGAAGCGAAAAATGTAACTGTGCCTTGTTTTTAAAGATAATTGTGTTTAATTTTGATTTTATACGTCTTTTAATTGTCTTGGTCGGTTGAAAGCGCCTTTGAAAAATATCTTAGTAGTTGAGTTGCTATGTTTTGCGTTGTGTAATGTATCAGGCGTTTTAAATAATCACTGATTGACTTGACTAGGTAGGAAGGATTTGTTTTTTGATAATGATATTAAAAACTGCTGTTTACATACTGGTGGTCAGTTTGGCCAGCTAAGGAGGAAGCGAAAAATGTAACTGTGCCTTGTTTTTAAAGATAAATGTGTTTAATTTTGATTTTATACGTCTTATAATTGTCTCGGTCGGTTGAAAGCGCCTTTGAAAAATATCTTAGTAGTTGAGTTGCGATGTTTTGCGTTATGTAATGTATCAGGCGTTTTAAATAATCAGTGATTGACTTGACTAGGTAGGAAGGATTTGTTTTTAACACGCTTTTATTAGCTTCACTTGTATGTATGTATGTATGTATGTAACTGACTCCTTTGGACTCGATTTTGACCCACTTTAAACGGACAGATTTAATTCAAACTTCGTACACTTATCAAGAATCAGCGACAATATAATAACTTCATAGGTTTATCTCATTATCCTGATTAGGATCACCAGGATTAAATATATAAAAAAAAAAAAACGAAAAAAAAAAAAATATAAGTCCACAAAGCAATACGTTTGAATTCAGACAACACGTATTGCTGCTAGGACTAAAAAGTGAAAAATAAATATAGTTAAAAAAAAGCGTGGGTTGCTCGATAGACGAAAAATATGGCACAGAGCGCCCCACGCTTTTTAACAATAATACTAGTGTTTTTTGTTCATTACCAATTTCAGCTTACATTAGGAATTATTTTTCACTTTTTTAGTTAGAAGTACTTTAAAAGCGTGTTTTTTAGTTTTTTTAAACTATATTGATAATGATATTAAAAACTGCTGTTTACATACTGGTGGTCAGTTTGGCCAGCTAAGGAGGAAGCGAAAAATGTAACTGTGCCTTGTTTTTAAAGATAATTGTGTTTTTAGTTTTGATTTTATACGTCTTCTTCGTCGTCTTATAATTGTCTTGGTCGGTTGATTGAAAGCGCCTTTGAAAAATATCTTAGTAGTTGAGTTGCGATGTTTTGCGTTATGTAATGTATCAGGCGTTTTAAATAATTACTGATTGACTTGACTAGGTAGGAAGGATTTGTTTTTTGATAATGATATTAAAAACTGCTGTTTACATACTGGTGGTCAGTTTGGCCAGCTAAGGAGGAAGCGAAAAATGTAACAGTGCCTTGTTTTTAAAGATAATTGTGTTTAATTTAGATTTTGTACGTCTTGTAATTGTCTTGGTCGGTTGATTGAAAGCGCCTTTGAAAAGTATTTTAGTAGTTGCGTTGCGATGTTTTGCGTTATGTAATGTATCAGGCGTTTTAAGTAAGATTAAGATAGTGGAATAGATACTAAAGTGAAATAATCTTATATTATGTTCTTTACAAACGCTGTTACTGTACACTTCATTCAAGGTGCATTTTTTTTTGATAACATTAATTTCATCATTCATCCCCTACCAAATTTAACGGTAGTTGTTTTATCGATACTCCCTTTCTTCTCCTAAAATTGTTTGTCCGAATATCATTATCCCTAACACGTTTGCTATAAACTTCAGTAACCATAATGATCAAAATCCCGAAATTTTGTTTAACATATATATTATCTTTAGTTTTAAAAGTATTCTGTCATAGTATTGAGTAGGTACTATAATGATTGAATCCCCTAATTTCACATGACGTAAAGTCCTAAGTACCTATAGTTTTAAATAATGCTCATTATTCCAAATGTCCTTTTTTTTTTTTTGTCCTAGAAGTTTTGCTAAAAATTAGGATTAGTGACAGAAACGAATCGCTGTAAATCCGACTCCACGCAGTCTTGTCTGCCCTACCCCTAGAGTGTAATTTAGAGTCGCGTAGGCGCGGAGGGGCGAGGCGGCCCGCGGGCTGAGCAGGTGACCGCCGGAGCCCTGCAGCGCCGGAGCCGTGGCAGAAACCATGCCTGCTACTTGCTGCATTCTTGCTTGCTTGCATGCTGCAAATTTATTTATAATAAAAAAAACATAATGTAAAATTAGAATATAGCCCGGAACAAGTTCATAGCAAAATAGTACATATTTGTTTTACTGAGAACATTGTTATTATAAATGAGCATTATATAATTTGATTGTAGGACTTACAACTTTTATTGAAAACCGTTGTACCTACATGTCTTTTGTATATTATTGATTGTAATATTTATGACGAACGGATTTCGGACATATCATATTTAGGGATTTCAATTTTATGGCATTTGATATTAGGTATGTGATATTAAGTTCGGGTAAGTAATCATTCGGACAAATGATGATTTGGACAAAAAAAGTTATGGATAAAAAAGTTAGGTGACCCGCTAAAGAATCTGTATTATCACAATCATAGTTTTGACGACCTCCGTGATCGAGTGGCGTACGCACCGGTTTTCAAGGTGTCGCCAGCTCTGAGGTCCCGGGTTTGATCCCCGGACGGGTCAATGTACAAAATCACTTTTCTACATTATCCCGGGTCTGGGTGATTGTGGTACCTTCGTTGTTTCTGAATTCCATAACACAAGTGCTTCAGCTACTTACTTTGGGTTCAGAGCAATGTATGTGATGTTGTCCGCATTCATTATTATGTATTTATTTATAGTATTACATATCCACATAGCCATAATATACCACCGTTAAGTACCAGGGCCGAGTAATCAATATTCTAATTACTTACAGTAATCACGGATCTACTACAAAACAATGTGCACCAACTGACAAGCTATTATCTGTGTATCAGCAACAGACAAAGCGATCGATTATCCTTTGAATGCAGTTTGTGGAGGACGGCGCTTATTCTGCTATGAAGTAAACTTGCTTTACGGACGAAAATTATAAAGTGATATTATAAAGCGATTAAATCTCGTGTTGTCTCTATTTTAAAGTGAGACGGATAATTTAAGAACGTCAAATTTTTTTTTTTTTTTTATGGTAGTGATCTTTACATTTAGCCTGAGCGCAGGCTTTGACTGCTTCACCGGTTTTTGGTGAGGACCTTAAGGCCTTCAGCCAGAGCAATAGGAAAAACTAACTACGTCAGCAACGTCCACTAAGGGCACCCCCTGCGGGGTCCGGACCTCGACTTAGTGCGTTGCTAACAATCTTAATAAAGCAAAACCACAAGGGATGGCTGGATCTAAGTTTTTATTATTTAGGGACATATTTTTATTGCTAGTTTGGCCGGCTCGGGCCAGCTTGGTCTAGGGCATTTAATTATTCGAGGCTTAAGATACCAGTTGTATTTATTGACGGGCCTGTTGGTCTAGTGGTTAGTGGCCCTGACTGCTATACCGGAGGTCGTGGGTTCGATTCCCACCCAGGGTGCTCACCCTTTGTGTGATGAGCACGATCATTTGTTCTGTGTCTGGGTGTAATTTATCTATAATATGTATGTATTTAGAAATATAAAAGTATGTTTATCAGTTGCCTGGTTAACATAACAAGCTCTGCTTAGCTTGGGATCAGATAACCGTGTGTGACTTGTCCGGGAATATTATTATTATAAATATTATAGTAAAGGAAAAACATGTATAAGAGCTTTTAAATTACGTTTAAAATATACTCACTAGAAACTAGAAATACAGTTAATGCGAAAAGATGTTATTCGTTTCTAAGATTCTTTCTTTTGCTGCCCTTTTGCTTTACTTTAAGAAAACACAGTAACGCTTTGTCAATAATGGACGTTACAGAATCAGCGCCGATGACTCCGAGTAAATTAAGGTTTAGTCGTCAAAGGCTTGATTGAGATATCAATCAATTGATTGAGAGATTGATGATAGAAGCAATGAGAGATTACATTCCATACAGGACATACAGGGTGTTATTGAAAGGTTATATTTATCCAAAAGGGGTGAAAACTACACCTGGTATAGAGTCATTTGACAAAGTTTCAGCTGAAAATAAGGGAACCAAATAATTTTTAGGTATTTTTTCTTTTGCAGCAAAAGCCATTCGCTCGCTCGCTGGATACATTCCTCTCGCGGTCTCACTGTGATTTTAACTGTTAAATAAGTGATACGACCTATAGGATACGACCCTATTTTCAGCTGAAACTTTGTAAACAGACTCTATACCAGATGTACTTACCACCCCTTTTGGATAGATATACCCTTTCGGTAACACCCTGTATACCTTACTGGTCAACAGTATGGATGACAAAAGGCTTTTGCGAGTAATATACGCAGAAACAGGATCACTTTGTAAATGCATATTGAAAAGCATGAATAGACAGGAATTTAATTAGGATAAACATTATTCCATCTTACTAGGAATAGCTGTTTTTGTGATTTCAACGAATCAATCGGAAATATTTAGGTACTAGCTGTGCCCGCGACTTCGTTCGCGTGGATGACGAAACTTATCAATGAGTTTTTTGTGTAAAGTGCTATTTGTGTAGAACGTTATCATATCGGGCATACACGTAGCAGAAAGAGACAGTGTTTGCGGACAGGGTTTTCTTAACACCCTGTATAATAAAATCCTATAAAAGTTGCGTAAGTATCTCTACTATACAGAAAGTTATTTCCAGTAGACTATATTTTACAGGAACAATAAACGTTTTTCGTTCTATGGAACATAATACCTCTTTCAGTAGAGCTTCAACCATTCGAGCTACCGACAAAATGAAAGGTGTTGTCTATGTGAGATCTTTCATGACAGGAATGCATGTGTGTAGTTTGCAGCGCTGTGGACGTGTAAGCCTGTATGTACCCTAGAGGATAGATAAGAAACTATAGAGTGCACCTATCAGTGTATGAACCGTGAACACTGATCTTCTTCTTTTCGTGTCGATGGTAGATTTAAATTAGAGTACATTGGCCTAGTAAGTTGCGACATTAATGGCGGCATGGGTGAACACTGGTATGAACTAGTTTTGTCTTAGAAATTGTATCAAAATACAGCGCAGTTTTAATAAAACTATCTCAAATTATCCCAATAATATCGAAACCATTGATATTTTCGCATTTAATAAACGCCTGTCGTTGCTTGCAAATAACTTAAATAAGTAGGTAAACGAATGTACTGCATACAGCCAAAAATGTGTGTGTGTGCTTACGCTACGCAATGGGCTTTTAGCGATACATGCACTCTATAGTTGTAACTTTTTAAAACTCTATGGCCTGTGCCAACTACTCTGTGCTTATTAAATACTGTATCCAACAAAAAACTATGTAAGTAAATATAAACAAATGCTTCCCCACTGGGATTCAATTAACGGGAGGATACAGTTTACAGAATCAAAAGAGTTCCAGACAAAGAGGTGGACATTTTAATAATGCACCCTCGATGTAGGGGCTTAGTTAAGGATAGGCGCACACTGCCGCAGTGAAAAAAATAAAATATTTCATTTATTTAATTATAATTAATATTTATTGCACATAAATGTAACATAACACAATAGTGTTATGTAAGGGTTCGTCCACATCTGACGAACGAGCATTACACGAATTACTGTAATGCTCGCGAACGGCGCGCGCACGTCTGGCGGACGGCGTATTGACACAAGTGCGTTCGCGAGCAAAATATCAAATCACACAGACGAACTGTAAACTTTCCTTTTCTTTGATTCGGTTGAAAAGAAGTCTATAAGACTTCTTGTGCTAATTGATATTATTTTCGATTTAAGTCAAAAAAACTTTAGACGCACAAATAAAGTTCATTTTCAACTGACTGAAGCTGTAGCGCAAACTAAACCTTATACAGAATTGTTTTACAGATGGTTTTCCTTTAACCCGTGATTATTTACATTTTTGCCACATAAATTGCGAACGCGATACACATAAGGATATAAAAAACATAACCCATCAGTTAGCTATCAGTTTATTAAGATTCTATCTAGCTGAATAGGGTAGATGACTAGGTATGAAAAGTCAAAATTTATTTAGTCCGCCATTTAGATAATCAAAATATAATAGACACATATTTTTTCTTTTCTCAAATAAATTACAAAATACGAGGATAAACCGCTGTAAAGTTCAGGAGTGGGGGCTTGTGACGTCACGGCTAGGTACAATTTGTACTCAAACGTGACGTCACGCAAGAATTGTACTCGCTGTATCTTCGTAATTCTTTGTTTACGGGACTAAACAAAAAATACGTGTCTAATATTTTTTTCTTATCTAAAAGATGGACATAAAAATAAAAGTTAGTCATCATCCCTATTGTAACTGCTTTTTCAGTTTCCATTGAGATGAAATTTTGCTTGCTTAAGATGCCAATATTGTTGATCTAGTCTGTTGGTGGAAGGACTAGCCATAGGAACTCTGCGACGAAATTACGATAACTTTGTGCTTGGCACTAAGCCTTTGAGATATCAATATGTCTTCGGACACAACATGATTGGTTACACAAAGCTTTTGAAACAATGGACGTAGGAAACTAGAAATACTTGTTGGAAATGCATATTGAATAATCTATGGCGAATAGAATGACATTTAATTAACACCAGACGGAATGTGGCCCTAAGAATTCTGTAATGAAAGGAGGTACGTCATATTCGTTTGTAAAAATTTAAAATCCAAGTTTTGAAATAATTTGTTTAATTTAGGCTACAAAGTAGCACTTATTAAACATCAAAGATACAAAAAGGACAGCACCCTAGGGTCGGTTCATATCCAGCGGAAGAGGAGAGATTTATTATTTGTCTTCACAAGTAATGTGATAGTAGTTAATGACTATTTTTAAGGTTAGTTTTCATCTGTGTTTAAATCAGTCGCTTCCCCGCATGCGGGGAGTCCCCGAATACGGTATAACGGCTAATAAAAGTGTCATCGTATCATCCATATCTCAGTTGTTATATATTATATATATTGGTTGTTAGCAAAAAGCTTTTTTAAAGAAGTTGGTTCCAATTAAAACCTCTTGCACCCTTGCACCCTTGCACCCCTTGCATGCGAGTGATAAAGACCATTTGTAACCGACTTCAAAGAAGAAGAGGTACTCAATTCGACTGTACGTTTTTTTTTTGTTTGTTACCACAGAACTTTTGACTGGGTGAACCGATTTTGATGAGTCTTTTTTATTTGAAAGCTGGTGCTATTTTGGTCCAGTTTTGACAGTGGTATCCATAAGAAATAAGTATAAGACTTATTTTGAAGTCGGTTTTTTTTGTTAGTTTTATAGACTTGAAGAATACACACGATACACACGATATACAAAGAAATAATGACTGTACAATGCGCTCAAAAACCGCGACAAGTCTACCTCCTAACGAAGAACCGCGTTTTTTTGCCGCTCTTTGCCGCGCCAAGCTAAGTGTGCGTTTTTCCTTATTCTTTTGACATTGAATCAAAAACGATGTCAAGGCTATTAGAGTGCATTGGGGTGCAACCATAATGCGCAGTAGCGTCATACTCATATTTATGATGCAGGTTTGAATGAATTCGATTTTGTCGAAACGTTTTATTAATTTCCACGTAGTACTGTTTGCGGCTTTTAGGGTTCGGTGATCACGAAACCTTTATGGGATTACTCGTCTGTCTGTCTGACCGTCTGTCATGTAAATTTTTTATGTAGGTACTGTTAAGAACATAATGTTTTCAACCAACTTCATAAAGAGGAGGTTCTCAATTCATTTGTATGTTTCGTGCAATTGTGAATCGATTTCGAAAATACTTTTTTTCATCGATTTGTGGCTCGTAATGATGTTAAGTATGAATGGTGTAGCTGCGTTCATTGATGCAAAACAATCCCATACGATGCAACCGACACTTGGCTTGCATAATAACATATTTCCATACATTGGTCCCTTGTTTGTATGTCACAACCCATACTTAAAAAGCTATCAAACAGCAGGCATTTTGAATCCAAAACAGAGACAATGTGACGTCATTGTCTTTCTACAGTTTAATACTAGCTGTACAACGCGGTTTTGCACGACATTTCGTTAGAAAATACTTCATAGCTGAATAAGAAAACGCTACTTAAATTAATTAAATCCTGGGACAATTCACACACGACCTTCTGATCCTAAACTAAGCAGACCTTGTACTATGGTGACCAGACAACTGATAAACATACTTATATATTCCTAAATACATACAAATTATAGATAAATTACACCCAGACACAGAACAAATGATCGTGCTCATCACAAAAAGATTTGTCCTGGGTGGTGGTGGTGGTGGTGGTCTATTGCCGAAAACTGAATTAAAATCTGAAATAAAAGTTGAGTAGTTAAAATGATCTAAGCGAACAGACAGCGGAAGCGACTTCATTTAATACTATGTAAATATATAGATTCTGTATATAGATAGAATAGATTTATAAGTATGCGAGAGACGTAAAGATGTTATCGTTTGTTACACAATACCTCGTAAACTTGTAACTGTATTGTCGGTAGTGTTGTAATACGCTCACTGTGGTCTAGAAAAACGTCACTAGATTTACAATCGCGTGTCGGTTGTAGGATTTCAAATACTTACAGGTCGATGACCCTTGAGATGTAGTTTAAAAAGGTGAAAATTTTTGTTGAAGAAATTTTGAAAGTTGAAAAGAATCAGTCAATAGTGAAATTAAGGCGTTTGGCTTTAAAATGCTCGTGGCTAAGTGTAGGCCGTACGGTTTGACCGATAATACAGGTTAAGCCGCGCTCGCCGCGGTTGGTCCGTGGATGGGTGACCATTTATAACATACCGAGACCCCTCCGTGTTTCGGAATACACGTAAAAAACGAGCCTTTTCCCCACTATGTTGGGGTCGGCTACCAGTCTTACCGGATTCAGCTGAATACCGTATTTTACATGGAGCGACTGCCTATCTGAAATCCACAACCCATTTTACTGGGAAACACAGTATCCCATAGTAAGACTGGTTGTCAGAATTGACTTAACGACTGCCAGAGATCTATGTATGACAGCCGGGACCTACTGTTTAACGTGCTTTCCGAAACACGGAGGGGTCTCGCTCGGTATGTTATAAATCCCATCCACGGATCAACCGCGGCGAGCGCGGCTTAACCTGTATTATCGGTCAAACCGTACGGCTTACACTTAGCCAAAAGCCCCTTAACTCACGGGCAAATATCAAATAACAAAAAACAATACAGACGAATTGAAAACCTCCTCTTATTGAAGTCGGATAAGAAACACCACAAACCTATTCAAACGAGCAAGTGGATATTAATACTAGTGTTATATTACATACTCAATGTGTTACAGTGTTACTGTGATGTAACACGTCATAAAGTAGCTGATCTGGGGCCCGATTCCGCTATTTTAAAGTCAGTGGGTGGCAGGTTAATGAACGTTCCAGTGTACTTGTTAGTGTGCCCAATTTTCGTATTCAGATAAGCTTATAATGAACAGTAAGTGGCAATCCTACAATGACAACAATGGCAAGTATGTGTACATTTGTCATTAAAACTAAAATCATCTGAATACGAAAATTAGGTACAATGATAAGTACACTGGAACATTAATTTTTTTTTTTTTTTTACGGTACAACTCACACACGGTTATCTGATCCCAAGCTAAGCAGAGCTTGTGTTATGGTAACCAGACAACTGATAAACATACTTATATATTTCTAAATACATACATATTATAGATAAATTACACCCAGACAACCAGAACAAATGATCGTGCTCATCACACAAACATTTGTCCTGGGTGGGAATCGAACCCACGACCTCCGGTATAGCAGTCAGGGTCACTAACCACCAGACCAACAGGCCCGTCAATTAACCTGCCACCCACTGACTTTAAAATAGCGGAATTGGGCCCCTGTGCGGTCAGTAGTAATGTTATGTTGTGTTATAAGCTCTGTGGTCGATGACGCTAAATGTGTAATTCTCTGTGGTCGACGCCATTTTGAAGATACGGTAGTAGGAAGAGTCGAGACTAGTAGTTTTGGTTGCGTATTTTTCTTTTAAAATTGTTTTGAAGTAGTTTTAAAGAGCAGAAAAATGTAGACAAATATAGAGTTCTTTTTTAAAAAGCAGAAATTTTAGACTACAACAAAAGTTGTTTTATAGTATTCAAACCAGATACCAACAAGTTATGATGATCTCTAGATTAGTTTTGAAAATATCGACGAATGAGATATAGGTACCTACAACACATAGCAATATCCAGAACGTTGCAAGACATTAAAACAATCGAGTAACAATAAGCAAACCCCAATCATATTTTTTTATAGTCAGATTCCTACCAAACATCTTGAATATGAAAAAATAAAAACTGGCCAAGTGCGAGTTGGACTCACGCACGAAGGGTTCCGTACCACCGTCGTATGAGAGCCCTTAAATATTCATTTTATGTGGTTTTTAGTAGGTATTTGTTATTATAGCGGCAACGGAAATACATCATTTGTGAAAATTTCAGCTTTCTAGCTATCTCGGTTTATGAGATAGCCTGGAGACAGACAGACGGACAGACAGACAGCGGAGTCTTAGTAATAGGGTCCCGTTTTACCCTTTGGGTACGGAACCCTAAAAACTAGAGTTTTTCCACCAAGAAACTAATGCTTTAGTCATGGCAACGTTCCTAAATAGTTCACGATTTAGGTTGCATAACAGTTAAACATACCTTTCACACTAACAAAAGCACTACCAAACGTCTAATGAACATTAAAACTACATAAAACATTTTGACACCCATGCGAAATTGACTGGGACTGTACAAATCAACAAACAAACATACCTTCGTTCTCAAGTCAGTGATAACTATTCGAATATGAACCTTATTGCTTTAACATAAGAGTGCTGTCAATCTCAACGTGTTATAACCGACCGCACAATATAATTTTGTACATTATTTTAAGTGGAAAAAGTTGAATCCTCCTTCAATCTCCATAGAGGTGCTTCGAAAAGTGTTCGGCAATATTATGCAAGAGAATATATTGCTATTAATAATTTAAGCGGCGCTATTATGTAAAAATGTATGATAGCATTCTCCAAATTAAAGCACAAAATAATTTAACGTAAGAAGCGATAATCTTTATAATTATAAATATAGGGTGTTACCGAAAGTTTAAGTATCTACTGAAACGGTACAGGGTGTTACTGAAAGGGTATATCTATCCAAAAGGGGTGAAGAGTAAATCTGGTGAAGAGTCGGTGCACAAAATTTCAGCTCAAAAGGTGTTATGAAAATTTACTAAAAAAGTGTTACCGGATTGCGAAGATGAATATCTTAAAACGTCACTGTGGTCTGGTGGTAATATAATTTTTTGTATCAATTATTTAGTGCCAAATAATTGACACTACAAATTAGATATCAATTATTTAACTACCTCATTTTGAGTTAAAATTTTGTAAACTGACTCTATACCAGATGTACTCTTCACCCCTTTTGGATAGATATACCCTTTTGGTAACACCCTATAAAGTTTCAGTACTTAAAAATGTAATACCTGTATATTCTCAGAACTTATTCCCCCTTATTACAAAAGATGGTCTAAGAAAAACCGAGGTTTTAGAATAGCCCCGTCTCTTTTTGTTATATGACATAAGAAAGTGATGGGTATATTTTAAACCTGGGTTTACCTTAGTCTTGGTTTAAACCATCTTTTGTAATAAGGCCCATTGTGGTTTATTAAAATCTAAGTACCTTACCGAAAAATACAAATGAATGCCTAATTTATCTTATTATAAATGGCAGTCTATATTTACAGACTGCCAGGGCTTTTTGCATTTGCAAAAAGCCCTTTTCTCAAACAAAGAAAACAAAAACATTGACAATCACGCTACTCACTGCAGAATAGCAATTCCATATTTAAATTTAAAAATGAGGAAATTGAAAACTAGGGTTGTCACTTACGAATTAAAAATTATTCGATGAAACATTTTCTGAGTCAATGTTTTTTTCACGGCAAAGAGCTCTTTTATTTATGTTTTTTATTTGAACCTCTGAAGTAATTTATCTTCCATGACTGCAGAATTTCTTATTAATTGTTTGTCTTACATTCGTTTCTCTTTGAAGAGACTGCAAAAGCAAATGTTAAATCTAGGTAATGTTTGTTTTATCATCAGGAAACGTAACTTTGCTATTTAATCTACTTTTCTTTGAAAGGAAACTGTGTGTATTCGTTGCAGTTTATTTGCTCTCCATAAATGTGGATGCTTTCACATTTCAGTTGAGAATTAAAGCAAATATTTTGAGGTAGAAACAATTTTTACTTTTTAAGTTCTGTGTTTAGGTACGTGAAAATAATGAGTACGTTTTTAAGTAGTTATGATAATATATGAATATTTTTTTGGTTTTAACACAATAGGTAGGTAATAATAAGGTGTTTTAAGTATGGGAACAATATACTTACAAGAAAAAGTTAATCTTAGATGAGTTGTGAAAATACTATTAGGCTAACTAAACATAATTACATAAAAATATTTTTGACAACCCTAACACGAACGCCTGTTTAAAAAAAACTCGCGAACACAGACAATTTTTATCACTACAGATTATATCATTTAATTTTACACGAGAACAATAGACAATGATTCGTTATTTTTTTTTCGTTAAAGTATGAAGACAGATCACTTATTCTTCCTATTGTTTTTATATTTTAATTTATGTTGATTTTTCATTTTCGTAGCCAGGTTTTTGTCCGACCTATAAAACTGGATTTTTGTGCTCGGATAGAGTCTTAGTAATTGAAGGTAAGCGTGACGTCATCGGGTTCGATCCTTGGCACAAACATTTGTCATCTCTCGAGCCTTTTCCCAACTATGTTGGAGTCGGCTACCAGTCTTACCGTATTCAGCTGAATGCCGTATGTTACAGGGCGACTGCCTATCTGACCTCCACAACCCATTTTACTGGGTAACCCCGTATCCCATAGTAATACTGGTTGTCAGAATTGATTTAACGACTGTCAAAGATCAACGTATGACAGTCGGGACCTACGGCTTAACGTGCTTTCCAAGGCACGGAGGGGTCTCGGTATGTTTAAAAAACGGTCACCCATCCACGGACCAACCGCGACGAGCGCGGCTTAACCTTTATTATCGGTGAGACCGTGCGGCTTACACTTAGCCACGAGCCCCTCACAAACATTTTGTGTCCACAAATGTTTGTTCCAAGTATGGCTGTTCATTGTATATGTTATTTAAATGTTTGTTGACCGTCCATGATAAAAGCGAAGTAGTATATTATAATAATACAGCCTACAAACGTCCCACTGCTGGGCCTCTTCCCATATAGAGAAGGCACGAGCATTGATCACCACGCTTGCTCTCTGCGGATTGGTATCAGATCCCAAATTATGGAATCCAGGGTTCCTCACGATGTTTTCCTTCACCGTTTGTCAGAAGTGTCTTAGAATAATTGAGAAAGTACATATAACTTTGAAAAAGCCACATTGGTACTTGCCTGGGTTCGACCCTGCAAACTTGTGCATACAAATCCGTTCGTTGAACCGCTAGGCCACCACGACACCCCCAAGTAGGATGTTATACAATGCGAGAATTGTTTTGACGGATGAAAGAATTGTATGAGGTTGGTTATAAAAGAAAAATAAGTATGATGTTTTGTTTGAAATGATAATATATTTTTGTGAACTTTGCCTTTTCTGTTTGATTGAATATACATAATAAGAGTAAAATGTCTTTAAGAAAAGTATTTTTTTCTGTTATAAAACTATTCAATATTACAATACTTCCAAAAGTTTATTGATGTATCATTGATTTTAAGCAACAACCATTGTTTGTAGACGAGGCTGTTTTTTAGGGTTCCGTACCCAAAGGGTAAAACGGGACCCTATTACTAAGACTCCGCTGTCTGTCTGTCCGTCTGTCTGTCTCCAGGCTGTATCTCATAAACCGTGATAGCTAGAAAGCTGAAATTTTCACAAATTATGTATTTCCGTTGCCGCTATAACAACAAATACTAAAAACTACATAAAATGAATATTAAAGGGGGCTCTCATACGGCGGTGGTACGGAACCCTTCGTGCGCGAGTCCGACTTGCACTTGGCCAGTTTTTTTCCGATTTCTTTCGTATAGAAATCCTAAAAAAAGTATTACTTCGTTAGAATTAAACAATAAACATTTTAAAAATCTTTTATACGACACAATAATTTGTAACACAATAATTCTACGAGACACTTTTATTTCAGTTCTCGAAAATTCTCCCCACCATTTTGTTTAAAAACTTCTCCCTTTGAAACATCGTATTTTAATTCAAATAGCAACACTAGCTACTACGCATAACCTGACGTGCAATTGACAGCTTTTAATTCCGTTATGAATATGACAGTCTGCATTCCATATTCAAAATTTTGTAACTGGCCAGTGAGGGTTGGGGTGAAAACTAAATATACCATAGAGGATAGATAAGAATCCACAGAGTGCGCATTCAGTATGAACAGTAAGCACTAGTATGAACTGGTTTCGTCGTAAAAATGGTAACAAAACAGCGCGCGTCGTTTTAATAAAACTATCTCAAACTCTATCGGAACCATCAATATTATTGCATAAACGTCTGCCGTTGCACTGAAGATGACTTAAATCAGCAAACGAATGTACTTAACATAACATAACATACCATCACGCCTGTATCCCCGAAGGGTTAGGCAGAGGTGTACCAATGTACACCCACAGTGTACGAATGTACTACACAACAAATACGTTCATTTGCTGGCACAAAGAGCTTTGCACTCTATAGTTTTACATTTCTAAGCTCTATGTCATACACGGACAAAGCGAAACAAGTATTCGAAATGTGTATCTAAATTGTAAAAGCTTTTGATACTGCGTTTTGCGAAGTTGTTGCAGGAATTTGAACTTTAATGTTTATGTAAATGGCAGTTTATTGAAGCGATATTGCTTTGATAAGCTTGTAGACAGGAGTATCAAATTGATAATGGTCCAGAAATGTTTTGGAGCCAAGTTCAGGATTCAAAGGTAATATTTTTTGTGATTATATTTTAGATTTTTGGAGTTATTGTTAATTTTGAGCAAATAAATCTGTTTTCTTAGAGAAAATACTATTTACCTTAAAAAGTAATTTTAGTTGGTATGTAACAGATCTATATGAGATGAGTTTTCATTTCTTTCTTGTAAATAGTTTATTTTCGACATAAAGTTTTAGGGTAAAACCATAGATAGAACACCTATTTTCTACTTTTTAGTTAACCAAGATAATATAAGAAATCTAACTGTGCACCCTGAACTATTCAAACTTAAATAAATATAACTATTAAAACAATTCGAAATTTTGAACTTGGCTCCACAACTGCCGAGCATAAACCTTCCCTCTCGAATATTCCAAACATTTTCCACCCTTTTGTTTTCACACACACATGTACACGTAATACCCCTAAGAGACATAAACTACAGAGTGCGCATATCAGGGTATGAACCGTGAGCACAACAGCTATGAAGTATGAACACTAGTTCATATCTGTTAAAATGTTATCAAAACAGAACAACTTTTGAATATAACTATCTCATACTCTAATAATATTAGAACCATCAATATAAACCATCGCGTAAAATGTCGTGGACCGGAATATTTAAATCAGTAAACGAATGTACTATGTACTACCTTATGAAGATTGTTAGCAACGCACTAAGTCGAGGTTCGAACCCCGCATGAGGTGCCCTTAGTGGACGTTGCTGACGTAGTTAGTTTTTCCTATTGCTCTGGCTGGAGGCCTTAAGGTCCTCGCCAAAAGTCCGGTGAAGCAGTCAAAGCCTGCGCTCAGGCAAACTGCAAAGATCTCTACAAAAAAAAACGAATGTACTATACATCAGCCACTTTAAAGAAATAATTAACGTGCTTTGGGATTATGAACCTTAATTCAATGACTAAAAGTTCAGTTTCCATCACATTCAAATTACTTTTAAGCCCTTTTCGGTAATATTTGTCATTCTAAAATGAACTTAAACACATGTTGTCAAAGTTGATAATAGCGTAATTAGTAATAACGTTTAATTCTTTTTCCATATTGGCTTTAGTATAGATACAGCTAAAAATGTGCTTACGCTTTTCTATGGGCCTTCGATACTCGCACTCTATAGTTTTAACGTATATAAACTCTATGGTAACACCTGATCACCCACACATGCAAACCAGATTACCCCGTGTTTTGGTTATAGATGGAAGTCTATTGCGATAACTATTATTGATTTTGACTTACGAGATTTGTACGGTTTTGAACTGCGTAATTTCTGTCTGCAGTCGGCTTGTCGGCTGCTGGTTGTGTGGGGCTAATGTTTGATCCAAGGTTTACGTTAGTAGCAAATGTTTCATTTAATGTTTGGTGTGAATGTGTCGAAGTATAATTTTCTTAATACAGAATTCACAAAAGTCATTAGTTTTTTTTAACGGAAAACATCATTGACCTTGCTCTTAAGTAGCGCGTTATGAAATCAGACGAAAGTACCACAAACCAGTGTCCGAGACAATGTAGAAAAGTATTTCTACGGTTCGGTAATCGAACCCGGAAACTCACAGCCAGCTATACTGTGAACGCCGATGTTTCAGCCAAGGAGGTTGTCAATAGGAACTACTTAGAACTATGTGTTGTTAGGATTAACTTAGGATGTAACAAAAGATTTCAAGCACGAGCTTTCCAAAATCACCTATACTAAAGCCAATATGGAAAGAGAATTAAACGTTATTACTAATTACGCAATTATCAACTTTGACAACATGTGTTTAAGTTCATTTTAGAATGACAAATATTACCGAAAAGGGCCTAAAAGTAATTTGAATGTGATGGGAACTGAACTATTAGTCATTGAATTAAGGTTCATAATCCCAAAGCACGTTCATTATTTCTTTAAAGTGGCTGATGTATAAGTTAATACTGCTTCGGGTGGTCGACTGTTTCAAAAAGCCGCGCGAGCGGGTGGCTTTTTTAATTATGGTTAGTGACGCTGACTGTTAAACCGGAGGTCAGGGGTTTGTTTTCATCCAGTACAAATCTTTGTGTGATGAGCATGATCATTTTGTTCTGTGTCTGAGTGTAATTAGTAATAATAATACATTGCAGCTTGGACCCTATCCCGAGGCCGGTTGGATACTATATTTTATATTTTTAAATGTATATGTGTATTGTTTTTTGTATATATTTAAAAATGTATTATATATGTTTATTGGAGAATAAAGAAAATAATAATAATATTCCGGTACAACTCACACACGGTTATCTGATCCGAAGCTAAGCAGAGCTTGTGTTATGGTAACCAGACAACTGATAAACATACTTATATATTTCTAAATACATACATATTATAGATAAATTACACCCAGACACAGGACAAATGATCGTGCTCATCACACAAAGATTGAAGATTGAAAGATTTGTCTTGAGTGGGAATCGAACCCACGACCTCCGGTATAGCAGTCAGGGTCACTAACCACTAGACCAACAGGCCTGCCAAAAATTTCTCTATAATTAGTATGTTTAGAGGTCATGGGGTTTGTTTTCATCCAGTACAAATCTTTGTGTTAAGAGCATGATCATTTGTTCTGTGTCTGAGTGTAATTTCTCTATAATTAGTATGTTTATCAGTTGTCTGGTTACATAGTACAAGCTCTGCTTAGTTTGGGATCAGATGACCATGTGAGTTGTCCCAGGATATTATTAGTATTTATTCATTTCCTATACTCACGTTACATTAAATCTAAATTGTAAATCACATTATGACTAAGGAAACTTAACGTAACTTAAGGAAGCAAGATGTCTGCCGGATGTTACGTCACACGCAATCCAGGATGAGTCTAGACTTTAATCTAGCCATTACTGAGATCACAGGTCAGTCTAGGTAACACAGGAACTTATACAACTTGACCTCGTTGGGTAAAGGAAGGATGAAAAGTGAAAGGCTTAAATACGGAATTACTTCGATTACAAGAATTGATTTGAATAAGTACCTAATCGTTGAATGTAGTTGATTTTTAACCAACTTCAAAAAAGGAGGAGGTACTCAATTCGACTGTATTTTTTTTAATGTTTGTTACCACATAACTTTTGACTGGGTGGACTGATTTTGATGATTCTTTTTTTATTTGAAAGCTGGTGCTTCCCGTGTGGTCCGATTTTATTTTGGTCCAATTTTGACAGTGGGATCTATAAGAAATAAATATAAGACTTATTTTGAAGTCGGTTTTTTTGTTAGAATTATATTTATGTTAAATTAGCTTTCTTTCAGTTTCTAGGGTAAATAAAATGGTGCTTGTGCTACTTAATATGTATACATATAAATAATTGATAACATATAAATGTATCTTATTAGATATAATCTTATTATTATCATTTATTAAATAAAATGACAAAATGTGATTAGGAATTTTGTAAACCAAAATGATATTCTTTGCCACTTTGGCCAGGTATTACGATTAGAATCAAACTACTCAACCGATTTTGACGGAAACGCTGGATATGTGACCAAACAGCAAACAACTTTCAAAATCCTGAACAAATCTTTACAAATCACAAATAACCATCTCGATCAAGCCACCTGTCAAACAAATAATCCGCATCATAATCAGTCCATTCGTTTAGGAGGTACGATGCACACGGACAAACAAACACGTTTTTGAGTTTATAATAATAATAATATAATTATATTCCGGGACAACTCACACACGGTTATTTGATCCCAAGCTAAGCAGAGCTTGTGTTATGGTAACCAGACAACTGATAAACATACTTATATATTTCTAAATACATACCTAGGTACATATTATAGATAAATTACACCCAGACACAGAAATGATCGTGCTCATCACACAAACATTTGTCCTGAGTGGGAATCGAACCCACGACCTCCGGTATAGCAGTCAGGGTCACTAACCACTACAAAAACACATTAAACACGAATTTCAAGTTATACTTGAGTTAGTAAAGAATCCTCTATGATGGCAAGTTATGGGGAAAGTCATGTTTGCTGTTACTCAACGTGGGTAAGCAATGATTTGCAAGTATCCGTAATACAAGGACTATGTAAAGAGTACTTAATTAATTAGCATTCTCGATAGAATGTTGGGTAAGGAATTATTTCGAAAGATAATGACTGGACTGGTTGTTTTGAAGGATGATTTAATTACACAAAAAAAATATGACAACTTAAAAAAAAACCTACTTCAAAATAAGTCTTATATGGTTTTCTTATGGATCCCACTGTCATAACTGGACAAAATGATATGGCGGACACCACGCGGGAAGCACCAGCTTTCAAATAAAAAAAGAATCATCAAAATCGGTTAACCCAGTCAAAAGATCTGAGGTAACAAACATAAAAAAACAGTCGAATTGAGTACCTCCTCCTTTTTTGAAGTCGGTTAAAAAACGTACCTGCCTACTTATTTAGGTAATTATGGTGGATTTTACTATTCAGAACATGCAATTTCGATTGATAGATATTATGAATATAACATGTTACGACGACCTCCGTGGTCGAGTGGCGTACACCGGTTTCAAGGTGTCGCTAGCTCTGAGGTCCCGGGTTCGATCCCCGGACGGGTCAATGTAGAAAAATCACATTTCTACATTGTCTCGGGTCTGGGTGTTTGTGGTACCTTCGTTGTATCTGAATTCCATAACACAAGTGCTTTAGCAACTTACTTTGGGTTCAGAACAATGTATGTGATGTTGTCCGCATTTATTTATTTATGTACCTATATTATATTGTTAAATTACAATAACACAAAGTGTCGTCACAAACGACGACTTCTAACAGAAAACAGCTACTGCTTTAAAGGAACTGAAGGAACTAACGTGTTGCCGATAAGCCCACGGAGAGCCGCTTCGCTACGTTGAATATATGAGAAGGAATGGATGGTAAGGTGAATGAAGTATGTCTGTATGCTGAGCTGGTTTGGTTGTCGAGAGAATGAATGAAGAACGATTGACGAAAAAAGTGTGTAAGACGAGTGTGAATGAAAAAAGGCCAGGTCAAGAGTACCTAAAACCAAAGAGCTTGTATAAAGGGAATAATGAAAGTGGACGAAGCGAAACAAGTGTGTAAGGATTGTAGCAAGTGGAAAGAAGTGGTCTCTGCCTACCCCTACAAGGGAAAGAGACGTGATTATATGTATGTATGTATGTTAAGTGTCAACATAAAACCCGCCATTTTTTAAGTCGTTTAAAGCAGTCGTTAAGGCGTCATTATTTCACTATTACGCAAAGTTTATGAGACAAAGATATTTAAAAAAATATATCAGATTTCTTTGTAAATTGGTTTCTTAAAAGATTGCGAGTTTTAAACAATTTATTGATCCGTTCTTTTGCAGTTATGAAACCATTTTTTTTAGGATTTTTAATTTTTGTTTCTTGAGTTTAAGAGTGGCCAAGGCACGGGGAAAATAACATGGAAAATTGTGAAGTTCCTTCTGAATAGTTAGTAAAGACTTTCGAGATTTTTTTAAGCTTTGTAGTCGATACAGTTTTGGATATCAAAAGAAGCGTCGGTCGTCCGGGAGCAAGATGGGTCGACGACATAGTTAAAGTCTCGGGTCGAGTCTGGATGAGGCTGGCACAGGACCGTAGAAAATGGCACGAAAAAGGGGAGGCCTATGCCCAGTAGTGGGAGGACAAGGGCTGTGGATGATGATGATGATGATGAGTTTAAGATAAGTTTGCAATATGTACATTTTATAGATGTTATAATTGTAATATTGTACTTAAAGAGTTGCAAATAAATTAATCAACATTTACTAGCTCTCGAATATTTTTTGCCATGTTTTAAAAATTATTGATGTTTCGCCTAAAATTGTGTTATATTCGAGATTTAGATTAACAGAGTGACGGGTAAAGTTTCGAGGCAATCATAATAATATCTGAAATATACTGATATATTTGGGATTTAAAGACTAAAAGAGTGATATAAATATTTTGAAAAAGATTTATGAATCATCCTCCAAAATATGTATTTTTCGATTGTCTAATTGACATGCAAGTTTACTACTTTAGTCGCTATTCTAACTTCAATAATTCTAACAAAAAGAAACCGACTTCAAAATAAGTCTGATATTTATTTCTTATAAACCCCACTGTCAAAACTGGACTAAAATAAAATAGGACCACACGGGAAGCACCACCTTTTAAATAAATAAAGTATCATCAAAATCGATGTTCCCAGCCAGAAGATCTGTGATAACAAACACTAAAAAAAAATACAGTCGACTTGAGTACTCCTCCTTTTTTTTTGACGTCGCGTCGTTTAAAAACATCTTTGTAATAGTATGATCTCGTTTACTATTTTAAGATCTATTTCGATCTAGACTGTAACAAAGTGCTAAGCCATGTAGATTCTCATCTTTATGACACTTCCACTTCCATACCAGTCACACCAAAAACTTTGTATTGGTAGATCTCGTAAGAAAAAATAATGTCCACTCACTATCATTTCCTCTGTGGCAACACCGGGATCAAAGGGCGCACATACATTGGTCGCATAAAGGGGTGCACTCTAAACAAGCACATCGGTTGTTTGCCTCGCCGCCTGCCCCGCGATAATATTACCGTGCCCCCGTCGTCGCGGCCGGGCCGCCAGTGCCGCCACCGATCCGCTCTCGCTCGGTCGCGGTCGGCAGTACCTGGCTAGCTCCGACGGCGAATGCACGCTCAATTTTACTCCCCCAAACCCGCTATAATCTCCCCGACGTCGCGGCCGCCGCCGATCCGCTATCGCTCGGTCGCGGTCGGCAGTACCTGGCTAGCTCCGACGGCGAATGCACGCTCAATTTTACTCCCCCAAATCCGCTATAATCTCGCATACGACGGGCCTGTTGGTCTAGTGGTTAGTGACCCTGACTGCTATACCGGAGGTCGTGGGTTCGATTCCCACCCAGGACAAATGTTTGTGTGATGAGCACAATCATTTGTTCTGGTTGTCTGGGTGTAATTTATCTATAATATGTAGGTATGTATTTAGAAATATATAAGTATGTTTATCAGTTGTCTGGTTACCATAACACAAGCTCTGCTTAGCTTGGGATCAGATAACCGTGTGTGAGTTGTCCCGGAATATTATATTTTTATTATTATATTTTCCTAATTTTGCGCTTCTCTGCTATCTGTGTCTACTTCTACTATCATCTCTTCAATACTTACTGTCTTCACTATTCGCCTGTCCTATTTACAACTGTAAAGCTTGTGATTTGTGGGATATAATCAACATTTAACAATCAACGGTTTTTCTCGTCATTTAAATCACCCACACCTCTACATTCCAGCCACAAAATACTCACTTTAGATAAGAAATTCATGGGACCACTAATTTTTTTTTCTGATGAAATAATATCGTGGTCCAGGAAGAATTTATGCCCAGTAACCCAATAAAATATGATGAAAGTATGCAGACGACAGCAGACAAAGCAGTGAGACTGATAGCTTTCAGTGGTTTTCGTATGACAAGGCTATATTCGGTTAACTGAAATGTTTTTAAAGATCACGATTTTATTGATAGGATAAGAAAATGTTGTAGATGTGTCCGGAAAACAAAATCCTATTGTTATATAAGAATTCATTTTGTTTAAAAATATTAATTAAACTCTATTAAATCCATATACAAATAAAGAAATTAAGCTCCTCAATGGCTTTTACAAAGTTATTTCTTAAAATATGTATATATCGGTTTACAATCTATGATTACATTTGCACAGAACTTCAAATGCTCATAGTATACTGTAAATCGATAATTTTGCATATACGATTTTGTTCTTGGGACCCGTCGGTATCATACTATTTTAAGTTTTCGTCTGCCTGCTAAAGGTGAGATGTGACAAGAGATTTTTTTTCATTCACCTCTTACATACACCAGTGTGTCGTGGTGGCCTAGCGGTTCAATGAACGGATTTGTATGCACAAGGTTGCAGGTTCGAACCCAGGCAGGTACCAATGTGTCTTTTTCAAAGTTATATGTACTTTCTTAATTATTCTAAGGCACTTCTGACAAACGGTGAAGGAAAACATCGTGAGGAAATTTGAATTCCAAAATTTGGGATCTGAAATAGCCAATCCGCAGAGAGCAAACGTGGTGATCAATGCTCGTGCCTTCTCTATATGGGAAGAGGCCTGTGCCGAGGCTGTGCCCAGCAGTGGGACATTTAAAGGCTGGATTATTTATACACCATGTCTGTGTAAAGATATAGGTATTTTAATTAAATTAACTCTAAAAAGGACTTAGCTTAAGTATTACTGACAATACTAGAAAATAAAGTGTAAATATTTAATTGTTAATAGAAGTTTGTTGTGTTTGTTTTTGTTTATCTAATAGTTTATATAATAATATAAAATAGTTTATTATATAAGGTTTATAATTTGTATAGCATCGCATTGGATTTTATGGATCTGTAAATTCTGTAATGGTGTTACATGTTTCAAATAAATAAATAAATATACCTACGTGGTATTCTATTCTAAAGAACCCTTAAACGGGCGCTAGCTAAAATGCTTGCATTACTTGACAAATACGTGGTTGAAACCGCATTCATTAGCCAGTTAAAGTATAAAAACATTGACACCTACTCAATAATGAAATATTTTGATATTACTCATACCTTAGGGTGCGTCCACATCTGACGAACGAGCATTACACGAGCAGCTCGTGAGCCGCTCACGAGCCGTTCGCGAGCCGTTCATGAGACGCTCGCGAGCATGCCGCGAACGCACTAGTGTCTATTACACCGTCTGACAGACGTGCGCGCGACGTCGCGAGCTGCTCGTGTAATGCTCGTTCGTCAGATGTGGACGCTGCCTTACTACAGAATGATTTGCAGATTTCGTCCCTCGCATCATCCGCGTAGAATCCTATGTCCTAATCTAGGTCAGATCTAGGTCATGGACTGATGTGACTACTATCGACATTTCTGACGTCACATTTTCACATTGATGTCACTTTTTTAATTTGCTTTACGCGTGTTAGTTTTATTTATTTATCTAAGTTTTAATGTAAGTACCTATTATAGTTGTAAGTATTTGTTGTTATATTAGATTTAAGTATTGAATTGTAAATAAAAAGAACATTGAATAACAATATTATTACATACAGAAATACCTACTTTAAACAAATATACTTACTGGCTTAGAATTTTAGTCCGACGCAGGAATCAAACCCCAACAGTTCGATGTAAATTTTTTTTTTATTTTCTGGCGTTGCGCGGCCGAAATCGTTCCGCAATTGCCTTAGATATTACATAATACCATTACTACATACAAAAAAAAAACGACGGGTTGCACTCCGGGAGTGCCGGCAGAATATTAACGTTGTGCATTTTTGATATTTTGGAATGATTAGGGAATAATTTTGCACGACAGTATAAAAGTACTATCATTTATGTGGTAGAATACAATATTTATTTATTGCGCTATCGTACACAAACATGACATCCGTCTTACGAATTTTCGATCAGGTCACGTGTCCTGACGAGAGTTTAACATTTTTCACCCATCACAAAAATAGTGTACAACGCAGCTAAAGAACTTTTCACTTCAAAAAAACAGAGACCAATTGACAAAAAGTGAGATATCTGAAAAGCTCAGATTATCTCACTTTCAATAATATTCCTATCAAAACATCCATATAATAATACGGAACCCACAATGCGTTAGCACCAACTCTCACTTGACTAACGCGTGTGATGTATACAAGTGTCATTGACCTCATTTGTTTAATATCGTCCCACGCAATCTCTTAAGGTAGTCATTGAAATCTCACTTACATACATACCAGTATTATAATTCGAAAGTCAGTTTGTTATGATTTTACGCTAAACTGCTGAACCGATTTTGATGAAATTCAGTATGTTTAGGGCAGTTCAACGATAACGTGAAAAGTTTGCTGTCACGAACTATTATAGTAGGTATATCTAAATATACGTAGTATATTTTATTATTCGTTTGTGCTTGCGTATAGTAAATATATTTTAATAGTCATCGACAAAGGAGAAAACTAGTTTGTAAACAAATATAATAATTGTAACAAAAAAAACCGACTTCAAAATAAGTCTTATGTTTATTTCTTATGGATCCCACTGTCAAAACTGGACCAAATATGAAAACTGGACCATAAAATGGAACCAGACTGGTAGCACCAGCTTTCAAATAATAAAAAATAAATAAATTTAAAAAATAAAAAAACCCGACTGCATAAAAAACACTTTGAATAAAAACTGAAAAGTAAAAAACAAGTTTAATAATCAATACACAATCAATCTAATGAGAAACATAATTGACTGTCACAGTCGGGACCCATAATGAATGATTTTAGTCTAGCTTATTTAATGGGTCCCGACTGTTACAGTCATTTATGTTTATCATTAGATTGATTGTGTATTGATTATTAAACTTGTTTTTTACTTTTCAGTTTTTATTCAAAGTGTTTTTTATGCAGTCGGGTTTTTTTATTTTTTAAATTTATTTATTTTTTATTTAACACTTTTTAGTTAAAATCATCACATAGTATTTTTTAATACGTAAATGATATACCATTTTGGAATCCTCGTTACAAGCCCTTTAATTTGATACCCATATTGTAGCAAACATATTTTTTTTATTATTTTTTACCTCAGTCTATGGCACCTCTTGGCCGCCATGTTGGTGTTTGTTTGACGTGACATATCTAAGAACACTTGGGTGATCGATACGAATCCAACGATATCCTAATTATCGAAATCCATTCGGCCGTTTCGAAGATATGAGGTAATAAAGAATATTACACACATACATACATACATACATACATACAAGATACGCGCGAAAAACATAACCCTTCTTGGCAGTCGGGTAAAAAAAGAATCATCAAAATCGGATCACCCAGTCAAAAGTTCTGTGGTAACAAACACAAAAAAATACAGTCGAATTGAGTACCTACTTTTTTGAAGTTGGATGAAAAAAAAGCTTCACGAAATATATAAGAATAATATTCCGGGACAACTCACACACGGTCATCTGATCCCAAGCTAATTTTCGAACGTTCGAACTAATTCTATTGATAAATTAATTTTTATTAGTTTTGAGCAAAAACTTATTAAAAGAAGTATTTCTGCGTTTGTATCTTATTTAATTTAAGCCTGCGTTTTTCTCGTTTAGAAGAACAAGTAACCCGTTTTAAAATAATAATATCAACGACCTTAATTCGATAAAATTATTATTTCTCTTCATCTAGGTATGTATAGTTTGTAGTTAAAAAGTAATTTAACGTGGCTACTCGGAAGACCGAGTGTGCATAACAAAATTGTGGCTTCTATGTCCAAAAAGACTATTCATACATGCTTTTATGATTTGCCGCTGCAAACATTGTGTGTATTTTAAATCTCAGATTGCATGAAACCAAAAACTAAAACTAAAACACAGAAGAAACGCAACTTAATCAAAAAATTCTGGCAGTAGTTTCAGCAACAAGAAAAGCCAATAAAAAAAGTAGCGAACAATTACACCAAGATCGACGACCTCCGTGGTCGAGTGGCGTACGCACCGGTTTCAAGGTGTCGCTAGCTCTGAGGTCCCGGGTTCGATCCCCGCACGGGTCAATGTAGAAAATCACATTTCTACATTGTCTCGGGTCTGGGTGTTTGTGGTACCTTCGTTGTTTCTGAATTCCATAACACAAGTGCTTTAGCAACTTACTTTGGGTTCAGAACAATGTATGTGATGTTGTCCGCATTTATTTATTTTATTATTATTTATTTTAAGATCGTAAAAATAAAATTCAACAGTTATGTAATTCAATAAAAATTTATTATGATTTTCAAATTCTTTTTAAAACTCATACCGGATATAAAATTGAATATCAAATATGGAGTTAAAGGTTGACTGAATCTTGTTTGCGCGTTATTAGAAATTAAGTTTACGCCTCAATTGACACGCGCTCACAGCCGACTTTATTAAAACTGCACGTATTGCAAAATAAAAACCGGCTTTACTACGAGTTTATCATATTAAGGCAATAAAAGCTTATATTAAAGCAAGAAATAATAAAAATAAATTATATTTCAAAATAACAACTGAAAAAGTTTAACAAGATAAGTAAACACATGAAATTAACATACGATAATAGGTAATGTAATAATTTAAACATGTACAATTATTAAGAAACAACGCTCGTTTCAGTCCATAGCCATGGGGCTAAGGACATAATTTTTTTTTTAAATAAATAAATAAATGCGGACAACATCACATACATTGCTCTGAACCCAAAGTAAGTAGCTGAAGCACTTGTGTTATGGAATTCAGAAACAACGAAGGTACCACAAACACCCAGACCCGGGACAATGCAGAAAAGTTGGTTTCTACATTGTACCGTCCGGGGATCGAACCCGGGACCTCAGAGCTAGCGACACCTTGAAACCGGTGCGTACGCCACTCGACCACGGAGGTCGTCTAATGATCTAAAAATAATGTTTCCATTTCGAAACTAAAAATCCGCCATTTTGAATTTCTTGGTACCGTGCAATACGAACATTCATTCATTCATTCTCTATTGAAGATCACTCATTGAAGTGGTGAATTATTTAATGTAGTATATTACTTCCTCGTTGGCCTAGTGGTTCTAAGCGAGACTGCTACGCCAGAGGTCTTGGGTTCGATTCCCAAGTCGACCAAGGTGTTATTGGGTTTTTCTATGAAATTCTCAGTAGCAGTTCGGAGTTTGGATTTGTGCCCGGTTAGTGGCAATAGGCTCGCCCCCTATTACATGGGACCTAAACATACCGGCGAACTGTGGCTGTACATTGGTACACCTCTGCCTAACCCTTCGGGGATACAGGCGTGATGGTATGTTATGAGTATATTACTCTTGAAATTAATTACAAAATAATATGAATCCAAGGTGCCAATATTAATACCTGACTACTAAAAGTTGTGTCAATAATGTTAATTCCTGTCTAGTTAAATTCTGTGGAACCATTCGGCATAAAATACCAGATACGTTGGTGAGATATCTTCTTCCTTCGTGTTTTTGGTCATTTTACTTCTGTTGCCTAATACTACCTAGATTATTTAAAGCGTTTTAGAAATATCAATGACACTTGCAGAGCTTGTGTTATGGTAACCAGACAATGATAAACATACTTATATATTTCTAAATACATACATATTATAGATAAATTACACCCAGACACAGAACAAATGATCGTGCTCATCACACAAAGATTTGTCCTGAGTGGGAATCGAACCCACGACCTCCGGTATAGCAGTCAGGGTCACTAACCACTAGACCAACAGGCCCTATATCAATAAGCTTAAAACTCCACAGTAGTTGTTATTCCGTAACCAATCTAAGTAGGCAGTCATTTTTTTAAATTTCCATATAAAGTCAATATGTTATGATCACCTATTGTATAATATTTGTGTATAATAATATGTGCAACTAAGCTTTACTGCTATCATAACATAAAATACCATCACGCCTGTATCCCCGAGGGTTAGCCAGAGGTGTACCAATGTACACCCACAGTTCGCCGGTATGTTTAGGTCCCATGTAATAGGGGGCGAGCCTATTGCCACTAACCGGGCACAAATCCAAACTCCGACCTGCTACTGAGAATTTCATAGAAAAACCCAATAACACCTTGGTCGACTTGGGAATCGAACTACTGCTAACAATCAAGCATTTATTAAAGAGTAGAATTTTTAAGTATAGGGAAAGTTTAAAAAAATATTTAATACCTAAATACCTACAATACTTGGTATAAACTTAATACTTTGCGTAAAAACTAAATGAAAATCGATTCATCCGTTTGGGAGTTACGATACCACTACAGACAGATTAAACTTAAAACACCCCTCTTTTACCTTCGGGGGTTAAAAATTGTTTTTATTAATGGCTTTAACTAACAGAGAAAATAGTTTTTTAAGGTAATTGGATGTTTCTTGTTAACTAAGACAAAATATTATAATGATAAAAGAAAATAAAACCAAAAAGTATTTAATAACTCTTGTATTACTAAAACTTAAAAACAAAACAAACTTGTACTTTACATCAGCCGGGATCGAACCTACACCCCGACACTCGTCTCCTTAAGCAAACTAACATTTAAAGTCCACAAAATTATGATGCTTATAAAAACCGAATTCGAATTAAACTTTAAATGCTAATTTTAAACTCGTACAAATATTAAACAAATCCACAATTTTTTGGTCATTGTTTCTGTGACAAAATCAAAAGAACAATTTTCCAGCAGAAACGTTAATTAAAATTAAAACAAAACGTGTCTTTGAACAGACATTCTTTAGCCTAGAAGTCCTCCGAAATTTCGTAACATCGGAGTTCAGTTTATCTTGTAAACCGGCATCAGTTGCCATTGTATGTAAAACAATAAAACAATAGGCTTCATAAAGATGTAAACTGCGTCAAAATACTAAAGTGAGGCGCACACAAAGTTAAATCCATTTCGCATTCGCTAAAAACATAATCGTTCACAATCGCTGGGAAAAGCATTTCCCTTCGCGCACGCCTTATTAGAATTAACATATTTACAAAAGATTGGTAGGTATAATGGTAACAAATAATTAACAAATGACTAAAGTGTATTTACAAGGAAGGCGGTTACCTAATCTAGTCCCATCCGTGGTGTTCCTCGTGGTGTTCGTGGTGCTCCTCATGATGCACTGGCACCCACACCTTCTGCCACACTGGTTTCCAGACCTTCTTCCACGCCGGCACTTCGATTGACTTCCAAATTGGTACCTGCACTTGCTTCCACTTCTCTACCCAGATTTTCTTCTGGACTGGCACCCAGACCTCTTTCTTGACCGTCTTCCAGATCTGGACCTTCTCTTCTACCCATTCTTGTTTCTTCTCTGTTACCCAGGCTTGTTTTTTCTCCGTCCTCCAGATCTGTTTCCATTCCTCTTTCCATTCGAGTTTCTTCTCGGTCACCCATTCCTGTTTGTGCTCAGTCTTCCAGATTTTCTTCCACACTGGCTTCCAGATCATCTTCTTCCTCCAGAGGTCGTGGCTGGTGTACTCCCAGCCGTGGTCGTCCTTACCTAAGTATTTCTCGCCGGGAACTCCCTCTTTAACCCATTCGGGTACGTAAGTCTGTTTCCACGCAGGTACCTGTACTTCTTTGGTGTGGGGCACTTGGATCTCCTTCCAAACTGGTTTCCATACCTTCTTCCAGTCCGGGACTTGAACTTCCTTCCAGATAGGCACTTGCACTTCCTTCCAAATAGGTTTCTGTACTACTTTCCATGCTGGCACTTGTTCTTCTTTCCACTGTTGTACTTTCTCCGTCTTCCAGGCTGGTACTTTCTCTTTTTTCCATTCTGTTTTCCAAGCGAGCTTTTTCTCTGTTTTCCAGATTTGTTTCCACTCTTCTTTCCATACGAGTTTCTTCTTCCACACTCCCTCTGGTGGGGGCGAGTGCCAGCCGCCGGGGGAGCGCTTGTCACGAGACAACTCCGTGTCCTGGCCAGCCTCGGGCAGAGGCACGGCCAGGGATGCTGCGCACGCCAGCACTAGCCATATCTGCAAACAAACAAACATCTCATATAATCTATAATTTAAAAATGAATCGCTGAATATGTTGCTAAGAGCAAATCTCGAGAGCAGCTGAACCGATTTCGCTAATTTTTTAACCGACTTTAAAAAAGGAGGTTCTCAGTTTGACCTGTATGTATGTATGTATGTATGTTATTCCGCGATTATTTTTATAATATTCCTTGAAGTACAAGAATGGTTCTTAAGGAGAAAATTTAAAAAACTGCCTGAAATAGTCACGCGGGTGAAACCGCGGGGTACAGCTAGTCTTAAATAAATTCTCTCCCCTTGTACCTACTTTCTAACAATTAAGCTTAAGCTGAGAGTATACTAGTTTCACTTTTTTAAATTCCTCATTGTTAAGGTGTTTACATAACGTGTCTAAATAAAGTCCTATTACGCGTTCATTAATTATTCATGATGCTATGAAATATGATGGTAATGTAAATATTCTTTATTGTTAACACTTGAAATGTTATTTTTTTAATTAATTTTCATACGTTTTTGTATGGTAATTTATATCTTAACGCGGTATTGAGCTTTCTTAAGTTGACGGTACGGCTGCGAATAATATTTAATACGTGACTATTTTATTTAACGAGGTTTTGTCTCTTCCGATTTAACAAATATTGTTATGATCTCGTAAAATTTTACTTGCGTAATAAATATTAAAATAACGTTTACTTAATATGATGTTAAATTTTATTTATCAATTGAATAAGCTTTCGCGTTTGTTTATTGGAACGAAATGGTTAAATTTTTGTAATACCAGGTTCGCATAGCTTATAAGGTATTTAAATTTTGAGCGATTTATTGTTTTTATTTATTTTATCAGTATTAAAGGATTAAATATTTTAATTGTGATAACTGTATTGGAAACAATTAGGGACGATGTCATTTGATAGTTTATTTATTTGTTTTGGTTTATTATTTAGATTGATAATAATAATTTTAATTTGTTTTACTGTTTATTAATACGTACAGCTGAATTATATTTTTTTTATTAAATCTATAGCACTATATTTACGAAAAAAAACGTTGTTTTTATTTTATATTCAATGATTTAATCATTATATTTATTTGTGTTAGAAATATTTAAATAGTTTTTATTTAACTATCTGCATCGCAGGATCACAAAAATTAGAGACGTTCTTTTTTTTATTACGTTTTTAATTTATTTAGAGCGATACAAGTATCTTAATTTATTTTCTAATCAATACCGAATATAGTTTTATTATTTTTATCGACAAACTGTAACACTAATAACACAATAATTTTCAATCTATTTTATTTCGCTACGAACGTTAATCGCGAGCTTTTTCAAACACTTTATAAATAAATAAATTTTATCAGATTTAGAGCTTTCAAACACTTTTATAATAAAACAAAATATATCCTATTTCTCAACACTTAGGTATTAAAAAAAAAAAACACTTTTTTGTTAACACTTCACACCCACCGTTAAAGTCAGGGTCCGCATTTTGTTATGATGCCCGCCGCGACTGACTGAGGTGCGCGTGCGCAGGTTTTTATCTAACTGCCCCTCTCTACTGCCTTACTGAGCGATGGGGGAGGGTCTAACGCGGGTCAAAGTTAGTTATCTTTCGCGAATTGTTAGTTGTTTTGTTTTTGTTTTGATTTGAATCGTTGTATAGTCTTTTTATATTGAACTGTTGGATAATATTTATATGGTTAATTACCTGATATTTTGTGTCACTCATAAATATATTATAACATAATAATGTCAAAGTCAAAGTCAAGTCAAAGTGTTTATTTGCAAACTAAGTGTTAAAAAGATGTTACGAAACAGTTGGTGCAAGACTTAGTGCCTTTTTCAAGCGCTGCAAAACTGAGGGCTATATAAATTTAAATGTAATATAATATTTGGAATATTATAATATAATAATTAAATTATAAATAGAAAAAAACATATTAATCTTATTAAAAACGAAAATTAAACATTTTACAATAAACCTAAATAATTATAATTAAAGTCAATATAAGGAAAAATTAAATACGTTGTTAACTTTTTGCAAATAATAAGTTACAGTATGTTTTTTAGAAAGTTTAAAAACTACTTAGTATACTGTATCAGTCGTACCTAAGCATGGAGATTAATAAATATTAGGTACCTACCTACATCTTAGTTGATCCAAAAAGTAGTGATATTATGAAGAAATGTATACTGTTCTCATCCTTTTAGGAAATAGTAATTACCAATGTTATTAACAAATCAAAATCAAAATATTTTTATTTCAACTAGCTTTAAGCTCTTTTATAACGTTAAATTGCTGACTCTAGTTGAAGGTTCTAAAATGTCATTCCAATGGAGAAGAACCGGCAAGAAACTGAATAGGTTACTCTTTTGAAAAAAAGGTTAACATCAGCGTTAAAAAAACAAATATTTAAAAAAATATACAAATTTGCGACGACAACGTAAATAGCTATTATATTAGAGAAGTTGACAGCCGACTTTCATTAATCTTAGGTATAGTAGAAAAACTATAATAAATATATACTATATAATTTGACGGGCCTGTTGGTCTAGTGGTTAGTGACCCTGACTGCTATACTGGAGGTCGTGGGTTCGATTCCCACCCAGGAAAAATGTTGTGTGATGAGCATGATCATTTGTTCTGGTGTCTGGGTGTAATTTATCTATAATAATAATATGTATGTATTTAGAAATATATATATAAGTAAGTTTATCAGTTGTCTGGTTACCATAACACAAGCTCTGCTTAGCTTGGAATCAGATAACCGTGTGTGAGTTGTCCCAGGATATTATTATTATTATACTAAAAACCAAAACAAAAGTAGTCATACCTAAAGTAGGACTTAAAATAAAATCTAGAAATACAGAAAATATACTTTCTAAATTATTTCTCAATTTGAGTTATTCAGTAAATCGGATTATATTACAAAGATTTTGCAACAAATAAGTGTGCGAGATAAATTTGGTTTTTTGGTACCTACTTTCTTAAATTGAGGACAATAATATTATTTCTTGTATAACGAATAATTAAAGTCAATTACCTTAATTTATGTTGCCTTTTAACTACATATAAGAGTTACACATATTTAGATAAAATATAAAATTTTATCCGACCCCATTTTGACCGACTCTAAAAGGAGGAGGTCCTCAATTTTGTGGACGTTATTTTTTTGTTTGTTTTTTTATGCGATATCTCCAGCAATTGCGTTTCTTACTTTTTGTCATCGACATATCTCAGATTAAGTTCCGAAAAAAATCTCTAAAATAGATATTCCTAGTAGCTTGGTTTTAAGTGAAAATAATTACTAGAATAATAATAGAATTTGCATAATTCTAACAAGACAAGCCTTATATGGTTTTCTTATAGGTCCCACATTCAAAACGGGACCACACGGGAATCACCAGCTTTCAAATAAAAAACGAATCATCAAAATCGGTTCATTCTGTCGAAAGTGCTAAGGTAACAAGCAAATAATTTTTTTGTCCTATTGAGTACCTCCTCCTCTTTTGCAGTCGGTTATTTTTTTTTTACTTGAGCTATTTTCACATTGATATGTAATCAATTATTTGAAGTCGTAAATAAGTGCATTCACTGCCCTTTAAGGGTTTATAGTAATTACATTGATTCGTTAATCGTATTACGCAACTACTTTTATCGTACATTTCCTCAATATGAGCTAAGCTGACAGCCATGTTTGAATGACATTACGTCTGTATTGCCTATAAGGAAAGGCAGAAGAGTAGATAAGGTACTATAGTCCGGCCGCTTAGAGAATGCCTTCCTGACACATGTCAGTTGGTCTTGATTTGTATGGGGAATTAAATAGGTCCCGTGTTATGTGATTAATTTTAACCTGACATAAATATATAGTTTTGGATAATATTATTTGTTCATAGAGCATAATATTATAAGTGATAGTAATTTATTATTAGATAATTTTTCGCCACATTTAAATTATCCTCTTTTGAAGTCGATTCTAATATTGAAAATGCGAACTCTGTCCTTCTGTTTGTGTGAAACCCTACCGATACCAATTTGGATTAATTCGGTATGAGATCAGCCTGGATCCTAGAAAGGATATAGCAAGCAGGCGGAACCGCAGGGAACAACTAGTTAATAATAAAAGGGCTCCTGATATTTCTGTTACTCATTGGTTACTTAGAATAATTTAGAAAGTGACATTGAATACATGACGTATAATTAATGTTCTTTGCATACGAATGAAGTTTTTTTACTCGTTCTGTGTTTGTAACTGACCTACCGCACGGCTAATCAATTCTTCGTATATAGCTACGGAACCAACAAGATCAGTTGAATGATTTAAGCCTACTTTTTTCTTAATATTACTTTGTTTATAACAGAGCGAATAAAAAAAGGTAGCGCAATAATGTTTAATTCGTAGATTAGCCTCCTTACAAACTCACAACTTTTTATTGAGGAAATATTCAAAAGTTTAATTACTTATATCTTAAACATTGGTACCCCAATAAACTGGACCAATAGCCGAATGGTCTAGGTCAGCAGACTAGGAATAGATGATCCGCAAATGATAAGTCTGAGTGTTCTTTGTTTGGTTGTGAATAACATAACATAAAAACATAACATACCATCACGCCTGTATCCCCGAAGGGTTAGGCAGAGGTGTACCAATGTACACCCACAGTTCGCCGGTATGTTTAGGTCCCATGTAATAGGGGGCGAGCCTATTGCCACTAACCGGACACAAATCCAAACTCCGACCTGCTTTGCTGTGAATCAAGTATAAAATTAAATAATTGAGTAATTGTGTATGTATATTTACGGACTACCTCGTTGGCCTAGTAGCGCTTAGAAAGCGGGACTGCTAAGCTAGAGGTCTTGGGTTCGATCCCCAAGTCGACCAAGGTGTTATTGGGGTTTTCTATGAAATTCTCAGTAGCAGGTCGGAGTTTGGATTTGTGCCCGGTTAGTGCATGCGACCTAAACATACCGGCGAACTGTGTGAGTGTACATTGGTACACCTCTGCCTAACCCTTTGGGGATACAGGCGTGATGGTATTTTATGTTATGTATGTATGTATATTTATATCTTTTGTGTTGATTATTTTACAGCGCTATTTCTTTGTTATGTCGTGCACTATAATTTAAATAAATAAATAAAACTTAGTACAGGAGTCTAAAAATAAATCTCTTTTTTTTCAAAGCCTTTTTACCAAGCTATAGTAGGCATTACTACTATAGCTTGGTAAATATAGAAACTACTATAGCTTGTGAAAATACTTGTTATGGATTGGATTCGAGATATTTTTCACGGCGCTTGTATATCTGACCTCCATAACCATCATCTCCCGAGCCTTTTCCCAACTATGTTGGGGTCGGCTACCAGTCTTTCCGGATTCAGCTGAATACCGTATTTTACATGGAGCGACTGCCTATCTGACCTCCACAACCTTTTATTACTGGGAAACACAGTATCCCATAGTAAGACTGGTTGTCAGAATTGACTTAACCACTGCCAAAGATCTATGTATGACAGCCGGGAGACCTACTGTTTAACGTGCTTTTCAAAACACGGAGGGGTCTCGGTATGTTATAAATCGGCACCCATCCACGGACCAACCGCGGCAAGCGCGGTTTAACCTGTATTATCTGTCAAACCTTACGGCTTACACTTTGCCATGAGCCCCTCCTATCTGACCTCCATAACCACATTACCTAAACAAAACCTTAAAAAAAACTGACTCTACCTCTTACCAACTTCAAATATGTTTGTTTATACGTAAACAATGGACCGGGTATCAGACACGCCTCGTGTGATCTCTGATCTCCGCACAATAAGCTCAGATTAACTACTGTTTACTGCCTAGGAATATGATGTACCTAGGTACCTTTGTACTTAGTACATATTTGCAGTAGGTTTTGATTGTGGTCCCGCCTAAGTGGATTTAATGATGAATAAAGTTGATACAAAAAATATATTTTTTATTTGCGGTACTAATGTCAATCATACTCATATCGAAACAAGGTATACATACAGAGGAAGACCGAAAAGGAAGTGGATAAATTGATTAAAAGAAGACATGAGGAAAGAAAGGGTCATTCCTTTCTGCTGAGATGATGAGATGGAGGGTTGTAGAGATAAATGGAATCTGAATGCGCATTGCGCCGACCAAAAATAAATGGAAACAGGGCAGGCAAATGATGGTGATAGACCTATGTAATCTTTTGGGGTTCAAACTTAGGTCATACTTTATGCTTATTTCAGTAGTCTAGAAATTTTTAACCTGATCCCTCAATAGCCATGTGTTTTTTTTTCAGAATACTTAACTAAGTTCTTAAATGAAAATCTGTTGGGTAGAGTGCAGAATGTTAATGTGTGTAGTATAGTATGAATGTACTGCACCATAACATTTGCCCACCTGTGTCTATAAGACCTTAGAAATTTCCCCGTAACCTTCATGACAACCTTGAAATAACTCAAAGGTACGGTATGTGTTAACACCGTGTTAGTATTTGGTACACGTGTTCGAGTCCCAGCGTTGCACATAAGACGTGTTAACGAGGGTTAGATCGTCAAACGACTACAAAAAGAGGAGGTTCGCAATTCGTGTGCATGTTTTTTTTTGTTTGTTTGTTGTCCATTGTGGATTTTTTGTCAAGGGTCTCAAGTAAATTTAATAATTTTTTTTTAAGGTTTTTTTACTTCTATGTGCAATCGTTATTATGGAATATATCGTATAATGTTTTTACTAAGATTTATTTATTTTATTAAATGAGGCTTCGATAATTATTCTAGTTCTTTAACAATACTATTATCATCAGTTTTTTCCATAATTATGGTTTAAGAATCATGAATGAAAACAATAGATTATAATAATATTATTATATTTCTAGTAGGTTATAATATTATATCATGTGTGGAGAATAGAGTTGTATTATTACCAATGCTGTAAACTGTAAAGTCAATAAAGAAGTTTAGTATCTTGTGTGGGTTTCGTATGGGAATTATTCTCATTTCAGTAGATAAATCCAGACTGTTTAGAGTAATGGAGAAATGGACCGTCAGTGTATAGAACAGTAATTACGTCTTTGTATTAGGTTTTTCTTTATAAATTTTTAACCGACTTCAAAAAAGGAGGAGGTACTCAATGCGACTGTTTTTTTTTTTGTTTTTTACCACAGAACTTTTTACTGTGTGAACCGATTTTGATGATTCCTTTTTTTATTTGAAAACTGGTGCTTTTCTTGTGCTATTTATTTTGGTCTAGTTTTGACAGTGGGATCCATAAGAAATAATTGCAAGACTTAATTTGCAGTCGGTTTTTTTTGTAAGAATTAATAAATTAAAGCCCAACACTATCTTGCCGCTGAGAGAATGAGCTCCTGACATGCCATTTTTCAGGATGACCCACCGTGTCTTATTACCCTATTGAAATCAAGATCAACTTGATTACTATCAAGAATGCATTTTCTCAGCTGTCGAATTTTAGCAAATTCTTTACCTCCATTTAATTTACTTCTCGATTACGACCTTACAGGAACGCATTTTATTCAGCTAGGTTTTTACATAATTTAGACAAACATTGAAAAAGTCCCTAAAATTTGCCTGGTTTTGATCCCACACCCAGTACACATAAGTCGCTCTGTATACCTCCACGCCACCGAGCCTCAGTAAATAGTTGTGAATTACATGTGTACTTAACAAGTGTGGCCGCTAATTGGCTATTATGTGTTAGTGTAAATAGGGTATTAACACCTCTTAACAGGGCCAGTCGGTCTGTTTGTATTGTCAAAGTGAATGAACTACGTTCGTGTAGAATTTTGGTGCTCATTCAGAAAAATGCTAACTGTCATAATTTAGTAAATGGTACTTGAAGAATATCTAAATATAAAAATAATAAACGCGAAAACAACTCTATCTTTATGTCTGTCTGTCTGTTAAACTTACACTACGAAAAAAGTGAACCGATTTTGATGAAACTTGGCAAAGGGTTAGATTTGATACCAAGAAAGGACATTTATTTTTATCGCCCACACGAGCGGAGTCACGATCTAAGCTAGTATTACATAATTGTAAGGATACTAGGTAAACGACTAGTATCAATTTCAATATGTGCATAATATTATGGCGTAGGGTATAAGGCCCTAAAACTTAGCATAATATTTAGGTACTGCATACCAGGTTAAGATAATAAACAATAATAATATTGTATGTAATAGATATATGGTAGTAAGGATAAGTTACTCGTAAGTTACGCTAAATGTAAGTTTAATTTAATTACACTATTGAACAAATCTTATATATAAAATTCTCGTGTCACAATGTTAGTTACCATACTCCTCCGAAACGGCTTGACCGATTTTTATGAAATTTTATATGCATATTCAGTAGGTCTGAGAATCGGCTACTATCTATTTTTCATACCCCTAAGTGGTAGTAGGCAGGTGCTAGGTAGAAAAAATTGCATTGCAACGCATGCCGGGTACAGCTAGAAACTTATAAATATAAATGACTAGCTGTGCCCCGCGGTTTCACCCGCGTGAATACCTAGGTCCCGTTCCCGGTGCCTTTGTATTATTAGGGGTGGAGATGAATCCAACAAATCACTATCGTAACAAAAGTCAGTATTAGGTACTTAATTTGGTGGTTAAGTATTCTTAAATTTTCAAATTTTCCGTACAATTTTCCAATTTTTTCTTTCATAAGAACCTTCTACTGACAATAACAAACACAACCAAAAAAAGAATTAGCAAAATCGGTCCAGCCATTCACGCGTGATGCCGAGACCAAGGGAAAAAGGGATTCATTTTTATAAAAATAAACAATAATAAAGAAAACAAAAATACAAAAAAAAATAAATAAATACGTTTTATTTTTTTTTATTTTTTTTCTATTTATTTTTTACATTAGTGTAATCAGATATCGATACCTAACAACCCCTTAACGGATCGGACAGGGTTTTCTTAACACCCTGTATAAAGAAAAGAACATGTTACAATCGAAGACAATGACTGAATAATAAAACAACTAATTAATAACACTTTAATTTTCGTACAATTAATTAATTTATGTATAGTGTGTTAACAACTTTATTAGTGAAAGTAAATTAAAGTCTTATTATAACATTCATGAGATTAATAACGCATGTTAAATTGCTTACTAGTTTGACAAGCTTTTCACCGCGGATCCGCCTTTGTAAGTGTATTTTTCTGAAATAATCCTTTCTTAGGACCCAAGCTTTCTTCTACGTGGCAGTTTATTTGTATTTAAATAGATAATTATTATACAGTAACTATCTGAAATGAAACATGTGAATAATTAGTTAAATAATATTTATTTACTTAATTAAATAAAAAAAAATATAGGTAACACTTAATTCTATTTTGAAATATAGAGTTTCAAATAAAAGGTAACCAAATTAAGAAAGAAAATAAGCATTAATAATAAAATTAGCAACAAAAAAACTTTTCATCTCTGTAACTCCAAGGAAATAGGAACAACGCAGATCAAGCCCCGTACATATCTATTTATTATATTAATATCCGGAAATTAATATACCAACTATAAAAGTGAGATTCCACCATGATTACGCAAAACTATCCTAATAGGTAGATCTTGTAATAAACACATCGTGCGTAAACTATCAAAATATAATGGTCACGTAACAATATCATGACGAGAATTATAGATTTTCGATGTGAGAACAAGAATGCGAATGGTTTCCCAATCGTCATAATTCATCATCACAGCCCTTGTCCTCCCACTGCTGGGCATAGGTCTCCCCTTTTTCGTGCCATTTTGTACGGTCCAGGGCCTCGATTCAGCTATTTTAAATGTATGTCAGTGATCGGTCAGTGTATATGTCATTGTGCCTAATTTTCGTATTTAGATAATTTTAGTTTAATGACAAATGTACACCTACTTTCCACTGTTGTCATTGTAGGATTGCAAGTGACTGTTCTTATCTGAATACGAAAATTAGGCACAATAACAAGTACACTGGAACGTTTATTAACCCGCCACTCACTGACTTAAAATAGCGGCATCGGGCCCCCGATCATAGTCCTTACCAAACCAATAATGAAATCATTAATTACTTTCATTACAGTAACACCCCAAGGTGACTTAGGTAACGTTTACAAAAATGAATAATTCAAGTCAAGTGCGGTGTCTTTCATGTTCTAAATAGTTACAAAATAATATCATTTCATTCGAATGCGCGGTATATTGCGATCCTTTAAACTTGACCCAGTTCGGACCACGTGGTCCCAAGTTGGTGGTCAATTGAATTTGTAATTGGTCCCAGTTTATTTGTAAATTGTTAGAGGACCTTCATGGTCATACCATCGGCTGGTATGTAAGCAAATGTGGTGATCGATTTTTGTTTTTATCCGACTTGCAAATGAGGAGGTTGTCAATTCGGTAGTTTGTTAGTGACGTGATATCTTTGGTTTATTTTTATGTGGACTACCTTTATTTAATAATTATAAACTTTATGGTAACAAACTTATACATACAACATAATTCTACACATACAAGTTATACGCGTGGGTTTAATTATTTTCTATTTTTTTATTTGTTGTTTATGAACCTGAAGTAAAATATAATAGTTCGTCCTTTTTGAAGAGTCGACTGTAATTACTATGTAATTCTTTACTAACATAATAAATTTAAAAGATTTTTTATATCGAAATATTTGAAACTATAAGTCGCATCTCAAAATCTTTATGCATTTAATAGCCCAATCTTCGAAAAATTTTTAATTCTATTAAACATCAAGTAACACAGTAAAACAAGGCGAGTGTAACCGCAGCTCAGTAGTAAAATAGTTACGAGATCAAAGTACAACACAACATAATTATATCGCGCATACAAAAAGAAAGTCAATTCGTAACCTTTATACTCAAACACGATTTGGTAAACAAGCGTTACTTACAAGTTATGCTAGAACAATGGTAACTGGTGGTGAAAGTCAGTAATTACCGTGATTCGAGTGAGAAACGGTTGATACGTTACCGCAGTTATAGTTACGTAACTTGTAAGGAGATGGGTGATCCTCTTTGATAAAAATATTATTTTTATCAAAGAGGATTACCCATTTATTTATCTTTATCTAACAGTCACTTGCAATCTTACAATGACAACAGTGGCAAGTAGATGTACATTTATCATTAAACTAAAATTATCTGAATACGAAAATTAGACGTTTATTAACCCGCCGGCCGCCACTCACCGACTAAAAACCGGACAGATCAATGTAGAAACCAACTTTTCTACATGGTGAGTTGGGTGTTTGTGGTACCTTGGTTGTCTCTGAATTCCATAAAACAAGTGTTTTAGCTACTTATTTTGGGTGCAGAGCAATGTATGTGATGTTGACCGCATTTATGATTTCGATACTCGTTTATTTACAAGAGAATTTATTTGTTTTATTGCGATATAAAATACAGAGGGTCGTGGTGGCCTAGCGGATCAATGAACGGATTTGTATGCACAAGATTGCAGGTGCGAACCCATGTTACCTTTTTTAAAATTTATATGTACTGTCTTTATTATTCTAAGACACTTCTGACAAACGGTGTAAAGACCGTGTGTTCTTGTAAAGAAACCTGGATTCCAAAATTGGGACCTAAAATCGCCAATCCGCAAAAGCGTCTTGATCAATGCTCGCGCCTTCTCTATATGAGAAGAGACCTGTGCCCATCAGTGGGACGTTTGTAGGCTGATATATTATTATTATATTATTTCTTATTGTAAATCGACATTAAAGGACCATGGATAGGTTACCATTTGTTAAGATACTTTGACCCCTCCGTGCCCCGGAAATTACGTTAGGCCGTTGGTCTCGACTGTCATACATTGTCGAACACAAAACATATGTTCGTTAGTTTGGTAAAAAAAAGTAATTATCAACCAAATTGAAAAACTTTTAATGTCATTTTCCGCAGAATATAATTTACATAGAAGCAAACTTTAATAAATTGAAATTGTCCAATATGTCGCTGTAGGAAAAAGGCTTGGGAGAATAAAAATACATTATACCTGGAAAATTTAATAGAGTTTTTCTTATAACCTGTGTGTTTAAACCTTTGAGAAAAATGATATTAAAATGGAAAATTATAAAACGACCGACGTATAAAATGACTTTAAAAGTGGTTTAATAATGTTCTAGTTTTTAATTAGAACCTCTTTTAACCTTTTAAAACTGATTTTAATAATGTTGAAGATACTCTTTTGGTTTAAATCTTTTTTTTTAACATGCTTTTATTAGCTTTACTTGTATGTATGTATGTATGTATGTAACCGACTCCTTTGGATTTGATTTTGACCCACTTTAAACGGACAGATTTAATTCAAACTTTGTACACTTATCAAGAATCAGCGACAATATAATAATTTCATAGGTTTATCTCATTATCCTGATTAGGATCACCAGGATTAAATAAATAAAAAAAAAACAATATAAAAATAATTAAGTCCACAAAGCAATACGTTTGAATTCAGACAACACGTATTGCTGCTAGGACTAAAAAGTGAAAAATAAATATAGTTTAAAAAAACTAAAAAACACGCATAGAGCGCCCCACGCTTTTTCACAATAATACTAGTTTTTTGTTCATTACCAATTTCAGCTTACATTAGGAATTATTTTTCTCTTTTTTAGTTAGAAGTACTTTAAAAGAGTGTTTTTTAGTTTTTTTAAACTATATTTATTTTGTTATGCATTATTAGTCAAAGTCATTTTGACGGGTTCGGAAAAATGTTTTTAACCCTCCACGTAAAATGAGGTTTGTTATAAGTTAGAAGTGTCCAGCTGCCTATCTGCGGCATTGTACCACCTTAATGAAAAGTCCTTAGTTAGGTATGATGTGTTTTTTATTTTTGAACTTTGATTTGAAAGTGACACGATTGCCAAGGTTCTTAGCTATGTTTAATAAAATTCTGTTCAGAAGTTCTCAGGGTTTTTTTTTTTACTTTTTAGCCTTTTTCTGTTTTAACATACTTTTAAAATAAATAGACAAAGAACACCTAGACTTGTAACTCGCATGTGTGTGTGTGCCCAGCATCACCAGCGCTGCGGTGACCTATACCACTATCTATCCATTCGCTTCAAGTTCTGCTCAGACAGTAAAACAATACGTATAGTATCAAGATCACTCAAGTGCAGTACTTCTTGGATGACGTAAGAGCATGCATCGTGTGTTTGTGTGTGTTGCAGTTTGAGTGGGAATGTTGGCACTTTTAAACATGACCGGAATTTTGTTTTGTGTTCATGAGTTGTGAACTACTGTATAGGTGAGCAGTTATCGGAATTATATAACAATAATAAAAGCTAATAATAATATCTTTAGTTAAATCATACACGGGCATTTGATCTCAAACTAGACAGGGCCATGATGATAAGTTATGGCAACGAGACAACTGATTAAAATCCTTACTCATTAATTTCTTAATACATGCTTAAAAATGCTCATAGCACAAAGATTATCTAACCTATTTATGCAGTATTACTGTAGATTAGCAATAGCTAATTCACGTATAGCTAATTACAAACTCAACAAGCTTACAAATTATTACCAATCTTTATTGATAGTTAAGACTGATGTTTAAAATAGTAACCTACATTAAAATCCGACAAATTGCAATTCACGCTCTAAAATATCTAGTAACATTACAAACTATCATATTTCGCAATCTCCCCTCAACGTATACATTAGGTTCACTTCGTGTGAAAGTTCACGGAGGCTGGGTACCTTCCTGCTCACAGATTTGTATCTCGCCGTTACGTCTTCGGAAACTATATCCAAACATAATACAATATAATGGTACACGGTATAGTAATGACACAGCACAATGGTGGATGGTTTGTCAACGATTTATGGCGATGTTATTGATCTAGAACTCGTAATACTGTAGCTATTGTTTACTTCTTTAATTAATAATAATAATATCCTGGGACAACTCACACACGGTTATCTGATCCCAAGCTAAGCAGAGCTTGTGTTATGGTAACCAGACAACTGATAAACTTACTTATATATTTCTAAATACATACATATTATAGATAAATTACACCCAGACACCAGAACAAATGATCATGCTCATCTCACAACATTTGTCCTGGGCGGGAATCGAACCCACGACCTCCGGTTTAGCAGTCAGGGTCACTAACCACTAGACCAACAGGCCCGTCAAAATTATGTGTATTTTTTAAGTTTTACTGTTATTTCGATAGTTAGATTTTTCAGTCAAGAGTACCTAAACCGATGAGCATGTATGAAGAAAATAATGAGAGTGGACGAAGCGAAACAAGTGTGTAAGGATGGTAGCAAGTGGAAAGAAGTGGTCTCTGCCTACCCCTATAAGGGAAGCGTCGTGATTGTAATATGTATGTATAGGTATGTTAGATTTTCTACATAGTAGAGGAGTGGAGGCGCTCGCCGCGGTAGCTCCGTGGATGCGTGCCCATTTATAAATACAAAAAAAAGCACGTTAAGCTGTTGGTCCCGCATGTCATGACGATCTTTGGGAGTCGTTAATCCTGACAACCAGTCTTACTATGGGATAATGTGTTGCAGTAACATGGGTTGTGGAGGTCAGATAGGCAGTCGCTCTGTAACATACCATATTAGAAAAGCGCTAGGCAGATTGAATCAAATTTTAAGAAGTGGTTCTAATTGACCTTGCAAGATTTGACTTAGTCATATTATTATATATATACTAGCTGTACCCGGCATGCGTTGCAATGCAATTTTTACCTCCTACCTACCTACTACCTACCTACTACCACTTAGGGATATGAAAAATAGATAGTAGCCGATTCTCAGACCTACTAAATATGCATATAAAATTTCATAAAAATCGGTCAAGCCGTTTCGGAGGAGTATGGTAACTAACATTGTGACACGAGAATTTTATCTATAAGAGATGTATATAATAATATATACATTGGAAGTTAAATAAAAGCTACCTATATTACAAGTATTGTGTATAATTTATTTTTAGTAGTCATATAAATCAGACGAATTAATTCAATATCATTGTAAGTGCAATATTTTCAGACAAAAATAACTTTGAATAGGGACGAATAAATCAAGCGGAATATTTTCACTTATACAGGGTGTTAAGAAACCCCTGTCCGACCCGAAAGGGTGATATAGGGTTCACAATCACATGCCCAAATAAAATATCAAATTTGGAAAATTCATGATTGAAACAATAATAATGGATTTTGAAATGACCATTTTTTGCCCCGAAATTCCCTAAATTTGAGATTAAAACAAAAACTACTACACCAATTTTGTCGGTATTTTGTGTGGTAAATATGTAGCATCTGTGACGACGCCGACTCTCTCTCTCAACTTTTGAGAAAGAAAAAAATATTTTTAGGTTACAATTTTTTTTTCTTTTTTTTTTTCAATTTTTTTCCACATTTTTGTAATCAGATATCGATACCTAATAACACCTTCACGGGTCGGACAGGGGTTTCTTAACACCCTGTATTGTATTTCTGTTTTCGTGAATTTGACGTTTTTGCTATCAAATTGCAATTAAATTCAGTGGAGCGATAGAAAATAATTGAACAGAGGGGTGTTTATAACTCACGCATTTTAAAGGTCGTCATTTTTCATAGTTTATTAAAAATGCATTTTCATTGTACGTAATTGATGAAAAATTGATTGGTTAAGCGTAAAACAGGGTGACAATTATTTTGAATTCAGTTTACTTTTAAAAGAGTTAAGTCAACAATGCGTTAACATCTAATTGGTTGTTTTATCGACGTATGTCTGGAAATAACAGCTTTTTATGCATTTGTAACTTATTTATTGAAAAAGGTAGCAATAGGAAAAAAATCGTCCGATTTATAACAAGTTAAGCTGTAGGTGAAACCACGGGCAAGTAGCATAACTATTTAATTAATGATCCAAATGATAACACCCTCCTCATTTAAGTCGGTTAAATAATCTCCATGCCCTGTTCCCAATTATTTGTGGTCAGCGCAATGCATATTCAGCTTCCATTCATCTCAACTACTCGTCAACTCAGTATTCTTCATATATTTTGACAGACTTGTTGGTCTAGTGGTTTGTGACCCTGATTGCTGAAGTGGAGGTCGTGGGTTCGATTCCGACCCAGTACAAAACTGTGTGATGAGCATGATCATTTGTTCTGTGTCTGGGTATAATTTATCTATAATAATGTATGTTTTTAAAAATATGTAAGTATGTTTATCACTTGTCTGATTACCATTGTACAAATTCTGCTTAGTTTGAGATCAGATGACCGTGTGTGAGTTGTCCTGGGATATTATTATATACCTATTCACAGTCAAACTCATAACTCTCAAATTCAAGTCGGTTAAATGCAATGCAATAAAAGCTACGACTCTCACTGTTAACTCGACGGATTGCACAACGTAATGCACTTGTCAATAGGCAAGTGCGACGCCATTTGCAAACACATTACTCGATTTAAGATGTGCGCAGTTGGGTAAACGATTCGATTGACCATTGAATGTCAATTGTTTCCGCGTGGTTTGGTAAGAGTTGTTTTGTTGTAGATACGTTTATTGTGATTTTTTGTGGCAGTTGTAATGTTAACATCATTACAATTATAATGCTTGTTGGAATTAAGCATTTGACTTACTTTATGTGTACTATATACAGAGTGGATATGACAGAGGGGCATTAAATTACACTTCGTATACTATACGTGTTTAGTATTAATTCGATACGGTATAAAAATAAAAAGCGCCAAAAATGAAAACATTTTTTTTTCAAACAAACTAAATAGCTTACAAATTAGAATAAAACACAACCACCCTGTATAAATAAATTTGACTTACTAACTTACTTACTTGTGACATGCGTCAATGCTTAGACATAATCAGCTGTTAGGAAAGATACATCGTGTTGAAACGGAGCAAAATCTTAAAAAATCATTTGCGACTAAACTATTGCTCCTATTTAATTGATTTTTAGTACAGAGCTTGAAAATGGTATGTAGTATAGGCAGTTTAAAGAAAAGCCCCTCTGTCGTATCCATTTTGTATATTTTTATCAAAGGATTTGACTAAGAACATGGGAATTGGAGTCACTGGCCGCTATTTTTTAAGCCTCAAAGTATTTAAATATTTTATCATAGTTTTTGTTTAGTAATCCTAATCCTTTGTAATGAAATAATAAAAAAAAGAATTTAATAAAAGTTCAATATTCCAGTTGATCCACACATATTGGTTTGACACTTTTAAAAAACTGGCCAAGTGCGAGTCGGACTCGCGCACGAAGGGTTCCGTACCACCGTCGTATGAGAGCCCCCCTTAAATATTCATTTTATGTGGTTTTTAGTATTTGTTGTTATAGTGGCAACGGAAATACATAATTTGTAAAAATTTCAGCTTTCTAGCTATCACGGTTTATGAGATACAGCCTGGAGACAGACAGACGGACAGACAGACAGCGGAGTCTTAGTAATAGGGTCCCGTTTTACCCTTTGGGTACGGAACCCTAAAAACAGTTTGAATTTTAAATCGTCTATATTGAAGTTCCATTGCACAACACTACCTTTTAAAAAAATAAGGTATAACAAATAAAGTCGTTGATATACATTCTTAATTTAAATTCCAATGTGGGCAGTTATGGCTTCCGATGGGCTGTGTGACGTCATTATACACTTCCTACGTTAATTATTATACTAAAGGTTCATGGTTCTTACCGTATATGGGCAAGATCGTAATAGTAGATATAATAGCCGTATCAAATAGTAATTTAAAACATGTAAAATGAGGACTGCCTCGTTGGCCTAGTGCCTAGTGACTGTGGTGCTAAGCGCGACTACATACGCGACGCTAGAGGTCTTGGGTTCGATTCCCAAGTCGACCAAGGTGTTATTGGGTTTTTCTATGAAATTCTCAGTAGCAGGTCGGAGTTTGGATTTGTGCCCGGTTAGTGGCAATAGGCTCGCCCCCTATTACATGGGACCTAAACATACCGGCGAACTGTGGGTGTACATTGGTACACCTCTGCCTAACCCTTCGGGGATACCGGCGTGATGGTATATTATGTTATGTTATGTAAAATGAGAATAAAAATTTGCGAGAATTTTCAAAATACTGAACCTATCTTCAAAAACTATAGTTTAGAACTTTAGATCAAGTTAAATTACTAATATGTATTTTTGTTAGGAGTTATGTTGTCACAGACAGACAGACCGACACGTTAAACTTATTACTTACGTATGTATTAAAAGTTAGTGTCGCTTCTTCGAAAAATGAAATCCGTTAAAATTGTTGTATTTCAACTATGTAGTAGGTAACATAAAATCTTTTCTTTTTTTTTTTTTATTGTGAAGAATCCATTACTACAGTTACAACTATACTAAAATTAAATCTTATATAAATAAATAAAACTAACACGCGTCAAAAAACTCATCTTCATCCTTGTCAATGGCGGGAAACGTGCCCAGAAGCGTGCTGTGCTGGCAGCATTGCCACGTTAAATGGCTATGCCGATTCTCTGTGCAAGGAACAAACCAGCTCTCTGATCACGAGTAGAGTCGACCAAACGTTTTGACAGTTCTTTCGTTTTTTTCATTATGTTACATTTGCTTAAATCTGAGAAATCATCACAGACACACATGACCTGTCTCCTTACAATGATATATGAATCTAACAACAACAAAACTAGTTCATTATTCATCCAGCATACAATAGTACAAAGATCATATCTCTTCATTAAAACCTTCATTAAGATAATTAGAATGTTCCGTGATTTATGACAAAGCCATTGTGTTGATATAGATTTCCTTACATTACATTTTTTTTTTTACCGCATCACGTACATTGTTCTGAACCCAAAGTAAGTAGCTGAAGTTCTTGTGTTATGGGATTCGAGTGGCGTACGCACCGGTTTCAAGGTGTCGCTAGCTCTGAGATCCCGGCTTCGATCCCCGGACGGGTCAATGTAGAAACAAACTTTTCTACATTGTCCCGGGTCTGGGTGTTTGTGGTACCTTCGTTGTTTCTGAATTCCATAACACAAATGCTTTAGCTACTTACTTTGGGTTCAGAGCAATGTATGTGATGTTGTCCGCATTTTGACGGGCCTGTTGGTCTAGTGGTTAGTGACCCTGACTGCTATACCGGAGGTCGTGGGTTCGATTCCCACCCAGGACAAATGTTTGTGTGATGAGCACGATCATTTGTTCTGGTTGTCTGGGTGTAATTTATCTATAATATGTATGTATTTAGAAATATATAAGTATGTTTATCAGTTGTCTGGTTACCATAACACATGCTCTGCTTAGCTTGGGATCAGATAACCGTGTGTGAGTTGTCCCGGCATATTATTATTTATTATTATTTATTGTAACCTATCAATATGATATAGTTTTGAAAGATACTATTAGTTTTTTGGACAAATGAGTGTTAGTTATTAATTTTTAGTGAATTCTTCACCACAAGATACTTCCTGTTGACCACGACCTGTCAGGAGAGCATTCGAAATTTAGTGACGAACATCATTATAAGAGGGAGCATTGTAAGTTCTAAAAGAAACATCGAAAATGTCATACGAATTAACCCCCAACTTCCCCAACTGCTCCAACTTCATACTTCATTCAGTTTGTTGTGCATACAACACATGAACTTACTTTACATGTTTCTCCATTTCGTTAATTATTCTGTGTGCTTCATGTTTCGAAGTTTGTCATTTCAGTTTGTTCTCAAAGAAGAGAAATGTCTGCTTTAATATACTTACATTAATTTACTTAAAAGGAATGACGTATTTTAAACCGTAGGATATACTAAGACTTTTGCTTTGAGCACAATCATTTAATCATTGTGACAACAGGTTAGCGTATAGGTTAGCATATTTGACGTTAGCATACTCATATTATATACATTAAAAAAACATCCCAAATATTTAACAAAACTGTTGATGTCGCGAGGAACCATCAAATCAGCTTTTAAACAAAAAAGTACGCATCAGAATCTCTCAATTCGTTGCAACAGGTTACTAAAACGCGAGAGAAATTTGCAAACCATGAACATGTCATGCCATTACACATCCTTTCACAGCTCATCTCATCACATATCTACAAGTACTGCTTGAAGCAATTCGACTAGCTTTTGTTTCCGTGTTCAGAAGTGCGGGAGGCGCACGTGACGCGCGAGAGCGGCCCGTGTGCAGTAACAAAAAAACAATATCTTGTATGAACTAAGCATTTTCTGATTGATTGATAATCTCTTCAATTCTTGATTGTTATTGTAAAACATGTTTTAACGAAATTATTTAAAACAGTTCCTTAATCACGTACAAATCGTGTACCTAATGTAATTTCGTGTTAAAATTTTGCTATTTGTATTGTGTCCAATTAAACATGTTTTTTGCCAGGTCCACGTATACAGAAAAGTTCCCTTTGTAAAGTACATTAATAAACGAATTTTTCAAACACAAAGGGTCAAAGGGGGAGAAACGTCCCTTTGTTGGACAACGTTTATCAGTCATGAGCAAAATACCATCTATTTTGTGAAGCGAGTTTTAGCTTCATAAAGTGCACTTCATTGTCTGTTTTCCCTTTGTGCAGTTACATTCATAAACTTAGTTAAAAAGCACTTTATTCAGAGAGCTGTTTATGAACTGAAAATGCTCAAATATTTTGCTACCAGTCTTACCGGATTCCGCTGAATACCGTATTTTTACATGGAGCGACTGCCTATCTGACCTCCACAACCCATTTTACTGGGTAATCCAGTATCCCAAAACTGAACAAAGATAATTTCCTAATTTTGGCTTATTAAGATAAATAGTTAAAAGGACGAATTGACAACAGAATAACAATTCAGAAAAATTGTTATCTATGTACTACTTATAATAAATCTGTAGAAGTGAAAATTCTGTACATTGAAAATGTCAAAAAAAATAATGGCGGGGTGTGTTACTAGACCGACACCGAAACCAAAAGCGTGAAAAAAAAAATTTTTGTCTGTCTGTCTGTCTGTTTGATCAGGTATCACGCAAGAACTACTGGTTCGATTACGATGAAACTTGGTATAATTATTCTTTATTATCCTGGGCACCACACTGGGTAGTTTTTATCTCGGAAAAGTATAAACAATAAAAAAAAAACTTAATTTTGCGGTTAAAAACTCATTGATAAGTTTCGTCATCCACGCGAACGAAGTCGCAGGCACAGCTAGTTATGTTATAAATTCGTCCTGTGGAATGCAGATACATTTGATGATGAACTCAGGGGCGTTCCCAAACAATAGGGGAAACAATATAAAGAGGGGGCCACATAATACCGGGATAACAACGAATAAAGAGCGGGACGGAAGATAATTTATTCCAAAACCGCGTACAGTTGACGCCCATTTATATAGCCATCTCTTTCTCACAGATGAAATCATTATGCCAAACTTCAGTAAGGAGTTCTTGATGTAAGAGGTAGACTTTGAAATTGCTAGCTTTACACTCTTCTACTAATTGACACATAGTTATGATAAGATGATATAAGCTTAGATGAATGATTGGTCTCAATCATTCATCTGATTGTGACCAATCATTCATTCAGCTGTTCGGTTTATGGTACGGGCTTTTTTTCATTCACAATCGCCTTATACACTTTTTTCGTCAATCGTTCTTCATTCATTCTCTCGGCATAGCCAAACCATCTCAGCTTACCTTTCTTAATCTTTGTCTCAACATCCATCATCTGACGTACTTCATCCACCTTACCATCCATTCCTCCTCTTACATTCAACGTAGCGAAGCGGCTCTCCGTGGGCCACTTTTCGCCCCCGCGAGAAACGAGAAGTGATGAGTGGCGAACCACATCGCCGCCATTTTGAATATTTAAATTATTTTTATGATATATACTCTACGTCATAATATGTCACATATACCTAGGTATATTATAAAAATAAAATCTAATAATTGGTCACTCCATAACTTCCAAAATATTGCACCAAATCAAATTAAATCATTTTTTTTTTTACTTTCATATCTTAATTTTAAGGACAAGGTGTCTATGGATAAAAGCTTAAAGAAATCGTATTTTTTTGGAATATTGACAGATTTCCATCGAACAGCTTAGAACACTCCATTAAACTTACAAACAAAGTCAAAATTGATCCATGTGTTCGGGAGCTACGATGTCACATACACCCACACAGACACGTTGAACTATTAACACCGCGTCGTTTTTGCCACCACTACTATAGTTGAATAAATATCAATAGGTACAAACGCAGCCGCGGGCTTTAGCTAGTTTTAAATATTAATATAAAACTACTTTTTACGGATTTTGTCGCGGTTTTAATTTGATTTTAGGTCCCGACGTTCGCGTAAATCTAAGAAACCAATAGTTTCAAATAATTAAATATCGTTATTAAATTATTGAACCTAATTATCCGGATAACTAAAATTGCTTGGGTTATTCGTCAACTCGACACAAAACACTGGACACACGTGTGTCCAGTTGGTGAAACTCAAAATGAGTATAACTTATTATTTCGTATTATTTTCGTAACTTAAATTAAATCACTTTTTTTATGTCATCGTCAACTTACGTCGAGTTTCACCAACTGGACGTGTTGTGTCGAGTTGACGAATAACCCAATTGTTTAAGCTTTGATGGATACATTTCATTTGGGATTATAATAGCTATTGTTTAAAATATGTTAACTTAATAAATTATTATTAACTTTAATTAAAATGCTTGTAATTTGATATTATTATACTTAAATGGCAGACAGGATAATACCATGACAGCAATATAATAGCTGATGATCTAAATTCGAAACCATACTTTTAATGACACTGGTTGGTCTTCGGCGAGTGTTTTGATCGGCAAGCGAGTATCGCTCAGCGAGTCTCGCCCAGCGAGTATATTTTCATAGTTCTAGTCGCAGCAAAGAACAAATGCTGAGAGAGTTCTCTCCGGCCAATGTGAACAGTCAGCGAGTAAATATGTATATACGCATCTCCTTCACATCATCACACATTGGATCGATACTCGCTCTTCGCGCGTAAGCCGGACCACTGCCTCAGGCGGGTAGAGCTTTTTGTACGGGATAACAGCTAATGAAATTGCGGCCGGTCGGTTGGAGCTTCAACAAAATCTCTCGCACCCCGAATACGGGTCCTAACGAATAGTAAAATGAGACATAAGTTAGCTATAGCAAAAAAAAATGTTTATTTTACTAAATAATACGTTTAAAGTGACATTGACGTAACGGTTTTTTAGTAGTATTTGATATAGACCGAGGGCAGAAAAATTATGTCATTGGTGATGGATTGAAATGCCCAAAAGCTTTTTATTTTAAACTAACAATGTTTTTAAATATTGCATAAACTTTGGCTTAAAACTCGTTAAAAAGGTACCAAGTACACGGTAAAATATTTTCTTAAAATTGTTTTAGTGATATTGTTTTCATATTTGATATTTTTTTTTATATGGGAAAACCACTATGGACGAAAAAAAGATATTTCGAATTCAATCCACAATTGCCGTAGATAACGTAGAATTACATTAAAAAAACCATACAGTTGAATTGAGAACCTCCTCTTTTCGAAGTCGGTTGAAAATAAGATATTTAATCATTTAGCAACACAATACTTGTAAGTAGACACATAACATACCATCACGCCTGTATCCTCGAAGGATTAGGCAGAGGTGTACCAATGTACACCCACAGTTCGCCGGTATGTTTAGGTCCCATGTAATAGGGGGCGAGCCTATTGCCACTAACCGGGCACAAATCCAAACTCCGACCTGCTACTGAGAATTTCATAGAAAAACCCAATAACACCTTAGTTGACTTGGTTATCGAACCCAAGACCTCTAGCGTAGCAGTCGCGCTTAGCACCACTAGGCCAACGAGGCAGTTGTATATAGCGTGTAATTAGGTATCAGTAGAATTCAAATACGATGGAAAATCGATTACATAACATATTTTACTAAGTTTGAAAAACCTTCGTAAATTAAAATACAATCTTTTATGGGTACTAGTTATTAAATACCAACTTACATAAGTTCTAAAGAAGCTCTACAATTTAGTTTTTATTAATATTAGGGTTCCGTTCTCGATTGGTATCGAAGAAACCTACTGACGGGCCTGTTGGTCTAGTGGTTAGTGACCCTGACTGCTATACCGGAGGTCGTGGGTTCGATTCCCACCCAGGACAAATGTTTGTGTGATGAGCACGATCATTTGTTCTGGTTGTCTGGGTGTAATTTATCTATAGTATGTATCTATTTAGAAATATATAAGTATGTTTATCAGTTGCCTGGTTACCATAACACAAGATCTGCTTAGCTTGGGATCAGATAACCGTGTGTGAGTTGTCCCGGAATATTATTATTATTAATATTATAAACCCCATATACCCCATCGCTAAGCCTTCATTGCCCGTTTATCCGTCAGAGGTCTGTAATGAGTATAGATATAGTTTATAATAAGATATTCGGAACCGATTACACATACCTAAATAAATAAAGAAACCGTATTTTTAACAAAATAAAACTTTCTTGAAAATCGAAATTTTTCATTGCCGGAGATTTTGTGTAACAAACACAAAAACACGTACAGTTGAATTGAGAAGTCAGTTATTTTTTTTTCTGTATCTACTAAGATAACCCCAAATGATATCGATATGCAAACACCGAAAAAAATAATATTCTTAGGCACTTTTATTTCTTTTTTCATTTAGTTATTCCTTAGAAGATAATACGGAACTCTTTATGAATCTAACTGGTGGTTGCAAGGCTTTTTCATTTAAAGTTATTCCCTTCAAAAGAGTTTTGTTTGAGGTGTAATTGCCTCATTGGAGTTTCACCTTCCTGCAACTTTCAAGGATTCTGTAATTTTTTACAAAACTGTTTTTTAAGTACAGTTTGAAATCGTAGTTTATGGATTCTCATTAATTACAATTTGTTTGAACATAGTTACATAAAAAGTGTTTAAAAAAATATACCAAAATGAAAATTAAATGCATATATTCTTGTAACCATATCGTGTACCTACGTATGATACAAAAATGTCATGTCTGTAAAGATCTCGACAATTCTATTAAACTAATATTGTTTAATCTTGCGATAAATTTTACAATTTGATAACATAATAAAACGTCTTCTAACAAGCATCATGTTAATAACAATAAATTAAAAAGTAACCAATTCAAGCAAAAAACCGCATCATAATCGGTCCATTCGTTTCGGAGCTACGATGCCCGACAGACACACTAATATACAATACAGGCGGATAAACGTCAAAGTTATAACACCTTTTTGCGTCACTAAAGCTCGCATAAAAAAACAAAAGTGAAACGGAACAAAAAAATAATTTATAGTTAGTTCAAGAATAATGAAGACTATAACTGTATGTCTATTCTGTAAATAATTTCGGTATCGAGCTTCACCTGAGTGACAATAAAGCTCACTTCAAAAGTGAACCCAATCTGCCTTGATTTAGAATTCAAATTCGAGAATACGTATTAGACATCTCACCGCGGATTCAACTGTCGAGACATGAAAATAATGTTACAGAATAGCACTACTGGCCCCAAAATCAGAGGAGGCCATAAAAAGATGTTTTTAATTTGCTAGGTTGTTCACACTTTCTCTGTTCGTGTATTACAAAATAATGCGTGATCGTATAGTATAGATAAGAAATTACAGAGTGCGCATATCAGGGTATGGACTATAGCACTAGTATGAACTAGATTCCTCGTAAAAATAGTATCAAAATAGTTCAAGCTGTTTTAAATTATGCTAGTATCGGAACCATCGATATTTTCGCATAAACGTCGTAAAACTAAACGAATGTACTGCATACAGCCAAAAATGTGTGTGTGTGCTTACGCTACGCAATGGGCTTTTAGCGATACTTGCACTCTATAGGTTTAACTTTTTATACTCTGTGTGCGTGATGAATGGCGTATTGACAAACGTGAGACGTTTCGATCATATGTTTGGTTCTGATCATAATTGGTTTTCTAAAGGTCGTTCATTGACTTGTCAATTAACGTGTGGATTAAGAACTGGCTTTCTTGGAATCGGAATAATTGTTAATTTAAGATTTGTATGAACAAACTGTAGGTGGTTGTGACCAATTTCTTAGAGTTCATTTGAAATGATTTATAAGTTATTTAATAGTTTTTAATTTTCGTTCTAGGGATTTTAAACCATGTACAATACACTAAGGAAATATAGACTTAAATCCTACTAATATTATAAATGTGAAAGTTTGTGAGAATGGATGTGTGGATGTTTGTTACTCTTTCACGGAAAAACTACTGAATGGATTTTATTGAAACTTTCCAATATTGTAGCTTATACATCGGAATAACACATAGGCTATAATTTATAAAGATAGTGTAAGAATTGTCATTCACGCGGGTGAAACCGCGGGGCACAGCTAGTATACAATATATAGATTACAAGCATGTTTGTCAAGGCCATATTTCTAACAAAAAAAAAAACCGACTTCAAAAAAAGTCTTATATAGTTTTCTTATGAATCCCTCTTTCAAAATGGGACCACACAGGAAGCACTAGCTTTCACTTAAAAAAAATCATCAAAATCAGATCACCCAGTCGAAAGTTCTGTGGTAACAAATATAGAAAAAAAAAAACGTCGAATTTAGTAGCTCCTCCTTTTTTGAAATCGGTTAAAAATTAAGGTACCAAAAATAGTATTGAATCTATTTATCTCACTCTTATGTAATCAATTAAACTAGACATTGATTGAATAGCTGATTCTGAGCCTCCGCGCAAATTTCCATTAAAAAATTACCAATTGAATATAAACACAGAAATTTCATACATGAATATGAAATTGCTGCATCACCATGACAAATCATATTTTCCCCTCACTAGTTCACACGTACAAATAATATTTGATTGCCATTTTAAGGACATAATTATATTACATATTACAAAACTGACTTTATTCAAAATAGGTGTCGAAGCATTTTTTTGGGGTCGGCTTCCAGTCTCACGAGATTCACCTGAATACCGTATGTTACAGAGCGACTGCCTATCTCACCTCCACAACACATAATATTACAGTATTCGATGGTGACACAGGTTAAGAGAGTTGTATACTTCGGCAGCTGAGAGAATGCGTTCCTGACACATGTCAGTTGGTCTTGATTTGTATGGGGAAATAAAAAACCGGGTTATGTTATTAGTTATAATTTAGCATTATGATATATTTTTGAACGATATTACGTTTATAGGACAAATTCGCCGTATGAAAGTTATACATAGTGGATACGACAGAGGGGCTTTTCTTTAAACTGCCTATACTAGATACCATTTTCAAGCTCTGTACCAAAAATCAATTAAATAGGAGCAGTAGTTTAGTCGCAAATGATTTTTTAAGATTTTGCACCGTTTCAACACGATGTATCTTTCCTAACAGCTGATTATGTCTAAGCATTCACGTATGTCACAAGTAAGTAAGTCAGTCAAATTTATTTACACAGGGTGCTTGCGTTTTATTCTAATTTGTAAGCTATTTAGATTGTTTGAAAAAAATATTTTTAAATTTTTGGCGCTTTTAATTTTTTACCGTATCGAATTAATACTAAACACGTATAGTATACGTAGTGTAATTTAATGCCCCTCTGTCATATCCACTCTGTATATCTTGACGTTGACAACGACCTGTCAGGAACGCATTCTCTCAGCGGCCGGACTATAGTGTGAATCGTGATGGATGGTTACATTAACAAGTTATGCTTTCCGAATGTCGACGTGTTTCCGACGTATGATTTCTGTGACCCAGAAAACTATTGGATTTATTTCTTGTAATTGCCAGTGTAGATGTAATAGTAGGCGTAATTTTTTTTCGCCGTTTATCGAACGATTGGTAATGATCTATTATGTAATGACTTTCTAGTGACCTCTGGATTTGTGAAGTACTTTAATAATTGACCTCAAAGTCTTTGAGAGAGTAAGATGTTTGGGCGATATTTTGAGAAATATTTTTTTAGCTTGGTGCATAGGCTAAATTAGGTCAAGAGAATGAAGTAAGCATAGACTTTAGATATACTATAGACCGCTAGTATCGCTAGTTTTCCTTCGTGCCAAGCGAGAGCACTTTTTGTCTGTATCTAGTACATTCGTTTACTGATTTAAAGTTATTTTTCGCGCAACGACAGACTTATATGCGAAAATATCGATGTTTTCGACATTGTTAGGATAATATTAGGGTTTTAGATAGTTTTATTAAAACGGCGCGCTCCGTCTTGATACAAAATTTAGGATAAAACTAGTTCATACTAGCACGTGAGTGTATGAATACACTGATAGGCTAACTCTTTAGTTGCTTATCTATACTCTAAGGAAGTAAGGTAATTTTTTGGCATAAATCGACCTATGATTTTAATGTGATAATATTTATACCTGATCTGATATATGACATATATTATAAGCCATTTTCTGCTACTAAATGCTTCCTGTTTAAGTGTTTTCTCGACGGGTGTATTTTAGGATTTAATTACGATTTTTCACACATTAAATTATGTAGATAAATGTAATTGTCTGTATCAATGTGTTATGTAGGTATTAATTACTTCAAGTGTAGGTGAGATCTCGGATAGTCAAATGGTGCAATACGAAAAATTCCGCTTATTACTAAACTAGCATTTTTTAATTGCGTCAATATCAATCATGGTAAACATTTATAGAGTGATTCGAGGCTAAGTGTCAGCCGTACGGTTTGACCGATAATACAGGTTAAGCCGCGCTCGCCACGGTTGGTCCGTGGATGGGTGAACATTTCTAAAACATACCGAGACCCCTCCGTGCCTCGGATAGCACGTTAAGCCGTAGATCCCGATTCTCATACGATGGCTATCATCTTTGGCAGGCGTTAAGTCAATTCTGTAAACCAGTCTTACTATGGAATCCTGTATAACCCAATAAAATGGGTTGTGGAGGGCAGATAGGCAGTCGCTCCATGTAAGATACGGTATTCAGTTGAATCCGGTAATACTGGAAGCCGACCCCTACAAAGTTGGGAAAGGCTAGGCAGATGATGATGGTAAACATGTATACATATTACAGAGATTAGATATCAGTAAAGCCATCTTGAGGTTAGAGGTTAAAATAAAGCGGGTCTTACGTATCTTACATAAGTGTACTTTGACCGACATAAAAAAGAGAGGGCATTATATTTTATGTGTTAGTCACGACACTGTTCTTTAATATACAATTATTAGTTAAATTTTTATGTAGTTTTTATTCTTGTCCATCTTAATGTTTTAATAAGAATTATATACCTACGGGAATGTCCAATTAATACTTTTAATTAACAAGTTTTTACCTACCCTTGTTATTTTACTTTTTAAATACTTCCCTGACAGAAAAGAACTTTTTAAAATAGACTTCATATTCAATTAAAATATATGTGTGTATTCACGTTTCAATCAAATTTGTACCTATGCTATGCAATTTTAATAATTTTTATCTGCTTAATTAAAAACCTTTTCATTCATTATTAGCAACTTCGTTATACATATTAATCACTTTCGTTTGCTTACATTCTTTATTTTTTTCTCTACTTACAGCTTCTCACAATATCTTTAGCCTGTGCTTACAGCCTCCTATTCTTTGACTGTAAGATTTTGATCTTTAGCTCAGGCGGCTCTCTACAATCGTGTCGAATTAACTTGCACTTTGACCTTGAGGAAATAGAGAGTAATAATAATAATATTCCGGGACAACTCACACACGGTTATCTGATCCCAAGCTAAGCAGAGCTTGTGTTATGGTAACCAGACAACAAGAGTGCACTTTCTTTGTTAATTATTCTGCATTATTATAATAAAATTATAATGTTGTGTATTTGTCTGCTATTTCTTGAAATCAAACGAACCAATCTGGATCTATCGTCACACCTGCACGAATGTACTATATATAAATCCTGGGACAACTCACACACGGTCATCTGATCCCAAACTAAGCATATCTTGTACTATGGTAACCAGACAACTGATAAACATACTTATATATTTATAAATACATACATATAGATAAATTGCATCCAGACAGAACAATAATGATCGTGCTCATCACACAAACATTTGTCCTGGGTGGGAATCGAACCCACGACCTCCGGTATAGCAGTCAGGGCCACCAACCACTAGACCAACAGGCCAGTCAATATTATTGTAGAACACTTAAGTACATACGTATATTGGTTTCTTAGGTTTACGCGAATGTTAGACATTGAAATAAAACTACTTTGTACGGATTTTTTCGCGGTTTATATTTAGATTTTAGGTCCCGACGTTTCGACACCTTTGCAGGTATCATGGTCACGGGCAGACTACATACGTATGAAAAATTTCATCTTATTCTGAGGTCAGAATGTGCCCAAGATTTAAAATAAAGCTACTAACATACAATAAAAACTGGTACCTAATACATCTTTTTTTATAAATACCTAGAAGATTTTTTTTTTAAAAGTCTGTCCACCGCCTTTCATTTACAATAAATCTAGACTTTGGGCTGAACACACTTTTAACTATTTAATTTTCTAAAATCATCAAAAATTTTGCATATTCCAATCAAAATAATGAATTTCTAAATTATTTGAAAGTTTATCTCAAATCAAATCAATTCACAACCTCTAAACCATCTATAATGACCCAACCATTAACAGTCATACAACAAGACGATCATACGAACTTGTTTACAAGTGAACGTTACACAACATGAACTCTGTACGGCTCGCCTTAATTACAAGACTTATGTAAGTATGAAAAATTTCGTAGATGTAACAAACGATCTGAGTTTCTATCTTACCAAGTATGGCGCAAATGGACTTTGGACCGACATTTCAATGCGAGGCTTAGGTTCAAAGTCCTTAATTCTTTGGTTGGGAATTTCGTAAGTTCAGCTTATGCATTTAATGCTGCCATACTTAGATGACGAGGCGAAAAGGTCAGCAGATTTTTGGTGAAATAGTATTTAGAATAATTTAGGTGCAACTCGAAGTTAACACAATTATAGTCTATGCCGATTTTCTGTGCAAGGAACAAACCAGCCCTCTGATCACGAGTAGAGTCTACCAAACGTTTTGACAGTTCTTTAAAAAGATTTCGTGCACTCGGACCCCATGACCCGAGCGTTTCAACCCCAAACGGCTCGAAAATATAATTACCCATTAGGTTATTATACTTTCGGCATAGCCATTCAACGTGGCAATGCTGCCAGCCTTCTGGGCACGTTTCCCGCCATTGACAAGGATGACGATGAGTTTTTTGACGCGTGTTAGTTTTATTTATTTATATAAGATTTAATTGTAGTGTAGTTGTAAGTGTTTGTTCTTTATTAGTTTTAGTATCGAAATAAATAAAAGTATTATAGTCTGTTATAATAATTGATTGGACTTATATTATTATGAAAACTAAATAAAAAAAAACTGCATGATCAATTTTTTTGAAATTTATGTTATGGGAACCCCTCGCCTAAGAAGGAATTTTAGAAATAGATCCACAGTTGCCACAGAACTTTCGTAACATAAATACAAAAAAACATACAGGTGAATTTGGAACATCCTCTTTTTGAAGTCGGTTGAAAAGGACAATAAGGATTATTTGATCACCTGCTTTTGGACTGGATTATGACTAGTTGATACGAGATCGCATAAAATACATACTCCTCTTTTTGAAGTCGGTTGAAAAGGACTATAAGGATTCACCTGCTTGTGGACTAGTTGATACGATTATAATTCCAATTGTAATGACAAGAGATAGTTATCACATGAAAATAGTTCAGAACCTACTGTTATCAAGTAACAAAATGTAAGTATATAGGGCAAACCGTGTCAGACTTTTTGCCTCCAATATCATAGTTTAAAACTATTAAGCAGATGATAATCTAATTAAATTATATTCGTTTTTAAATAATGAGATTACTAGCGGTACCATTAAATTGAGTTCGAGCCTTCACTCTTCAAACCCCTTTTTCAAAGACAGTATCTTAACTGCCGTGCTATTCTGTAACATTATTTTCATGTCTCGACAGCGGAATCCGCGGTGAGATGTCAAATACGTATTCTCGAATTTGAATTCTAAATCAAGGTCAATTGGGTTCACTTTTGAAGTGAGCTTTATTGTCACTTCACTTTCACCTGTCACCGAAATTATTAACAGAATAGACATACTGTTCTCAATACCGCTTCTACATTTACTATACCCAAAATATTCTCACTAACAGAACATTTCCGTATGAGAATCATTTCTGAGAACACTAGAAAGCGCAGATTATGTTATTTCGTCAATATTTGAAACTTCATTCAATGCAATTAAAACTATTCGTGATGTAACGTTATTCTGTGAAATACATTAATGCCGATTTCAAGTACCTACCATACAAATACCTATATGTATCTTTGTATAGGTAATAGGCAGAAAAGTTGATTTACGAAACCTAACACTCTGCCTCTCTCCCAAGCTGTGTTGGTCGGCTTCCAGTCTCACCGGATTCATTTGACGGGCCTGTTGGTCTAGTGGTTAGTGACCCTGACTGCTATACCGGAGGTCGTGGGTTCGATTTCCACCCAGGACAAATCTTTGTGTGATGAGCACGATCATTTGTTTTGTGTCTGGGTGTAATTTATCTATAATATGTATGTATTTAGAAATATATAAGTATGTTTATCAGTTGTCTGGTTACCATAACACAAGCTGTGCTTAGCTTGGGATCAGATAACCGTGTGTGAGTTGTCCCGAAATATTATGGGTTAGTAAACGTGAGTGGTGGGTTAATAAACGTTCCAGTTTACTTGTTATTGTACCTACCTAATTTTCGTAATCAGATAATTTTAGTTCAATGACAAATGTACACCTGCTTGCCACTGTTGTCATTGTAGGATTGCAAGTGACTGTTCTTATCTGAATACGAAAATTAGGCACAATAACAAGTACACTAGAAAGTTTTTTAACCCGCTACTCACTGACTTAAAATAGCGGCATCGGGCCCCAGATTAAAGCCTACATCTCCGCACGTAACTTGCATACTTTTTAAATGAGCAATACGTTAAGAAATAGACAAATAATGTCAAGAATAGGCACCCATTCTAAAACGCTATTCATATGAAGAAGAATAGGCAAGAAACTCCAAATGCAGCGATTGTTACGTAACGTAAAAACAACATACAACCGTTTAATGTCGGCTAAAAATCTTGACCGTCGTGTAGGCAGAATTACTGCGGGTCATTACAATACAAGAAATAGTGTTACATTGTAAAAAGTACCTTAAACTTTAGCCATTAAAGTTGAAAATTGATTAGTAAGTTGGTATTATTTTTGTGGACATTTTTAGCATATTATAACATCAAGAATAGTTTTTACTGGTTAAATAAACGAACGAGTAACTAAAGAAACAATTAATCGTGCTTAAGAGACTAATAGTTTAAATAGTATAAGAAACATGTGGGAACCTAACGGAACTAAACATTCATTCACAAGAATAATAGCAATAAAAACAGCTTGATATAAAAACAAAACAAGTTCCGATCATTCTCATGAACCGAGCTCACTAGTTTAGTAGCAAAAACAAAAAACTATGCGATAGATAATTAATGTCTTCATTATATACGGACATCAATCAATTTAGATAATATATTCTAACTAGCTGTGCCCCGTGGTTTCACCCGCGTGAATACCTAGGTCCCGTTCCCGGTACCTTTGTATTATTAGGGGTGGAGATTAATCCAACAAATCACTATCGTAACAAAAGTCAGGATTACTTAATGTGGTGGTTAAGTATTCTTAAATTTTCTGATTTTCCTCGCAATTTTCAATTTTTTTTTCATTCATAAGAACCTTTTACTGACAATAACAAACACAACAAAAAAATAATTAGCGAAATCGGTCCAGCCGTTCACGCGTGATGCCGTGACCAAGGGAAATAGGGATTCATTTTTATATATATACTAGCTGTGCCTGCGACTTCGTTAGCGTAGATGACGTAACTTATCAATGAGTTTTTAACCGCAAAATTAAGTTTGTTTTTTTTTGTTTATACTTTTCCGGGATAAAAACTACCCAGTGTGGTGCCCAGGATAATAAAGAATAATTATACCAAGTTTCATCGTAATCGAACCAGTAGTTCTTGCTTGATACCTGAACAAACAGACAGACAGACAGACAAAAATTTTTTTTTCACGCTTTTGGGTTCGGTGTCGGTCTAGTAACACCCCCCGCCATTAATTTTTTTGATATTTTCAATGTACAGAATTTTCACTTCTACAGATTTATTATAAGTATAGATATATAGATGATATGAGCAAGCAAACACTCTTTTGTTTGTAGCGGTCTACCGCAGGCTGTAACAGGAAAAAAATAAAAAGATGAGACAGCATAAAATGTGTCGTGATTTTATTCCACGGCACTTTCTTAGAATGTCACTCTATAAGATACTGCTATTCAGCTGAATACGGTGACACTCTGATAAAATATAGCAGAACAAGGTTTTGTTAATAAAACACCTTTGAAGAAATAGTTAGTAATGACTGTTAAATATTTTTTTAACGAGAGGATAAAACCATAGCTTTCAAGAAATTAACTTAACATAGCAAGCATTCGCTCATAATATCATTGTCTTGCTTGCTCATTTTTTTGTTTGGGCTAATATCTAAATTAGCACAAATTTATAGGATGAGACTGCCATGATATGGACTTTTTTTCAATAAAAAAAAAATTTCAAATCGGTTGGAAAGCATCGGAGTTATGCGCGAACAAACATAAAAAAAAACCATACAAACATCCGAATTGAGAACCTCCTCCTTTTTTTAAAGTCGGTTAAGAATTAGTTCATTAGGGGTGATAAAACATATCTAAATTTTAATTCCATACAAGAGTAAAAATCAAACTCTATACATTGATGTATTTCATGAACTCCGACTCGACCAAATAAAAGTAAAAGTATCGCATTGTATTATTATGTAGTTTTCCATGTCATAATATACCTCAAATACTTACACTTTCAATCGGTATGTCAGACACTCAGACACACGCGCGTAATCTTATGCGCATAACACGCAACATGGCGCATACCAATAGGGAAGGATTACTGCGTATGGAAAGACGATACTAACACCGTCAAATAAAAAAACCAATTTATGACTGGCACTTTTTGGTCGCTCAGTTAGATAATAAAAAAATGTTAGACACGTATTTTTTTATTGTTTAATTATACAGATAAGGGGAATCAAAGTTGGTGGCAACGAGTGGAGACTATGACGTATGAAAAAAATTGTTAAGTTAATTACGCTTAGCGATATCGGTTTCTTAGATTTACGCAAATGTTAGACATTGAAACTTTTTGACGGGCCTGTTGGTCTAGTGGTTAGTGACCCTGACTGCTATACCGGAGGTCGTGGGTTCGATTCCCACCCAGGACAAATGTTTGTGTGATGAGCACGATCATTTGTTCTGGTTGTCTGGGTGTAATTTATCTATAATATGTTTGTATTTAGAAATACATAAGTATGTTTATCAGTTGCCTGCTTAGCTTGGGATCAGATAACCGTGTGTGAGTTGTCCCGGAATATTATTATTATTATTATAAATAAAACTACTTTATTAACCGCGACAAAATACGTAAAAAAGTAGTTTTATTTCTATACCTATGCTTAGCGATCTCGCGGCTCTAGCAAAGGCGAGGACGGGACCGGGGTGTTTTTAGTTGAACGTCCTGTGCAGGTCTGTGTCGTGCCCCTGGACGTGGGTCGAACTCATTAGAATTTAACCCGGAAAAAAAACAGGTATTACCAATAGCCGAATACATAAAAAGCGACTAATAATTACAAGTTTTTTTTCTAACTTGCAATGTAGGTACGTAAGGTCCTTTAAGTCAAATCTTTAATCCTAAACGAAAACCACTTCTTGACATTCGATTGATATGAAATTTTACTAAGTAAAACGCCATTTTGACGGGCTTGTTGGTCTAGTGGTTAGTGACCCTGACTGCTATACCGGAGGTCGTGGGTTCGATTCCCGCCCTGGACAAATGTTATGTGATGAGCATGATCATTTGTTCTGGTGTCTGGGTGTAATTTATCTATAATATGTATGTATTTAGAAATATATACGTAAGTTTATCAGTTGCCTGGTTACCATAACACAAGCTCTGCTTAGCTTGGGATCAGATAACCGTGTGTGAGTTGTCCCAGGATATTATTATTATATTATATTATTATTATCATACTGTAGGTTTCTAAAAGGTAGACATTTACCCCATATAGTGACATTATAATAAAAGCATTTGACTCAAACATAGCGCATACATGCTTAAGTATTTAATCATGCACGCGCTAATCCCCGTTCTATAACATTACTATAAACATGCAGCGCGATACTTTAAAAGTTATTAGATACTTACTTATCTATATATAAAATAATCCTTTTCTCCCAACTTACGCACTATTACATAACTGCCTACTTTTGTCGTACTCACAATAATTTGGCCAGTTAGTATTCAGAGTGGCCTTCTCAAGACAGATACAAATGTGACTCTCTCGAAGAGAAATCTAAGGACCACTTATATGACCGTTATTGAACGTTAAATTCTAAGTAGGCATTTTCGAGAATCTTCATGGATGCCTATTTAAGCAGTATTCGATGTTAAAATGTATTGCTATGGTCCGGCCGCTGAGAGAATACGTTCCTGACAGGTGGTGATCAACAGGAAAATATAAATAAATAAATAATAAATAAATGCGGACAACATCACATACATTGCTCTGAACCCAAAGTAAGTAGCTGAAGCACTTGTGTTATGGAATTCAGAAACAACGAAGGTACCACAAACACCCAGACCCGAGGAAATGTAGAAAAGTGAGTTTCTACATTGACCCGTCCGGGGATCGAACCCGGGACCATAGAGCTAGCGACACCTTGAAAACCGGTGCATACGCCACTCGACCACGGAGGACGTCAAAATATGGTCGTTACTTTAATGTGGTAAAGAATTAACTAAAAAAAATTTAGTATTACTTATTTAGTCTGTAAACGAATAATATCATTCAATACTAATCATTATGTCAGGTAACAATGAATAATAAAACACGGTTTTTATTTCCCCATACAAATTAAGACCAACTGACATGTGTCAGGAACGCATTCCCTCCGCGGTCGTCCATAATTGCCGCTGCATTACGCGCTGCGAGCATACTCGAAAAAGTATAAAAAAACTGGCGAAGTGCTTGTCGGACTCGCGCACGAAGGGTTCCGTACCACCGTCGTATGAGAGCCCCCCTTAAATAATCATTTTGTGTTTTTAGTATTTGTTGTTATAGCGGCAACGGAAATACATCATTTGTGAAAAATTCAGCTTTCTATCTATCACGGTTTATGAGATACAGCCTGGAGACAGACAGACGGACAGACAGACAGCGGAGTCTTAGTAATAGGGTCCCGTTTTACCCTTTGGGTACGGAACCCTAAAAATAGTGAAGTGAATGTGAATCCAATGTTTCATAAACTCTAACTAAAAGGAGAAAAAAAAAAAAACAAAAAAAAAATACCGTGCAAATATTTCAGAGAACATTTTCCATCGAGCTACATTGTCAACAAAAAGTTGAAACACTAAACTTTATTTAAAACCCTTTTTCGCGTCACTGAATAGAGCTTAACTCGATTAAAGTACTGCGCCAATGCATTCGCAAAACAACAAAAAACGCAACGGAAATTTTCCGACATCGTAACAACGAAAATTTTCAAAGCTTCTGTCACATTGGTAAATTTTTCCCTAATTGCTTTGGAACCAGACACGTGCACCCGGATACTAAGTAATTAAGTTCAAAGCTCAGGATTTACGAGGTAGTTTGATTAGCTTCAACGCATATGGGGTGGCAGATTTGGTCTGCCAATAATTGGATGAAGGGCTAAAAAGGGGTTCCGTCACAGACTAGACGGCTTTCCCCTTAATGGTAGGCTGTGGGTTTGAACCTAATTAAATGGATATTACACCTGTCTTTGTTTTTTCTACTGACTTCAAAAAGTGGAGGTTCTCATTTCATCCGTACGTTTTTTTTTTGTATTTATTTGAAGCACCATCATCTCCCGAGCCTTTTCCCAACTATGTTGGGGTCGGCGTCCAGTCTAACCAGATTCCGCTGAATACCGTATTTTACATGGAGCGACTGCATATCTGACCTCCACAACCCATTTTACTGGGTATTAACACAGTATCCCATGGTAAGACTGGTTGTCAGAATTGACTTAACGACTGCCAAAGATCATAGTATTACAGTCGGGACCTACGGCTTAACGTGCTATCCGAGGCACGGAGGGGTCTCGGTATGTTATAAATGGTCACCCATCCACGGACCAACCGCGGCGAGCGCGGCTTAACCTGTATTATCGGTCAAACCGTACGGCTTACACTTAGCCACGAGCCCCAGTTCCTTTGAAGCACCATCTACTTCAATTATTGTGGATAAATCTTTTTTTGGTACCATATAAATGGAATCAAAAACTAATAAAAAAACGGTTTTTTTTTATTATTTTTACATTCATACATACATTAGACGGGCCTGTTGGTCTAGTGGTTAGTGACCCTGACTGCTATACCGGAGGTCGTGGGTTCGATTCCCACCCAGGACAAATGTTTGTGTGATGAGCACGATCATTTGTTCTGGTTGTCTGGGTGTAATTTATCTATAATATGTATGTATTTAGAAATATATAAGTATGTTTATCAGTTGTCTGGTTACCATAACACAAGCTCTGCTTAGCTTGGGATCAGATAACCGTGTGTGAGTTGTCCCGGAATATTATTACATTATTATTTATTCATGTGCAATTGTGCAATCAATTATTTATAAAGATCCCACATACAAGAAAAAACTTCTCATACGACCACTTGGTAGTCTGTCTGTCTTAAGTTTTTTTTCTCATTAATACTTAGGTTCTACGGTCTTTTGACGCTGTTATATATTCAAGCTTGTATGTAAACCCTCTCTAGCTAAGTAAACAGAACTAGTAAATACAGTTTCTACCTGGAAATATCTTGCATATACCTTAACAATATAGTATTACATGATGGGTGCATATGAACAAAGTCAAGCGTATTAATGTCTCTATAGATCCAAGATGGCGTCCTTTCGATGGCGGCAATTTCGCTGGCTAAATCCTTTGTGTCAGGGCTTGTGTGAACAAGCGTATTAATTGAAACTATTGTATATATAACTGTCTTTGTATAGCTATACTTCACTTCTGAGAAACTAACGTGGTATGACTTGAATATTACTAAGTCAAATATTACAGTTAATACTAAAATGTCGTGGTGGCCAAGCGGTTCAATGAACGGATTTGTATGCACAAGGTTGCGGTTTCGAACCCAGGGAAGTACCAGTGTGGCTTTTTCAAAGTTATATGTACTTTCTTAATTATTCTAAGACATTTCTGACAAACGGTGAAGGAAAACATCGTGAGGAAACCTGGATTCTAAAATTTGGGACCTGATATCCCAATCCGCCGAGAGCAAGCGTGGTGATCAATGCGTCTCTATATGGTGTGCCTCCTCGTGCCTTCTCTATATGGGAAGAGGCGTGTGCCCAGCAATGGGACGTTTATAAGCTGGATTGTAAGTCAAATATTGGGTTTTGATTTCGTGTCTAAAGTGCCCGTCACGAGAAGTTATAATTTTTGTAAATAAAGAACTTCTACCAAGTTACGTATTGACAATTTAATCAACAACAAATAATCCCAAATTCAATAAAGTCAAAGTGACGTACGTGTTATACGAAACTAATGAGCAATTTCACTTGATCGGGTTATATTTTAGCGATATAAAGCGCTGTCGTCTAAGGTTTTGTGGTACTGAAACGCATCTGATTCATGGAACGTAAACATTTGGGCCAAGATTTTGAAGTAAGTTCACGCTGACGTTGTCTCTTTCGAGTTTCGAATGCGTCTGTTTGTTTGTGGTGTTTTCGCGGATTAGGTTATATTGTTTGTTATTGTTAATTATTGTATAAGGAGTTGTTATTCTTTACTACCTATAATGGATCCAGGACCCAGTACGTCAAAGGAAATTATTTCGCCACGAAAAGAACCTCAAAAGGTATGTGTTTATTTGACTGATTGCTTCAAAAAGAGAGTAATGGTTTTTCTAGTGTATGAATTTTATGAACAGAATATTCAGAATCGTCTGAAGACAGTAATTAGATGTGTGTGTTAATATAATTATATCCCTGTAAAAAAAATAGTACAAAACTGTTTTTATTTTATTTTACCCAAAGATTGCAAACCCCAGAAAGTGTCTTTACAAAATTTATAGCTTCTCGTGACGGGGACTTTAGTTACTGTTGTAATTGATTGTTTAAAACTTCTTTTTCGAACCTTTTACTATGCTTTGTGGGGTCGTCGGTTACCTTGAAAACCGTTGCGTACGTCAATCGACCACAGAGGTCCTCTACTAGGTATACGTAAATATACATTCTTTAAAACTACATAATCAATATTTCTTACATCACTTAGCCCTTATCTGCAATGGAAAAAAACTTACTAGCCTATTAGCAAAGAGTACTCGATAGAGCCATTCACAAATTTTCCATACAACCGAAGTACTTGGTACAAAAACATATGAAATACGTGCGCAAGAGAAAGGGCTTGTAGTGATTGGTTATTTTTCGTAATAAACATAGTTTCGTGAGGCAAGAGATGAATGTAAAGGTCGTTATAATGTTTTTATAGTATTCTATGTTTACATGTATAATTTTCGATGGTTTCCCGCCATTGACAAGGATGACGATGAATTTTTTGACGCGTGTTAGTTTTATTTATTTATTTAAGATTTATTTTTAGTGTAGTTGTAAGTGTTTGTTGTTGTATTAGATTTAAGTATTGAATTGTTAATAAAGAGCCTCTTTTTTAACTCAGTTCTATAAACCTACTTCTTATAATAAATACTTACTAGAATATTCTTAAAACATAAGTACCTAGGTACTTATGTTTTAATTTATTTTTAATGAATTAAAAAAAAATAACCAAATTTTATTTGGAATGTTTTTGATTACTTTTTAAATGCTAATCAGATCCAGGACCATCTCGATCATGTGAACTATCAAACAGAAAAAAAAACCGCATCGTAATCGGTTCTTTTGTTTAAAAGCTATTTAATATAGCCATAGACACACACAGACAGACCGACTTGTCCTATTCATAACAACCCTCTTTATTTCGGCGTTGGTTAATAATCTCTTCTTGTTCACCCGTTTTAATTTGCCTGTTGCATATGAAATTCCTCACGGCATTTCGTCCCCTAGTATCGGGAGCTCAGATAAATCTGTGTCAAGGGTAAAGTCGAAAATCGATGGATTTCACACAACTACCTATGTATGTATGTGCCTATGCAGTTATTAGTTACAGGAGCTCACTTCGTTTCAATGTTTTCGTAATTTATGGGTTACTAGTTGTGTACCGCGGTTTCTCTCGCTTTTTATTCCACGGAAGTGTTAAAACTATCTATTGCGTTTGACGGTCAGCTGGGCATAGATCATACATAAAATAAACAGCAAAAAAACGACTTCTATTTTTATTTTGTTTTATTTTTTTCATGTCCAAAAAAAAAAAAAAATTAAAGGATATCTCTCCCAAGAAAAGCTAACTCTTTGCTAGTTCCCTTTATGAGAAGAGGCCTTGCCCAGCAGTGGGACAAATAGGCCTACAAACAAACTTTTAATTCCTGCTAAACTAATACGAATGTAGTCACTTGTAATTGAGTAATTCACGCAATGATACAGCAGTTTCTCTAGGAAGATGCGGAGTCGTTGGTCCGGTATAGTTTCATAAGAATTATATAATATTTGTTATTCAATTAATATCAATGGCTTGTTTGTGTGTTCTTGCACTTTGATTATGGAAAGGATAGCTATAAACACCAGGGGCCCGATGCCGCTATTTTAAGTCAGTGAGTGGCGGGTTAATAAACGTTCCAGTGTAGGTACTTGTTATTGTGCCTAATTTTCGTATTCTAATAATTTTAGTGTAATGACAAATGTACACCTACTTGCCACTATTGTCATTGTAGGATTTCAAGTGACTGTTCTTATCTGAATACGAAAATTAGGCACAATAACAAGTACACTGGAACGTTCATTAACCCGCCACTCACTGACAAAATAGCGGCATCGGGCCCCTGTGCTATGGATTACAGGGTTGTACGTTCAACACAGACTAGTATTCAATTATAGTATTCAATGACGAGACATCATTTCTGTGGACAACGAATTAGTTTGGCATTGGAGATGCTATCACTTTTTATTTGCCCATTAGTAGTGCCTCGCGTATATAGTTTGACGGCCTGTTGGTCTAGTGGTTAGTGACCCTGACTGCTATTATTACCGGAGGTCGTGGGTTCGATTCCCACCCAGGACAAATGTTTGTGTGATGAGCACGATCATTTGTTCTGTCTGGGTGTAATTTATCTATAATATGTATGTATTTAGAAATATATAAGTATGTTTATCAGTTGTCTGGTTACCATAACACAAGCTCTGCTTAGCTTGGGATCAGATAACCGTGTGTGAGTTGTCCCGGAATATTATTATTATTATTTATTATTATTATAGTTGCCTATAGTCCCAGCCATATCGAAAAAAGGCCTTTCACAAGCATTAAAAATTGATAGAAATCGCTCATAAATGTATCGAAATCACATTAACTTGTAAAAGTTAAGTGACTTGTCACTTCCATACATTTGAGCGTTTTCTATCATCGTTGAGGCAGTTGTCTCATTGCGGGCGAGAAAACGAGTAACTGTAGACTATAATTTTATTGGTCAGAAACGTACAACAATATTTAGATTCCGTGTATATGAAGGAAATGCATATACAAAGTTGATACGACAGAGGGGCTTTTCTTTAAACTGCCTATACTAGATACCATTTTCAAGCTCTGTACCAAAAATCAATTAAATAGGAGCAGTAGTTTAGTCGCAAATGATTTTTTAAGATTTTGCTCCGTTTTAACACGATGTATCTTTCCTAACAGCTGATTATGTCTAAGCATTGACGCATGTCACAAGTAATAAGGCAGTCAAATTTATTTTACACAGGGTGGTTGCGTTTTATTCTACTTAATTAAGTTTGTTTGAATTTTTTTTTTTTCATTTTTGGCGCTTTTTATTTTTATAGGTACCGTATCGAATTAATACTAAACACGTATAGTATACGTAATGTAATTTAATGCACCTCTGTCATATCCACTCTGTATAAATAGTTACTTGCTGACCGCTCACACTGGCCGGAGAGAAATCTCTCACCATTTATTTTTTGCGGAGACAAGAATTTTTAAAAATATATTCTTGAGCTTTTCTCGCCCGCAATGTGACATGTGTCTTACGCTTGTTGAAATGCTACTCGACGAGGTGTATGAACGTCTTTCCTTCTCCTAAATGCACTTTAAATATGCTGACGTGTTAATACATTTTGTGTCGAGAACCGCTTGTATTTGACTTCCACATTGTATTGCTACCTCTCGGCAGGTTGACGGCATATTTTTCTGGAACAAAACAAAAAATATTTATGTATTTTTTTTTTATAAAAACAATGAACTTATAAAAGATCGCAAGTCTCTGTTTAAACAAACGAAGGTTATATTAAAAACGACGGGTCTCCGGGAGTGCCGGCAGAAGTGAAAACTTGAATTTTAACGTTGTGCATTTTTGATATTTTGGAATGTTTAGGTAATAATTTTGCAGGAATTGCTTTAATTATCAGTATAAAAGTACTATCATTTATGTGGTAGAATACAATATTAATTCTTTATTGCGCTATCGTACACAAACATGACATCCGTTACGAATTTTCGATCTGTATGTCTATTCTGTAAATAATTTCAGTATCGAGCTTCATCTGAGTGACTATAAAGCTCACTTGAAAAGTGAACCCAATTGGCCTTGATTTAGAATTCAAATTCGAGAATACGTATTTGACATCTCACCGCGGATGCCGCTGTCGAGACATGAAAATAATGTTACAGAATAGCACTACAGGTCACGTGTCCTGACGCGAGTTTAACATTTTTTACCCATCACAAAAAAAGTGTACAACGCCGCTAAAAATGTTTTCACTTCAAAAATGAATGGCGGGTCTATTCGGAATTGTATTTTAAAACTGACTCAATTCATTTTTAGACACACAGACAGACACGTTGATTTAATTTATCATTATACATTTGACAAAAACCAAATATCATTTCATCCTAAAAGCCTACTTGACTTTAAGAATCGTTCAAGTCATTGAATCATTGCAAATGCATGAATTTTTTAATGTTTGCATAACATTAAAAATATTAATATTGAGATGTTAAGACTTAAGAGATATGTCACAATCATTGTGAAGCCACTTCTGAGAACATTATGGTATTTTAAATTGATTAGAAGTTGCATTGACTTGCGAAAAAATATTGTTAAGATATTGTTTAATATGTGTAATAAATGCATATTTAGACATAGGTAGACTAGCTACTTATGTTGACATGTATATATATTTTTCCATAAATTGTTACAGTTATAACTGCCTCGTGGGCCTACTGGTTCTAAGCGCGACTGCTACGCTAGAGGTCTTGGGTTCGATCTCAAATCGACCAAGGTGTTATTGGGTTTTTCTATGAAATTCTCAGTAGCAGGTCGGAGTTTGGATTTCTGCCCGGTTAATGGCATTAGGCTCGCCCCCTATTACATGGGACCTAAAACATACCGGCGAACTATGGGTGTACATTGATACACCTCTGCCTAACCCTTCGGAGATACAGGCGTGATGGTATGTTTTGTTATGTTTATACCAGAGAAAATTACATAAAGCTATGAAACTCTATAAAATTGTATACCTATACATTTCTTGTAAGCCGATTATTTTATATGGAACTTATTATTGAGAACTAACGTAGAAAACAATAACAAGATAGTTTATACAGCATAAAAATAAATTATAGTTGATTCTTCATCTTGAAGATCATCATCCACAGTCCTTGTCCTCCCACTGCTGGGCATAGGCTCTCTTTTCTCGGGCCATTCTCTACGGTCTTGTGCCAGTCTCATCCAGACTCAACCTGCGGGCCGGTTCGGGCCGCCCGAACGCGCACGAGTCGCGCCCGAACCGGCCCGAGTGCACCCGAGAGGGCCCGAGCGCCGCCGGACGATGCAACTGTGAGCGCACTGTTGCGGAGTGTAAATAGCAGACTCGGGCCCCTGAGACTTTAACTATGTAGTCGACCCATCTTGCTCCCGGACGACCGACCGACGCTCCTTTGCCTCGATTCTTAGTATGTTTCAATTTTCGACTTCATAAACAGGTTATCAATTCGTCTGTATGTTGCATGATTTCTACGGCAACTTTTTTTTACGACCTCCGTGGTCGAGTGGCGTACGCACCGGTTTTCAAGGTGTCGCTAGCTCTGAGGTCCCGGGTTCGATCCCCGGACGGGTCAATGTAGAAACTCACTTTTCTACATTGTCTCGGGTCTGGGTGTTTGTGGTACCTTCGTTGTTTCTGAATTCCATAACACAAGTGCTTAATAGCTACTTACTTTGGGTTCAGAGCAATGTATGTGATGTTGTAAAAAAAAAATTAAAAACCGATTCCATAATAAATTCTTGTTTTCATTGATTACCTTATCGATCGATACCTCAGTGGTGGTGCCATATTCATATTATCCAAATCGATCCAGTAGTTTTGTTTTTTTTTTAAAGACCTTTTATTTATTTTTGCCATCTATTATGCTTTCATTTCTTAATTCCGACTCAAAATAAACTCTTTTATTAAGATTAAGCATCTTTTAACTATCTATAGGTTTTTAACTATTTATTGACTGGCCTGTTGGTCTAGTGGTTAGTGACCCTGACTGCTATACCGGAGGTCGTGGGTTCGATTCCCACCCAGGAACAAATGTTTGTGTGAAATCATTTGTTCTGGTTGTCTGGGTGTAATTTATCTATAATATGTATGTATTTAGAAATATATAAGTATGTTTATCAGTTGTCTGGTTACCATAACACAAGCTCTGCTTAGCTTGGGATCAGATAACCGTGTGTGAGTTGTCCCAGGATATACCTATTATATATTATTAGGATATATATATTCTCAAAAGCCGATTATTTTTATGAAACTTATTGAGTACTACATAAAAAAATAGGATAACTTTAGGTACATGGTTCCTACATACCACCTACAATATAAAAAAAAAAACAATTATGTTTGATCCTTAGTATGGTTTAGTTTTAAACCAACTTCAAAAAGAGGAAGTATTCAATTCGTCTTTTTTTACATTATGTTACGCGATTTCTACGGCAACTGTAGACCGATTTAAAGAATTCTTGTTTTCATTGATTAACCTATCGATCGATACCTTAGAGGTGGTTCCATATTCATTTCATCAAAAACGATCCAGTATTCTTTTATTGAAGTCGGTTTTTTTACATTTCTGTGCAATCGATTATTTCTTAATTCCGATTCAAAATAAACTTCTTTATTAAGATTGAGCATCATTTAACTATAGTTACATCGTGTTATAAAACTTTCAATTTCTTCCGTCATAATTACGGACAAGATTCCCATACGTTAAGATAACGACTTAACAATTATGCCACAGTTAAATACAAGTCGTTTATTTGAATGCCGGCTTTCATGACGTAACACTTAAATTGTACCAACTACAAAATTGTTACCAAAACCGGCCTATACTAAAGCAGGGGTGATCAACCTTCGGAATGACTCTTTAAAATGATTTTGTTTTATTGTTTTAATAACATTTTGTTTTCATAGGGTCAGCACAGATCTTAATATTGTGTTGCTTTTAGGATATTGTTTTTGTCTTTCATGTGTTTTTTTTTAATTAATACATAAGTAACATTTGGGATTCTTTTCCAAAATGATATCCATTTTACACAAAACTTTTTTCAATTTCTTGCTGGAAACAAACTTACATGTTCTTTTAATGAAGTATTTTGAATAGATAACTGAAAAAAAGTAGCAACCTGTCAAAGCATGAAGCATCACACACACAATCACTACCTTTTCCTTTCTATATTCTCATATATAAAATTCTCGTGTCACAATGTTAGTTACCATACTCCTCCGAAACGGCTTGACCGATTATTATGAAATTTTATATGCATATACAGTAGGTATGAGAATCGGCTACTATCTATTTTTCATACCCCTAAGTGGTAGTAGGTAAGTAGTAGGCAGGTGCTAGGTAGAAAAAATTGCATTGCAACGCATACCGGTACAGCTAGTTATCATATAAAATATCATGAAACTTAAATTCATCTTAAACCTGTGCAACCGAATGTTTAACACCCCTGCAGCGTAAAGGTTAATAATGGTAGCAAGTGATCTGTAGTTACACCGCTTTCTCTGAATCCGTGATATAATATGATATACAGGGTGTTAAGAAAACTCTGTCCGATCCGAAAGGGTGATATAGGGTTCACAATCACATGCCCAAATAAAATATTAAATTTAAAATATTCATGATAGTAACAATAATAATGAACTTTGAAATTACCCCGAAATTCCCTTAATTTGAGCTCAAATCAAAAATTACATCACCATTTTCGTCGGTATTATTGGCGGCCTTTTGACAATGCCGACTCTCCCTCTCGCCTTTGAGTAATATTTTTTTAGTTTATATTTTTTTTTTTACATTAATGGAGTCAGATATCGATACTTTAACGGATCGGACAGGGTTTTCTTAACACCCTGTATACATATATTGTAACATACAATGTTACTAAGTACATATGTTTACATAAGTATGTCATTCTTGAGATGTAAAGTACAAGTAACAGTTACGTGTCTGTATCGGTAACGATTTAAGTGCATACTTGTCAATTTATCTCGTAGATAGGTGCTATCTCTTTTACTCAAAGGTTTGATGAAGTGACAGATACATGTTTTTAACCGACTTCAAAAAGGAGAAGGAACTCAATTCGACTGTATTTTTTTTTTGTTTGTTACCTCAGAACTTTCGACTTGGTGATCTGATTTTGATGATTCTTTTTTATTTGAAAGGTGGTGCTTCCCGTGTTGTCCCATTTTAATTTAGTCCTGTTATGACAGTGGGATAAGAAAACCATATAAGGTCGTAAAATGAAGTCGGTTTTTTTTTTGTAAGAATTACACTTAATTTTACTAAACAATTAATTTCAGCTACACAAAAAGAACCTGATTTGGAACAAATATTTGTGGATCTTACAAATTTGTTGTTGAGGGGCTCGTGGCTAAGTGTAAGCCGTACGGTATGACCGATAATACACGTTAAGCCGCGCTCGCCGCGGTTGGTCCGTGGATGGGTGATTCAAAGCGCAAAAGAAGAAGCGAAAGATGGCGGTTCAAAGAATGGATTTGTATGCACGAGGCTGCAGGTTCGAACCCGAGCAAGTACCAAAGTAACTTTTCATAGTTATATGTACTTTTTTAATTACTCTAAGACACTTCTGACAAACGGTGAAGGAAAACATCGTGAGGACCTGGATTCCAAAATTTGGGATCTGAAATCGCCAATCCGCAGAGAGCAAGCGTGGTGATCAATGCTCGTGCCTTCTCTATATGGGAAGAGGCCTGTGCCCAGCAGTAGTATTATATTTTATATTGATATTTATGTGTACCAAATTTCAACTCAAACGGTGTAGTAGATTCGTAGATAATGACTGTGACCGACGGACAGACGGACACACGGGTGATCCTAAGTATAAGGGTTCCGTTTTTTTATTCGGACGTACGGAACCCTAAAAATGAAATAGAATCATTTTCAATGGGTGATATTTGTAATAAGTCCATCATTGAAAAGTGACTTGGGTAAAACTGGGTAAATCTATACATATAATAAATCTGTAGAAAAGTCATTTTTGTACATTGAAGAAATTGAAAAAAAAAATAGCCAGCGTGTTAAAGGATAACTAACAGAACCCATTTCCATAATTTTTGAAATTTTTGTCTGTTTTTCTGTTTGTCTGTTTGTCTGTTTGTCTGTTTATATGTTTGTTTGTGCACGCATCACGTAAAATCTACGAATTCAATGCAGACAATGTTTATATACGAAAATTATACACAACTTGAGGTATAACTTAGTTTTTGTTTCATCGAAATCGGTTAACTCTATCAAAAGATATGATTTATTTAGTGAGTTCAAGGAGTAAAATATTACACCACGCAATTCAGTACAGTACTTGCATTACAACTCTCTTTTGCCGGGGGTCAGATTTCAGGTTACAGTATCAAACATAAACTACTTAATCGAATGGTGTAAAAAATTGAGAGGTTGTTTTCAAGAAATCGTAGATGGTTGTTAGCTATGTTAAAACATGCTATTGAATCTAGCTGATAAGGGGTGAAGCTTTAAATTTCCAAAATCATTTTCTCAACTGCACACATAAATTGGCATTATTGACAGATAAACAAGAGGGTAACCATGGCAGACTGAGGTAGCCATAGCAATCTTCAATTTGATTAGTACCTATATTTTAGTGAACTAGCTATCGAAGTAAACAGCTTGGTGGTTGAACGATTGGAAATGAGTGATCTTGCTGCAAGTTCAAATCCAGTTGTTAATGTTTGTATTTTTTTCATGCGTCCATTTTCTTATATAAGTTTGAATTTTTTGATACCCAAGTTCAAATTTCAGTAGAGCTAACTCTTTTTGTGTTTTACTAACGTATCTTTTTTAAGTAAAAAAATATTTGTAACATTTTGTTGTATTTTTAGTTGCAATAAACGACATCTTTAATCGTGAATTTTTTCTCAACCGATATAATTATAAACTTACAATTATTTAGTGTTTGTATTTACTAATCTCCGTAGGTAAGTTTGTTCCTCATTGCTGGTCATTGAGGAACAAACGTGCATGGCATATACCGTAAAGTGATTCAGGCGTAAATGTCCTGGCCATTTGCTTGGAAATTTACGCATTCGCTTCTGACTTGAAAACGTAAGCTTCCCCATAGATCACTTTATAGTTGGTTAAAAACTTTAATCCACTTTTAAACTATTTTTCCAACATAATGTGTAATGTTTTCTATTGGTCATCTATATTATATTCCATGGACAAGATCTTTTTGTATTTGTTATTTATTTTCTTTTACCCAAAAACAATGATGTTTTTATCACACAATCTTTAGTATGTACTACCTCTTTAATATTCATTAAAAGGTAGCTTGCTTCTCATGTAGGTTTTTATGCGTACATGATGTTTTATTTATGTGTTTAAATTTAATAAAGTTTTTGTACCCTATTACCGGAAGGTTGGGCCAAAACCCTAAATAAAATAAACTTTCTATCGCATTCTCTACATTTTAAAATATATACGTACGGTATTTAAGCCCATCACCTTATGCTGCACCTTACGCTGAATTAAGCGAATTGTACAGGATACAGCCTCTGACTTTTATCAGGGTAGAATGAGATTGTCCTTGGACAGCTATTACTTAATCGTTCCAAACAAATAATTTTAAACACAGTTTTGGTAATTCTGCCACTGCGCCTCTCAAACCGTACGTCAACTTTTTGTAACTACCTCCTCTTTCAGTTTCATGGGTCTAATGTCAGTCACTGCCTATTTGATATCCACTCTGAATTTAACTGCGTAGTTCATTTTCGAGGTTTCGCACCAAAACCTCGCGCCCTGTAGTCTCACTAGGGACTACGGTACCAACGAGAACTATAGCATAAAAAATGGACTAATTTGTTTTTATGGATTCGGTTTTTGGGTGCCCTTTGCCATTTACTGCCTAGAGCGACAGCTGCTTTCACTTTAACTCAGAGTTGGCTCTGCCAGTAGACTCAATACAAAAACATAACATAACATAAACAAACATAACATACCATCACGCCTGTATCCCCGAAGGGTTAGGCAGAGGTGTACCAATGTACACCCACAGTTCGCCGGTATGTTTAGGTCCCATGTAATAGGGGGCGAGCCTATTGCCACTAACCGGGCACAAATCCAAACTCCGACCTGCTACAGAGAATTTCATAGAAAAACCTAATAACACCTTGGTCGACTTGGGAATCGAACCCAAGACCTCTAGCGTAGCAGTCGCGCTTAGCGCCACTAGGCCAACGAGGCAGTCAGTACAAAAACATTGACCTTCAATTATTGTAACCAACTGGGTAAAGCACAAAAGAGAAAACATACTACATATATAAAAAGAAGATAAAAGAGTCAGTTCAAAACTGCCCAAGGTAGACATATTTTGGACATTGACATCGAAAGCCACCATGAAAATGATAAATTTTTCTCACGGTTCTGGACTTTGAAGATAAATCTAAAATTTTTAAACATAGTAGCATCAAAACCAATCTTTAAAATTTTTAGAGGTAAGCTAATTATGTAATTATGACGATGGTACTTTTTTATTTTGAGAATTTATACAAACAGCAACATTTGTGACAAAATTTACTCGGCAGTAGTCAGTTCGTGTTAGTGGCCCTCTATATCACAGTCAAATATTTATTCATAAAGATGAATGATAGGTATATAAGCGAACAACGTCGCGGGTACAGCTAGTAAATAATATAATATTCCGGGACAACTCACACACGGTCATCTGATCCCGAGCTAAGCAGAGCTTGTGTTATGGTAACCAGACAACTGATAAACATACTTATATATTTCAAAATACATACATATTATAGGTAAATTACACCCAGACACGGAACAAATGATCGTGCTCATCACACAAACATTTGTCCTGGGTGGGAATCGAACCCACGACCTCCGGTATAGCAGTCAGGGTCACTAACCACTAGACCAACAGGCCCGTCGAAATTAAATAATATTTGGGACTACACATAATGAATATTTGTGAAACTGATTGCAACAAAAATCATATTATTATTTAAAATAAATATTTATACAGAAGCTTCAATTTTCAATTCGCTTTTAAATTGAGATAAATAATAAACATATGAAATGCGAGCTTACAAATAGCTTTTATTTAAATACATCCCGGAAAGCTTTAATTACGACGAATTCCATTGTATGCAATATTAATCCTTTCCACGAATATTAATAAACAAATATTGATACACAAAGGAATACCATAAAAACCCTTTTACATTTTCGACATATTAAAACAGACATTTTATCGATATTAAAAATACATCACTACCGTATAATAGTGACGTGAGTAATTAAGCTTTGTCACGGGATGTTATTAAGTTAATTAAAAGTGAATTTTATTTTTCAATGGTTCGAACTTTTGGCATTTCGAAATTGCTATGGCTCCTTTTATTTCCATGATCAGACCAGCTCGAAAGTACCATGATATTACATGTAGTCATCGTCATCTGCCGAGCCTTTTCCTAACTATGTTGGTGTCGGCTTCCAGTCTTACCGGATTTAGCTGAATACTGTATTTTACATATTATATTATTACTATCTGTACCCGGCATGCGTTGCAATGCAATTTTTTCTACCTAGCACCTGCCTACTACCTACCTACTACCACTGAGGGGTATGAAAAATAGATAGTAGCCGATTCTCAGACCTACTGAATATGCATATAAAATTTCATAAAAATCGGTCAAGCCGTTTCGGAGGAGTATGGTAACTAACATTGTGACACGAGAATTTTATATATAAGATGTCGTAAAATGCGTAAAAAATCTAACTTCAAAGTAAGTGATAATCATTTCTAATTATAGTATAAGATCCCGTTAAGAACGACCTTCACCGAGATGCTTATTTAATGAAACGTATTTTATATTTAATTTAATATGTCAATAAATATAATGCTTATGGGTTGCCTAGCAAATTTCAGTCCAGAGTATATTTAATTAATAATTAAAAAATAAAATATATATATCTTAATATATATAAATCTCGTGTCACAATGTTTGTCCTCAATGGACTCCTAAACCACTTAACCGATTATAATAAAATTCGCACACCATGTGCAGTTCGATCCAACTTGAGAGATAGGATAGTTTAAATCTCAAATTATAGTCGCAATTTTAAGAAATTGACGCGGACGAAGTCGCGGGAATCAGCTAGTATATATATAATAGACTCGTAGATACTATGGCAACCCTATAGTTGTGACCGGAAAAGAATAGGCAACCTAACGTTTGCTTATTCTATGGGCTTCATACTTTCGATTGGTATAGAATTTATCTAATAATCACACCGAAGAAATGTAAAAAAAAATATTTTATTTTTTAATTATTAATTAAATATACTCTGGACTGAAATTTGCTAGGCAATCCATATGCATTATATTTATTGACATATTAAATTAAATATAAAATACGTTTCATTAAATAAGCATCTCGGTGAAGGTCGGTCTTAACGGGATCTTAGACTATTAGAGGAGAATCAATGAAACACTTGAATAACCTTCACTATACTAGCAATAGAAATTACATTAAAATAGTCTTTATGTCAAGGGACATAAGGTTGATAATCTTTATTCATTAGTAACTAATTTCATGTTTATTCTAACTTTGAAATAGTAAACTAAACAACAAGCCAATTGAAAAAAAATTGTCATTAAAATAGTCCTTATAGCTAAGCAAATAAGGTTGGTTTTCTTTATACATACATAAGACGACATCACACACATTGCTCTAAACCCAAAGTAAGTAGCTAAAGCACTTATGTTATGGAACTCAGAGATAACGAAGGTACCACACCAGCAATGTAGAAAAGTTGGTTTCTTTCTACACTACCCGTCCGGGGATCGAACGCGGGACCTCAGAGCGACATTTTGACAACTGGTGTGGACCCACTCGACCACGGAGGTCGTCTTAATTTCTTTATTTAGTTATTTAATTTGCACGAATATGTCCTAGCAGTTGTATCTCAGCGGGCGGTTATAAACTTTTTCTGCGGGTAACAGAAGGGCCATAGTTAATACTAGTTAAATATTAGCCAGTTAAATGTTTAGTTAAGCTGCCGTGCTGTTAGCGTAACTGAGTTTCACACGTCGACCACAAATGAAGTTGGTTGGTTTAAGTGATTGTTTAACGTGTACACACTGGTTTATGATGGCGCAAATCAAATTGTTCGGTAAAGGAAATACGTGCTTTTTTTAGTTCAAGTTTACGGTATCTAAACCATAAGATTATTAAACGTAGATTTTCTTTATTTAGTATCGTATATATATATGTATTTATTATATACTAGCTGTGCCTGCAACTTCGTTCGCGTGGATGACGAAGCTTATCAATGAGTCTTTAACTATTAAGGCTGCACACGCGACGGAAGCTTAAAAAATTGAGTAACTTCTCCCGTTTTCCCAACATTTCCCTTCACTGCTCTGCTCCTATTGATTGTAGCGTGATGAAAAGTATACTATAACCTGCCCAGGAGTATGAAGAATAATTGTACCAAGTTTCGTTAAAATCCGTCGAGTAGTTTTTGTTTCTATAAGGAACATACAGACAGACAGACAGACAGACAGACAGACAGACAGACAAAAATTTTACTGATTGCATTTTTGGCATCAGTATCGATCACTAATCATCCCCTGATAGTTATTTTGAAAATATATGTATTTAATGTACAGAATTGACCTTTCTACAGATTTATTATAAGTATAGATATTATGCATTAATTATCTGTCTCTCACAGAACTTTTTCCTTCATAAAATACCATAGTAAACAAACCCGTAACATACCTTAGAGTATGAATAAGCAAACTATAGAGTGCGCCTAAAAGAGTATGAACTGTAAACACCACTACAAACAAACGTCGTCTTCAAATTTGTGTCAAAACAGAGCACGATTTTATTAATACTATCTCAAAGCCTATCCATTTAATTACACTAATAATAATAATATCCCGGGACAACTCACACACGGTTATCTGATCCCAAGCTAAGCAGAGCTTGTGTTATGGTAACCAGACAACTGATATACATACTTATATATTTCTAAATACATACATATTATAGATAAATTACACCCAGACACAGAACAAATGATCGTGCTCATCACACAGAGATTAAATAATAATATCAGAACCATTGACATTGTGGATGAAACAGCTGTCGGCACTCGTAAAACCACTTAATAAAAGAGTAATTACAGCAAAAAAATTGCGCACTCTATTCTTACATTTTATTTTGACGGGCCTGTTGGTCTAGTGGTTAGTGACCCTGACTGCTATACCGGAGATCGTGGGTTCGATTCCCACCCAGGACAAATGTTTGTGTGATGAGCACGATCATTTGTTCTGGTTGTCTGCGTGTAATTTATCTTTAATATGTATGTATTTAGAAATATATAAGTATGTTTATCAGTTGTCTGGTTACCATAACACAAGCTCTGCTTAGCTTGGGATCAGATGACCGTGTGTGAGTTGTCCCGGAATATTATAGTATAGTACCTATAGTAATTTTATACTCTAAGCCTAAAAATTCGCAAGCGTACAACCACAGAATCGCCGAGGATTTATTCATAGCAAGATAATGAAATCTATACATATAATAAATCTGTAGAAAAGTCATTTTTGTACATTGAAGAAATTGAAAAAAAAAATAGCCAGCGTGTTAAAGGATTACTAACAGAAGCCATTTTCATCATTTTTAAAATTTTTGTCTGTTTGTCTGTTTGTCTGTTTGTTTATGCACACATCACGTAAAATCTACGAATTCAATGCAGACAATGTTTATATACAAAAATTATACACAACTTGAGGTATAACTTCGTTTTTGTTTCATCGAAATCGGTTCACTCTATCAAAAGATATGATTAATTTAGTGAGTTCAAGAAGTAAAATATTACAACACGCAATTCAGTACAGTAATTGCATAACAACTCTCTTTTGCCGGGGGTCAGATTTTATGTTACAGTATCAAACATAAACTACTTAATCGAATGGTGTAAAAAATTGAGAGGTTGTTTTCAAGAAATCGTAGATGGTTGTTAGCTATGTTGAAACATGCTATTGAATCTAGCTGATAAGGGGTGGAGCTTTAAATTTCCAAAATCATTTTCTCAACTGCACACATAAATTGGCATTATTGACAGATAAACATGAGGGTAACCATGGCAGACTGAGGTAGCCATAGCAATCTTCAATTTGATTAGTACCTATATTTTAGTGAACTAGCTATCGAAGTAAACAGCTTGGCGGTTGAACGATTGGATATGAGTGATCTTGCTGCAAGTTCAAATCCGGTTGTTAATGTTTGTATTTTTTTTCATGCGTCGTTTTTCTTATATAAGTTTGAATTTTTTGATGCCCAAGTTCAAATCTCAGTAGAGATAACTCTTTTTGTGTTTTACTAACGTATCGTTTTTAAGTAAATAAATTTTCATTATGTTGTATTTTTAGTCGCAATAAACGACATCTTTAAGTCGTGAATTTTTTCTCAACCGATATATAAACTTACAATTATTTAGTGTTTGTATTTACTAACCTCCGTAGGTAAGTTGGTTCCTTATTGCTGATCATGTAGGAACAAACGTGCATGGCATATACCGTAAAGTGATTCAGGCGTAAATGTCCTGGCCATTTGCTTGGAAATTTACGCATTCGCTTCTGACTTGAAAACGTAAGCTTCCCCATAGATCACTTTATAGTTGGTTAAAAACTTTAATCCACTTTTAAACTATTTTTCCAACATAATGTGTAATGTTTTCTATTGGTCATCTATATTATATTCCATGGACAAGATCTTTTTGTATTTGTTATTTATTTTCTTTTACCCAAAAACCCAATGATCTTTTTATCACACAATCTTTAGTATGTACTACCTCTTTAATATTCTTTAAAAGGTAGCTTGCTTCTCATGTAGGTTTTTATGCGTACATGACGTTTCATTTATGTGTTTAAATTTCATAAAGTTTTTGTACCCTATTACCGGAAGTTTGGGCCAAAACCCTAAATAAAATAAACTTTCTATCGCATTCTCTACATTTTAAAATATATGTACGGTATTTAAGCCCATCACTTTATGCTGCACCTTACACTTAATTAAGCGAATTGTACAGGATACAGCCTCTGACTTTTATCAGGGTAGAATGAGATTGTCCTTGGACACCTATTACTTAATCTTTCCAAACAAATAATTTATAACACAGTTTTGGTAATTCTGCCACTGCGCCTCTCAAACCGTACGTCAACTTTTTGTAACTACCTCCTCTTTCAGTTTTATGGGTCTCATGTCAGTCACTGCCTATCTGATATCCACTCTCAATTTAACTGCGTAGTTCAATTTCGAGGTTTCGCACCAAAACCTCGCGCCCAGTAGTCTCACTAGGGACTACGGTACCAACAAGAACTATAGCATAAAAAATGGACTAATTTGTTTTTATGGATTCGGTTTTTGGGTGCCCTTTGCCATTTACTGCCTAGAGCGACAGCTGCTTTCAGTAGACTCAATCCCATCAAAAACACAAATGTGAAAGGCTGCCAAGTTCGATACTATGGGAATGCTTCGCCTATAAAAGAAGTGAGATCTGAATAAGTACCAAGTTCCATAAAAATACCTCAAATCATAAATAGTTATAGGAATGCACACTTGATTTCCAGCAGTTTTTAAGGTACATTTTGAATAAGTATCACGTTACATAGAAATACCTAAAATTATAATAGTCAGAGAAACGCACACCGGTTTTTTTAGCAGTTTCCTGATAACATTTATTATTTTCAGCACTTTTTAATGATGTTACTTCGCAAGTTTTCACACACCACACACCTTTTCAATGCAATGAATCGACACCTTTGGACTGCAATGTGTCAAGTATATTATTATAATTTTCTATTAAAACTTGCCAAGTTACATCATTAAAAAGTACTGAAAATAATAAATGTTATCAGGAAACTGCTATAAAAACCGGTGTTCGTTTCTCTGACTATTATAATTTTAGGTATTTCTATGTAACGTGATACTTATTCAAAATGTACCTTAAAAACTGCTGGAAATCAAGTGTGCATTCCTATAACTATTTATGATTTGAGGTATTTTTATGGAACTTGGTACTTATTCAGATCTCACTTCTTTTATAGGCGAAGCATTCCCATAGTATCGAACTTGGCAGCCTTTCACATTTGTGTTTTTGATGGGATTTCATTTATTTTTGTTAGGTGTAGGTTCTTTATTATTTTTTTATCACTTTTGCTTTAGGAAATGTCTCATTCTACTTAGTTGTAAAATTAGAAATTATTTAGACTATGCGAGAAAAAATAGTCTTTTCATTTTTGTTTGACTGATTTAGCGCACCTAGTGTAGGTACCTAGTGACCTGCTTTGCACTTCGTAAATCGTGGGTTCGGTTCCCGCAACAGACACACACAGAGTGGTGAACAATTTTATTGTTCTTGTCTTTAAGACAAACATGTATAGTCTTAAATTGGTATGTATCTAAATTTAAAAAAGTCTTATCTCATTTCCACTCCATACCTACTTATAGTAGAACAAAATTACACATTTGTTGTTTTCGAAACTGACTCACACTTGGCCGTTTTCAGATTTTTACTTTATTTCGACCTAAAGACAAACCTTCGAGCCAAATTTCAGGTCGGTACGACCATTGGAAGATACAGTCATTTAGTTTATTATGACTTCATAGTAGAAAAAAGTTACACCTTCGCTATTTTTAAAACTGACTCACACTTGGCCGTTTTCAGATTTTTCCCTTTACTTTTACCTTAAGACCTATCTCCATGCCAAATTTCAAGTCAGTACGACCATTGGAAGTGGTCTAGGTTTTTGATGAGTCAGTGAGTGTATAGTAAAAATAGCGATTTTCTGACGTCAATATCTCAAGAACTGCTATAGGTAGAATAATGAAATTTTGTATTCTAGACAATTAAGGGGATGTCAACAGACCCTCGAAATTTCATATGCGTAGATAAAATATGTTTTGAGTTATAGGGTGGTCGAAATTGGCCCGAAATGGTTCGTGTAATATAACCCACGGCCGGTGTGTCGCTTTTTTTTGCTCGAACTTGGCGGACACACTGCCGTGTGTCTAGATACAAAAACATTGACCTTCAATTATTGTAACCAACTGGGCAACTAAAGCACAAAAGAGAAAACATACTACATATATAAAAAAGAAGATAAAAGAGTCAGTTCAAAACTGCCCAAGGTAGACATATTTTGGACATTGACATCGAAAGCCACCATGAAAATTATATTTTTTTCTCACGGTTCTGGACTTGGAAGATAAATCCAGAACCGTGAGAAAAAAATATAATTTTAGACTTGGAAGATAAATCTAAAATTTTTAAACAAAGTAGCATCAAAACCAATCCTTAAAATTTTTAGCGGTAAGCTAATTATATAATTATGACGATGGTACTTTTTTATTTTGAAAATTTATACAAACAGCAACATTTGTGACAAAATTTACTCGGCAGTAGGCAGTTCGTGTTAGTGGCCCTCTATATCACAGTAAAATATTTATTCATAAAGATGAATGATAGGTATATAAGCGAACAACGTCGCGGGTACAGCTAGTACATAATTGCATAAGACGCGTATCATATAACTAATACCGCACCTATTTAATTAGCTAATCCTAATTAACCAAAGTAAACCGATACGAAATACTAGTTTGCAAATTATAATACGCAATAAAATCAATACTAGAAATTAAATCCAGTACAATGTTTCACTGCAAACGATTTTCAACCTTATTTTTATGAGCACAGGGTCCAATATCCAAATTATAAACGTGATGAAATCAATATGAGAAATTGTAATCAGTACAATTTAACTGCGAACGATTTACAACCTTATGTTAATAGTAGCAGGGTCTAAAATCAAATGGGTTGGTTTCAGAGTGACCTAAAGGAGCAAGTATTGTACGTTTAGGATCGCAAAGGATTTTCAACCTTATCTTGTTGGAGTTAGGGTTTAAAATTTATTAGTTTTGTTTTCGAGTGACCTAGTGTATTGTGATTTTTTTGTATGTGTGTGTGTGTTTATAAACCTACATACGTCTGTAATGATTTACGCACAAAATTTATGGTTTTTTCCTACTAGATAGTTATTTGACATATTTTTATGGCTCTTAAGTTCAATTCTTTTATCTGTCTGTTGCAAAATCCAATAGGAACTAACACTTGAACATGAAATATTTCATCATAAAAAGTACAGCATACTATAACAGTCGAAATGAGAATTTTAAAGTCGTTTCAAACCCATCTTCTCTTAAAATAAGATTGGTTACCATAAACTAAATTATAATAACTCTAAAGCCTTTCGTACACGAGGCAACGCAAGTCTCCGATACCCAACTTTATCTTAACAACTATCGCCACACAAACTCTTACTATGGTCCGGCCGCTGAGAGATTGCGTTCCTGACACATGTCAGTTGGTCTTGTTTTGTATGAAAAAAAAACCGTGTTATATTATTATTCATCGTAACCTTTAATAAAGATACAGTTTTGAACTTAGAGTATAGATGAGAAACTAAAGAGTGAGCCTATCAGTGTATGAACCGTGAGCACTAGTATGAACTAGTTTTATCGTAAATTTTGTATCAAGACGGAGCGCGCCGTTTTAATAAAACTATCTAAAACTCTAATATTATCCTAACAATGTCGAAACCATCGATATTTTCGCATATAAGTCTGTCGTTGCGCGAAAAATAACTTTAAATCAGTAAACGAATGTACTAGATACAAACAAAAAGTGCTCTCGCTTGGCACGAAGGAAAACTAGCTATACTAGCGGTCTATAGTTATCTATAGTCTAAGGTTTTGAATGATATTATTCATTATCAAATAAGTGATAAAAATTTATGTTTAGTGAATTCTTTTTATAGGTATCTTCCTGTTGACTACGACCTGTCAAAAACGCATGCTTTCAGCGGCTGGACCATAGTTCATATCAGGGGCCCGATGCCGCTATTTTAAGTCAGTGAGTGGCAGGTTAATGAATGTTCCAGTCCAGTGTACTTGTTATTGTGCCTAATTTTCGTATTCAGATAAGAACAGTCACTGGCAATCCTATAATGACAACAGTGGCAAGTAGGTGTACATGTGTCATTAAACTAAAATTATCTGAATACGAAAATTAGGCACAATAACAAGTACCTACACTGGAACGTTTATTAACCCGCCACTCACTGACTTAAAATAGCGAACTCGGGCCCCAGTGTACTTGTTATTGTGCCTAATTTTCATATTCAGATAAGAACAGTCACTGGCAATCCTATAATGACAACAGTGGCAAGTGGCAAACTAAAATTATCGTAATTATAACGTTCATTAACCTGCCACCCACTGACTAAAAATAGCGGCATCGGGCCCCTGACCTACGCAAGATTAACGATTGCCTATGCAAGGGTCGTCTGCGACTAAAGTCGTAACGTGTACGCACAGCCTTAAGCACCCAGGAACGCATTACCTTTAGAAAATAGGAATTACATGGTCACTGTATGACATAACGTTAGGTCACGCTGCCTTGCGTAATATATAAATACCAGTATGTATGACTTGTGCGACTGTACCGATATTTATAACAGGTTTGTAGGGTATATAGCATATATAGTGGGTATTATTTGGTAAGTCATGGTGTTGAAAATATGTGGTGGCAATCATCGAGCGATTTTAACATTTGAATCCCAGAAATAAGAATTACTCTTAGAAAATTCCGCTATTAGTTTAAATAAAAAAATGATATGAAAATAAGTTTTATTACCTAAATAAATAAACCGGCCTTTTAACGTTCCACTGCTGGGCACAGGCCTCTTCCCATATAGAGAAGGCACGAGCATTGATCACCACACTTGCTCTCTGCGGATTGGCGATTCCAGATCCCATTTTTTGGAATCCAGGTTTCCTCACGATGTTTTCCTTCACCGTTTGTCAGACGTGTCTTAGAATAATTAGAAAGTACATAAAACTTGGGTAAGCCACATCGGTATTTGTTTTGTATGTTTTTCTTTAAGCTGTATTTTTAATACAAGCTTTTATACTTACAAGAGAAAACAAATCAAAAAATCCTAAGCACGGTGGGAAAGGATCGTAACGAAAAATCAATGTAGAAAATCACTTTTCTACATCTCTCGGGTCTGGGTGTTTGTGGTACCTTCTTTGTATCTGAATTCCATAACACAAGTGCTTTAGCAACTTACTTTGGGTTCAGAACAATGTACGTGATGTTGTCCGCATTTATTTATTTGTTTTAAACTTAGTTAAAAAAAAGTCATTACTAAATTAAAAACAGACTTCTGATCAATTAACTTTCATTTTTAACACAAAAACAAGCATATTATTATGTGTCTGCCACGCTCCCCGCAGGGGCGCTGCGGTAGCCGCATGCCATGAGACTAGCCGTGCTTTCAAATATTAGCTTAGGTGTGGTCATGGTCTGACAACCTATTTCATAGCATAACATACCATCACGCCTGTATCCCCAGGTTAGGCAGAGGTGTACCAATGTACACCCACAGTTCGCCGGTATGTTTAGGTCCCATGTAATAGGGGGCGAGCCTATTGCCACTAACCGGGCACAAATCCAAACTCCGACCTGCTACTGAGAATTTCATAGAAAAACCCAATAACACCTTGGTCGACTTGGGAATCGCGCTTAGAACCACTAGGCCATCGAGGCAGACTCCTATAACCTATTTCAACCCATCGTTTACATAAATTAGCGACAACAATAAACACACACTTTTCAATATATATACCTACATCTACCTAATTATGTCAACATGATACTTAAATGCGAAACTAATGGTTATTATGCAATTTAACCAAATACGCAACAAATATTTGCGTGGGCAGATCATCTGTTGTAAATGTTTGTTGTTTTTCGCGACACGTTTTTGCTTGTAACGTTGGGTAAGGCACAGTAGAGGATGTGCTCCATATCTTGACGGAATGTGTCCGGCCTATAAACGTCCCACTGCAGGGCACAGGCCTCTTCCCATATAGAGAAGGCACGAGCATTGATCACCACGCTTGCTCTCTGCGGATTGGCGATTTCAGATCCCAAATTTTAGAATCCAGGTTTCCTCACGATGTTTTCCTTCACCGTTTGTCAGAAGTGTCTTATAATACTTTTTACTTATTTTATCGCTGTTTATTTTCATTTCAGTTCCCTAAAATAAACCGCGATAAAATCATCATTTATTTATTTATTTAATTTTTTTTTGTTACCTCAAATAAATATTTTAAAAAATATCATAGAATAAACTGACTGGCCTGTAGTGGTAGTGGACTGCTATACCGGAGGACGTGGGTTCGATTCCCACCGAGGACAAATGTTTGTGTGATGAGCACGATCATTTGTTCTGGTCTAGGTGTAAATTATCTATAATATGTATGTATTTAGAAATTAAGTAAGTTTATCAGTTGTCTGGTTACCATAACACAAGCTCCGCTTAGCTTGGGATCAGATAACCATGTGTAAGATGTCCCGGAAAACTATATTATTATTTTCTTTATTCTTTAAAATACATAGGTACATATTATTATTATTATTAAACTACTTTCACTACTAAATACACGATGACACACAAACAAATGTTTGGAAAGAAAACGTTATTGTACAGTATAAATGAATATCAATTATGACGCAATCAGGGCCTCAATTCAGCTATTTTAAATGCATGTCAGTGGCCGGTCAGTGTACTTCTCATTGTGCCTAATTTTCGTATTCAGATAAGCCTACAATAAAATCTCTTTGAAGAGAATGATTGTAATGACAGTTAGCAGAATACCAATTGTCGTAAAAATGACCAAGTGAAGCAGGTCATTCGGTCAATTCATGCAACTCTTAAATATCTGAATCGAGGCCCTGAATAGTTAATGTGGCGCCAAAATTCTAATCGTATTGCAACGACCTCCGCGGGTTATAACATGTTTGTTGAATGTGTAATTTTATGTCACATTGTTTAGGAGATCAAGGTTGCAGGTGTACTAACAAACTTGCGATTATGGAATGTTTTAGTTAGACATTTTTATAGTATTTTTGAGAGAATAAACCTTGTTTAAGTTTGTTTTTTTTTTTTAAGAAGTGCAGTATGAGAGATGTAGTTATTTACTTTTAACAGTATACAGGATGTTAAGAAATCCCTGTCCGATCCGTTACGGTGCTGTTAGGTATCGATATCTGATTACAAAAATGTGGAAAAAAAATTATAACCAAATTTTTTTTTTTCTCAGATGTCGAGAGAGGGAGTCGGCGTCGTCACAGATGCTACCTTATTACCAAACAAAAGGCCCCCAAATTTATGGAATTTCGGGGCAAAAAATGGTTATTTCAAAATCCATTATTATTGTTTCTATCATAAATTTTCCAAATTTGATTTTTTATTTGGGCATGTGATTGTGATCCCTCTATCACCCTTTCGCGTCGGACAGGGGTTTCTTAACACCCTGCATAATACTTAGATAAATAGAACCATTTATATTATGTATGCTTGTATTATTATAAACCTTGTTTTAATTTTTAACTTTGACACAAATTACAGAGTTTTCAATTCGTTAGATTTTTTTTGTATGGAAAATCATTTTTTTTGTTTGAATGGTAGTCACTAGCACAATTCTGCACAATTTCTTCAAACAAGATCGAATTTGCAAGTTACAACCATTACGATCATGTCGTGGTGGCCTAGCGGTTCAATGAACGGATTTGTATGCACGAGGTTGCAGGTTCGAACCCGGGAAAGTACCAATATAACTTTTCAAAGTTATATGTACTTTATTAATTATTCTAAGACACTTCTGACAAACGGTGAAGGAAAACATCGTGAGGAAACCTGGATTCCAAAAATTTGGGTTCTGAAATCGCCAACCCGCAGAGAGCAAGCGTGGTGATCAAATGCTCGTGCCTTCTCTATATGGGAAGAGGCCTGTGCCCAGCAGTGGGACGTTTATAGGCTGGATGATTAACCATTACGATAGACTTATAGCACGATTCGGTTACAATAAAAGTATTATGCTCACATAAATTAAGACCTTGAAACAACAATATTTATAATATAAAATATAAAAAATTCTCTTACCGTTTTATAGAGCCTATTTTTTTATTTTACATCGGTTAATTATTCTCCATCCGTGTTTCGGAAAGCACGTTAAGCTGTAGGTCCCAGCTGTCATACATAGATCTTCGGCAGTCGTTAAGTCAATTCTGACAACTAGTCTTACTATGGGATACTGTGTTCCCCAGTAAAATGGGTTGTGGAGGTCAGATAGCCAGTCGCTCCATGTAAAAATACGGTATTCAGCTGAATCCGGTAAGACTGGTAGCCGACCCCAACATAGTTGGGAAAAGGCCCGGGGGGGTTAATTATTCTCCATAAATTACCATACTATGAAGATTTCGATAACTTTATCATAAGTCGCCATTTTTTAAGCAACAACAAACAATAGCATTGCCCCGACTTGTGATGTAAATAAATAAATACATAAATGTGAATACATTAACATTTAATTTATATAAATAATATTAATATTTTAATAACATAAATATACATAAAATTAATTAGAAATTGCATCGTTCTAATCGTGTTAGCATGTCTACAATTTTTAATCCTGACGCAAGAAGAAAGGTGTGTCTGTTTGTGACATCGTTACTCAGAAATTCATGAACTGAATTTGATATATTATTCAATTGAAAGAGATTAAGACTTAAAGACTTGCATTGCTCTAAAAGCACTGCAATTTTATAGCTTTAAAAATTAATGCATTTCTACACCAAAATTAAATTTTCTAGATTTACATATTTATGTACTTACTAGCTGTACCCGGCATGCGTTGCAATGCAATTTTTTCTACCTGCCTGCCTACTACCTACATACTACCACTTAGGGGTATGAAAAATAGATAGTAGCCGATTCTCAGACCTACTGAATATGCATATAAAATTTCATAAAAATCGGTCAAGCCGTTTCGGAGGAGTATGGTAAATAACATTGTGATACGAGAATTTTATACCTAGGTATATAACTATATAAGATATAATTCTAACAAAAAAAACCGACTTCAAAATAAGTCTTATATTTATTTCTTACGGATCCCACTGTCAAAACTGGGTCAATAAAATGGGACCACATTGGAAGAACCAGCTTTCAAATAAAAAAAAAATCATCAAAATCCATTCACCCAGTCAAAAGTTCTGTGGTAGCAAACATAAAAAAAAATACAGTCGAATTAAGTACCTCCTCCTTTTACGAAGTCGGTTAAAAACTGGTCAACAACATAGGTATAAAAAAACAAATGATTAAAGAATTCGGTCAAGAGGGCAAATTTTAATTATAGAATGAAGACACAATAAAAATTAATATAATACTTTACAATTATGTATATTCGATTTTAAATTTCCCGTTAACTTATCTAATAATCTGAATTATATCGTTGTAATAAAAAAAAACAAGGCATTCTAAATCTTAACCCGAAAGTTTAAAGTTCAATTTCACTAGTTACCAAATCTTAAAGCTCCTATGTCAGTTTCAAGCAATTTAAAGCCGTATGACTGTAACATAAGATTGATGTTTAAGTGATGCATGTTTTTGACAAAAAATATTTAATCTTTAATAGCGCTATAAAAAAATATTTGAATACTTTTATGATAGCTATTATGTCTAGCGCATAGTATTTGATTGGATTAATGTAAATTGGTACTTAACGCAATAGAAATAAAGTTTATATTTCAATGTTATTACTAAGACGGATTGAATTCGATCCATTGTAATGATGTGTGGAAATAAAGTACATCTTGTTTTTAACACCGACGCAAAAAGTAGTTTGTTATTAGTTTGTGCGTCTGTATGTATCATCTTAGCTTCTAAACGGAAGGACCGATTAAGATGCGTTTTTTATAGATGAATAATAATTCTTAGCTACAAATTAGATACAAAAATCTGTAAACCGGTGTGAAAAAAAATGTATTTATCATAATACGGATTAAATATGACGACCTCCGTGGTCGAGTGGCGTACGCACCGGCTTTCAAGGTGTCGCCAGCTCTGAGGTCCTGGGTTCGATCCCCGGACGGGTCAATGTAGAAAACCACTTTTCTACATTGTCCCGGGTCTGGGTGTTTGTGGTACCTTCGTTGCTTCTGAATTCCATAACACAAGTGCTTTAGCTACTTACTTTGGGTTCAGAGCAATGTATGTGATGTTGTCCGCATTTATTTACTTATTTATTTATTTATATTAGTCTCAAATTACCTCACTTAAAATATCCGGAACTCGTCAAGCTAGCGAGCGGAACATATTAAAAAAACTGGGAGAACAATGGTTCATAACACGATAATAACGAGTAACCTTGTGGTGACTCATGACTGTTAAGACTCGGTTTCTTTTACGCGATCATTGCGAGGATTTTTATCCGACTTCAAAAAGGAGGAGGTACTCAATTCGACTGGTTTTTTTTTATGTTTGTGACCACATAACTTTTGACTGGGTGATCCGATTTTGATGATTCTTTTTTGTTTAAAAGTTGGTGCTTCCCGTGTGGTCCCATTTTATGTTGGTCCAGTTTTGACAGTGGGATCCATAAGAAATAAATATAAGACTTATTTTGAAGTCTGGTTTTTTTGTTGTTATTATTAAGTTAGTGATTTTTCTTGTACACATTCTTTTTAGAATGAATTCTTTCTCTATTGCTATAAGACTTCGCTGGCCGTCCGTCTGTCTGTCACCAAGCTGTATCTCAATAACCACGGTAGCTAGAGAGTTGAAATTTTCACTTTCGACAAATACTAAAAACTACAATAAGTCTAGTCGATGTTACGGAACCCTTCGTGCGTGAGTCCAGCTCGCACTTGGCTGGTTTTTTAACTTATACTTACATACTTATAAGTATGTAGTTTCTTAATTATTCTAAGATAACTGGATAACTGACAAACGGTGATGTAAAACGGAGTGAGGATAGCTGGATTTCTAAATTGTAGTATTAAATTGTCAACAATGAGCAAGCGTGGTGATCAATGCTCGTGCCTTCTCTATATGGGAAGAGGCCTGTGCCCAGCAGTCGGACGTAGGTATACTCATATACCAGTGCATTTTTCTTCTTTCTTAGTGAAGTTTTTTTGACTAGTTTATAACAAGCAATGGGTGGTATTACTATTTCAAAGTGTATTTAAACTTTAATAGATTGTACTGCATATAACTGCATTTGCACTCACGTACAGCAATATCTTCCACCTCGATAACTAACGACCTTCATGATTAAAACTTAAAAGTTAATAAAATAACAAACGAAAATATTTACGGTTTAGAAATATGGGTGTGAACGATCATACCAATCATAATTGATTAACACACTTCGCCATTTATCCTATCTTCCCCGAAGGTCTTTTTAATAACATCATCAATATTAAAATTCATTATAAAATCCATAGATCATCGGAAAGTGGCGACATAGACAAACAAGACAGTAACATAGCTTCGAATTAATTTTCGATTCGTCTTTAATTAATTTAAATACTTGTACAAGTTAATCGAGTGAGAGATTAATCTTTTAAGATAAGGCCGAATATATTATTGGTGGGCTGTTAGGGCGAGGTCCTATTGATAGCGATCGACGACTCTACAGCTGCCTTAAGCAAATGGTTGCCGTGGCGAGCAAGTTAATTCATGTCTAATGGCTTACGCTTAGCTACCTATTTATTAATTAACCGTCTTCAAAAAAGGAGGAGGTACTCAATTCGACTGTATTTTTTATTGATATCTCAGAACTTTTGACTAGGTGAGCTGATTTTGATGATTCTTTTTTTATTTGAAAGCTGGTGCTTCCCGTGTGGTCCCATTTTATTTTGGTCCAGTTTGGACAGTGGGATCCATAAGAAATAAATATAAGATTTATTTTGAAGTCGGTTTTTTTACCATTATACAGTCGTTGAGTACCTCCTCCTTTTTTGAAGTCGGTTAATAACTTCCAGCTTGTACTTAGTACGTAAATTCCGCTCTCAGTGGGATCTCGCCCTAAGGGCCGAGGCAATAAGTCACCGAGTCGCGCCAAACAACGCTGTATTGTTTGATTATTAAGACATTTTGTAGCTCATTTGTTTTTTAATAGAAGCTTTTTATTCGATTTTTTAGGTGATTAACATATCAAATGAATGAAAAATTCGACTGTAATAATAATAATATAATAATAATAATATTTCGGGACAACTCACACACGGTTATCTGATCCCAAGCTAAGCAGAGCTTGTGTTATGGTAACCAGGAAACTGATAAACATACTTATATATTTCTAAATACATACATATTATAGATAAATTACACCCAGACAACCAGAACAAATGATCGTGCTCATCACACAAACATTTGTCCTGGGTGGGAATCGAACCCACGACCTCCGGTATAGCAGTCAGGGTCACTAACCACTAGACCAACAGGCCCGTCAATGTAACGATTACATTCAAACGTCGGTTTTAAAATCAGTAAAGTGAAGCAGTTAAAGCCTGAGATGAGGCTAACTGCGTAGATCTCTTCCAAAAAAAGGTTGTAATAAATACACATACAGCTTCTTCTTCTTCTTCTTTTCGAGTCTATGGTAATCTTGTTTATTTAAAGCGCAATACACACTGAGCCCGCCGGGCCGCCGACAAAGCCCGGCGACACAACCCGGCGGCCTGTATATACAGGATATACGACAGAATACATGCCGTGTGTATTCGATATGTGTATTCTACATTTGTCATTAAACTAAAATCATCTGAATACGACAATTAGGTACACACTGGAACGTTCATTAACCTGCCACCCACTGAATTAAAAATAGCGAAATTGGGCCCCTGTGCAAATACACTTAAATTACTTAAATGTCACAACACAATACCAAACATAATAATAATAATCTTATACTGTATAATGATCTTTTATATAACGGTAATAGTAATAATAGTAATACCCTTATAGATATTTTTCACCTATCTTTTCCTAAATTTAAAAAAATCATACACGATCGTTTGGTTCCTCTCAACATTTGAGAATTTTTAGTTAGATATAACTGTTTTATTTTTGATACTTAAATATTGTTTTCTTTTTCATACCTGTTTAAACATTGTTCTTGGCGCGAATGTGTTGTTTAAGTGTGGAAACTGTTTTGGATTATGTGTTGGTTATGTGATTGTAATTGTTTTTATATAGTATCTGTTTGTTTCCCTAATAAAAAAAAAAAAAAAAAAAAAAATCTAAAAAACAAAGTTTATTTATAACCGAAACTTATTTATGACGAGTTATATGTTTTAAAACCACAAATTACCATGAATAGCCTATTAACCGATAGTTTATTTGAAGGCGAAACGTTAAGTTTTTATTTACTATCAATAACTAACATATAGCCAATATGTTTTACATTTATCTTTTTAGTTTTCAAAAACAAGAAATATGACTTTATTTGTTTTTGTACCTTCTCTAATGATTTAGTTTATTTTTTGTTGTCAGGACAAGGACATATGAAAGAAAATTTGTGAAAAAACCGGCCATGTGCGAGTCGGACTCGCGCACCGAGGCGAGGGTTCCGGACAAACCTGTAGGTATCTATTTATTTTGATTGCGTTGACATAAAAGTTTGATTTTGTTACAGCTTAAAGGTAAAACCTGAGTGTTTGATATGAATTTCAATTTAATATCTCCACTCAGGTCTATATTACCTGATTTGTAGCTAAATCAAACTTTTATGTCAACGCAATCAAAAGAAATAGCAATTTAAGCCACATATGTTCAAACTCGCAACTACTCGCGAGGGAATCAAAACCTAAAGGGTACTTCCAGTCGATCTAAAATCTTGAAATTTGGCATGAAGCAATGTTTAATAGGACACATAGAGGAAAAATTCCGATAACCTTAAATTTTTAGTTATATCACATAATAAAAAATATTTTTGTAAATTTTAAAGTTACTACTTCTTTTCTCATGAACGCGTAGAGGTATTAAATTAAAATTCATATCAAATACTCAGGTCTATAATACCTTTAAGCTGTAACAAAATCAAACTTTTATGTCAACGCAATCGAAAGAAATAGATACCAACAGGTTTGTACGGAACCCTCGGTGCGCGAGTCCAACTCGCACTTGGCCGGTTTTGGCTACATTTTCAACTCTCTAAAACTCCATTCTTTTTTTTTTTTTCTAACATTATTTCAAATACTAAAATTCCTTCGAGATTATAATTCGCCATTTTGTTGCATTAAACAACCGCCACCCTTACACAGTGTCGATTGTATACACATCAGATAAGTGTAAAGGAAACAACGGAACGAACGTGTAACGTTACAAAAGCCTTCAATTATATATCACTTAACTATTTTAACTTCAAGTGTCATCTTTATTAAAAAAAAAAATCGGCACCCTAATATTTTGGCACACTAATTTCAGCTCCATACCTCTTAAAGCTGTAGAAAGAGGGTTTATAAGAAACTAGCTGACCCGACAGACGTTGTCCTGTCTTAACTATGAATTCTGTTTCTAATTGAATTCTGTCAATTCTATGTCAAACGTCGTAAGGTGACATTAAAAAGGTTAGATTAGAAATAATTTTATATGGTGGTTAAGTATTCTTACATTTTCTAATGTTCCGGGCAATTTTCCATGTTTTTTCTTTCATAAGAACCTTCTCCTGACAATAACAAACACAACAAAAAAAGAATTAGCGAAATCGGTTCAGCCGTTCACGCGTGATGCCGTGACGCGTGATGACCAAGGGAAATAGGGATTCATTTTTATATAGATTACGTCTTCGGCATTTTATTTGACTTCAGCTTCCAATTTTCGACTTCATTGGATGCCGAAAATATTAAAGCACCTTATATGAATTTATCATAAAAACCATTTATTTCAATCGACACCTTTTTTAGCTTCAATTCTTCAAAAAATATCCAAAACAACAATTTCCCAAATCAGACGCCTTCGTCTTCTTATCTCTTACGTAATCGGGAAAAATAAATAAAAATAAAAACAGAATACTCCTTTTTATGAAGTTTTTAAGTCGGTTAATGAAACCCTATAGGAAACAAGCAAAGCTAACTAGCCTAGGGTTAAACAATTTTTTTTATAGAAACGATAGGACTCATAACTTGATATTCCGAACGCACGCCCCGATGGCGTAGGTTTTAAATGCACCCCGAATACCATTACACAAATGATACCTTTGTTTTTAACAAACTCTTAGTGCGTTGACTAAAGTGTGGATCTATAAGCGACTTACATACCTTTAGGGCTTGACGTTTCGACCGTCAAGCCCTAAAAGTATTTAAGCATGTACGCGCTAATCCCCGTTCTATAATATTACTATAAACATGCAGCGCGATAGTTTAAAAGTTACTATAACCGACTGTAAAAAGGAAGGGTAGCTCTTTGGCTCTATAAAAAATTATAAAAAAAAAGTTTGTAACACGACATTATTATCTATTATATAAAAATTGAATCACTGAATGTGTAGCTAAGCGCAAATTAGAGCGGCTAAACTGATTTCGGTAATTATTTATTTATAATATTCCTTGATTAACGAGGATGGTTCTAACGGAAAGAAAAAAATAAAAAATTGCCTGATGAAGTCTTCGTCTCCGCCCCGAATAACAGAATAACTATAAAGACATCGGGAACGGAACTTAGGTATTCACGCGGGTGAAACCGAGGGGCACAGCTAGTATTATATAAATTTGTAATTATAACACTATTCAGGCTAGACTGGACAAGAAAGTTGGGTACCAGTGTAAAGATAGCTTCAAAGGCAAGTAACATACCATCACGCCTGTATCCCCGAAGGGTTAGGCAGAGGTGTACCAATGTACACCCACAGTTCGCCGGTATGTTTAGGTCCCATGTAATAGGGGGCGAGCCTATTGCCACTAACCGGGCACAAATCCAAACTCCGACCTGCTACTGAGAATTTCATAGAAAAACGCAATAACACCTTGGTCGACTTGGGAAGGCAGTTACTTGATAAAAACCTCAATTTGATAAAATAAACCTATATTTTTTGTGTTAAAAGTACATAAAGAATTAATGTTTATTTATTTAACCAATTCACCAACAAATAAAATTAACATTACAAAAACTATTGAAAGAAAAAAAACGACGGGTTGCACTCCTTGAGTGCCGGCAGAAGTGAAAACTTGAATATTAACGTTGTGCATTTTTGATATTTTGGAATGCTGTCTACTCTCCATCCGTCTTACGAATTTCCGATCAGGGGCCCGAGTCTGCTATTTACACTCCGTGTCAGTGTGCTCATAGTTGGCTCATAGTGGGACGATTTTACGATAATTGGCATTCTACTAACTTAGTTTACTGCCAATTATCGTAAAATCGTCCCACTATGAGCCAACTATGAGCCAACTATGAGCACACTGACACAGAGTATAAATAGCAGACTCGGGCCCCTGGTCACGTGTCCTGACGCGAGTTTAACATTTTTTACCCATTACAAAAAAGTTTACAACGCCGCTAAAGAAGTTTTCACTTCAAAATCAGAATAACAAACAATTTATTTTATCAAAAGCCTATTCAATAAAATGCCCTCACATTTATAATAATGGATATCAAACTACACAACAAAATAATATTAAATATTAAATTCAAAATGAAATACAGAAATCATTCAATTATTTATTTCACGGAATGTTGTGATTGACAATCCAAGTTTCACATTGACAGATTAATTAATGGAATTTAATCAATTCTGGGAATGAAATAAAATAATTGTAATAGGGGCAACTATCCAATCGTTGGCACCTACTCAATTATTGGAATTTCAATATTTAATCTAAAAAAAATAGAAATGTCTAATCTATAAACAATGTTTACTGACAAAAAATTTAGTAAAAAATGTACCTCTTATTTATAAAAAACATTCCAACTATCATTGAATTCAATATGGCTTCATAATCTGTGAGTAAAAAACTGCTGTAACCGAAACCGCAATTTTTTTTAAGTTTTGTAAGTACTTTTTTAAAGAGTCTATATGAACTTAAATTCCATTAACATGTAAAGTGTTATGTTTTTATAGTAAAATATGTTTACCAAAGCGTTTTATAGACATGTTTCTGCAGAGATAGGTTACCTTTCTCTGCAGAAACATCTGCAGAGATGGGATGATGAGAAAATATGCCAATAATTGGAGTATACCTACACCAAAGTTTGAAAATAATTAATTCATTTTTTTCTTGCAACCCTGTTGTTATTTCACCTTGAGAAATTAATACTAGATTAGCTGTGGAGTATCTAAGTTAAAAAAAATATTATCAAAGTCCTATGAGGTTACACAAAAAAGACACTTCTTACACACTCACGCCGTAAAGTGCCAATAAATGGGTAGTTTCCTATTAATATTATGTTCCTTAAATTTTATTTTGGGGTCAAAACAATGGCTATTCATTTTATAACTGAGTTTTGTGATAATAATGACAATTTTGAATTTTGCTATAGAACCTAGCAATTTGATTTTTTCACCGACTTCAAAAAGGGTGAGGTACTCCATTCGAGTGTATTTTTTTGTTGGTTACCACAGAACTTTTGACTGGGTGAACCGATTTTGATGATTCAATTTTTATTTGAAAGCTGGTAATTTGGCCCAGTTATGACAGCGGGATCCACAAGAAAACCATGTAAGAATTTTTAATAAAGGTCGGTGTTTTTGTTTATAAAAGTAAATACATAAAATTAAAAAAGATAGATCATATTGTATTTTCATAATTTAGCTTATTCAACAATAAATTTTTGTCTCTTCCGTTCAAATCTTTTAAGCTAAATTAGAACCACTTCTTGACATCCTATTAAGCTAATTGCAAGTTTATAACTTCTGTGACAATACTGTCGACAGGGTATTATTAATTCGACGTGTCTGTCTGTCTGCTTGTGGCATCGTGCTCCTAAACAAATGGAACGATTGTGATATAACTCTTGTTTTAAAGTTCCATTCACCACATCTATGAAGGCTAGAAAACTTAACTAAAATAATAATTATTTTAACTAATCATCTAACATTTCCAAACTCAGGTGTTTAGCACACATACTTGACATATTCACGTAACGGACGCATAAACTAAGGCCGATAGTCTCGTCCTTCATATAAACGTACGTTGTTGCTAAACTATCAAATATATAGGTATGTACTATATTGCTAAATACGGTGTGAGGTGAATGTGTATGAAGATGGGTATTAATTGATATTAATGTATTTTAATACTAGCTGACCCGGCAGACTTCGCACTGCCTCAATCGATAAATAAAAACTTTTGTATAAAATAAACTTAAAACTATTTGTTTTTTTTTTATTTAATTCCGAACATTTTCGTATTTATTCACCTTTTAAACCTTCCTTGGGCTTCCAAAAATAATTCAAGACCAAAATTAGCCAAATCGGTCCAACCGTTCTCGAGTTTTAGCGAGACTAACGAACAGCTATTCATTTTTATAAATATAGATAAATAGATGTTTTAAAAAAATATGTATAATACTAATTACTACTACAAACTGGTACTGCTGTAATTAAAAGTACAAAATATGAATTGTAGGTGTATGAAACCCATTCAGATGACCCATTTGATGTAGCCATTTAATTTGGAACTAAAAATTAATGATAGATCAACCCGTAATAAAAATAATAATATTTAGGCCTCTAAATATTATTATTTTTATTCGAATTAATTATTTTCGTAATATTATTTTAATTCCAATTGTTATAATCATTTATTTTTAAATTAAAATTATTTTTTAACGTTTCCAATAGAACATTAATTATTTTATTTATTTGAAAGCTCTTTAATTTCATTGTGTTAAATAATTTAGCTAATATTTTTTTTTTCCAAATTATTATCAAGAAATTGAAGTATTTTTCTTTATCTCATTTTAAACTATAGTGTTGAGCTGAGCATAAAAGTAAACTATATTATAGCAACAGTTACAACTCAATTTTGAATTTGGAATTTATTCAAATAGTATCGCAGGTATCATCAAATAGTATTTATCGAATATTTTTACCTAATATTAAAAACAAACCTCAAGTATTTTCTTATGTCACAATCACGTACGGTATAAAGTATGTCGTCTCGTCCTTCTAAGATCGTAGGTGATGTGACGAGGTGACATAAGGCTGTAATTAAACAAGGTACTAACAATTAAACAGCCTTGTTACGGCGACTACCTGTTACCATCATTAGGTAAGATAACCTAATGTAGATAAAGTATTTACAAGTGTTCAAGTGTCAGTATGTGTGTTTAAAACCGCCAAAAAATTTGACGGATTTCAATTAAAGGTCATTTGGCGTACTTACCTGACCCGGTTTGTGAAAACATGACTGTGTACATAAACCAAACTAGATTTAAATTGTTAAGTTGTATCCCACTTTTAATTTATTTCTTTTTTTATTTTTATTGCGGCATTTAACATTAGTAGGCCAAAGAACAATGTCACAATGCTAGACAAAGGCCTTCCCTATATCCTTCCAGATACTCTTTTTTTGCGTAACTTCAGACTATACCCACAGTAATGCAACCCATACTATCGTAAACTAGAGACATTAATCTTTATTTTCCATACTAAGATGCCCATTGACCTTTGGTTGAACTGTAGTATGAATATACGCTACATACTGATTTAATTATCAACTTGTAGAAAGAGGAGCCGCGAAAGTAAATTAGTATGGTTGTCAGATAAATACAGTATTATTTGCCTCACTTTTCAGCAGTTGGATAATTGTAAAAACCGATTTAATACGCTATATTAAACACGCCTTGCTTAGGTTCGAAAAAAGCTAAATAAGTATCAAGAATAGAAAAAATGTCTGGCTTAATATTTCCAGCAACGGTAAAGGTTTTTAACACGCTTTTATTAGCTTCACTTGTATGTATGTATGTATGTAACCGACTCCTTTGGACTCGATTTTGACCCACTTTTAACGGACAGATTTAATTCAAACTTTGTACACTTATCAAGAATCAGCGACAATATAATAATTTCATAGGTTTATCTCATTATCCTGATTGGGATCACCAGGATTAAATAAATAAAAAAAAACAATAAAAATAAAAAAGTCCACAAATCAATACGATACGATACGAATGAAAAAGCGTGGGGCGCTCGATAGACGAAAAATATGGCACAGAGCGCCCCACGCTTTTTCACAATTATACTAGTGTTTTTTGTTCATTACCAATTTCAGCTTACATGAGGAATTATTTTTCACTTTTTTAGTTCGAAGTACTTTAAAAGCGTGTTTTTTAGTTTTTTTTAATTATATTTATTTAAGCTATATGAATAGATATTCTAATCCGGCTTAGCAGTTATATTAAGAACCTTAGTGTGTTAGACGTCGCAACAAACTTTAACGCGCAAATGGCGCCAAACTTCGATCAATATTTTGATCTGTGGTCGAGTGGCGTACGCACCGGATTGAAGGTGTCGCTAGCTCTGGGGTTCCGGGTTCGATCCCCGGACGGGTCAATGTAGAAACCAACTTTTCTACATTGCCTCGGGTCTGGGTGTTTGTGGTACCTTCGTTGTTTCTGAATTCCATAACACAAGTGCATAAGCAACTTACTTTGGGTTCAGAGCTATGTATGTGATGTTGTCCGCATTTATTATTATTTAAATAATACAAAAACTAGATATTAATATCGGGTCGGATCCAAGAAAACGTCTCGGTAAATAACAGCTCACTTGATGACGCGAGCTCTTATTTTGTTTAGTTCGCTTGACATGTACGGTAGTCAAATAACTATATTATTTTACGATTACACGAAAAGTGACCCACGGAGAGCCGCTTCGCTACGTTGAATGTAAGAGGAGGAATGGATGGTAAGGTGGATGAAATATGTCAGGATGATGTTGAGACAAAAATTAAAAAAGGTATGCTGTGATGGTTTGGCTATGTCGAGAGAATAAATGAAGAACGATTGACAAAAAAAGTGAATAAGGCGAGTGTGAATGAAAAAAGGCTAGGTCAAGAGTACCATGAACCGAACAGCGTGTATGAAGGGAATTATGAAAGTGGACAAAGCGAAACAAGTGTGTGAGGATCGTAGCAAGTGGAAAGAAGTGGTCTCTGCCTACCCCTACAAGGGAAAGAGGCGTAATTATATGTACGTATGTATGTATTTTACGATTTGTGACTTTATTACTGGGTGTCATTGTTGTAATTAGGTTGAACTTAAAACTGATAATTGACCTTTTCTCCGTTCGTTGGTAAACAAATGTAACTGTATAGGTTGTATATTCAAGCGGACATTATTTAGCTTTGATTTTGTACGTGACCCGATGTCTAGTTGTTGTATTGTTGATCGATAGCGCCAAATGATGAACGCAAAAACGGTAGCTCTCATTACAGTACAACCCAAATGTGAAACAACGTTTGTAGTAAATAAGTCGTCATCATTCTTCATACATTAATTAACGAGTATATTTGCTCTACAAATTATTTTCTGTAATAGCATCGTAAGTATTAGTACGGATGAATATCAGTGTATCAGCTTGTTGTAAAAATGCTCCGGGCGACGCAAATACTCAAACCAGTATTGCAATCAACAATGTGCATGTGAGCTCCCTGTTTAATTACAAACTACGTCACACATCGAAACTGTAATCAAAATCAACCCCTACCATTCGATTTGTAAGCAAAACATCTGTCTCATTTACATACACCCCTTTGCCATAGAGGCCATCTCCCTCGCACAGTCGCGCGCGAAAACAATCCCTAAACTATCAATCTCTAATAAAAGTTTGAATTATAAAAATATGTATCTCAATCATACTTATTTATAGAACACAACAAATTAACGAACATATAAATTGTATTTTACTATACCATAAATTATTATTTAAAAATATTTTTACTCAACAATAGTTGGCGCCCCTGTACGGCGGCGCGGCGGCGTTGAGAATCTACGCGGCAGGTATCGCGGCTCGCGTACGGCACTCTCGTAGCGTCATTTGGGCCGTTCGGAGGTCCTAATTGACGTTACTTGAGCGCCCTAGCCTCGAGCTATTTCGAGGCTAGGGCTAAATAAATAAATGAATATCAGATCTAACTGATGAGTTGGTATGATATTAGTTGATATTTAGGGAATATTAGTTAGTATTTGATTGGGATAATATTAAATATCGATTTAGGTTTTGTATTTAAACATATTTTTTTGGTACGGTATTTAAATTACCTCTTTTGGATTATCTTTGAATGTAAGTACTGTTTTTTGGAAAAGATATTTAATATTACACAAATCAAATACTCACTAGTATTTTAAAATATCTGCTAATATCATACCAACATCATCACTCGATATTTAGCATTTTACATGATAGGTATGTAAAGAATGCTTTATAAATTTATGAAAAAATGCTAAATTATTTGAGTGATTAAATCAGTTTAGTCTGCCTTTAGTTGATATCGGATGAAAAAAAGGGGATTATAGTTTTTTTTTTTTATTGATCTACAAGCGCAGATGTGTAGATCTTTTTAATTTCTTTATTTATGTTGTTTTTTAGACATCTACCGTTATGCGAGAAATGCCTTTTGGTTCAATAAGCTCGATATTATTATTAAAAGGTTATTTCATCAAATTCTTGGATTTTAAGTAACAATAAAAATGATTATTTGATTTTAAAATAATTTCACATCTCCGGTTGTTAGGGCATTTTGAGAAGTACCTATTGTATTTTTTATTGCAATCGTATTAAAATAAACGCACTAATTTCAGTTGTGAGCTCATGAATATCCAAATGATGTTCTATAAATGTACAGGCTAACAAATTTTGAAGTTAAAGGCTAATATTTTTGTTTTAATAATTAGGAGTGAATGCTGAGATGAGTAGTAGAGATGAATGGAAGCTGAATACGCATTGCGCCGTCATCAAATAATTGAGAACAGGGCAGGGAGATGATGATGATTTTAGTACGATTTATTAAAAAAAAAAAATTGGTATATATTTTTAATTGTTTGCTCTTTTATTAGAATTTTGTGCATGTCATTAGACAAGAAATTAAGTTAAACCATGAAATATTGAGTCCACGTGGACTGCGATTGTCGCTCCCCCTTCGACCATGACGTCATGTCTCCCCTTCTGTAGTTATACCTAGCCAATTTCCTCGTAACAGACACAGCAGGTGGGTTTATACCGGACAATATTATTAATACCATATTGCCAACGATATCGAATGTCAATGTTTCTGACTACAAAGGGTCTTAGTTCTAGCTTGTACTAGGGGGATTAATCATAGGATGTGGTACTAAGGCCCTTCGTACATGAGGCAATGAGTGTCCGATATCTGACCGTACAAACTCAGGCTGCTAATTTACTTAAACGATGTATTTCGTCGTAAAACTACAGACTGATAATGAATAATAGATATAGATATAATAGATATAACGTATAATTTATACTCGAACTGTAATAAGTAAAATATGAAAAAAAAAAAGGGAAACAGGTAAAGTTACTTATTTAAAACATTAACACGGTCGGCTTCGGCTTTAACCGAATTCAAAAAAGGAGGAGGTACTCAATTCGACTGGTTTTTTTTTATGTTTGTTACCACAGAACTTTTGACTGGGTGAACCGATTTTGATGATTCTTTTTATATTTGAAAGCCAAATATTTGGAACCCTAAAAATGCGAGTAGTACACTACCTCATAGGTGATGCGGAAATGTGTGCATATGATGTAGAATATGACTATGATACATATATTCTTCAATCCTTGTCATCACGATATCTCCGGAATGGTGATCCGCAGGGAAAAAGTATTGAGACAATTTTGTAGATAATTGCATGATCTACAACTTTTGTGTGACCTATTTTGGCGATAATACTTGCCATTTATGAGGAAAATGCGAAAAGGTGATATTATTGGACATTAATTGACCTTGTGCAACTTTTTTTGCACGAATCGGTTCTTTGGTGACTTTTGATATTTCTTTTATAATGGTGTTTTGTTGAGACCTCCACCAATTTTTAGCTCTATGCGAACTGCAAACTGAAATGTCTATCCTGACTGGACCATAATCAAGGTTTAACCTACGTTTGCTAACCAACCGTCGGAACTCGCTTTATGCATTTGACAGTGACGTTTGACGTAGACATGCTACAGTTACACGCCGAGACCTATTAGTAATTAGTATTGGTAGTTTGATGTTTTAGCCATACGCTGCGCGTACACGGACTACGAGTAGTTAGTGAACAATGGGCGAGACATGAACTCACGGTAGAGTTCGTGGTTTTATTCGCGGCTCGTCGTGCCTGATACAAAGGCGAGCGAAAACGAGCAACTTCAAACATGCATGACGAGCCAAATAAAATCGCCGCCTTGAGCTTTACCGGCTAGCCAACAAAACCGCGGTAAAGTTATTTCGTTGATCACCCCCTATAGATCCCCGGCCCCCGCACACGGGCCGCTCTCGCGCGTCACGTGCGCCTCCCGCGCTTCTGAACACGGAAACAAAAGCAGAATTGTTTCTAGCACTCCATGTGTCGCCATAGGAGTCTATAGTTCACCATGCAATACTAACTGCTTTTAGCAGTTTTTGTATGTTGGTCTGAGGAATAGGTACAACAGTTATTGAATTCAATCTCGGGAATCTAGTGAGATATCCACTCAGGGATACTAAATGGCCTAGGGTATTATCATTATTGTTGGCCCTTTTCGTTCTTTTACAGGGCAAAGGGCTTTTATTTCCTTTTTTATTGGAAGAAACAAACTATCATGGACTTTAGATATTTTAAGTCCATATTTTATTTATTAATATATATTTTAAAAATAATAGTACCAAGTTTCGTTAAAATCCGTCGAGTAGTTTTTGTTTCTATAAGGAACATACAGACAGACAGACAGACAAAAAATTTACTGATTGCATTTTTGGCATCAGTATCGATCACTAATCACCCCCTGATAGTTATTTTGAAAATATATTTCATGTACAGAATTGACCTCTCTACAGATTTATTATAAGTATAAATATAGACAATGTATGTAGTGTTTGTATTTGTATTAGATTTAGGTATTGAATTGTAAATAAATGAATTAATTAATTTTAAAATTACTTTTATTTCAATCCATCTTAATTTCACAATTACATAACATATCCAACCATGCATTGTCATTAAAATTAAACGTGTACCTACACAAAAACAATATTTCAAATCGGTTGGCAAGCAACGGAGTTATGCGCGAACCAATATAAAAAAAAAACATACAAACATCCGAATTGAGAACCTCCTCCTTTTTTAGAAGTCGGTTAAAAATTCAGCTCAATAGGATCAAGATATCTGCTTGAAAATTAAGTTGCAAGATTCCAACCCAAACAAAGCTGTTACACAAGTTACATTCAGATATAAGGTGCTATAAAAATATCTGCCACGGCTTTAATGGGAGGTAGTATTGTGTTTATAGATTACAATAGTGAAGAACTTTCGTACCCCGGAACAGTTAATTAAATTTGAGAGACTAAAATAGTTAAATTAACGTTGACTCTATTCTGCGTAACGTGGTTCACAAATTACGCGCAATGTGACGCTTCGTCAATGAAAACAACTGCTATCTCTTTCCATCTTTTCTGTGAATGAAAACTGTAATCAGCTGACTAGTTCGTCACTACATAATCTACTAGGTACGCAATAATACGCAGGCATACAAGTGTTTTAAAAGTGCAACTACTTACACGGGATGGTTTTATACTAATAAATCAATTCAAATTTATACGTTATTTTTTTTGTATGAAAAAAAAAATGATAAATAATCAATAATTTATCTTTACTATTGTAATCTATAAACACAATACTACCTCCCATTAAAGCCGTGGCAGATGTTTTTATAGCACCTTATATAAATGCATTACAAGTTCAATAACAGCATGTACTGTCGTCTGTCCATCTCATTCTAGCCTAGGTTACTTAGATTTATCTGTAGTAGATAAATAAATGACGGATGGATAAATAGCTGACGGGCCTGTTGGTCTAGTGGTTAGTGACCCTGACTGCTATACCGGAGGTCGTGGGTTCGATTCCCACCCAGGACAAATGTTTGTGTGATGAGCACTATCACTTGTTCTGGTTGTCTGGGTGTAATTTATCTATAATATGTATGTATTTAGAAATATATAAGTATGTTTATCAGTTGTCTGGTTACCATAACACAAGCTCTGCTTAGCTTGGGATCAGATAACCGTGTGTGAGTTGTCCCGGAATATTATTATTATAAATGAATATGGACAACATCACATACATTGTTCTGAACCTAAAGTAAGTAGCTAAAGCACTTGTGTTATGGAACTCAGAAACAACGGAGGTACCACAAACCCAGACCCGAGACAATGTAGAAAAGTTAGTTTCTACATTATTCCTTTTTTTTTGGTAGATATCTTTGCAGTTAGCTTGAGCGCAGGCTTTGACTGTTCCAACGGAATTAAAAAAAAAAAAAACCCTGTCCCGTCCGCGGATCGAACGCGGGACCTCAGAGCAAGCGACACCTTGAAAACCGAAGTTTACGCCACTCGACCACGGAGGTCATCAAAGTCTAATTCCGAGTATAATTACAAACTAACAATATCCCCAATAATCCAGAGACACTAACTAATCTATTGTTTGAATGTACTAACCGAACACCAATCAACGCTAATTAGCGTTAATGTGTTAGGTGACGCGAACACGAATTGTAGAAACTTATCCAGGCATAGACTCATTGTCTAAGATCTGTAATTGGCCGCTAATTAGTGTTAATGTGTTAGGTGACGCGAACCGGAATTGTGGAAACTAATCCAGGCATGAGGACTAATTGCCATAGATCTGTAATTGGCTGACTGACTTTAATCTTGTAATAATATTGGCATGTAATTCCCAACGCTGTTTCCAATAGAGAGAAGGAACGGGCATTGATGACCACGCTTGTGAATTTCAATAATTCCAATTTGTTTCCCAGTTTTTCTTATGATGTGTTCCTTCGCTGTTTATCATGCCACTTCTCATAGAGAGAAGGAACGCTCATTGATGACCACGCTTGTGAATTTCAATAATTCCAATTTGTTCCCCAGTTTTTCTTATGATGTATTCCTTCGCTGTTTATCAATGGCGTCTTAGATTATTATAAAATAGTAACAGCATTGATCCTAGCCTAAGTACAAATCGACAAAAACCAGTCTAATACTGAAAACCGTATGAAAATCAGTTCCGTAGTTTTCAAGTTAATTGCGGTCAGACGGACCAACGCGGCGGGCAACTTTGTTTTATAATATACTAGCTGATTCCCGCGACTTCGTCCGCGTCAATTTCTTAAAATTGCGACTATAATTTGAGATTTAAACTATCCTATCTCTCAAGTTGGATCGAACTGCACATGGTGTGCGAATTTTATTATAATCGGTTAAGTGGTTTAGGAGTCCATTGAGGACAAACATTGTGACACGAGATTTATATATATTAAGATAATCCAGCCTATAAACGTCCCACTGCTGGGCACAGGCCTCTTCCCATATCGAGAAGGCACGAGCATTGATCACCACGCTTGCTCTCTGCGGATTGGCGATTTCAGATCCCAAATTTTGGAATCCAGGTTTCCTCACGATGTTTTCCTTCACCGTTTGTCAGAAGTGTCTTAGAATAATTAAGAAAGTACATATAACTTTGAAAATGCCACATTGGTACTTGCCTGGGTTCGAACCTGCAACGTAGTGCATACAAATCCGTTCATTGAACCGCTAGGCCACCACGACTTCGATTTCTGTTTTATAATATGTATACCTAAATTGCTCAATAACAAGAACATTGTAATTAATAAATGAGCTGTAAAACCGCAAATAGCTTCTCATAGCTATTAACTTGTTAGATAATTTATACGTCCATTAAAACTGACCTCAAAACTACAAACAAAGTATAAATCGTATGTAAATACTACTTGAATGAATGGTATGTTGAATGAAGATAGCTTGAATCAAATTCAAAGAGATGTAGGTTCTAAAGTAATACAAGCTAAGCTGAAGATATAAATAGCAAAGTACATTTTGGATATACAAAAAATGAAATGGATATGAAAGACGGATATCCTGAATGAACCGACTTCAAAGTAAGTTTTATTATTTAAATTTTTAGTCAGGACCGGTCTGGGATCCCATCATCAGATCTTGACTTGGTGACCATAGGACGATCTTGGAAGTATGTACTAATATATAATTTTAAAGAAAATATTTTTTTTCCAAATTAGTTTTAAAATTTTTTTTTTTGTCCACTAAAATTAACACTTACATACCTTAAATCTTTATTTAAATACAGGAAATAAGTTTAAAGAAAAAAACAAGAAAAAATATAAACTAAATAAAACTAAAATAAGGCATCAAAAAATTCATCCACATCGCTGTAGCCTTTTTAAATGTGAATATCCTAAAAATATATCTTATGTTACAGTTTAATCGTGAAACAACTACAAAAATAATACCAATAAACCTATAATAATATCATCTACTTTTTAACCGACGAAAACGGAGGAGGTTCTCAATTCGACGCGTATATATATTTTTTTTTTTATGTTTGATCACTCATAACTTTTTACAGAGTAGTCCGATTTTGATAATTCTTTTTTTATTAGATAGGTTAGGTATACCTCGAAGTAGCCACAAAAAATATAAAATAAAAACTTTTTAACAAAAAAATTAAACCGCCGAAAAAACTGAAAAGCAAAAAATAATATTTGCAGTCGGGGGACGGTTACTTGGAACAATTCATTACAGGACCCCCGACTGCAAATATTATTTTTTGCTTTTCAGTTTTTTCGGCGGTTTCATTTTTTTGTTAAAAAGTTTTTATTATCTTAATTTCTGTAACTCTCTTCATCAACTATTAAACTTCCCCCATGTGCTGACAATTTTATCACGTTGAAGGACCCTCGGCTCCCATCGATAGTTAGTGATATGACACAGTCAACTTCCATACAATAAATAAGACGGCGGTGGACGTCCTACCACCTTGAAAATGATTCTTGTGATATGAGATATAGACGAAAAAAAAAACGATTACGATGTGACACTAAATATTTTTTATCAGTTGGTACTCGTATTTGTATTAGAATAAGCTTCAAAATAAAATAACTATGTCTAAAAATACGACGTGTACAGCCGGCCGCCGTATCAAAGTATTTTATTGACGACGTCCTCAGCAGTCATATCTGAACGATAGCATATCTATCAGTATGCCACAACTTATACTAGAAGAGTGATTACATAGCCAAAACCACAAGAATCCTGCGGTCGACCGCGAGGCGTCGCGTCGCTATCATCCTCGTAATGGGTTTAACTATAAGTGTAGTTCATCGTTTAACAGTTATTAATAAATCGTCGAAAAGAGGTTTTTAAATCTGATATTAAAAGAACCGGTCGCTCGAGTCGGATTCACACACGGAGGGTTCCGTACCATAATATATATTTGAATTCATTGAATGAATGGTAAATTGCAGTTTACGATTTAACGGTCCAAGAAAAAACTACTTACTAGATCTCGTTCAAACCAATTCTCGGTGGAAGATTGCATTGTAATGTACATCATTATTAATTTTTTCTTTTATCATTTCCTTATTTTAGAAGTTTCAGGGGGGGGACACATTTTACCACTTTGGTAAAATGTGTTAGTAGTCTCCCGCGCAAACTGTTCAGTTTAGAAAAAATCGTATTAGAAACCTCAATATAATTTTTGAAGACCTATCCATAAATACCCCACAATTAGGGGTTTGATGAAAAAAAATGACTTTCAGATCTAAGTATGGGGAACCTCCAAAATGTATTGTTTTTTTTTTGTGTGAAAATCTTAATTCGGTTGACAGAATACATCTTCTTAAAAAGTTTCAACAGTCTTGTTCTTATAGTTCCGGAAGAAAGTGGCTTTGACATACGGACGGACAGACAGACAGACATGACGAATCTATAAAGGTTCCGTTTTTGCCATTTGGCTACGGAACCCTAAAAATATAAATTTATATACTCAAAAGTTAGTTACGAGAGTAAAGAAACATATTTTTTTAAACACATGCTCTAATAAATCCTATTACACACAAAAATACAACTAAATCCTTTCATCTGCGATTTAAATACACAGGCACAAACCTTTTACCTCTACTTAAAGCACTTAGATTTAAAAATACTAGATCCACAAGATGCTACAAACTCACAAACCTCTTTATCGCATCGGAATATAAAATACGAGATTTGCAAAGTACGAGATTACCGCGGTCTCTCCATATTTACACCTTTTAAACGGTTTACCGAGAAACAGTATAAGGCCGTGTTTATACAAGAGATGAGCGAAGATGTGTGTGTGATGAGCGTGTGTTTGTTAACCAGTATAATAATATATTCTAAGAACTTATGGAGCGATTTTCGCTCGCGCCCGCCGCTGTTGCGGGCCTGCAGCTTCTGTAGAATGCAGATATGCATGTAAAAAATTAAAGCTCAACTCACGACGCGTTTTACGAACGCTGTGTGCGCGGTTGTGTAGCAGTTTAGTAGCAGTCACTAGACGGTGTTTGTTAGAGGTAAATCTGTATTATACGGATAAGAGGAAGTTTTATATTTGACAACTAGATGACCCGGCAAATTTCATACCACCACTAAAAGTTGTCTGAATTTTTAAACTATTCTTAGACGCACTTGGACGCGCAATTATCTGCACCGCTCAGCGACCTAGCTCATCTCTGGAGGAAATGTTTGCCGCACATACTAGAACCGCTCATCTTCTCACTATTTTAGAACTTCACCACCCATTTTTGCACCTCTTAAATATCTCGTTCATCTTTTACCGTAATACTCGCATATCACACATACTCGCACCGCTCATCTACGCACTATTTCCGAACTTCGTTACTTATTTATGCACCGCTAAGCTCCCTCGCTTATCTTACATTTAGACGTAGCCTTACCGCGACGTAATACAGTATTACCGCTCCGGATATTCTGTACTGATCGATTTGTCTGTCTCTTTCATCTTGAGTCGTTAAATGCAATGTGTTATCTGGTTGCGTCTTAGATATGCATCGATATAGATGGAATACAGATTAGCGTTAGTAGTTTTAGCGCAGATTTTTCATACAAAGAAAGAGCCAATACGTTTAGGTGTTGTTGCATTACTATAGGTAGTATTTTCTCTTAAAAATATTCGTTTTAAGCACTCTTATGGATGAAGAAGAAGATATAAAAAGATAGGACTTTTGGTTTTAAAAAGTCCTAATATATTTTAATGCACTCTACTGTATTTAAGATTATAATTAATGTTCTTTTTCCTTTTAGAAAGAAGTACCTGATCGGAAATTCTTTTTTTATAAAGGCGATCAAATTAAATGCATTATCGAACATATATATATTATGCTTTAGTACATCGTAACAAACACTATATGTTTCAGTAAAAAAAGAAAAAGAAAAAAACAAAATTTGTCACAGCAACACACAAGCACTAGAAATAAAATTAAAAAAGCTAAAAAAAAAAAATATACAGTGAAAGGTAAGACAAAACACTTTGCTCATGTGTGCCGAGCGGCTGTGCCAAAAAGGTCCAGTTCAGCATATGTCAAGCAGCTAATGCTTGACGCTGGTTTTCAACTGAACCTGTGATGGTGTGCCGTACGGATGTAAACCAGTTAGTAATATACATACTTACATACAAAATATACGTACAATTAAATACAAAATAATAAGAAATAAAACAACGGTACAGAAAAAGAAAAATAATCAACGTACTAAAACGAATTTTTAGTACCCATCGTTTTAACAGAATTTAAAACTACCAGTCTTACTATAAATTGCCGTCTTAACCACTCTTAAGGTGTGAAGGTTAAATTTTAAGATTGCTTTACCCAAATTTAGTCAGAATGAAAAGAATTCGTTTCCCACACATTTCATAATTCACCCATCATCGAGTTATCTTTGAACCGAAAGTGACTGGTAAATATAGTTATTGACCTAGAAATATTGTAGTTTGCGGTTACCAACCATTATTGCGGTTAGAATTCGTTACTAATCTGACAGTTATTAAGTATAACATACCTTTTTTTTAACCGACTTCAAAAAAGGATGAGATACTCAATTCGACTCATTCGTCAAAAGTTATGCGGTAACAAAAAAAAAATACAGTCCAATTGAATACCTCCTCCTTTTTTGAAGTCGGTTAAAAATCATGTTAATCGGCCTACCCGTTCTTGAGTTATACATGTTGTAACTAAACCGACAATTTATAAATTAAATTTATCTCGCCGTTCCTCACCTAATTCGTGGTTACACTTTAAACTCGTTGAAATTATATTATGCAGTCATCATCTCCCGAGCCTTTTCCTTAACTATGTTGGGGTCGGCTACCAGTATTACCGGATTTAGCTGAATACCGTATTTTACATGGAGCGACTGCCTATCTGACCTCCACAACCCATTTTACTGGGTAACACAGTATCCCATAGTAAGACTGTTGAAGGTTGTCAGAATTAACAAAGCGACTGGCAAAGCTGTACGTATGACAGTCGGGACCTACGGCTTAACGTGCTATCCGAAACACGGAGGGGTCTCGGTATGTTTTAAATGGTCACCCATCCACGGACCAACCGCGGCGAGCGCGGCTTTACCTGTTTTATCGGTTAACCCGTACGGCTTATACTTAGCCACGAGCCCCTCCTGAATGCAGCATAAGGGAAAAAACTTTTGATTTAACACTTGAGACAAAAAGTGGTCTGTGTCCGTGTCTTGTTCCTAAGCTACCTCTTAACTATTTTTACACGACTGCCCAAAAAGGAGTGTTATGTTTTCAGGGTTCATGTATGTAGGTATGTATGTATGTATGTTTGTGAGTTTCTTTATTCCACCATAACTTCTAAAAGGCCGATTTCAATGTTTGTGGTATCATTAGAAGCTTTGAGTTATCCCGAGTGACATAGGCTATGTGGACATTAAAAAATGGTCAAGTGTGAGTCGAAATCGCCTGCAAAGGGTTCCGAACAATTTTTTTTTTGCTCAATTTTGGTCATTATATCACTAAAAGGTATGAAATAAAAAACTAATAATTAAAAAAAATAAAAAACACGCCTGCCATGACAAAAAAAGTGAACTAAAAAATTAAAAACAAGTTAAATATTTGCAGTCGGGGGACGGTTACTTGGAACAATTAATTACAAATATTGCCCCGACTGCACATATTTGACTTGTTTTTAATTTTTTAGTTCACTTTTTTTGTCATGGCAGGCGTGTTTTTTATTTTTTTTAATTATTAGTTTTTTATTCACTAAATCAGTTCACCTTTACCCAAGTAATAAATGTTGTAACTAAGCCGTATTTTAGTTATTTATAAAGAAGATGCAACGAAGTTGAATGTACGCCACTTATGTAAGAGCGCGTGCATGTGACAGAATGCAGTCGAAATTGGAGCACTTCCTTAGAGCACTGACCTAGCATTACACAGCTTTATTCTAACAACTAGCTGTGCCTGCGACTTCGTTCGCGTGGATTACGAAACTTATCAATGAGTTTTTAACCGCAAATTAAGTTTGTTTTTTCCGGGATAAAAACTACCTAGTGTGGTGCCCAGGATAATAAGGAATAATTATATCAAGTTTCATCGTAATCGAACCGGTAGTTTTTGCGTGATACCTGAACAAACAGACAGACAGACAGACAAAAATTTTTTTTTCACACTTTTGGGTTCGGTGTCGGTCTAGTAACACCCCCCGCCATTTATTTTTTTGATATTTTCAATGTACAGAATTTTCACTTCTACAGATTTATTATACCTAAGTATAGATAACCAAGATAATTTTATGTGTAGATATTTATGTACACTTAGAAAAGAGTTTCCTTATTAACCGACGAAAAAAAGGAGAAGGTTCTCAATTCGACGCGAATATTTTTTTTTTTTGTTTAACCACGCTTAACTTTTACAGAGTAGTCCGATTTTTTTAAATACTAAATAGAACTTCATAAATTATGGCAAGAATAATCTCGATCACATCTACTTTCAAACAAAAAAAAATCCATGTCACAATTGGTCCAGTCGTTTGAGAGTTACGATGAGACATACAGATCGACACGTCAAACTTATAACACCCCTTATTTTCGGGGGTTAAAATAATATATTTAAAATGATTCGGATAGATAGCTCTACATATACATGTATCATACTCCAAGATTAACTGTCCGGATATATTTAGTACTGATTAGTTTTTGACTACCTCGTTGGCCTAGTGGCGCTAAGCGCGACTGCTACGCTAGAGGTCTTGGGTTCGATTCCCAAGTCGACCAAGGTGTTATTGGGTTTTTCTATGAAATTCTCAGTAGCAGGTCGGAGTTTGGATTTGTGCCCGGTTAGTGGCAATAGGCTCGCCCCCTATTACATGGGACCTAAACATACCGGCGAACTGTGGGTGTTCATTGGTACACCTCTGCCTAACCCTTTGGGGATACAGGCGTGATGGTATGTTATGTTTTATTATTAGTTCAGCGGAAAAGTGATTGAGTTTTTTCGAACAAAAGTGCTGGAATGTAAACATTGATAGTATATTTTTAACCAACTATAAACACAGGAGGTTCTCAATTCATCTGCATTTTTGTACACACCTATACATATTGGTACACCTCTGCCTAACCCTTCGGGGATACAGGCGTGATGGTATGTTATGTTATGTATGTTTTTTATGTTATGTTATGATTAGTTTTTAAAAGCATGTTAGCAACATCGAAATACAAAGAAAATATACATTTTAAAGTAACAAACTTGTAAAGGTCAGCGAAACAATATGTTGTGGCAACTTATTGATTTAAGTTTTCTCAGTTCAATGTCAAGGTCGCGTCTGATCCAACTTTGAGACGGAAGGCATCTTGAAAATTGTTGAATTTCCGCGAATTGTGATACTTTTGTTGTTTATGATATTATTTATGTATTAGTTTTGTTTTTGAATATACGTTTAGTTTTAAGATGTGCTATATATGAGGTCTGGATTGTGTGTGGTTGCTTAGTATAATTCGATTTTTGATAACCTCATTTCATGGGCGTTTTTTACTGATTATTCTTTTACTGTAAAATAAAATTATAATAATTAATAATTACCTATATATATTAATAATTTAATATAATTAATTATATTAATAACTAGCTGTGCCCCGCGGTTTCACCCGCGTTAATACCTATATTCCGTTTCCGATGTCTTTATAGTTACTTTGTTATACGGGGCGAAGACGAATCCAAAAAATTAAAGATTTTGAAAATCGGTCAACCCGTTCTTGAGTTATGAATAGTTTAACTAACACCTTGCGGTTCCATACCTATCTCGTACTACCTCTTTAACCCCGTTACGTACGTCGTTAGTTCCTTTACTAATTTGTTAATAGTAAACTTACTATGGAATAATAAACATTAACAAACAACTTTTATTCCCGAAAGGCTAAATTGCTATTATTATCAATTCGCTTATTATTATGGTCCCGTCTAACAAAGCGGCGCGGCGGCGCGGCGTGAGCATGCGACATTTTTTAAATAACTTTCATTTTTTAACTTGTGATATCTTTCGAATGGAATGTCCAAATTAAATAATTCAAAAAGTCATATATGAGTATTAAAGCAGACTTAAATATGTATCATTTATTTTGATAAGGATTAATTCCAAAGTATAAATAAAAGAGCTTTCATAGCGGTGGCATTTGCATAATTTTTTAAAAATGAAAAAGACACTTATTGTTACATAACTATAATAGTTAGACATAATAATATGCTGTCGCGATATTTTTTGTAGCTAATTATATGTTCTACAAAGACGTAGTACATTATTTTGTTCTATAATCAATAGTTTTCGCAGCGCACGCGATGTAAGAAACTTTTTTGGTAATTTTTTCACACCTTGGGTTACATTATTGGAGTTTTAGTAAGGATCCCTGACTTTATTGAAAATTTAATATAGCCTATGTTCACTGGAGATAGTGTAACTTCCCATAAGTGAAAGAATTTTTCAAATCGGTCAAGTAGTTTCGGAGCCTTCAGCATTTCAAACAAACAAACAAACAATCAAATCTTTCCTCTTTATAATATTAGTGTAGATTTATTTAATGGTCACAAAAAATTCTCAAGTGTGTTATGTCTTAATTACACTTTCCATTAATGACACACTTAAAATCCTAATTGTCATAACTACGAACATAACTAAAGTTAAAAAATACTGTAGTAATTATTTAACAAACAAAATAGATACACAATTAGCAAAACTACGGGTCTTGTACTTGACGGGCCTGTTGGTCTAGTGGTTAGTGACCCTGACTGCTATACCGGAGGTCGTGGGTTCGATTCCCGCCCAGGACAAATGTTTGTATGATGAGCACGATCATTTGTTCTGGTTGTCTGGGTGTAATTTATCTATAATATGTATGTATTTAGAAATATATAAGTATGTTTATCAGTTGCCTGGTTACCATAACACAAGCTCTGCTTAGCTTGGGATCAGATAACCGTGTGTGAGTTGTCCCGGAATATTATTATTATTATTATTACTATCTACAATCTTAAAACGTCTGTTATAATTATGCAACTCCTTGAATAACATACTTCTGTTTTGAAGTCGGTTAAAAACCTACCAATACTCATCAAATCACAATCCTACTTACAAGTCATATAAATGTCGACATACAGTCACGAGCAAAAATATGGATACACCAAGCAATTTTAAATTCATTTTCTCTCCAATTTTAAATCGGTATTGTGTAAATGTTATTTAGAAAATGGTTGATTAAAAATATCTATCTCCATAAATAACAACAAATATAAATAATTAATTTAAAATAGTTCCGTAATCATGTAAATAAAATAGATATAATAGTTAATAGATCTCTTTAAAGTTTCAACAAAAAAAATATTGTTTTACAATTTCTCTGTGTTTTGTTAAAAGGAAAGCCACTACGTCATTAAACTGTACAATGTATTATAATTATAATAATAATATTCCGTGACAACTCACACACGGTTATCTGATCCCAAGCTAAGCAGAGCTTGTGTTATGGTAACCAGACAACTGATAAACATACTTATAATATATATTTCTAAATACATACATATTATAGATAAATTACACCCAGACAACCAGAAGAAATGATCGTGCTCATCACACAAACATTTGTCCTGGGTGGGAATGGAACCCACGACCTCCGGTATAGCCGTCAGGGTCACTAACCACTAGACCAACAGGCCCGTCGAATTATAAAGGATTCAGCGTTACATTTACAATACTTTTAAAGGCCAGAGACGCCATAATGATTATAATCATTATTCAATTATACTCGTACAATGTAAAAACATGACATATCGCTCTCTCTACTGTTTTTCGATCTTCCGGTAATAGCGACGCGACGACGTATTAGTCGATTTTGATTTCGTTGTGTATACATAATTTTGGTCGTGTCTGTACAAGCAAATCGACATAACCGTATCGTCGCAGTGATCTATAGTTGTTGCATAATACTACATGACGGTATTTATGCTAAGAGTCTCGCTTAGAGAATGAATAAGTAAGCTATAGAGTGCGCCTAAGAGTATGAACTGTGAGCAGCTGGCAGTATAAATAAGTGTTGACGAATTTTGTGTCAAAACAGACGGACTTCAAAGGGGTTTTTCAATTCGTCTATATGACGATGTCTACGGCCATAGTGGTTTGATTTCAAATTTTATTTTTGTTTTCATTGCCTCAGAGATGGTCCTATATGAATTTACAAGTTATAAATTTACTTGTAATCATTCATTTTTATTAAACTATCTATATTTTGACTTAAACGTCTGTTGTCTCACGAAAAAATCTCCAAAATAACTGAACGAGCGTGGTAACGCGGGCGATGCGCGTACCCTATACTTACTTATGTATACTCTAAGCAATCACGTCTCATAGACTCCACACCATACACTTTAATTAACGACTCTATCACAACACAATAAGGTAGCTTTTCATTTGTAGCCTGATCGTGTGGTTGTTCGGACACTCGTACACATTGACGTACAATTTGAAACCAATAGCAACTGTAAGGCAACGCAATAAGATTGATTTTCAATTGGTCATAATGTTATGTGGTTGTCTGTACACGGTAATGGAGTATGTATGTCACAAGGTGAACACGAACAATCAAGTGAAAAGGAGAAGTTATTTAGAATTGTGTAAATATGTATGGCAATGTATGGCTTAGTGGGTTGTTGACCGGGATTCTGTGTGAGATTAATTTGGGCAGAAATGCGAAATGACTAGTTTTTTGAAGTTTGTAATGGAATAGTGTTAGGTAATATGATGGGTAGTCTTCTTCTTTTTCGACCTCCGTGGTCGAGCGGCGTACGCACCGGTTTCAAGGTGTCGCTAGCTCTGAGGTCCCGGGTTCGATCCCCGGACGGGTCAATGTAGAAATTCACATTTCTACATTGTCTCGGGTCTGGTTGTTTGTGGTACCTTCGTTGTTTCTGAATTCCATAACACAAGTGCTTTAGAAACTTACTTTGGGTTCAGAACAATGTATGTGAAGTTTTTTACACTAAAGACAAAATAAGACGGGGTATATATTTTTACTAGAACACTTTGCCTGCACTGTATGGGTACTGTACTCATGTATTGAAGAAATAAATTATCGCCAGCCTAGAACATTATAGACTACTAGCTTTATCCGGCATGCGTTGCAATGCAATTTTTTCTACCTAGCACCTGCCTACTACCTACCTGCCTACTACCTACCTACTACCACTTAGGGGTATGAAAAATAGATAGTAGCCGATTCTCAGACCTACTGAATATGCATATAAAATTTCATAAAAATCGGTCAAGCCGTTTCGGAGGATTTTATATATAAGTAAGAGATTAATATTTAGTAGCCTTATTTACAATTGTATTGTCGGTCTTTCATAAGCAGCATTTTTCTTTCTTTTTTTACTGGTTTTTTATTTATATTTTGTTATTTCTTTTACCATATTCCATAACACAAGAGGGTTATGGAATATGGAAAATAACAACGAAAAACACCAACTAGTTTATCTACATACAAGATAATTTAAAACCGGTGCGGTGGCCGGTGTGTACGCTACAAATAACCACTCATCAAAATGAACGCCGAAACCATTAACTAAGCCACATACATAATACTCTGTAATACACAAACCTTACCGAAATATTCCCGCTAAAACATCCCCTGTTATAGACAGACAGGGCCTCGATTCAGCTATTTTAAATGCATGTCAGTGGTCGGTCAGTGTACTTGTCATAGATCCTAATTTTCGTATTCAGATAAGCCTACAATAAAATCTCATTGAACTCTCGAAGAGAATGATCGTAATGACCAATTAATGATAACGATGATTTTTTTGGCGCGCGTTAGTTTTATTTATTTATTAAATATAAGATTTAATTTTAGTATAGTTGTAAGTGTTTGTTGTTGTATTAGATTTAAGTATTGAATTTTAAATAAAAGCATAATTCATGATCGTTATGACAGGTATGAAAATGCCAATTATCGTAAAAATGACCAAATGAAGCAGGAGCAGTCAATTCACGCAACTCTTAGGTAAATAGCTGAATCGAGGCCCTGTTTGCAAACCGACGCGGACTCGGTTAACTCGATATACACAGTTCAGTCGGAAACGCTCACAATTTTACCAGTCGAGTCGCAGTCGAGTCGGCGAGTCGGTTCGGCAAACCGGCTAAATCTGGTTACAGGTGGGAACATTGAAATGTTTATTCCGGTTGCGAATAGATTTGTAGGTTTATTTGAAGTTTAAATAGAACTTGTGTTATCAGCAGAAATGTTTGTAGACAGTTATGATAAATTTTAAAGAAATGTATATTTTTGATCGAAATAAAGATTTTGGAGTTTGTAATTCAAATGAAACTATTACTAGGACGTAATTACATAGACTTAAGTTTAAATAATATTCTGAGATATCTTTTTTGATACGACACCCGTAGCTCATTTTGACAAGCCAGGCTTTCGCAACTGTTCGCAACTTACACATATTAAGCCTATATCTTGAAAACTACTTAACTAATTTTGATAAAACTTTCACTGTTAGCTTAGTTTGAGTTCACGTGAGCTTATGAACAAGAAATCACAATCTAATTAACACTATCCGAACACTTTATGAGCAAACATAAATTTATACTTATAAAATATTGTAAGTAGGTATTTATGGTTAGAGGCCCCTATAGATTATTACTATAATAGGGATGAAGACTAATTTTTATTTTAATGTCCATCTTTTAGATAATAAAAAAATATTAGACACGTATTTTTTCTTCCGTCCCGTAAATAAATAATTATGAAGATGCAGCGAGTACAATTCTTGCGTGACGTCACGTCCAAGCACAAATTGTACCTACCCGTGACTTCACTAGCCCCCACTCCTGAACTTTAAAGCGGTTTATCTTCGTATTTCTTTTATTGATTAGATAAAAGAAAAAATACGTGTCTATTATATTTTGATTATCTAACTGGCGGACTAAAAAAAATTGGCTTTTCATACCAGTATGTCTATTCTGTAAATAATTTCGGTATCGAACTTCACCTGAGTGACAATAAAGCTCAGTTCAAAAGTGAACCCAATTGGCCTTGATTTAGAATTCAAATTAGAGAATACGTATTTGACATCTCACCGCGGATTCCGCTGTCGGGACATGAAAATAATGTTACAGAATAGCACTACTGGTCATCTACCCTATTATGTGTGTCTAATGATATTAACATACATACTTGATGAATCAACCAGCTCCTTTACTTAACTCGCTAAGTACTAACTTCTAACAAACGCCGCGGGAAAACCTATTAAAGATGTAAACATGTGATACATAACAAAACAAAAACTCATTGTTAGTGACGGTAGGTACACTTACGTAACATAACACTAAACTGCTGTGACTAATCTGATGAAACTGTCGCTACATCACAAGCTAATTAGGGAGCAAGAACGCGTAATCACATTGACACAATTCTTTAGGTTTGGGTTTTCTTTTTGTATTACTTAAAATTGTGACAATTACGGTAATACGCATCTATAGATATCTATATCTATACTTATAATAAATCTGTAGAAGTGAAAATTCTGTACATTGAAAATATCAAAAAAATAAATGGCGGGGGGTGTTACTAGACCGACAAAGAACCCAAAAGTGTGAAAAAAAAATTTTTGTCTGTCTGTCTGTCTGTTTGTTCAGGTATCACGAAAAACTACCGGTTCGATTACGATGAAACTTGGTATAATTATTCTTTATTATCCTGGGCACCACACTGGGTAGTTTTTATCCCGGAAAAGTATAAACAATAAAAAACAAACTTAATTTTGCGGTTAAAATAAAAACTCATTGATAAGTTTCGTCATCCACGCGAACGAAGTCGCAGGCACAGCTAGTTCATAATATTATAAACTAGCTGTACCCGCGACGTTGTTCGCTTATATACCTATCATTCATCTTTATGAATAAATATTTTACTGTGATATAGAGGGCCACTAACACGAACTGCCTACTGCCGAGTAAATTTTGTCACAAATGTTGCTGTTTGTATAAATTCTCAAAATAAAAAAGTACCATCGTCATAATTATATATAATTAGCTTACCGCTAAAAATTTTAAGGATTGGTTTTGATGGTACTTTGTTTAAAAATTTTAGATTTATCTTCCAAGTCCAGAACCGTGAGAAAAAAATATAATTTTCATGGGGGCTTTCGATGTCAATGTCCAAAATATGTCTACCTTGGGCAGTTTTGAACTGACTCTTTTATCTTCTTTTATATGTAGTATGTTTTCTCTTTTGTGCTTTAGTTGCCCAGTTTGTTACAATAATTGAAGGTCAATGTTTTTGTATTGAGTCTACTGAAAGCAGCTGTCGCTCTAGGCAGTAAATGGCAAAGGGCACCCAAAAACCGAATCCATAAGAACAAATTAGTCCATTTTTTATTATGCTATAGTTCTTGTTGGTACCGTAGTCCCTAGTGAGACTACTGGGCGCGAGGTTTTGGTGCGAAACCTCGAAATTGAACTACGCAGTTAAATTGAGAGTGGATATCAGATAGGCAGTGACTGACATGAGACCCATAAAACTGAAAGAGGAGGTAGTTACAAAAAGTTGACGTACGGTTTGAGAGGCGCAGTGGCAGAATTACCAAAACTGTGTTATAAATTATTTGTTTGGAAAGATTAAGTAATAGCTGTCAAAGGACAATCTCATTCTACCCTGATTAAAGTCAGAGGCTGTATCCTGTACAATTCGCTTAATTAAGTGTAAGGTGCAGCATAAGGTGATGGGCTTAAATACCGTACATATATTTTAAAATGTAGAGAATGCGATAGAAAGTTTATTTTATTTAGGGTTTTGGCCTAAACTTCCGGTAATAGGGTACAAAAACTTTATGAAATTTAAACACATAAATGAAACGTCATGTACGCATAAAAACCTACATGAGAAGCAAGCTACCTTTTAAAGAATATTAAAGAGGTAGTACATACTAAAGATTGTGTGATAAAAAGATCATTGGGTTTTTGGGTAAAAGAAAAAAAATAACAAATACAAAAAGATCTTGTCCATGGAATATAATATAGATGACCAATAGAAAACATTACACATTATGTTGGAAAAATAGTTTAAAAGTGGATTAAAGTTTTTAACCAACTATAAAGTGATCTATGGGGAAGCTTACGTTTTCAAGTCAGAAGCGAATGCTTAAATTTCCAAGCAAATGGCCAGGACATTTACGCCTGAATCACTTTACGGTATATGCCATGCACGTTTGTTCCTCCATGATCAGCAATAAGGAATAAACTTACCTACGGAGATTAGTAAATACAAACTCTAAATAATTGTAAGTTTATATATCGGTTGAGAAAAAATTCACGACTTAAAGATGTCGTTTATTGCGACTAAAAATACAACATAATGAAAATTTATTTACTTAAAAACGATACGTTAGTAAAACACAAAAAGAGTTATCTCTACTGAGATTTGAACTTGGGTATCAAAAAATTCAAACTTATATAAGAAAAACGACGCATGAAAAAAAATACAAACATTAACAACCGGATTTGAACTTGCAGCAAGATCACTCATATCCAATCGTTCAACCGCCAAGCTGTTTACTTCGATAGCCAGTTCACTAAAATATAGGTACTAATCAAATTGAAGATTGCTATGGCTACCTCAGTCTGCCATGGTTACCCTCTTGTTTATCTTTTGATCTGTCAATAATGCCAATTTATGTGTGCAGTTGAGAAAATTATTTTGGAAATTTAAAGCTCCACCCCTTATCAGCTAGATTCAATAGCATGTTTCAACATAGCTAACAACCATCTACGATTTCTTGAAAACAACCTCTCAATTTTTTACACCATTCGATTAAGTAGTTTATGTTTGATACTGTAACATAAAATCTGACCCCCGGCAAAAGAGAGTTGTTATGCAATTACTGTACTGAATTGCGTGTTGTAATATTTTACTTCTTGAACTCACTAAATTAATCATATCTTTTGATAGAGTGAACCGATTTCGATGAAACAAAAACTAAGTTATACCTCAAGTTGTGTATAATTTTTGTATATAAACATTGTCTGCATTGAATTCGTAGATTTTACGTGATGTGTGCACAAACAAACAGACAAACAGACAAAAATTTCAAAAATGATGGAAATGGGTTCTGTTAGTAATCCTTTAACACGCTGGCTATTTTTTTTTTAAATTTCTTCAATGTACAAAAATGACTTTTCTACAGATTTATTATATGTATAGATTTAGAAATATATAAGTATGTATGTTTATCAGTTGTCTGGTTACCATAACACAAGCTCTGCTTAGCTTGGGATCAGATAACCGTGTGTGTGATGTCCCGGAATATTATTATTATTATATAAATAAAAATATCAAATTTGGAAAATTCATGACAGAAACAATAATTATGAATTTTGAAACAACCATTTTCCGCGCCGAAATTCCCTAAATTTGAGATTAAAACAAAAACTACAACACCAATTTCGTTGGTATTTTTGGGGGCCTTTTGTTAGGTAATTAGGTAGCATCTGTGACGATGCCGACTCTCTGCCTCGACTTTTGAGAAAAAAATATTTTTTCTGTTTATAATTTTTAATTCTTTTTTTCCAAATTTTTTACATTTTTGTAATCAGATATCGATACCTAACAACACCTTCATGGATCGGACAGGGTTTTTTTAACACCCTGTATAGGAAGGGCACTTTAGAACGACCACCTAGATGTAGTAGATTTTAACGTAATGTTTCTTGATATCATCTCCCGAGCCTTTTCCCAACTATGTTGGGGTCGGCTACCAGTCTTACTGGATTCAGCTGAATACCTTATTTTACATGGAGCGACTGCCTATCTGACCTCCACAACCCATTTTACTGAGAAACACAGTATCCTATAGTAAGACTGGTTGTCAGAATTGACTTAACGACTGACAAAGAACTATGTATGACAGCCGGGACCTACTGTTTAACGTGCTTTCCGAAACACGGAGGGGTCTCGGTATGTTATAAATGGTCACCCATCCATGGAGTACCGCGGCGAGTAATGTTTCTTGACGTTTATAAGAAATAAAAAAAAATAGTATGTTTTAAGATGGCACTTTTACTTTTAATTGCCAATACCTTTTCGTACACGCAATACTTGTCCATCATACAAATTCTTCAAATAAAGTATTACGCTCGATTTCAACTAATTAAAATTTCGAAAATCTTAATCGCATTCCGTAATTACTACTCGTTTGCTATCAAACGATCAAAGCGGTCACGGGTCAGTTACCTAACTATATTTAAGCAGAAACCGCATGGATATCGGCACAGCAATTAGCTATGCTTCCTAATTCCGGATTTTAAGAGAAACTCGCTTTTTTAATAATTAACGAAGATTTGATTTGTGTTGATTAGTTTTGATCAATTATATGTAAATTGTGTATTAGTTTAATTCGTGTTTTTGTGTAATATTACACAAACAAACAACTTTTACTCAGCGCTTTTCATATTTGATACGCTAGGTTTTGCTCCTGGCTCTGCCCGCTTTCATGTTGGTTACGAACCCGAAATGAGCCAACGGGACCAGTACCTTAGCTACCGCTGTCCGTCTGTCTGTCTGTCAGTGTGTTATATCCCATGAACTGTAATGACTAGAGAGTTACCTAAAAAGTTAGTGGCAATAGGCTCGCCCCCTATTACATGGGACCTAAACATACCGGCGAACTGTGGGTGTACATTGGTACACCTCTGCCTAACCCTTCGGGGATACAGGCGTGATGGTATGTTATGTAACCAAAACAATATGAATTTCTGTTGACGCTATATATAACAGAACATAATAGAAAACAAAGAAATTATATTAAAAAAAAAAATACTCGACGAGTGATCCAGTAGTTTTGTTATTATCGATGAAAAAAATAATGTTTAAAACCAGTCCACATATGACGTAGATATCGCGTAACATAATAATACTATTCCGGGACAATTCACACACGGTTATCTGATCCCAAGCTAAGCAGAGCTTGTGTTATGGTAACCAGATAACTGATAAACATACTTATATATTTCTAAATACATACATATTATAGATAAATTACACCCAGACCAGAACAAATGTTCGTGCTCATCACACATACTTTTGTCCTGGGTGGGAATCGGACCCACGACCTCCGGTATAGCAGTCAGGGCCACTAACCACTAGACCAACAGGCCTGTCAAAACAATAAAATGCACACACGAATTAAGCACCTCCTCTTTTTGAAATCGGTTGAAAAAACACTGCTAGTAGATTCTTATTATTCTTACTGATTTATGCTTGATCATAATATTGGCAAGCGCATGGAATATTAATAAAATACCCGCAAGGATTGTATTGCTGTACATAGCATAATAATTAACATTCGCTAAAAATACACAAGAATCAATAAATACAAGAGACATGTTTTATTATATTATTATTTTAAACGGTATAAATCTTGCACCTATACATCAGCCACTTTAAAGAAATATTGAACGTGCTTTGGGATTATGAACCTTAATTCAATGACTAACAGTTCAGTTTCCATCACATTCAAATTACTTTTAGGCCCTTTTCGGTAATATTTGTCATTCTAAAATGAACTTAAACACATGTTGTCAAAGTTGATAATTGCGTAATTAGTAATAACGTTTAATTCTCTTTCCAGATTGGCTTTAGTAATGTTACGAAATCCATTTATTATCCGATCTTAATCCGTACCAAATTTCATGAATACCGGTTTAGCAGTTAAGTGGTATTTACAGATTACTTCATCAATAAATCAAAACAGGATTTTGTTTACCGTTAATCCTTAGGAATGGTTTATTAATATTATTATGATAGAATGTTATTAGACTTATCATAAACATGACTGAGTGATTTTTGGCTTCATTTTGTTTATAGTTTTTTTTATGTGTTCTATAGTTAAGTTCCTATTATACAGGGTGTTAAGAAAACCCTGTCCGATCCGTTAAGGTGTTGTTAGGTATCGATATCTGATTACAAAAAAACGGAAAAAAAAATAGAAATATAAATAAAAAACGTGAGAGACAGTCGGCGTCGTCACAGGTGTTGCCAAATGATCCAACAAAAGGCCTTTAAAAATACCGACGAAAATAGTGCTGTAATCTTTGATTTAAACTCAAATTTATGGAAAAAAATGGTTATTTCGTAATTCATTATTAGTGTTACTATCATGAAAATTCAAAATTTAATATTTTATTTGGTCATGTGATTGTGAAGCCTATTTCACCCTTTCGGGTTGGACAGGGTTTTCTTAACACCCTGTATTGTAAATAAACTACAACAAAATAATCATTATTGAAACTACATTTTATATTTTTAAATGTATATTTTTAGTTTTTATTGTATATTTAAAAAAAATGTATTTTGCTGTATTTTAAAGTATAAAGAAAATAATTTTAAGACACTATTGATATATTTTCGAGTATAGTATCAATAACTAACACATAAAATGAAGACACAATAACATAATACGTAATATAAATAGGGCCGGGCCTGTTAACCCGCGAGATCACCTCAATGCACGGGCATCGAACCCACGACCTTTGCAAAGAAAGTCTCTTACGTAACCACTGCGAATCTCATGCGCGTGCTATAATCATTATACTTTTGCAATGTATACATTATCTCGGAAACTATTAGACAGATTTTAATGTCGTTTTCTACAAAAATATAGTTTAAAATTTTATCTATTTGTGTGTCTTTGTTTTATTGAGATACGTTTAGTGGTTCAGAAGTTACGAGTGCATTTATAAATGCATGTTAATTGTTTTCAAGTGATTGTGCCAAACACCAAAGTCGTAAAGTTCAATATTAAATTATTTGTGTGTCTGCTATAATGATGACATAATGGTCTCCTTATTTGATAATAAAATATGTATTTTGTGATTCCGTAACGGAATTGAGAATGTATAGGCCGAATTGTTAAAGTTATATACAATAACAAGTCATAAAGTGATCGTGAAGATTATAAAATGTTTTATGTTACTTTTGGGGACTATAATTTTTAACTTTGACATTAAAAATTTCGACTATATGTCAGTAGTAACAATGAATACCTATCGATAACAAACTTTACATTTTTAAAAAAATGTAAAATGTAAACCCTAAATCAAATTAAAAGACCAAAATTATAATTTTTAATGATGTTATGTTTATTCAATAATTAAAACGTAATTGAATGTTAAACTTGTTAATATCTTAGGTTGTACCAGAGATATATTATCTTGTATGCAATATATTTACCGACGCGGATATGTAACCTGCGACCCTTAGCAGGAAGTCATGCGTTCTTACCACTGAGCTGTAGGTCAAAGTGTTAACGAACATTACATTTTGTACGAGAGTACTGTAATGGGGAAATTGAATTTTACTTTATAAGGCGTTAAACGTTTTAAGTCTACGGGACTTTTCTTTGAGCTACTGATTTTAAGATTATTAATAATTTTATAAACAATAATCCAGCCTATAAACATCCCACTGCTGGGCACAGGCCTCTTCCCATATAGAGAAGGCACGAGCATTGATCACCACGCTCTCTGCGATTTCAGATCCCAAATTTTGGAATCCTGGTTTCCTCACGATATTTCCTTCACCGTTTGTCAGAAATGTCTTAGAATAATTAGAAAAGTACATATAACTTTGAAAAAGCCACATTGGTACGTGCCTGGGTTCGAACCTGCGACCTTGTGCATACAAATCCGTTCATTGAACCGCTAGGCCACCACGACATTTTAAGTTATTACTTAAATCCTTATCTGTCTGATACCTGTTTGTCGATCTGTTACTTTTTCGCGGCAAAACTGTTTAAAATTCGAACTCTAAATTATTTATTGCGAACGAAGAGTAGGTACAGGAGTGAAGGTAGCAATAAAGACCGTTCTTAGAACTTATACTAAAGCCAATATGGAAAGAGAATTAAACGTTATTACTAATTACGCAATTATCAACTTTGACAACATGTGTTTAAGTTCATTTTAGAATGACAAATATTACCGAAAAGGGCCTAAAAGTAATTTGAATGTGATGGAAACTGAACTATTAGTCATTGAATTAAGGTTCATAATCCCAAAGCACGTTCATTATTTCTTTAAAGTGGCTGATGTATAGTTATATAATAATTTTCTGTAAGATTAAATTTCAGTGTTATAACTCATTTATTGCAATTTAAAAGGTTATAATTTAAACAAGAAAAAAAATATTACAAGTACATTTTTACATTGAGTATTATAGTATTGAGTTATATTTGACGACCTCCGTGGTCGAGTGGCGTACGCACCGGTTTTCAAGGTGTCGCCAGCTCTGAGGTCCCGGGTTCGATCCCCGGACGGGTCAATGTAGAAAACCACTTTTCTACATTGTCCCGGGTCTGGGTGTTTGTGGTACCTTCGTTGTATCTGAATTCCATATCACAAGTGCTTAATAGCTACTTACTTTGGGTTCAGAGCAACGTATGTGATGTTGTCCGCATTTTTTTTTTTACTTTGAGTATTATAGTAGGTACGGCTTAGTATAATATTTATCATTTTTTGAATAGAATAGAATAGAATATTATTTATTTGCTTAAAAACATGGTATAAAAGGATGGTACAAAAAATAATGACGAGCATACATGTTTTGCTTAACAGTAAGCATGCAAATTTTGACATTTAACTTACAATTTATAATCAAAGAAATCCTTAACGCTATAGAAATTATTTACTGACAACCATTCATACAATTTAATTTTAAACAATCTTGAAACTTTGAATAGATTTTTATGAATCTTGTATGGAGTAAGCTTGGATCTCGTAGAAGGATATAATTATGCTAGTTTTTGCCACCCACGCGGACAGAGCCAGAGCAAATTAAAAGCTAATTATAATATTTTTTAAGCCGGTAATATTTTAAAACAGGTAACAACAATAAATCTTTTTGGGGTAATCGTGTTTGACAGTATTTTCCTTGTTACCTAAGCTGTATTGACCTAGGTCAGTTAACTTGATGTCGTCAACCACCAATGCCACAGGGGTCTTTTTAACCGACTTTAAAAAAGGAGGAAGTACTCAATTCGACTGTATTTCTTTTTATGTTTGTTGCCACAGATCTTTTGACTGGGTGAACCGATTTTGATGCTTCTTTTTTTATTTGAAAGCTGGTGCTTTCCGTGTCGTCCAGTTATGAGGATGGGATTTGGATTGTGAATGAATGGGATTTTGACAATAGGATTCATGTGAAGTAAATATAAGACTTATTTTGAAGTCGGTTTTTTTTCCTACAATTATAATATGTTACCGTCTTTAGGCATTTTTCTCGATGGTTCTTTCTCAATTTTGTTTCCAGGAACCACACCAAATTAAATCATGGGTTCCTACAATCCTTCACTGCTTAAATTATATTCAATTTTCATTTTAACTATAATGATGTTACCGTCCGGCGTCCACGGTATTAAAGTTAATTTCTATCAATACCCGGAAATGTTATTGTAAAAAACTTGGGGTCAATAAGACCCCCGCGGCGACGAGCGCGGGTCTAGTGTTAAAGTATTGTTCTACTAACATTAGAAAGTTTAGAGTACGGATGTTTGTTACTCTGTAGCGCATAAACTAGTAAACGGAATTTGACGAAATTTGGCACACAGATAGGTCATAACCTTTTTTTATACCAGGAACTGGCCTTACACGGGTAGGTTCTAGATGGGTGCAGCTAGTGTTGAATATTTAACCGTTAATGAGAAGCCAGGTACATCAATTTTATTATACCTACAGTAATTAGGAAATAATGGTGAATTTCGAGAAACTTAAATTATGATATGTTAGTCAAGTTGAACGGAGACTAGTTTTTTTTTAGTAGATTTGTTTGGCAACGTCTAAAGCCATAAAATTATAAGTTTTAGAGGTAATTCACGACGTAGAATAGTTCAATAAATGACTTCATCTTTTATATAAAATTCCCGTGTCACAATGTTAGTTACCATACTCTTCCGAAACGGCTTGACCGATTTTTATGAAATTTTATATGCATATTCAGTAGGTCTGAGAATCGGCTACTATCTATTTTTCATACCCCCAAGTGGTAGCAAGTAGGTAGTAGGCAGGTGCTAGGTAGAAAAAATTGCATTGCAACGCATGCCGGGTACAGCTAGTTAAATATAAAACCAATAGAACACATGCAAAATTGAAGAATAGAGAAGATACATATTTAAACCGGTAATTTATAACAATCACCTTAAGATTTTATATCTATATACTTATAATAAATCTGTAAAAGTGAAAATTCTGAACATTGTAAATATAAAAAAAAAAATGGCGAGGGGTGTTACTAGACCGACACCGAAAAAACTACCGGTTCGATTACGATGAAACTTGGTATAATTATTCTTTATTATCCTGGGCACCACACTGGGTAGTTTTTATCCCGGAAAAGTATAATAAATAAAAAAAAAACTTAATTTTGCGGTTAAAAACTCATTGATAAGTCATCCACGCGAACGAAGTCGCAGGCACAGCTAGTTCCTGCCGGAGCTGCGCTGAGAATGCTTAGCGATCCCGCGGCTCCAGCAAAGGCGAGAAGGGACCGGGGTGTTTTGGTCGGTGCAAGTCCGACATATCCCCACGTCGTGCCCTCGACGTGGGTCGAACTCATTAGATTTTCAACCCGCAAAAAAAAAAAAAAAAAAAAAAAAGGCACAGCTAGTTGATAATAATAATAATATTCCGGGACGACTCACACACGGTCATCTGATCCCAAGCTAAGCAGAGCTTGTGTTATGGTAACCAGACAACTGATAAACATACTTATATATTTTTAAATACATAACAATAAATAACTAATTAAAGATGCAGCTATAATGTTTATCACCTCTGACATACACCAAATATAGAAATTGACACAAACAACAACGTAATCGTTGGCAAAATTAGTTTCGCAATAACCTCAATAATTTGCTTTGTATTACAAACAAAATCGATTACATATTATTTTAGAGATTTAATCTTTATTTTAGGGTTCCGTACACGATAGGTGATAAGACCTTATTATTAGGCCTCAGCTGTCCGTTCGTCTGTTTGTCCGCGAGCTGTATCTTATGAAACTCATCATCTGCCTAGCCTTTTCCCTACTATGTTGGGGTCGACTACCAGTCTTACCGGATTCAACTGAATTATCCCAAGGTAAGACTGTTTGTCAGAATTGACTTAACGACTGCCAAAGATCGTATGACAGTCGGGACCAACGGCTTAACGTGCTTTCGTAACTACGATTATTGAGATATTTACAGTGTGTATTTCTATTGCCGTTAAAAGAAGGGTGTTTATAAGTTTAACTTGTCATGTGTTAAAGTTAGTGTTAAAAAAAAAAAAAAAAAAAAAAAAAAAACCAGACTGCATAAAAAACACTTTAAATAAAAACTGAAAAATAAATTATGTTTCTCATTGATTGATTGTGTATTGATTATTAAATTTTTGTACTAATAACACTGCTTTCTACACTTCTAGACTTATTGAACTTGTTTTTTACTTTTCAGTTTTTATTTAAAGTGTTTTTTAAGCAGTCGGGTTTTTTTTTTCTTTTTTTTTTTAACACTTTTTAGTTAAAATCATAATACGCACAAACTTGCAGCCCTGGTAGGCTTTTATGTACTTTCATGGTGGTGGAACTGGCTATCCACCTAGCGTACGGCATTCGAGAATGTATTTAGTTTGGACAAAGAACAATTTTTTCATAGTATTTTTTATACGTAAATGATATACTATTTTGGAATCCTCGTTACAAGCCCATTAATTTGATAACCATATTGTAGCAAACATATTTTTTTTACCTCAATCTATGGCACCTTGTGGCCGCCATGTTGGTTTTTGTTTGACGTGACATATCTAAGAACACTTGGGTAATCGATACAAATCCAACAATACCCTAATTATCGAAATCCATTCGGCCGTTTCGAAGATATGAGGTAATAAAGAATATTACACACATACATACATACAAGATACGCGCGAAAAACATATTTAACCCTTCTTGGCAGTCGGGTAAATAGCTTGGTTTCTAAAGCATCCAAACAGATGCTCTTACAAAAATTTAATACCGAAAACTATATTCGAATTACCGAATACTGACTCTCAATAAGCGGGCACTGGACCCAACCAAGTTGGTGTAACGAAACCATTGCGACTTCTAATTCGACGTCACCGCCATCTAGGCAGGCAATGAGCAAACATTTTTCAATAACAAATGACAGATTATTGTTTTATTTACGTCGATTGTAATTATAAAATTTTAATGTAGCTTGTTTGTTGGTTGAAAGTATGTTTTTTAGTTCGCTATTTTTTGTTTTCGAGACGAGACGAATTTTGTTTCATGTGTAAGCAGCGCCCCCTTGCGGCAAATGCAAGCCCTACGGCTTTCCACACATTTTCCGCGCAATACAACGTTGAATGTCCAGTTTCTTTGACTTTAATTTGATTTGACGTGACATATCTAAGAACACTTGGGTAATCGATACGAATCCAACGATACCCTAATTACCGAAATCCATTCGGCCGTTTCGAAGATATATTATGAGGTAATAAAGAATATTACACACATACATACATACATACATACAAACAAGATACGCGCGAAAAACATAACCCTTCTTGGCAGTCGGGTAAAAACAGCAGCATTTTTTTTGCGTATAGATTATTGTTACACGGAACCATTCCCCCGCGAGTCCGACTCGCGCTTATTATTAAATCGATTAGAAATCCCCGGTCACTAGTCTCGCTTCCTGCATCAGTGTTTGTTCTCACAATTAACTCGAGACATAGATTAATAGGTAATTAATGCAATTTGATGCAGACGTCATGTCTTTGAGAAGAAATTGTTTTATCACTATGCTTACTAACTTACTATTGTAGTGATATGAATTTGAAACTGCCTCTTTGGCTTAGTGGTTCTAAGCGCGACTGCTACGCTAGAGGTCTTGGGTTCGATTCCCAAGTCGACCAAGGTGTTATTGGGTTTTTCTATGAAATTCTCAGTAGCAGGTCGGGGTTTGGATTTGTGCCCGGTTAGTGGCAATAGGCTCGCCCCCTATTACATGGGACCTAAACATACCGGCGAACTGTGGGTGTACATTGGTACACCTCTGCCTAACCCTTCGGGGATACAGACGTGATGGTATGTTATGTTATGTGTCAACATTTTAGGAAAATCGTAATTTTTATTTTTGATAATAAATGTAGAACATAAGATTATTTTATTAACCAAGATTTTAGATGAGTTAGGATTATTGAACTTTCTTTATATTGGTCGTAATATATATGTAGGGACAACTGTTTCTGTCTGTGTGTGTGTCTTGCGCTTTGACTGGCTTTAGTTTAGTCTCAATGCAAGTAAGATGATCTATTTTAGACTAAAACCTTCCTAAATAATAGGCTATCAATTACAATTCGTTTTTAGGGTTCCGTACTCAAAGGTAAAACGGGACCCTATTACTAAGATTCCGCTGTCTGTCATTCCGTCTGTCTGTCTCCAGGCTGTATCTCATAAACCGTGATAGCTAGAAAGCTGAAATTTTCACAAATGATGTATTTCCGTTGCCGCTATAACAAAAAATACTAAAAACCACATAAAATGAATATTTAAGGGGGGCTCTCATACGACAGTGGTACGGAACCCTTCGTGCGCGAGTCCGACTCGCACTTGGCCAGTTTTTTTTTTAATTGACTATATTAATTCTTTCTACTGTTAATTCATGATCTCTTTATGTTAAAAAAAAATACTTATCCTCTCTTCCTTAAAATAAATATATACGTTTACCAAAGACGTATAAACTCTATACTTTAGGGACCTTATTAATAAGTTTTATGCCTATTCTATTAATACTCTATAGAATAGGCATAAAACTCCTCTACACTACATACTTAGTCTCTGTCACGTGGGAACTCGATGTACTTGAACTCACTTTCAATTGTTTCTTCCGAGCGATGAGAAGCTGTTCGTGAGTCTCGTCTTGCGATGATCATTGACAAATAAATAAATGCGGACAACATCACATACATTGCTCTTAACCCAAAGGAAGTAGCTAAAGCGCAATGGAAATCGAATCGAAATGGAATTCAGAAGCAACGAAGGTACCACAAACACCCAGACCCGAGGCAATGTAGAATAGTGGATTTTTCATTGATTCGTCCGGGGATCGAACCCGGGACCTCAGAGCTGGCAAAACCTTGATAACCGGTGCGTACGTCACACGACCAAAGAGGGCAACATTTATGAGTTTTGTTAGGGTTTTGAATAATCGAAAAAGTAACTATTTTCTAAAAAAAATTACAGACAAAGCTACGGTTGTAGGAGAGTTACACATGGATGTAAAATAAAATGAAACGAAAAAAAAACTCTTGTTCTCTGGGCATTCCATAATGATTATTTTTTAAACGGCTAAGCAGATTTTGGTAACACTTTCATTAATTCCCGATTTCAAGTTTTCGTTAATTTCTTTAGAAGTATCTGCTGGTAATGTTTTTAGTTCGGATTTTACATCTACGTAAGTATGTCGAGAACGGAAACAATTTTTTTTTTATTCAAATAAATAATGCAAATACTCTCTTTCTGATGCAGTCGGGTAAGAATCAATTAAAGATTATCCGGGTATTCAATGAAATAATAAGAATGAACTGATTCCCATAAAAAATAAGAAAATGACGAGCACACAGGGTTATTTGCTCGTTTCGTTTCTTATTGACGACCTCCGTGGTCGAGTGGCGTACACACCGGTTTCAAGGTGTCGCTAGCTCTAAGGTCCCGGGTTCGATTCCCGGACGGGTCAATGTAGAAACCAACTTTTCTACATTGTCCCGGGTCTGGGTGTTTGTGGTACCTTCGTTGTCTCTGAATTCCATAACACAAGTGCTTCAGCTACTTACTTTGGGTTCAGAGCAATGTATGTGATGTTGTCCGCATTTATTTATTTATTATTAGATATTATTTTCTAGCGCAGTTAGGTAAACAAAAGAATTTAAGATTCTTAATTATTAAATTATTGGTAAAAGAAAACTTAGTTTTAAATACGCCTCAATTATGCAATAATCTTTAAACGTTGTAAGCGAAGGCAAACTAGATTCTTAAATGCAGGAAGATGTAAAATTAAAACCTTAAACAAATACCTACAAAATATTGTCCCACGAAGTTAATAAACATTTTAAATTTGTATTAACTTCCTTATATTAGTCATTGTTTAATTAGCAATTAATACATAGTAAATAACAACAAGCAATGCTGTTTACATTTCCGTTATGTGCTAAGAATTTTGTATTTTTCGTTGATGAGTGACATTCTTGGGTTGAAAAAAAACTAAATTTATTATAAGTATAGATGACAGAACAATGCTATTAACGATATTTAAAAAAAAAGTTTTTTTTTTTAATTATCTTTTAATTACTATGATTTCACTAGGTGCAGCATCAAAGTACCTCATTTTTAACCGACTTCAAAAAAAGAGGGTTTACTCAATGCGACTGTATTGTTTTTTATGTGTGATACCACAGAAATTTCGACTGGGTGAATCGTTTTTGATGTTTTTTTTTTAATTTGAAAGCTGGTGCTTCCCGTGTGGTCCCATTTTGGTACAGTTTTGACAGTGGGATCCATAAGAAATAAATATAAGACTTATTTTAGAGTCGGTTTTTTTAGATTTGTTTAACCTAAAAAGATGGTTTTCAGTCTGTCTCTTTATGCGTGTCTAAAAACTGACAAAGGAACAATTTAGACGAGGTTTTTTTTTTTAAATTTAATTTGATCCATATTCTTAGCTCTATTTTATGAGGATTTCTGTTATCAGCCGGTTTTTCTTAAATTTTCAACTTTTCAACAACAAATTTTTATTTTCCAGAAAAATCAGCATGACTTCCATCCCGATGAATAATTAGAGGCAAGACTATGACTAACTAAAACTATCTCAAGATGGAGTCGCTATCTTTAAACTTGCCTTTCCCAAGTAATCACACCAAAAACCTCCAAAGAAGTTCCCAACACTTCCTCCAAATAACGACTTAAAAACTCATTTGTCAGTATTCAGTGTGAAACTATAGGAAACTATAGGAAGGTATAGGAAGGTGTGTAACAAGAAGAACAAATATAATTGGGGAGCGCGGAACAAACGATACATCTTGATCGCTAGTCGATGTAGAAAGTGAGGGGCCACAAGGTTTAAGGACAGAAGGTTCAGTACAAATTATTGTTAAAAATATAAGATGAAGAATTTGGTGAATTAAAATTTAAAAGCAAATTTTATTAAGTGTTTTTTTTTACTGCTGCTGACACCGTCAGAAATCTAATTATACCAGTTGAAGACATTACTACAAAAATAAGTAGAACAAATCATTTATTTTAGGTAAGGCCAATTTCAATTAAGCTAGCGGCTCATTCTTTAACCAAGCTATCAAAATAAATTACATTCGAATTTAAAGTAATATTTAGGGGCAGAACGAACTCGTTACGAACGAACGTTTCGTACGAATTCACTCATTAGATGTAAATCGTCATTTACATTACAATCAGACCTCAACTAATTAAATAAAAAATAAATAAATTTAAAAAATAAAAACACCCGACTGCATAAAAAACACTTTAAATAAAAACTGAAAAGTAAAAAACAAGTTCAATAAGTCTAGAAGTGTAGATAGCAATGTTACTGTCACAGTCGGGACCCATAATGAATGATTTTAGTCTAGCTTATTTAATGGGTCCCGACTGTGACAGTAACATTGCTATCTACACTTTAGACTTATTGAACTTGTTTTTTACTTTTCAGTTTTTATTTAAAGTGTTTTTTATGCAGTCGGGTGTTTTTATTTTTTAAATTTATTTATTTTTTATTTAACACTTTTTAGTTAAAATCATAATAAATTCACCTAGCGTACGGCATTCGAGTATGTATTTAGTTTGGATAAAGAACAATTTTTCACATAGTATTTTTTTTTATACGTTAATGATATACCATTTTGGAATCCTCGTTACAAGCCCTTTAATTTGATACCCATATTGTAGCAAACATATTTTTTTTATTTTTTTTTACCTCAATCTATGGCACCTCGTGGCCGCCATGTTGGTTTTTGTTTGGCGTGACATATCTAAGAACACTTGGGTAATCGATACGAATCCAACGATACCCTAATTATCGAAATCCATTCGGCCGTTTCGAAGATATGAGGTAATAAAGAATATTACACACATACATACATACATACATACATACATACAAGATACGCGCGAAAAACATAACCCTTCTTGGCAGTCGGGTAAAAAACAATAAGGTAAACATTTCGACAAAATTAAAGAATAATAGTGTTGTTTAACATCGAAATACAAATAAGTATTTATGAATACGAATTACGTAAGTATTGCTCTTAAAAGGTATCAGTCAGGAACTCTTTCGATAAAGATAATAAATACATAGCCAGGTAAATAAGAAATATAATAATAATAATAATATTCCGGGACAACTCACACACGGTTATCTGATCCCAAGCTAAGCAGAGCTTGTGTTATGGTAACCAGACAACTGATATACATACTTATATATTTCTAAATACATACATATTATAGATAAATGACACCCAGACACAGAAGAAATGATCGTGCTCATCACACAAACATTTGTCCTGGGTGGGAATCGAACCCACGACCTCCGGTATAGCAGTCAGGGTCACTAACCACTAGACCAACAGGCCCGACATATAGTCCTCATCTTTGAAAAGCACATTTACATTTACATCATTGGTTTGGAGATTTCCTTAATAACTTAAGGAAATCTCCAAACCAATTAGGCTTTCCGTATACCTCGTGATAATAATATTATAAGTATCATCCACTTTCCACTTTATTCATTACATGTAATTTACACGTAATTTTTCCTCATTCATAAACTTTATATTACACTAGCTGTGCCTGCGACTTCGTTCGCGTGGATGACGAAACTTATCAATGAGTTTTTAACCGCAAAATTAAGTTTGTTTTTTACCCGACTGCCAAGAAGGGTTATGTTTTTCGCGCGTATCTTGTATGTATGTATGTATGTATGTGTGTAATATTCTTTATTACCTCATATCTTCGAAACGGCCGAATGGATTTCGATAATTAGGATATCGTTGGATTCGTATCGATCACCCAAGTGTTCTTAGATATGTCACGTCAAACAAAAACCAACATGGCGGCCAGGAGGTGCCATAGATTGAGGTAAAAAAAAATAAAAAAAATATGTTTGCTACAATATGGGTATCAAATTAAAGGGCTTGTAACGAGGATTCCAAAATGGTATATCATTTACGTATTAAAAAATACTATGTGATGATTTTAACTAAAAAGTGTTAAATAAAAAATAAATAAAAAATATATAAATTTAAAAAATAAAAAAACCCGACTGCATAAAAAACACTTTAAATAAAAACTGAAAAGTAAAAAACAAGTTCAATAAGTCTAGAAGTGTAGATAACAATGTTACCGTCACAGTCGGGACCCATAATGAATGATTTTAGTCTAGCTTATATTTTAATGGGTCCCGACTGTTACAGTAACATTGCTATCTACACTTCTAGACTTATTGAACTTGTTTTTTACTTTTCAGTTTTTATTTAAAGTGTTTTTTATGCAGTCGGGTTTTTTTATTTTTTAAATTTATATATTTTTTATTTAACACTTTTTAGTTAAAATCATAATACACCTAGCGTACGGCATTCGAGTACGTATTTAGTTTGAATAAAGAACAATTTTTCACATAGTATTTTTTTTATACGTAAATGATATACCATTTTGGAATCCTCGTTACAAGCCCTTTAATTTGATACCCATATTGTAGCAAACATATTTTTTTTATTTTTTTTTACCTCAATCTATGGCACCTCGTGGCCGCCATGTTGGTTTTTGTTTGACGTGACATATCTAAGAACAGTTGGGTAATCGATATGAATCCAACGATACCCTAACTATCGAAATCCATTCGGCCGTTTCGAAGATATGAGGTAATAAAGAATATTACACACATACATACATACATACATACAAGATACGCGCGAAAAACATAACCCTTCTTGGCAGTCGGGTAAATAAATTTAAAAAATAAAAAAACCCGACTGCATAAAAAACACTTTGAATGAAAACTGAAAAGTAAAAAACAAGTTTAATAATCAATACACAATCAATCTAATGAGAAACATAAATGACTGTAACAGTCGGGACCCATTAAATAAGCTAGACTAAAATCATTCATTATGGGTCCCGACTGTGACAGTCAATTATGGTATATATAACCGACCACCGTTGGTGTAATCGCAGGAAACCGGTAATACATAATACTGGGTACTAATCTTATTTTATTTAATTATTTGTATTTCCGGTAGGTAGGTACTGTCGTACGTTTTTTTTAAATAATAATAATAATATTCCGGGACAACTCACACACGGTTATCTGATCCCAAGCTAAGCAGAGCTTGTGTTATGGTAAACAGACAACTGATAAACATACTTATATATTTCTAAATACATACATATTATAGATTAATTACACCCAGACAACCAGAACAAATGATCGTGCTCATAACACAAACATTTTTCCTGGGTGGGAATCGAACCCACGACCTCCGGTATAGCAGTCAGGGTCACTAACCACTAGACCAACAGGCCCGTCAAATGATTTTACCGTAAACCTTCTGTGAAATAAATTGTATTGTATATCCAAACAAAAAGTGTCTGCACGTCTGTCATTACAATGAGCATCTAAGCCGTTTTTTATACGCTTGATTTATCTGTTTAGTCGTTTCCACGAGATTACTGTCATTAAACCATCACTTCTTTGTTCGAAGATGTATCTGATTGACAAAAGATGACTTAGTGATGTAATAAATTTGTGGTATGAACTTACAGGGCGTAGGTTCATAGTAGCTAGGTTGTGTACCACATGGGCCCCGTTGGAGCGCCTGCGCATTTAGGATTAGCAATGAGTTCCTGTCTTAATTAAACTAGTCGTATAAGTTAATTTTAAGGTAATTTGCATATCATTGTCCAATTCATTATTAAAAGGTCATTGAACCATCACGTTCTCACAGCTGTTTTATTGAAATTCCCGGATTCCTAGACAGGCCCCACATGGACTATGTCCTGCTCGAATCGCGCAGGGAGTGCGCGAGCGATCCCGTGAAACAATCTTCATGATGATATCAATTTTACCACCACTGAAATCAAAATCAAAATTAAAATTAAAATTCATTTATTTAATTAAGGCTACAAAGTAAAGCTAATCAACGTCAATATTATACGATGCAAAATCGACAGCACCCTAAGGGTCGGTTCATATCGGGTGGAAGACGCACAGCGCATGATCGGCTGCGCAGTAATATAAATCCTATCCCTGAAACAAAGGAATTTTTGAAATCGGTCCACAATTGCCGTAGACATCGCATAACATACCTACATACAACAAAAATGCAGATGAATTGAGACCCTCCTCTATTTATAGTTGGTTGCAAATATACTATCAATGTTTAGATTCCAGCACTTTTGTTCAAAAAAACTCAATCACTTTTCCGCTCAACTAATAATAATTTTGCGTTTTCGACCATTCGACCTTAAATGTATCGAAGAGTAAGTACAGTATGTCTATTCTGTAAATAATTTCGGTATCGAGCTTCACCTGAGTGACAATAAAGCTCACTTCAAAAGTGAACCCAATTAGCCTTGATTTAGAATTCAAATTCGTGAATACGTATTTGAGATCTCACCGCGGATTCCGCTGTCGAGACATGAAAATAATGTTATAGAATAGCACTACTGTCTTAATTGAAACTTAACGTAGATAAACAGGACACTATTTCATTATGAACTACCGGTTGTCAGCTTGTCAATAATTAATGAATGAGTTCCTACAATTTAAATGAAGTGAATCATTCACTTAAGTATGTCTAGAAAGTCCTTTTATTAAACATTTAGATTTCGTCCTGAGAATTGATTAACTGTGTTACGTAGGTTTCGTTCTAATCATGAGTAAGACAGAATACTTTATTTAGAATTCAATACTTAAATCTAATATAACAACAAACACTTACAACTATACTAAAATTAATAATACGTAAACAGCTAATAATACGTGTTTTTAGCTGGTTGTTTAAACTCTTCTAAAATATTTGTTTATTTAAATAAATAATAATAACGGCCTATAGACTGCTGGGCACAGGCCTCTTCCCATATAGAGAAGGCACGAGCATTGATCACCACGCTTGCTCTCTGCGGATTGGCGATTTCAGATCCCAATTTTGAAATTCAGGTTTTCTCACGATGTTTTCCTTCACCGTTTGTCAGAAGTGTCTTAGAATAATTAAGAAAGTACCTGCATATAACTTTGAAAAAGCCACATTGGTACTTGACTGGGTTCGAACCTGCAACCTCGTGCATACAATTCCGTTCACTGAACCGCTAGGCCACCACGACTCATTATCACATAGGTAATCAGTTTTTACAAGGGTTGAAGTTACGTGACCAAATATTTCACAATTACGTCCACATTTAAAAAACAAGAATAACAAACAATTCAACGTGACTTAGAAATTTCATCTGTCGTTCTGAAATTTCACAATTTAATTCAAAAGAAATTACACAACGCGAAGCCTTCAAAACGTGGAACGTCGGGAAAGTTTTGTTTTTATTTATAATAGAATTTATAAATTAATTTCTGTTCTTTGAATGCGTAACTTTTTCTTATGGATATGTTTCATAGGTTTCATCGTCTGGCGTTTAAAGGGTGTATTACACAAGATTTTATTTTGTCTCACGTGGCCCGTTGTCCGTCTGTAATCAAATGGTTCTACGTTTTATTCTAGACTAGCAGACCCGGCAGACTTCGTACTGCCTCAATTGATAAATAAAAGCCTAAATCTTATATATAAAATTCTCGTGTCACAATGTTAGTTACCACATCCGAAACGGTTTGACCGATTTTTATGAAATTCAATAGTCCTGAGAATCGGCTAATATCTATTTTTCATACCCCTAAGTGGTAGTAGGTAGGTGCTAGGCAGAAAAAATTGCATTGCAACGCATGCCGGGTACAGCAAGTTTTCGTATAAAATAAACTTAAAACAAATTTGTTTTTTTTTTTTTTTTACATAAAATACCATCACGCCTGTATCCCCGAAGGGTTAGGCAGAGATGTACCAATGTACACCCACAGTTCGCCGGTATGTTTAGGTCCCATGTAATAGGGGGCGAGCCTATTGCCACTAACCGGGCACAAATCCAAACTCCGACCTGCTACTGAGAATTTCATAGAAAAACCCAATAACACCTTGGTCGACTTGGGAATCGAACCCAAGACCTCTAGCGTAGCAGTCTAATAATAATTTTTTATTTTCGACCATTGGACCTTAATTGTATCGAAGAGTAAGAACAGTATGTCTATTCTGTAAATAATTTCGGTATCGAGCTTCACCTGAGTGACAATAAAGCTCACTTCAAAAGTGAACCCAATTGACCTTGATTTAGAATTCAAATTCGCGAATACGTAATTGACATCTCACCGCGGATTCCCCTGTCGAGACATGAAAATAATATTACAGAATAGCACTACAGGTCTTAATTGAAACTTAACGTAGATAAACAGGACACTATTTCATTATGAACTACCGGTTGTCAGCTTGTCAATAATTAATGAATGAGTTCCTACAATTTAAATGAAGTGAATCATTCACTTAAGTATGTCTAGAAAGTCCTTAAACATTTAGATTTAGTACTGAGAATTGATTAACTGTGTTACGTAGGTTTCGTTCTAATCATTAGTAAGACAGAATACTTTATTTAGAATTCAATACTTAAATCTAATATAACTATAATAACAACAAACACTTACAACTATACTAAAATTAATAATACGTAAACAGCTAATAATACGTGTTTTTAGCTGGTTGTTTAAACTCTTCTAAAATATTTGTTTTTTGAAATAAATAATAATACCGGCCCATAAACGTCCCACTGCTGGGCACAGGCCTCTTCCCATATAGAGAAGGCACGAGCATTGATCACCACGCTTGCTCATTGCGGCCATTTCAGACAGTTTTGGAGTCCAGGTTTCCTCACAATGTTTTTCTTTCACCGTTAAGTAGCGGATTAAAAAAAGGGTCTCAATTCATCATTCACATTCCTTTTTTTATTTTTATGTAGGTATATTTCCCGATTACTATAATAAATAATAATAATAATATTCCGGGACAACTCACACACGGTTATCTGATCCCAAGCTAAGCAGAGCTTGTGTTATGGTAACCAGATAACTGATAAACATACTTATATATTTCTAAATACATACATATTATAGATAAATTACACCCAGACACAGAACAAATGATCGTGCTCATCACACAAACATTTGTCGGGGGCGGGTATCGAACCCACAACCTCCGGTATAGCAGTCAGGGTCACTAACCACTAGACCAACAGGCCCGTCGCAGATACCGGGACTGATTTGAAAAACTGTTTTGTTTATTGATATGATATTATTTTTTCCAGGTGGTCACATGGTCATCAGGTCAGGATCTGATGATGGGATCCTAGGGAACACAACACCAATTTTTTAACACAAAGCTATCGCGCTGCATGTTTATAGTAATATAATTCACGGGAATAAGCGCGTACATGCATAAATACCTTTTTTGGGCTTCATATGACTTGGTTCTAGTGTTCCATTGAGGCTCTTCTAATATGTTATTATTATCACATATAAATATGTAATCCAGCCTATAAACACAGGCCTCTTCCCATATAGAGAAGGCACGAGCGGATTAGCGATTTCAGATCCCAAATTTTGGAATCCAGGTTTCCTCACGATGTTTTCCTTCACCGTTTGTCAGAAGTGTCTTAGAATAATTAAGAAAGTACCAGCATATAACTTTGAAAAAGCCACATTGGTACTTGCCTGGGTTCGAACCTGCAACCTCGTGCATACAATTCCGTTCATTGAACCGCTAGGCCACCACGACTCATTATCACATAGGTAATCAGTTTTTACAAGGGTTGAAGTTACGTGACCAAATATATCACAACTTCGTCCACATTTAAAAAACAAGAATAACAAACAATTCAACGTGATTTAGAAATTTCATTTGACGTTTTGAAATTTCACAATTTAATTCAAAAGAAATTGCACAACGCGAAGCCTTCAAAACGTGGAACGTCGGGAAAGTTTTGTTTTTGTTTATAATAGAAATAAATTAATTTAATTTCTGTTCTTTGAATGCGTAACTTTTTCTCGTGTTAAGTTTCATAGGTTTCATCGTCTGGCGTTTAAAGGGTGTATTACACAAGATTTTATTTTGTCTCACGTGGCCCGTTGTCTGTCTGTAATCAAATACCTAGTTCTGTGTTTTTTCTAGACTAGCTGAACCGGCAGACTTCGTACTGCCTCAATCTATTACTTATAATAAATCTGTAGAGAGGTCAATTCTGTACATGAAATATATTTTCAAAATAACTATCAGGGGGTGATTAGTGATCGATACTGATGCCAAAAATGCAATCAGTAAAATTTTTGTCTGTCTGTCTGTATGTCTGTCTGTCTGTCTGTATGTTCCTTATAGAAACAAAAACTACTCGACGGATTTTAACGAAACTTGGTACAATTATTCTTCATACTCCTGGGCAGGTTATAGTATACTTTTCATCACGCTACAATCAATAGTAATAAGTTCGTCATTCATTGATAAGTTTCGTCATCCACGCGAACGAAGTCGCTGGCACAGCTAGTTGTTAAATAAAAGCCTAAATCTTATATATAAAATTCTCGTGTCACAATGTTAGTTACCTCATCCAAAACGGCTTGACCGATTTTTATGAAATTTTATATGCATATTTAATAGTCCTGAGAATCGGCTACTATCTATTTTTCATACCCCTAAGTGGTAGTAGGTAGGTGCTAGGCAGAAAAAATTGCAACGCATGCCGTGCTAGTTTTTGTAAAAAATAAACATAAAACAAATTTGTTTTTTTTTTTTTTTACATAACATACCATCACGTCTGTATCCCCGAAGGGTTAGGCAGAGGTGTACCAATGTACACCCACAGTTCGCCGGTATGTTTAGGTCCCAAGTAATAGGGGGCGAGCCTATTGCCAGTACCGGGCACAAATCCAAACTCCGACCTGCTACTGAGAATTTCATAGAAAAACCCAATAACACCTTGGTCGACTTGGGAATCGAACCCAAGACCTTTACCGTAGCAGTCGCGCTTAGAACCACTAGGCCAACAAGGCAGCTTTTTTTTTTTAATAATATGATATTCGTTGTCCCTGGAATTAATGTCACCGTGTAAACAGACCTTTATTTCCAGTCTGGAATCCTTTCGATATTGATGTTATAATCCGATTACCAGACATTTCAGCATATTAGTACATTCAAACTTAATTGAAGGGTTAGACAGAGTCTGCGGTTGATCCGCAGACAGTCTGTGAGTTCAACTAATAAGGAGGGCATTTCTATTTGACGACTATTCAAGACTTGCTTTAAATTGTATTTCGGAAGTAAATCTTTATATATATAAAATTCTCGTGTCACAATGTTAGTTACCATACGCCTCAGAAACGGCTTGACCGATTTTTATAAAATTTTATAGATATGCATATTCAGTAGGTCTGAGAATCGGCTACTATCTGTTTTTCATACCCCTAAGTGGTAGTAGGTAGGTAGTAGGCAGGTGCTAGGTAGAAAAAATTGCATTGCAACGCATGCTGGGTACAGCTAGTAATTTTATAAACTACTAGCTATAATAAATAAAATAAATGCGGACAACATCACATTGTATAGATTGCTCTGAACCCAAAGTAAGTAGCTAAAGCACTTGTGTTATGGAATTCAGAAATAACGAAGGTACCACAAACACCCTAGCTGTACCCGGCATGCGTTGCAATGCAATTTTTTCTACCTAGCTACCTGCCTACTACCTACCTACCTACCACTTAGGGGTATGAAAAATAGATAGTAGCCGATTCTCAGACGTACTGAATATGCATAACTATAAAATTTTATAAAAATCGGTCAAGCCGTTTCTGAGGAGTATGGTAACTAACATTGTGACACGAGAATTTTATATATAAGAGTTGAAAGTGTTGAAACTCAATTTAGAATATAGATAACTTGAGAAGCTGTGTTAAAGATAAAGATAAATCTGTTGTTGTTTTAGAAGTGAAGCCAAAACGAGGGTGCCGATTTGCAATCAAAGGTAATAATATAATAATATTCCGGGACAACTCACACACGGTTATCTGATCCCAAGCTAAGCAGAGCTTGTGTTATGGTAACCAGACAACTGATAAACTTACTTATATATTTCTAAATACATACATATTATAGATAAATTACACCCAGACACCAGAACAAATGATCATGCTCATCACACAACATTTGTCCTGGGCGGGAATCGATCCCACGACCTCCGGTATAGCAGTCAGGGTCACTAACCACTAGAACAACAGGCCCGTCAAAGGTGCTTATCGTGATTTCTGTCTTCTGCATCCAGTCAAACAAGTATCGATACCATTCTACAAATGACAGTTATCTTGTTAGAAATTATTGAAATTGAAAACATTTTAATCCTGAGTATAGGAGAGGTGGCATGAAAGGGACACGTATTGAAAGGGACAATCCCAATTACCAGCAAAATAAAAATCGCTTCGAAACGACACTATTATTGTTGTATGGCAACCCCGATGCACATCCATTAGCGCCTAACTTCAAGCTCCTGTCATTTCTAAAATGGCGATGTCGTGCGTGTGTTTATTTTTCTAACCAAAAGTTTATTTTTTATAATTCTTTGTTAACCTTTTGACAAATGCTGAAAATTGATAGTTTATTTGTTTACTATTATTTATGTCGACTACATACTGACAGATACAAGAACGAAAGATAAGTGAACTTTTATTTAAAATTATAGATTTTGTGGTTATGTTTTTATTTGTGTATGATATTTATGAAAGGGACACAACGAACGGTTATGAAAGGGACGTCCCTTTCATAACCTCAAATGTTGGTTTTACAATAGCTAATGATCATTTATCTTCTTTGCAGTTTGAAAATGCCACCTAAAAAAAGAACGCGTGTCGATGCACCCATAATTGAAGAAGCTGTGAATGAAGTCTTACAGGAATAAATTACTCTTTAATGGAAGAATTAAAAAAATAGATTTTTGTTTAAAGTTTATATTTTCAAGTTATCGTCTAATGAGAAATATAACACTAAAAAATGTAATTGAAAAACAGTAGTCAAATGTATTTGTCTTACATTACATTTAGAGAAGGATTTTTAAACTGTTAATTTTTGTTTGAATTGTTTAAAAATGTTAATTAGTTATAGTCTTTAAAATGAGAAATTAAAACTAAAACAATGTGATTTTAAAACATAAGGACAACTGTGTACGTATTTTCTTATATTTAGTTTAAGTAAAACAATGTTGTAAGGTGATTTTTCTTTGATATTTTGTACTGTCCCTTTCATAAATTATCGCGTCCCTTTCAATGCAGTCCATTTATGAAAGGGGCATAATACACATTTTTAAAAACTGCGATAATTTACAACTAATAATAAAGAAAGGTTTAATATTGAATTTTATTTCAATAGTAAAGTAATGTAGGCTTCCCATTCAGCTCTAACCTGTTTAAAATGTTGTCTAATTAATTTACTAGAGCCTCTGCAACAAAAATGTCCCTTTCATGCCACCTCTCCCCTAACTAGTAAAAAAAAATTATTCAAGAATCCAGTGGCAACAAAGCGAAAGACAGACACATACGTCAAACTTTTAACAGCCCTCTTTTTGTGTCGGGACCCGGGGATTAAAAAACAAATTACTATAATTACCTAACTTGTTTTGTCCCGCAGGAACGCAATGGACACTCATAAAAATAATTTAATTATCCAAAATGGCGGCGATGTGGTTCGCCACCCATCAAGTCTCGTTCTCGCGGGGGCGAAAATTGGCCCACGGAGAGCCGCTTCGCTACGTTGAATGTAAGAGGAGGAATGGATGGTAAGGTGGATGAAGTATGTCAGATGATGGATGTTGAGACAAAAATAAAAAAAGGAGGCTGAGATGGTTTGGCTATGCCGAGAGAATGAATGAAGTACGATTGACGAAAAAAGTGTATAAGGCGAGTGTGAATAGAAAAAGGCCAGGTCAAGAGTACCATAAACCGAACAGCATGTATGAAGGGAATAATGTAAGTGGAGAAATCGAAACAAGTGTGTAAGGATCGTAGCAAGTGGAAAGAAGTGGTCTCTGCCTACCCCTACAGGGAAAGAGGCGTGACTATATGTATGTAAGTTGTTTTGGAGTTATCATCAGCCTTTTATCTCCATCTTAAGCTTACCAAAAGGTCATCATAATAAAAGTTACGTAATTGTTTGTGTTATAAAACAATAATAAAAACAGTTATATCATAAAACAGTTAGACGTGTCTGAGAATAACTATAATTAAGAAACATCAATGTCATTAACTAATAGTTTATTGTCTGTCTTTGAACCTGCAACCTTGAGCATATTATTCCGATACTAAAACTTCTGGACCACAGTGATAAATAATAGCTAACTATCTCGATCACGTCAAGTTTCAAACAAAATAATTCTTACAAAAACTGGCCAAGTGCGAGTCGAACTCGGACAGGGTTCCGTACCACCGTCGTATGAGAGCCCCCCTTAAATATTCATTTTATGTGGTTTTTAGTACCTATTTGTTGTTATAGCAGCAATGGAAATACATCATTTGTGAAAATTTTAGCTTTCTAGCTTTCACGGTTTATGAGATACAGCCTGGAGACAGACAGACGGACAGACAGACAGCGGAGTCTTAGTAATAGGGTCCCGTTTTACCCTTTGGGTACGGAACCCTAAAAAAGAAAACCGACTTCAATATAAGTCTTATATTTATTTCTTATGGATTCCACTGTCAAAACTGGAATCCATATAATTAAGACCTGGAAGCAAAAGCTTAGAATAAAAAAAATATTATCAAAATCGGTTCACCCAGTCAAAAGTCATGAGGTAGCAAACATGAAAAAAAAACAGCCGAATTGAAAAATTATTAAAATCGGTTCACGCAGTGTAAAGTCATGAAGTGAAAAAAAACAGTCGAATTAAGTACCCCTCCTTTTACGAAGTCGGTTAAAAAAGGAACCCATAAGGTCTATTTGTTTAGGAGATAAGATTCCACAGACTGACAGACATGTCAAACATAATAATACTCCTCTTTTTGCGTCGGTGGTTAATAACCATAAAAAGTCTACAAATAAACAATACTTAGAACTATAAATAAACTAAATCTATGAACAAACATACGGTTAAGTTTTCTAATACGCAAATAATATTGTTCAAAACATTATGTAACTTTGAAATGTAATTACCATACCACACATGTCCAATATACCAATCTACCAATATACCAACATTTTGTTGACGTGACTATTGCTGGTTTTATTAACAAGACTTTCGCTTTCAATAGTCTGTAGCACGCAATGTATCGTCACATTTGTATGGCCAACATTTGCTAGTAGTGTGCCCATATATTTGTTTATTACCGGAATGTTATTTTAATCAATACAAATAAATAAAATTAAATTGTCTGTCTGTCTAAGTAATCTTTTTTTATGTTCATATACACGAAATACGAAAATTAGGCACAATGAAAAATACACTGGAACGTTTATTAACCCACCACTCACTGACTTAAAATAGCGGACTCGGGCCCCTGGTGTGATGATGGAAATAAAAGGTGGCCATAAGAAATCTGTAACGAAATAAATAATAATAAATAAATAACATAAATTTAACATAAATGAAAAAAAAACCACTAGATCGTTATTGATAAAATTAATTGTCACCACCTCTGGGTGACAAAATCGATCCCAAATAGCCGTAAAATGTCACATAAAAAAAATACGAAAATATAGACAATCGAATTAAGGACCTTCTCATTTTGAAGTCGGTAAATTTTATCAACTAAATCTTATTAAATATCTAGTTTAATTAATTACTTATAATATCCCATACATCAAATACCTAATTTGGTCGTCGTAGTGTATCTTAACAATAGTAGACTCACTTTCACTCGAGGTCATGTGTGAGCGACGTACAAAACACCGCTATTATTCAGTAACAGGGAATTACGAAAATAGATCTTATTACTTTAGTGTTAAGATGCATTTTCCTTTGTGGCGCAAAAAGTGGGGTGTTATAAATTTGAAGTGTTCGTCTGTGACGTCGTAGCTACTAAACGAATGAACTAGTTTTGAAGATAATAATATATCTTTTTATACCCCAACGGAAAAAGAGCGGAGTTATAGTTTGAGGTTCCGGTCTGTGTGTATGTCTGTGGCATTGTAGCTACTAAACGAATATTATAATATCTAGTTTTTACTTAGTATATCTAAAACATCATATAATTTGGTCGTCGTAGTGTATCTTAACAATAGTAGATTTACTTTCACTCGAGGTCATATTGTGTGAGCGACGTAAAAACACCGCTATTATAGAGCAACAGGGAATTACGAAAATAGATCTTATCGCTTTAGCATTAAGGTGCATTTTTATTTGTGGCGCAAAAAGTGGGGTGTTATAAATTTGAAGTGTTCGTCTGTGACATCGTAGCTACTAAACGAATGAACTAGTTTTGAAGATAATAATATATCTTTTTATACCCCAACGGAAAAAGAGGGGAATTATAGTTTGAGGTTCGGGTCTGTGTGTATGTCATGTCTGTGGCATTGTAGCTACTAAACGAATATTATAATATCTAGTTTTTACTTAGTATTATAATATCTAAAACATCATGTAATTTGGTCGTAGTAGTGTATCTTAACAATAGTAGACTCACTTTCACTCGAGGTCATGAGTGAGCGACGTAAAAACACCGCTATTATAGAGCAACAGGGAATTACGAAAATGGATCTTATTACTTTAACGTGTAGGTGCTTTTTCATTTGTGGCGCAAAAAGTGAGGATTTATAAATTTGAAGTGTTCGTCTGTGACATCGTAGCTACTAAACGAATGAACTAGTTTTGAAGATATATTTTTTTATACCCCAACGGAAAAAGAGGGGAGTTATAGTTTAAGGTTCCGGTCTGTGTGTATGTCTGTGACATTGTAGCTACTAAACGAATATTTTAATGTCTAGTTTTTACTTTGTATAATAATATCTAAAACATCATGTAATTTGGTCGTAGTAGTGTATCTTAACAATAGTAGACGCACTTTCACTCGAGGTCATTTGTGAGCGACGTAAAAACACCGTTATTATTCAGTAACAGGGAATTACGAAAATAGATCTTATTACTTTAGTATTAAGATGCTTTTTCATTTGTGGCGCAAAAAGTGAGGTGTTGTAAATTTGAAGTGTTCGTCTGTGACATCGTAGCTACTAAACGAATGAACTAGTTTTGAAGTGTTTTTTTAAGCCCCGACGGATAAAGGGGTGACAACTCAGTTTAACGTGTCTGTGTGTTTGTCTGTGGCATTGTAGCTCCTAAACGAATATTATAATTTTCTAGTTTTTACTTAGTATATCTAAAACATCATGTAATTTGGTCGTCGTAGTGTATCTTAACAATAGTAGACTCACTTTCACTCGAGGTCATGTGTGAGCGACGTAAAAACACCGCTATTAGAGCACAGTTATTTGGAAATTCGATCTTATTGCGTTGAAGTTAAGGTTCTTTTTGATATATGACGCAAGGAGCTAGTCTTCTTGCGTCATTATATCTATCAGTAACAGGGAATTACGAAAATAGATCTTATCGCTTTAGCATTAAGGTGGATTTTCATTTGTGGCGCAAAAAGTGGGGTGTTATACATTTGAAGTGTTCGTCTGTGACATCGTAGCTACTAAACGAATGAACTAGTTTTGAAGATATATTTTTATACCCCAACGGAAAAAGAGGGGAGTTATAGTTTGAGGTTCCGGTCTGTGTGTATGTCTGTGGCATTGTACCTCCTAAACGAATGCACTAGTTTTGAAGTGTTTTTTTTAAACCCCGACGGATAAAGAGGTGACAACAGTTTAACGTGTCCGTGTGTATGTCTGTTGCATCGTACCTCCTAAACGAATATTATAATATCTAAACACTGCTATTAGAGCACAGTTATTTGGAAATTCGATCTTATTGCATTGAAGTTAAGGTTCTTTTTGATATATGACGCAAGAAGACTAGTCTATCAGTAACAGGGAATTAGGAAAATGGATCTTATTACTTATGCATTAAGGACCATTTTCATTTGTGCGCCAACAAAAATAAGTGTCGGTGTGTCTGTCTGTGACATCGTAGCTACTAAACGAATGAACTAGTTTTGAAGATATATTTTTTATACCCCAACGGAAAAAGAGGGGAGTTATAGTTTGAGGTTCCGGTCTGTGTGTGTCTGTAAAAAAAACACCGCTATAATTATACAGTACAGTTATTTGGAAATTCGATCTTATTGCATTGAAGTTAAGGTTCTTTTTGATATATGACGCAAAAAGACTAGTCTATCAGTAACAGGGAATTGGGAAAATGGATCTTATTTCTTCAACGTTAAGGTGCTTTTTAATTTGGGTCGCAAAAGCAGAGTTGATATACAAGTTTGACGTGTGAGTGTGTTTGTCTGTGGTATCGCAGCTACTAATCGAATGGACCAATAACGATGCCGTTATGTGGTTATTTTTGTTTGAGCTGATATGATGGATATTATTTTAACATTTTTATGAAGATTTGTTCAACAATTTAATATCAACAATCACTTAAAACTAGAACTTTGCCTAAAATAGCTTACAAATACGGGTTGACATGTCCTGATGGGACAAAAACCCTAAATTAAAAAGAATTAAAAAAAAAAATACGCACTATGATTTCATCTACAAATCCTTGAAATATCAAAATACAGAGCCTTTAAAAACAGCGTATCAAATTTTCTCAAAAATACAGTTCTATTTTTATTTAATTTCTTAATAATTTTAGTTACTTCTACACCGAATGTATTCTTTGGGTATTTTTAAAATATTAGTACTATTGTCTTTCTCTGTCTTTTTTATTCCTGTCTCTTTCATTTTGGGCATGACGTCACTGACGTGTCTTTTGTTTGTTTGCCACACGACGGCAACGTCGCTCGTGCAATTTAGGGAATGTCAATCTTATACACTAACACATACGGTCCATTTTCAAACAACATGTTTTGTGAATGCTTGCTGGACATGTCGGGAATCTTTCTCGTTCTGATAATTTTATTAGTCTATCTATTTCATTTTCGGCATGACGTCACTGACGTGTCTTTTCTTTGTTTGGCACACGACGGCAACGTTGTTTGTGCAATTTTAGGAATGTGAATTTTAAACTTTAGTTAATACGGTCCACTTTTGATCAATACGTTTTTGTCAGTAGTTCCGGTCATGATCCACCTTTCTCGTTCTTATTATTAATCTATCTCTTTCATTTTCAGCATGACGTCACTGGCGTGTCTTTTGTTTGGTCCTATCGCTAGTGCAATTAGGGAATGTCAATCTTAATGTTTAACACATACGGTCCATTTTTGATAAATATTTTTTAGACGTTCCGTCTTGCTGGACATGATATACATTTCTCGTTCTAAATACAGCCTATCTCTTTCATTTTCAGCATGACGTCACTGGCGTGTCTTTTTCAATGTGGAATTTCAATCTTACCTACTAACATATACGGTTCATTATCAATCACTATTTGTTTATCAGTAGTTTCTGGACATGGTTCACCTTTCTCGTTCTGATTATTCATCTATCTCTTTGATTTTCGGCATGACGTCACTGGCGTGTCTTTTGTTTGGTCCTATCGCTAGTGCAATTAGGGAATTTCAATCTTACCTAATAACATATACTGTTGATTATCAATCACTATTTGTTTATCAGTAGTTTCTGGACATGGTTCACCTTTCTCGTTCTTATTATTAATCTATCTTTTTCATTTTCAGCATGACGTCACTGGCATGTCTTTTGTTTGAAAGAGTTGCAAGTGCAATTAGGGAAAGTCAGTCTTACTGTTCAACACATACGGTCCATTTTTGTTAAATAATTTTTAGACGTTCTTTCTTGCTGGACATGATCTACATTTCTCATTCTGATTATTAATCTATCTCTCATTTTCGGCGTGACGTCACTGACGTGTCTTTTGTTTGAAAGAGTCGCAAGTGCAATTAGGGAATTTCAATCTTACCTACTAACATATACGGTTCATTATCAATCACTATTTGTTTATCAGTAGTCGCTCCATGGTCTACCTTTCTCTTTCTGATTATTAATCTATCTCTCTCATTTTCGGCGTGACGTCAATGGCGTGTCTTTTGTTTGGTCCTATCGCTAGCGCATTTAGGTAATATCAATCTTACTTGTCAACACATAGGGTCCTTTTTACCTCAACACTAAATAAAATATAGGTCTGTAAATGGATCAAATTTTACTTCCAAGAATTTTAAATACAGTTCGTTAAAAGTAAAGTTAATAAAAGCATTACAAAATTTAAATACATACTTTTTAATATTGTGAATGAGGTCATAGAATAAAAACCGGCCAAGCGCGAGTCGGACTCGCGCACCGAGGCACAGATTACTAAATAGTTACTACGTAAACCGAGGGTTCCGTACAAACTTGTAGGTATCTATTTCTTTTGATTGCGTTGACATAAAAGTTTGATTTTTTTACAGCTTAAAGGTATTACAGACCTGAGTATTAGATATGAATTTCAATTTGATACCTCTACGCGTTCATGAGAAAAGAAGTAGTAACTTTAATATATTAAAAAATATTTTTTATTATATGATGAACTAAAAATTTACGGTTTTCGCAATTTTTTAACCGACTTTAAAAAAAAAGGAGGAGGTTCTCAATTCGGATGTTTGTATGTTTTTTTTTTTTTTTTTTTTTTTTTTTTTTTTTTGTTTGTTCGCGCATAACTCCGTTGCTTTCCAACCGATTTGAAATATTTTTTCTTTGTTGGAAAGGGTATACTTCCCAAATGGTCCCATAGTCACCAAGTTGGGATCTGATGATGGAATCTTGGCGAAATCGAGGGAACTCTTCAAATTTTATAGGAAAACGTATAGCGATTTTGGTATTTTCTACAACAAGTGAAGCATTTACGTTCAATAAGAACCATTCTACTATCAGATCTGATGATGAAGCCAAGATGACCTTGTGAATGTAGCGGGAATTCGTTGGATGTGAGATGCGGGGCACTGGATTTCGTTTGATGGAAATTATCATGAGGATGATGAAAGGGTGTCAGCTGAAGGCCTACCTATATTATCTAAGATTACAAATATGACACTAAAAATAAACAAATAAAAAATTTTTTTGAAAAAAAAAAAACCGACTTCAAAAATCGATAAAAGCACTAAAAAGTTAAAAATAATTCTAAAACCTACCTATATTAATAAACCTAACCTAAACTACGATTAACCAATAATACAATTTAACATTTTTTTTTTTTTTTTTTTTTTTTTTTTGGAGTCGGTGCCAAGCAATACCTATACTAAACTTACAGCTTCTAAATATTACCTAATTCTAATCGGAAAACAACAAAAATACTTTATGACAGATTAGGTACCTAATATTAAGACACAAAGACAAAAATTTCTAACGTTTACACTAATAATATATTTTTACAAACACAATACACATAAATATACTCAGGAATTACCAGTCGTTTCATTACTTAGCTTGGCACCGACTCCAAAAATTGTTAAATTGTATTATTGGTTAATCGTAGTTTAGGTTAGGTTTATTAATATAGGGCCCGTGAACCACAGGAAAGAAGTCTACTGTGGACAGGGGTTACTGGGCCCCTACCGGGCGCGTCCCTAGGTCGTGGATAAGGGAATGCCGTACAGATATGTGCGGTACCGGGTTTACCCGGCGCGAACGACGCCAGTAAAGCGGGATCGCTCCTCGAAAAGAGGACGCGATTGGTTGCAGCAGTCCTGGTCAGTACTTATGGCTGGTTGGACGCTGTTGCAGCGGTGTGGGCGACCTTCATGGTTGCGGCTTGGTGGCGTCTTGGATTTATTTCGAGTAGCGGCATCGGGCGAACTTTCTGCCTACTTTTAGTAGGTCAGAAACGGCGGAGTCTGGTTCTATCTAGATTGTCGTGGTGTGCGACCATCACAGTCGCGGCCCGCTGGCATCCTGGACTTATTCCGGGTAGTGGCAGCGGGCGTCAGGTGCTCTTTTCAACCTTTTCGATCGAAAAGGAAAGGCTTGAGGAGAGCGGTTCGACGGGCTTTGTCAGCATTGTATATGCTGGTGGAACATGACTTTGGTCACTGTTGGACAAATTGTGGAGAGCCTGTTTACGGGCGGCGCGATTACATATTGTCCTAGTTTTAGATCACTGTGCTTGAGCGCGAATGCGGGTCCGGAGAGCATTTACACTGCCTCCGTACACGGCCTTGATTAAGGCCACCGCAGTCATACCGTAGCCCCCAACGAGGGTCTGGGACCTTAGGGGAGCGGGGGTCTTGCCTTGACCGGCTGGGCCACGTGGAAGATAACCACTGTAAAAAATTCCTCGAATCCTAAGTTTGCTCGTGACGAGGGGATTTTCATTTCTTTGTTACCGTTGTTTCGTAACAAAGGATGAATGGCTGACGAGGCTATCAGTCGCTAGCGAGCACCTCCACAGAACCGGCGGACCCTGTTGGAGTATTACGCTTAGTCGGGTATAGGGGGCTCTACTCGACCGGACTTTTTATTTCCCCTGCACTCGTGGGATTAAAATATGAATGTAAACCAAAATAAAAATAAAAATGATGGAAAGGTGGGTGCAGTATCAGGTTCTGATACCGCATCGAGTTTGATGAGTGTGGAGAGCTTGAGGAGTAAGCTCTTCAGGAAGAGGTCGCGATCAGCGAAGAACACTGGTTCTGAGCAGATATCGTCGGATGAAGACATGCCGTCACCAAAAGTGGGCACGACTGTGAAAAGAGGAAGAGGACGACCTCCAACTACTGGGGAGTATGTCGGTTTAGCGAAGGCCAAAGCACTTCTTGCTGCAACAAAAGGAAGAGAGACATTCCTTAAGGCTGACGACGAGGTGGCTGAATTGGCTGAATGTGCTCGCGTCGCAAAGGCGCGTATGACGGAGGTTTTAGATAAAGAGGGAAAATGTGAGACTGAAAAGTCTAGCTCATCCATTCTTAAAGCAGTTTCGACTAGTCTGGATGTGGTTCTGAAGGTTGCCACGAAGTCCGGTAATCTAAAGGGCACGTTCCAGAGAGCATTAAAGGACGCAGTCTCTTCTATTAAAGAAGCGGTCGAAACGCTCGGCACATGGACGGTGACGGAGGAAACCGCCGCACTGCAGAGCAAGACCACTAAATTGGAGACGGAAAATGCGCGATTACAGAGAGAGCTTCTGGATTTGCGCAAGGATCTTGAAGAAATCCGAGCGCAGGTATCGCCAGAGAAAGTTGTTTCCTCTGCGCCTGCACCTCTGGATGATGCCATCGCTGATGGTACTGTTCCACAGGAGGAGCTTATCCGTGCCATCATGATCCAGGTCGGGACTATGATAAGCGCGCGATTCGAAGGTCTGGAGGAGCGATTGCTGCCCGAAAAGCGTCTGCGACCGCCACTGGCAGCTGATGCAAAGAGAGCAGCGCCAGCAGTTAAGGTTGCTCCGCCGCCGGCGGTGCCGTCTCCTGCTTTTGTACCTGCACAACCTTGCGCAGAAAAATCTGGCAAAGGTAAGGGCAAGAAACCCAAGAAATCTGGCAATCCTTCCGCAGTCACTGTTTCCTCCACCTTGGAGCCTGTGGCGTCCACCAGTGCCGCCAATGATAGTTGGACAACGGTTAGTAGGAGAAAGGATAAAAAAGCTTCCAAGACGCCTAAGACGGCCAAGGCGCAGAAGGAGTTTAAAATACCTAAAGCCAAAAGTGACCAAAAACAATTGCGTACACCTAGTTCGACAGCCGTGGTTCTGCAGCTGCAACCGTCTGCGCAGTTGCAAGGCGTAACGTACGCATCTGTGTTGGCTGATCTTAGAAATAAGGTTGATGGTGCCGGTCTAGGAATTAAGTTTAGGAAGGCGGCAACTGGGGCGCGCATCCTGCAGTTACCGGGGGCTGCGAGTGGATCGAGGGCTGATGCCCTGGCAGATCAGATCCGCAATGCAATCAGTCCTGATGTATTAAAGGTCTCCAGACCCGTTAAAAGTGCAGATCTGTGCATTTCAGGCCTAGACGACTCTGTGACTTCCACGGAGGTTGCTGCAGCAGTGGCTTGCTTGGGGGGGTGCCCAGTCGATCATGTAAAGGCTGGCAACATCCGTGAACACGGTATGAGCGGTGGTTCCGTGATTGTGAAATGTCCTATTTCCGCAGCCAAAAAATTGGCGAGAGCGGAGCTACAGATCGGACTGGTGTCTGTACGGGCCCGACTCCTCGAGTCTCGACCAACCCGCTGTTTTCGCTGTTTGCGGAACGGACACGTCGCGGCTCTCTGTGGAGATAAGGTTGACCGCTCCGGGTCCTGTTTCAGGTGCGGACAAATGGGCCACTCATCGAGAGATTGCAGTGCGTTACCACATTGCCCTATATGTGCCGCGGATGGGAAAGATGCGGCGCATAAAATAGGTGCTAAAAAATGCAAGGAGTCTGCCTTTAAAAATAAAAAGGTGGTCAAGGGGGCTCAACCAAAATTGCTCCCTCCTGGGTCTCTGTCTGCCACAGCAGCGGATGAGGTGGAAACTATGTCCACGTAATATGGCTCATCGTTTTTTGCAGGCCAATTTAAACCACTGCGCTAGAGCGCAAGACCTTCTGGTCCAGAGCATGGCGCAGTGGTCTATAGATGTTGCTGTGATTTCTGAGCCCTACTTCGTCCCGCCCAGTGACAGCTGGCTTGGGGATACCAAGGGTTTGGTGGCCATAGCGGCGAGGGCTCCCCTGAGGGTCGTTGCACAGCGCCCTTGCTGTGCTGCAGCTTTGTTGGAAGGAGTGTTGATTCTGGGGGTGTATTTTTCACCGAACAGGGTTCTTGCTGAGTTTGAGGCTTTTCTTAGTGATGTCGGTGCTCTAGTTGAGCAAAATCGCCCCTATCCAGTGCTCATCCTAGGGGACTTCAATGCCAAGTCCATGGCTTGGGGTTCTCCTTCCACAGATGCTCGCGGTGCCCTGGTAGAGGAATGGCTTATGGAAACCGGCTTATGCCTTCTCAACAGAGGTTCAGTGCAGACGTGTGTGAGGCAACAGGGGGGATCTATTGTAGACCTTTCTCTAGCCAGCCCGACTGTAGCACACATGGTGCATAATTGGAGAGTTCTCGATGGCGTGGAAACATTGTCGGACCACAGATATATACGGTTCGAGTTTTCCGACCCATCAACACCGGCTCCGACGACCAGAGGGCATTCATCAGTGTTTCCGCGGTGGGTGCTCAGCAAGTTAGATATCGAAATCCTTAAAGAAGCAGCGATTGTCCAAGCCTGGATTGCTCCATCGACCGGGCCCACTATGGCTAATGAGGAAGCAGCTTGGTTTCGACAGGCAATGTTTCAAATTTGTGATGCGGCTATGCCTCGGTCCAGACCGTTACCTCCGAGACGACAGGTATATTGGTGGTCTCAGGAGCTATCGCAGTTGCGCATTGCGTGTATAGCCGCGAGGCGGGATTACACGCGGCAGCGAAGAAGGAGGGCCATTAACCGCGCCCTTGAAGCCCTGTTATATGAGGCGTACAGAGGGGCAAAGGCCAGCCTCCAGGTAGCTATTGGTCAGGCTAAGAATGCGGCTAGGGAGGAACTGCTAGCGTCCTTAGATAGGGATCCATGGGGACGTCCTTACAAGATGGTACGAGGAAAGCTTCGCCGGTGGACTCCCCCACTTACACAAACGCTGGAGCCACAGTTCTTGGAGTGTGTCACTGCTACCCTCTTTCCTTCTAGGAACCACACTCCTCCTTTGATGCGGTCTAGCTCAGAAAGTGTCAATGGAATGAGCACAGAGGTGCCTGTGATCACTGACTCAGAGATGGGTGCGGCTGAACTGCGGCTCAAAAGAAAATGCACCGCTCCTGGCCCTGATGGCGTGCCTGGTCGTGTGTTAGCCTTGGCACTCGGGGTCATGGGGCCTCGATTAAGAAACACCCTAGATAATTGCCTACAGCAGGGGGTATTTCCACAGTTGTGGAAAGAGGGCAGACTCGTATTGCTTCGCAAGGAAGGACGGCCCGTGGATGCTCCATCCGCGTATCGGCCTATTGTTTTGCTTGACGATGTGGGGAAATTCTTTGAGCGTATCATTGCTGCGCGCATCGTCAAGCATTTATCGAGGATAGGGCCCGATCTTTCTGATAACCAATTTGGATTCCGAGAGGGTCGCTCGACCATCGACGCGATTCAGCGTGTCAAGACACTTTCGGACCAGGCAGTATCGGGAGGTGGGGTTTTGCTGGCAGTATCGTTGGATATAGCAAACGCTTTCAACACTTTGCCTTGGGGTGTTATCAGGGAGGCTCTACGATACCACGAAGCGCCAGCGTATCTCCAAAGAATAATCGGAGCTTACTTGGAAGACAGAGCGGTGCTCTACGAGAGTCGCAGTGGAGTTACAACACGGCAAATGTCTTGCGGAGTTCCGCAGGGGTCGGTACTAGGTCCGCTCCTGTGGAACATTGGCTATGACTGGGTCCTCCGAGGTGCCACCCTCCCGGGCGTCAGTATTGTTTGTTATGCCGATGACACTCTTGTATTGTCCAGGGGGTGTTCGTTCCGTGAGGCGGCCCGTTTAGCAACGGCGGGAGTAGCGCAGGTCGTCGGACGAATAAAAATGCTGGGCCTGGACGTGGCGCTAGAAAAATCCGAAGCCCTCGTGTTTCACGGGCCTCGGAAAGCGCCACCAGCGGGGTCCCACATCATCGTTAGTGGGGTTCGCATAGAAGTGGGGTCCACAATGCATCATTTAGGGCTGGTGCTCGACAGCAGATGGACCTTTGACTCCCACTTCGAAAAATTGGGGCCCCGAGTCGTGAAGGCGGCGATCGCGCTCAGTCGCCTGCTGCCTAATGTGGGAGGTCCGGGGACAAGCTGTCGCCGACTCTTCTTGGGGGTGGTTCGCTCCATGATGCTGTACGGGGCTCCCGTGTGGGCGGAGAACCTGACGCGGCGAGGTTTGGCTTTTTTGAGCCGCCCGCAGAGGGCTATGGCAGTCCGGGTCATTCGCGGCTACCGTACAATATCCTGTGTAGCCGCGTGCCTCCTAGCAGGTACGCTTCCCTGGGACCTGGATGCCAGAGTCCTGGCGAGTGGTTACGAGTGGCGAAAGGAGCAACTCAGCTGCGGTGAAAGGCCTCCGCCTCGAGCTGTAGAGGAATTGCTAAGAGAACTCCGTTTTGCCTTCTTGGAGGTATGGGCGGAGCGGTTAATTGTTCCTGGAGCAGGCCTCAGGACTGTGGAGGCGGTCCGTCCCGTCCTCCAAGACTGGGTCGGCAGACGCCACGGAGCACTCTCCTTCCGGACGGCACAGGTGCTGTCGGGACACGGATGCTTTGGCAGTTACCTGTTTCGTATAGCACGGAGGGAACCCACCCCCCGGTGTCACCACTGCAGCGATATCGAAGACACGGCGCAGCATACACTCGAGCACTGTCCAGCTTGGGCGGTACAGCGCCGGTCCCTCGTTGCGGTAATAGGCGATCATCTCTCGCTTCCAGTCGTAGTAGCCTCGATGGTCAGGAGCGAGGAAGCTTGGAGCGCCGTTACCGTCTTTTGTGACGAGGTAATGGCGCTCAAAGAGGGCGCGGAAAGGGAGCGAGAGTTCATATCTGACCTCCCAATCCGCACTCGACGCACAAGGGCTAGGAGAAGGGCTGACAATGCCCTCCTTCAGCCACCATAAATGGCCTCAGGCGGCAGACTTGGGGAAGTCTGTTGCTCTACAATAAAGGCCAAAGATGGCGCGCGCGGTGCTTCCGCGCGCCTCCTTATAAGTGAAAGGGGGAGGCAAAGCTATCCCCCACTCGCTCATCGTTGTAGCTCCGAAAAGGAGCCTCCCTGCTGGAGATCGCGGTAGTTTGTATTACTTTCCCGCCTGGTCTTCAGCATAAGGGAAGGGTGAAGCACTCCGGTGGTTTTAGCCGGTAAGAGTCCGGCACACCCCTCCGCCTTCCCCAGGGCGGAGGAAGTCCATGAGGATTTCCCCGGGTAAAAAAAAAAAAAAAAAAAAAAAAAAAGGTTTATTAATATAGGTAGGTTTTAGAATTATTTTTAACTTTTTAGTGCTTTTATCGATTTTTGAAGTCGGTTTTTTTTTTTTCAAAAAAATTTTTCCTTTATCTGTACTATAAGACGTTACTTCGTACCAAATTTCAAGATTCTAAGTTCTCGGGAAGTACCCTGTAGGTTTTGATTCCCGTGCGAGTTTCGAAAATTTGCGGCATAAACGGCTGTATCTTTTGATTGCTTTGGCTTAGAAGTTTGATTTTTTCACAGCTCCAAGGGACAGTAGACCTGAGTATTATATATAAATTTCAGTTTAATACCTCTACGTGTTCCTGAGAAAAACGGTCTTGACAGGCGGACGGACGGACAACAAAGTGATCCTATAATGGTTCCTTTTGAGGTACGGAACCCTAAAAACAGAACTAACTTGATAATTCCCAATTATTAATATTTCCTTCAATTCACTTTCCTATAAATGCAAATCACATTAATTTATCAACTGAAGCGATAATCAAAACAACTGATGCATACATCAGCAGTCTTAACTAATGAGTTGCTGCACTAGGTATAGAACCCGGGACCTCGAGTAACGACCGCAGACGTTATCTCACGCTAAACCGAACGTTAAGGTAACCGCAGTCTGTAACTTTGTGGTAGTTAAGTTTAACTGTCGCGAGTAAGATTTGTAGAGGTATTTTATGTTATTGCGAATATGAGGTATTTCTGTGATTTTTAACCGACTTTAAAAAAAAGGAGGAGGTTCTCAATTCGGATGTTTGTATGGTTTTTTTTTTATGTTTGTTCGCGCATAACTCCTTTGCTTTCCAACCGATTTGACATATTTTTTCTTTGTTGGAAAGGGTATACTTGAATAATAAATTTAATTAAAAACAAGGGTTTTATTTATGGAAAAGTGGAGTCTTCTTATACAGGCATTGTTTGCTTAAAAGAAGGCAATCATAAACTAATTGTATACTAAAGCCAATATGGAAAGATAATTAAACGTTATTACTAATTACGCAATTATCAACTTTGACAACATGTGTTTAAGTTCATTTTAGAATGACAAATATTATCGAAAAGGGCCTAAAAGGCCTTGAATGTGATGGAAACTGAACTGTTAGTCATTGAATTAAGGTTCATAATCCCAAAGCACTTTCATTATTACTTAGTGGCTGATGCATAGTAATGCTGTTGAAATTAACAACAACGTTTTTTTTATTGTAATTTGGGTAACCTTTTTAACCCCCGACGCAAAAAGAGGGGTGTTATAAGTTTGAAGTGTCTGTCTGTCTGTGTGTGTGTGTGTGTGTGTCTGTCTGTCTGTCTGTGGCATCGTATCTCCCGAACGGATGAAGCGATTTTAATTTAGTTTTTTTTTATATTACCTAAAGGTGACTTATCTGCGAGTGTTCGTAGACGTGTTTGATGAAAATCGGTTGAGCCGTTTAAAAGTTGTGGGGGTAAAAGTGGGGAAGAATAACCGAATGTCTGCAAATATACTCGAATGGGGTCTCAAATGAAAGCGCACTGAATTATTTAGAACATAACTAAATCTACGTTATAATAAGTATTTTTTTATTATAGTAGGTGTATATGTTTTTTTTTTTTGTTAGTGATCTTTACAGTTAGCCTGAGCGCAAAATTTGACTGCTTCACCGGACGTAGGTACCTATATGTATGTTTGTGTCAAATCCTGCGATCTTATTTAGAATCTCTGCACATCCGATTAAGTGTTTTTTTTCATATTAACAAGTCTCATGATGGAGCCACAATCTTTTAAATCAGTAACAAATTACCTACCTACTATTGAAAATAAATCAATCAAGGCCAAACACGTCGTCCTTCTCGTAAAAGCAGAACCAGAGAAGAAGAAAATCCACCGGGTCAAATTGTGTTTCAATCGAAATCGGTCCAGCCGTTTAGGTGGTGTTAGATGACAAACACACGTATAAAGTACCTATAAGATTTCATCTTAATTGTATGAGAATGAGTTCTAATTTAGCTTGCAAGATTTGTTCTAAAGAAACTCATTTCTAAACGTTTATTCATATCTCCTGTCTGACATTTTTCATTTACTTCCAATAGTTTCTACGTTTAATTAAAGAAGCCTTTTTGTACTACCAAACTGTAAAACCACAAACACTTTCATTAGATTTCAGACCTTACCGCCACGTAATACAGTCGTATTTCGCATAACAACAGAACTTCAAACACTTGATGTCATGTGATTTTGGATCTTATTACTAGCTGATAAAGTCGAGTTTCATATGACAAGGGTCAGTCAATGCACTTACTTAAATTCTAAATTTCTAGGTACGTAACTATCAAAGGGATGAATTCCATGGGGTGGGTTTTATTAATCTCTATGGCTCATACATGATGTTTATAAAATGAGTTGGCATGCTATTCATTACACAATGAGTATCAAATAATTTGACGGGCCTGTTGGTCTAGTGGTTAGTGAACCTGACTGCTATACCGGAGGTCGTGGGTTCGATTCCCACCCAGGACAAATGTTTGTGTGATGAGCACGATCATTTGTTCTGGTTGTCTGGGTGTAATTTATTTATCTATAATATGTATGTATTTAGAAATATATAAGTATGTGCATCAGTTGCCTGGTTACCATAACACAAGCTCTGCTTAGCTTGGGATCAGATAACCGTGTGTGAGTTGTCCAGGAATATTATTATTATTACCTAAATAGTAGTTTTAAATTAGATAGCACGTTAAGCCGTAGGGCCCGACTGTTATACGTTGATCTTTGACAGTCGTTAAGTCAATTCTGACAACCTTACCAGTCTTACTATGGGATACTGTGTTCCTCAATAAAATATGTTGTGGAGGTCAGATAGGCAGTCGCTTTGTTACATACGGTATTCTGCTGAATCCGGTAAGACTGGAAGCCGAACCCAACATAGTTGGTAAAAGGCTCGGGAGATGATTACTGTTCCAGTTTACACATAAGAAAACATTACACCAATACAAGAGTAACAACGTAACAATAAAAAACGACTTCAAAATAAGTCTTATATTTATTTCTTATGGATCCCACTGTCAAAACTGGCCACTTTAAAGAAATAATGAACGTGCTTTGGGATTATGAACCTTAATTCAATGGCTAACAGTTCAGTTTCCATCACATTCAAATTACTTTTAGGCCCTTTTCGGTAATATTTGTCATTCTAAAATGAACTTAAACACATGTTGTCAAAGTTGATAATTGCGTAATTAGTAATAACGTTTAATTCTCTTTCCATATTGGCTTTAGTGTAGTCATAAACATCGCTTAGAATAATGTTTAAATGTAAGTGTTCATAACGTAATGTTTCTTTCAATGTCCGACTAAGAAGCTCTTGACTGTAAGAACGAGTCACGTAACTATGATTTTATCACTTGTACTTGTAAACACACAAGTGTTAAAAGCAACAAAAGTAAATACGAAAATCGATTGAAATTTGACAATTTTTATTAAGGTTTAGGCCAAGGTTTCTGTACGGGTTTTTTCCGCAAGTAACCGTGAAACAGCAAAACCACCCGAGACGCACTACGGTTAAAAACACGGCTACGGACAAAAGCCTCCCTGTCCTCTCTTCACAGGTTTTCATAGATTGATATTTGTGGGTACTTCTTTTTGTATGCGCCCATGTCAACCCTCCATCGCTTTATAAATTAAATATTATCTCAAAATCTGTATAATTACACTATCAATGTAGGAACCATCGATATTTTCACATCTTCTTCTTATCGTGTCGATGACAATCTATCTATATTGTGTCGGTCCAAAATTCTGCTACGAGAATTGCATTGTCAGTAGCTTGCATTAAATCGTCCATCGTGCAGGTGTATTTTCACATGAACGTCGAAAAAGCACTAGACAGGCGAGTATCTACAGCAAAACATAACCACCGTCATTTTCGTACGAACATTAAAAAAACACTAGATAACTACACTTCTTCTTCTTCCTGCCCTTTTCCCAAATTAATTGGGGTCGGCGCACCATGTTTTTTCCTTCCATTCCACTCTATTAGCTGTCATACTCTCATTCACTGCTTTTTCATTCATATCATCTCTCACGCAGTCAAGCCACCTTTTTTTCTACTAGATAACTACACTTACAGGTACAAAATTTGCTTACGGTCGGCACAAAGGGCAACTAGCGATGCGTACTCTATACTTGCTTATGTAATGTAAACCTACTCTAGGGTAGTTACCCTTTGAATTCAAAGCATACCTATGCCCTTGTCCTACGAGGTAAAAGCAAAGCTATTATATGAAATTTTAGAGTTTTTTTTTTAGTTTTTAACCTACTTTAAAAAAAGGAGGAGGTTCTCAAATCGGTAGATTGTATTTTTTGAATTTTTTTTCTTCCCAATTGGCTTATTAAAGTCTACTTCTGATCTGTGTGTGATTTATCTTTTGTTTGTTACCTAAAACATAGGCAGGTATAAAAGACGCTTAATTACCTACTATTACAGAAATAAGTGTCTGCACTAAATAACGAGTAACTTAAACAAAAACAATTTAAACCCTATTACAACGGCTTAATCTTTAATTTACAACGTACACACGAAATCTTACAACGCAACCAAACTGAACGCGAATCATAAACGTAACAAAACGTTTTTAACTACTTAAAAGGGGTAGCCTCATAGCATTCACATCTCCTATTAGTCAGTCCATCAATAAATCCCTAATAATCATAGTCTTTATAACAAAGCAGTAGAGTCCATTTTAGCGAGTAATTGCAACGGTCTGCCATACAATACAATTATCAGGATGAGCTGGCTTCCCTACGTCAATGGCTCATTAAAGTCTTGTATGCGACTTTTATACTATCCGACACGATATCGAAGGCAAGTAAATGTATGAAAATTATCCGATATAATAAATAATAATAATAAATGCAGACAACATCACATACATTGTTCTGAACCCAAAGTAAGTTGCTAAAGCACTTGTGTTATGGAATTCAGATACAACGAAGGTACCACAAACACCCAGACCCGAGACGATGTAGAAAAGTGATTTTTATACATTGACCCGTTCGGGGATCGAACCCGGGACCTCAGTGCTAGCGACACCTTGAAACCGGTGCGTACGCCACTCGACCACGGAGGTCGTCAATTCGTCGGAGTCGTCGATATCGGATCAGACAATGTGAAAGACAAGTACCTACATGTATATACTTCATAAATTTACTTGCCACCTCCCTAGACCAAGCTGGCCCGAGCCGGCAAAACTAGCAATAAAAATATATAATTAGCCCCTAATACTCTGTTACTCAGTAAAATGGGTTGTGGAGGCCAGATAGGCAGTCGCTCCATGTAAAATACGGTATTCAGCTGAGTCCAGTAAGACTGGAAGCCGACCCTCACATAGTTAGGAAAAGGCTCGGGAGATGATGAATTAGCCCCTAAATAATCAACAATTAGATCCAGCTATCCTTGCTGTTTTGTCTTATTAGGGCGATAGGATAGCCCAACGTCCTTGAGCATTGAACGTGAAACAATCTGAGTGACCGCGAGCGCCGGGCGCGAATGTAATACCTAATATAGTATTGTTGATTTAACGGCACGTAAGTACCTAATAATTTTGTAAAATTTTGAACTTAAATTTAATAAAGAATTAAATTGTTTATGATTGTGTGAAAATAATATTTAAATCGCTTCAGTTGTTTGAGAGCAGTAAGCAAATTATTGCAAATTTAAAGAGGATATATTCGATTTTTTTACGACAAAAGTACGAACAATAATAAAAAAACTAAACTTAAAATTTAAAGTCAAATATGTTATGCGTATTAGGGTTTTTTTTTAATAGATTTGGTCCATCCGTCTAGTAGTAGTAGTCCTTCAAAGAGAGGTCTATCCTTTCACCTTAAGATTATTAGAAACGCACTAAGTCGAGGTCGGAACCCCGCAGGGGGTGCCCTTAGTGGATGTTGCTGACGTAGTTAGTTTTTAAATTGCTCTGGCTGGAGGCTAATGCCTCTAGCAATTTAAAAGTAGGCTAATACTAAATAAAGCAATTTAAAAGTGGGTTACGTAGAGCACAGGGTTTAATAAGCTTGCGCTCAGGTTACCAGCAGAGACCTCTTCCAAAAATAATTCTTACAAAAAAAACCGACTTCAAAATAAGTCTTATATTTATTTCTTATGGATCCTGTTGTCAAAACTAGACCAAAATAAAATGGCATGGAAGCTCCAGATTTCAAATAAAAAAAGAATCATCAAAACAGGTTCACCCCATCAAAGTTCTGCGGTAACAAACATAAAAAAAGAAAACATAATGCAGTCGAATTGAGTACCTCCTCATTTTTTGAAGTCGGTTTAAAAAAAACATTTACTTGGATATCGAAGGCAAGTTAGTTATTTTTTTTTCTTACTTATATTGTTTTTATCGAATCGGTGCTGATATCGTATAATATAAAAACAGTACAAAGATTATTATTCGGAGCTCCGTATTAGTGTTGCAATGTGATTTTAAAGACTGGGACAAACATCAGCAGCTGATGTTTCCTAAAAGGTTCTTAAATTGAATTTCTTGTCAAACCGAATTTTGTTTGGATAACCAAATGACTAACGACCAATCACATCTCTCCATATGAAGTTTGACAGATGATAGTGCTTTGTTTTTTGTTTTAATGGAATGATGACGCATCAATACTGCCTGTTGTTAAAAAACTAATCTGATTTACATGGTCCATTATGTAAGAGACGAAAAGTGATAGTAATAGATAAAACTATGACAATTGTCTGATTTTAGTGCGTGATTTTTGACAACATACCTTTTTTTTTGTATAAAAATATCATTGGTCAAATGGCTTTTTAGAGTCGTTATAACATTATGTGTTCCTTTTTAAAAACTTACAATAAGAATAATCGTATATCCATTACATTCAATATTTAAACTTAGAACGTGTAATGAAAATGCTGGCCGAAAACAAATTCAAAATCTTTCAACTTAAAATATTCTCAGCTTAAAAAACTGCATAAAAAATTAATGAGAAAGGTTTGCCTAGAAGTCTTAAAAAGTGGCTTCAAGCCTAATCCTGCCTGATATCGATCAAATTAAAGTTTTGCGTTCGACGAAAGAGGGTCTTAATTAAAATTTAAAATCTTTAATTAGACTGTGAATAGTGACTTTAATCTTATAATTATATAAAATTCTCGTGTCACAATGTTAGTTACCATATTCCTCCGAAACGGCTTGACCGAATTTAAGGAATTTTATGTGCATATTCAGTAGGTCTGAGAATCGGCTACTATCTATTTTTCATACCCCTAAGTGGTAGTAGGTAGGTAGTAGGCAAGTGCTAGGTAGAAAAAATTGCATTGCAACGCATGCCGGGTACAGCTAGTGATGACTAATTTTTATGTCCATCTTTTAGATAATAAAAAATGTTAGACACGTATTTTTTTTTTTGTCCTGTAAACAAAGAATGATGTCACAAGCCCTCACTCCTGATCTTTAAAGCGGTTTATCTTCGCATTTTTTAATTGATTTGATAGAAGAATTATATTTTGATTATCTAAATGGCGGACTAAATAAATTTTGACTTTTCATACCTAGTCATCTACCCTATTGGTGAGCTTTGAAATATGTACGGAAATGCATGTTATGTGTCTTCTTGTCTTAAATCGAGAAAAGTCATGTAGCATTTGTAGACGGGGTTTCAGTCGAGTCATGTAGCATTTTGTAGACGGGGTTTCAGTCGAGGCAAGACAGTATACAAATAATTTATTTTAACAAATATAAGGAACAAACTAAAGTGCATATTGCGATGTATAGAATATACTAAAATATAGGTATTTATTGTGGTCCATTCAATCTTTACATCACCCTGTTTTATTTCACCCTACTGACATGAAAACAGTTAGCGTCGAAAAATTATTACACTAATGAATGCAAACTTGTTTAAAACAATTTTATATATAAAAGGGGTGTCTAAAAAACACAAATAATTCAAATTAGAAAAATCAATAAAAAAAAAGTTTTTTTTTTCTTCTTTTGTTTTTAACGTATTTAAGTATCCACATATTTTTCTTAATCGTATAAGATAGATTAGAATCTTAATCTTACTTGATCGTGTATGCCCAAAAGCGCGCGGTTCTCGAAACTTCGTCAGTTGTGCAAAGTGCATCGGGACGGACGCACGCTGTTTCGCGAGCCGACGCGACGGGAGAAACATTTACGTATTTCGATCAAAAACATACAAAATGCCGCCAAGAATGTACGTAAATTACAGAAACCTTTTAGCGTGTTGGGTAATCGTCGTCTTACTCCTATGGTACCGTCTCGCAGTTATTTATTTCTCCAAATTATATAATAATATGTAATTATATTTTTGTTTTTTTTTTGTTTTTTATTTTTTGTTTTCACCGCTGTCAACGATTGTCCATGAGTAATCTAAACAACTTCGTGTGGAGAAATAGTGTGAACGTCGTGAATGGAATCAACATGACGAGACTGACTATGCGTGCTGAGTGACGAGCGGTGAGCAGTAAGCGAGAGCAGGCGTAAAGAAAAGGTAAGATTACAAATATAAAGAAACATTGCTTTGTCATGTATACATTAATAAATAAAGCTTTAGCTTTGTATAAATGAAGCTCAATAATTAAAATTAAAATAACACGGATTTTAAAGGTTGTAGGGTAAATATGGAACGAGTATTGATTTAAGACATTCTTCTTTTACCAGGTTATTTATATCTCCCGAGCCTTTTCCCAACTATGTTGGGGTCGGCTACCAGTCTTACCGGATTCAGCTGAATACCGTATTTTACATGGAGCGACTGCCTATCTGACCTCCACAACCCATTTTATTGGGAAAGACAGTATCCCATCGTAAGACTGGTTGTCAGAATTGACTTAACGACTGCCAAAGATCTATGTATGACATCCGGGACCTACTGTTTAACGTGCTTTCCGAAACACGGAGGGGTCTCGGTATGTTATAAATGGTCACCCATCCACGGACCAACCGCGGCGAGCGCGGCTTAACCTGTATTATCGGTCAAACCTTACGGCAACACTTAGCCACGAGCCCCTCACATTCTTCTTTTACCAGGTAATATATATTTAATAAGTTATTACATTTAACACAATATTATTTTAATTACTAGCTGTGCCAGCGACTTTGTTCGCGTAGATGACGAAACTTATCAATGAGTTTTTAACCGCAAAATTAAGTTTGTTTTTTATTGTTTATACTTTTCCGGAATAAATACTACCCAGTATGGTGCCCAGGATAATAAAGAATAATTATACCAAGTTTCATCGTAATCGACCGGTAGTTTTTGCGTGATACCCGAACAAATAGACAGACAGACTGACAATTTTTTTTTTCTTTTCTCTTTTGTGTTCGGTGTCAATCTAGTAACAATAACAATGTACAGAATTTTTACTTTTACAGATTTATTATAAGTATAGATAATTAGATTACCTACATCATTTAGTACATAAAACAAAGTCGGTATTGTTACACCATCTACACCTCAAGAACTGTTAGACCGATTTACATCATCTCTGATTTGTTGGATTCATCTACGTTCCGAAAAAAGGATAACAATGGTGTGGGAACGGGACCTACCTACACGCGGGTGAAACTGCGGGGCACAGCTAGTACAATATAGAGCAAGAGCGAGTATTGTTTGCTGCTTTAGATACAGGGTGAGGTAAATATTAGGTTTCACGAATGCGAGGGAGAAAATTCTTTGTATGCATGTCAATACACCGACTAAGTTTATGCTGGAGAAGGCTGGGAGATGTGTGTTTCCTTTTAGGGTTCATTTATTACAGGATTTTTTAATAGAATAATTTATTTCATCGTTTTTCTGAAGAAGGCAGCTAACGGGTCATCATCTGCTTAGCCTTATTCCCAAACTATGTTGGGGTCGGCTACCAGTCTTACCGGATTCAGCTGAATACCGTATTTTACATGGAGCGACTGCCTATCTGACCTCCACAACCCATTTTACTGGGGAACACAGTAAGACAGTGGCAGTAAGTAACACAGAAGTATCAGAATTGACTTATCGACTGCCAAAGATCTATGTATGACAGCCGCGACCTAATGTTTAACGTGCTTTCCGAAACACGGAGGGGTCTCGGTATGTTATAAATGGTCACCCATCCACGGAGCAACCGCGGCGAGCACGGCTTAACCTGTATTATCGGTCAAACCGTACGGCTTACACTTAGCCGAGCCCCTCGAGGCAGCTAAAGGGTATTTGAATCTTTTTTGCGGGGTAGTTACTCCTTTACTACACAAATATATAAATATATACAACATAAAAAAACCATACAGTCTTATAAGAATCCCTCATTCTGAAGGCGGTCAAATATATGTCTACTAAGAATGTAGACCTTGCACAATATACAAGTGAAAAATGTAAAACAGATTACAAACTGGTGTGGCTCCTGGAAAACCGGTTGCCACAGTGTCAAATTTTAAATATTGGTAAGTAGAGACAATATTATTTACCTACAAATACAAGTATGTATAGGTATATTGATAGTGTGTAACGTAGGTTATTTTAAGTACTCTTAGATAGGATTAGTCCTAATGAGACACGATTGGTTTTCTATTGTAATTTAGTCACAAAGGGCCCGCGCCGGGACAGAAATATTAATACCGGTATGCTCGATAGATAACGTTTTATACAAATAGCACTTTACACAAAAAACTCATTAATAAGTTTCGTCATCCACGCGAAGTCGCGGGCACAGCTAGTATACAAATAAAATGAAAACATGTCTTTTAATTTATATTAAGCATAAGAAAAAAGGTTTATTTACTGAAAACTTGTGTGGCTGTTTTTATATTACCGACGTTCTTGGAAACCATGTAATAAAGCTTAGTTGAGCGTTCTCTAAGAAGCAAACACCAGGGGCCCGAGTCCGCTATTTTAACTCAGTGAGTGGCGGGTTAATAAACGTTCCAGTGTACTTGTTATAATTTTAGTTTAATGACAAATGTACACCTACTTGCCACTGCTGTCATTGTAGGATTGCAAGGGACTGTTCTTATCTGAATACAAAAATTAGGCACAATAACAAGTACACTGGAACGTTTATTAACCTGCCACTCACTGACTTAAAATAGCGGACTCGGGAACCAGCACCTCAGTCTTTGGACTGCGGAAGAAAATTGTCTTCTCCGCTCCTGACACCAATTTGATTTCAAATAAGATTGGGAGACTACGAAATTAATGCTCGTTTTTCTATTTGTCTTCATGGTCCTTCAGACTAAGGGCTATAGTACGCGCGTTATCATATAATAATAATAATAATAATATTCCGGGACAACTCACACACGGTTATCTGATCCCAAGCTAAGCAGAGCTTGTGTTATGGTAACCAGGCAACTGATAAACATACTTATATATTTCTAAATACATACATATTATAGGTAAATTACACCCAGACAACCAGAACAAATGATCGTGCTCATCACACAAACATTTGTCCTGGGTGGGAATCGAACCCACGACCTCCGGTATAGCAGTCAGGGTCACTAACCACTAGACCAACAGGCCCGTCATCATCGCCCGTCTCATCTGAGTCTTAGGGCCATAAATCATTTCTCTATATCTATTTCGCTTGCACTTATGGGTCTTATGAAGCCGTCTAGTGAAGGGCGTAACAATTATCGATAAGTAACGTTTCTTATCTTGTATATATAAGTAAATAGTATCTCGTCCACAAAATAAAAAACAATTAACAATATTTGAACGCACTGCAATTACATTGGAAACCGACCCATCAGAATCGTACAAATCATTAGCGAGTCATCATTAGAACGTGCGCAGGTAGCCGTTTATCGATAACTAGGGTCCGGCGCGTTGCACTATCTATTTGACTAATAACGCGCGTACTATAGGAACAGGTGAATGTGGTATAAATGTAAGCTGAACTGACCATTATTTTGTGCTTTGAATTATGGATCTTTAACCAAACGAATTGGGCTTGACCGCCACTCATTGCTTTATTATAATTCTGGAATACGTATGGGTACCTCCCATATCGACCTATTTCTTTTTAACACGCTTATTTTAGCTTCACTTGTATGTATGTATGTATGTAACCGACTCCTTTGGACTCGATTTTGACCCACTTTAAACGGACAGATTTAATTCAAACTTTGTAGTGTACAAATCAAGAATCAGCGACAATATAATAATTTCATAGGTTTATCTCATTATCCTGATTAGGATCACCAGGATTAAATAAATAAAAAATAAATATTAAAAAAATTTAAGTCCACAAAGCAATAGCTACGTTTGAATTCAGACAACACGTATTGCTGCTAGGACTAAAAAGTGCAAAATAAATATAGTTTAAAAAAACTAAAAAACACGCTTTTAAAGTAGGTACTTCTAACTAAAAAAGTGAAAAATAATTCCTAATGTAAGCTGAAATTGGTAATGAACAAAAAACACTAGTATTATTGTGAAAAAGCGTGGGGCGCTCTGTGCCATATTTTTCGTCTATCGAGCAAGCTTTTTAGTAAGAAGTACCTACTTTAAAAGCGTGTTTTTTAGTTTTTTTAAACTATATTTATTCTTAGTGCCGTCACTGACCGACGTCACGACAAGGCTTGCTTTGGCAGTCCTAAGGGCGCCGTTTCATGCCGCGTTTTCTTTTGAAACTTACTACAATTAATTTAGCAACGTAAAAGTTTACCTTATACTTTGGAGTATCTAAGGGAGATAATTAATATCACTCAAGAATATTGTTTGAGAAATACAGTATAATAATTATAATAATTCCAGCCTATAAACGTTCCACTGCTGGGCACAGGCCTCTTCCCATATAAAGAAGGCACGAGTATTGATCACCACGCTTGCTCAATTGCGGATTGGCTATTTCAGATCCCAATTTACAGTATATTTACATTAATTATTTTAGACCAACAAGGCAGGTGAGTGGCGGCTTTGAGCGGACTGTCGGTCGCTGCAATGTCGGTTTAACATCGTGATGTTTGGCACGAAGCACGAAGCGGTGCCGAGCGAGAGGCAAGATAAGTGAGGTGTCACTTTTCTCGAGAATAGTAAGCATAGGAACTAGATAGTTTTCGCGTTATAGTAGTCATATTGCTTTTAGCCTGAGCACAGGCTTTGACAGCTTCACGAGACTTAAAGTCATATTGCCGGGCCTGTTGGTCTAGTGGTTAGTGACCCTGACTGCTATACCGGAGGTTCGATTCCCACTCAGGACAAATCTTTGTGTGATGAGCACGATCATTTGTTCTGTGTCTGGGTGTAATTTATCTATAATATGTATGTATTTAGAAATATATGAGTATGTTTATCAGTTGTCTGGTTACCATAACACAAGCTCTGCTTAGCTTGGGATCAGATAACCGTGTGTGAGTTGTCCCGGAATATTATTATTATATTATTATTGCTTCAGTGATAAGACTGACTATGCGTCTTGTGAGATGTGATGGTGCGCTTCGGTAGCCTGTGGAATGATAAAAAATAAACCACAGTAATAAGAATTCTAACCTAATTAGAATAAGGTTTAAAATAACTTGATCAGGGAGAAATCTTCGTCTTGCTAAGCCGTCTTTTACTGACAGCCCTTAGTCTTGTGCCTAGCCTTTTCAAAAGCTATGTTGATTATTGGGGTTGACTTCTAGTTTTACCAGATTCAGCTGAATACTATTATATGACCCAGTTAAGTGTACACGATTAAATTATAGCTACTGACAATGCAGTTCTCGTAGCAGAATTTTGGGCCGACACAGTATAAATAGATTCATCGACACGACTATACTAAAGCCAATATGGAAAGAGAATTAAACGTTATTACTAATTACGCAATTATCAACTTTGACAACATGGGTGCCTTTGTATTATTAGGGGCGGAGATGAATCCAACAAATCACTATTGTAACAAAAGTCAGGATTACTTAATTTGGTGGTTGAGTATTCTTCAATTTCCTAATTTTCAGCGCAATTTTGCAAACTTTTTCTTTAATAAGAACCTTCTGACAATAACAAACAAAACAAAAAAAGAATTAGCGATATCGGTCCAGCCGTTCACGCGTGATGCCGTGACCAAGGGAAATAGGGATTCATTTTTAACCGACTTTAAAAAAAGGAGGAGGTTCTCAATTCGGATGTTTGTATTTTTTTTTATGTTTGTTCGCGCATAACTTTGTTGCTTTTCAACCGATTTGAAATATTTTTTCTTTGTTGGAAAGGGTATACTTCCCAAATGGTCCCATAGTCACCAAGTCGGGATCTGATGATGGAATCTTGGCGAAATCGAGGGAACTCTTCAAATTTTATAGGAAAACGTACATCGATTTTGGTATTTTCTACAACAAGTGAAGCATTTGCGTTCAATAAGAACCATTCTACTATCAGATCTGATGGTGAAGCCAAGATGACCTCGTGAATGTAGCGGGAATTCGTTGGATGTGAGATGCGTGGCACTGGATTTCGTTTGATGGAAATTATTATGAGGATGATGAAAGGGTGTCAGCTGAAGGCCTACCCATATTATCTAAGATTAAAAATATGTCACTAAAAATAAACAAATAAAAATTATTTTTGCAAAAAAAAAAAAACCGACTTCAAAAATCGATAAAAGCACTAAAAAGTTAAAAATAATACTATAATCTACCTATACTAGCTGATCCCCGCGACTTCGTCTGCGTCAATTTCTGTTATTATGACCGCGATTAAGAAGTTTAAAAAAAAAGTATTTCTGCGTAAATGATAATTTTAGTTAATATTATGTTAATAAAACTCTGTAGCAAATAATTGGCAATAATGCATTAATTTCGACCAAATGATTACCTACCTTAAAAAAGGTTATAGTGAGTCAATCTTAAAAGATAGACATAATATACTGTTGCAGACATTTTTTTAGATCATTTAAAGAGGAACAATTCTTTCATACATATATTTTGGGTAGCTCGAACCGTTTACGCAGCGCACGCAACGGAAGCTTTCAAGTATGAATATTTTTCCCCGTTTTTGTGACATTTTTCACTGCTGCTTAGCTCCTATTGGTCGCAGCGTAATGTTATATATCCTAAAGCCTTCCTCGATAAATAGACTATCTAACTCAAAAAGATTTTTTCAATTCTAACCAGTAGTTCCTGAGATTAGCGCGTTCAACCAAACAAACAAACTCTTCAGCTTTATAATATTAGTATAGATTAATAAACCTAACCTAAACTACGATTAACCTATAATACAATTTAACAATTTTTTGAAGTCGGTGCCAAGCTAAGTAGGTAATGAAACGACTGGTAATTAGTCTGTAGGTAGGTATATAGTGATTTAAGTTTTGTATATTGCTTGGCACCGACTCCAAAATTTTTTAAATTGTATTATAGGTTAATCGTAGTTTAGGTTAGGTTTATTAATATAGGTAGATTATAGTATTATTTTTAACTTTTTAGTGCTTTTATCGATTTTTGAAGTCGGTTTTTTTTTTTTGCAAAAATAATTTTTATTATATATAGAAGATAGATAGATTACAACTTTTTTGATTATGATTAACTCATATCAGACAAAGTAGTGGTAACATGCTTCTTCGTGTACCTTGAGCAATTTAGTATTCCTTGACGTTGCGCAACGTATTCAAGATTCTTAGCTGTTTGCACAACTGGTCAGTTCTTTAGTATAAGCAGGCATTTCTATTAACCGGTAGTTAGAGTGTTATGTATGGTCAAATCGTATGGTAACGAAATATTGCAGATGTTGGCTTGTTTGTAAGTAAATGTCATGTCATGTTGGCATAGAGGTTCAATGGTCAGATTTGTAAGCACTTGGTGATAGATTCAAACCGAGGCTCGTACCAATATGTTCAATTTTGATAATATAATGAGTGAAAAAAACATCGGGAGGAAACCTGGATTGAATTTTAATGGTAGCTGTAGGCCAATTCGCAAGTTAACAAGCATGGTGATTAATTCTCGTTCGTTTTCATATGGAAAGTGGCTTTAGCCTAGCAGTGAGGCCTATACAGAGTGGATATGACAGACGGGCATTAAATTACACTACGTATACTATACGTGTTTAGTATTAATTCGATCCGGTATAAAAATAAAAAGCGCCAAAACTGAAAACATATTTTTTTCAAACAAACTAAATAGCTTACAAATTAGAATAAAACGCAACCAACCTGTGTAAATAAATTTGACTGACTTACTTACTTGTGACATGCGTCAATGCTTAGACATAATCAGCTGTTAGGAAAGATACATCGTGTTGAAACGGTGCAAAATCTAAAAAAAATCATTTGAGACTAAACTACTGCTCCTATTTAATTGATTTTTGGTACAGAGCTTGAAAATGGTATCTAGTATAGACAGTTTAAAGAAAAGCCCCTCTGTCGTATCAACTTTGTATATATTCCGGTAAAACATTCCTTGTTTGTAAAGTAAAACTACTGAAAGGTTTCTAATGAATTGGTATCATACCAATATTATGAAACGATAGGCTATCATATAAAATAAATTGCCAAAGACTTGAAAAGAGCTAAATAACAGGGGCCCGAGTCTGCTATTTACATTTGCTTGAATCGTCTGAGTGGGTGGGGTTAGTGGGACCATTTTACGATAATTGGCATTCTACTAACTGTCAAAACGTCACAATTGGCCATTGGAACGATTGAGCCGCGAGTTGAGTGAATATGACCGATGGCCGGTACAATTTCGTATTCCGCTATTTTTTGACAGCAGTTGCATCATATCTATGGCTAAACATTTTTTATTTTTCATAGACAATGTGTCAATTTCAACGAAAACTTTCCTTTTTTAAAACATAATTATCCTTATTTACAAGTTTTTAATAGAAATTACATATTGTATGGGCTTTTACAATTAATTAGTATTCAAAAAACAATTAATACAATTTTTTGCAACATAAGAAACGATTATTAATAATTAGTGCCAATCGGTGTTGCCTATTAATAATTACAAAATGTTTGATACTTTTATTTTTAATTTAAATTGACAACACCGCATCCCACTCATGCCAGTATGCCACTGATTGTTGTTGGCTTAACTGAATACGAAAATTAGGCACATATTGGGTTGACACTATCATCCCACTATGATGATGATGATAACACGGAGTGTAAATAGCAGACTCGGGCCCCAGTGCTTTTAAAAGAAAACTTAAATTGTTTCTAACTGAAAGGGCCATATTATAACATTAAAGACTTTCTTAACGAACCTAATTCAGTTTTCATTTAAGTTGTGATAAATAAATTATTATTATTTTTCTGTTAATTTAAAGCTATTGTTATTTATAAGATAGAATGTTATTGTTAAATTTTAATTTAAGTACATTTGTTTTTTGTTTATGTTGTTATTCAACTTAAAGGGCCTTATTACAAAAGATGGTTTAAACCAAGACTAAGGTAAACCCAGGTTTAAAATATATCCATCACTTTCTTATGTCATATATCAAAAAGAGACGGGGCTATTCTAAAACCTCGGTTTTTCTTAGACCATCTTTTGTAATAAGGGGGAAATAGTTTTAATGTTTTGTATGTTTGATTCTCTATGTATATTTTGTTTTTCCAATTTCGTTTAGCTCTATTTGATTTTATTTTGTCTTTTTTTTTAATTTTTGTATACCTTTTGTAAATATTTGCATGCCATGGAAAATGGCAAACATGTTTTATAAGAACTTTATCTAATTTGTCATCTTACATGCACCAATTTCTGTATGTAGATACACACATGTTTCAGCAAATAAATGTTTATTATTATTATTATTACAATTATGTTATACAAAAAATTACACCAACTAATCATCTCATATCAAGTCACCGGTCACCATTAGAACAAAATCACGTACGTCATTGATATAACCCTTATATGATTCTCCAAAAACATACGAGAATAAATAATAAATAAATAAATAAATGCGGACAACATCACATACATGGCTCTGAATCCAAAGTAAGTAGCTAAAGCACTTGTGTTATGGAATTCAGAAACAACGAAGGTACCACAAACACCCAGACCCGAGGCAATGTAGAAAAGTTTATTTCTACATTGACTCGTCCGGGGATCGAACCCGGGACCTCAGAGCTGGCGACACCTTGAAACCGGTGCGTACGCCACTCGACCACGGAGGTCGTCAAATAATACCAGTACAAATGAAAATGCCGGTTGAATACCGATCCGAAAATAATTAGCAACAATACAGAGGGCAGGTATTCACTTGTTTAATAATGGGTATAATTTGTTCAGTGATCATAATCACGGTTTTAACACTCAATAATGACACAACATTGGTCGGGATTGTCACTGACCAGCTTTTGTTTATCAACCATTCGAATTTATACTCTATTTTCTTTCAAATAGAGTTGACATTACTTTAGAGGTCGATGGACATATTTATCTAGACACACGGCAGTGTGTCCGCCAAGTTCGAGCAAAAAAAAGCGACACACCGGCCGTGGCTTATATTACACGAACCATTTCGGGCCAATTTCGACCACCCTATAACTCAAAACATATTTTATCTACGCATATGAAATTTCGAGGGTCTGTTGACATCCCCTTAATTGTCTAGAATACAAAATTTCATTATTCTACCTATAGCAGTTCTTGAGATATTGACGTCAGAAAATCGCTATTTTTACTATACACTCACTGATTCACTGACTCACTGACTCACTGACTCATCAAAAACCTAGACCACTTCCAATGGTCGTACTGACTTGAAATTTGGCATGGAGATAGGTCTTAAGGTCAAAGTAAAGGGAAAAATCTGAAAACGGCCAAGTGTGAGTCAGTTTTAAAAATAGCGAAGGTGTAACATTTTTCTACTATGAAGTCATAATGAACTAAATGACTGTATCTTCCAATGGTCGTACCGACCTGAAATTGGGCTCGAAGGTTTGTCTTTAGGTCGAAATAAAGTAAAAATCTGAAAACGGCCAAGTGTGAGTCAGTTTCGAAAACAAAGAATGTGTAATTTTTTTCTACTATAAGTAGGTATGGAGTGGAAATGAGATAAGACTTATTTAAATTTAGATACATACCAATTTAAGACTATACATGTTTGTCTTAAAGACAAGAACAATATACTTAATTGTTCACCACTCTGTGTGTGTCTGTTGCGGGAACCCAACCCACGATTTACGAAGTGCAAAGCAGGTCACTAGGTACACTAGGTGCGCTAAATCAGTCAAACAAAAATGAAAAGACTATTTTTTCTCGCATAGTCTAAAAAATTTCTAATTTTACAACTAAGTCGAATGAGACATTTCCTAAAGCAAAAGTGATAAAAAAATATTAAAGAACCTACACCTAACAAAAATAAATGAAATCCCATCAAAAACACAAATGTGAAAGGCTGCCAAGTTCGATACTATGGGAATGCTTCGCCTATAAAAGAAGTGAGATCTGAATAAGTACCAAGTTCCATAAAAATACCTCAAATCATAAATAGTTATAGGAATGCACACTTGATTTCCAGCAGTTTTTAAGGTACATTTTGAATAAGTATCACGTTACATAGAAATACCTAAAATTATAATAGTCAGAGAAACGAACACCGGTTTTTTTAGCAGTTTCCTGATAACATTTATTATTTTCAGTACTTTTTAATGATGTAACTTGGCAAGTTTTATAGAAAATTATATACTTGACACATTGCAGTCCAAAGGTGTCGATTCATTGCATTGAAAAGGTGTGTGGTGTGTGAAAACTTGCGAAGTAACATCATTAAAAAGTGCTGTACAAATGAAAATGCCGGTTGAATACCGATCCGAAAATAATTAGCAACAATACAGAGGGCAGGTATTCACTTGTTTAATAATGGGTATAATTTGTTCAGTGATCATAATTACGGTTTTAACACTCAATAATGACACAACATTGGTCGGGATTGTCACTGACCAGCTTTTGTTTATCAACCATTCGAATTTATACTCTATTTTCTTTCAAATAGAGTTGACATTACTTTAGAGGTCGATGGACATATTTATTTATACCACAGAGCACAGCTAGCCCCCTGAAAAAGGGACGTTTTGTACACAAATATTTAACTTTTCGATGCAAGTTTTTATGCAAACAGTACGGATTTGTGTAAATAGTGTCCCGGCCAATAAATGTAAAATGCTCGTTTGATATTTGTTTGTCTACTTGTCCGTTTTTAGGGTTCCGTACCCAAAGGGTAAAACGGGACCCTATTACTAAGACTCCGCTGTCTGTCTGTCCGTCTGTCTGTCTCCAGGCTGTATCTCATAAACCGTGATAGCTAAAAAGCTGAAATTTTCACAAATGATGTATTTCCATTGCCGCTATAACGACAAATACTAAAAACCACATAAAATTAATATTTAAGGGGGGCTCTCATACGACGGTGGTACGGAACCCTTCGTGCGCGACTCCGACTCGCACTTGGCCAGTTTTTATTTAGTATATGGAACGGGTACGACCACGCCAATATTTGCGGTTATGAAATGTTTACCTTACAATTAATACAAAGTCTGATCTATTTACTTAGTTAAATGTATTACTACTTTTGTTTGAATCAAGGATAACCTATCAAAACAATAAATGTAACTTATCGAAACTTACATGACTCAGGCTTGCTTAAATGGATCTAGTTATTTCATTATAGACTAGTACTTTAGAGTATAGATAAGAAACTAAAGAGTGAGCCTATCAGTGTATGAACCGTGAGCACTAGCATGAACTAGTTTTATCGTAAATTTTGTATCAAGACGGAGCGCGCCGTTTTAATAAAACTATCTAAAACCCTAATATTATCCTAACAATGTCGAAACCATCGATATTTTCACATATAAGTCTGTCGTTGCGAAAAATAACTTTAAATCAGTAAACGAATGTAGATACAGACAAAAAGTGCTCTCGCTTGGCACAAAGGAAAACTAGAGATACTAGCGGTCTATAGTATATCTAAAGTCTATGACTAGTACCTGCTCTTAATACTAAATTTAATTTGTGTACTCAACCCGTGAACATTCAATCGTCTGGACTTAAAATAAGATTATGAAGCCTGAGTTTGTTTCCACATTTCTCGGTTTGGAAATGTCTGTGTCAGCAAGCTGAATAAAAAAGTAACCTGTAAACCTTTCGACGGGCCTGTTGGTCTAGTGGTTAGTGACCCTGACTGCTATACCGGAGGTCGTGGGTTCGATTTCCGCCCAGGACAAATGTTGTGTGATGAGCTTGATCATTTGTTCTGGTGTCTGGGTGTAATTTATCTATAATATGTATGTATTTAGAAATATATAAGTAAGTTTATCAGTTGTCTGGTTACCATAACACAAGCTCTGCTTAGCTTGGGATCAGATAACCGTGTGTGAGTTGTCCCGGAATATTATATTTATATATTATATTATTATAGTTTAAATTCCAAGTATAAATGAGATCCTTGCCAGTGAGGAAACTTTATAAATAAACGTATTAAGATTTTTCTTGGTACGTTGATAAACCACTGAAAATACTGAAACCCGTTCATTTAAAATTCCCTGAAATTACATACCAAGAAACTCGAATTTAATACGTTCTGCGAAGTTTATCAGTCTCTGTATAACGCCAAATTATTATGCGATAGGAGAGCGAGATATTATAATATAATAATAATAATAATAATATTCCGGGACAACTCACACACGGTTATCTGATCCCAAGCTAAGCAGAGCTTGTGTTATGGTAACCAGACAACTGATAAACTTACTTATATATTTCTAAATACATACATATTATAGATAAATTACACCCAGACACCAGAACAAATGATCAAGCTCATCACACATTTGTCCTGGGCGGGAATCGAACCCACGACCTCCGGTATAGCAGTCAGGGTCACTAACCACTAGACCAACAGGCCCGTCAACAATAAATGTAACTTATCGAAACTTACATGACTCAGGCTTGCTTAAATGGATCTAGTTCTTTCATTATAGACTAGTACCTACCCTTAATTTGTTTACTAAACCCGTGAACATTCAATCGTCTGGACTTAAAATAAGATTATGAAGCCTGAGTTTGTTTCCACATTTCTCGGTTAGGAAATGTCTGTGTCAGCAAGCTGAATAAAAAAGTAACCTGTAAACCTTTCGACGGGCCTGTTGGTCTAGTGGTTAGTGACCCTGACTGCTATATACCGGAGGTCGTGGGTTCGATTTCCGCCCAGGACAAATGTTGTGTGATGAGCTTGATCATTTGTTCTGGTGTCTGGGTGTAATTTATCTATAATATGTATGTATTTAGAAATATATAAGTAAGTTTATCAGTTGTCTGGTTACCATAACACAAGCTCTGCTTAGCTTGGGATCAGATAACCGTGTGTGAGTTGTCCCAGGATATTATTATTATTATTATTACCTACCTATTTATTTAATCTTCACTCATGCTAGCCATACATCATACTTCTGTATGTATGCAGAGCGATGTATGCGGGTATATATGCAGAGGAAGACCGTTAAAGAGATGGACGGATTGTGCGAAAGACGATATGAGAAAGAAAGGAGTGAATGCTGAGATTGTGAGTGTGTGAGTGACTACTCGTCAGTAGTAGAGATGAATGGAAGCTGAATACGCATTGTGCGGACCATTAATATTCGGGCACAGGGCAGGGAGATGATGATGATTAGGTATATCAAACATGAGTACAATTTAAGTAATAAAAGAAATAAAGAAAAAACGTGGGCCATTAGTATTACGGGTGATAAGAATCTGTTAGACTCAGTCAATATGACGACCTCCGTGGACGAGTGGCGTACGCACTGGTTTCAAGGTGTCGCTAGCTCTGAGGTCCCGGGTTCGATTCCCGGACGAGTCAATGTAGAAACAAACTTTTCTACATTGCCTCGGGTCTGGGTGTTTTTGGTGCCTTCGTTGTTTCTGAATTCCATAACACAAGTGCTTTAGCTACTTACTTTGGGTTCAGAGCAATGTATGTGATGTTGTCCGCATTTATTATGTAAAAAAAAAAAACGAATTAATAATAACATTTCAATACTTATGTTGCTTATTACCGAATAGTCAAACTTATTTTTTTATTGCCCTTAAATATCTCGCTCTCCTATCACATAATAATTTGGCGTTATTACAGAGACTGATAAACTTCTCAGAACGTATTAAATTCGAGTTTCTTGGTATGTAATTTCAGGGAATTTGAAATGAACGGTTTTCAGTATTTTCAGTGGTTTATCAACGTACCAAGAAAAATCTTAATACGTTTATTTATAAGGTTTCCTTGGTAAGGATCTCATTAAAACTCTAGGAAATATGGTTTAAACCTTTACTTTTCCAACAACTGTGTGGTTTATTAATGTACAAAGAAAAAAATATTTTATAATTTGTTTTTTTATTAAATAACGTTTCTTCACTGAAAAGGATTTTAATTATACTTGGAATTCAAAGTCTGTTAATATCTTTGCTATTCATGAAACTGGTTAATTAAAATTTCTAGTTCTTAGAGCTAGGCTAGGCTCTTCCTCTGGGCTAGGGTATTTTCACGAACGTACATTATATTATGGAAAATATAATGTACGTTCGTAAACATTTAGATAGTTTTAGTGTCAACAGTGATTATCACAATATTAACACCAGAAGTAAAAATAAACTAGTAGTCCCAAGGTTTAGACTAACTAAAACAAATACTAAATCCTTCCTAGGGAATTCTATTCGCTTTTATAATAAATTACCAGATAGTTTAATTCATTTAACTAACAAAAAGTTTAAAACATGCGTGAAATCCAAACTAATAGGAAAGGCCTATTATAAAATTAGTGACTACGTAGAGGATAAAAGTGCGTGGATCTAGGACCTTCTGCACATGTGGCCTCCCTGGCGGTCCGTCAGTTCATTTGCCTCATCTTGTTGTTGTATCTTACTCGACTAGCTTCCCCACGGTCTCTATTCGCAGAAACCTTTTGACATGCCTTGACATTCCTGTTAGGGTTTAGGTAGGACTACATATATATTGTATGTAAAGCTATTTACCTATTTAACTAGATATTTTTTCATATTTACTTAATTTAGTCTTTTAGTTTTATTATTATTATTTTCGCATACGCGACCTTTGTAAATGTGACGGCAATGTAAATTTAGTTGCGTGTACTACTTCATTTTTCTTCCATTTTGGATGACATCGTTTACCTTAATCTAAGCATTTTGCTATTTACGTTGTTGTCGCATATTTGTATATTTATTAAAATAATTGTATTTTTAACATTGATGTTAACCTTTTTTTCAAAAGAGTAACCAATGGAGTTTCTTGCCGGTTCTTCTCCATTGGAATGACATTTTGGAACCTGCAACTAGAGTCAGTAATTTAACGTTTTAAAAGAGCTTAAAAAGGCCTACTTGAAATAAAAATATTTTGATTTTGATTTTGATTTTGATCACGAAACTCACTAGTAAGTTGAGGAAAAGTCATTAAAAGATGCCGATTAAGTTTAACACGGTTTAATGTCCAAGAGAAACGGAAGCATAATGAATCTAGAATTATATTAGTCATTTATTTAGGACTAGCTGTGCCTGCGACTTCGTTCGCGTGGATGACGAAACTTATCAATGAGTTTTTAACCGCAAAATTAAGTTTATTTTTTATTGTTTATATTTTTCCGGGATAAAAACTACCCAGTGTGGTGCCCAGGATAAAAAAGAATAATTATACCAAGTTTCATCGTAATCGAACCGGTAGTTTTTGCGTGAAATCTGAACAAACAGACAGACAGACAGACAAAAAATTTTTTTTTCACCCTTTTGGGTTCGGTTTCGGTCTAGTAATACACCCCGCCATTAATTTTTTTGATATTTTCAATGTACAGAATTTTTACTTCTACAGATTTATTATAAGTATAGATGACAGCAGATACGAAATACGAAATTGACAGCGCCACAGTGGCCAGGAACTAATCTAGCGTTCAGAAACACTTTCAACATAAGTAAACAATATTTTGAGATTTTCCTAAAAATATAAAGCACGAGTGCTTGTGGCGGCAATATCGAAATGTAGTTAAACGATTGAATTGAGACTTTTACAGTTGGAGATATTTCTGTGCACTGCGAATTTATAATAATCTCTCATAATGCTGCAGCTGTTTCAAATTCTGTATTTGTATATGTCTAATTTTGACGGGCCTGTTGGTCTAGTGGTTAGTGACCCTGACTGCTATACCGGAGGTCGTGGGTTCGATTCCCACCCAGGACAAATGTTTGTGTGATGAGCACGATCATTTGTTCTGGTTGTCTGGGTGTAATTTATCTATAATATATATGTATTTAGAAATATATAAGTATGTTTATCAGTTGTCTGGTTACCATAACACAAGCTCTGCTTAGCTTGGGATCAGATAACCGTGTGTGAGTTGTCCCGGAATATTATTATTATTATTTTGTTATTATTAAATGTAATGTAGTTCATAAGAATTAGTACTCATGGCATCGCTTTGGTGTATACTGTTTAGATGTTATGTTGTTGAATAAATAAATAAATAAATAAAAAAAATATTTCTAGAAATTTCTAGTTTTTCAAGATTGAGGAGCTCATAGACAAATTAGGCAGATAGAGCGATTTCAGACGAAGGTTTATATGTATATATTTATTTCATAGAGGAGATAAGCCGAAAAATTGCCGGGTACCGTGCGAAACCCGGACGGGTAGCTAGTTAGGCATACAGGGACTTTTCATAAAAAAAGTAAACCATCCTGCAACTGTCCCGTTTTACACATAAGGGTATGAAAAATTATTAAAAAATATGTTTCATCTCTTAAGTAATTAAGCGATGAGTATACAATCATTAACATACAATAAAAAGGGTCACGAAAATTAACATTTTCAACAATATTTCTGCGAGACAATTACCTGTTAATTACAAGTTGTTGTAATTAAAACAGTAGTGGCCCGCTTTCGGTAAGTCTTTTTGATCATAATTTATTGGAATTAATAACTTTTAAACTCGCGCTCCATGTTTATAGTAATATTATAGAACGGGGATTAGCGCGTACATGCTTAAATACCTTTAGGGCTTGACGTTTCGACCGGGTTACACAGGCCGTGGTCGCAAGCAGGTATTTAAGCATGTACGCGCTAATCCCCGTTCTATAATATTACTATATATTGGAATTGTATTATTTTTAAACACACACGCAAAACAAAAGTACAAGACTGGTTAGGTTCACGTGTCTGTGTGTGGTAACGTAGCTCCTAAACAAATGGACAGATTATGATATTTATAAAGAGTATTTTTTGTTTGAAACGCTGCTGACGTTTGAGATTGTTATTAGCTTTATGCATAAAGATCTACTGAGCATCATAAAAAAATAAGCAAATTTCGAAAAAAAAAATCGCGGATTTTTTATATTTTGTTCATAGTTATAGAAACCAACTAACTTTATACAACATTGCACTTTTAAAAACTTTAATTTTTACAAAAATAATAATATTTCGGGACATCTCACACACGGTTGATGGTCTGACCCCAAGCTAAGCAGAACTTGTGTTATGGTAACCAGACAACTGATAAACATACTTATATATTTCTGAATACATACATATTATAGATTAATTACACCCAGACACAGAACAAATGATCGTGCTCATCACACAACCATTTGTCCTGGGTGGGAATCGAACCCACGACCTTCAGTATAGCAGTCAGGGTCACTAACCACTAAACCATCAGGCCATCAACAAAAAAAAAGCAACTGAAGTATTCATTTCTTTCTGTCAATATTGAAAGAAACAATAAACAGACACATTCTGCCCGAGGCAGTTTTCCATCAAAGTACAAACATACAAATTAATTAAAATATTCTTTTATTAGCAACACAACACTATCATTCATTTAATTTCAGAAATAAAATGTAAATCACATTTTCTGTGAATTCATTATATCCGAAAGCACTCTTCGGATTAAAATATTCATTTCACATATTGTTAAAATTTAAATAAAATAAATAAATAATAAATAAATTGTTTATTTGTACAAGTTTACAAACATAAGTACCCAATAGATTATGGACATGTTGTACAATAATGTCGAATTAAGAGTGAACTGCTGCCTCCTAAGCTAGGCCAGAGCCTGTGTTTTAGGAGCCGGTGTTCCTCCAGAATAATGACACACAACTAGTTTAAGACTTACATGCGAGTACTCATAAATAAGAATGATTGTTTTACACATTTGTACATATTGCGTACTAGCTGTGCCTGCAACTTCGTTCGCGTGGATGACGAAGCTTATCAATGAGTCTTTAACCATTAAGGATGCACACGCGACGGAAGCTTAAAAAATTGAGTAACTTCTCCCGTTTTCCCAACATTTCCCTTCACTGCTCTGCTCCTTTTGATTGTAGCGTGATGAAAAGTATACTATAACCTGCCTAGGAGTATGAAGAATAATTGTACCAAGTTTCGTTAAAATCCGTCAAGTAGTTTTTGTTTCTATAAGGAACATACAGACAGACAGACAGACGGACAAAAATTTTACTGATTGCATTTTTGGCATCAGTATCGATCACTAATCACCCCCTGATAGTTATTTTGAAAATATATTTAATGTACAGAATAAAGATAAACAGTTATGCAGAAAATTCATGACACACTAATTATCAAATTTTCAGTTTCGTCATACGTAAGCTTTAGTAACCACTTGGCGAGCTCATTTTTTTTAACACGCTTTTATTAGCTTCACTTGTATGTATGTATGTAACCGACTCCTTTGGACTCGATTTTGACCCACTTTAAACGGACAGATTTAATTCAAACTTTGTACACTTATCAAGAATCAGCGACAATATAATAATTTCATAGGTTTATCTCATTATCCTGATTAGGATCACCAGGATTAAATAAATAAAAAGAAAAATAAAAAAAAAATTAAGTCCACAAAGCAATACGTTTGAATTCAGACAACACGTATTGCTGCTAGGACTAAAAAGTGAAAAATACATATAGTTTAAAAAAACAAAAAAACACGCTTTTAAGGTACTTCTAACTAAAAAAGTGAAAAATAATTCCTAATGTAAGCTGAAATTGGTAATAAACAAAACAAGCGTGTTTTTTAGTTTTTTTAAACTATATTTATTAAGACGGTGTTTGGTTAGGGAGTATATAGGAATAGTTTTATTAATTTTATTATAAAGTCGAGTAGGTACTTGTAGCCTCAAACTGTCGGTTGGCAAATGAAGAATGACAGGGGGTTGAGTTGCACATAGGGATACCCTTGCGCCTTTTCAACTTTTCAGTGTCAAGGTGTAGCACTGAGTGCTTGCGCAGGACAGCACGGAGAACAAAAAGCTGCCTAACGGTAAGGACTTCAGCTTCTGAGTATAGTTGAGTGGTTGAGAAGTCCCTACGCTAAATCAATGTATGTGGTAATGATTTTAAATTGAATGAAATACTTGAAACATGTAATACGTGTGTTGGTCTTTATTTCCCTGAGATCCCATCATCAGATCCTGACCTGATGACCATGGGGCCAGATGAGAAACATACTCTCTAAAAAAAAAAAAAAACAACATACAAACATCCGAATTGAGAACCTCCTCCTTTTTTTAAAGTCGGTTAACACCTTACCTTCGGTTGACACCTTGAAACCGGTGCGTACGCCACTCGACCACGGAGGTCGTCAAAGCAAATGGCAAGAGACATCGCGGTAGGCCCAGACGGAGATGGCGGGATGAACTGGAGTCCTTTGATAAGGAGTGGATGACCTAACTAGAGAGAAATGAAAGGAGGGTAGAGAGGCCTTTGCCCTGCAGTGGGAGACAAAGGACTAGAAAAAATAATAGACTTATTTATAGCTAACTTAAATTCTAAATTAAACATTACCGACTTTAATTACCATTTATACTTAAACTATTCATGAAATAAAAAAATAACGGTATAAAATATCAAACTTCTCTCCATCTCCTCAAACAACAAAAACATGACAATAACGTTAACATAATAGAAAACACTATCATGCAACAATACCAGTGTTTAACCGAACTTCGTTAAGTTTATGACATGACATACAAGACAAGCAAATTTAACGTGCTCTACAGTTTCCCAACTTTTCATGTATCAAAGAATGCATGAGAAAAGCTTACGAAGACAAGACAAAGACGTCTGGTATAACATTGTTAAACATGTCTCGTCATTGTTCCCGACTTAGCTGTCTGTAAGAGGTTTATTTCGTTTTAATAAACAGAGAAACTTTTGTTGAGTTATTTACAAGAGTTTTTTTAAGTAACCTTGAAGAAAACAGACAAAATATTATGAGATATTCTAACAAAAAAAACAACTACAAAATAAGTCTTATATTTATTTCTTATCGATCCCGTTGTCAAAACTGGAAAAAATAAAATGGGACCACACGGAAAGCAGATTCCAATTAAAAAAAATATATATAAAATTAAAAAAAAAGCAATTCTCTACCTAAAAAAACCGGCCAAGTGCGAGTCGCACTCGACTAGTTATGAATTAAATATTGCTTGAATAATTTCTTTCTGGTTTTTTCCATGTCCGCCCACGGAGAGTTACAACTTAGAAATATAAATATTGTAAGGCTTCAGTGAAAAGTGAAAAGCTTACGCAAAAGCCATTTTAACTTGCAAGGTTTTTGTTCCGCAACAATTTTTCCATGCCATGCTGTTTTGTTTCTTTTATTACGTAACTAGCTGTCGCTGGCGCAACTTCGTTCGCGTAGATAACGAATCTTATCAATGAATGACGAACTTATTACTATTGATTGTAGCGTGATGAAAAGTATACTATAACCTGCCCAGGAGTATGAAGAATAATTGTACCAAGTTTCGTTAAAATCCGTCAAGTAGTTTTTGTTTTTATAAGGAACATACAGACAGACAGACAAAAATTTTACTGATTGCATTTTTGGCACCAGTATCGATCACTAATCACCCCCTGATAGTTATTTTGAAAATATATTTCATGTACAGAATTGACCTTTCTACAGATTTATTATAAGTATAGATTTGAAATTGTCACATGTATCCTCTGCAGCGCCCCACCACCGTACAACGGTGGTTACTTAATATCGAGTTAAGTGCCGGCCACCGTTCTACGGCTACCTCTACCCGTTTATAATATTTTTTTCTTTTTTCATAACCTTTTAAGTGTCCCACTGCTGGGCAAAGGTCTCCCCCGACTGACTCCAGACATTCCTGTCTCGAGTCACTGTTTATAATATTGTCAAAATAAATTACCTTAAACTATATCCGACGGGCCTGTTGGTCTAGTGGTTAGTGACCTTGACTGCTGTACCGGAGGTCGTGGGTTCGATTCCCACCCAGGACAAATGTTTGTGTGATGAGCACGATCATTTGTTCTGGTTGTCTGGGTGTAATTTATCTATAATATGTATGTATTTAGAAATATATAAATATGTTTATCAGTTGTCTGGTTACCATAACACAAGATCTGCTTAGCTTGGGATCAGATAACCGTGTGTGAGTTGTCCTGGAATATTATTATTATATTATTATTATTAAATTCATCCTCTTCGAGTTTATACGAAATTGAAGCTAATAAAATGAGATGCAAATAGAATACAAACACATGCACATTTGTTACTTGATAATACAGCAACGAGCCGTCATATTTCAAACTTCGTGGGTGTTTTTTTTTTTTCCATTAAATATTAAGTCTAAAGGTTAATTTTTATTGATATAACAAAGTAACTAATTAGTAAAATGATAGAAGCTTCTTTATGCTTTTATTGTATTATTTTTATTTCTACAGGCCTTTTTCTTAAAACTCCGTCTAAATTTACTCATTTCTCTGGTTAGAGCGACTATAGTATTTCCATTTGTGAATAAGAATACAAAAGAATACTTCATAAATACAGTAAATTTAATGTAGATTTCAAATATATATACTATGTTTTAAAACCGTGTAATAAAATAATACTTACATTGTTAAGGTCAAAAAAACAATACAATATATTGAGGCCCAAAAAGAAGTAATTATTTTAAATTATAACTCGAATCGACATCACGGCAAAATAAAAGAAAACTTCAAAAATATTATGAACCCACCAAAGTCACTTAACAAACCGAAAGAGTGCATTAACGTCGATTTATTTAATTTACACTCAGACTCTTGCTTCACCGGACTTTTTGCGACGACCCGAAGGCCTCCAGCCAGAGCAATTTAAAAACTAATTACGTCAGCAACGTCCACTAAGGGCCCACCTAACCTCCCCCTTCGGGGTTTGGACCTCGACTTAGTGCTTAGTTTTAATTATTTAGTGGCATATTTTTATTGCTAGTTTGGCCGGCTCGGGCCAGCTTGGTCTAGGGACGGGGCGATAGTCAGAGTGCTTCTTTCTGTTAATTTCGAGCGACATATTGCCAGTTACAGTTTTTACTAGCTTGGTACTTAGTCCTGCATATTACACCATCATGTAAGCTAAATGTAAAACCGTGTGTTGTTTGATTTGTCTACACAAAAACTTTGGTCGTAGGTAGTTTATTTGAAATCTTGTACTAATTTTTATTTGTACTCTTATTTTAATAACAATGGCATTTCTGCCAGCCTTCTGGGCACGTTTCCCGCCATTGACAACTATGACGATGAATAATATGACGCCTGTTAGTTTTATTTATATTATAGGTTTTAATTTAAGTATAGTTGTAAGTTTTTGTTGTTGTACATAAACTTATGTAATGTAATTTAATAAACGTCAATATGCTACAGAATATCAATCCGAAAAATATCAAATAGCCGGCTTTTTTCATGCAGGAAATTAAGTCATGATTATTATAGCAATTACATACGTCATACACGTAGATACCCTCTCACTAATTAGCTTAGTTTCTTAGCAACCGATATTACTGACCGTGCAAAGAAACTATATCTTCTTATATATAAAATTCTCGTGTCACAATGTTAGTTACCATACTCCTCAGAAACGGCTTGACCCGATTATTATGAAATTTATATGCATATTCAGTAGGTCTGAGAATCGGCTACTATCTATTTTTCATACCCCTAAGTGGTAGTAGGCAGGTATGTAGTAGGCAGGTGCTAGGTAGAAAAAATTGCATTGCAACGCATGCCGGGTACAGCTAGTAATATATATAAAAATGAATTGCTGTTCGTTAGTCTCGCTAAAACTCGAGAACGGCTGGACCGATTAGGCTAATTCTGGTATTGAATTATTTGTGGAAGTCCAGAGAAGGTTTAAAAGGTGAAAAAATATGAAAATGCTCGGAATTAAATAGAAAAAAAAACAAATACAAAAGTTTAGGCTTTTATTTATCGATTGAGGCAGTACGAAGTCTGCCGGGTCAGCTAGTAAAATATATTTTTTATTATGCCTTTTTTGCTTTCTCAAAAAAACAAGCGTTTTAGACTTACATTTTCTTTTCAACTAGATTTATTAGACAATGACCTATTACCTATCTCAAACCGAAACAATCAACATACCTACCTTATATTTAATAATCAGATTTCAAATGTATTTATTAGATAATGATCATATTAACGAGCTCTTAAAATCAAAACATCAATAATTAATTAATTATAATACATTTAATACCCCCAAATAATAACATTACATAAATAACTCCCTTGCATTGACAACACACATGACCATCATCATAATTATCACAGGCCACTGTCGCTGATTGAATTGTCGGGCTGTCAGCGAACATTCCGGCAGCTATCATGGTCGGGAAATTTTAGAGCAACCCCCTTCCCCAGCCTCCCAGCATGCCCCTTCGCACCCCTCGCCGGCGTGGGGTGGATTACACGTGATTTTATGGAATAAACCGCGTACCTGGTTTCACTATTACGCCATAATTTTATTGAAGCAAAGTTTTTTTACGGTTTTTATCGCGGTTTGTGTATTGTTGCCTTCTTTGAATATAACAATATTGAGGTCTTCAGTAGTTTAATATGTTCTATATTTTACAATGATTGTTAATATTAATATTTATTATTTTAATATCACTAATCCTATGTGTTGCTTGTTGGGTTGATCAGAAGCTTAGACTATAGATAACTATAGACCGATAGTATCGCTAGTTTTCCTTCGTGCCAAGCGAGAGCACTTTTTGTATATATCTAGTACATTCGTGTACTGATTTAAAGTTATTTTTCGCGAAACGACAGACTTATATGCGAAAATATCGATGGTTTCGACATTGTTAGGATAATATTAGGGTTTTAGATAGTTTTATTAAAACGGCGCGCTCCGTCTTGATACAAAATTTACGATAAAACTAGTTCATACTAGTGCTCACGGTTCATACACTGATAGGCTCACTCTTTAGTTTCTTATCTATACTCTAAGATCAGAAGAGAGAGAGGGCTTGTCAAAGTCAATTGACAATAAGAATATTTGACACAGATAATGTAACGTTCCGTTACTACAGTTTGTATTTGGATTTTAGGTTCCGATGTTTCGACACCTTTGGAGGTAACATGTTCACGGGCAGACTGAGGTTGTGTTCGTCTTGACGGTTCTTGTTGCTCGTTCTACCTTCATATTTTTAGGAGTAAAAGTAGTTTTATTGTAATGTCTAACATTCGCGTTAACCCCAGAAGCGGTAATTTTAGTTATTGGTCCAGACCAATTTTTCATTACTGGTAATGAGAGTCAATAATTTACTATTCAAAATGAATTTTAAGCACAAGCTTTTATCAACGAAACAGTGAAGACAAATCAAACAAAATCGAATTTAAGTATAATCATATTATATTATCATTCAAACTAAATGTATATAAAATTTCAGCTCAATCAATTCAAGACGTATGCGGTAAAATTGAGTTGCAATATTCCACCCGTACAACAATAGATACATTGCAAGTTAAATACAAGCTTGTAAAAAGGAGTTTGCATTTTGACCAAAAAAATTAAAACTACAATCCTTGAATATCAAAAGCTACATTTTGCGGAAGTTTCCCTGATTGCTTGAGCTGTCGATCGCACACTAAAGTCCGCGTGTTCTTTTAACAGACTTCAAAAAAGGAGGAGATACTCAATTCGACTGTATTTTTTTTATGTTTGTTACCTTATAACTTTCGACTGGGTTACCCGTGGGGTTACCTACCGAGTACCGTTTTTAATAATTCTTTCTTTATTCGGAAACTGGTGCTTCCCGTGTGGTCTCATTATAATTTGGTCCAGTTTTGACAGTGGGATCCATAAGAAGTAAATATAAGACTTATTTTGAAGACGGTTTTTAACACGCTTTTATTAGCTTCACTTGTACTATGTATGTGTGTATGTATGTAACCGACTCCTTTGGACTCGTGGAGCGTGGGACGCTCTGTGCCATATTTTTCGTCTATCGAGCAACCCACGCTTTTTCACAATAACACTAGTGTTTTTTGTTCATTACCAATTTCAGCTTTCATTAGGAATTATTTTTCCATTTTTTTAGGTAGAAGTACTTTAAAAGCGTGTTTTTTAGTTTTTTTTTAAATATATTTTTTTTTAAGAATTATGTATTTTCCGCTCGAAGCGACCGAATGGCATTAAGCAATCCTTGTATGTGCGGTTTTGAGTCAATATAATATATTTTTGTGTATCTTTAGTCTAGTCAAAAAAGGCCAGGTCAAGAGTACCCTAAACCGAAGAGCATGTATGAAGGGAATAATGAAAGTGGACGAAGCGAAACAAGTATGTAAGGATCGTAGCAAGTGGAAAGAAGTGGTCTCTGCCTACCCCTACGGGAAAAAGGCGTGATTATATGTATGTGTGCATGTGGTATTATGAATGTTGTTTAATTTACTGAACAATAATTAATTATTATAATGAAATACCTATCCAGTAGGTACAGACTTGATCGTAAAATATAGGTCATGCTATTTTCGTATTGTTCAAATGAACTTACGTCATAGAGATGTGCAGAATTTAATTAATTAAGTTCTACAATATGAAATTCATTGCAGGTATTTCACTAAAAATATGTTTATTAATAAATGTGATTAAGAAAAGATTTAATGGAATAAATGGAATTTCTTGGAAGTGAGAATTAGTCTGTGTTTGTTTTTTAGTATTTTGTTTAAGTTGTACTCATCATCTCCCGAGCCTTTTCCCAACTTAAACGACCTCCGTGGTCGAGTGGCGTACGCACCGGTTTCAAGGTGTCGCTAGGTCTGAGGTCCCGGGTTCGATCCCCGGACGGGTCAATGTAGAAACCAACTTTTCTACATTGTCCCGGGTCTGGGTGTTTGTGGTACCTTCGTTGTTTCTGAATTCCATAACACAAGTGCTTTAGCTACTTACTTTGGGTTCAGAGCAATGTATGTGATGTTGTCCGCATTTATTTATTTATTTTTTAACTATGTTGGGGTCGGCTACCTGTCTTACCGGATTCAGCTGAATACCATATTTTACACGGAGCGACTGCCTATTCCATAGTAAGACTGGTTGTCAGAATTGACTTAACGACTCTCAAAGATCAACGTATGACAGTCGGGACCTACGGCTTAACGTGCTATCCGAGGCACGGAGGGGTCTCGGTATGTTTAGAAAACGGTCACTCATCCAAGGACCGACCGCGGCGAGCGCGGCTTAACCTGTATTATCGGTCGAACCGTACGGCTTTGCACTTAGCCATAAGCTCCCCCTTTTGTTTAACTTGTACCATGGTATAAAAACATTTTGTTTGTTATTTGGCTTATGTAACTAAATAAAAAAATATACATTTCATTGAGGGGTACCTACTTGTATGGTACAAACAAAGCTTCGTAGGTTCTTTGATTTCGACATGAAAAATGGATTCGTAAAATATTTTTTTCGAGTGTGCACGTCAATTAACTGTTCGTGAAAGCCGGCTTTTATATAGAGCTAGTTTTTGTTCAAAAATTATCCAAATAGAGAAACTAGGGATAAACAATCGTTTTTATTGGAAATATTGCACAGAAACAAATATTTAAAGCCGGACTGTATTTCAAGCGGATATTTTCTGTTATTTTGTAACTTGAGAATCATTTTACTCTAGTTAAAATTTTTATATAGATGTTCTCAGTTCAACGGCATGTTTTTATTGGTGTGTTTGATACGAGATAATTCCGGTATTCATTGTGGATCGAATTAAATATATTTTTTGCTACAGATAGGGTAATACCTCAAAGTAATGCCCAACGGATGTCACAAAAACAATTCGATAGTTTTATTCTTGAAATCTAGTAGCATCTTCTTCTTGTAGATAAAATTCTCGTGTCACAATGTTAGTTACCATACTCCTCCGAAACGGCTTGACCGATTTTTATGAAATTTTATATGCATATTCAGTGGGGCCGTGGGGTCTACTGTGCCGAGTGGTGAGAAAAATATTAATTACTAGCTGTACCCGGCATGCGTTGCAATGCATTTTTTTCTACCTAGCACCTGCCTACTACCTACCTGCTACCACTTAGGGGTATGAAAAATAGATAGTAGCCGATTCTCAGACCTACTGAATATGCATATAAAATTTCATAAAAATCGGTCAAGCTGTTTCGGAGGAGTATCGTAACTAAAATTGTGACACGAGAATTTTTTATATAAGAAGATATAGTACAGTACTAAAGATTGTTGTTATACTACCTATACAAGAAAATTCAACATGCTGTAGTTGTTTCCGTTTTGTTTCATTGTTCTAGTACTAATTTTTGAATAGCCCTTAACTGATAGAAACGTGGATGATATTTTCTTCATGCAAATGTTTTTTTTACCTTTTCGTACTGGTTTAAGTAATATGTTTTAAAAAAAATAGGTTATTACAAGCATTTACCTATTTAATTTGCAATGTATGCTATGTTTTTTCGGGTGGAATCTTAAACTTTATTTTGGATGACAAAACAATATTTCAAAAAAAAATCTTTCGAGGCGATCTGATGATGGAGCCAGAAGGTGGCTAGAGGAACTCCGTAACATCGTGTTTGGGCTTCTTTGATTTGGCTTCACTATTGCTGATATAAAGGTTGATTTAAAGGCTTGTGTTTTTAATAAATTTAAATAGAAACTTATCAGTGATATTCTGCTTAGAAGCATATTAAGAACTAATAATAATATTTTTTTTTAATATAATAATAATATTTATTGGCATCAGATATGTACAGAGTTGTATAAATACAATAATAATAACAACAGTAAAAGGATTGTACAATTTTTACATTATAGAAATGTCACTGACTCCCAAACTGAGACAAACTCTTTAATATTGGAGGAGAAAATAGGCGAGAGCCAAAAATATAAGTAAGTAGTTATAACGTTTTTAGATAGCGTAGCAGGACTGTGTAAGCAATAGTTTTTTCAAAAATCTAATTGGACAAAAACCTCTTTCTCCACTTTTCCTTCAGGAACACTAAGAAATTTTATATTAGTGTTGTTCTATTTCAAACTTACCTTCAAACGTAATCTACTCACTTAACCACTGAGCACCTAACTCTTCGAAGTCAGACTTCAATATCTTTAAGTAAAACTTAAAAATAGCAAGACAAATAGAATCGTCATATTTTAAAAAGCAGACAATTTCCTCGAGATATCATCATTTATCTGATACCAGCAGAGAATCAAATAAAATCTAAAACGAGATATCAAGGAGAGCTAAAATTGTATTATTGGCACATTTGAAGCGAATTTTGCTGTATCTTCTTGCAAAGGTGAAAATAGTCAAGCAAGTCTGCTTGACGCTTAGAGTATAAACAAGTTAACTTTAGAGTGCGTCTAACGGAGAATGAACTGTAAGCACCGATATGAACAAGGACCGTCGTAGAAATGAGTGTCAATCCATCGCGCGTCGTTTTATTAATTATTAATCCAGCCTATAAACGTCCCACTGCTGGGCACAGGCCTCTTCCCATATAGAGAAGGCACGAGCATTGATCACCACGCTTGCTCTTTGCGGATTGGCGATTTCAGATCCCAAATTTTGGAATCCGGGTTTCCTCACGATGTTTTCCTTCACCGTTTGTCAGTAGTGTCTTAGAATAATTAAGAAAGTACATATAACTATGAAAAAGCCACATTGGTACTTGCCTGGTTTTATACTAACTTAAAAACCTTTTATACATTTAATTAACCTAATATTATCGGAACCATCGATCATTTTTGGTTAAACATCTGTCATCACACGGAAAGTCAATAAACAAACCTGTAGGTACTTATTACGATCAGCACAACGTGCTACCAGCACGCTGGGTGCCAGGTGCTGCGATGCGCGCACTCTATACTAACTTATTTATTTTAGTGACGGGCCTGTTGGTCTAGTGGTTAGTGACCCTGACTGCTATACCGGAGGTCGTGGGTTCGATTCCCGCCCAGGACAACTGTTGTGTGATGAGCATGATCATTTGTTCTGGTGTCTGGGTGTAATTTATCTATAATATGTATGTATTTAGAAATATATAAATAAGTTTATCAGTTGTCTGGTTACCATAACACAAGCTCTGCTTAGCTTGGGATCAGATAACCGTGTGTGAGTTGTCCCAGGATATTATTATTATTATTATTATTATTTTAGTTTGTTTTTTTATAGTGGTACATTCTTCTTCATAAATATAGAATAAATATAAAACATTTAAAAATATTATTTACTAGCTGTGCCTGCGACTTCGTTCGCGTGGATGACGAAACTTATCAATGAGTTTTTAACCGCAAAATTAAGTTTGTTTTTTATTGTTTATACTTTTCCGGGATAAAAACTACCCAGTGTGGTGCCCAGGATAATAAAGAATAATTATACCAAGTTTCATCGTAATCGAACCGGTGGTTTTTGCGTGATACCTGAACAAACAGACAGACAGACAGACAAAAATTTTTTTTTTCACACTTTTGGTTTCGGTTTCGGTCTAGTAACACCCCCCGCCATTTATTTTTATGATATTTTCAATGTACAGAATTTTCACTTCTACAGATTTATTATAAGTATAGATTTAGTTTATTAAATTCACCGATTGACGTCAACATGTCAGTGCTGGCCATCGCTGAAAATCAGCGCCGCGACACTGTCTCGCATAGGGTCGTTGTATATGCTGAGCGGTGGGCCATTTCGCGTGCTTGTGAAGTTGTGACGCATATTTATCTTCTTATTTATGTTTTTTTGTTTCGTTTTGTTGTTCCCATGTGTATTTAAATTATGCGTCATAACCATGGCGAATATTTTTTTTTTTCTTTCTTTCTTTCTTTCTATGTATGCTCTTAAGTCTATACGTCTATAAGTCTACAATAATATTCTGTTTCAATTCTTAATTTAGTTATATTTTATACTAGCTTCTGCCCACGACTCTAAGTTCTAAGCATAAACTGCATCATACAATTTTTTATCGCACGTTTTTTTCAGGTATAATGCAGTGAAGGGTATTTAATGCTATTAGTGCATAAAACGGAAACAACAGGTATAACTGAGAGCTACGCGCCATAACCTAATACGCCACCATTAAGGCACAATTCATTCAAAAAGCTACGGAAATTGACAACGGAAGTTCGTCTAAAGGAACCTTCTAAAAATTAGTCATGCACAGGAAAATACTCAAAATAAGGATGTACGACGAAGTCTATATAGATTTTAGGCATCCTAATAGACCTAGTTGGTGTAAAGAGGAAGTAGTTAGTTCACTTTTCTGGCCGGTACCGTTGCACTAAAGGTATTGGACCTCTTTGGTCCAGAGTAAAAGGTTATTGCATTTGTGTTTTGGAATGGACCTTTGAAAGTACGGAAGAGACATTTTTACACGACTGCCCAAAAAGGAGTGTTATGTTTTCAGGGTTCTTGTATGTATGTGAATTTCTTTATTCCACCATAACTTCTAAAAGGCTTGACCGATTTCAATGTTTGTGGTATAATTAGAAGCTTTGAGTTATCCCGAGTGACATAGGCTATGTGGACATTAAAAAATGGTCAAGTGTGAGTCGAAATCGCCTGCAAAGGGTTCCGAACGATATTTTTTTTTGTGTTGTCTCATGTTTATTTGTTGTTCACTAAAATGCAATTTCCTTAAAATGCATTTTAATGCAATGTCCCTGCCTGTTATAATAGAAACCGACCTTCTCGTCATAGGTATAGAAATAAAACTACTTTTAACTTATTCTATCGCGGTATATATTTAGGTTTCAGTTCCAGGCGTTTCGACCCTATTGCAGGTGTCATGGTCACTTTGGCAGACCGAAACGTCCGGACTCTAAGACCTAAATATAAACCGCGTCGGAATAAGTTCAAAGTAGTATTTCAATGTCTATTGACTAACATTCACGTAAACCTCAGATAGCAATATGATGTATTAAAATTGCGTATTAAAAAAAATGCAAAAAAAAACCGACTTCAATAATCGATAAAAGCACTTAAAATTTAAAAATAATACTATAACCTACATATTAATAAACCTAACCTAAACTACGATTAACTTATAATACAATTTAACAATTTTTGGAGTCGGTGCCAAGCACAAGAAAAATATTATGAAAATTAAATGGTTGAGAATGCAATTAAATTTTGTCGTAATTAGCGATAAATTAGACCTTCCAGATTGTCTTAAGGATGAGCTTAGTTTGAGAATACAGAAAATAGCCAGCTGTCAACAAAATCAAAGGGTCAGCAGTCTACTTTTCTAGGTTTTAAAAATAATATTTTCTCTATCAATATGGTATACTTCAGAGATGAACTTATATGTATTTCATTAAAATCTATAAATTAATTACAATTGGTGTAAGAAATTATCTCTCACGCTTTTTAAATAAATAAAAATAAATACTTAATTTAATGTGAGTTAACCACACATTACCAAAGACTTTTTCATGTCGGAAAGCTTTTAAAATATCAGTTTTTTTCCACATTGTTGCCAGAAAAAGGTTTTAAACGAGCAACAAGTTTGTATGGAGAAAATCAACTATAGGTCTAGCCTTTATCCAAAATATTAAATGAGGTATTGACATGTGGCGTGTGTTGCCGACACGCTTGACAAAACAAAATGGAAGCTTGCATCGCCGCTCGACGTCCGGAAATTAAATTACAATTGTCTTTCCAGATCGACACGCCATTGTGGAACAAAGAGGTTGAATTGTTTTTTTTAAGTTTAAAGCTTTTATTTAATGGCTTTTGTTTACTTTTACTGGCCAGTGTTTTTTCTTACTTTTTTTTGGAAATATGATTTGAAATTATGGTTTAGAATAACAGTCGTTTGTTTCATGAATTACGTTATGGGATTATTTATATTTCGCATACTAAGCATATAAAACCAATTCAATGCCATCCAGAGACATCGAATCGCATCGTTCCTGGCCAGGGTTGACAGCTGTGGAAACAACATCGTCAAGAAACTTGCTCACAGATTGCACACCACCGATACACGTATAAACGATGGTTAGGAATAGCTGCCTAAATACATAGCAGATTAAATAGTATAGATATAGATTTATTAAAAATGATCTCATGTAAGAATATGATAGTTAGTAGTATGTTTATTTAGTTGCTATTTAATGTTGTTTGTTATTCTTATTTTTATGTCTGTTTTAATTTTATTTTTTATTATCTTAATTTTTGTTTTGTAATTTTTGTGTATGGACCTTGTGTCTGCAATAAAGATTTTTATTATTATTATTAAAACCATGAGTTACATAGTGAAAAATTAGTTTCTTAGGTTTACGCGAATTTTAGACATTGAAATAAAACTACTTTTTACGGATTTTGTCGCGGTTTATATTGATTTTAGGTCCCGACGTTTCGACACCTTTGCAGGTATCATGGTCACGGGCAGACCGTCAATAAGAACCGCGACAAAATCCGTAAAAAGTAGTTTTATATTAATGTATCAGTGAAAAATAGTAAAAAAAAAAATAATAATTTATTGTTAATATTCTTTGTTTTTATTAAAGGTTACATTTTAGTTTGAGGGGCTCGTGGCTAAGTGTAAGCCGTACGGTTTGACCGATAATACAGGGTAAGCCGCGCTCGCCGCGGTTAGTCCCGTGGATGGGTGACCATTTATAAACATACCAAGACCCCTCCGTTCCTCGGATAGCACGTGCCGTAGGTCCCGACTGTCATACGTTGATCTTTGGCAGTCGTTAAGTCAATTCTGACAACCAGTCTTAGTATGGGATACTGTGTTCCCCAGTAAAATGGGTTGTGGAGGTCAGATAGGCGGTCGCTCCATGTAAAATACGGTATTCAGCTGAATCCGGTAAGACTGGTAGCCGACCCCAACATAGTTGGGAAAAAGGCTTGGGAGATGATGACATTTTAGTTTACAATCTACAAATACTTTCATTTCTTTTCCTTCTAAAGATAACTTACATAACATTGTACATCCATTACAAGTACATTACATGAGGCCTATGCCCTTATCTGTGCCCAGTGACCTGTTGACCATCCACAATGGGTTGCGTAACTCGTTGCGAATGGGCAGTGGGTTCGAACGCGGGCGAAACAATGAGAGTAATGTGTTACGTGCGAACTTATTGGATGTAACTAAAGTTTATGTAAGTACTTATAAAGATGGTACAAATATAGATAAATTTGGAGATCTTTAAAAACATTGCTCTGAATACAATGAGGGTAAAGCACTTGTGTTATGGAATCAAAGATAAAAAAGGCCCCAAAAAAAAAAAAAAAAAAAATTGGTTATTCTACCTTTTCCTATCTGTCTATCGAACCCGAGACCTCAGAGCTGGCAATACCGTGAAAACCATTGTGTACGCCACATGACAACCGAGGTCGTCCAAAATAAATTACACCGTAAGAAATTAAAAAAAAAGTTACTAGTGGTAATACATTACAATCAGTGAGTGAACAATCAATCAACCCCTGTTTTCCTACCCTTAGGGTGAGAATTCTTTTTCCAAATTTACATGGGACCAACTTTGGAGTATACCCTTTCCAATATAATAAGAATTATCAAAATCGGACAATTCTGTAAAAAGTTATGCGTGATCAAACATAAAAAAAAAATACGCTTCGAATTGAGATCCTCCTCCGTTTTTTTCGTCGGTTAAAAATACTCATAATGGATCACAAAAATATACAGACCAGAAATAAAACCATCACCTCTGTAACGTTTAATTGTAAATCCATTATACCTAATAGCAAAGGTATTGGACAGTCTGATTAAACGACAGCTGGATACGCATTTAATATTACACGACGCCGACGCTCAGTTCGGGTTTAAAGCACACTTGTCTACTGAAATGGCTATCCTCTGTCAAATCAAATCAAATAATTTATTTCGCTTTGTTTATTTTCATTTGTCTCAAGCATACTGTTCAATACTAAATCTATACACTTATAATAAATCTGTAAAAGTGAAAATTCTGTACATTGAAAATATCAAAAAAAATAAATGGCGGGGGGTGTTACTAGACCGACACCGAACCCAAAAGTGTGAAAGAAAAATATTTGTCTGTCTGTCTGTTTGTTTGTTCAGGTATCACGCAAAAACTACCGGTTCGATTATGATGAAACTTGGTATAATTATTCTTTATTATCTTGGGGACCACACTGGGTAGTTTTTATCCCGAAAAAGTATAAACAATAAAAAACAAACTTAATTTTGCGGTTAAAAACTCATTGATAAGTTTCGTCATCCACGCGGACGAAGTCGCAGGCACAGCTAGTCTCTTAATAATCTGTTAAATATCGAATAATATACAATAAAAAAATACAGACGAATTGAGAACCTCTTGTTTTTGAAGTTGGTTGTAAAATACTGTATAATAATATGTTTAGACTACCAGAGCCTCGATTCAGCTATTTTAAATTCTCCTTGTCATTGTGCCGAATTTTCGTATTCAGATAAGCCTACAATAAAATCTCATTGAACTCTCGAAGAGAATAATCGTAATGACCAATTAATGATCGTAATGACAGTTAGCAGAATGCCCTTTATCGTAAAAATGATCAAATGAAGCAGGTCATTTGGTCAATTCAAGCAACTTTTAAATGAGGCTCCAGACCTGACGACCTCCGTGGTCGAGTGGCGTACGCACCGGTTTCAAGGTGTCGCTAGCTCTGAGGTCCCGGGTTCGATCCCCGGACGGGTCAATGTAGAAAAATCACTTTTTTACATCGTCTCTGGTCTGGGTGTTTGTGGTACCTTCGTTGTTTCTGAATTCCATAACACAAGTGCTTTAGCTGCTTACTTTGGGTTCAGAGCAATGTATGTGATGTTGTCCGCATTTATTTATTATTTATTAGTTAATTTCTCCCAAAAACTGTTTTTATTATCAAGAGATTTGTATCGCCTGCTAACTAAGAAAAAAATTGTATTGGAATTAATTTGAGAACAAGAGCACTAAACTATAATGCCATAGTTTACTTTATTTCAGCAAATAGTACACATCATTCACAAAACTTCAGCACCTTTATTCCAAGGCACTAAGGTCGACAATCGTACATCATTGGTAACACCATACTTAATACTTTTCCACCGACGTTTGATTCACATTATAAAATGCTTTTCAGTTGTAAATAAAATATAACACCAAGCCGATGTTTTTCCTTTAAAAAATACTTTTCAGACACAATTTAGAGCTTACAATTTTAAGTTAAAATTTCAGGTAATTTAACTGCAAAAGCGAAATGCATTTACCTCATAATATAAGTATAAGAGGTTTTTGGTTTTTTGCATTCATTCACATTGTTTTAGATTTGTATAAAGGTGCCATTGTTGTCAAGGCGTATTAAAGTTTTTGTTTGTAGCAGCAAATAATTATCTTATTCTAGCTTTGCCCAACGGTTTTAACCGCCTAATTAATTATCATCTGTGACAACGCCGACACTCTCTCTCGACTTTTGAGAATTTTTTTTTCGTAATCAGATATCGATACCTAACAACACCTTAACGGATCGGACAGGGGTTTCGTAACACCCTGTAGAGAGGAGATCGCATTCAAACTGTTTGGTTCAAAATGTTGAGTTTATTGTTTTTGGTTACACACGAAGGGTGGAATGCGAGTAATGCGACCCTATCATAAAATCTGTGTTGTCTGTCCATCTGTAAGCTGCTATCTCGTGAACTGGTGTGATGTAGACAGCTGTTGATATTTTGTTTTTTTTTTTTTTACCTTTGTATGTTTTACCGTTTATTTTGTATTGTTACTTTGATACCGTGGTAAACAATGGTTGTTTTTTGGGTTCGATTCCTGCGTGGAACAAGCATTTGTATGATCCACAAATGCTTGAATAAAGTCTGGGGGTTTTATGAGAATTTGAATATTTAAGTCTTCCGCGACACAAGAATTCGATTTCTAAAACAAACAAAATAATCTGAACCCAGTTAGATAAAATTTGACATACAAGTAGATTACAACATGGATGAACATTCCTACCAATACAATACTTTCTATCTTGTTAAATTCATGAAAGCAGGAACTCTTTAGGCGACGCTAGTTTTCAAAACACAAAAAGAACAAATGACGAGTCACAACTAGAAATGAATTAGGAAAACAAACCTTAGTTCCTTGAAATAAAGGCGAGATTCCTATATCAAGTGCACACTGCACCTAGGGCAATTTCGCTACTTTAATTTAACGACTACTTACAATGAGTGCTTCAAAAGCAGAGAAGGTTTTTTTTTTTTTTTAGAAGGATTTCTTAATTTTAATGTCGTAAGAGGGGCTCGTGGCTAAGTGTAAGCCGTACGGTTTGACCAATAATACAGGTTATGCCGCGCTCGCCGCGGTTGGTCCGTGGATGGGTGACCATTTATAACATACCGAGACCCCTCCGTGTTTCGGAAACCACGTTAAACAGTAGGTCCCGGCTGTCATACATAGATCTTTGGCAGTCGTTAAGTCAATTCTGACAACCAGTCTTACTATGGGATACTGTGTTTCCCAGTAAAATGGGTTGTGGAGGTCAGATAGGCAGTCGCTCCATGTAAAATAAGGTATTCAGCTGAATCCGGTAAGACTGGTAGCCGACCCCAACATAGTTGGGAAAAGGCTCGGGAGATGATGACTTAATTTTAATGTCGGTATATTTTCGTTTACTGGTTTTATCGAATTCCTATTTAAATAGCATTTACTTATATCAGAAAGCTTGATTATTGGGAAAAGTAATTTAACATTCTGCTTTCCATGAACTGTAGAGAAGGTTTTTATATTTTAACTGCTTTAGTAATTTCTCTAAGATTTTAACTATCTGACCCGACAGACGTTGTCCTGTCATATGTATGAATTCCGTTTCTAATTGAATTCTGTCAATTCTATGTCAAACGTCATAAGGTGACATTAAAAAGTTTAGGTTAGATAAGAAATAATTTTATATGGTGGTTAAGTATTCTTAAATTTTCTCATTTTCCACGCAATTTTCCATATTTTTTGTTTCATAAGAACCTTCTCCTGACAATAACAAACAACAAAAAAAGAATTAGCGAAATCGGTCCAGCCGTTCACGCGTGATGCCGTGACCAAGGGAAATAGGGATTAATTTTTAGGGTTCCGTACCCAAAGGGTAAAACAGGACCCTATTACTAAGACTCCGCTGTCTGTCTCCAGGCTGTATCTCATAAACCGTGATAGCTAGAAAGCTGAAATTTTTACAAATGATGTATTTCCGTTGCCGCTATAACAACAACTAAAAACCACATAAAATGAATATTTAAGGGGGGCTCTCATACAACAGCGGTACGGAACCCTTCGTGCGCGAGTCCGACTCGCACTTGGCCAGTTTATATATATACAGATTAACAGAAATCAGTTATTTTATAGTGGCGAAAAACCTATCTTAATAATTACAGTAACTATAATATTTATTTACTTTTTTGTAAATGCGTAAAGTTTTGATGAATGTCAATAAAATTAAATGTGAAAACCCTTCGTACACACTTAAATTGATTGATTACATTAAAAACTTTTAAGAGATGAAAAGTCTAAGGCGTCGTCCTAACTTGCGACGGTTACAAGCAAACGATGCGATTTTGTCGTACAACGAAATTGAATTAAACTAACTGTCGCTTAAACACCTTAAAATAATAGAAACAGCGTAACGCTTAATTTGAGTTCAGTATTTCAGCATTCGTTTCTTAATTAATGTTTGGAAGTAACGGCACGACAGCTCAAAAAAAACTTTATATACAAATATAAACCTTATAATTTGCAGGGCTGCCTAGCGGTCCAATGAACGGATCTGTATGCACAAGGTTGCAGGTTCGAACCCAGGCACGTACCAATGTGGCTTTTTTAAAGTTATATGTACTTTCTTAATTATTCTAAGACACTTCTGACAAACGGTGAAACCTGGATTCCAAAAATTTGGGATCTGAAATCGCCAATTCCCAGTGAGCAAGAGTGGTGATCAATGCTCGCGCCTTCTCTATATGGGAAGAGGCCTGTGCCCAGCAGTGAGACGTTTATAGGCTGTATTATTAGTATTAATTGTCTTCTTTAAATAAAATTTACCTTGGATTTAGGGGCCAGATTGTAGCCAGCTTGTTTTCCGCGTGCTTGCTTATGAAGTGTCGTCATTATAAAATATATCAACCGCCTTGAGAATATCTTAAGCTTACATTTGAACGTACAGTTTTTCTCGACGCATTTTTGTCGCATAGTGTGGTCGAACCCTTATTCAGAATAAGAATTGTAAAAGGGAATGTCAAAAGTCACGAATGTCTATTCTGTAAATAATTTCGATATCGAGCTTCACCTGACTGACAATAAAGCTCACTTCAAAAGTGAACCCAATTGGCCTTGATTTAGAATTCAAATTCGAGAATACGTATTTGACATCTCACCGCGGATTCCGCTGTCGAGACATGAAAATTATGTTACAGAATAGCACTACTGAATAGATTCACTTCGAAAATGAAGTTTATTTGTCAGAGTCTACTTTGAATAAATTTTAATGATGTTAGGTTTACTATATATTGGCGTAGAGTGAATTGAAGGTGATACAGACTTAAGCCTGATTTAGACGATGCGAGAAATATCGTGCGAGTTGCGGTACATTGAGGGGCCGCGCGGCTATGGTGTCATAAGAGATGGATCGTAGACGGCAATGTACCGAAACTCGCAGGACATTTCTGGCATCGGCTAAATCAGGCCTTAGTTCCAGATGTGGGATGTGTCAGTTGAATGATTAAATTATTAATAGGTAGAGCACCAAGCTCTGAAACTCAAGGTGTATCTAAGACTTTCTTTACCCCGTACACGAACAGCCTAGCAATTTACTTCTCATTTAAAACATACATACAATCAAACATAGAACCTCCTCAATTTTTTAAGTCGGTTAAACACTACCCAATTACTTAAGTAAGACAAGTGATACAACCTTTCCTTTTTAAACGGAATATCGAAGAAAATTTCGATAAACTTAGTAGAAAACGTCGGAAAAGTAAGTTCTATCTGTCGTTAACAAGAAGGTTGAAGTATTTATAACTAGTTTTATACTGCAGCTTTGCCCACTTTGACACTTGTTAAAGGATGTTATTTCGTTTTACCTCTCCAGTAGCGGTACTTATTACGTATCTAGCGAAGCAAAGCGATAACAAAAATGTGCACAAATTTACGTTTCAAAAATTCTGACGGGCCTGTTGGTCTAGTGGTTAGTGACCCTGACTGCTATACCGGAGGTCGTGGGTTCGATTCCCACTCAGGACAAATCTTTGTGTGATGAGCATGATCATTTGTTCTGTGTCTGGGTGTAATTTATCTATAATATGTATGTATTTAGAAATATATAAGTATGTTTATCAGTTGTCTGGTTACCATAACACAAGCTCTGCTTAGCTTGGGATCAGATAACCGTGTGTGAGTTGTCCCGGAATATTATTATTATTATAAATGTAGAAAAGAACTGCTGAATCGATTTTGTTTAAATTTCCATAACAACGTCTAAATTATACCCATATATATACATAGATAACAATTTTCTTTTTATATTGATTTTCAAATATTTTCCGATGATATTGCCGTAGCTTACATACAAACAAAACATACCATAGAAATATCGAATTGAGAACCATCTCCTTTTGTTCCACCTGCTGTCGGTTAAAGCAATAAGTATCTAGTATTCGCCAAACAAATGAAAAAAAAAAACAATTGTAGTAATAATTTTCGTTGCCGATTGCTATCGTTTCACCTTTGCAAGATACTTAATACCGGCCTCTATCTGTATTCAAATATTTGAGTTTGAAATTTAACTAGATCCAGAACTCCCATTGAGCTGAAAATTTTCAGCCATTGCAATATGACGTATTGGATATTTTATTTCTATTTTTACATCTTTCTAACTGAGTAAGTTAACAAACACAAATAAAACACGAGTTTTATAAAGAGTTTTAGAAATAATTCAAACAAAAAAAAGGCCGTCTCCAAAATAAGTCTTATAAATATGGTTTTCTTATGAATCCCAGTTTTGAAACTGGCCCAAATAAAATGGGACCACACGGGAAGCACCAGCTTTGAAATTAACAGGTTAACTGTCCCGCTAGTAGACACAATAGTTAAACAATGGAAATGTTCATGTGACTCACGGGACAGGGAAAGGGTTAAAGAAGAATCATCAAAAGGTTCAAGAAAAAATACAGTCGAATTGAGTACCTCCTCCTTTTTTGAAGTTGGTTAAAAAAACTGTGAGTTGCTTTACTTATAAGATTCAGCTTGCTCCACATCTTCATTTTTTTTGTCTTTTAACAGTATTTAAGTTTCAGTCTGTTTTTTTAAAGAAACAACAAAAATAATAACAATAATAATATTCCGGGACAATTCACACACGGTTATCTGATTCCAAGCTAAGCAGAGCTTGTGTTATGGTAACCAGATAACTGATAAACATACTTATATATTTCTAAATACATACATATTATAGATAAATTACACCCAGACACAGAACAAATGATCGTGCTCATCACACAAACATTTGTCCTGGGTGGGAACGAACCCACAACCTCCGGTATAGCAGTCAGGGTCACTAACCACTAGACCAACAGGGCTGTAAAAAACTATTATAGATACAGCTGGCAACTATCATACAGACTTAACCCTAATTAATTAACGGCTACTCAAACTTAAGTCGTACTTACATGTCTTTTATAGCATTATAAAACTTTTAAACAAGTTTTCTACATCTTCTTAATATGCGACGTCCTTTACATCAAAGTTTATTAGAAGTAATATACATTAGCAAATTAATTTTCTTCAAATTCATTTTGACTGGCCTGTTGGTCTAGTGGTTAGTGACCCTGACTGCTATACCAGAGGTCGTGGGTTCGATTCCCACCAGGGACAAATCTTTGTGTGATGAGCACGATCATTTGTTCTGTGTCTGGGTGTAATTTATCTATAAATATGTATGCATTTAGAAATATATAAGTATCTTTATCAGTTGTCTGGTTACCATAACACAAGCTCTGCTTAGCTTGGGATCAGATAACCGTGTGTGAGTTGTCCCGAAATATTATTTATTACTAGCTATACCCGCGACGTTGTTCGCTTAATATCATTCACCTGTATGAATAAATATTTTGACTGTGATATAGAGGGCCAACACGACCTGCCTACTGCGAGTAAGTTTTCCGTATGGCACAAATAAACTAATAAAACACAAAAAGGGTTAGCTCGACGTATGTAACAAAATGGACTCAAGCACAAAAATACAAACTTTAACAACTGGATTTGAACTTGCTGCATGGACATTTATTTCTAATCCTACAACCACCAAGCCGTTTACTACGACGCGACAGCTAGTCTTCCAAAAAGTATACTTCAATCACAATGAAGTTGTTTGATCGCTATGGCTACCTTAGACTGCCATGGTTACCCCTTGTTTATATGTCAATAATGCCAATTTACGTGTGCAGATGAGAAAATGATTTTAGAAATTTAAAGCTCCGTCCCTTATCAGCTAGATGTAATACCATGTTTAAACATAGCTAACAACCATCTACGATTATTTTAAAACAACCTCTCAATTTTTTACACCATTTGATTAAGTAGTTTATGTTCGATACTGTAACACGAAATCTGACCCCCGGCAAAAGAATGTTGTAATTTACTGTTTAAATCTTAATATATATAAATCTCGTGTCACAATGTTTGTCCTCAATGGACTCCTAAACCACTTAACCGATTATAATAAAATTCGCACACCATGTGCAGTTCGATCCAACTTGAGAGATAGGATAGTTTAAATCTGAAATTATAGTCGCAATTTTATGAAATTGACGCGGACGAAGTCGCGGGAATCAGCTAGTATATGTATAGATACTGTAACATGAAATCTGACCACCCGCAAAAGAATGTTGTAATTTACTGTTTTATTATATGTAATTAATTTCGACGCGATGAAAACAATGCAATAATGTTGCCTAATTAAAGAGAAATAGTCGGCCCCTGTTTGGAATGCAAGCCAATGTATCGATATGGCAACACTGAATTTTATATTCGTTTCGTAAAGGCTGTGATTGACTGGCGAGCTGACGGTCAAGCTCGCGGCTCGTCGTGCCTTATATAAGGTCGAGCAAAATTTTTATTTTACCTCGCGGGCCTGGCTCGCCACCAAACAAAACCGCGGTCTTGAGGAGATCGACGAGCAAGCTTTACCCGACTGCCCTGTTGATCTAGTGGTTAGTGACACTGACTGTTATACCGGAGGTCGTGGGTCCGATTCCCACCCAGGACAAATGTATGCGTGATGAGCACAATCATGTGTTCTGTGTCTGGGTGTAATTTATTTACAAATATTTATTTAGAACTATAAGTTTATCAGTTGTCTAGTTACCATAGCACAAGCTCTGCTTAGTTTGGAATCAGATGGCCGTGTGTGATATTTATACATTTACCGGCGAGCCAATAAAACCGCGGCAAAGCTCGCTCGTCGCTCACCCCCTTGTTTTAACAAAACGTATTGAAATACCTGTGGTTTTACGTTTCCAGTTGATTATCCCGACTAACATATTCGAGCTGTATTTCAATTAGTACAATATTATTGGAATATTTTGGATATTTATTACTAGATTGTATAAAATTTGTTGATTTGTGATTCGTTATGTAGTTATAGTTTAATTAATTATTCAAATCACTTTATCTTTCTTTACATTTACATTTAACAAATAAAAATAAGTTAACATAACATAACATAACATACCATCACGCCTGTATCCCCGAAGGGTTAGGCAGAGGTGTACCAATGTACACCCACAGTTCGCCGGTATGTTTAGGTCCCATGTAATAGGGGGCGAGCCTATTGCCACTAACCGGGCACAAATCCAAACTCCGACCGGCTACTGAGAATTTCATAGAAAAACCCAATAACACCTTGGTCGACTTGGGAATCGAACCCAAGACCTCTAGCGTAGCAGTCCCGCTTAGAACCACTAGGCCAACGAGGCAGGCAAAAATAAGTTTCTATAAAAAAACAGGTAAAAAGCTTTTAAATCATCGAAATTTGGATGGAAACTAATGGAAACGGCCGCACTGACGGTTATTTTCCGCGACTGATTTTTAACAGTAGTGTGTGCGTCTTGGGCTGTTCTGCGGTTTCACGGTTTACCGCTTGCGAAAAAAACCGTAGTGCGGCCTCAGCCTTAGTGAAGACAAATCAGACAAAACCAATGACGATGGAATTGCGTCGTTTCTGACCACCTTTTGGCTCCATCATCAGATCAGCTCGAAAGTACCACAATTTTGTATTGTCATCCAAACTTAACGTGTGTACAAATTTTCAGTTCTATCGGTAACTGGGCAGCGAATCAATAAAAAAAAAAAAAACTTGTAAGAATAAGTAAAAACTCTCTTATCTATACTAATATTATAAAGCTGAAGAGTTTGTTTGTTTGTTTGGTTGAACGCGCTAATCTCGGGAACTACTGGTTAGAATTGAAAAAATCTTTTTGTGTTAGATAGTCCATTTATCGAGGAAGGCTTTAGGATATATAACATTACGCTGCGACCAATAGGAGCGAAGCAGCAGTGAAAAATGTCACAAAAACGGGGAAAATTATTCATACTTGAAAGCTTCCGTTGCGTGCGCTGCGTAAACGGTTCGAGTTACCCAAAATATATGTCTGAAAGAATTGTTCCTCTTTAAATGATCTAAAAAAATGTATGTGACAGTACATGTCTATCTTTTAAGATTGACTCACTATAACCTTTTTTAAGGTAATCATTTGGTCGAAATTAATGCATTATTGCCAATTATTTGCTACAGAGTTTTATCAACATAATATTAACTAAAATTATCATTTACGCAGAAATACTTTTTTTTTAAACTTCTTAATCGCTGTCATAATAACAGAAATTGACGCGGACGAAGTCGCGGGGATCAGCTAGTGTTATAATATGGCCCTTTCAGTTAGAAACAATTTAAGTTTTCTTTTAAAAGCACTGTTATTTAGCTCTTTCCAAGTCTTTGGCAATTTATTTTATATGATAGCCTATCGTTTCATAATATTGGTATGATACCAATTCATTAGAAACCTTTCAGTAGTTTTACTTATAAACAAGGAATGTTTTACCGGAATATATACAAAGTTGATACGACAGAGGGGCTTTTCTTTAAACTGTCTATACTAGATACCATTTTCAAGCTCTGTACCAAAAATCAATTAAATAGGAGCAGTAGTTTAGTCTCAAATGATTTTTTTTAGATTTTGCACCGTTTCAACACGATGTATCTTTCCTAACAGCTGATTATGTCTAAGCATTGACGCATGTCACAAGTAAGTAAGTAAGTCAGTCAAATTTATTTACACAGGGTGGTTGCGTTTTATTCTAATTTGTAAGCTATTTAGTTTGTTTGAAAACAATATTTTTTCATTATTGTTGCTTTTTATTTTTATACCGTATCGAATTAATACTAAACACGTATAGTATACGTAGTGTAATTTAATGCCCGTCTGTCATATCCACTCTGTATAGGCCTCACTGCTAGGCTAAAGCCACTTTCCATATGAAAACGAACGAGAATTAATCACCATGCTTGTTAACTTGCGAGTTGGCCTACAGCTACCATTAAAATTCAATCCAGGTTTCCTTCCGATGTTTTTTTCACTCATTATATTATCAAAATTGAACATATTGGTACGAGCCTCGGTTTGAATCTATCACCAAGTGCTTACAAATCTGACCATTGAACCTCTATGCCAACATGACATGACATTTACTTACAAACAAGCCAACATCTGCAATATTTCGTTACCATACGATTTGACCATACATAACACTCAAACTACCGGTCAATCGAAATGCCTGCTTATACTAAAGAACTGACCAGTTGTGCAAACAGCTAAGAATCTTGAATACGTTGCGCAACGTCAAGGAATACTAAACTGCTCAAGGTATACGAAGAAGCGTGTTACCACTACTTTGTTACCCTACTTTGTCTGATATGAGTAAATCATAATCAAAAAAGTTGTAATCTATCTATCTTCTATATATAAAAATGAATCCCTATTTCCCTTGGTCACGGCATCACGCGTGAACGGCTGGACCGATATCGCTAATTCTTTTTTTGTTGTGTTTGTTGTTATCAGAAGGTTCTTAATAAGGAAAAAGTTTGCAAAATTGCGCTGAAAATTAGGAAATTGAAGAATACTTAACCGCCAAATTAAGTACCTAATCCTGACTTTTGTTACGATAGTGATTTGTTGGATTCATCACCACCCCTAATAATACAAAGGCACCGGGAACGGGACCTAGGTATTCACGCCAGTGAAACCGCGGGGCACAGCTAGTACTACATATTAGGTATGACGGGCCTGTTGGTTTAGTGGTTAGTGACCCTGACTGCTATACCGGATGTCGTGGGTTCGATTACCACCCAACACAAATCTTTGTGAGATGAACATGATCATTTGTTCTATGTCTGGGTGTAATTTATCTATAATATAATATGTATGTATTTAGAAATATATAAGTATGTTTATCAGTTGTCTGGTTACCATAGTACAAGCTCTGCTTAGTTTGGGATCAAATGACCGTGTGTGAGTTGTCCCAGGATATTATATGTTATTACATTTATATTTTTTACACTTTATGGTCTAAATAATCTACAACAATAATAATTATTTTCAAAATAAACTTTCTGAGGTTAAAGTGAATGTAGACATTGAAATAAAACTATTATAATAATAATATTCTTTATTGATATAAGTAAACAATTACAATATAGAATTCTCTCACCTCTGCACTAGTAAAAACTGTGTTGCAGGTGTTAGTGTCTTCCCCGTATAAATGTGGCAATTATCTTACGTCCGTAAACACCGTGTACAATAAGTTATAAAATTAAATAGAAAAATTTAGTAAAAAAAGAAAAAAAAACAATTATAATAATAATTAGTTAACAAACGTGTTGCCATGTGTGTGCGTGTGTGTAAAGGTGTGTTTGGGTGTGTTTGTGTGTGTGTTGTAGGCAGAATCTATCGCGATATATATTCAGTGCCAGTGACCATGACACGTCGCGTCGAAACTTCGGGAACTAAAACCTAAATATACCGCGATCGAATCTCTTCAGAATAGTTTTCAAGCTACGCCGTGGTTTCATTTTTTTATCTGTTCTGTTTGTCGGTGACTGTTTCTGCCTGTTTGGCTAAACGGTTGATCGGACCAACAACCAATACGTATACATACATAAAATCACGCCTCTTTCCCGTAGGGGTAGGCAGAGACCACTTATTTCCACTTGCTACGATCCTTACACACTTGTTTCGCTTCGTCCACTTTCATTATTCCCTCCATACATGCTCTTCGGTTTAGGGTACTCTTGACCTGGCCTTTTTTCAAGACGTCCCCGATTATGATGTGTTTTTTTGTTTGTTTGAAAGCTGACGTAATTGAGATGATGCTTAGCCATAATTTATGAGGTTCGGGTATAGGTGAAATCTTGCGGTTTAGGTGTAAAAGCGTTACTGACATACGGATGAATTTTCTTCTTTATAATATTAGAATGGGTATAAAAAAAAAAAAAAAAAAAAAAAATATATATATATATATATATAGAGTACAGCTTTTGCGTTACAGTACTTTTTCCTATTATAAGAAGATTCTACTTATAAACAGCAAAGGCTTTCTTGTTGCTCTTCTTTATATTGACTCAACAAACGAACAAATTAAATTGCGTACCTATGGCCCGTTGAGATATTGAAAATAAATTCAATAAGAGGTTTCCAACCTTAGAGTATAGATAAGAAACCAAAGAGTGAGCCTATCAGTGTATGAACCGTGTGCACTAGTATGAACTAGTTTTATCGTAAATTTTGTATCAAGACGGAGCGCGCCGTTTTAATAAAACTATCTAAAACCCCAATATTATCCTAACAATGTCGAAACCATCGATATTTTCGCATATAAGTCTGTCGTTGCGCGAAAAATAACTTTAAATCAGTAAAGGAATGTACTACTTAGATACAGACAAAAAGTGCTCTCGCTTGGCACGAAGGAAAACTAGCGATACTATCGGTCTATAGTTATCTATAGTCTATGTTTCCAACCAATTACCTAATGGTCATCGTTGTCAGTGGCATACGGGATGTAAGAAAAAAGCATTTGTTCAATCAATTCGCGTTTCCATTTGTAGGAATATAAAAAAGGACGGCTCATAAAATAAAAACTAGATATTGCCCTCTTTGTGTGGGTTTTTGTTGATCTTTGCAGTTAGCCTGAGGGCAGGCTTTGACAGCTTCACCGGACTTTTGTTTTCGCGGTAAAGGGTTTATGTCCTGTCTATAACAAGCATAATCAAAATCAATAATTAGTGGTATAGCTGTCGACAGATAGACATAAATAATAACGGTTAGAGTTTTTTTAAGTGAAAACTTCTTTAGCGACGTTGTACACTTTTTTTGTAATGGGTAAAAAAATTTAAACTCGCGTCAGGACACGTGACCTGATCGAAAATTCGTAAGACGGATGTCATGTTTGTGTACGATAGCGCAATAAATAAATATTGTATTTTACCACATAAATGATAGTACTTTTATACTGATAATTAAAGCAATTCGTGCAAAATTATTCCCTAACCATTCCAAAATATAAAAAATGCAAAAAGTTTATATTGCACAGCTGGGCAAAGGCCTCCTCCAAATCCTTCCATATTTCTCTGTTTCGCGCCACCTCGAACCAACCCTCGCAGTACGACTGTAGGTCGTCCTGCCACCACCTCCTGGGCCGGCCTCGGCGGCGTCGTCCGTCTTCAGACAAATTCAAATTCAAAATTGTTTGACTTAGGCTACAAAGTAGCGCTTATCAACGTCAACACAATATAAAAATAAAAAAACGACAGCACCCTAAGGATCGGTTCATTTCCGGCGGAAGACGCACCGCGCATTATCGGCCGCGCAGCGCCAGGACAGACAAACACGCAATGAGACACCCAACCCCTCACACCTGACGCACCGACACCCATTGTGTTGTTGTTTTTGCCCAGCGGTCACTGCACCAGCCCGATGGACAGAGTTACTATAACATTATTTTATAATATTAATATGAGAGTACGGATTAATATATTTAATTCTTCTCACTTAAATTAACACACTTACAAACAATATCTTTAAAATACATTATGTCTTAAAACTACACAAATATTTGGATCTAACTACTTGACTATACATGAGCATAAAGTTTCATAATTAATATTTAACACAATTAACATTATGTCAGTACAACACTTTTTGTCTTGCAAAATAAATGGTCTCACATTTTCATATTTTTATATCACACAGGTATTTTAAGCGAACTAAGTACGTAAAACTTAAAAAAAAATAGTATAAAAAAAAGGCCTTTAAACGTAGACAGGTAAATTGCTTTCTTGAAATGAAACCCTTAGACTATAGATAACTATAGACCGCTAGTATCGGTAGTTTTCCTTCGTGCCAAACGAGAGCACTTTTTGTCTGTATCTAGTACATTCGTTTACTGATTTAAAGTTATTTTTCGCGCAACGACAGACTTATATGCGAAAATATCGATGGTTTCGACATTATTAGAATAATATTAGGGTTTTAGATGGTTTTATTAAAACGGCGCGCTCCGTCTTGATACAAAATTTACGATAAAACTAGTTCATACTAGTGCACACGGTTCATACACTGATAGGCTCACTCTTTGGTTTCTTATCTATACTCTAAGGCATTACCATTGTCTGACCACTGACATACCGATTGGAAACGTCAATCTATTTAATATTTATGACAATCAATAATACTTGGTACAGTCAGCAACAAAGGGGTTTATATGCACTTCTATTTAATTCAAATCAATTTATTTTATCTTAGTTTTTGAAGCGAGTAGCAAACAAGCCTTGGCAGCTGCAGAATAATTATTCAATTACAAAAAAAAAAATATTTCATTTAAAAAAATATAATTATTTTTAAATCGGCTAGGGTCACTACTAGTGAAGACAATTGAAAACAGCCTAAACACGATTGGATTCCGTAGTTTTGTTTCACAGTTTCTATAGCCACATGCTCCATCATCAACCAGCTCAAAAGTACTATTATATTTTATTGCAACCAAACAAAGTATCGTATAATAATCTATACATATAATAAATCTGTAGAAAAGTCATTTTTGTACATTGAAGAAATTGAAAAAAAAAATAGCCAGCGTGTTAAAGGATAACTAACAGAACCCATTTCCATCATTTTTGAAATTTTTGTCTGTTTGTCTGTTTGTCTGTTTGTCTGTTTGTCTGTTTGTCTGTTTGTCTGTTTATATGTTTGTTTGTGCACGCATCACGTAAAATCTACGAATTGAATGCAGACAATGTTTATATACAAAAATTATACACAACTTGAGGTATAACTTAGTTTTTGTTTCATCGAAATCGGTTCACTCTATCAAAAGATATAATTAATTTAGTGAGTTCAAGAAGTAAAATATTACAACACGCAATTCAGTACAGTACTTGCATTACAACTGTCTTTTGCCGGGGGTCAGATTTCATGTTACAGTATCAAACATAAACTACTTAATCGAATGGTGTAAAAACTTGAGAGGTTGTTTTCAAGAAATCGTAGATGGTTGTTAGCTATGTTGAAACATGCTATTGAATCTAGCTGATAAGGGGAGGAGCTTTAAATTTCCAAAATCATTTTCTCAACTGCACACATAAATTGGCATTATTGACAGATCAAAAGATAAACAAGAGGGTAACCATGGCAGACTGAGGTAGCCATAGCAATCTTCAATTTGATTAGAACCTATATTTTAGTGAACTAGCTATCGAGGTAAACAGCTTGGCGGTTGAACGATTGGAAATGAGTGATGTTGCTGCAAGTTCAAATCCGGTTGTTAATGTTTGTATTTTTTTTCATGCGTCCATTTTCTTATACATACATTCTCATATAAGTTTGAATTTTTTGATACCCAAGTTCAAATCTCAGTAGAGATAACTCTTTTTGTGTTTTACTAACGTATCTTTTTTAAGTAAAAAAATATTTGTAACATTTTGTTGTATTTTTAGTCGCAATAAACGACATCTTTAAGTCGTGAATTTTTTCTCAACCGATATATAAACTTACAATTATTTATTGTTTGTATTTACTAATCTCCGTAGGCAAACGTGCATGGCATGTACCGTAAAGTGATTCAGGCGTAAATGTCCTGGTCATTTGCTTGGAAATTTACGCATTCGCTGACTTGAAAACGTAAGCTTCCCCATAGATCACTTTATAGTTGGTTAAAAACTTTAATCCACTTTTAAACTATTTTTCCAACATAATGTGTAATGTTTTCTATTGGTCATCTATATTATATTCCATGGAAAAGATCTTTTTGTATTTGTTATTTATTTTCTTTTACCCAAAAACCCAATGATATTTTTATCACACAATCTTTAGTATGTACTACCTCTTTAATATTCTTTAAAAGGTAGCTTGCTTCTCATGTAGGTTTTTATGCGTACATGATATTTTATTTATGTGTTTAAATTTCATAAAGTTTTTGTACCCTATTACCGGAAGGTTGGGCCAAAACCCTAAATAAAATAAACTTTCTATCGCATTCTCTACATTTTAAAATATATACGTACGGTATTTAAGCCCATCACCTTATGCTGCACCTTACACTTCATAAAGCGAATTGTACAGGATACAGCCTCTGACTTTAATCAGGGTAGAATGAGATTGTCCTTGGACAGCTATTACTTAATCTTTCCAAACAAATAATTTTAAACACAGTTTTGGTAATTCTGCCACTGCGCCTCCCAAACCGTACGTCAACTTTTTGTAACTACCTCCTCTTTCAGTTTCATGGGTCTCATGTCAGTCACTGCCTATCTGATATCCACTCTCAATTTAACGGCGTAGTTCAATTTCGAGGTTTCGCACCAAAACCTCGCGTCCTGTAGTCTCACTAGGGACTACGGTACCAACGAGAACTATAGCATAAAAAATGGACTAATTTGTTTTTATGGATTCGGTTTTTGGGTGCCCTTTGCCATTTACTGCCTAGAGCGACAGCTGCTTTCACTTTAACTCAGAGTTGGCGCTGCCAGTAGACTCAATACCAAAACATTGACCTTCAATTATTGTAACCAACTGGGTAAAGCACAAAAGAGAAAACATACTACATATATAAAAGAGTCAGTTCAAAACTGCCCAAGGTAGACATATTTTGGACATTGACATCGAAAGCCACCATGAAAATTATAATTTTTTCTCACGGTTCTGGACTTGGAAGATAAATCTAAAATTTTTAAACAAAGTAGCATCAAAACCAATCCTTAAAATTTTTAGAGGTAAGCTAATTATATAATTATGACGATGGTACTTTTTTATTTTGTGACTTTATACAAACAGCAACATTTGTGACAAAATTTACTCGGCAGTAGGCAGTTCGTGTTAGTGGCCCTCTATATCACAGTCAAATATTTGTTCATAAAGATGAATGATAGGTATTTAAGCGAACAACGTCGCGGGTACAGCTAGTATAATAATAATATCCTGGGACAACTCACACACGGTTATCTGATCCCAAGCTAAGCAGAGCTTGTGTTATGGTAACCAGGCAACTGATAAACATACTTATATATTTCTAAATACATACATATTATAGATAAATTACACCCAGACAACCGGAACAAATGATCGTGCTCATCACACAAACATTTGTCCTGGGTGGGAATCGAACCTACAACCTCCGGTATAACAGTCAGGGTCACTAACCACTAGACCAACAGGCCCGTCAAATCGTATCAATCGACTGTCAAAAATTGGTTCTAATTCAGCTTGCACGATTAGACTGAAATAAACATACAAGTATACAACATTACCTACCAAGTTTAAAAATAAAACTGAAATATTAAATAGCTTGTAAAAACCGATTCCCACTAAACTAACTTCTCGATGTACGATTTCAAAATTAATGTCGAAGCGTTCTTGCTGAAACTGCAAATCCGTTGATGAACTCAGTTAACCGCCAGACTGATCGCGTTCATGTACCCGTGTAATAGGCCTTAAATGTTACTGAACATTTCTATCTATAGCTAAAAGTAAAAAAATTGAAGTGTCTGTAATTTTAAATTAACTGCTTTTCACTTGACATACGAAGTACACTATATTTGTCCGTCCGTCTGTTTTTTTTCGGCAAATCTCTGAAACGGCTGAACCGATTTTGATGGGACTTCCACCCGCAGATAGCTAATGTAATAATGAGTAATTTAGATATTTTTTTTATTTCATCTGTTTTTCCGGATGGGGACTATGTTACAGCTAGTTCGTTTATAAAACATTTTTCAGATTTTTCAATTACTAACTTTAACTCAAGTTATTAACTTTACTTGCTGATAGTACATATCACGATTCACGTGCTGCAAAGTGCATCGTTTGAATAATATATGTCTGTAAAGTTCAGGGATTCGATTAGACGAGACACTAAAAATAAACTCCTGAGTGTCATTATATATTGAAGAAAGTGGGTCAGACGCCCTTTACTAAGGAAAGGGGAAAAAAGGCTGTCATCTAAAAAATAAAAATGTTTGAACGGCCGCTGAGAGAAGAATTTACTACAAATAAAGAACTTATTTGTTATTATTAAAATTATAAAAAAAGCTGCCTCGTTGGCCTAGTGGTTCTAAGCGCGACTGCTACGCTAGAGGTCTTGGGTTCGATTCCCAAGTCGACCAAGGTGTTATTGGGTTTTTATGAAATTCTCAGTAGCAGGTCGGAGTTTGGATTTGTGCCCGGTTAGTTGCAATAGGCTCGCCCTCTATTACATGGGACCTAAACATACCGGCGAACTGTGGGTGTACATTGGTACACCTCTGCCTAACCCTTCGGGGATACAGGCGTGATGGTATGTTATGTTGTTTATAAAAAAAAGTTTTTTATTTCCCTATACAAAATAAGACCAACAGACACGTGTCAGGAACGCATTTTCCCAACGGCTGAATAATAGGCTTGTGTATTCTGCATTATCAAAATAAATTCGGTTTGACAAGAAATTCAATTTAAGAACCTTTTAGGAAACATCAGCTGCTGATGTTTGTCCCAGTCTTTAAAATCACATTGCAACACTAATACGGAGCTCCGAATAATAATCTTTGTACTGTTTTTAACACGCTTTTATTAGCTTCACTTGTATGTATGTATGTATGTATGTATGTATGTATGTATGTATGTATGTATGTATGTATGTATGTATGTATGTATGTAACCGACTCCTTTGGACTCGATTTTGACCCACTTTAAACGGACAGATTTAATTCAAACTTTGTACACTTATCAAGAATCAGCGACAATATAATAATTTCATAGGTTTATCTCATTATCCTGATTAGGATCGCCAGGATTAAATAAATAAAAAAAAACAATAAAAAAAAATTTCAAGTCCATAAAGCAATACGTTTGAATTCAGACAACACGCATTGCTGCTAGGACTAAAAAGAAAAAACTAAAAAACACGCGTGTTTTTTAGTTTTTTTTAACTATATTTATTTTTTATATTATACGATATCGGCACCGATTCGATAAAAACAATATAAGTAAGAAAAAAAAATAACTAACTTGCCTTCGATATCCAAGTAAATGTTTTTTTTTAACCGACTTCAAAAAATGAGGAGGTACTCAATTCGACTGCATTTGGTTTTCTTTTTTTATGTTTGTTACAGCAGAACTTTTGACTGGGTGAACCTATTTTGATGATTCTTTTTTTTATTTGAAATCTGGAGCTTCCATGCCATTTTATTTTGGTCTAGTTTTGACAACGGGATCCATAAGAAATAAATATAAGACTTATTTTGAAGTCGGTTTTTTTTGTAAGAATTATTTTTGGAAGAGGTCTCTGCTGGTAACCTGAGCGCAAGCTTATTAAACCCTGCGCTCTTCCTAGCCTACTTTTAAATTGCTAGAGGCATTAGCCTCCAGCCAGAGCAATTTAAAAACTAACTAAATACAATTAATTGGAAAACAAAATACAATTGGACAAGCGAAAAGAAAAAAAACGAGTGAGAGAGTGGTACGCCTAATATGACATGCAAAGCTGCTAAAAAAGCTTCGCAGAATGTCACACCTAAAAACTTTGTCGTTGGTTAACTGGATTAACCAACGACAAAGTTTTCGAACCAAAATGGTAAAAAAATTAGAAGAAAAAAACCAGCCAAGTGTTTGTCGGACTCGCGCACAAAGTTTCGTACTATCCATAAAACCAGCAATTAAAACATGGCTGTTATATGGAAGTCCCACCATAATATTAATTTTTATTTGTTGTTATAGCGTCAACAGAAACACATAAGTAATCAGTGAAAATTTTAACTGTCTAACTATCACAGTTCATGAGATACAGCCCGGTGACAGACGGACAGCGGAGTCTTAGTAATAGTCCCGTTTTACCCTTTGGGTACGGAACTAATTCACGAGTAAGCTCTTAAAAAGCTTCGGAAAAATACAACATAACTGTTAACCGTGTCTTCTACAAATCCAGCTATTTCCCAACGTTTTCTTTTCAAGTCAAAAGAAGTTGATAATATTCGCGATCTCGGAGTAATTTACGATAAAAAATTAACATTCATACCGCATGTGGATAATATCATTAAAAGGGCTTCAAGGATGCTGGGTTTTGTTTTGAGGACATGCAAATCTTTCGGAAAATGTAAAACTAAAATATTACTTTTTAATAACCTCGTCCGCACTATCCTCGAATACTGTAGTGTGGTATGGCGACCTCACTACGCTACTCACTCACTGCGGCTTGAGCGGGTACAGAAACGTTTCCTTTGGCATCTAGCGTTTTCAAACGGTATCGCTAAAAAAATCCGGTCTTACAGGTCCAGGTTGGAGTATTTCCACATGAGGTCTCTAGCTAATCGTAGACACATTAATGACGCAGTATTCGCTAGTAAAATATTTACCCATAACATAGACTGCCCTGAATTATTAGCTCTTTTTAAACTGCGTGTCCCCTCTAGATATCCTCGCAATTCTATCACACCACTCTGTGCTCCTCTTAGAAAAACAGTACTTGGTAGCAACTCCCCATGTGCTAGATTATGTAAAATAATAAACGGATGTAGTGACAAAATAGATCTACACCATGATACGTTAGGTAAAATGAAAAACGCTTTCTTTAAGTTAGTTAACTTTGAGTAGTCCACTTTCTAACAGTATTTTAAACGTTCATATTAGTATAGTAAAATAAGTTCATGTAATTCTAATTATTTTTTTTTGTGTATAATTTTAATATATATTTTTTTTAGTTAATTGTGCGTAAATGTCTTTTTCGTTATGTGGAGTTTACCTATAAGTAATTGTTACACTGTTACTATTTTTACTACTTGTACCTCATGTCATTCTAAGTGTATACAATTGTTGGTGAACCAAATAAATAAAATAAAAATAAAAATAAAGTCACTGTTTTCATCAAAAAAATCTTTATGAAAAGTAAGAACTTATACAAGATGTTACCGAAAGGGTATATCTATCCAAAAGGGGTGAAGAGTACATCTGGTATAGAGTCAGTTTACAAAATTTCAGCTCAAAATAACAGTAAGTTACATTTAAATTTACATATTGACAAGATCATCTCAAAGGCGTTCCAAATGTATAATTTAGTTATGAGGGCAGCTTCAGATTTTAAAAGACCTTGCACATACATATATTTGTTCACCAGCTTAATTCGTCCACAGCTTGAGTACGCGTCTATGATCTGGGACCCGTATTACACTAAATACGATATCGCATTGGAGCGGGTGCAACGCAAGTATCTCAAAACCATGCAATATAAATGCCATTTGGAGCGCCTTTCATACAAAGATTCGCTAGTTCAATTTAAATTATTATCATTACACGCACGACGTCAGCTGCTGCAAGTCATGATGCTTCATGGTTTAGTACATGATAGGTTCGACTGCTCTGAATTAATTAATAATATTTATTATATCGTACCCAGGACAATATTACGACGGGAAGCACGTTCTTATCCACTTTTTGCGACGACCCAAAACCGTACACATGCAGGCGAAAGAGCGCCTCTTCAGAGCTTAGTTAATATATATAATAATAATTTTAATCATATAGATATTTTTACCTTTAGTAAGCACTCATTCAGGAAAGAAATTGTTAAATGCCTACTGGATCTAAACTCCGATTAACTTAAATAGTAGTGAGTAGTGACTAGATGTATATTTAATGTACGAGTCACGTTATTTTTTTATTTTTTTTTTATTATTGTTATTTTTTTTTTACCTATACCAAATTCTTCTTTTTGTTCCGTTTTACATTTCTTTAGTTCTGTTAAGTATTGTTATTTAAAAACATAGCTACATCGTATTTGTATTAAGTAATCTGTGGAAACGTCATAGGTTGTACTTTTACCATATGTATTGATGTTATTTGGATGTATTATAAACTGTATGACTGTTTGTTTTCCCTAATAAAATAAAATAAAATAAAATAAGTTAATTAAATATATAAGCTGGTTTGTTCCTTGCACAGAGAATCGGCATAGCCATTCAACGTGGCAATGCTGCCAGCCTTCTGGGCACGTTTCCCGCCATTGACAAGGATGACGATGAGTTTTTTGACGCGTTCTAGTTTTATTTATTTTTCTAAGATTTAATTTTAGTATAGGAAACCTGGCAATCGTGCCCCACCATTCGAAGAATTGAAATAACAAACGGTATCATTTAAAACATGTTTATTAAAGTAATTAGTCTTAACCTCTGACTCAATATGCATAACAAAAATTAAAAAAATCTTCTTAAAAATAATTAAAACAGCTGAGATCAACGATTTCTTAAAGTCTAGGGTAGGGCACATTTCACGGATACATCAGTCATATGTGCCCCAATAAAGCTTCTCATTTTCTCGTCTTTTTTCCTTTTCCTTTCCCTTTATTTTTGTCACCGCACTTGTTGCATTTCTCCGGAAAGTTTGAGCAATCTTCATGTAACCAACCAGAACAGGTTTGTGATGGTATTTCATATGTCCGACTAGACTCATTAACTCCCATTTTCTTGCTTATATCATCTTCTATCGCTTTTTTTCATATTTTTTTCTGTCCATTTTCTTGGATCTGTAGCTTTTTCCTTTCCCATTTCCTGAAATATAATAAATGATCAGAAATACTTAAAAATAAAAATATAATAAGAATACACACATGGGGCACATTACCCGAAACAAATCGGGGCGCATTAGCCAATATTCGGGGTAATGCGCCCCACTTGATTTCGACAAAAAAGTTTATCAAAAACGAAACGCAATTCTAGGCATACAAAAGTTCAAAGAGGTTAGCTTTAGAATAAAACTTAAAAAACGAGAAAAAATATGAAGCAAACACTTTTACTTAATGTTATAAAAGATACAAAATAAATTCAGACTATCATACATACCTTGTGATCACTTTTTCTAACTTAAAACGAATAAAAAACAGCACTGAGTAGTTTACATCGCCGCCATACTTGTGTCACTGACCAGTACGAATCAAATTAGCGCCAAATTCAAAATGCATCTGTCAGTTTTGCGAGTGGGGCACGTTATCGACTGGGGCACGTATGCCTGATTTACTATTTGTTTGTTCTTGTATTAGATTTAAGTATTGAATTGTAAATAAATTGTTAGTTTTTAATAAATCATATAAAAAAATTCGCTTCAAGAATCACAACCAGACCGCTGAATTGATATAATCTTAACAATTATTATCAAGTATATTAATTAGATATTGACCCTTAAAACCGGTAACTTGTACTGTTTTAATATTACAAATAAATAATATCATAATCATTTTAACGACATCCGTGGTCGAGTAGCGTACACATCGGTTTTCAAGGTGTCGCTAGACTGAGGCCCCGGGTTCAATCACCGGACGAGTCAATATAGAAAACCACTTTTCTAGAATGTCTTGGGTTTGCTTGTGGTATCTTCGTCGTCTCTTATTCTATAACACAAGTGCTTTAGTTACTTATTTTCGGTTCAGAGCAATTGTACATGTGACGTTATCGAAATTTGTTTATTTTACTATCATGCGGTATACAAACATACCCACAAAATCAAACTATCCACTTCAACTAAAATAATATTCATGCGATGAGCTATTGAAACCACAATTTATATACGTAGCTAATTAAACTAGATTGTTTTAGCAAATACTTAGTAATTGGTTAAAACCACTGAATCCGCATGGATGGTATAATAAACCAGTATTGCAAGCTCAAGCGGTTTTCATTAAAACTACGTTCATTACTAGAGTATTAAATTCACTTTTATTTAAACATTGAAATATTTAACTAATATTTAACTGGAGGGGCTCGTGGCTAAGTGTAAGCCAGACGGTTTGACCGATAATACAGGTTAAGCCGCGCTCGCCGCGGTTGGTCCGTGGTTGGGTGACCATTTATAACATACTGAGACCCCTCCGTGTTTCGGAAAGCACGTTAAACAGTAGGTCCCGGCTGTCGTACATAGATCTTTGGCAGTCGTTAAGGTAATTCTGACAACCAGTCTAACTATGGGATACTGTGTTTCCCAGTAAAATGGGTTGTGGAGGTCAGATAGGCAGTTGCTCCATGTAAAATACAGTATTTAGCTGAATTCGGTAAGACTGGTAGCCGACCCCAACATAGTTGGGAAAAGGCTCGGGAGATGATGATTGAAATATTTAACTGAACAAGTTATTTTAAAACATAATTATTCAGTTTTCAAGTGCTCCCTGTTATAACCACTTAATTTAAAAAAAAACTTCTGGGCCGATTTTATTGATATCTTAAGTTTCTCTATGTGGAATTAAGATCAAATTAAATCAAAGAGGATGACCAACACATACTAACTTTTTTTTCAACTACAAACATACTTACATCCAAAACTATCAAATTTTTCAACCTTGTAATGCATTTAAACCAATGTATTTAATAGATTTATCACGTAAACTAATATTTAAAATGATTTCCGAAAAGATAATACCGTCCTTTTTTGAAGTCGGTTAAAATTTTTGTCCTCTATTTAACACCATCTATTGTTAAATTACAATAACATAGAACAACAAAACCTTTTGTTCTAAAATTCTAGTTTTACCAATACCATCAAATCTTACTTTCACCCTGAAGAACATAGCACAGTGCAATCTAAGACCAGCATGATGCCAGATTATAGAAAGCTTTATTATTGATGGAAGTGCCAGTTCGCGAGTCGGTCGCTTTGCTTGAGAGCTTTCAAATTCAATTTCATTTTCCGAATTTTTGTCTGGTTTCTTCTAGGTATATTCACTAACCTAAAGATTTATATAACAACAAATAACAAATCTACCAATGAAATACTCTTAAATATCAAAAAAGTAATTATGTAACGAACTGGGGTAAACCAAATTTTACATTAAAATTTAAAAAGTTGAGTAAAGTAAGGAATACTTATAAAGAACAAAACAGTTTCAACTCGTTGACGTAAAAACCGTTCCCAGAATGTCTCGTAATACAATTTTATTTAAAAAGGGAACTCTACTCTTTGCCTTTGGTGACGTCATCTCACGATTACTATAAAAGCAGGTTTGGTTCGACGAACAGGTCATTTGCTGGTTGGCTTACGTACGGAAAGGTTGTCGTGAAGTGTCGGTGCTATTTGCATTTAGTTATTGTGATTGTGTTTACCTACTCGTGCTTTGTTTTAAATTTTACCAAACTCTTTACTCCGATATGTCAAAAATCAAATCACCAGTACCATACAATAGTCCAGATCCAAATATTATCCCACCTATAACGGATTATGAGGTCCATAGCGTGCTGAAGACTATGAAAAACGGCAAAAGCCCCGGAGAGGACGGTATTACCACAGAAGCACTTAAAACTGTAACTAATATTTGCAATAACATCTTGTATAAGGGAGTGTTTCCTGATAAAATTTGCCACGCTAACATCACTCTACTCCATGAAAAAGGTGATAAGAGCGACATTGGTAACTACAGACCAATTAGCCTGATCTCTCATATATACAAAATTTTCATTAAAGTTATCGAGAACCGGATTGCTGATCAATTAGATTCACAACAGCCCCCAGAACAAGCAGGTTTTCGCCCTGACTTCTCCACTACCGACCATTTGCAAACCATAAACCAAGTAATTGAAAAATGCAATGAATATAATTTACCACTACATTTAGCATTTGTCCATTATTCCAAAGCCTTCGATAGTTTAAATCGTTCCGAAATATTTGAAGCATTAAATAATCAAAACATTGACAATGTATTCATTAACCTAATAAAATTAATTTACAATAATAGTACTGCCAATATTAAATTAAATTCTTCCGGACCATCTTTTAACATAGAAAAAGGCGTAAAACATGGCGACCCTCTCTCCCCAAAACTGTTCACTTCTACGCTCGAAGACGTATTTAAAACGCTTACAACATCTTGGGCAAATAAAGGCATTAAAGTCGGTGAAAGAAGGCTCACAAATCTTCGCTTCGCTGATGATATTGTCTTGTTTGCCCCTACCGCTGCAGAGCTTAATGCCATGCTGCGTGAGCTCAACGATGCAAGCCTTGAGGTTGGTCTCTCTATGAACAGGTCAAAAACCCAGGTTATGACTAATGGACGGAAGCAAATTATCGAAGTAGATGGGCAGGTAATACAATATGTCGACGAATACATCTACTTGGGCCAGCTAGTGAGCTTCGAAAACAGGCAAGGCAAAGAAATCGATCGTCGCGTCGAGAATGCCTGGAAGTGCTACTGGTCCATGAAGGAATTAATGGAAGGCACCCTCCCGCTTTCTCTTAAGCGCAAACTTTTCGATATATGTATCCTGCCCGTTCTTACCTACGGCTCCCAAACCTGGTCTTTGACCGAACTGCAGAAGACCAAACTTAAGGTTTGCCAAAGAGCAATGGAGCGCAGTTTATTAGGGGAGAAGAGAACAGATTGCGTGCGAAACACCACTTTACGCTCCAAAACACAAATTGCAGATGTGGGAGTTCAAACAGCCGAGTTGAAGTGGAGCTGGGCTGGTCATGTTTGCCGTATGGCTCCAGACAGGTGGGCGAAAATAGCTACCGAGTGGGTCCCTAATGCCGGAACTCGCAGACCAGGCAGGCCGAGGAGACGGTGGCGGGATGACATCGATCATTTCTTAAGTGATTGGTGTCATTTGGCTCCAGACAGAAAAGTCTGGAGTCAGACGGGGGAGACCTTTGCCCAGCAGTGGGACACAAAACAGGTTACATAAAAAAACATTAAAGAAAAAAAATAAATATGATGATAAATAAAGTAAAATTATGTGTCGAACTTCGACCCGGCGCGGGTTCATAACACTGAGACATGGCGCGACGAAGTTGAGCGGGCAAAATCTGTAGAATAAATCTTATATAATCTTATAATAAATCTGTAGAAGTGAAAATTCTGAACATTGAAAATATCAAAAAAAAAAAATGGCGGAGGTTGTTACTAGACCGACACCGAACCCAAAAATGTGATTAATAATTTTTTTGTCTGTCTGTTTTTCCAGGCATCACGCAAAAACTACCGAATCGATTACGATGAAACTTAGTATAATTATTCTTTAATATCCTGGGCACCACACTGGGTAGTTTTTATCCCGGGAAAGTATATACAATAAAAAACAAACTTAATTTTGCGGTTCGATCCTTAGACCCGATTACTGAACCAACCGCAAATAATAAGTTTGTCGTAGGTTACGTCACCTGGTAGATAGATTTTAATTTTAAAGTATAGTTAGTATATTTGATAGTTTACGTAGTGACCGTAGGTTATTTTATTTTACTTTTAGGTAGGATTAGTCTTTCGTATAAAGATATTATTTTTTAGAGATTTGTGATCGTGGCCGAATGTTTTAGGCAGCTAGTTTTACGGGGTGGGTATTAGAAATGGGTTGTGACATCCATTATGTAACACCTGAAATGCACCACGCAAACGGCCAAGTAGAAAGATACGTACGAACAGTTTTAAATCTCATTCGTGTAGAGAGTAATACTAAAAATGCTACCTGGTCGGATGCGCTGTGCAAAATTCAATTAGTATTAAATATCACTAAGCAAAAGACTAGCCAGATGTCGGCTTTAAATTTGTTAATTGGGTCCACTCCTGTCATCCGCGCGCTGATCCGTGATGTTTCAATTAAAAATGCACAACCAAACCGTGAGAGAGATGTGCAGGGATAGAGCCAAGGATCTGCTGAAGAGGAACCAAAGCAAACAGGACTCCTATGTCAACCGTCATCGGCGCCCCCCCAAGACTTACCAGATGAACGACTGTGTATTTGTCATAATGTACTTACAATCCACTGGAAAACTGGACTCAGGGATGAGAGGCCCTTATCGAGTAATGAAGGTACTTCCGAGTGGCCGCTATGAGCTAAAATTATTGGTTGGTGCTCGTGGAAAGACCACTTAAGCAGCAGCGCAGTACGTGGTACCGTGGAAAGGGGAATGGTGTCCCGAGATTTGTGCCGCTTTCTTTGAAAGTGAGTATTTACTGTTAGTTGTTGTGTGCTTTACGAATGTGTGTGTGGGCTTTGTCCCGGCAGACGCGCTTTGTGCGTGTGGGTTTTTACCCGGCAGACACACTTGGTGTGTGTGGGCTTTGTCCCGGCAGACACGTTGTTACACGTGTGGACTTCGATCCAGCAGACATATCATTTGATATGTGTTGGGCTTGGGAGATTGCGAATGTATGATCAAATGAAGATGTATGTATTGGAATTTGATAGAAGTGACTGAAAACTCTAATTTACTCGTAGGAATCGATGTCAGAGGGCCTTGGGAGCGTGAAGTATGAAAGTGTAGGCTACGCCTAGCGAGTTCAGAAAATAATAACGCTAATCTAATTTGTAGGCGCAGAGGACGGAAATGATGATGAGATTGCAGGACCCTCAACGGTGCCTGGAGATCCCTCGCCTGCCACAACTGCACAAGTCGCTGGTAGCGTGACCGAGGACGGCGCACGGTCAGGAGAGGCCGTGTTAGGATAATTAAGGATTACTCATTGGTGACGACATCTCACGATTACTTTAAAAGCAGGTTTGGTTCGACGAATAGGTCATTTGGTCGTGAGGTGTCGGCGCCATTTGCATTTAGTTATTGTGATTTGTGTGACGGGCCTGTTGGTCTAGTGGTTAGTGACCCTGACTGCTATACCGGAGGTCGTGGGTTCGATTCCCACCCAGGACAAATGTTTGTGTGATGAGCACGATCATTTAATTTTGTTCTGGTTGTCTGGGTGTAATTTATCTATAATATGTATGTGTTTAGAAATATATAAGTATGTTTATCAGTTGTCTGGTTACCATAACACAAGCTCTGCTTAGCTTGGGATCAGATAACCGTGTGTAAGTGGTCCCGGAATATTATTATTATTATAATTTCAATTTAATTTTATTATTATATAACAAAATACCCTCTTGTATAAGAAACACTTAGTTATCCCAATACTTGATCAAAAATAGTACCTACCGTTCTTCAACATTGAATGCATTGCATAGATGTGGATATTCTGATTAAATTATAATAATAATAATATCCCGGGACAACTCACACACGGTTATCTGATCCCAAGCTAAGCAGAACTTGTGTTATGGTAACCAGACAACTGATAAACATACTTATATATTTCTAAATACATACATATTATAGATAAATTACACCCAGACAACCAGAACAAATGATCGTGCTCATCACACAAACATTTGTCCTGGGTGGGAATCGAACCCACGACCTCCGGTATAGCAGTCAGGGTCACTAACCACTAGACCAACAGGCCCGTACATATAAATGGTGTAGTGACGAACGTAACTTAGTATAAGATAATGTTGTTCTCAGAGAATCGGCATAGCCATTCAACGTGGCAATGCTGCCAGCCTTCTGGGTACGTTTCCCGCCATTGACAAGGATGACGATGAGTTTTTTGACCCGTGTTAGTTTTATTTAGGTAGTTAAGTAATAGTTAAGGAAACATACTTTAAGTTACTATGTCGAATTAGGTTAAGTTATTTGTAATGGCAAGTAATATGTGATAAATAAACAAATAAATTTATTTATATAAGATTTAATTTTAGTATAGTTGTAAGTGTTCGTTCTTGTATTAGATTTTAGTATTGAATTGTAAATAAAGTATGACGTTCTCAAGTAAGTGACTTATACTGTCTTTTTTTTAAGAATAATTTTTTTTTAAACCTAAACCTATTTTAACTTCAATTTGTACAACATTTTACAGTAATTTGCTTACTTCTAAGTAAATGCTTCACAATAACACCTTGGTCGACTTGGGAATCGAACCCAAGACCTCCAGCTTAGCAGTCGCGCTTAGCACCACTAGGCCAACGAGGCAGTTAAAAAATACACAGCATTTAAATATATATATTTACTATTTAATTCCTAAAATCTAAATTACCCTCGGATTTCTGAGAGGATGAATAACTTACACTGTTTTCAAATGAACTGCTAACGGCTGTGATTGGTTGACCGAAAGACTAACAGCTTATCACAGTACTTACAATGAGATTTGACATGAGATTAACAAATTTTGAGTTGATCAACGGTTAAAAAACCGGGGATCAATCTAAAGTGCCCCGTAAACACTCAAATAGTTTGTCAAATTTTACGAGTTTGACAAATTACTGTGTTTGAGGCGTTTGTCAAACAATCTACGTGTCTGAATGATGAAAATCTGGATTGAAGTGGAGTTTGACAAACACGTTTTTTACTTTTTGTTTACAATTACTCATTGTAAGCGCTCGGCACGGCGACGTCACTTCATGAAATGAGAAACCCGAATCTACTAGAAAGTTAACTTTGTTTGATATTTTGTTTGAACGTTTAAGCTATGTTTGATGAAAACGTGAAGTTTGAACAACAAATTTGTCAAGCAAGTTTGTACGTTAACAGGGCGCTTTACAAAAATTTAAAATCAAACATCAAACAATAGATTGCATAGCGCATACCTACATATCGGTCGGTCGAATGGCCCCGCGGCCGTCGCGCGTCGCCCTCGTCAGTCGCGTACGAGCGGTGAGTATAGGGTTATCGACGGCTTAACCCTTCTCCCTAACTCTTCTGTAAATTAAAGCCGTGGGGTCTACTGTGCCGAGTGGTGAGAAAAATATTAATTACTAGCTGTACCGCGTATATGCGTTGCAATGCAATTTTTTCTACCTAGCACCTCTCTACTACCCACCTACTACCACTTAGGGGTATGAAAAATAGATAGTAGCCGATTCTCAGACCTACTGAATATGCATAATAATATAAAATTTCATAAAAATCGGTCAAGCCGTTTCGGAGGAGTATGGTAACTAACATTGTGACACGAGAATTTTATATATAAGAAGATTAATTAAATTGTAATTTTTATTGTATTTTACTTATTTATTATTTATTTTTTTAGCCATAAATTACAGAATAAAGCTTTGTTTTATTGATTTGCGTTTTTATTTTTGTTTATTATTGTTGTTATAATTAAATTTATGTTGTTTTGGATATTTTTACACGTAAATGATCGTCCGATGGTAAAATATAGGATGAAGAAGGGTAAGCTTGTAAAAAATACTCACATATTATCCAATAACTTAAAATATATCCTATAAGTCGGGACTTTCTACATTTTTTAATTTATGGATGGAAGACAAACAAATATTTCCCACCCTCATATTTGTTAAATAATAACATCGGTTAATCAAAACCACTAGACACTAAATAAACACCTTACCAAAAACCCCAACCACACACCTCCAAAAAATATCTATCAGAACCACTTCCAATATCTGTGTGTAAAATACCCCCCCCTTCCTATCCCCCCTAAATTCCCAAAGGCATCAAGAAAACTCCAACGACGTACGCATACGATATTTCCACGTTTCCCGCCAACTGTTTTTCTTATACCTGTTTGATTTTGGTGATGAACTTACGAATATTAAATTACATGGAACGATCGGGCTGTTCTCTTACCTCTTTACCCAACTTTGTTGGCTTATGAAGTTTCTTTTGTTTTCTTTGTACAGGTTGTTAAGCGCTTATGACTTTAGAACTCATTGCAATTTCAGAAGCTCTAAATTTTGTAAAAGGTCAAAACGGCACGAATTTTGTTATAGTGACGGATAGCAGAAGCGCCTTACAACATTTGACTCGATGCGCCTCTGGTTACAGCAGAGGTGTACCGACAGTGGCGTGCATTGGTTTTCGGCCATGGTAGGCACTCGTACATGGAGCAACTTTATCGTAAATACGCAAATGAACTCCCAAAAAATGGAACAAGCATTATTTTTGTGGATCACAAGGTGCGTTCAGGTCTGACGAACGCGCACCGAATGCGCTGCTCGCGCCTGCAGTTAGGTACTGCAATATGTTAGTGCACCTCCTCCGCGAAACTCTCGCAAAGGTCGATGGTGCAAATAACGCCGTCTCCGAACTGTTCGCGAGCAGTACGCGCGCTGCAAGATACAATTTAAAATGCACGCGCGCAGCTCGCGACCTATTTCTGATTGAATCACTATTTCAACTTGTTGTTATAAGTTTGTATAAAATAATCTTAGTAAAGCTAACTGCGAACAGCAGCCGACTCCGCGACTCGGGACTCGCGACGAGCAAACGGTCAGCTTATGATTGAGGACTTTTATTTGTGTATTATTCTTAATAAGGGTTCGAAACCGAACCTAAATAATAGTAAATATATTGAGCCATAGTCAATATGACCATTCGAGATCAACATTTTTCTTACCTACCTTATGTATTACATAGACAAAAAAAGAATTAGACGTATTATTGAATGTGCCAACATATACTATTATCTTGTATGTTTAATTTCTCCCATTTTTACTAAGATTTTAACTAAAAACAATCACTTAATATCATCATCCACAACAACAATATGTTTTCGTCGTAGTTGTTCTCGTAGGTATCAATTCACACAACAATTTCGTATTTAACAATCAAGAAACGACGAATAACACAAAAAGAATCGTTCGTCCAGCAGCACCGCTAGTCAGGCGATAGTTTCTAACATTTTGAGTTAATATTATTATGAGCCTTACCTTTAAAGTTTTGTCAACAAACCCCATCTGATGGGTTTGTATTGTAAGTTTGTAATTACGCACGTATGCTATCCAAACATATTTCATTTTCGCCACAATCTTAACATTCATACACATAGCGGTTTATTAACGCTCCTGTTTCTTAAACTACAGCCACTTCACAAAATCACAATAAATAGAAACTATTATAGTTTAGTTACGAAAGACAAGACGAAAACACGCGCGCGAACAATCAAAAACTTAATAAACAATCTGCCACAGATAATAAATATCGAAAAACGACTAAGTTGCAACACAGAAGTAAAACAATAAAAATGTTAATTGAAACTAAATATAATAAACATCAATAAGTAACTAAATAATATTGTGATAATTAATTTACAAGTTATTAGTATTTTAAAACGCAAGTTTCATTTAAAATACACTAATAACTGGAATAAGAATTGACAAGTTCGATGAACGACCCAAAAGACTTTTGCTCCAAAACGGATATATATGAGAGTAGAATGAATGGGAGAAAGAAATAATCTTGTTTATTGGCAGGTAAGCATGCTTACTGTAGGTGTAAAAAATTACGAATGTCAAATGTCAGAGCATTACGCTTTGCAAAAAGAGGTTTTCGTTTTTGTCGTATAATAAAAACTCAAGATGGCGGTGTATTATTTTCTGTTTTTGAAGTGTGCGTGCGTATATGGTTAAGGAGATTTTGTTTGAATGTGTGAGTGGAAACTAGGCAGTTTTTGAATAGCCTACTTCGTCGTTGAGTATTGAATGAATTTGAATGTGACATATGTGACGTCATTATTGATTTGTTTGTTATTGAAATGTTTGGATACACATACAAGTTTTACTATCTGTAATTTAATGATTATGTATGATGAGTGTTGACTGATTTATCTTATATAACTTGTTATATTTAAAGATAGTTAGTTGGGATTTTGTAGGTAGGCACTGCCTTTTTGCCTATATGCTATGCACGCCACTGTGTACCGATAGTCTATAGTATTTTAAAAACCATATATGAATTAATCACACATTATAATGTGAATCTGAAATTGCAATGGGTTCCGTCACATATAGGTTTAAAAGGGAATGAGAAGGCTGACAGGTTATCTAAATTAGCAGCGATAGATAGTATTCACTTTCCAATTTTACCACATTATACAGAAATTCTTACTAGATTAATAATAATAATAATATTCCGGGACAACTCACACACGGTTATCTGATCCCAAGCTAAGCAGAGCTTGTGTTATGGTAACCAGACAACTGATAAACATACTTATATATTTCTAAATACATACATATTATAGATAAATTACACCCAGACACAGAACAAATGATCGTGCTCATCACACAAACATTTGTCCTGGGTGGGAATCGAACCCACGACCTCCGGTATAGCAGTCAAGGTCACTAACCACTAGACCAACAGGCCCGTCAGATTCAAAAGTATATGTTATTTAAAATTTAAAGAATACTTTGGTGAAAGAAGTAAAGAAAAGGGTATAATAATATCGTTCAAAACTATACAATGCCAGCCTCCTCGGATACCTTGGTTTTACAACAGTAATTTAAGTAGATCCTATCCTACATTGTTACTTTAGATAGATTACGCTCTGGTCATTATCCTTCAAAAAAGTTTGCTTTCTTAATGAAAAAGGTCGATTCCCCAAATTGTGATTTGTGTGATAAGTTACATGATGTACAACACATTCTTGTAGAATGTGATAAGTACCGGAATGGGAGGGAGGCATTGATGCAAAAATTTAATATAAACTAGCTGTGCCTGCGACTTCGTTCGCGTGGATGACGAAACTTATCAATGAGTTCTTAACCGCAAAATTAAGTTTGTTTTTTATTGTTTATACTTTTCCGTGATAAAACCTACCCAGTGTGGTGCCCAGGATAATAAAGAATAATTATACCAAGTTTCATCGTAATCGAACCGGTAGTTTTTGCGTGATACCGGAACAAACAGACAGACAGACAGACAAAAATTATTTTTTTCACACTTTTGGGTCCGGTGTCGGTCTAGTAACACCCCCCGCCATTTATTTTTTTGATATTTTCAATGTACAGAATTTTCACTTCTACAGATTTATTTATTTATTAATCATCACTTAAGTCTATTATTACAGGCACACCTAATGCAATAGACAAGTTACTTTAAATTACTTATATCTACTCATTTATGATAAACAAAATCTTAATATCTAGTAATAAAGTTTTACATATCTATTATTATACAACATCCTTCCTTAAACTATATATCTTATAAATAGGAAAACAAAACAATTAAAATATCTTATCTTATATTTATTATAAGTATAGATAAGAATTACATCAATAATTCACTCACAGAGAAACTATGTTTACATAACATTATTAATTTGTGAGCGCACAGAACTACGTTAACTAAACATTGAGATATAATTTACACTCAATAAAGGCTTCATTAAAAGCAAAAACATATTATTTTCAGCCATCAGTTTTTCCTAGTATTTATAAGTTCATGAAACTACTGGGAAGAAAATGAAATACCTAGACCGAGTTTATTAGAAGATAAACTTAAGATTTACTGGAATTAATTCTCAGTAACGATGAATACTTGGAAAATAGTTTCATAGTACGGCGGAAAATCTTTACCAAGTAATTGGATTAAGAATAATATTTAGTTGAAAATTTCTTGAAACAGATAATCGGGTTATTTTCACTGAAGTTTATTTCACTAACCTTTTCCATCGGCTTTACCCGAGTGACTGTCGGTTTTCGCGTCAACAAGAAGCCACTGTTCTACCTTCGTTTTGAAGCTTGCTCCTTACCAAGTTTCATCAAAATCAGTTTAGTGGTTTAGCCGTCAAAGTATTATAGAAACATAAGGCACAATATCTGACATTACTTGTAAAAAATTCTAATAATATTGACATGAAAACCCAACCACTGAATCGATTTTGACAAAAAAAATAAAAAACACGCCTGCCATGTCAAAAAAAATTAAAAACAAGTCAAATATTTGCAGTCGGGGTCGGTTACTTGTGACAATTAATTACAGGTCCCCCGACTGCAAATATTTGACTTGTTTTTATTTTTTTTTACATGGCAGGCGTGTTTTTTAATTATTAATTAGTATTTTTTTATTTAATACCTTTTAGTGAGCAACAAAAAAGCATGAAACAACAAAAAAAAAATTCGTTCGGAACCCTTTGCAGGCGATTTCATTTTTTAATGTCCACATATGCTTATGTCACTCGGGATAACTCAAAGCTTCTAATGATACCACAAACATTGAAATCGGTCAAGCCTTTTAGAAGTTATGGTGGAATAAAGAAACTCACAAACATACATACATACATACATACATACCTACATACATACATACATGAACCCTGAAAACATAACACTCCTTTTTGGGCAGTCGTGTAAAAATCTATGGTAAGTTAATTTTTCTTTCGATTAATGTTTACCGGAAATGACGCATAACAAACAGACAAAAGAACATACAGTCGAATTGAGTACCTCATTCTTTTGAAGCCGGTTAAAAAAACATGTTACTCAAAGAAAAACAACCCCGGTTAATTGAACTCAATGTAGTGACGTCAATTAAAAAGGTCTTCTACGGGCCCAATTAATGTCAAAACTCTTTTCTTAACTAAATTACTTTGAAAATATTGTTGTTTTATAAAAGATTTCTCTTAGGTATATTTTATTTTACTAGTAATGGGTTATTAGTGATGGTAACACTATATCTTACTAGCTGAAGGTGTTGATAGACTTGATTATTTACTTGTAACAAAACATTGAAATTCGACTTTTTTTTAAAGACACACGCGTATTATAGAACCTTTAAAATATAAGGGTGAGTCCACATCTGACGAACGAGCACCGAACGAGGAGCTCGCGAGCATTCCGCGAAAGCACTAATGTCAATACCGCCGTCGAGCGGCTCGCGAGCAGCTCGGGACCTGTTACTGTAATGCTCGTGCGGTGCTCGTTCGTCAGATGTGGACGCACCCTTAAAGATAAAAGACTTCTTTATTACATGTATGCTAAGAACCAAACATTGCTACGAATATTTCGACGAACATTTTTATAATTAAACACTTTAGTAAATGGTTAGTATGTAATGCTATCAAAAGTATATTCTTTACAAAAATGTGACCAAGTCATGATAATATATCACCTTAAGGTTTTACTAGTAGAGAATGCCTTCGGTCAACAATCCACTTATAACATAACATAACATACCATCACGCCTGTATCCCCGAAGGGTTAGGCAGAGGTGTACACCCACAGTTCGCCGTATTCGTATGTTTAGGTCCCATGTAATAGGTGGCGAGCCTATTGCCACTAACCGGGCACAAATCCAAACTCCGACCTGCTACTGAGACCTTCATAGAAAAACCCAATAACACCTTGGTCGACTTGGTAATCGAACCCAAGACCTCTAGCGTAGCAGTCGCGCTTAGAACCACTAGGCCAACGAGGCAATCCACTTATGAACCATAAGATACATTGCATGAAGTAAGTAAATAAATATTACGGAGCAATGAATAAGTTGCTCGGTTACGCAAAAAGGTCGTTTCTGTGGAATGCTAGATAAAAACGATTCCGTTTACTTTGTGATATAATTTAACATCACCTAGAATACTCATCACTTACAAGTGAATGCGAGTATAATCCTTGTAAAAGGTGTATTGTACCCTTGTAATAGGTCAGGGGCCCGATGCCCCTATTTTAAGTCAGTGAGTGGCGGGTTAATAAACGTTCGAGTGTACTTGTTATTGTGCCTAATTTTCGTATTCAGATAATCTTAGTTTAATGACAAATGTACTCCTGCTTGCCACTGTTGTCATTGTAGGATTGCAAGTGACTGTTCTTATCTGTATACGAAAATTAGGCACAATAACAAGTCAACTGGAACATTTTTAACCCGCCACTCACTGACTTAAAATAGCGGCATCGGGCCTAGGTACGTAAAAAAACATCGATACTTTTGTACAAAGATACTATAGCTCTAAGATACTATAGCATCGATGGTTTGGATATTGTTGGGATAATATAACTTATAATCCAGCCTATAAACGTCCCACTGCTGGGCACAGGCCTCTTCCCATAATAATATAGCTAAGGCACGAGCATTGATCACCACGCTTGCTCTCAGCGGATTGGCGATTTCAGATCCCAAATTTTGGAATCCAGGTTTCCTTACGATGTTTTCCTTCACCGTTTGTCAGTAGTGTCTTAGAATAATTAAGAAAGTACATATAACTTTGAAAAAGCCACATAGGTACTTGCCTGGGTTCGAACCTGCAACCTTGTGCAATTTAACTTGAGATAGTTTTATAAAAATGGCGCGCTCTCTTGATACATTTTTTACGATAAAACTAGTTCATACTAGTGCTTACGATTCATACCCATATAGGCGCACTCTGTACTTTCTTATCTATACTCTAAAACCAATCCTTTTATGAGACACTTGTGTCGGTTGGTTGTAGATCTTGGCTTACAAGAGCCGCAGACCCATTAGAAAAATCAAACGCTATATTGGATTTGCTATTGCTTTTGTCGTGGTAAATGTAGTCTGGAACCTTCCGTAAACGATTTCGTTCGCCAAACCACTAACCTACCACATTTAGATCATCTATATAGGTATTACGGTCAAAGACATTTCACCTTCCGAGCCTTTTTCCCAACTATGTTGGGGTCGGCTATCAGTCTTACCGGATTTTACAAGGAGCGAACTGCCTATCTTACCTCCACAACCCATTTTACTGGGGAACACAGTTATATCCCATAGTAAGACTGGTTGTCAGAATTAACTTAACGACTGCCAAAGATCAACGTATGACAGTCGGGACCTACGGCTTAACGTGCTATCCGAGGCACGGAGGGGTCTCGGTATAATAATAATAAGTGTCACCCATCCACGGACCAACCGCGGCGAGCGCGGCTTAACCTGTGTTATCGGTCAAACCGTACGGCTTACACTTAGCCACGAGCCCCTCCTAGGCTATTACATATGTAGGTAATAATAATAATAATATCCTGGGACAACTCACACACGGTTATCTGATCCCAAGCTAAGCAGAGCTTGTGTTATGGTAACCAGACAACTGATAAATTTACTTATATATTATTTCTAAATACATACATATTATAGATAAATTACACCCAGACACCAGAACAAATGATCATGCTCATCACACATCATTTGTCCTGGGCGGGAATCGAACCCACGACCTCCGGTATAGCAGTCAGGGTCACTAACCACTAGACCAACAGGCCCGTCAGGTATTTACCATAAATACTGAACTGTTACTACACAATGACATTATATCTACTGATAACAAATAAAAAAAAATAATCAGACAAAGTTCTTGTTCCCTAGCCCTTTGTATCCCACTGGGAATAAGCCTCCCCCAAGTATAATAGACATACTGGCTCAGGTTTCTTTCACTGTGATGGTATGCATGTAAGTGAGTTTAGGTACGTTACTTAAACACAGTCAATGGTGAAGAAACGAGGTAGTAGTTAAATAAAAATAACGAAGACATTCAATAATTAATATCAGGCCCGCAAAGTTGCCAAAAAGTCGAGTACTAAAACCTAAATATATACCGTGATTAAATTCGTAAAAAGTAGGTAGTAGTAGTAGGTACTTTAGGCTACTGTGTAACCCATTAAAATGGGATGTAGTGGTCAGATAGGCAGTCGGTGCGGCTCGATACCGACCGTGGTCCATTTGCACTGAGCCTTAGAATTAGGTCAGGAAACTACTAAAATATTAAATTAAAGAGAGTCTTTCTCTATCAACTTAAAACGTTAAGCGACTCAAAGTTTCGGCAAAGTAGCTTAAGTTTAAATAAAAGATTATTATAGCCCATTCACAAACAAACACCTTCTTATTAATTATTTGTATTTTTAAACTAATAGTCTTCCGGCCAGTCAAAGCGCCTTAAATTTTACAAAGAACATGCTCTTTTGCAAGTAACTACTATTTTATTCCATCAGGCGCTTAATATTTTAAGAGGATTGCGAAATTAACTACATTTGAGGGGCTCGTGGCTAAGTGTTAGCCGTACGGTTTGACCGATAATACAGGTTAAGCCGCGCTCGTCGCGGTTGGTCCGTGGATGGGTGACCATTTATAACATAGCGAGACCCCTCCGTGCCTCGGATAGCACGTTAAGCCGTAGGTCCCGACTGTCATACTATGATCTTTGGCAGTCGTAAAGTCAATTCTGACAACCAGTCTTACCATGGGATACTGCATTTCCCAGGTAAATGGGTTATGGAGGTCAGATAGGCAGTCACTCCATGTAAAATACGGTATTCAGCCGAATCCGGTGAGACTGGAAGCCGACCCCAACATAGTTGGGAAAGGCTCGGGAGATGATGCGAAATTAACTACATCGTGGCCGGCCATCTACGGTTTTGCAAAAATATTGCAAAAACGGAGAAAATGATTCATAATTGAAGGTTTCCGTTGCGTGCGCTGGGTAAACGGTTCGAGTTACCCAAAAAATGTGTTGGAAAGAATTGTTCCTCTTTAAATGATCTAAAAAAATGTCCGCAACAGTATAATGTCTATCTTTTAAGATTGACTCACTATAACCTTTTTAAAGTAATCAATTTTGGTCAAAATTAATGTATCATTGCCAATTATTTGCTAAAGAGTTTTATCAACACAATATTATGTAAAATTATCATTTAGGCAGATTTTTTTTCTTTTTATTCGCTATCATAATAACAGAAATTGACGCGGACGAAGTCGCGTTGAATGAGACATAAAATTGAAGGGTAAATGCAGGTAAATACGACTTTATTCTTCTAGCGGCTTTATTAGTTGCCGTCAAAATAAAGGCATACCCGACTAATTTTAAACTATCCTTTTTCCTTCACAATCTAAAACATTACCTTACTTCTTAAATAAGTCTGGTTATACCAAAGTTTACGTCTGTTTACGTCTCAACCTGTTGCAAGATACGTTCATAAATTTAGACACAATGTTAAACATTACCTTACTTCTTAAATAAGTCTGGTTATACCAATGTTTACGTCTCAACCTGTTGCAAGATACGTTCATAAATTTAGACAGTGCGGTAAATTTCGCTGAAGTTTCGCTACATTGCCGTTTACGGTCGATCACTTATGACACGATGACTTGCGGGCCCAGCAATGTACAGTAAATATTGCGATATTTCTTCGTCAGGTCTTAGTCTGGCTTGAAGGTTTATGATAGAAACCTCTTGTGTAGACTGTCTGTCGTCCCCATCGCGCGCCGTATCAATTACGAGTATCATAAGAAAGTCAGGATACGAGACGGATTCGGATTTGATGAGATTTTATTGCTTTTGTTGCTTGTCTTTATTATTTGATTTCTTTTAAGTCGCACATAGTAAATTTTCTGGCATGTATGTATGTATGTAATGAGGAGGGATGAAATGCATGAGAATAAAAGAGTAATGAATTTTGGATGTGGATGGCTAGAGAGGAAGACGAAGGTCAAAAAAAAATATAATTAAAAAAAAATTAAAAAACACGCCTGCCATGTAAATTTTTTTTTTTAATATTTTTCTTTTTATTTAATACCTTTTAGTGAACAACAAAAATTTCGATTCACACTTGACCATTTTTTTATGTCAATATGGATAATTCAAAGCTTCTAATGATACCACAAACATTGAAATCGGTCAAGCCTTTTAGAAGTTATGGTGGAATAAAGAAACTCACATACATACATACATGAAACCTGAAAACATAACACTCCTTTTTGGGCAGTCGTGTAAAAAAGGAGGATCGGCAAAAGATTGAGCGCCCAAATATATCGGGTAAAGGGCAGGAAGCAGAAGTCTTATACATAATCTATGTAATGCAACAGTTAGTAAAAAATGTAATCTAACTCTTTCAAAAAACTAAGTTAAACAACTACTTAGATCTGCTTGTTAAACAAGTTAATAGCATAACCAATTAACCACGTTAATAACAAACAAATTGACATCAACTTTACAATGTTGCAGCACTAATTGGTATTGGTTTGCCCTACAATGAGTCTCATACTTGCCGACGTATTAAAGGGCAAAGACCTCCCTTCAAAGGAACAAAAGTAACAAACGAGCATCGATCTCAAAACCGTGTATTTGTTAAGTAAATTCCACTAAAACTCCAGTCGTAGACAATTTTATCACTAAAGAATAGGTTAATAAACAAGTTAATTCATGTTTCAATAGTACATCGTAGAGCATATTTATGCAAACTATAAAACCAGAGCTAAAATAATATTGGATGATACTTGAAGACCCCTTCCAAAATTTTCATAGCAAACAGCGCATTCGCTAATTGGTTCGTAACATAATCCCAAAGGCGCTTAGCAGTACTCAAAGATCCTTCACAATGGCATTGATGAACTGTGTATTATAATATTATTTAGTAAGATTGATATTCTAGTTCTGAGATTTAAATAAACATTTCTGTAGTAAATTGTATCATTAGAATATGTGGAAATATTATATTATTGTTCTGTTGTAGTAGCACTGAATGCAGCTACTTAATAACGTAGCCCGTTTACTCTTTGATAATATGATATGTTTGTTTTGTTTACGGTTCTAAAATGTCTTCAATGCTGTTTCATTGTTGTCTTTGTTTTGTAATACCATTAAATTATCCTTCTTTCGGACGAATGTTGAAATCAAAGTTTTTTCCCTTACTAGACAATATTACCACACACTCACCCACTTACCCACACTACACTGTTGCAATATCACATTACTGATGAATCTACGAGTAAAATTCAACCTTATTGCTGTAACAGTAAAGACATTTTTATATCGTATTCTTAGTCATATACGCAGCTAATATTCCTTACAAAGTTTCATTCGTTTTGCATTGAATTGGAATACGTTTCATCGATAGCAAATTGGTATCGCGGATGATTGCGGTAACAATATGATAAGGCGCTCGCTCGCTGACACACAACGATTTTATCTCCGTATTTCAATATTATTACTTAGAATTCAGCTTTTTGTGTCAAATGTAGATATTTATTTTTATAAATGTACTAGCTGTGCCCCGCGGTTTCATCCACGTGAATACCTAGGTCCCGTTCCCGGTGCTTTTGTTTTATTAGGGGTGGAGATGAATCCAACAAATCACTATCGTAACAAAAGTCAGGATTACTTAATTTGGGGGTTGAGTATTCTTCAATTTCCTAATTTTCAGCGCAATATTGCAAACCTTTTCTTTAATAAGAATTGGCCAAATTGGTCCAGGCGTTATTGAGTTATGCGCTTACCAACACATTTAGCAATTCATTTTTATATATATAAATGTATAGGACTTAAGTACCAGTTACATGTTTGAGATATAGTATTGTAATTTGAAAGTACCAGTTACATGTTTGAGATATAGTATTGTAATTTGAGACGTAGATTTCTTTCATCTTACTCGAATGATCTGTATTTTTAACCCCCTACGCAAAAACGATGGGGTGTTATAAATTTGACGTGTATCTCTGTCTGTCTGTCTGTGGAATCGCAGCTCCTAAACGAATTGAAATCTTTCTTAGCTTTGATTTATGAAAATCTGATAAATAGTTTGTAACTATAGTTTGACTTATTTTAGAAAATTACTTAAATGGATTCTTAAATACAATTTATAAATTGTTTGAAGGTTTTAATTTATATTTTATATAGTAATAATCAAATAGAAACTTGATAAGACATAATATTATTATAATTGTCTTATTTCCGACGATGTTTAGTTGCGAACATCGTGTAATACGTTTCTTTTATCAGCCTGATAGCTTTTCTTGAGCACAAAGAGTTTAGTTCCTTACCTCATTTTAAATATTTCCGTCCCTCCTCCCTTGCAGACTTCAATAAAGGCTTGTTATAGACGTAAGCTCATATTGCGTACTTGAAAATGTAATTTAATATCTTATTAGAGTTATGGAGGTAGATCGATATAATGTATTCTTCGTAAACGTTAGGTACCTGCTTACTTCAGTCCTTTCGGGGTGGCTAATACAGATTACTGCATTGTGACGTTAAAAATGATTTTTTATTATGGGGGAAGGAATGTTTTGTTTTCGTAGTAGGTAATAGTGTAAAAAAAACGACGGGTTGCACTCCGGGAGTGCCGGCAGAAGTGAAAACTTGAATATTAACGTTGTGCATTTTTGATATTTTGGAATGGTTAGGGAATAATTTTGCACGAATTGCTTTAATTATCAGTATAAAAGTACTATCATTTATTATGTGGTAGAATACAATATTTATTTATTGCGCTATCGTACACAAACATGACATCCGTCTTACGAATTTTCGATCAGGGGCCCGATGCCGCTATTTTAAGTCAGTAAGTGGCGGGTTAAAAAACGTTCCAGTTGACTTGTTATTGTGCATAATTTTCGTATTCATATTCGTGGCAAGCAGGTGTACATTTGTCATTAAACTAAAATTATCTGAATACGAAAATTAGGCACAATAACAAGTAAACTGGAACGTTTATTAACCCACCTCTCACTGACTTAAAATAGCGGCATCGGGCCCCTGGTCACGTGTCCTGACGCGAGTTTAACATTTTTTACCCATTCAAAAAAGTGTACCTACAACGCCGCTAAAGAAGTTTTCACTTCAAAATTGATCGTGTCAAAAGTTTTCTAAATACTTTAAGTTTGATACGTACCTACTTAGGTTATATATTTAACCGATTTAAAAAAAGGAGGAGGTTCTCAATTCGGATGTTTGTATGTTTTTTTTTTTAGTAGTTACTTTTTACGAGAATCAAATTCAATATGACCAGTGAAGTGTTACATTTTCACTAATATATTGAACGAAGTTAAGACATAAACATAGCATCAGCTTAGGTAAGTACGAAAATTACAACCTAAACAAGCCAAACCGGAGCGCATGTCACAATCTACCGAATAAAGTCCCCAAAACTCCCCTTGCTAATATTGCATGCCAGTTTCATTTAATTAATTTGTAATAGCAGTACCTACACACTACACACCCTCAAGTATGGTACATACCAAACTAGCCCTTTGACAATTAACCTGCCTGTTTCACAAACGTCCAAATTATCTGGCTTAATACATCGAAACGTTGATTTCGTCGGATATTCTGATAATTTTCAGACAGATTTCAAGCCCCTAAATACAGAACAGTCTGTATTCCAAATGTGGTTTAATAGTAGGAAATGTGAAAGGGTGCATTCGGCGTGTATTCAATTAGTTTGCAGTGTTTGGTGCATGACAGGCTGGGGCCTCATTCCGCTATTTAAGAGTTGCATGAATTGACCGAATGACCTGCTTCATTTGGTAATTCTTACGATAATTGGCATTCTGCTAACTGTCATTACGATCATTCTCTTCGAGAGATCAATGAGATTTTATTGTAGGCTTATCTGAATACGAAAATTAGGCGCAATGACAACTACACTGACCGATCACTGACATGGATTTAAAGTAGCTCGATAGAATCGAGGCCCTGGTCAACAGATTCATCCTACCTATGCTTAAGCTGTCTATCTGATATGAAATTTCGGGTTATTTGAACTGTCTGGTATAAACGAGAATTTAGTTGAATTGAAATTATTGTCTGGTATTTTTTACTTTCGTAGATTCTAGTATAATGATTGAAATGTTTAAAAGGAGATACCTTTATAAGGAGATAAAAAATTAAAAAACACGCCTGCCATGTCAAAAAAATATTAAAACGTAAAGTCGGGGGACGGTTACTTGGAACAATTCATTACAGGTCCCCCGACTGCAATTAAATGATCGGTTAATTACAAATATTTGACTTGTTTTTAATTAATTTTTTAGTTCACTTTTTTATATTTTTTTAACATGGCAGGCGTTTTTGAATTTTAGTGAACAACACAACAACACAAAAACATGACAAAACACAAAAAAAAACCCTTTGCAGGCGATTTCGACTCACACTTGACCATTTTTTAATGTCCACATAGCCTATGTCACTCGGGATAACTCAAAGCTTCTAATGATACCACAAACATTGAAATCGGTCAAGCCTTTTAGAAGTTATGGTGGAATAAAGAAACTCACAAACATACATACAATTACATACATGAACCCTGAAAACATAACACTCCTTTTTGGGCAGTCTAGTCGTGTAAAAATAAGTTGAAACCAACTTTTACATTCATTTAAAAGTCATGACGGGCCTTTTAGCGGAACGGTAGCCATTTTCAATTTAATATTTCACAGGACACCTGAAATAGATTTTAGAGTAGCCCTTTTTAGGGTTCGGGGGAATAAACGAATTGTATTAAAACCTGCTAGATCTCCACTGCCTAGATTCTTTAACTTTTATTATAGCAATGTATTTACACGAGAAAAGTAAAAGAAAAAAAAAAGAGGAAAATATAAGTTAAATCGTGTTTTGGCTTTTTTAGGTTATCTTCAAAGTCAAAGTCAAAGTCAAAGTATCTTTATTGTGGGCATATGTAAGTTACAGATCTTAACAATATATTCAAGTATCAATATGTCCTGCCTAATAGGCATACAATAATTACATAGGTAGGTATTGGCATAAGAATTTTGAATTGTTATAGATGGTCAATTAGTTATTATTAATGTAGAATACAGTGAAACGAATACATGGTCAATACTTATACATATCAAATACAGTGGTGAAACTAATACATGGTCAATACTAATGCATGTCAAATAAAGTGAAACTCATACATGGTAAACACTAACACATTTCAAAATACAGTGGAATTAATAATTGGTCAACAATTTAGGAAATCTTGGATCGTGTAGTATGCTTTATCAATTAAAAATGTTCGTAATTTATTTTTAAATACCTGAAGTTCCTTAGTGTCTAGAATGTCAATAGGTATTTTGTTGTATATTTTTGATGCCATGCCAAAGAAGCTTTTGTTAAATAGAGCCGTTTTATGTGGTACATTAGAAATTTTTAACTTATATCTTTTCGATTTGAGTTTATCAAATAGATTTTCATTTGTTTTTATAAATACAGCTACTTCATAAATGTAAATTGCAGGGAAGGTCAATATTTTTAATTCTTTGAAATATGGTTTACAAGAATCTGGAACACGGATTCCAACCATCGCCCGTACACATCTTTTTTGCGCTTTGAACACTAAATCCCTGTTAGTTGCATTGCCCCAATAAATGACTGCATATCTCAGTGTCGCCGAAATATAAGCATGGTATGCGGTTAAAAGAACTGACTGATCAACTACTTTGGATAATTTATATAGAGCATATGAGTACTGATTAAGTTTATTGCATATTGTGTCAATGTTCAGTTGTAGGTATAGTTTGTCTATGATTTTTAACCTTGTGTTTTTGACTAAAGCTTATCTGCGGCCTTATTACGTTTCCCACGAATACGATGCAAATGAAATATTACAAAAAGTAGACGTCGAATTAGTGCTGATAAATTGCATTTTTTTTAAAACCTTCATTAAGACAATTTGTCTGTGTCGGCTGCATGTATCTTTCTTTTAACCGACTTCACAAAGGAGGAGGTACTCAATTGGACTGTATTTTTTTTTTTGTTGTTACCGCATAACTTTTGACTGGGTGAACCGATTTTGATGATTCTTTTTTATTTGAAAGCTGGTGCTCCCCATTTGGTCCCATGTCATTTATTAATTAATCTAGTTTTAGTAGCATCTAGTTTAGTAAGAATTATATACAATTATGATGACCAGACATCTTGAAAAAAAAATGGCACACAACAAGCAAAAAGAAAAGACGTATTACCTTTAAGATACGTAATTCCACCACGTCCGCGACCAATCAATACAAAACACAAACAAAATCCCAAAAAAAAATGAAATAATAGGAAAATCAGTGCGGAACCCTTGCCTGGCGGTAGACTCGCGCTTTCCCTGTTTTTTCACTTCGCCTCCGTTCGCTTATTTTCACTGACTTACCGGATATTACAAATGTGACCGGTGCGAGACAATATTCCACTGTACACGAAGTTACGCTACAAATATAGTTTTTTTAAAAGTAGTGGAAAACTACTTACTAGAATTTTCACTTCTACAGATTTATTATTATAGATTAAAATTAAAGCCATTTCTGTTCTTTGCCGGTTATGGAGTTTCTTGCCGGTTCTTCTCCATTGGAATGACATTTTGGAACCTGCAACGAGAGTCAGTAATTAAACGTTTTAAAAGAGCTTAAAAAGGCCTACTTGAAATAAAAATATTTTGATTTTGATTTTCCGCTTAACTCAAAATAAATCTCTTACGCTAGTGGCCTATTTTTAGTAAACCAACTTTGGACAGGTTACAGTTTTTGCCCTGGATACACCTGTAGTGCTATTCTGTAACATTATTTTCATGTCTCGACAGCGGAATCCGCGGTTAGATGTCAAATACGTATTCTCGAATTTGAATTCTAAATCAAGGCCAATTGGGTTCACTTTTGAAGTGAGCTTTATTGTCACTCAGGTGAAGCTCGGTACCGAAATTATTTACAGAATAGACATACTGTTGTGTGTTTGTCAGTAATAGTGGTAAAAAGGAGCCTGCGTCCCTTCTTGAACCAAGCTTACCTCATACCAAGTTGCATCAAAATCGTTTCGGTAGTTTAGCAAAAGAACAGAGTGATAGTGGCCGTACGACTAACTTATGCAATAATATTTAATTAATTGTAGAAACAAAACTCTTTTTTTTTTTAATAAAGCTATGATGAGCTTACAGATTGTTTGCATGCGTTTGCCAAAGCTTTTCAAGCACTTAGTTTTTAGGGTTCCGAACCTCAAAAGGAAAAAACGGAACCCTTATATGATCACTTCGTTGTCCGTCCGTCCGTCCGTCTGTCAAGACCGTTTTTCTCAGGAACGCGTGGAGGTATTAAACTGAAATGTATATCTAATACTCAGGTTTACTGTCCCTTGGAGCTGTGAAAACATCAAACTTCTAAGCCAAAGCAATCAAAAGATACAGCCGTTTATGCCGCAAATTTCCGCAAATTTTCGAAACTCGCACGGGAATCAAAACCTACAGGGTACTTCCCGTGAAGTTAGAATCTTGAAATTTGGTACGAAGTAACGTCTTATAGTACAGATAAAAGAAAAATTGCGAAATCCGTAAATTTTTAGTTACATTATATAAAAAAAAGTATTTTTTTAAATTTTAAAGTTACTAATTTTTTTTTTCATGAACGCGTAGAGGTTTTAAATTGAAATTCATATCAAATACTCAGGTCTATAATACCTTTAAGCTGTAACAAAATCAAACTTTTATGTCAACGCAATCAAAAGAAATAGCAATTTAAGCCGCATATTTTCAAACTCACAACTACTCGCGAGGGAATCAAAACCTAAAGGGTACTTCCAGTTGATCTAGAGTTACACAGGCCGTGGTCGCAAGCAGACTAACCTGTGTAAACCGGTCGAAACGTCTAGCCCTAAAGGTATTTAAGCATGTACGCGCTAATCCCGGTTCTATAATATTACTATAGACATGCAGCGCGATACTTTAAAAGTTATTAGTTGATCTAGAATCTTGAAATTTGGCATGAAGCAATGTTTAATAGCACATACAAAGGAAAAATTCCGAAAAACCTTAAATTTTAAGTTACATCACATAATATATAACTACTGGTTTGTACGGAACCCTCGGTGCGCGAGTCCGACTCGCACTTGGCCGGTTATTTTAGTAAACGAATCACACGGGCCATCGCCAACTAATTGTTTAAAAGTATCAGTTATCACAGCGAAAATCTCTTTCAACATAGTTCCATTAAATTATAGATTTACCGTCATTCTACATGTAAAAGTATTTACAACCGACTTTATAGAGGAGTTTTTCAATTTGTTGGTATTTATTTATTTATTTAATTTGGCTCCTCTACAATGTGTACACTGTAACATACAAAAAAACAATTTGAACTTAAGTCTAAGTGCCCCATTAGTTAAAGAAGAGCACTACTTGCACTATATTACGCGTCTAAACAGCCAATATATGTACCATCGAAAAAACGATAAAATAAAAAAATTTTTTGAAAAAAAAAAAACCGACTTCAAAAATCGATAAAAGCACTAAAAAGTTAAAAATAATTCTAAAACCTACCTATATTAATAAACCTAACCTAAACTACGATTAACCAATAATACAATTTAACAATTTTTGGAGTCGGTGCCAAGCTAAGTAATGAAACGACTGGTAATTCCTGAGTATATTTATGTGTATTGTGTTTGTAAAAATATATTATTAATATTGTTAAGTGTAAACGTTAGAATCTTTTGTCTTTGTGTCTTAATATTAGGTAATCTGTCATAAAGTATTTTTGTTGTTTTCCGATTAGAATTAATATTTAGAAGCTGTAAGTTTAGTATAGGTATTGCTTGGCCCCGACTCCAAAAAAATGTTAAATTGTATTATTGGTTAATCGTAGTTTAGGTTAGGTTTATTAATATAGGTAGGTTTTAGAATTATTTTTAACTTTTTAGTGCTTTTATTGATTTTTGAAGTCGGTTTTTTTTTTTCAAAAAAATTTTTTATTTGTTTATTTTTAGTGTCATATTTGTAATCTTAGATGATATGGGTAGGCCTTCAGCTGACACCCTTTCATCATCCTCATGATAATTTCCATCAAACGAAATCCACTGCCCCGCATCTCACATCCAACGAATTCCCGCTACATTCACAAGGTCATCTTGGCTTCATCATCAGATCTGATAGTAGAATGGTTCTTATTGAACGTAAATGCTTCACTTGTTGTAGAAAAAAATACCAAAATCGCTATACGTTTTCCTATAAAATTTGAAGAGTTCCCTCGATTTCGCCAAGATTCCATCATCAGATCCCAACTTGGTGACTATGGGACCATTTGGGAAGTATACCCTTTCCAACAAAGAAAAAATATTTCAAATCGGTTGGAAAGCAACGGAGTTATGCGCGAACAAATATAAAAAAAGAAAAAAAAAAAAAAAAAAAAAAACATACAAACATCCGAATTGAGAACCTCCTCCTTTTTTTTAAAGTCGGTTAAAAAATAGAATAAAAACAAGACTAAAATTAAAACAGCAAATCCAAAATACGAAGGTAGTACAAACAGAATTATACTTATTTATGCTAGTTACTATGCTAAAGCATGATTATTAAATGCTTAAAATATATTTTTATAACAGGCACAGATGTATGGTATAGGTCGATGTCTTCATCGTTTTCTTTGTATACAGCATACATACTATACAGTGGGCAATATTTCCTTAAATTTGTTTTGCATTTTTGCATGCAAAAAAGCTTCCTATTCGACTGTCTTGGTAGGTTACGTGTCATATGGAAGGACACTTTACTGAGCAACTCAGGACAGTCCAAAGAACCCGTAACATAACATAAACATAACATACCATCACGCCTGTATCCCCGAAGGGTTAGGCAGAGGTGTACCAATGTACACCCACAGTTCGCCGGTATGTTTAGGTCCCATGTAATAGGGGGCGAGCCTATTGCCACTAGCCGGGCACAAATCCAAACTCCGACCTGCTACTGAGAATTTCACAGAAAAACCCAATAACACCTTGGTCGACTTGGGAATCGAACCCAAGACCTCTAGCGTAGCAGTCGCGCTTAGCGCCACTAGGCCTACGAGACAGTCCAAAGAACCCGTAACTAGTTTTTTAAGAAAAATTTAATCTAACATGTGGTATATTTCAATGTTGCGCGATTTCTACGGCATTAGCGGACCGATTTCAAAAATTCTTTTTTCATTGTTTACCTAGTTTCATTTCATTTTTAAAATCGCTCCAATAGTTTTTTTTTTTAATTTGTGTGCGAACTATTATTCCAAGCTGCGTTGGGGTCGGCTTCCAGTCTCACCTGATTCAACTGAACACCGTACGATACATAGTGACTGCCTATCTGACCTCCACAACACATTTTTAACCGCCTTTAAAAGAAAACTTAATTCATCCGTACATATTTTTTTTCATTTATTTTAGGCGATATCTGGACAATTGTGGACCAATTTTTTTTATTTATGCGTATAGCGGATGTTCTATATTTTTTTATCTAAATTTATCTGACCTCATTCCATTTTACTAAGTAACTTACCTCCAGTTTCTCAAAGGTTGATTAACTTAAGTTATTGTCAAATCAATTGATCAACTGTGATTGGTTGAACAAAAGGCAAACCACAGGGATTTTACAGGTCATAAGGTAGACCTAGGCGGACGTGTCGAGACCAAATCGGGGACGTCTTGAAAAAAGGCCAGGTCAAGAGTACCCTAAACCGAAGAGCATGTATGGAGGGAATAATGAAAGTGGATGTAACGAAACAATTATGTAAGGATCGTAGCAAGTGGAAAAAAGTCGAATAGAATAGAAAAAACATTTAGTACAGTACACAAGACAACACACAGAAAATAAACACAAACAAGCAAGACAAAAAACAAGGTAAATCCAAAATAAAATAACAAAACACAAATACACAATACTAGTAGCGTTGTCGTCACCAACTCAGCATATGCTAGGTGTAGAACACCCAGCGCTGGTTTTCAGTTGGCACCCCACAGTGACACACGGACGAAGGCAAGCATATTTACATATAAATATTTGTAGCATGTTAATAAAATACTTAAAATAACGATAAAAAAATAATTTAAAAGTAATATATAAATTCAATCCAGCAAGTGGTCTCTACCTACCCCTACGGGAAACAGGCGTGATTATATGTATGTATGTATGTATTAAGTAATTCTTGTGTTGATCAACGTTTCAGAAAGCGGGGAGGGGGGGGGAGGGTGTGAGTATCTTATAGTAGGTCACAGAGCAGAGTTACCCGTGTATCAAAACATTGAGGCTCGCAGACATATTGATTATTCGTCTATATTTAGATTTGAAGGTTCGTGACCTTGGCGAGTTATTTTTATACAGGTTTGGCGTCAAAATTGTTTATATAGGTACAAAGTTACGTAACATACCATCACGCCTGTATCCCCGAAGGGTTAGGCAGAGGTGTACCAATGAACCAATACACCCACAGTTCGCCGGTATGTTTAGGTCCCATGTAATAGGGGGCGAGCCTATTGCCACTAACCGGGCACAAATCCAAACTCCGACCTGCTACTGAGAATTTCCTAGAAAAACCCAATAACACCTTGGTCGACTTAGGAATCGAACCCAAGACCTCTAGCGTAGCAGTCGCGCTTAGCAACACTAGGCCAAAGAGGCAGTTACAAAGTTATTCTTACGATTTCATGAATTGAAGTTAATGTATGTAGAACCAGCTATGCCTAACCTGCTTGCTATTAATAATAATATAGTAATAATAATAATATCCTGGAACAACTCACACACGGTTATCTGATCCCAAGCTAAGCAGAGCTTGTGTTATGGTAACCAGACAACTGATAAACTTACTTATTTATTTCTAAATACATACATATTATAGATAAATTACACCCAGACAACCAGAACAAATGATCGTGCTCATCACACAAATATTTGTCCTGGGTGGGAATCGAACCCACGACCTCCGGTATAGCAGTCAGGGTCACTAACCACTAGACCAACAGGCCCGTCAATTTATTCTACATCTATATATAATTATTCATTTATTATTGGTACCTACCTAGGTATATTCATATTATTTTTATTGCTTATATCTCAGAAATAAGAAAGTGTGCCTAACACCTTGTTAAATACTTTTATTTATTGAATCCGTATTTTTATTTCCAGGTACGTACTTTTGGCCGGCAGATATTAATGGTAAGTCTTCTATACTTATTTCAATCAAAAGAACCAGATCCCATCAAGAGATACAACGTATTTACAAAAAGGAAGATATTAAACTAATTCAATTTGATTTTTTTTAATATAATAAGTTAAAAACTTAGAAAACCCCGACTAATTTTTAAATAGCTGTAGCTAAACTTTCAAATTGTTGAACAGATCTTCATAAATAGCTAATGAGAACCATCTTAATCAAGTACACTTTCAAACAGACCTCACTTTTTAGGTTCCACATTACCACAGTCAAACACACACAAACAGACATCATCTGCCTAGCTTTTTTTCCCAAGCTATGTTGGGGTCGGCTACCAGTCTTACCGGATTCAGCTGAATACTGTATTTTACATGGAGCGACTGCCTATCTGACCTCCACAACCCATTTTACTGGGAAACACAGTATCGCCTTACCCGATCACAGAATTGCCTTAACGACTGCCAAAGATGTACGTATGACAGTCGGGACCTACGGCTTAACGTGCTTTCCGAAACACGAAGGGGTCTCGGTATGTTATAAATGGTCACCCATCCACGGACCAACCGCGGCGAGTGCGGCTTAACCTGTATTTTCGGTCAAACCGTACGGCTTACACTTAGCCACGAGCCCCTCCAACACACAAACAGACAAACACGATAAACTAATTACACATTATTGTCACATCACAGAGTGCAGTTACAAAACAATAGCATCAGTAAGTATTCTTACCCTTTCTGTATGTGACCAGACTAGTTTGGTCGGGTATCACAAATCTGTACATATAAAAATGAATCCCTTTTTCAAAAAATATGGAAAATTGCGTGGAAAATTAGAAAAAATAAGAATACTTAACCACCCTATAATATTATTTCTAATCTAACCTAAACTTTTTAATGTCACCTTATGACGTTTAATATAGAATTGACAGAATTCAATTAGAAACGGAATTCATAGTTAAGACAGGACAACGTCTGTCGGGTCAGCTAGTACAATATATTTTATAGTTTGTTCAGAGATCTGGTGGTTGAGAAGGGATCGTATTTGTGGAAAATGTTACTAGAATTAGAATATTAGAAATATGTCTTTATCTATTATTTCAAAATGCCTAAGTATTCTAAATAGTAAGATACTTTTTTTTAAGTGTAGGTACTAAGTTTAAAAACTTATGGTTGAACAGATAAATCACATCTTATAAATAAAAAAATTTTTTTGCAAAAAAAAAAACCGACTTCAAAAATCGATAAAAGCACTAAAAAGTTAAAAATAATTCTATAACCTACCTATATTAATAAACCTAACCTAAACTACGATTAACCAATAATACAATTTAACAATTTTTGGAGTCGGTGCCAAGCTAAGTAATGAAACGACTGGTAATTCCTGAGTATATTGATGTGTATTGTGTTTGTAAAAATATATTATTAATATTGTTAAGTGTAAACGTTAGAATCTTTTGTCTTTGTGTCTTAATATTAGGTAATCTGTCATAAAGTATTTTTGTTGTTTTCCGATTAGAATTAATATTTATAAGCTGTAAGTTTTGTATATTGCTTGGCCCCGACTCCAAAAAAATTTTAAATTGTATTATTGGTTAATCGTAGTTTAGGTTAGGTTTATTAATATAGGTAGTTTATAGAATTATTTTTAACTTTTTAGTGCTTTTATCGATTTTTGAAGTCGGTTTTTTTTTTTGCAAAAAAATTTTTTATTTGTTTATTTTTAGTGACATATTTTTAATCTTAGATAATATGGGTAGGCCTTCAGCTGACACCCTTTCATCATCCTCATGATAATTTCCATCAAACGAAATCCAGTGCCCCGCATCTCACATCCAACGAATTCCCGCTACATTCACGAGGTCATCTTGGCTTCATCATCAGATCTGATAGTAGAATGGTTTTTATTGAACGTAAATGCTTCACTTGTTGAAGAAAATACCAAAATCGCTATACGTTTTCCTATAAAATTTGAAGAGTTCCCTCGATTTCGCCAAGATTCCGTCATCAGATCCCGACTTGGTGACTATGGGACCATTTGGGAAGTATACCCTTTCCAACAAAGAAAAAATATTTCAAATCGGTTGGAAAGCAACGGAGTTATGCGCGAACAAACATAAAAAAAAAAAAAAAAAAAAAAAAAAAAACATACAAACATCCGAATTGAGAACCTCCTCCTTTTTTTTAAAGTCGGTTAATAAATTGAAAAACTGTGAAACCTTCTAATATTTTAGAAAATTGCTGTACTTATAACTATTATTAAAAATAAGAAACCCACAACTTTGAGGAAATTTTTAATCAATATCAATTGAAAATTATCAAATGTCATATATTACTAGCTGTGCCCCGCGGTTTCACCCGCGTGAATACTTAGGTCCCGTTCCCGGTGCCTTTGTATTATTAGGGGTGAAGATGAATCCAACAAATCACTATCGTAACAAAAGTCAGGATTACTTAATTTGGTGGTTGAGTATTCTTCAATTTCCTAATTTTCAGCGCAATTTTGCAAACTTTTTCTTTAATAAGAACCTTCTCCTGACAATAACAAACACAACAAAAAAAGAATTAGCGAAATCGGTCCAGCCGTTCACGCGTGATGCCGTGACCAAGGGAAATAGGGATTCATTTTTATACATATAGATAGGTGAGAACCATCTCTATTACAACAACAAATAATCAAAAACAAAAACAATATTAAAATCGTTCATTCCGATTACAGAAATTACAACATTATTATATTTAACTTTAAACATAATTATTAAACAACATTTCCATCAAAACGATTAATTAAATTAACACTTTTCTAAACATGCACAATTTTTCATCGCCATCATAATTCTGTCCCACAAAATGTAGCAATAACATCACCCCTGCCAATCGATAGGGTAATGACCTTGCACGGGGGCACAAGAGCAGACAATCTCAAGATGTCTGGGATGTATGTTATGATCTTGAGAAGAGGTAAGAGTTCAAACAGTTAATTTATTGCTTTCCTATAAAGCGAATGTAAGACATTGAAATGAAACTACTTTTTACGGATTATGACGCGGTTTATTTTAGGTTTTAGGTCTAATTACGGGCAGATTTACCATTTATTTCAATAATTGATTTGTTTTCAGTTATTGGGTTATGAATTGAAAATTTTAGATCAAGGTTACACGCGTTATTCTGAATTCGTTTTACTAAAATCATCCTCTCTTATAACAATTATATTCAGCTTATATTTTTCCCAAACTATGTAAGTGTTAACTTCGTGATATACTTCATACAGCTAAATGTAGGTACGTATTATAAAGAACGACTCTCCTGTACTGCATTTACAAAGTACTTAATACCGATTTTTGTTTGGAAGACATGTACCTATGCAATTTTCTTGACTGCTTCACTGAACTTCACCGCATTCAAGAACGAATGTTTTAACATCTTGTTTCACGAATATAATTACCTACGTCAACATAGGAATCAATGTAGGCATTTATGATATAGTTCTCACAAACTGCCAGCGCATTTAACATCTAGCTACAGATTACTACAGATTACTTAAAAGCTTAAACCTAAATTCGAGTAGTCTGTCCATCATAACACAAGTTGTACTAACATTAACATTCAAACTACCACCATTTAGACTTAGCAGAGGGCCGAGTCCGCCAAAGCGGAGATAAATCACACGGTCACCTGACCCCAAACTAAGCTGGGCTTATGCTATGGTAACCAGACAACTGATAAACATACGCATACATATAATTCTAAATACATACATATTACAGAAAAATTACACACAGACACAATTAATGATCATGCTCAACACACAAAGACTTGTCTTGAATGGGGAGCGAACTCACAACCTCCGGTATAGCAGTCGGGTCACTTTCCAATAGACCAACTGGCCCGTCAGCTGTGTAACGAAATTATCTTTGTTATTCAAAACAAAACACATCACAGTCTGCTTTGGTGGATTCCGGCTGTAAGTTTTTATTAAATTTTAAAAGAGTAGACTTTTTCCAGACTGGTACCTAGTTACCTTAACGTAGTCTATTAATAGATGAAAAGCCTTGCCTGAAATAAAATTGTGCCCATAGAAAATTTAATCGGCCTTGCCTGAAATAAAATTGTGCCTATAGAAAATTTAATCGAATGAGTAGGTAAAATGAATGTCCTAATCGTAGTCCTAATAGTAGTAGGTATATACTTATTCTCAGATTATATTTTGTACAGGTAATATATTAATATCACAATTCGGGATAGGTCCGTGCTCTATCCGAATTCAACTAATTAGAATAAAACAAATCAAATATGAATTAAAAAAAAGCCGTATTGTCATAGCTCCATAATATTATTATATTTCATAGAAACTACATGGCTATCAATTTCATTTAACAAGCATTATAACAATAATAATAATATTATTTAGTGATTATAGTCGGATATTATTATTAAATAAATTAAAAATTAACGCGCGGTTAAATATATTTACACGGGCCCACGCCGAAGCATACTTATAACAAGGACCTATTAACCTTTTAAGCGTTTGGCTAAATATCAATTGACGTGCCCCTAGCGCCCGGCTACGAATCGGTGAAATAAAATCTCCTCTCTTTCTGCTCCTCTTAAGCTCCGATTTGTAACATATCATGGTGTACAATAAAAAGTATTCTATCTGTCTATCTACATAAATAGAGAGATATAGAATATGTGAAATAAATTCGAAGAAAACAACAAAAATCGTGAATATTCTCTGTCGCATAAATACGACACGGGCGGTAGGGGCACGGAAATATTTGTCGAATGTATACGACACGGGCGGTTAAAGGGTTAAACACCCACGACTTTAGAAAAAACTAAGCATAAGTAAGATGTCAAAAAAACCTTGTCCGACCCGAAAGGACTATATATATAGGTTTTACAATCACATTAATAAAATATTAAATTTGGAGTATTCATGATAGTAACAATAATAATCAATTTTGAAACAACCATTTTTTTGCCGCGAAATTCCCTAAATTTGAGATTAAAACTATAATTACAACACCATTTTCGTCGGTATTATTGGGGGCCTTTTGTTTGATCATTTATCAGCACCTCTGACGCCGGCTCTTGCTCTCGCCTTTTTAGAAATATGTTTTTAGGTTATTATTTTTTATTATCGCCTTTTGCAAATTATTTCTTTTAGGTTATAATTTTTTTAGATTATGTCGATACCTAACAATACCTTCACGGATCAGACAGGGTTTTTTAACACCTTGTGTAATGCTTTGCCACCCGTAAAAAGTCGAGGCAGTACTGCAAACTAGACGTCAAAAACTTGATGAAATCTTCGAAACAAACTTATTGGATTAAGAGGAAGCTAATGGAAGCGGCCGCCTTGTGCACAGTATTTTGTGCGTGTGTGGTTTTGCGGTTTCACGGTTTACCGCTTGCGAAAAAAAAACCGTAGTGCGGCCTTAGCTTTATAGAGGATCATTAACGTCAAACTTACAGTTTCCTTTAAAGGTTATTGGTTCTAACTACCAAGAAACGAACTTAATACCTTCCCTGAAAAATTAAAACTACATTTCTCACGCTTGACGACGAATGGAACTTTCAGTGTATTTATAAACTTTTTAAATCTATTTCATTTACTGTCAGAACTTTTTATTTGAAGATGGTATGTCTGTGTTTTGTCCTAACCTAGTTCAAATACGTTGAAGGGTATTTTTCGCAGATATTTTAGGTCCCAAGATTATTATAACACTAGTTGTAAGCTGCAGTTTCATTTATTTTTGTAGGTCTTTTATTTTGGTCACGGTGTTAAGGTCTAGTCTTGTCAGCTAAATTAGAATCACTTATAATTATTGATTGATTCCCAAGTCGACCAAGGTGTTATTGGGTTTTTCTATGAAATTCTCAGTAGCTGGTCGGAGTTTGGATTTGTGCCCGGTTAATGGCAATAGTTTCGCCCCCTATTACATGGGACCTAAACATACCGGCGAACTGTGGGTGTACATTGGTACACCTCTGCCTAACCCTTCGGGGATACAGGCGTGATGGTATGTTATGTTATAATTATTGACATCTGATTGAAGTGTTTGGCATTTATAATAATCTGGTGTCCATTTAATATTCTGATACTTACAAACTGATACAATACGATGATAAAACCGGAAGGTGGCTATAAGGCCATGTACCTATTCAAAAGAGGCCATAGGTAGGAATTCTGTAACAAAACTTTGCTACTCCATCGATTTTTACTGAGTCTAGCCGATTAAAAGGCTTGTGTTTAAAAATGCTTTGTTAATAAAAACTTAAAGGCTAGAGATTTCAAACCCTTCGGCTTTACTATAGAACATAATATGCGCACACAACGAAAACATAATATTATAGTAGTAGTGCTACCCAGAATGCGAGACCGGATTTAAGCGCCCTATTGTAAGGCACTTGTCTCATTGCGGGCGAGAAAACGAGTACCTAACTATCGACTATTTTATCGCTCAAGAAACCTACAACAAGATGTAGCTCCCGTGTAAATAAAACTCGCCGACTGTTCACACTGGCCGGAGGGAACTCGCTCGGCATTTGTTTGTTGCGGCAACTAGAACTATCAAAAATATTCTCGCTCTACTCGTCACTCGCTCATCGCCCGCAATGGGGCAAGTGCTTAAATCCCCGCTAATTAGGGTTTTCGGCGTACATTACATCGGTCGGACCCCTCAAATTTATGTGAGTCGCGATTGACGGGCTGTATTAATTACTATATTCACTGGTTACACAGACATGATAATTAGCTAAACACATCGTAACAAGGGAGGGACGTTTGATTAGGATCGGTAACATAGATTAGTTAGTATTCCCTTTGTTGTGTACTAGCGACCCTCCCGGCTTTGCAAGGGTGCAATGCTGATACTAAATATACTAGTGTTGTAGGGCGACGCACTATTTAGGTATAGGCACGCACCGCCGCAACCGCTATGTCCCTGCATTTTAAATCTGTAATATCTTCGAAAATATTTATTTAAAACACATGTTGTAAAGGGCCATATTGATCTATATTATATGCACAATGTATTTAAGGTACTTAATTGGATAAGGATTAATGCTGTATTGCTTCAAATCGCTTTTTCGTCAATAATTAATAAGTTAAAGATAAAAAATGGTTATTGTGGGTTATCCTCAAGAGATAGACATATACCATCGCGGACTTTTTTGTAGACCTTTTTAAGGTATACAATACTGTAGTACATTATTTTGATCTATCTTGTAGGTTTCAGCCAGTGTTTGCAATGTAAGCGCAAAAAAGTGTGCTTATTTACGACCTTACATAAAAAAACCTTTAAGATTATCTGTGTTTCTCTACTATATTATGCATGTATTATACATATAAACCTTCCTCTTGAATCAGTCTATCTATTTAAAACCACATCAAAATCCGTTGTGTAGTTTTAAAGATCTAAGCATACATAGGGACAGACAGCGGGAAGCGACTTTGTTTTATACTATGTAGTGATTGTGATAGTGAAGTGTGTGTGAATGTTTGTTTTTTTGAAAGATACGTTACTTACTAAGGCAGTCGAAGTCGATAGGAATCTCTTGAACTTTTAAGTATTGACGTGTTTTCTACCTTGCTACGCACTAGTACAAAGTCATTAAACAATTAATAGCGTTGTATTACGTTTAAAGATTTACATTGTCTTCTTGTCAAGTTACAGTGGACCCCCGGTAATCGGGCCCCTGTGTAATCCGGCACCCCCTGTAATCCGACATGGTATATTATTTATTATTGATCATCAATGTCAAACAAAAATAAATTATGAATATTTTCATACTTCTCAAATTGATTGATTCATAATTTTCGATTATTTTAGTATGTACGTATATTTGTTTTTACACCACTATTTTCTGACGTTAATTTATTACATATTCTGTAATTTGTCGGACTACAAGGTAGTCTTTTCTAAAAAAATCCGGACTATAGGAGGTCTTAGGCAGTGCTCTATAATCCGACAAATTCGATAGTCCGACAATGCCCTGCAAAATGTTTGTCAAATTACCGGGGGTCCACTGTATTCTTAATTCAATTTATAGAGAGAATTTTATGATGCCCACCTCAGTAGGTATAAGAAACACCCCAATGAACAATTCACTTGATAAAAAGTGATGTTAAAACATTTAAACTGCACTGTTTAAAATGGCGATCTATTTGGCCTAAACTACTAACATTGGGACTATGTTATTAGTTACTATATACTCCAGAAGAAAATAATCATAATAATTTATAATAATAATATAATAATAATATCCTGGGACAACTCACACACGGTTATCTGATCCCAAGCTAAGCAGAGCTTGTGTTATGGTAACCAGACAACTGATAAACTTACTTATATATTTCTAAATATATACATATTGTAGATAAATTACACCCAGACACCAGAACAAATGATCATGCTCATCACACAACATTTGTCTTTTGCGGGAATCGAACCCACGACCTCCGGTATAGCAGTCAGGGTCACTAACCACTAGACCAACAGGCCCGTCATTTAATAATTTTCCACCAAAAGTCAATTAATAACTTAACTTTACATACTCTTCATTAACAAAAACTCTTTTCATCTTAACAAGTCACGAAAGGCTTTGTAAAAATGTCAATCAAACTCAGTCAATGGTTAAAACATCTGGCGAGTCGCTTAAAACCCCATTCAGTGTTTGCTATTATTCTAGGGTTCCGTACCCAAAGGGTCCCTATTACTAAGACTTCGCTATCCGTCCGTCAGTCTGTCACCAGACTGTATCTCAAGAACCGCGATAGCTAGACAGTTGAAATTTTCACATATAACTATAACAACAAATAAAAATAAATATTTAAGGGAGGTTTTCATACGACGACCTCCGTGGTCGAGTGGCGTACGCACCGGTTTCAAGGTGTCGCTAGCTCTGAGGTCCCGGGTTCGATCCCCGGACGGGTCAATGTAGAAACCAACTTTTCTACATTGTCCCGGGTCTGGGTGTTTGTGGTACCTTCGTTGTTTCTGAATTCCATAACACAAGTGCTTCAGCTACTTACTTTGGGTTCAGAGCAATGTATGTGATGTTGTCCGCATTTATTTTATTTATTTATTATACAACGGTGGTACGGAACCCTCGGTGCGCAAGTTTGGCTCGCACTTGGCCGGTTTTTAGTATACTGTGTTCCCTTTTGGATAGATTTAGACGTAATTCGGCTAGGGGAAGGGTGGCTCAAGGTTGTTTTGACCGCGTCCAGTAACTGTTAACTGTTTACTGATAGCATATTTTAATGAAGCTTGGTAATTTTTATTTCGACAGATAAACTGAAGTGTTGTTCTACTAAACCTATTCTTAAGTGCCCCGTAAACGCTCAACTTGTTTGTCAATTAATCTACGTGTTTGTCGCGTTTGATGAAAATCTGGATTGAAGTGGAGTTTGACAAACAAGTTTGAACGTGAACGGCGGTGTTGGACAAGAAAAATTTCACTGATTTTGTTTGCGTCATGGAGGACGCTACGCCCAGTGACAAATTTGTTTAATATTTGGTTTGACCGTTTAAGCTATTGTTTGATGAAAACGTGAAGTTTGACACGCAAATTTGTCAAGCAAATTTGTACGTTAACAGGGCGCTTTAGTCTTATTAATAATTGGGATTTTAGAAGTGTTACTATAAGTATCTAAGTGAATTATTTATTTTGTATTTATCTATTAGGCCATTAAGGTATCGAATTTGGGTACGGTTATTTATTTTTTCATTTATTACCGTCCAATGTAGAGCCAAAATTACACGTTTTGAGTAGGCTTTGGTTATTGAGATGAATCTAAAAATCTTCTACCTCTGTCGAAATACATCTTATTCTTACCCTTCCTTGGAAGTCGGTTAAAACTAGACATCGAATAAAACTATTCACTTGTCGATGGGGCAACATGAAAATGCTTTAACAATAAAAAAAGATTGACATTTTGTCAGAACTGCAAATTACCGTTTTAACAGGTGCGAAGTTTCACAATTATAATGTTTAAAGCGCCCTTCATTGTCTATACATTGTCAATATAAATGAATACTCTGTGAAAATTTCGATTCTCTACCGAGACAAAGACAGACAGACAGACAGACAGCGAATACATAACAATAGGGCCCTAATAACACTCGTCATAAAAAGAACCCTAAAAGCCAGCCCTCCGAGCTACCTTTAGTTATTAACTTCATTTAAAAACACGCATTCAATATCACGCACGGTATCGGCAAAATTGCGATAATTACAGGGCAGTTCTTTTTAGGCGGAAAAAACGTATTTGTACGGAAGTAATTGTATAGGAATATTTGTATAACACCTATGTAGGTGTGTCTGTTCATTTTGCAGAATAATTACGCAGATGTTGTCTGTTTTGATAAGTTTATTTTTGATGTGCGGGTATTTTGTTTTCACAATGAAATTTAATTCTTAACATAGAAATGTATAATTATTTACTACTAGCTGTGCCCCGCGGTTTCACCCGCGTGAACGACAATTCTTACACTATCTTTATAAATTATAGCCTATGTGTTATTCCGATGTATAAGCTACAATATTGGAAAGTTTCAATAAAATCCATTCAGTCGTTTTTCCGTGAAAGAGTAACAAACATCCACACATCCATTCTCACAAACTTTCACATTTATAATATTAGTAGGATTAAGACGTGGCAGTTTAATTATACTCTGATAACTTCATTACTAAGTGTTTTATGGCAGAAATCGTATATATTATATTAAAGCTGACAGTAGATACAATTTTAAACTGATGAAATACCTAAACTTGATGAAAAGAAAACCAACAGGAATAGTATTAAGGAAAATATATCTATGTCCAGAAAAAACAGTTGTTGTAAAAATACGGCATTCAGCTGAATCCGGTAAGTCTGGTAACCGACCGCAACATAGTTAGGAAAACTCGGGACATGATGATTTCATTGAAGTCACGTTTGATTTTTATATCTCCATACACTGAACACGCACACAATACTTAGGTTTTTATTTCATTACTAGCTGTGCCTGCGACTTCGTTCGCGTGGATGACGAAACTTATCAATGAGTTTTTAACCGCAAAATTAAGTTTGATCGGTCGGGATAAAAACTACCCAGTGTGGTGCCCAGGATAATAAAGAATATATACCAAGTTAAATCGTAATCGAACCGGCAGTTTTTTCGTGATACCTGAACAAACAGACAGACAGACAGACTTTTTTTTTTTTCACACTTTTGTGTCCGCCATTTATTTTTTCGATATTTTCAATGTACAGAATTTTCACTTCTACAGATTTATTATAAGTATAGATAATGAGGTGACTAGTTTCGTCTTGGGATAAAAAGTGGGCTGTTAACTGTCTGTGACCCAAATTTGATTTTGCAAAAAGTTAACGTAAAACCCATCCATCTGTCTTTTTAATATTATTAGTATTTTACCATTCATTCTTATTGAATTGAGTCGTCACAATGCCAACCCTTGTCTGTATATTAGCAACTGGTCAAACTACCGCTGTCTTTAAGACCAGACTATACAGGGTTAAAATAATTTCGGTCTATTTATTTTAAATAAAGGATGCTGCATCTTGATTCAGCGATATCAAAACCAGCTTTACAGATCTGTGAACGGTCCTCCCTTAGTCTACCCGTGAGATTCATAACTTGTTCTTTTATGGTAAAAGTCTTTTGCGAATACTAATACCTACTTTTCAACTTTTTGGCCATTGGAAGGAAGCATATGTCAAGCAGGATGTTCTCTTGTAGTAGTGTTTATTTTAATGCGTATGGGAGAACCATTACAAGCATGTGTTTTGCTTTATGGTAAAGTCATCAATGCGATCTTTATCTTGCTTACACGAATTTAGAGGTACGCTTGGGTCGGCGTATTGCAAAACCTCTTTTTTCGGGTAAAACTTGGTGGATAAGTTTTATTACTTTTAAAGTCGTAACAAGTTCTCTGCATCATCATTGGCGTGCTTCAGGTCATTTAAGGTGTTCAGCATACAAAATGAAGGATTGATACATTAATTGAAATATTATTTCGGTGTCTGTAGATGAAAATTTCAAAGTAATAACAATTTGTGGCTATTATTAGTTTCTCTCCCACCAAAATCACCGACACAGCTACCAGTAATAATTCAAATTTGCAACATAATCCGTCTGCCAAAAAAACGACCCTTTCAAATCACTAATAAGTGCAAAACATGGGGTCGCAAAACTCTCACCACCCTTAGTGAAAGCTGGGTGTAATACATAGTGTTTATCGTACATAGAAAGCTGGTCAAACAGGAAAATAATAGGGGATGATAAACCCACCTTTTACGTTTTTTTAGTTGAGTTAACCCTACATTCATGCACAATGGACAAAGCTCACATTGTTAACAAAGGAAACTGGATCTTTCATCCAATTATTGGAAAGCTATAAAAGGAGTTCGGACAATAGAATTTTTGTTTTGAATATACAAATTTAGTTGCCAACTGCATTTTGCTGGCGACCCCAACACGAGTTTTGCAAAAGGGTCAGTAGTAACCGTTTTTAACAAGGACAGGGGTCCTTTATGTATGTGGCTGACGTAATAGGGAATTGAATTCATTGAAATTCGTTCCCGCTCTGTCTTTTATTTAAGATACCTTGCCCTAATTTAGTTTCTATGGCGCCTGCTTTAACTGCGCAATAACTTAAATCTGCGCAATAAACATTCGGAAAAGTAGGTCATTTGGTTAACAATTTAAGCGTAATTCTAGAGTTAGTAACTGCGTATGTAAAATAATTTGCTTCACCTTCAATATCTTTGTTGTGGATCATAGGGTTATACATAAACATACATACATATAATCATGTCACTTCTTTCCCGTAGGGGTAGGCAGAGATCACTTCTTTTCACTTGCTACGATCCTTACACACTTCTTTCGCTTCGTCCACTTTCATTATACCCTTCATACATGCTCTTAGGCTTAGGCACTCTTGACCTGGCCTTTTTTCAAGACGTCCCCGATTTGGTCTAGAAACGGTACATTAAGGTCTTTAATAATGACAAACACGATTAATCTCTTGCCTTGGCTTCACAGAAAAAAAACATGTTATTGTCATCTTAATGTAGAAAATAAAACAAAACCATTCCAGGCACTTTTCCGACACATGTAGGATCTTTCCACGCGTAGGAGGAAAAATAATTCTAAAATCAATACTCTCTTTACATGCTTAGGTAAACGATCTGTTTATCAACAAAAGAAGAGATTATTATGATAATAAGATTTTTATGATTACAAATACAAATGATATTTTTCGAGCGGAGTTCAAATAGAAAACAACAACACATACCTACAATTAAATAAAACGTTAGGTGATTATTTTTTCTTTAGGATTATTTACGTCTGGCCTAAGCTAAGAGATCGCGTATGTTTTCTTAGTTTTGGCCACCTCTTTGGTTTTTTATTTAATACTAGTTCGCGACTTGAGAACTGTATTTATAACTTTACTAGCTGTACCCGGCATGCGTTGCAATGCAATTTTTTCTACCTAGCACCTGCCTACTACCTACCAACTACCACTTAGGGGTATGAAAAATAGATAGTAGCCGATTCTCAGACCTTCTGAATATGCATATAAAATTTCATAAAAATCGGTCAAGCCGTTTCGGAGGAGTATGGTAACTAACATTGTGACACGGGAATTTTATATATAAGAAGATTATACTTAATTCGGTTTCCACGGATAAATTAGCCTAAAGTCCTTTTTACAAGCTTTTGTTGTAATTTATGCAATTTGGTGCAATGTATGTATGTTTGTACGGGTGGAATCTTACAACTCAATTTTGAAGCAGATATCTTTAACCGATTGAGCTGAAACTTTGTATACACGTTTAGTTAGGACGACAATATAATATCATGGTACTTTCAAGTTGATCTGATGATGGTACTAGAAGGTGGTCATAGTTTCTCCGTAACGAATCGTATCTAATTGGGGCTTGTTTGATTTGACTTCGCTATTAAATAAATAAATAAATAAATGCGGACAACATCACATACATTGCTCTGAACCCAAAGTAAGTAGCTAAAGCACTTGTGTTATGGAATTCAGAAACAACAAAGGTACCACATACACCCAGACCCGGGACAATGTAGAAAAGTTGGTTTCTACATTGACCCGTCCGGGGATCGAACCCGGGACCTCAGAGCTAGCGACACCTTGAAACCGGTGCGTACGCCACTCGACCACGGAGGTCGTCAATTACTAAAGTCTTAGCTGATTAAACCTTGTGTATAAAATGTTTTTTTTATAGAAACTTATTAGAGTCTGATTATCGTTTATCGTTTAAATTATTTATTCCTATAAAGACAATAAAGCCACTTACATGAGAATACAAAATAACATATTGTTGAATTATTTTCATTAACCGCCACCGACATAAGTAAATACAAAGTTTGACATTAGAAATTAAAGACTTATTAAGTAATATAATTAATAGGTAAGGTAGTTCAGACAATAAATAGTCCGTAGTGTTAAGTGAGTACCCGCTCAACATGTTTTTATGGTTTTCTCAACTGGAATAGTGTAATTTAGCGTAAGAGAAGTTTTCGGTTACCTATGTATTTAGACAGTGGAGATTTAAAGACGTTGAACGAGCTTACATTTTTAATATTAGATGGTAAATTATTATATATACGTGCTCCTTCATAGGTGATGTTTCTTTTAGCATAATTTGTACGAGGTCTTGGTAATACAAGTAGACTAGGGCGACGCCTGCTACGTTTTGATACCTCCGAAATTTTGGTAAATGACAAATTAGTGTCAATTTTTTTATCTAAGATTTTCTTTATGATTATGCTACAAATATCATAATCGTGTAATTTAGCCCTGAAAACGTAGAAGACACGAGTTGCTGCCACATGTATGTGTTAATTAGTAGTATGGATATTCTACCCCTATCTAATTGTGACACGTTTTCCGCCCTAATATATCCATTTACAAACACGATGGGATTGTTTACAGCCTTTTATGCATTCAATTTGAAAGAGTGTTTTTTTTTGCGCTTTGGGCTAATTGCTATTGATATTTCATGTATGGAAAGCTACCTGTTTTTGTAGGAACCTTTTTATTGTTGTTAGGTGGTGGTTTAACACGTGCAGTTGGATTTTATGGTTTACGCTGCCCGCCCACGTCAGACTTTTTGCAGGTCCGATATCGATTTTCCCGCCGATTCTTAGTACCGAATTCTGACCTACTTTTTGTAGGACGTGTGCGTTGCACTATAATTGCTATCAGTGTGTTCTATTTTTCTCCTACGAAAAATCGGTCACCGATGATTGGTCTTATTCTCTATATGGGAAGAGGCCTGTGCCCAGCAGTGGGACGTTTTTAGGCTGGTCTTATTCTAAGCATTTGTTAAACAGGGTGCTTAATTTTTAAATGACGTAAAGTATCAAGCCAGAGGCGCTAGTCGCACGTTATGCGACATATTTTCGTTAGTTAGTTGGTGGTATATCGGACGTGGGCGGGCAGACTTAAAATCGTGAATGTTTAATTGAGGGAGTTGAGTTTTATAGATAGAACCATTTATATATAAAAACTTTTTAACAAAAAAATTAAACCGCCGAAAAAACTGAAAAGCAAAAAATAACATACCTTTTTTTATTTAATCTTAATAACTAATAATATAAGTATACCTAAGTCATTTTGAGTCAGCGCCAAACAGGCAAATTAATTAATTACATATACTTACGTAACGTAAAGCTTGATGCGCGGCAGTACAATACAGTCTCTATAATATTTATCTCCTACCAATAATATGTAATCTATGTCGTTTTTGCACCAATTATTAGGATTGAACAGAGAAAATGCCACAGTAGCAACAGTTGCAATGACGGTTGATAGTTTGGCGCCGACTCAAAATTACTTAGGTATACTTACATTATTAGTTATTAAGATTAAATAAAAAAAGGTATGTTATTTTTTGCTTTTCAGTTTTTTCGGCGGTTTCATTTTTTTGTTAAAAAGTTTTTATTTTACATTTTTTTGTGGCTATAATCTACTAATTACTTTATTGCTATTACATGCTTAATTTTTTATTATTTTTTACGATGAACGAGCTTTAGCAGAAATGCAGAGACAAAGAGGTCTACTCACAAGAGACTGACAGGTCTAAAGCTCATTCATCGTGAGGTTTTTCTTGTAATCACAACTCAGCATTAAAATCTGTGATTGAACAATAAATCACCCCTATTTTCCCACCCTTAGGGTAAGATTATATGGGACCAGCTTCGAGGTATACCCTATCTAATAAAAAAAGAATTATCAAAATCGGACTAAGTACTCTGTAAACGCGTGGTCATATATTACAATCAGTTGGTGAACAATCAATATATCCCTGTTTTTCTACCCTTAGGAATGGAATATTTTTTCCAAATTTATATGGTATCAACTTCTAGGTATAGCCTATTCAATAAAAAAAGAATTATCAAAATCGAACTACTCTGTAAAAAGTTACGCGTGGTAATACATTACAATCAGTGAGTGAACAATCAATCAACCCCTGTTTTCCTACCCTTAGGGTGGTAATTCTTTTTCCAAATTTATATGGGACCAACTTTGGAGTATACCCTTTCCAATTTAATAAGAATTATCAAAATCGAACTACTCTGTAAAAAGTTATGCGTGATCAAACATAAAAAAAAAATATATACGCGTCGAATTGAGAACCTCCTCCGTTTTCGTCGGTTAATAAAAATGAATTGCTGTTCGGTAGTGTCGCTAAAACTCGAGAATGGCTGGAACGATTTGGCTAATTTTGGTATTGAATTATTTGTTGAAGGCCAGGGAAGGTTTAAAAGGTGAATAAATATGAAAGTGTACAAAAAAAAAAACAATTTGTTTTAAGTTTATTTTATACAAAAGTTTAGGCTTTTATTTATCAATTGAGGCAGTACGAAGTCTGCCGGGTCAGCTAGTCTTCTTATAATGATAAGTTTGTCAATTCTTTGCCATTATGTGTGCGCTAGTTTCCAAACAATATGTAAAAGGTTGTACGAATATAATGTGTCATTAAATTATAATTAGCTTTTGTTGAATTCGCGAATCCTTTAAAAACACGAATGCAGAAAAAACCAAACATACCAAATAATTTCAGATAAATCAATACTTTTATGTTCACGTTTTTATTACAAAAACAACAAAGCTTTAAAAATTGGCAGATAATTCGAGGGGCTTCAATCAACTCTTCCAATGATATGGGTATATTCAATTTCGTTCTAAAAATGTTGAATATTGGACCATGATCGTTGCAAACGAATCAAATAGACAGGGCATAATATCAATGATTTACTGAGTCGTTAAACTTAGTTGTATTTCGCAAAAAAAAATATTCTCTCCTAGTGACATCTCACAGATATTAACAGTTCTTCAAGATTTGCCATCTCTAAAATCAGTATATATTATTTAGGTTGTAGAAGTCAGATAGGTAGAAACTTGATGTAAAATACTGATCCTACTTCTTCTTATACATAAAATTCTCGTGTCACAATGTTAGTTACCATACTCCAAAGGGCTTGACCGACTTTTATGAAATTTTATATACATATTCAGTAGGTCTGAGAATCGGCTACTATCTATTTTTCATACCCCTAAGTGGTATTAGGTAGGTAGTAGGCAGATGCTAGGTAGAAAAAATTGCATTGCAACGCATGCCGGGTACAGCTAGTATTCTATAAGAAATACAAACAAAACTACATTCCAAAATAACTTGCTCGAATATTAATTAAAGGTAACATTTCGGACGCAGTATAATTTACAAAATTTTCAGCTACTAATTTCAAAATAATAATTAATATAAATTAAACTCAGCTCTCTCTCTAAACAATTAGTGTTGTGTTACTAAATTAAAATACACTACACCAAAATTGCATTAATATTTAAATTCGTAGACTTGTCCAAGCTTTGATGCATTTGATTTTAATTGCAAAACGTTCGTTAGAAATGTTAAGTTATTTAACTAAAATAATTGGGAGCTGGAAATTGGACCCAACAATGAGTGTTGTGTTTGCCTACTAAATTGGAATACACTACACCAAAATTGCATTAAAATTTAAATTCGTAGACTTGTTGAAGCTTTTGTGAGAAAATTAAGAGGTATTTGATTTTCATTGTAAAACATTCGTTAGAAATGTTACGTAACAAAAATAATTAAAAGCCGAAAGTACGTATATATGGGATAAAAGGACTCGAGTTTTAATGAGGGAACAATATAAAAAACTTTTCTTTTCTTCCTTTCAAGTAGTTTTAAAAAGAATCTGTACAAAATATTTTAACTGTTTCAAGGAAACCTACAAAGTCAAAAGTTCGTTCTCTTGCGTAGTTCGTAAAAACATTGTTTAGGGCACGTGCTCATTACGAAAAAAAATAGGTTTCTTGAAAATAACTTACGTAATCTTTGGTACAGTCTCGCATCCTCGCCTTTTTGGTCACGTATGCCGCCGAGGTGAGGTGGCTATTGAGCGACTTGTGGTCCACGGAAAGGTTGAGGGTACCAGACCACGAGGAAGACTGCCTATGAGGTGGACTGACCAAATAAAAGTGGTAGTAAATGGCTCATCATCACTACATGAATGCACGAGGAAGGCGGCCATCAGAGAAGAGTGGCGGCGTGTTGTGAAGCTTGCCACCAACACCCGAAGTGATGACCACGACCACTATGTCAAGAGTGACCCCGACTTGTAAGAAGAATACAAATTAATTACCTAGTAATGTATGTATATTATTATTTAAAAACTAGTTGTGCCTGCAACTTCGTTCGCGTGGATGACGAAGCTTATCAATGAGTCTTTAACCATTAAGGCTGCACACGCGACGGAAGCTTAAAAAATTGAGTAACTTCTCCCGTTTTACCAACATTTCCCTTCACTGCTCTGCTCCTATTGATTGTAGCGTGATGAAAAGTATACTATAAGCCTAAAGCTATACTATAGCCCAGGAGTATGAAGAATAATTGTACCAAGTTTCGTTAAAATCCGTAAAGTAGTTTTTGTTTCTATAAGGAACATACAGACAGACAGACAGACAAAAATTTTACTGATTGCATTTTTGGCATCAGTATTGATCACTAATCACCCCCTGATAGTTATTTTGAAAATATATTTAATGTACAGAATTGACCTTTCTACAGATTTATTATAAGGACTAGCTGTGTCCCGCGGTTTCACCCGCGTGAATACCTAGGTCCCGTTCCCGGTGCCTTTGTATATAATAACAGACAAATAATTAGCAATAAATTAAAATTGCGACTATAATTTGAGATTTAACCTATCCTATCTCTCAAGTTGGATCGAACTGCACATGGTGTGCGAATTTTATTATAATCGGTTAAGTGGTTTAGGAGTCCATTGAGGACAAACATTGTGACACGAGATTTATATATATTAAGATAGATATAATTAAACTTATGCCTAGTTTAGACTATGCGACAATATTGTGCGAGTTATAATACATTGCGGGGCCGTACTGCTACGGTCTCATAATTGATCGATCATTAACGGCAATGTACTGCATCTCACACGTATCATCCCTCATCGTCTAAACATCATTACCTATCAATAACATGCATGGTTGATGGTTATCAACCATGCATTTGGCAGATCTCATCAAGGCTCTTGTCCCATTGCAGGCGATGAGCGTGCAACGAGTAGAGCGAGTATCGCTCAGCGAGTAAATTTTTGATAGTTCTTGTAGCAGTAAAAAAAAATGCTGAGAGAGTTCTCTCCGGCCAGTGTGAACAGTCAGCGAGTAACTATTTATAAATCCAACTCTTTCATTAACACGGGATCGACATCTTGTTGTAAGTTGAGCGATGAAATAGTCGATAGTTGTCCGTTTTCTCGCCCGCAATGAGACAAGCGCCTAGATCTCCTTTGATATTAATCTGACTGCATTCGGTATCAAAGGACATGCGTACCAGTACCAGGCGTACATCAAAGGCACATACATACAGGACAATGTTTACTTTGGTTATGACTCGATATCAAATGATCAATTAATGCTCAAAGACTTGTGTGTGTAGCTGGAATTGTGCAGTCGTGTGTTAAGCCTTTATGTACACAAAGTGATGTAGTATGGAAGACTGGTTGTATATACAGAGAGCCTATAGATAGGTAGTTGTTGGAGTAGTGTTTCTAATTATAGTGTTTATTAATAATAGGTACTGAATAACGAAAGTGGACGAAGCGAAACGAGTGTGTAGGGATCGTAGCAGGTGGAAAGTCTCTGCCCCTACGGGAAACAGGCGTGATTATATGTATGTATGTATGTATTAATAATACCACCCCATTTCCCGCAGGAATGCTATGTATAATCATAAAAATAATTTAATTATCCTAAATGGCGGCGATGTGGTTCGCCAACCAACACGTCTCGTTTCTCGCGGGGGCGAAAAGTGGCCCACGGAGAGCCTCTTCGCTACGTTGAATGTAATAGGAGGAATGGATGGTAAGGTGGAGGAAGTATGCCAGATGATGGATGTTGAGACAAAAATTAAGAAAGGTATGCTGAGATGGTTTGGCTATATCTAGAGAATTAATGAAGAACGATTGACGAAAAAAGTGTATAAGGCAAGTGTGAATGAAAAAAGGCCAGGTGAAGATTACCATAAGCCGAACAGCATGTATGAAGGGAATAATGAAAGCGGACAAACCGAAACAAGTGTGTTAGGATCGTAGCAAGTGGAAAGATGTGGTCTCTGCCTACCCCTACTAGGGAAAGAGGCGTGATTATATGTATGTATTAATAATACCAGTGTACACAATATTGTTGGTTCGTGTATTGAAATTGAAGACAATTTGTATACTACCACAGACAACCCAAAACAGGATTTATGAAGCAGAATAAACAATATTAGATACTAAACAGCTTGGCCAATAAAAAGTATTACTTCTACAAATCTGTATTAATTTCTTAGTCATTGTAAGACACAACTGATTAACCATGAAAAAAAAACCGACAGTAGACCTGAGTATTAGACATAAATTTCAATTTGATACATCCACGCGATCCTGAGAAAAACGGTCTTGACAGACGGACGGACGGACGGACGGACAACGAAGTGATCCTATAAGGGTTCCATTTTTTCCTTTTGAGGTACGGAACCCTAAAAACTACATACTATATTAAACCCGAAAGGCCGAGACGATTTCACGTCTGTTTAAAAAACTATTTGCTAACCAGCGTTAAACGTAATGACCCTATTTTTTATTACATTTCAATACGTTTGTACTGACCCGTTAACATTCCTGTTTTGAATAAGAGCGAACCCTTGCAGATGGATGGTTATAAACCGGTATCATTTAAAAGGAGTACAAAAAGATAATGAACGTACTTACATACATAATATTGTGTAACAAAAACCCTTTTCATTGATGTAATAATAAACATGACAAAGTGTTCCAAATCTGATATTATTATCTGCTATCAGATTGTATTATTTTCTATAGAATGAATGAGTTTTCAAGGGGGCTTTTTTTGTTCGACATGTAGCCCCTTTTGTTGAGTGTAGTTAGCCTAATGTGAGATTAAAGCTATACTTATGTACGATCAACCCTTACACGGTACATATGTAGTGATTTCACCCTTATAATAAATTTTTGTAATAATAAAATCCCCTGGGGCCGTACCATGAGCTGTTAAAGCAGGACTTTTGCGGTTGAGAGAGCGGGACAGCGCCATGCGTGTAGTAGTGTAGTGTGAAGTCTCAACTGCAATTACTGTACTGCTTGAAGGGATCATGATACGTCCATATGTCGAGGGTTGAAAGCGTGGGGACAGCCATTTTGCAATTATCGAGTGCATTTGCAAGCCTTGGGATGATACTTAATTCAATTCAATTCAATTCAATTCAATTCAATTCAATTCAATTCTTTATTTGCGTTCCATATGTTTTGATGGTGTAATTTGATTTTAGGGCTGAGAATAAAATTTGACGGGCCTGTTGGTCTAGAGGTTAGTAACTCTGACTGCTATACCGCAGGTTGTGGGTTCGATTCCCACCTAGGACAAATCTTTGTATGATGAGCACGATCATTTGTTCTGTGTCTGGGTGTAATTTATCTATACTTATAATAAATCTGTAGAAGTGAACATTATGTAGGTACATTGGAAATATCAAAAAAATAAATGGCGGTAGGTGTTACTAGACCGACACCGAATCCAAAAGCGTAAAAAAAAAAATTTGTCTGTCTGTCTGTCTGTTTGTTCAGGTATCACGCAAAAACTGCCGGTTCGATTACGATGAAACTTGGTATAATTATTCTTTATTATCCTGGGCACACTGGGTAGTTTTTATCCCGGAAAAGTATAAACAATAAAAAACAAACTTATTTTTGCGGTTAAAAACTCATTGATAAATTTCGTCATCCACGCGAACGAAGTCGCAGGCACAGCTAGTTTAAGTAATTATTTTATTTACAATTCAATACTTAAATCTAATACAAGAACAAACAAAGACTAAAATTAAATCTTATATAGATAAATAAAACTAACACGCGTCAAAATACTCATCGTCATCCTTGTCAATGGCGGGAAAGGTGCCCAGAAGGCTGGCAGCATTGCCACGTTGAATGGCTATGCCGATTCTCTGTGCAAGGAACAAACCAGCTCTCTGATCACGAGTAGAGTCTACCAAACGTTTTGACAGTTCTTTAAAAAGTTAAGTAATAAATTTTAGATCAAGTTTTCCGGTAAGCACACCAACTGAGATTGAAACAATGACAATATTTTTCCCAAACCCGTTCATCTATCCAGGGTACATAGATGACTACTTTTACATATAGATTCTATACTTCAATAAATAACATTCATGATTCTGTACATTATAAACGAAATCATGACGACATTAGCCCAACTCCTGAACTTTGATTTTAACTACTAATGTATTTTTCAAATCGAAAATGCAATATTTAAATATTACTCAGTAAAATAACGTACACGCTGAATAGATTCCGTATTTTCACCCAGTCATACATCCCATTAAATTCAAAGCAAATGCAGATTTTTTTAATACCACACAAAAAATTAATACGATTAATTTGAACATCGATAAGCTCGTCAAATGCATCTGATATCTTCATTTCAGTATATATATATAGTGTGGGTTTGATCCCAGGGGCCCGAGTCCGCTATTTTAAGTCAGCGAGTGGTGGGTTAATAAACGTTCCAGTGTACTTGTCAATTGTCATTGTGCCTAATTTTCGGATTCAGATAATTTTAGTTTAATGACAAATGTACACCTACTTGCCACTGTTGTCATTGTAGGATTGCAAGGGACTGTTATTATCTGAATCCGAAAATTAGGCACAATGACAAGTACACTGGAACGTTTATTAACCCACCACTCACTGACTTAAAATAGCGGACTATCTGACGTGTAGGTTTGATCCCAGAATTGCAAGCCTTTACCTAATTATTAGGTATTAGTGTACCTTGCACATCAATTAGTGAATTTCCAAGGATTTACTTTAAGGACGTAAGTACTGCAATTGGAGTTTTCCATGAAAATGTATTTTAAACTAAAATTATCAAGTAGGAATTCAACATAAGATCTTCTTCTTCTTCTTCTAAGAACATAAGATGGTGGGAATTATATCTAGTAGGAATTACACGTAACATACGATAGTACTGTTAAGCCGCGTATCGACTTCGCGCCCCAAGAGGACGAACACTGGCGCGCGTTACGGCCGCGCGAAATTGTTACCATTTTGGAACGCGCGCCTATGTGTTTGTTGGAACGCTCGAACTTGGAGCGGCCCGTTCCATCTAGAGTCGGTTTTTTACCGCGCATCAAAGGAAGCTTAGTGCAACCGAACACTGGAACAGTTGCCACGCGCGCCAAGCGCGCTTAGTTGATATCATTTAAATATTTGGAGCGCGTTCCGCAAAACGCACTCTTGGCGCGGGCATGTTCTTACCACGCGCGCCAGGAGCGCATTATGGATACCCAGCTTTAGACTAGTTTTACCCCGCGACTTAGTCCGAGTGTTTTAGTTTCATGAGTTCTTTTAGAATGTTTTTACGGTTTCGTACCACAAAAGAAATATAACGAAACCCTTATAGGATGACTTCGTTGTCCGTCCGTCCGTCTGTTAAGACCGTTTTTTTAGGAACGCGAGAAGGTATCAAACTGAAATTTATATCTAATACTTAGGTCTATAATACCTTTAAGCTGTAACAAAACCAAACTTTATGTCAACTCAATCAAAAGAAATAGCAATTTAAGCCGCATATTTTCAAAATCGCAACTACTCGCGAGGAAACAAACCTAAAGGGTACTTCCAGTCGATCTAGAATCTTGAAATTGGCATGAAGCAATGTTTAATAGCACACATAAAGGAAAAATTCCGAAAACCAAAAAAATTTACTACCTACAGGTTTGTACGGAACCCTCGGTGCGCGAGTCCGACTCGCACTTGGCCGGTTTTTTTTTATATAAGACAAAGCAAACCATATTTTTTTAACATTTTTCTGCCCAGCTTACAAATTACATTTTACTAACGTATTTTTGTTTGTTGTCAACAAAAGCATAAATTCGATCAATTAAAGAGAATTCTAGTGATTTTAAAGATATCATCTCAAAGGAAAAGATACCTAGCTAATATAAAAATAAATTAATGTAAAGAATATTATTTTCATATTCAACAAGCAAGAAGATATTCTAGATCGTTTTTACGGAGAAAACACCACCCACGTGCGATCTTAAGCTGCTTTCCTATGGAAAATTACGTCGTAGTTTCAAGAAAAATATTATCCCTCGATATTACTAAGAATAATTTCTTTGTAAACAGTACTCTTTCGCAATTCAAAGAAAACTTATCAAAGGTTCCGTTCTTACAACAAAATAATTTCTACTTGTGTTGTCATTGGACTCTTATCTTTATTCGTATTAAGATAGTGTTTGGAATCGTTTTGTCTTGGTGAGTGACACACGTCTCTTTGCGCCGAGTGTCCCAGGCTCCGCCTCTTGGTACGTCCCACCATCGCACAATACTAAGTTCACGAAACTTATTAACGTTATTATAAGAAAAAACAAAAAAAAAAGATTATTTTTTGATCAAATTTTGTTGCGCAAAAAGTTAGGTTATTGCGCTAACTTTGCGCGGTTTAGCTCAATGTGCGGTATAGTGCGAAATGACAGCTTTAGGTGATGAGCTAAATTTGGTTATTTAAGACACTTAGCTAGCGTCTATGCTTGATTAGTCTGATTATTATTAAGTATCATGCTGTCTCTATCACCTTAAGGTGTAAATAAGAGAAAGATGATCAAGAATCTTCTTACTTTTTAACACGCTTTTATTAGCTTCACTTGTATGTATGTATGTATGTATGTATGTATGTATGTATGTATGTATGTATGTATGTATGTATGTATGTATGTATGTATGTATTTATGTATGTATGTATGTATGTATGTATGTATGTATGTATGTATGTATGTATGTATGTATGTATGTATGTATGTATGTATGTATGTATGTAACCGTCTCCTTTGGACTCGATTTTGACCCACTTTAAACGGACAGATTTAATTCAAACTTCGTACACTTATCAAGAATCAGCGACAATATAATCATTTCATAGGTTTATCTCATTATCCTGATTAGGATCACCAGGATTAAATAATAAAAAAAAATTTAAGTCCACAAAGCAATACGTTTGAATTCAGACAACACGTATTGCTGCTAGGACTAAAAAGTGAAAAATAATTAATATAGTTTAAAAAAACTAAAAAACACGCTTTTAAAGTACTTCTAACTAAAAAAGTGAAAAATAAAAAGCGTGGGGCGCTCTGTGCCATATTTTTCGTCTATCGAGCAACCCACGCTTTTTCACAATAATACTAGTGTTTTTTGTTCATTACCAATTTCAGCTTACATTAGGAATTATTTTTCACTTTTTTAGTTAGAAGTACTTTAAAAGCGTGTTTTTTAGTTTTTTTAACTATATTTTTTTTATACACTTTAGATTTCTTATTAATTAATTTTAACTCCTTATTAATTTGGAAGTCGACTTATAGACTTGTAATTCTCTATACATCTAGCTAGCACTGCTTGAAAATAACGAAAAACTTCTCATACTTTTTCTAGAAGCTTATAGATACTGAATATCACTAATAAACAATACCAAGAAAAACTATTTTTATAGATACTTTAAAAGGACTTAAATTTTTCTTAAGCGCTTCAATAAAAACAGCGAGACAAGATACTTAGGGTTTGTTGCATGTTTTTCTTCGCTATTTTCTTCACTTTTCAAGGAAAACTGACTACTTATTTTTTTGTAAAAATAATAAACAATATCTAGGTAAATGATTTTTATAAATAGCAGTACTTAATGTAACAATAAAACAGTTTTTGATCGAATTTTAAGGTGGTTGTATATTTTTAACCGACTTCAAAAAAGGAAGAGTTATTTTTTTTAAGTTTGTTTCCTCATAACTTTCGACTGGGTGAACCGATTTTGATAATTCTTTTATTCGAAAGCTGGTTGGCCCATTTAAATTAGGTTTTGACAGTGGGGATCCGTAAGAATAAAATAATACTTATTTTGAAGTCGGTTTTTTTTTGTTAGAATTTTGTATGTAAATTGCTTACGTTTAAGTAACTTTAACCTTATCAAGTAAATAGGTAGAGGTAAGGTAGAAATATAAATAATAAATTTTATACTAAAACCTTCTCCTTAATCTAACAAATTCTTTTCTGAAAACCGCATCAAAATCGGTTTAGACAAACGCGGGATAATCGCGGACAAACATACATGACATACATACAGGTCCAACTGAGAACCTCCTTTTTTTTTGAAGTCGGTTAATAAAAAGAGTAGCTTGTAAAAAAGTAGACTGAAATATAAATGAAAGAAAATAGCGTTTAATAAAATATCTTTCGATAATCAAACAGACATACCTACCTATATCAGTAAATTTAAAAAGTTTTTAACGTTTGTTAAAAGAATTTTTTTTTTTTTTTTTGCGTTTGTTAAAAATAAAGACTATTGAACATATTTTAATATGAGAATAGGGCTTAAAATTAAGGACAATTTATACATAAATATATAACATGTAATTTATATGGAAATAATTAATTTCACTTTCATTATTTTTACATCAAAAATAACACAGAAATCTAGTACAAGAGCAACAGGTTGACTTTCCTACATGATAGCTTCCTAAAATTTTTTTATCATATCAATCATACAAAAAACTTCCTAGAAGTCATAAAAAAAAGTTTGTATGACTTAAAAGTTGATGAAAAACGTAGAAATTCACGTTTTCAGAAAGAGGGGCGGGCTGGGGTAGGTACTCCGAGGGGCGGGTCTATAGATTTTCGGGTTATCACAGCGCGAAACCTCCCTGGAAAAAGGTAGTATTTGTATTATTAGATAATCAGTAAAAAAGAGCATAAAAAAACCTCTTAGCCAATATAAAAATTATAAAAATACGAGAATTTTGTGAGTGCAGGCCGCTGAGAATGTTATTTTAAAGAATATTAACTAAAATCACAAACAAAATTAAAGCAGGAATGTTATTTTACGTAAAATAACGTTTGAGAAAAAAACAATACAAATATAAATTTACAGTTGAAATCAAGCCCTAAAACTACACTAACCTAACCTAACCTAACCTTTCTACCTACCATTAAAAAATATTTTACTCAAATATATTAAAATCAAAAGATTATAAGGTAATCAGACAATCATCAGACAGAGCTTTGGTGTATGTACTATCACACAGTATCATGACATAGCCACTACATTGCAACTCTAAAAAAAGGAAAAAGTAATGTTTGAAAACAAAAAAGCACAAAACATAGAATTAGGTACTTCTATCTATTACAACCGACTCTAACGCTAAATAATGATTAAAATGTATTTTTTTGTTGCAGTCAAAACGCAATTTTTAATCATAGTAGTCCAACCAAAATAGAGAAAGAATAATTTTCCGTCTCAAAATCATATTTTTTAAACTCTTAATCAAAACAAAAAAAAATACATACAAACATCCGAATTGAGAACCTCCTCCTTTTTTTTTAAAGTCGGTTAATAAAACCAAAGAATTATAAATAAATGAAGTAATGTACTTAAATTAAAAAGGCATCTAAAACTACGCAATAAACTGTTTTATAATAACGGATCCAACCAAAACTGCCCGGATTTGAATTTGCCGTCGGCAAGTTGTTTCTACATGTTTACGGTAAACACTCGATTTCTACGCAATTCTCATCATTATTTCTACTTAATACTCAATAGATGATCTAGATAGTTATTAAAATATCAATAACTTTTTAAAATAATACAAAAACTGCATAAAAATTAAGGAAAGAACCTAATTATAAGCCTCAAAAAATAATCTCAATCGGCCTCCAACTGGAAAAGAAATCAGTGTATTCAGTAAATACGCCAAAAGAAAAATATGAAGAAAAAAACATATACCTTCATTTTAAGTCAATAATACAGTCCTTTCCTACTGAGAAAATAGAGTATAGATCATCACATTGGCTGAATACACTATTACATAAGATACGATGTAATTTATTAATCACAGCATCAAAATGGGTTATGGAGGTCAGATAGGCAGTCGCTCTGTAACATACGTTATTCAGCTGAATCCGGTAAGACTGGTAGCCGACCCCAACATAGTTGGACAAAGGCTCGGGAGATGATGAGCACCAAATAGAACGAGCAACGATTGCCGATCATCAAAAGGTAAGCAATTTTTCTTTCTTGCATCAATAATAATATGTTTTTTATTAATGCCTACATCATGTTATTTTTCCATTATCTATGTCACATCAATAGGACCTTAACTTACTAAATAACTTGCATAACAATTCAACAGTTTTTTTTTTAGTCATTTATTTGATGAGGCTTTTTGCGCTGGTGCGCCAAGACAGCCTCGTAAGGTACCACAATAAATTAAATAATAAATTAACAAAAGTAATAAAAATAATCTAATCCTAAGACTTAAAGATAACTTAAAACTAGACACCCCGTTGGAATGTAGCGCCTTCTACAGGTCACAGGCTAGAACACTACAGACCCTACGTCCAAATAAATTCTGCAGTTGAAATATAATCAGTTAAAATATCCACGAACAAAGGCAATGTATTAAATAGGTCAGATAGTTATTGATTTTCAGTCTGAATACGTAGCTCGAGGCTGGGGGCCGAACTGAAAAAAGATGAGATTATTTAGCTGGAAGTTCTTAGTAATAATTGATATTATCTATCTTTAAATCATCATATAAGACTATTATATATGTATACAAGTAAGTATGGTGTGCATTTCTCGCAAAATTTTAGAAAAATTTAGTTTTTTTTATATAATTTTTTAGTGTAAGACGTAATTACATTAGTTTAGATCTAGCGGATAGTCCAATATTATACCAGAATCCTTTTTCAGTAAGTAAATAAAAAAAACAACGTTTACGAGACAAAGGAAATGGTCGTTACGTCGATTGGCAAATTGTCTTTGTTTCGAAAATTTCATGTTTTTCCTACAATTTAATACCAAAAACTAATTCTTAATATACATCAGTTTAGATCTAGCAGACAGTCCATTATATACCTATAATCCTCTTTCTATAACTAAATAAAAAAACAACGTTTACAAGACAAAGAAAATGGCTGTTACGTCGATTGGCAATTTTTCTTTGTTTAAAAAATCGTGTGTTTTCCTAACATTTTAGTCCCAAAAACTAATTCTCAATACATAATATGAGAAGACGTTGTTTTTATCAAGATATGTGGTCCTAAATTGCATATAATAATGTGTTTTACCTATGTACTAGGCGAAGTATTGATCTATGTATTGAGTTGCGCAGTAGCCTTCCAGTCGCGGGCACAGCTATTCTAAAAATAGCTCGAGCTAAATGTTAGCTATATCTCCAAAATATTGCAATAAATCATTCAAATTTGCTAAATAAGACCTCTGTATAGTCATTTAGGGTATTAAATCACGTTTTTTTTTTGACCTATGTACTAAATACATAAGGGAATTTGAGTATATAAAGACAAAGACTTCATAAAAAGATTTGATTTTTTTTTTATTTTTGTAATAAAAAGAGGTTCTATGTTACTAGTAGCTCCTTTATGTATTATATAGGGTGTAGTATATAATGATTTAGCTTAGTTTTCATCCAAAACAGTGATTACATAAAGGCGAGCTGGGAGAATAATTCCCGGGGACTTTGGTATTGATTGCTGGCGAGGCGTTAGGGGCGGGACCAACCCTCGCCAGATTGCGCGCGCAACCGCGTTTTTTGCACCCTCCACGGCGGCTATAAATTCGCGTCCTCTCCCTTCCTCCGGGCAGTCGTACCACAGAACCCGCTCCAGTCACATCAAGAACCGTCGGTAAAACAGTTCCCGCCTGCTGCCAGTGCCGGGCGGTCGCGTCGCGTAGCTCCGCGTTACTCTCTTCGAAAATTTCCAAATTAGTATTAACGTCACAAAGTCAGTGATTTGTTTTTTAAATTCGGGTTTATTGCGTTAAATATTATGTGATACATGTTGGGTGGCTCCAGATATCGGTGAGTAAAACATTTTAACACGTTTGTTTATTTTATCCCCTGTTATTTTGTTTTCGTTGACGTAATGTGTTAACATTGAGGTTATAAGAATTTAGTTTCAGCGAATTTTAGCGTTTCTTTCGTTTATTTTATTTGTGTTTTATTTTTTTTTGTTATTTTTAATTTATTTTCTGTTTCCCCTTTTATTTTAAGGTTTTTGCGAACATTTTATTTTTTGTTGTTATGTTTTTACTGCGCGAATTATTTATTTGCCGAGCAATTTTCGAAAAACATTTAATAAAAAGCCGTGGCGTGTTAAATATTTATAGAATAATTTTTAAACGACTTTTATTAGCGAAATAATGCATAATAAATATTAAAATCTCCGTTTTCGCTTTTTTGCGGTTGTTGCGATTTTTGCGGGCTAGATAAGAGTTTTTATAAAAAACCCAGACGAGAAATACAAGTTAAAATTTTAATATTAAATAAATATCAGTTTTACCGGAAAGGAAAAAATATTTAACATTAAATTAAATGAAATGCGTTGCTAAAAAAATATTTAAAAGAAACAGAAACGTTATATGATATTTTAAAATGACTTGGAGCAAAAAAAATCAGCGATTTTATATTAAAATTTGAGAAAATAGTTTAAAACGTGTTTGCGTTAATTTTACTTTAATTTTTTCGCGAATTTATCCTTTATATGTATATTGCGGCAGATGCAATGTTATTCAGCGAAGCTACAGCAATATCTTTATAGAAAAAAGTCCCGGTTTCGATACCTGGTCTAATTAAATATGATAAAAATTATTATCTGATGAGATAAAATACTTGTATCAGTATTTTTAATTTAAGTCGTCTTAAATTCAATTCCAGACTTATTTTTAGAGTAATATAAAATATAAGCATTTGCAGCAAAGGCGAAAAAAATGCAAAGTGTTTTTCTATTATAATACTTCTCGCAGAATAAATGCAACGGTTGCAAAAAAAAATAGGGTTCAATTCCTGAATGCAAAAAACTAGAATTAAGTTTAGTTTTAAGTTTTACGGTTTTATTAATTAAGTAAAAAAATATCAGAGCTTAGAACAAGTACAGGGTTCGACTCCCAGATTCAGTAAAGATATAACATTAATATTTATTATTTTAAAGGTATTCGGTAATTTCGTAAAAAGTAATGGCACTTAGAATAAGTAACGGGTTCGATCCCTGGTCTAATTAAATATAATAAAAAAATATTATCTGATGAGATAAAAAATACTTGTATCAGTATTTTTAATTTAAGTCGGATTATTTTTAGCGTAATATAAATATTCTAACTAAAGAATTTGCTGCAAAGGCGAAAATAAATTTAAAGTGTTTTTCTATTATAATACTTCTCGCAGATTAAATGCAACGGTTGCAAAAAAAATCGGGTTCAATTCCTGAATGCAAAAAACTAGAGTTAAGTTTAGTTTTAAGTTTTACGGTTTTTTAATTAAGTAAAAAAATATCAGAGCTTAGAATAAGTACAGGGTTCGACTCCCAGATTCAGTAAATATATAAGATTAATATTTGTTATATAAAAGGTTTCTTAAAAAGTAATGGCACTTAGAATAAGTAACGGGTTCGATTAAGAGATGTAATTTTAAGCTTAGATTTAAGTTATTTTATAAGTTTGGCCTGTAGGTTTTATTTGAAATCGAATTTTTATTATTCGATTTTGTCCTAGGTTCAATTCCTGGGAAAAAAAAACAGGGTTTAAATCTCTGAATTTATTAAGAAAAACAGTTTTTTATCAGGTCGTTTACGGATATTATTTAAGGCGTTCCGGATTGCATAGTAATTTTTACTATAAGACTCTAGGTTCAAATCCTGAGTATGGTAAAATTATTAGAAGGTTTCTTAAAAAAATCGCAGATTTTATCGCAACTTTTTAATACGAACTTATAATTTTGCGAAATATCGTAAAAATATACTACTGGGTTCAATTCCTGGTGTGATAAAAAAAAATAATCTCCTTTACCTAAGTAATAGAAAACGGCATAAATTGTATTTTAGTTAAGTAGTCGAATTAAGATTATTTTTAAGTGTTAAAATAACTACTTTTTCATTTTTACTTGTTTTTTTAATCAAATAAAGAAAAATAACTTTTCAAACGTGTTTCCTTTCAATATTCACATCGCTTTTCATAAGATATCGTTTTATGTGTACCAAATATTTTTTTTAAGTGTTTAATAGGTTTCGAATCGATTAAAGTTAAAAAATAATAACTCAGTCTGGGAGAACAAAGAAATTAAAAATCCTAAGACCTATTAAAAAAGTTTTTAGTTACAATAAATATATTTTTGAGTATATAAACGGGCAATAATTAAAATCTGACTGCTTCAGTACAGCTTCGACGCTGTCGAAAAATTCTAAGGTGTTAAAAAAATGGAAAGTATTGAAAAAAATCTTGAAAATGATAAATAAAATTAACTGACATTTTTTTTTTTGGGAATACGGTACATCAAAATTTAAAATTATAAAATTATATTTTTATTCAAAATAAAAAATAATTTCTTAAAATAAATTACATTTCTTATTAAATTGCATTATTTATTCAAAATAAATTGTAATATAATTTTAAATCGAGCATTCATAGGTATTTTTTATTCAATGAACAAAATTACTGCAAATACGTTTATCTTTATGCTGTTAAAATTTCCAAGTATGTATTAATTTCTGACTTGTGGAATAAATAATTCTACTTCTAAAAATCTAAAAAATCCGTTTAATAGGCAGAGTTAAAAAAAAAAACCGTAAAACTAAAAGATTTTTCTAGAAATATTTTCACAGTTCGCCCAGTCGAAAGTTATGAGGTAACAAATATAAGAAAAATACAGTTGAATTTAAAACCTCCTCCTTTTTGAAGACGGTTAAAAATGGTATTACCGCAAAATAATATCAAATAGTAAATCAGCTAAAACATTTAATAAACCCAAAATTTGTTTTTACTGTAAAAATATGTTAAAAATTTTTGATCATCTCATATTTTAAGCGTTTCTCCAGGTTTCACCTTCATACAATTTTTTTACGTCGAAAAACAAAAGTTTCACATTAAAAGTAGTTCAGTATATTAAATACAAAAAGGCCATCTTTCTTTCCCTCTAAATTTCTTCGTAAAGTATTCATAGTCCCTTATAATAAACGCAGAATCAGTTTGAAAAGCCTAGAAAAAAGCAATAATAACATTTCTTTAATATATGTACACAAAAAAGTGTAAAATAACGGCCCCAAAACGATGTAAGACTTTTATTGCGGCCAACCCATTTTTATTCCCATGGGAAATCTACTAATAACTAGGACAGTCGTAATAATTAGCGAAAAGGTAATTAATACATTTGGCAGTTATTTAGTTCAGACGATGGTTGATTGGCGTACACACAGGTTTTCAAAGTGTCGCCTTCTCTGAGGTCCTGGGTTCGATCCCCGGACGGGTTAATGTAGAAAACTACTTTTCTTAATAGTCTCTGACTCCATCACTCAAGGGGAAAAAATCAAAATTAATAAATCACAAAATTTTCAAATCAGTGGAGATGAAATAGTTATTAATTATACGCATGAAAAAGCACAAAGTAATTTTAGACTCGAATCTACGACACTTTGAGAAAATACGCATAGTCTGTATAGTAACCATTTTTACCACTTCGATTGCACTCAAATAATTATAACATAACATACCATCACGCCTGTATCCCCGAAGGGTTAGGCAGAGGTGTACCAATGTACACCCACAGTTCGCCGGTATGTTTTTAGTTCCCATGTAATAGGGGGCGAGCCTATTGCCACTAACCGGGCACAAATCCAAACTCCGACCTGCTACTGAGAATTTCATAGAAAAACTCAATAACACCTTGGTCGACTTGGGAATCGAAACCAAGACCTCTAGCGTAGCAGTCGCGCTTAGAATCAGGCCAACGAGGCAGTTTATTAGGCAAATAATTATAAACACAAAATAGTTACATAATAATTTGGTGCGGTAAGATACCCTCTTATTGCACTTAATAAAAAATCTCTTAAAAACTTTTACATATCCACTACATAAAATAACGCATTAAGTGCCTCCTCGTTTTTTGAAGTCGGTTAAAAATCTAAAGGTAATAAAACATATTTTATCATTGATATAAAAATGACAGCCAAATGGTTTTCATTGGTTTTTTCTGAAGAAGTTTGTAATCTGAAATCTAATGAGGTCTTAGTACCTACCAGGTACACAGTTACCATAGTTAAAAATAAGAAAAAAAACAAATCAAATAATACTGTAAAGTTCTGTATCAAGCTGTAAAAAATAAAACGATTTAAATAATAGACGTTCAATATCTACGATAGGAATATAATAATAATACCAGCCCATAAATGTCCTACTGTTGGGCACAGGCCTCTTCCCATATAGAGAAGGCACGAGCATTGATCACCATGCTTGCTCTCTGCGGATTTACGATTTCAGATTCCGATTTAGAAATAAAATTTAGGAAAATAACATTATAGTAAGATTTTAATGAACCTTTATAAAAATAAAACTAATCTGACAATTGCAATTTTAGTTCTATCTGTATGATAATTATAATCAGCCTTTGTCCACCATTGGTTAGTTATTACTCAACCACTTAAAACCAAACAATAAAACCAAAAACACAAGCGTATTAAATGATATTGGTTAAACCAAAACCGAATTCAGTTAATTGTTTCAACGAATGCCGAACGAAATGGTTTATTAATTAGATTTCATAGAATCAAACGATTCGAATCGAACTGTTCTGATCGAAATAATACCATCTACCTAATTGATATAAAATATTGAAATAAGTGAACAAAATGTATGATAATAACACTTGTCAAATTTGTGGTCAATCTGAATTTGTAATTATTTTACATATTTTGGGAAATGCTCTGAATATGTTTAATTAGAATCGGTCAGATTTGTGGTTTATCGGATATTAATAGGATTAATTATACATAGATTTACAAAACAGAGTTCAAAGTTTTTATCATAATATTAAATTAAAAGAGAAACAATGAGAACTTGAAACTCGTTATTTTGTGTCCAATTTAAATTATAGTTTGTCGACAATTTCTCTGGGATTCCATCATTAGATTCTGACCTTTAAAACAAAGAATGATTTTTCAATATCGGTCCAGACGTTTTCGAGTAATCGGGGTACATACAAAGATTTCTATGACTTTAATTTTTTTTTTGGTATTTCCTTTAAAGAGTGACAGTTATTAACAATCATAAGTTATTGATTTCTGAGTTTTACGCGAATGTTAGACATTGAAATGAAGCAACTTTTATTTAATCTTTCTAAAAAAACTTTTTTATTTTCTTTTTAGAGGAATATTACCTTTATTGATGTAACACTTGTCTAAACATTTACTTGACTTGACAAACCAATTCAAGATTGTATTGAGTTCAAGATGTTTGTATCCACAATGATATTAATGTCGAGTTATTAGATATAATTTTTTTTTTATTTATTTTTTTTTTTTTGTTCGCGATGCGCGGTCGAGTACGGTCGCGTGTGCGCTGCTACGTCTGAATATTATATTCGCGAATCGCGTGGTTTATAGCCGCTGCCCGGTTTTGAAATCTAGACACACGGCAGTGTGTCCGCCAAGTTCAATTTTCTATATTTTAGAATAGGACATCAAATGCTGTAGCTAATATTTTCTTTTACGTACCTTTATCAAGTAAGGGATCATCCAATAATTACGTCATACCTGAAGAGTTACAACTAAGTCTACCTTATCCAGTGAGATTTACATTTCTAACTTGACACAACTTCTGAAAATAAATAGTTTAATACTAAGTATTTCCCAATGATCGACGCGCAGAGAAGAAAACTTCTGAAAATATAAACTCCTACTCAATTATTACAAAGCAAAAAAAAAGACTACAAAAATTACGCCTTAGCTAAAAATTCAAGACATTTACATAATTAATGGCTACCACCTCACACTTTATGAAAACACTATGAATGTATCAAATCATGACAGTTCTTTCTATCAACATAGTTAATATTTGAAAATATATCGAGTTAGTACAATCGCTTATTCTTAGGAAGGCAATTTAAAACAAGTTGGACGTACTAAGCAGGTACTGTCAAGAGGTCATGAAGTTAGTATCGATCTAGGATAGACAATAAAACTTTGATAAGGTTTAAACAGGGTGTTAAGAAAACCCTGTCCGACCCGAAACGGTGATATAGGGCTTACAATAGTTACAATCACATGCCCAAATAAAATATTAAATTTGGAATTAAATATTTATGATGAACAATAATAATGTTTTTTTTTAATACAAATAAATCGTACAAAAAAAAATAGATTTAGACTTAGATTTATTTCTAATGGATCCCGTTGTCAAAACTGGACCAAAATGTTCACCCAGTCAAAAGTTCTGCGGTAAAAACAAAAAAACAGTCGAATTGAGTACCTCCTCCTTTTTTAGAAGCCGGTTAAAAAAAAAATAGCACTAGTAATTAGTAGAAAAATACTTAAGAAATTAAATTGACTGCACAGGAAAATGGAAGTAATAATAATCGTTTCTAATGCAAAGGAAACTTGATTCAAACAATAAAAATGACATGTTTATATATTATCATTGTTTATGTCTAGACCGCTAACCAGTAATAAGCAATGCTAAAACTGTTATTGTCACTTTGTAAACAAGACTATTTAAATAGCATTACGAACTGTTCATATCTCGAAAACTAATGTACCGATTTGGAGGAAATCTGCTCCCTAAATAACAAACCAACAGGAACGACATAATCTGATTCTACTAATCAGATTATGTCGTATTCATCACAATGTATTTTACATGGAGCGACTGCCTATCTGACCTCCACAACCCATTTTACTGGGTAATCCAGTATCCCGTAGTAAGACTGGCTCTCAGAATTGACCTAACGACTGTCAAAGATCACTGATGACAGTCGGAACCTACGGCTTAACGTGCTATCCGGGGCACTGAGGGGTCTCGGTATGTTAAGAAAACGGTCACCCATCCACGGACCAACTGCGGCGACCGCAGCTTAACCTATATTGTCGGTCAAACCGTACGGCTTACACTTAGCCATGAGCCCTTCTCAATTAAAAAGATATTTATCATTACATACATTTCTCTAAAGCATCTCATTACAATGAATGTCTAGATCGCCACAACATTGCCTCACAATTCTTCCTGCATATAGATGCACTTACAAACAGTCTGATGACGTCACGCTATTGTCAACCAGGTGTCAGCTATTGTTGAAACTAAACGTTACTGTATTGACAAGCTGTTATAATGATCTAACCGTTAGAAAATTATCGATTAATCTTACTATTTAACCGACTTCAAAAAAGGAGGAGGTGCACAATTCGACTGTATCATTTTTTTTTGTTACCACAGAACTTTTGACTGGGTGAACCGATTTTGATGATTCTTTTTTTTTTAAAGCTGGTGCTTCCCGTGTGGTCCCATTTAATTTTGGTCCAGTTTTGACAACGGGATCCATAAGAAATAAATATAAGACTTATTTTGAAGTCGTCATTCAAACTACGTTTAACAAGGAAAACATTAAGGAAACAACGCTTTCTTGCTGTAGTATACAAATAAGGAAAAAATGTAATCAGTAGATGCATAATACACCTGATTCTGTCGCTCATAGCCTAAATTAAAACAAATATGTCTTTTCCCTTCTAACACACAGCATTAGAAAAGGACAAAACAAACTAATTTAAATAAATGTCGAACTAATTAATCGTAATGTACATTATACTTGTCAAAGGACGAAATACATTTAGAAATTAATCAATCCAGCCTATACACGTCCCACTGCTGGGCACACGCCTAATTTATGTCCATATTAATTAACTGAAAATGATAGACCAAAACTTAAATGGGCTCAGACCGCATCAAACAGCATCAATAATAGTAATTTAGGCACACATGTAAATGCAATCAAAAACCGCACTTATTATCAAGTCGTTAAGGTACCATTTTACTTAACAGGGACAACTCATTTGCTCCCGTTAATTAAAAACCGCTCTTATTATCAAGCCAATAAGGTACCATTTTACTTTACAGGGACAACTCATTTGATTTATTAAGTTTGACTCATTTCGATATCAATGGCTGATGACCATCCTCTATAGGTTTGTATGAAACTGAATAATTCTAACAAAAAAAAAAAACCGACTTCAAAATAAGTCTTATATTAATTTCTTATGGATCCCACTGTCAAAACTGGACCAAAATAATGGGATTACACGGGAAGCACCAGCTTTCAAATAAAAAAATAATTATCAAATTCGGTTCACCCAACCAAAAGTTCTGTGAAAACAAACATAAAAAAAAATACCGTACACAAAAACGTACAAGAACGTCCCACTGCTGGGCACAGGCCTCTTCGAATGTAGAGAAGGCGCAAGCATTGATCACCACGCTTGCTCTCTGCGGATTGGCGATTTCAGATCCCAAATTTTGGAATCCAGGTTTCCTCACGATGTTTTGCTTCACCGTCATTCAGATTCAGATTGGAAGGTTTTTCTCATCTTCCGTAAAGTCATTGTTCCGTATATACTATTAAGTATGATTTCCAAGATTATCTCCTTAACATTATAAATCAATTTAATTAGGATAAACATATACATTGTGAATACTAATCTCAATTACGAGATACACAGGAAAATACAGGTTTTATTGCAATCTATTTATAATTTACGTATTTAGATATATAAGTATGTTTATCAGTTGTCCGGTTACCGTAGTTTACAAGTTCTGCTTAGTTAGGGATCAGATGACCGTGTGAGAGTTGTCCCAGGATATTGTTGTAATTAATTGTTATATTATTACTAGCTGTTCCCGGCATGCGTTGCAATGCAATTTTTTCTACGTAGCACCTGCCTACTACCTACCTATACCACTTAGGGGTATGAAAAATAGATAGTAGCCGATTCTCAGACCTACTGAATATACATATAAAATTTCATAAAAATCGGTCAAGCCGTTTCGGAGGAGTATGGTTACTAACATTGTGTCACGAGAATTTTATATATAAGAGACTAGCTGTACCCGCGACGTTGTTCGCTTATATACCTATCATTCATCTTTATGAATAAATATTTGACTGTGATATGGAGGGCCACTAACACGAACTGACTACTGCCGAGTAAATTTTGTCACAAATGTTGCTGTTTGTATAAATTCTCAAAATAAAAAAAGTACCATCGTCATAATTATATAATTAGCTTACCTACCGCTAAAAATTTTAAGGATTGGATTTGATGCTACTTTGTTTAAAAAATTTAGATTTATCTTCCAAGTCCAGAACCGTGAGAAAAAATTATCATTTTCATGGTGGCTTTCGATGTCAATGTCCAAAATATGTCTACCTTGGGCAGTTTTGAACTGACTCTTTTATCTTCTTTTTTAGTATGTTTTCTCTTTTGTGCTTTACCCAGTTGGTTACAATAATTGAAGGTCAATGTTTTTGTATTGAGTCTACTGGCAGCGCCAACTCTGAGTTAAAGTGAAAGCAGCTGTCGCTCTAGGTAGTAAATGGCAAAGGGCACCCAAAAACCGAATCCATAAAAACAAATTAGTCCATTTTTTATGCTATAGTTCTCGTTGGTACCGTAGTCCCTAGTGAGACTACAGGACGCGAGATTTTGGTGCGAAACCTCGAAATTGAACTACGCAGTTAAATTGAGAGTGGATATCAGATAGGCAGTGACTGACATGAGACCCATGAAACTGAAAGAGGAGGTAGTTACAAAAAGTTGACGTACGGTTAGTTAGAGACGCGGTGGCAGAATTACCAAAACTGTGTTTAAAATTATTTGTTTGGAAAGATTAAGTAATACCTGTCCAAGGACAATCTTATTCTACCCTGATCAAAGTCAGAGGCTGTATCCTGTACAATTCGCTATATTCTGCCCAGCATAAGGTGATGGGCTTAAATACCGTACGTATATATTTTAAAATGTAGAAAATGCGATAGAAAGTTTATTTTATTTAAGGTTTTGGGCCAACCTTCCGGTAATAAGATACAAAAACTTTATGAAATTTAAACACATAAATAAAACATCATGTACGCATAAAAACCTACATGAGAAGCAAGCTACCTTTTAATTAATGTTAAAGAGGTAGTACATACTAAAGATTGTGTGATAAAAAGATCATTGGGTTTTTGGGTAAAAGAAAATAAATAACAAATAGAAAAAGATCTTGTCCATGGAATATAATATAGATGACGAAAGCGAATAGAAAACATTACACATTATGTTAGAAAAATAGTCTAAAAGTGGATTAAAGTTTTTAACCAACTATAAAGTGATCTATGGGGAAGCTTAAGTTTTCAAGTCAGAAGCGAATGCGTAAATTTCCAAGCAAATGGCCAGGACATTTACGCCTGAATCACTTTACGGTATATGCCATGCACGTTTGTTCCTCCATGATCAGCAATAAGGAACAAACTTACCTACGGAGATTAGTAAATACAAACACTAAATAATTGTAAGTTTATATATCGGTTGAGAAAAAAATCACGACTTAAAGATGTCGTTTATTGCGACTAAAAATACAACATAATGTTACAAATATTTTTTTACTTAAAAACGATACGTTAGTAAAACACAAAAAGAGTTATCTCTACTGAGATTTGAACTTGGGTATCAAAAAATTCAAACTTATAATATAAGAAAAAGGACGCATGAAAAAAAATACAAACATTAACAACCGGATTTGAACTTGCAGCAAGATCACTCATTTCCAAGCATTCAACCGCCAAGCTGTATACTTCGATAGCTAGTTCACTAAAATATAGGTACTAATCAAATTAAAGTTATTTGATTGCTATGGCTACCTCAGTCTGCCATGGTTACCCTCTTGTTTATAAGTCAATAATGCCAATTTATGTGTGCAGTTGAGAAAATGATTTTGGTAATTTAAAGCTCCACCACTTATCAGCTAGATTCAATAGCATGTTTCAACATAGCTAACAACCATCTACGATTTCTTGAAAACAACCTCTCAATTTTTTACACCATTCGATTAAGTAGTTTATGTTTGATACTGTAACATCAAACCTGACCCCCGGCAAAAGAGAGTTGTAATTTACTGTTTTATCATATGTATAGAAAGAATATAGATGTCGTTGCATGTACTATACTGAATTGCGTGTTGTAATATTTTACTTCTTGAACACACTAAATTAATCATATCTTTTGATAGAGTGAACCGATTTCGATGAAACAAAAACTAAGTAATACCTCAAGTTGCGTATAATTTTTGTATATAAACATTGTCTGCATTGAATTCGTAGATTTTACGTGATGTGCGCACAAACAAACAGACAAACAGACAAACAGACAAAAATTTCAAAAACGATGGAAATGGGTTCTGTTAGTTATCCTTTAACACGCTGGCTATTTTTTTTTAAAATTTCTTCAATGTACAAAAATGACTTTTCTACAGATTTATTATATGTATAGATGATTCGAGGTAAATTTACTAATACAATGTTTATATTATTCTCCTTTAGATTTAGGTATTTATGCATACTGGCGATATTAATGACCGAATATAGCAAAGTCAATCAGTTTTAAGCAGACGTTAAGAGTAAGCTTGAAGTTTAAGATAGGGCTACTTAATTTTGCAAGATGTATTTTAAAAGGCCGATTTCTCAGTCACTAAATAACTTTTATTCGAGAGATAAAAATTCACGTCCACGGCCCTAACCAGAGAGAAATGGAAGAAAGTTAGAGAGAAAAAAAATCTTACGTTGACAAAATCAGCCCTTAGTCAATAACTTAATCATAAACAGAAACTAGACTGGGATGACGGCCTTTTTGAAAGATATATTACTGTGTAATTTCTTCTAACGACGGAAAATTAAGTAATTTTCTACAATTGTAAAATAATGAGCAAGCGTATACATCAGCCACTTTAAAGAAACAATTAACGTGCTTTGGGATTATGAACCTTAATTCAATGACTAAAAGTTCAGTTTCCATCACATTCAAATTACTCTTAAGCCCTTTTCGGTAATATTTGTCATTCTAAAATGAACTTAAACACGTGTTGTCAAAGTTGATAATAGCGTAATTAGTAATAACGTTTAATTATTTTTCCATATTGGCTTTAGTATAGTCATGAATGCTTCCTTTATGAGAAAACGCATTTCCCGTACAATTACAATCCAGTTGTCTACGTTTTATTACAGTCAAGGTCTAAGAAATCTTGTGTTATTTCAATTGACAATCAATAACAGAACATAAGTCAAGTAATAATTTATTAAAATCTGACGCTCTTCTTAGAATTGATATTGAACTATACAGATCAAGATCGGCGTAATACTCTATGAAACGCTACGAGATACTTCTTGAACAATAAATGAAAAAATCTGACTTACTAAAAAACATACATACATACATACATAATATAATCACGCCTGTTTCCCGTAGGGGTAGGCAAAGACCACTTCTTTCCACTTGCTACGATCCTTACATACTTGTTTCGCTTCGTCCACTTTCATTATTCCCTTCATACATGACAAACACTATACATATATACACTATACACATATACATACACTAAAAAACATATCTACTGGATTTTGATGAAATAGGACCACTTCCGAAGAATACCCGATTTAAAATGCCGATCAATGAAAGAAAGAATTAAAAAAAAACACATACATGCAATAAATTAAACAAAACTACTAAATGCATTTTGATAAAATTATTGTGCTAACACCTCTGACAGCACTTATATGGGAATATTTTATTTTTTTCAAATCGATTCACTATTTACTCGAAAATCGCGTAACAGAAATACAAAAATAATTCTAACAAAAAAAAACCGACTTCAAAATAAGTCTTATATTTATTTCTTATGGATCCCACTGTCAAAACTGGACCAAAATAAAATGGGACCACACGGAAAGCACCAGCTTTCAAATAAAACAAGAATCATCAAAATCCGTTCACCCGGTCAAAAGTTCTGTGGTAACAAACATAAAAAAATAGGGTCGAATTGAGTACCTCCTCCTTTTTTGAAGTCGGTTAATAAAGACAAACAGACGAATCGAGATCCCATGTCTTTACAGACAATTCTTTCGAATAAAACCTTCTGTTTTTTTTTTCACTTCACTGTCTTAACTTTAGAAGGCATTATGTAAAGAAACAGTCAAATATATTATTATTAAGATACTATTAAATATACTCAAATACTTAAGGAACATACCAATAAAACTCCAAATATTAACATCACAACTCAACTAACTACCTATTAATTATTTCAATTCTAACTAAAATACGTCATAAAACCACCCTTTAAACACAAATTACGTCTATTCGAATATGCATTTCTGAATATTCCGGAAACTGTTAGAGTTCTAAACATACAATGTAGTTAGACCAGTTAAACTAACTACCTCAAAACAAATATACGAGTAAATGTTAAGGCGGAAACCCACCGCGGCGTACGGAGAGGCTGCGCACGTAGCTTCGCTTTAGAACAAAATGTATGTGATCGTTCCCACTGCAACGCACGACGTTACGCATCAATTGATGTCATAAACACACGTCGAATAGGCGGTACACAGGTCAACCCACGGCCGCGTGGCGTATCTCAGCCACGCAGTCATTTTTTCGACAACGGGGGACGATGTTTCTACCGCGACCCACGAACATGTACAGTTACGAGCAAAAATATGTATACATACATACACATAGTGAAATTGTAAAACTAGTAGGATGAGCGTTTTGGTACCCATATTTAATTTAAACGAATTTACCATCGTTTGATAGATATTTCTGCTCCCCAGTAAAATGGGTTGTGGAGGTCAGATAGGCAGTCGCTCCATGTAAAATACGGTATTCAGCTGAATCCGGTAAGACTGGTAGCCGACCCCAACATAGTTTGGGAAAAAGGCTAGGCAGATGATGATGATGATACATATTTTTGCTCGTGACTGTAAAGCGTGCAGTACATATCCGTGTCCGTGCGCCGCAGTGGAAACGGAGACCGACGTCGTCGAACTAATGAACCCACACAGCAGAGGTGCGCCGCGTGTCCGTGCACAGCCAGCGCAGCAGTGGGGCCGTGACTTTATACTCACAGTTCCTTCCAACTAGATGGAGTATTCCTAGCGTTTTCAAAAGTTAAATAGTCAAAATGGGATCGCAGTATTAATTGGACTGGATTCGCAATTACTAAATGCAAGACTAACTTTGTTTAGTGTGCAATATTTAGTTTGTTTTAGTTACGTTTTGTGGTATTATTTGAGAGATGAGTTTACAAGTAGTTATTGAAAGTTAGTTTGTTATATAAAATAAATTGTACGTGACTCGTAAATAGGGTTTTAATATGTGATAATTGTATCATACATGTATTAAAATTTTCGACTAAATACGACTTTAAGAAAAAAGTTTTTTTTTTTTTTGGGATTTGTTTCATAAATAAATTAGTTAGTACCTTAGTTAAATTAATTATCAGTTTAGACGTCTTTGAGTAGAAATTGCAAGTATACGTTTATCTCATTTCTCTTTAGACAGGAAGAAACTTCGCCTTACGAAGTACCAGTACCTATTAAGCTAATTAAATTGTTAGAAACGAGACGATGTATTAAACAAAGTTCTGATTTCCTAGAAACTGAGCTTCTTAGGTTCTGTTTGGTCTTCAGTCTTCAAAACTATCTTCAAAACTAGTCTTCAAGTTTAAACTTATCCTTCTAGCACATAGAGAAATAATCTTATATCCAATAGCGTTTCCCCATTAAGTAATAGGTATAAAATTACAGAGTGTTAAGAAAACCCTGTCCGACCCGAAAGGGTTCATATAGGTTTCACAGTCACATGCCCAAATCAAATATCATATTTGGAATATTTATGATAATAGGTAAACTTAATAATGAATTTTAAAATAACCATTTTTTGCCTCGAAATTCCCTAAATTTGAGATTAAAACAAAAACAGCAGCAATTTCGTCGGTATTATATACCTTTTGTTTGATCATTTGGAAGCTCCTGTAACGATGGCGACTCTCTCGCCTTTTTTAGTATATATTTTTTTAAGGTTACATTTTTTTTATAATAATGGAATCAGAAATCGATACCTAACTAACTTCTCGGATCGGACAGGGTTTTCTTAACAGCCTGTATATTTATAGCAAACATGTCTAAGTACGCAATATCATTAAGTGAACGACTGCGACTTTACCAAACACACTCGATGTAAGTATTTACTAAGGGAGGGCAAAAGGAAGCAGTTTAAAAAATTAATCTAAAAAGATCCCCTCGAAATGTCTGCAATCGAGGGGTTTTCAATCGTATTTGATGAAGTGAATGTATTTTCTAATTATTTGCAACAGATTTGATAAAACTTTGAGGTAATACTTATATTAAATTTCATTGTTACTGAGAACGAATATAATCTTTGAGAAATATTAAAAAATTACAACAAACTCCCTAAAATCTTAATTCATTTCACTATGACGAAGAAATTTGTGTGATGAGCATTGCCATTTGGTCAGCGTCTAGATGTAATTTATCTACAATTTGACTGTCCGTATTGAAATACATAAGTATGTTTACCAGTTTTCTGGTTACCATAGTACAAGCTCTGTCTAGACAAGATGACCGTGTATAAGTAGTCCCAAGATATTTTAACCCTTAACTGGACATTACAGGCTTTAGAAAATATATTTTTTAAGTTTCGTTTGTGACTAAATTTAAATGCACGACCAAAAAACTTTAACGAATATTCATGATCTCAATAACGTCAAGTCTCGTCACTGTTCCCGATGGACTAATTGAAGTCAATTGTCCGCAGAATTTAGGCAATAACTGACCAGCGCAATGTATGTCTAGGCTTTTATTAATGTCAGATAATAGAGTGTAAATAAATAAAACAGTCAGGGTTACGTTTTGAAGTTCAAATACCAGATTCATAATAATAATAATATTCCGGGACTCACACACGGTTATCTGATCCCAAGCTAAGCAGAGCTTGTGTTATGGTAACCAGGCAACTGATAAACATACTTATATATTTCTAAATACATACGTATTATAGATAAATTACACCCAGACAACCAGAACAAATGATCGTGCTCATCACACAAACATTTGTCCTGGGTGGGAATCTAACCCACGACCTCCGGTATAGCAGTCAGGGTCACTAGATCAACAGGCCTGTCAATTTATGTGCATTGCTGCAGGTTCCAATACAAGAAGTATCTTTTTAACAGTTATTACTTTCTTAATTGCTTCGAGATACTGACAATCGGTAACGGAAACCATTTTAATCTGTTCTTGTCAGTCCGCATGTGATCATGCTTTGTGATGCTCACACAAACCGCACAGTATGAGAGGAGCTTTATCCAGAAGTGGACCGATTTTTTGTTCAGGCCCTTTGTATTTTTCAGTCAATAAATAAGAACGGGTTGAAAGGAAAGTTAGAAAATAGTTTTTTTAATATTGAACAGACGTAATGTCGACTTACAGAGAACCCTTCAGTTTTGAAAATGCATTAATTACACTGCAGTGTAATTACGGATATGCGGGAAAGATTATACGTTCTACAAAGACAGCAATTTTAGTCCACATATTTTATTCTATGATATTAAAGGCTTAATTATACCTTTGATGTCATAGAAATTGCAGAAGCCAAGCGACGTCGCCAGTAATTAACTTTATATAGCCAATACGAACCCTTGATTTAAAGTTCTAGCCGAGGCAAGACAGCAATTGTAGTCCACATATTTTATTCTATGATATTAAAGGCTTAATTATACCTTCGATATCATAGAAATAGCATAAGCCAAGCGACGTCGCCAGTAATTAACTTTATACAGCCAATAGGAACCTTTGATTGAAAATTCTAGCCGAGGCACAGACAGCGTAGGTTATTGCTTTGATTGGCTGAAAACTAATTTAGTTTTCAGTCCTTTCCGTGAAGCCGTTGCGAAAGGTTCTCAATTCCGTCGCGGACGTAATATTTAGAAATTCAAAAATTTCCCTTTCAATGTTTTCCGGTATAAAATTTCAGTTCTGTTTCTGTTGATCGAAAACCGCGAATTTGATACCAGTTGATTGGCTTTTAAAACTTCGAACTATGACGGGTTGCAGAGAGTTGGTTGTTTTGCTTCTGGTGTTTCTAATTGCAATAGGGTTCAATCCCCATATTGTAGCTGCGTTCATGGCAGTAGTGACATTCACTTTTTTATTTTGAGATTATTTTTGTTTCGTGTCTCAACTAGTCTCAAGTGTTCCTGTTTAATTCTGACTGTTAAGTTAAAATTAGTGAGTTTGATATGTGTCTCTTCATTTGCTTCACGATTTTATTTCGATGCATAAACTATATCTATCGGCGGTAAGTTTTTAGATATTTATTTAGCGAACTCACTTAGCCTATAAAGTTTTCTAATTTGAATTAAATATAGTTAAATTCATACTGTAGACATGTTAAAGTAATAATTAAGACATTAACTCGTACGGTAGCGACTGGTCGGAAGTCTAAACTTTTTCCCTGTTAGGGTTAACAGTAGCTAAATATTTGATACCGACGGCGCGGCGGGCGGCAGGAAAATTTCTCCCCTAGGTTGCACCAACAATATCGGTACTAATAAAGTTCTTGTTTAAGTATCGTTCTAGATTTACCTTTATAACGTAACTCAAATATTTTCTCATGTGTCAACTTTTGGAAACTTGACGAAAAACTACTCACTTCAAAGAGTTAATTAAAAATTAATTACTTTAGTCTTGACTGAGGAGAACTTGATGAACCTTGCATTTTCTTGCAAGTTTCACTTAAAATATTAATTTAAATTACAGAACTAGACTCTAGACATCTGACATGAGAAAAATTCCTTACTGAAGTTAAAAGCGGTAACATTTGAAAAGATGATCATGTTAATAATTTTACCGTCGCTCAAAAAATAAGTTTGGTAATATAAATAATACTTCTTCGGCTTCTGAATGTTTTTTCTTTATGCAATCGCTAACAATGGCTTTATCGATATAATCGCCAACTGGTTGAGTCTAAACTACTGCCATTTTTATGTAAAGGTGACCCCAAAAATGCCTGTTCAGTAGGTGTCTATGGCTAAAATATGTGTTTTCTTTTGTGTTAACCCCTTATTTCGGATTGAATTACTATTACGCCGTAATATCATTTGTACTACTTCTGGTCTAAATGTTGTAATACTGTTTAATCTGCTGTAAAATTTAGAGAATAAGTTTAAAAAATTTAGTCAATTAGTGTAATTATTTCCTTAAAATTCTTTAATACAAATAAATAATTTAATAATTCAATTAATAATTTAATAATTATTTTTAATAATATAATAATTATTTCTTTCAAAACATAAGCGAAGACAAACAAAACATTTGCATCAACAATAAATACACTATATAAACTTAGACGAAAAATTGGAAAAATCTTTGGAATCTTTTCTGTATTTCACAGATTTTAATCTGATATATTTCTGATTTGAGTTCACGATCGCTCGCTATAGAATCTTTGATACTAAACTTTATTGCTTTCCGTAATACAGAAAAGTGTTTTTCAATTTAATCTCATACATTTTCTCTTAAATCATAAAATCTTACGGAAAATGACTTAGACAGAGTCCCTGTCTAGTCTTTCCTGTACAAAGTGATATTAGTTTCTTCATAGGAGCCTTTCTTACAAGTTATTTGTATCAGAGACCTATGGAAAATAGGAACTTTAATAAATAAATGTCTTGTTGCGTTTAAAAAGGTTTTAGACGGGTCTGATGTAGGTCCCTTTGAAAAATGTTTTGTAAAATTTGATTATTACAAGCTTTTATTAAATTTTGTATATTTTCCTATATTGTATATAAAGTGTTTGCTAAATTAGAACCACTTATAGACGATTAATATGATATTTTGAGTACGTGTATCACTTTGGTGCTTTCCAATGTTATGGTACCTTTGAGCGGGTCTCATGATGGAGCCACAGGAACTGGAATGTAACGACGCAATCACATCATGTTTTGATTGCAGAATAGCTTTTAAATAATTTGCGTACGTAATTATAGTGCAAAATCAAACAATACATGGAAAATTAATTAGAAAATATTTAGCTGTAATCATTTGTCTGTGGCTTGCAATTGGAGAGGCTGATGATAATGATTTTCTTAGTATACGTTTCTAGACTTTGCGATACGTTACTTACCTATAACCATATTTTTTGTGTTAAACGTCTGCTGTGCGGAACCTTTTGTGCTTAATCCGCATCAATATTAACTGTCTTTAGCTAAGCGACTACCAAAAATCTACAACTTACGAAGTAGAACGTTAGCCACAATTTCCAGATGCCATTTTTAGGGTTCCGTACAGGATCACTTCGTTGTCCGTCCGTCCGTCTGTCAAGACCGTTTTTCTCAGGAACGCGTAGAGGTATCAAATTGAAATTCATATCAAATACTCAGGTCTATAATACCTTTAAGCTGTAACAAAATCAAACTTTTATGTCAACGCAATCAAAAGAATAAAAATAATTTAAGCCGCATATTTTTAAACTCGCAACAACTCGCGAGGGAATCAAAACCTAAAGGGTACTTCCCATGAACTTAGAATCTTGCAATTTGGCATAAAGCAATAGGACATATAAAGGAAAAATTCCGAAAACCTTAAATTTTTAGTTACATCACATATTTTTCTACAGGTTTGTACGGAACCCTCGGTGCGCGAGTCCGACTCGCACTTTTTCTTCTGGTAATAACATACCTCTTTTTTTGCCTTAGCTGCAGAATGCCGCACTCGCTGGCATCCATAGGACGGGCGTTCGGCGGCCTAGTCCTGGCTCCGAGGAAGCGGATCGCGGCTTGCCTCCTGCTGCTTCTCTTCATAGTCTTCACCGTGGTCATCCTGATATCTGCTAACGGTAAGTGCGTAGCATAGAAACTGTCGTTAGGGAATTTGTGTATGTTTAGCGAATTGTTTCTCAAGCGGCGGGTTGCGACCTTTAGGTCGAATTTGTTTTAAAAGGGATTGCTATCTGTTGAAGGATAAGAAATACAAGCTTAATGTTAAGATGTAATAAAAACATGAAAAAAAAATTATAGATACGGGTTCGCAAGACTTCATACTTAACTATTTGGTTTTTTCATGAGAAACGATAGTTTAGTGAATGCTGATTTAACCTTCAATAATATTTATTTATCTAACTAATTCGTATCTATGTCATTTGACATCACTATTTATTTAATCAGGACAATGATGATGATGATTTTTTCGCTAACTGTACACATAATTCTCTAACGACTGTATTATTATAGATATAAATAACTATAAAACTAGATCTTGATGCTGAATTCTATTTTACCATGTTCTTTCTTTTTTTTTCCTAATAACCAGATTTAGGCCTAAAACTGAATGATTTAAGAGATTTATTCGAAAGATTAATCTTGCACTACGTAGATTGCCTCGTAAAATTGCGTCATAATGATCGTACGGTTAACAAATGCTTCATTGTACGATTACTTTAGACTAATTGTAACTGTTTAACTGTGTTTTTATCGATTTCGTGATAAGACTGTTATGTGTACGACATGTGATGGTTTCTTTGTGTTTGGACGTAGCCAGAAATGAACTCAGTTATTACTTTAAATAACTTCCTCATCCCTAAATACTTCCAAAATTTCTTTTATATTTACGAAAAATATTTAAGATATCTTTCCTCATTATGAATCATCTGATTATACTGACCTTTATGGTAGACATCTACCGAAACTACGGATCGATTAAAAAAAAAATCTTCATTTGTTATCAACCTCAGGGTTTATAATAATAATAATATTCCGGGACAACTCACACACGGTTATCTGATCCCAAGCTAAGCAGAGCTTGTGTTATGGTAACCAGGCAACTGATAAACATACTTATATATTTCTAAATCCAAACTAATATTATAAATGCGAAAGTAACTCTGTCTGTCTGTCTGTCTGTCTTTGCTTCACGCCTAAACTACTGAACCGATTTGTGTGAAATTTGGTACAGACATAGTTTGGAACTTGAGAAAGGACATAGGATAGTTTTTATTACAAAAAAAATAAAATTTATTCCGGACATACAGCGCCATCTATTGGTCAAGCGTCGGCATCAATTCAGTACTGAAAATTCATCGGAAAAATGTAAATAAATAGTAAAAAGGTATGAAAATATAATATAATACAACTTTTAGTACAAAGAAAATGCTCTAACGGAGTATAGATAATTTTATTAGTACTATATGTGTAAGCCCTTTTTGGATATAAATAATTTAAATTTGATCATGTTGGCGAGGTTAATAGAGGTTAATAGTTGTTTTTAAAATTCATAGATGGAGTTGCGCATTTTCTTCTATACATCTAATAAAACAGTAAATTACAACATTCTTTTGCCGGGGGTCAGATTTCATGTTACAGTATCAATTATGAACTACTGAATTGATAGCAGTAAAAAATTGAGAGAATGTTTTTGGTAAATCGTAGACGGTTGTTAGCTATTTTTAAACACGCTACTATATCTAGGTAATACGGGGTGGAGCTTTAAATTTCCAAATTCATTTTTTCATCTGCACACGTAAATTGGCATTATCCAAACTAATATTATAAATGCGAAAGTAACTCTGTCTGTCTGTCTGTCTGTCTTTGCTTCACGCCTAAACTACTGAACCGATTTGTGTGAAATTTGGTACAGACATAGTTTGGAACTTGAGAAAGGACATAGGATAGTTTTTATTACAAAAAAAATAAAATTTATTCCGGACATACAGCGCCATCTATTGGTCAAGCGTCGGCATCAATTCAGTACTGAAAATTCATCGGAAAAATGTAAATAAATAGTAAAAAGGTATGAAAATATAATATAATACAACTTTTAGTACAAAGAAAATGCTCTAACGGAGTATAGATAATTTTATTAGTACTATATGTGTAAGCCCTTTTTGGATATAAATAATTTAAATTTGATCATGTTGGCGAGGTTAATAGAGGTTAATAGTTGTTTTTAAAATTCATAGATGGAATTGCGCATTTTCTTCTATACATCTAATAAAACAGTAAATTACAACATTCTTTTGCCGGGGGTCAGATTTCATGTTACAGTATCAATTATGAACTACTGAATTGATAGCAGTAAAAAATTGAGAGAATGTTTTTGGTAAATCGTAGACGGTTGTTAGCTATTTTTAAACACGCTACTATATCTAGGTAATACGGGGTGGAGCTTTAAATTTCCAAATTCATTTTTTCATCTGCACACGTAAATTGGCATTATCCAAACTAATATTATAAATGCGAAAGTAACTCTGTCTGTCTGTCTGTCTGTCTTTGCTTCACGCCTAAACTACTGAACCGATTTGTGTGAAATTTGGTACAGACATAGTTTGGAACTTGAGAAAGGACATAGGATAGTTTTTATTACAAAAAAAATAAAAAATAAAATAAAAAATAAAATTTATTCCGGACATACAGCGCCATCTATTGGTCAAGCGTCGGCATCAATTCAGTACTGAAAATTCATCGGAAAAATGTAAATAAATAGTAAAAAGGTATGAAAATATAATATAATACAACTTTTAGTACAAAGAAAATGCTCTAACGGAGTATAGATAATTTTATTAGTACTATATGTGTAAGCCCTTTTTGGATATAAATAATTTAAATTTGATCATGTTGGCGAGGTTAATAGAGGTTAATAGTTGTTTTTAAAATTCATAGATGGAGTTGCGCATTTTCTTCTATACATCTAATAAAACAGTAAATTACAACATTCTTTTGCCGGGGGTCAGATTTCATGTTACAGTATCAATTATGAACTACTGAATTGATAGCAGTAAAAAATTGAGAGAATGTTTTTGGTAAATCGTAGACGGTTGTTAGCTATTTTTAAACACGCTACTATATCTAGGTAATACGGGGTGGAGCTTTAAATTTCCAAATTCATTTTTTCATCTGCACACGTAAATTGGCATTATTGACATATAAACAAGAGGTAACTATGGCAGGCTACGGTAGCCATAGCGACCATTCTTCATTGTGATTGAAGTATACTTTTTGGAAAACTAGCTGTCGTAGTAAACAGCTTGGTGGTTGTAGGATTGGAAATGGATGTCCATGCTGCAGGTTCAAATCCAGTTGTTAATGATTGTATTTTTGTTCTTGAGTCCTTTTTGTTACATACGTTTGAATGTTTTGTTACTCAAGTTCAAGTCTCAGTCGAGCTAACACTTTTTGTGTTCTATTAGGTTAACTTTTATTAGTTTAAATCTTTGTATCATTTTGTTGTTTCTTTCGCAATGAGCAACAACTTTATGTCGTGCATTTTTTACTAGACCGATGCATAAGCTCAAAATTATTATGTTTGTATTTTAAATTTTAAGTGTGTTGCTCATTGCAGATCAAGCATGTCATATGCTGTAAAGAACGTCTGGCGTAAATGCCCTGACCATAGATATAAATCTATGGCACCGACATTTACTCCTGAATTGAAAAATAAGATTCCTCATAGATTACAACTATAAAATGATCTATGAGGAATCTTATTTTTCAATTCAGGAGTAACTTTTTTAAATTATTTCATCAAAGTAATGTGTAATGTTTTCTGTTGGTCATCTATAGAATTCCATGGACAAGTTTTTTTTTGTATTTGTAAATTTTTATTGTTTTAACTCAAAACCCAATGATCTTTTATGATATAATTTTTTAGTAAGTACTTACTCTTTAATATTCATTTTAAGGTAGCTTGCTACACGGTTTTTAATGCGTTGATCCAGATAAATCTTCTATTTTTTCGTTTACAAATTTCATTTAGTTTGTGTATACCTATTTACTGGAAGTTTGGCCCAAAAACTAAAATAAAATAAACTTTCTATCGCATTCTCTACATTTTAAAATTAATATTGCATCATTTGAGCTCAGCACCTTATGCTGGGCAGTATCATCATCATCCACAGAACTTTTCCTCCCACTGTTGGGCATAGTTCTCCCCTTTTTCGTGCCATTTTCTACGGTCCTGTGCCAGCCTCATTCAGACTCGACCCGAGACTTTAACTATGTCATCGACCCATCTTGCTCCCGGACGACCGACGCTTCTTTTGCCATGCCTTGGCCACCATTCTGTCACCGTCTTAGTCCACCTGCCGTCATTTCGTCTGGGCAGCATAAAGCGACTTTATTGTAAAGGATACAGCCCCAGTCCAAGGCTTTGATCAGGGTAGAATGCGGTTGTCCTTGGTCTATTACTTAGTTTCCAGTCATAAATAATTTTAACCACAGTTTTGGTAGTTCTGATCCTGCGCCTCTCTCTATTGTCAACGTTTTCTTTCAGTTTCACGGGTCTCAGGTAAATACCTTATTAAAATGGAGCCTGCTTATCTCAGTCGTTCATCCCTTTAAAAACAACACACTCGCACACTCTTTTGCCTTTCATTAGCAGCCACCATTACCAGACCACATAGTTCCTAGCTGCTAAGTTCCTTAACTTCCACATATACTCTAGGCTTAGGCACCGCACTGACATCTGGTAGCTATTAACTAAGATGAGAACACTACCTTAGTCTTAAAACCGGACTTCACCAAAGCAGAGATGAGAAGAGCGGAGCGTAAATAATATTGATATCTACTTTCAATTTTACTGCGTAGTTCAGTATTTCGAATTTCGGGGTTTCGAACCAAAACCCCGATCCCGGTAGTCTTACTAGGGACTGCTGTACCAACGAAATACTATTGCAAAAGAAAAAAAGTGGTAAATCGTTTTTTTTGGCACGTGTCAAGCAATATTTGTGACAAAACTCTAGGTTCCACATCTGATACATTTTGCGTATAGCAGACTACTTAGAAACATTCATCTAGCGAAACAAGATAATATTGAAGTGTACATGTGTTTTGTAAATTTTTAAATATATAAAAAGAACATTCTGAAGCCGGTGTCTAGGTAGTTCGTGATGGTGACCCTCTATACCACAGTCTAATTTATATTTATTCGCACAGATGACTGATATGAACGCGAACATCGTCGCGGGTACAGCTAGTACATACATATTATAGATAAATTACACCCAGACACAGAACAAATGATCGTGCTCATCACACAAACATTTGTCCTTGGTGGGAATCGAACCTCCGGTATAGCAGTCAGGGTCACTAACCACTAGACCAACAGGCCCGATCTATCTATACTAGGCAGGGGTACGATATATCAAAACGTAACTTATATCGGATATGTATTTATTATCATATCATATCGATATCTAAATATAAATAACTGTTTTCACAAAAACTTCATCGAGTTATGGTTTATCCAACAAAATTCGCGCAACAACGAGAACGAACTACGAATAACGAACAAAACGCAAACTTCAAATCACGAGCGACAGTGACATCGACGGTTTTTATTCGCTTTGTCTCTGGTTTTAGCATTAATTTTTTTAGTGGCGTAAAAGTTATAATAGTATAAGTTACTAATAGTACATACATACATACCATCACGCCTGTATCCCCGAAGGGTTAGGCAGAGGTGTACCAATGTACACCCACAGTCGCCGGTATATTTAGGTCCCATGTAATAGGGGGCCTATTGCCACTAACCGGCCACAAATCCAAACTCCGACCTACTACTGAGAATTTCATAGAAAAATCCAATAACACCTTGGTCGACTTGGGAATCGAACCCAAGACCTCTAGCGTAGCAGTCGCGCTTAGAACCACTAGGCCAACGAGGCAGAGTTAATAATAGTGTGTGCGTAATATCTATATCTTAACGCGCTAGCAATAGGTCTAGTTACTATTTATTTAGTTACAACTAAGATTCCATAAGTAAGCAACTTCCGGCTACTCGATTTCAGGAAGAAATTCATTCTTTAAACTAGACCTACGTGCAATAGATTTAAGATTGAATTTATATTGTTAGAAGAAGAATTGTTTCCAATTAATTATGATTTTATTTTATTGCTAGCTGACCCGGCAGACTTCGTACTGCCTCAATCGATAAATAAAAGCCTAAACTTTTGTATTCGTAACAAATTGATATTTTTTTTATTTAATTTCGAGCTTTGTTTATATTTATTCACCTTTTAAACCTTCTCTGGACTACCACAAATAATTCAATACCAAAATTAGCCTAATCGGTCCAGCCGTTCTCGAGTTTTAGTGAGACTAACAAACAGCAATTCATTTTTATATATACATAGATAGATATAATATTTTATTATTATATAGTTTTTGATTTTATTCTAAAGCCAAAAAAAGTAGAGCACCTTGCATTTCTAAATGCAAATTTTTAATTAATCCAGAACTAACGAATCAATAAAGTAGATAATAATATCAATCATTGTAAATACGACGATTTTTAAATGCGCCAGAAAAGTTAGCTCTTAACAATTAACAAATTGACACAAATATAGTAGGTATTCAAAAACTTTTCTGCTAGTCCTAAGCCTAAATAAAGCATGAAGGGAAATCGTCGTACTTACAAGAAGCTGAACAGATAAATTTATCCTTTTTAAACTTTAAACTATACCTATACATATAAATGTATTAACGGTAAAAGTGTCAGTTTACGTTTGTTATTAGTGCGTTTCGTTCGTTTCATAGTTACTTGTGCAAATCGCACCACTGATATCGATACTTGATAACGGTTTTCGATATCGATATGAAAACTATCGATATAAATATCGGTTACATATCCGTTTGCAAATAAATACGAAAACGTCCATGTCTAATCTATACATATAATAATAATTATATATAATATAATCTTACATAAAAAATTCTCGTGTCACAATGTTAGTTACCATACTCCTCCGAAACGGCTTGATCGATTTTTCAAACTCTTTCAAACTCTAAATCGGCTCACCCTTTTAGGAGCTACAATGATGCAGTTTTTTGTTAGTAATTTTGCGTTGACAGGTCGAAAAGCTTTCGTTTTCAAACTTTACGGATATCCGTGTATCCGACTACCGGAAGTTATTACCTTGTGAACGAGCCGCGATGTTGTTATCATTAGGCATATTGTAAGCGTGGTATGATTTTAAAATATTGAATTGCATTGTCGTTTTTTATTCCATTATTTTAATTAAGGTTACAATTATATAGGTACATTAGGAATAGGAACACAGAATACATTAGGAATTACACTTTATTGATTTTAAAAACGATGAAAACTTACATCATTGTGTTTTTTGTGTACGATGAAAAAAATTGTAGCCCTTAATTATTCGATGAAAAGACAATCTTTGAATCGTAATAAAACACGTGTCTCAAAACAGGTTCCGAATAAGTGGTCTCTCTATTGAATCTTGTTTCTTTACAAAAATTTCAAAGACGGAATTCTGTTCTTCTACTACGACGCTAATACACAAAAAAAAAAATACTTACAATATCAGACAAATAAGCAACTGGACAGCTCTATTACAAGTAATCTCCCTATTTTCCCAGCATAATACATAATAAACCCATTATTTTCATTAGAATAACTAACTCAACCGGTAACACACCTGGGCCAACAATTATTAAAAGCTGCGGAACTGCGCATTATTTCCTTCAAAAGAGGCACGTGTCATTTTAAAGATCAGGGTTGTCGCAATATCATTTCTGTAGATTTTATTTTATATCTAGAATTTGCAATAAGAATAATTTTAGCTCGTTAATATTGTCTTTATTATAATTACCAATAAAAATTTTGTAAATCTTCGCAACACATATTTAGCTTCCATTTATCTCTGCTACTCGTGATCAAAATATTGTCTTTCTACGGAAACATTTTATGCTAGCTTTCTTCTGGGAAAGACCTTCCAATAGTTTTTTTGAAGTTCCATTAGTCATTAGAATTGGTAAGAATTTCAATTCTTGACTTTCGTCTCTCATTCACCTTGCATTTCTAAGTATCCAATAAAAGTTTTAAAACAAAATTCAACTTTTACTAGTTTCACAACCCTATTTATCTTGCACACTGTCGGTTAAGATTCGTCGTAGATACAGAATAACGAGGACACATACAAAAGCATAGAAACACAATATATTTACAAAAACCCTCACCCTTTTTACGCACTGCAAAGTCACATGACCAGTTTTTTTGCGTAACAAAATAACCCTAATCTATAGTATTAATTCTTTTCAATAGTTTCTTTATGGAATTTAAGGTCAAGCATTCTATCAAACGAAATCATTTGAAGAATAAAAATCTTCTCGACACAGCTGCAAAATAAGGTCAGATTAAAAATCAGATGTCCTTCAGACCCTTAAATAGCTGTGTCCTGCGGTTTCACCCGCGTTTGTACTAGCTCCCACTAGTTTTTTTAACAGAAAAGTTAGCCTAACTTATTCTTTATAACATTAGCTATCTGCTTCTGAATGTCAAGTCAAAATCGATCCTGCGCTTTCAGAGATAAGCCGGAACAAACATACTTCAATTATTTTGTTTATTTGTTTTGATGAAGACATTACTTTGTTAACTACGAGCATGACGAGAGGTGTAATTATGTCATTTGTAGGATAAATATAGTACTGCGTCTAATAACTCATGAACAAAATGATAGACCTAGGTTTTGTTTGATGAAACCGCTTCATTAATTACTCCAATCCAGGAATGCACTAGAGCATGCGTCCTATTCCTGACAATTACATCGCTATTGCACACGTATACTATGGTTATGCAATAACTATGTTGTGAAGACGTGAAATGTGGATATTGCTGCCAATACTCCGCTATTATCAAAAGTTAAAGTTGAAGATTGGCTAGTGAGCCAATCTTTAACAAGCTAACAATAAATGCATCTGGCTGTTATAATAAAATTGCAAGCATAGGTTGTTGACCTCAAGTATTATATAATTCTTACTTTCTTAAAATAAAGTATATTTTCTTCTTAATTTGGCTTTCTGTTTTTCGCGTATTTTTAATTTCGACGCAAAAACGACGGAGTCGTTTAAGTTTGACGTGTTTTTCTATGTGTGGCATCGTAACTCTTAAACGAATTGCCCAATTGTGGTGCGTTTTTTTTTGTTGGGAAGCGGAAGTGATCGAGATGGTTTTTAGCTTCTATCAAGTATTATAAAAGTTATAGAGAATTTTCAGAAAATAGTCGGGGATTTCTTAAATTTTTATTTGTCGGTTTTTGAATAGAGCTTAGAACAAAATAATTCTGGTATATATAAATGATTCTTTAACAGATTTTATTTTATTTTATCGGACATTAATATTGCCGTGTTATCGCATCGAATTGGCTAGATATTTCAACGTCTACAGAAGTTAGCTTTGCTTTCAACTAATATTTAGTTACTAAGTTTGCATAGATAAACAAATAGAACTGAGACTAACTAACCCAACCTTTATTCTGAAATTTCGACGTTGAAAACAAACCGCATTCGGATTGGAAACTTATTTAAACAGTGACAGTCTGGTTTTAATCTAATTGTAAGGGAGAGGCTCAGTGTAAGCCGTACGGTTGGACCGATAATACAGGTTAAGCCGCGCTCGCCTCGATTGGTCCGTGGATGGGTGATCCTTGCCTCGGATAGCACGTTAAGCCGTAGGTCCCGACTGTCATACGTTGATCTTTGGCAGTGGTTAAGTCAATTCTGACAACCAGTCTCACTATGGGATACTGTGTTAATACCCAGTAAAATGTGCTGTGGAGGTCAGATAGGCAGTCGCTCTGTAAAATTCAGTATTCAGCTGAATCCGGTAGGACTGGAAGCCGACCCCAACATAGTTTGGAAAAAGGCTAGATAGAAAGAGCTGAATATAATTTCAGTTAAAAATACATAGTAACATGAAGTTTTTTCTGGATCATTTACTAACATGTAGACGTGTGGGTGATAATTTAAATTGTAACTTATAGAATTTGATGTGTGTTACTAACCTGTTTTCGTTTCTGCTCTTATAGCCAAGTGACATTTTTGGAAGGTTCACAGTATTAGAAATAGCATAAATGACATTTCATTTTAAAAAGTCACTTGACTTAGTCGTGTCCCTTCCATACATTAGAACAATTCGGTCACTGTGAATGCTTGTAGAAATATCACCTAGCTATAGGGGCCGTTGTCCTAATACCAACATTATTTTGAAAATAACATAGTGTGTAGGACTAACCGAAACTCAGCACCTGCATGAAAATCATCGTGACCATTTCGATATATAGAGAGTTGGTTAACGTACTTTAATTATGTCCTTATCATATTTAAAGTACATACCAACTCTTTATGTTTTCGTCATATCTTCGTTTCACTTGAAAACCGAAGAACGAAGTCTAGAAAATAGTTATAAAAAACTCAAACTGTAACAACGGCGGGGCGTCAAAAAAAGATGATGAATGTATAATTATATTATTATCTACTCTGTTTCCGTGCTAACCATCAGTAAAATTATTTTTGCTAAGAACCATCTCAATTACGTAAGCTTTAAATAAAAAAAAACAATACTCTCTAACGTTGTCCAGTAGGTACGATGCCTCTTTTCTTCCGCCTAGCCTTGTTCTTAAACTATGTTGGGGTCGGCTTCCAGTCTTACCAAATTCAGCTGAATACCGTATTTTACATGCAGCGACTGCCTATCTGACCTCCTGGACAGAAAGTCCTGTCTGCTAGATAGAAAGACCTTAAGCTAAAAACAAAAATAAGCACACAGCCATAACAACACGCACAAAGGTTTACATACACACGCACGCACACCTGAATATCATTTCAGTTAAAATTACATAGTAACATGAAGTTTTTTCTGGATCATTTACTAACATATTGTAGAGGTGTGGATGATAATTAAAATTTTAACTTATAGAATTTGATGTGTGTTACTAACATGTTTTCGTTTCTGCTCTTATAGCCAAGTGACATTTTTGGAAGGTTCACAGTATTAGAAATAGCATAAATGACATTTCATTTTAAAAAGTCACTTGACTTAGACGTGTAACTTCCATACATTAGAACAATTCGGTCACTGTGAACGCTTGTAGAAATATCACCTAGCTATAGGGGCCGTTGTACTAATACCAACATTATTTTGAAAATAACATAGTGTGTAGGACTAACCGAAACTCAGCACCTGCATGAAAATCATCGTGACCATTTCGATATATACAGAGTTGTAATGCCCTTAAAATATGTTCTTAGCATATTTGTCGTGCTTTATGACTCTTTATATTTTCGAACTATCTTCGCTTCACCTGAAAACCGAAGAACGAAGTCTAGAAAATAGTAATCAAACTCAAAAAGTCTAGAAAATAGTAATTAAACTCGAACGGTAATAATGACGGGATGCTTAAAAGATGATGAATTTCTTATGAGCAATCCGGCATTATTACTGTTTTTGTTTTAGAACTGACAAGTGGGTGCTATCCTGTGCTATCGCATGGAATCAACAAAATAACAGCATGGGTGTTGAATAAAATTATGGTCCAGCAGCTGAGAGAATGCTTCACTGACACATGTCAGACCTACATACAGGTCTAACTGGTAACAGGTCACTATTCTGTAAATAATTTCGGTATCGAGCTTCACCTGAGTGACAATAAAGCTCACTTCAAATGTGAACCCATTTGGCCTTGATTTAAAATTCAAATTCGAGAATACGTATTTGACATCTCACCGCGGATTCCGCTGTCGAGACATGAAAATAATGTTACAGAATAGCACTATTGGTCTTGATTCGTATGGGGATTAACACACCGTGTTATATTATTTATTGTTACCTTCCATAATGATATAGTTTGGTATGACATTATTCTATTATAGGACAAATTAGTAAAATAAATCATGTTTTCTAAATTCTTCGCCACGAGAAAAATAAATACTTTTGTGTCACCTACTGAAATTTGTTAGTTGAGGGTGCGTCCACATCTGACGAACGAGCATTACTCATTACGAGCCGCCCGCGAGCTGCTCGTGTAATGCACGAGCAGCCAAATCCTTGTCCTAAATTATTATATAATTTGGCACCGAACGCACAAAATCTTTTTTTGTACTACAACGTGAAGGCTTGCAGAAAGATTTTTTTTAAGTATAGTAATATGTTTTAATTTGTTTGTGTTTGTAGTTTGTGTCAATAACTAGACAATTAACATTGAAAAATGTTGTGATACTTTTTCTGGCATTTTTAGCTATAGTTTTGTATGTACTTGTAGTTAATATTTTAGAGCATTATTTCATAAGAGAGGTGAAGGGTGCGATACAATCACGATGCCTTTTTTTTTACTAATCATTGTACACAATTAATCTACTTATTATTAAGAATGTATAATTATATTATTATCTACTCTGTTTCCGTGCAAACCATCAGTAAAATAATTTTTGCTAATAACCATCTCAATTACGTAAGCTTTAAACCAAAAAAAAACAATACTCTCTAACGTTGTCCAGTAGGTACGATGCCACTTTTCTTCCGCCTAGCCTTGTTCCTAAACTATGTTGGGGTCGGCTTCCAGTCTTACCAAATTCAGCTGAATACCGTATTTTACATGCAGCGACTGCCTATCTGACCTCCACAGCCCATTTTTACTGGGTAATTCAGTACCTCATAGTAAGACTGGTTGTCAGAATTGACTTAACGACTGCCAAAGATCTATGTGTGACAGTCGGGACCAACGGCTTAACGTGCTTTCCGATGCACTAATAGAAACATAATAATAATAATATTTCGGGACATCTCCCACACTGTTATCTGATCCCAAGCTAAGCAGAGCTTTTGTTATGGTAACCAGACAACTGATAAACATACTTATATATTTCTAAAAACATACATATTATAGATAAATTACGCCCAGACATAGAACAAATGATCGTAGTCATCACACAAAGATTTGTCCTGGGTGGGAAACGAACCCACGACTTCCGGTATAGCGACAGGGTCACTAACCACTAGACCAACAGGTCCGTCATGCAACTTATAACACCTCTATTTTGTGTCGGGAATTAAAACATATACTAACCGTCTTACACATTCTTGAATAACTAAGCGGTACTCAATATTGAGTCGCCGTTAAGTCTCCAACTATTTCATTTTAAGGTATTAAGAAACAACAAACAGACATTTAAGAACCTCTTAATTATTATTTTAATACACGAAATTAATATAGGTAACAATGGTACATAATAGCCGTAAGATATATCTGCATGAATTTTAGCTCAATTTCAAAAGTATTGTTGTTGTTATGGTGTATACAATAAACTTAAAATGATTACTTTGGCATTGTAAACGTTTTCTTTAAAAGATAATTGGGAAGGGTGTTCGTAAATAACTTGCGGTTTCTTCTTCAATAATATAGGCAACAGATGCCGCCATAATTTCGGCAATTATTTAATTATGTTGACGTTGCATTGTTATATTTTCTCACGGTGTTTTAAGCCTTTTTTTGAAGCTAACAGCCTTAAAATTAGCGTGTCCTAAGGTTTTAGTCGACTTTTTTGTTTGCTGTTAAAATATTTTTAACTTTCTCAAGATCAGAGAAATTAAGGGAGATTCGTTAAATATGACTATCGTTTGGAATTAGTAATTTCTAATTCACTTTTAAGCTTTAGTACATTTTTCAGCGATATTCTACTTATCATACATATCTTGCAAATTTACGATAGATAAGCCTATATTTAATTTAGGTACAAAATCCATATTTTGAAATTTTTTATTTATTTTCATTGAAATAGACAACGCTCTTATTTGCATGAAGATTTTTTTTTAAATTAGTTTAAGGTTATTAGATATTATTATTATTGCAAAAATCTTCCACAAAAAACAAATAACTTGTATTTAAAATTCAATATTATCTAAAAACACGTCTATAGCTACTTACTATCTAAGAAAAGGGAGTATTAAGTCGAAGTATTACATCTTGGACAATGGAGATTAAATTTCTGGCTTAGTGCCAATACTGAAAACCGGCCACAAACCGATAAGGTTTTGATCTAGGTCGCATCGGTTTACATAGTAACTGTGTTTTTGAAAATAATGTTTAAGTTAGACCTGTGAAGTTGGTAATTAAAATTAGGTATGATTTTGATATTGAGAGAAAAAGTAATTCATGCAACTATGGTTTTTCTTTTAATTTTATTCATGGAGTAAATGAAGTCCAGAGTAAGGCATTTAAAAAAAAAAAAACTATAATTTTACATTTATTTACATTTTTATACTTTACAAAACAAAAACATACTTTTTCTGTGGAAATACAACAAACATAAAAAAAGCAAAAAAACACATTTTTGCCGAAGGGGTAAAAAAAGACTGGAAAGGTATTTTTAATTTACCATAACAAAATACAACAACTATAACAGAATTAAATCATAAACAAAAAAAAAGTACTATCAAGACGAACGCCACCTCACTCTGCCCGTGATCATGACACCTGAAAAGGTGTCTAAACGTCGGACCTAAAATCTAAAATAAACCGCGACATAATCCGTAAAAAGTAAACTAACTTTAATCTCTAACATTCGCGTAGACCTTAGAAAGCATTAGTAATTACCGATAAAAAAACAACAATAAAAAATATAAAAAAAATCCTATGCAAGTTTAAAATTTTCCTTCGTAAAAAGACAGCTAAATAACCTGTGAACCAAAACCTGTCACATGAGTAGCAGTTAATCTTACCCTCAGTTATTCATACGTCGTTCCCCGAACATGGCACACAATATGCCATTTAACTAACCTGTAATTAAAACGTATCTAGACGGGGAATTTAAATGTCGATGTCGCGGTTGACGGTAAAGTCATTTCATATTTATGATCAAAGGGGAATGCCAAATCGCCATAGTAATTTAGGCCCTCTGTGCACACAAAAATATAAAATAATAATAGGGAGCAATTCTAACAACTAATTAGTAAAATAAATTATTTACAAAAAACTTAGCATTTCAAAGTTATTTAAGATTCTTATATTCCATCAATACTGTTTACGTCGCCAGTATCGTCATGAGTAGCGGGAACAGAATCCATAATCAGGCCGTGGTCGTCAGGTATAGGAGAATCGTCAGAGTCAGTATTTATAGCGAAAAGTAGTCAATTTAAACAGCAATAAACATAAGCAAGTAACCGTAATGGAGTTGCTAGAAGATAATATAAAAAAGTACTCTGTGGCTAGAAGCAATGATTTTGACATTTACGTATTTCCGCAACTGACAATGACAAGTAATACTTTGACATAGCAATAGGAAGTTGCTATAAAAAGTTTTTATAGATAGATATATTTTTTGAAAAGGTATATTTTTTTATTAATAATTGGTATAATAAATATTATTAAAAGATATTTTTAGGAATTAGATATAATGTATGTTTGCTGGGATTTATAATAAGTATTTCTCTCCTCGTTTAAAATGGGGGTAAAGATCGGGTGGCCCCATTGACGTCACAGCTCACCAGGACACAATTATTGTAGGAGTACTAGAAATGCGCTAAAGCAGTTAATTGAAAAACTGACACCTTTCAACCGCATTGCCAAGAGAAATTGCTTTATATGAGGCAAGCAGAATTTTCTAGACTTAAAATTAGTTCTAGATTTACCGTAGAAAGTTTTAAATGGTTTTCGAATTCTTTAGTTCGTTTTTAATTATATTGCGTTTTTTTATTTTATTTTTTGCTCAAGTCTTTTTTGCTTAATTTATAAAAGAAGTTTACTAGCTTGTAGTATTCCATATGAAATTTTCACTTTAAATAAAATAATTAAATTATAATTCAAACGAAAAAAAAGGAAAGATAGTTATGTTTCGAAAAAGTTTCACAAAAGATTACAATGTTTATAATTCTTCAGTTTTCTATTACCACAATAAAACAATATAAAAACAACGGAGTTATGCGCGAACAAACATAGAAAAAAATACAAACATCCGAATTGAGGACCTCCTCCTTTTTTAGAAGTCGGTTAAAAACACAACGTGCAAAGATGTCTTCATTGAATTAAGTAGGTTTTTCAAACCCAAAATATTATATATTGGCGGTTGATACATTAAATAAAAGATATAATATAAAACATGTACGGAAAGATGTTTTTTATCCATTTTTACCTTGTTTGATAAAATTTTTGTTTATTTAAAACTCATTGAGTACAATTCATAGCCACATACCTAAGGACAGGAAAAATAACTGTATATTCATAGAAACATTTCCCTAATGATAAGTATTTTTTTATCAGAACTGCTTAGTTGTGAACTTTTTGTTTCGAATCGGACTACTGGCAATAAAAATAGTTTATGAACAAAAACATGGAAAAGTAAATGTACGTCTTCGTCTTAATTTTCGTCTTTTTTTGCGATTATGTGTTATCAATTTACAATTATTTCAAGATGCAGTTAACTTTATTAATTCTCTATAGCAATAGGACGTTTGTAACCGAGACAAGTTATTAAATATCTCTCTTTTACATACCCTACGGCATCTGTGACCCATTTAAAAGAAGTTTATGTTTTTTTTTTCATTTATCTTAGATTAACTAAAGTCTTATAATATTTTTCTGATCGTTTCTTAATTATGCATGAGCTTAAAATTCATTTGTTATCGAGTATGAAAATTTATGATTTTGTCGTAGTATAGTTCATTGGCCGAATTTTTATCGCTAGTTTTTTACCGTGACTCTGTCTACAGTAGGCAATGTCAGAGTGTGGTTAACTACACGAGCGTATTCCCATCAATGTCTGTGAAAGAAAAGAAGAAAATCCCACAATTACTTTACAGAAAAGTATAGTATAATAAACATTTGATCGCTATTAGGTATTACTTGAGAAATAATTATAAATGTATTGAAGAGAACTCTTTAGTGATGTCATGATATAGTAATTAGCATTCGCCCGCGGCACCTCCCGCGTGTGTATCGGTTGTCACAACACAAAGTAGCGTCCTTTCTTAGAATCTAAAGTTTCCCCTATAGTAAAAGGTTATACTAATAATTTCCAATTAGCTATTATCTATTTATATGAAAATGAATTGCTGTTCGTTAGTCTCGCTAAAACTCGAGAACGGCTGGACCGATTTGGCTAATTTTGGTATTGAATTATTTATGGAAGTCCAGAGAAGGTTTAAAAGGTGAATAAATATGAAAATGTTTAGAATTAAATAAAAAAAATATCAATTTGTTTTAAGGTTATTTTATACAAAAGTTTAGGCATTTATTTATCGATTGAGGCAGTACGAAGTCTGCCAGGTCAGCTAGTAATAAATAATAATACCAGTCTATAAACGTCCAACTGCTGGGCACAGGCCTCTTCCCATATAGAGAAGGCACGAGCATTGATCACCCCGCTTGCTCATCGTGAGGAACCTGGATTCCAAAATTGGAAACTGAAATTGCCAATTAAAAGGTAATCAATGAGAGAATTGAATTGAAAATACCTACCTGTAAAAGGTTGAGCATAGCCCTTGATTTCTGAACCTGTTCCTAAACCTTGTTTAGTTCTTGAAGGTTAAAAAGACTAGTTCACAAAGTACCAGTTTAAAATGAGACCTAAATCTAGATCGCGTGCAACACCATTGCAGCTCGTAAAAATTGTTTTAAACATCGCACGCGAACCGAGGATTTCCTACTTAGGTGAACCAAACTATATTATTCCTACACGCTCTAAAAGCGAAGCTTTAAGAAAATAGTAATGAAAATTCCTCGTCATTCGAAAGTTGATCTTAAGTTGGTGCACCAAAGTGCAGTTTTGGTTGATTAGAATGTTTCATTACGTGAACTGTGTACTCGATTTGACTTGAAGACTTAGTTTTCTTATGAGTAGAAAACTTCTGAGCATAGTCTTTCTGCTTACCTACTCAATGACTTGTTTTACTTTGCTAAGATTCATTTTACTGTTAAAGAAGGTTTTGTAAGAGAACTAGTATTCAAAGAAAGAGGATTAATTATTCAAAATTTCCTTAAAAGTTTATTTGAAGACCTTAAAATGCAAGTTTCAAACAATAAAATACTTCCTATTTTTGTCCCTTATGACCTAAAGTTTTATTGACATTTATTTAATAAAACCCGACTTCAAAATACTTATATGGTTTTCTTATGGATGCCATAGTCAGGAAAAGAGCACCGTGTTTCGGAAAGCACGTTAAACAGTAGGTCCCGGCTGTCATTCATAGATCTTTGGCAGTCGTTAAGTCAATTCTGACAATCAGTCTTACTATATGATACTGTGTTTCCCAGTAAAATGGGTTGTGGAGGTCAGATAGGCAGTCGCTCCATGTAAAATACGGTATTCAGTTGAATCCGGTAAGACTGGTAGCCAACCCCAACATAGTTGGGAAAAGGCTTGGGAGATGATGAGTCAAGAAAAGAGCACCAGCTTTCAAATAAAAAAAAACTATCAAAGTCGGTTTCAACCAGTCTAGAATTCCGAGGTAACAAAAAAATACAAGTCAAATTGAGAACCTCCTTTTTTTTTGAAGTCGGTTAACAAAATACTTTCTGATGCAAAAATCTTAGTTATGATATCTATTAATTATTGATACAATAACCATGAATTTTGCCTATGTGTGCAACACAGTCCCCAAACAACATGTTGAAAACAAAATTAGCCCTCCGATGCTAATTCAATTAAAAGCCAGAGTGTATGCTTTTAGTGTTTACAATTAACCCCCTTAACGACAAATTGGCAGCGGTTTTCAGTTTATAAACGAATTTGCGATACGATCGGAATCAGGGAAAATGTTATTTATTTTTTTCATCGAGATCTTTGTAGAAAATTGGGAAATAACATCATTAATTTTCTTGTGTTAGAACTACTAATTAATACATTTAGAAACCCTAGAAAAATTATTTCGATCTTCATAAAATAGCAAAAAACCCAGTACACGCAACAAAAAAAACAAACAAAAACAGACTTCATCTTAATCGGTCCATTTCTTTGACAGCTACGATGCCACAGACTGACACCCCAAAATTAAAACGACCCTCTTTTTGCCTTACTGGTTAAAAGAGTCATTAGTTATTTGTGAACACGGAACAGGTAATTGACATAGTCGATAAACTATAATTTGTTAAAAGGTGCATTTAGATACAAGTGTTTAGTTTTTTATTGATTTTCTATTATTCTTTTATAACCAGCTCGTTGAGTTAATGTATTTTTAAATAAGTTCCCACTTCATCGGAATCTTTAATTTTTTAACACCCGACGGAAACATAGAGTATTTGTATTACGTGTCGATCTGCGTGTCTGTCTAAGGCATCGCATCACCTAAACAAATGGACAGATTTTGATGCGGTATTTTTGTGTGAAATCTGACGAGATCGAATTGGTTTTTAGCTAAAATCTGTGAAGATTTGTGCAGTAATTTAAAAATTGCATCAAAATTTTCTTGTGGTTTATTAAATTGATAAGTTATAGTTAATTTCTTGGCTGTTTCTCCATTACTCAAATACGCTTTTTTTTTCAAAGGAACTACTATCAGGTCTTCCATAGTTACCAAGCTAGAATCTGATGATAGGATCCCAAGGAAATTAAGGGTTCAATTGATAGGAATGGATCACGCTTTAAGTTACTCATTGATTCCTTTTTCATTTCTAATGACCGCTTTAATTGAAGTAGGGTTTTTACAATCATGTGAATTGTTTGAGACTTCATAGTACTTAATCAATTATTCTCTCAGTCTCATAAAGTGGCTTGTTCAGGTAATGTCTTATAAATTATGTTTTAATCTACGACTTGATCTTTAAACTATTGAAATTTACTGTTTCAGTTTCAACATAATATATATAGCTCTAACAAAATGTAATAGTTTAAGATATTTTCCTGTTAATACTATTTCTAAAAATGGAAAAATTAATAGTATACCATTTAATGAGCCTGTTGGTTTAGTGGTTAGTGACCCTGACTGCTATACCGGAGGTCGTGGGTTCGATTCCCATTCAGGATAAATCTTTGTGTGATGAGCACGATCATTTGTTCTGTGTCTGGGTGTAATTTATCTATAATATGTATGTATTTAGAAATATATAAGTGTGTTTATCAGTTATCTGGTTACCATAACACAAGCTCTGCTTAGCTTGGGATCAGATAACCGTGTGTGAGTTGTCCCGGAATATTATATTATATATTATAATTACTAAAAGTTTAATTACCTATAAATTTTGCACTTTTGAACATGTTAACAAAATTTTGAAACTACGAATTCCCAAAATTAATTAAACTGTAGCAATAGAAAATTTCAGTTAAACATTTCGCACTGCATAGTTACATCCGCGGGTTTGTCTGACAATGCAGACTACAGTTTTACACGTGCATAACAACGGTTTAATCATACATTCCTGTCTGCATCAATGCAAATGAAATGCAACTGAAAATATGCCCGCGGTCCGCTAATGTTAACATTGGCATTTAAGCTTCATTTAGTGTTCCCGTTCCTATCACCATCTGCCGTGTGGTATCCGGCTTAGAATTGACCACCCCCATTCCTCCCGTGGGTGTCGTAAGAGGCGACTAAGGGAAAAATCTAGAAGATGGGCAGCAGCGTCTTCTGTAACTTGACCACCAGTACTGCGATCCCCAAGCCGCCTGCCAAGCGTGGGGATTATGGCAAACCCCCCCCCAAGTCCTTTGTTCAGCAGTGGACGTCTTCCGGCTGATGATGATGATGTTCCTATCATTCTCCAGTTTTAATTCACTTGTGGATTTCTGTCTGTCATAAATAAAATATTGATATATTTTTAACTAGGTAGTCAGTAAACGCAAATATTGTGCAATATTTAATTATGCTTTGTTATATTTGAGATGAGATTTGAAAAACTGGCCAAGTGCGAGTCGGACTTGCGCACGAAGGGTTCCGTACCACCGTAGTATGAGAGCCCCCCTTAAATATTCATTTTATGTGGTTTTTAGCTCTAGCTATCACGGTTTATGAGATACAGCCTGGAGACAGACAGACGGACAGACAGACAGCGGAGTCTTAGTAATAGGGTCCCGTTTTACCCTTTGGGTACGGAACCCTAAAAAGCACCTTGTATAATTTGGTTTTTGAGAGATTGTCTTTGTTTTTTTTTTATGGTTTTTTTTTGTAACTGTTGGTGGTAGTTTTTATCTTAATGTGTAATTTTTAAGATTGGCTGAATGATGATGATGATGAAGTATGATTACCACACAAGTACATAATTCTAAGTTTTACACTATATGACACACTTTTTTTACACAAAAGTTCGTATGTACTGTAAAATTTTGAGTTATGATAATACTAAACACACTCAACGTCGACTCAGCGACACAAGAACATATCTTCAACCGCTTTGAAAAAAGGAGGTACTCAATTCGACTGTATTTTATTATGTTTGTTACAACAAAGCTTTTGACTGGGTGGACCGATTTTGATGATTCTTTTTTCATTTGAAAGCTGGTTCTTCCCGTGTGGTCCCATTTTTGGCCCAGTTTTGACAGTGGGATCAATAAGAAATAAATATAAGACTTATTTGAAGTCGGTTTTTTTTTTGTTAGAATAATTTATATTTTTTCATTACAGATAATATACCTACACGTCCATGTTTAAGTAGTTATTGGCATCACAAAATATCGTCGTAATTAAATTGACGATATTTGCGATTCCAAAAGGCAACTTTCTCATTATTCTTCGACTGAATTGGCTGCAAATTATTTTTAACTGATTTAAAAAAGCGGATGTTCTCAATTTGTTTGTTTTTTTTTTGTTTTTTTTTTTTTTTTGTTTTTTTTTTTTTGTTTTTTTTTTTTTTGTTTTTTTTTTTTTTTTATGGTTCGTGAAGTCTATGACAATTGCGGACCGAGTTTGTTTATACCTTAAAATCGATCTAGTAGTTTTCTTTTATAAATGAACCTAGTCGTGTTTTTGTTAGTTCTATACTCAGTAGAATAATCGATATTAAATGAAACTGTTCATTAAACGTTTAAATAATTAATTATCTATGTAGGTGTAATCCGCGCGGTAAAAGGATTTGTCTACATTCCAAACGCAAATTGGACTACTAATTGAAATTATTGTAATATCTGATATTATGCTAAATACTTAAGTTTTGGGCAATGATTATTTCTGTTAATCTGTAATTGATATAGGTAAAATTGTGTTTTATCGTTGCGCGTGCGAATCCGCGTAAAAGCAATTTGTTAAAACCGCGTATTTGCTTTTTGATTATTTTACAGGAGACAGAAAAAACTTTTTATATCAGCGTTTTCAGTTCTTATTTCCGAATAAACTTAACAGCTAGTTCTTTTCAACTATCTTTCTTGTGCAATAACGTAAATTATCTCGTTTTAATCGGCTTAGATATTGTGTAGTCACTTACAAATACGAATTTTGAGCGCTTTGCTGTTACGCGGTATTTACAAAGTGCTCTTACGCGGATATGCACGCGCAGCGACGGTTTATATTTGGATTTTTTAAATATCTTCGATTAATAAAAAGATTGGACACGCATTTTTTTTTTCACTCTTTACGCTTAACTTCACGAATCGCACTTATGAGAAGCTTAAAATACGTTACATAATATCATTTTAAGGTATTTCATATTTAAGGTCTATTTTTTCAACACCAAATAATTATTGTTCGAGAAATAAAATTCACATCTATATCCACCTGTTTAAAATTTAAAAATTATCTGGCGTTGGAAAACCATACCCTTGGTCAATATCTTTATTGTTACGTAAGGCTAAGGCCGCACCACGGCTAAACCGCCACGGATTTTAACCGCCTGATTTTGTGAGTAAAGGAAACTTATGGAAGCGGCCGCATTGACGGTTATTTTCTGCGACTGATTTTTAACCGTAGTGTGTACGTCTCGGGCGGTTTTGCGGTTTCACGGTTTACCGCTTGCGGAAAAAAACCGAAGTGCGGCCTTAGCCTGAGCGTCACTTGTTATGTGTTTTCTTTATGTATTCTATTCTTGTTACTAATGTTGTATTTGATAATCTTCTGTTTTTTTAGGCAGTTGTCTCATTGCGGGCTAGAAAAAGAGTAACTATCGACTATTTCATCGGTCATGAAACGTACAATAAGATGTAGATTCCGTGTAAATGAACTTAAATGAAGGAGATGCATATATAAATAGTAATGTAATCCAACGGGAATTATTATAACAACTCAATTACGAATTAAAAAAACAATTTAAAAGTTAGCTTATATAAATAGTTACTCGCTATCTGTTCACACTAGCCGGAGAGAGCTCTCTCGGCATTTGTTTGTTGCGGTAACTAGGACATTCAAAAATATAATCGCTTTACTCGTAACTCGCTCATCGCCCGCAATGGGACAAGTGGCTTAAGGTTTTTCTTTCAGGTTTTCGTCCACTTGGGCGGCTGACTAGACCCCCATATGAAGACGTATATTAAAGCTCTTCTGTTGGGAGGTCTGTCGCCCGCCCAAGTGTAATACCCACAAGCAGAACCAGTTGCAGAAGAAACCAGAATTATCATATGTAGCAGAACCAGTTGCAGAAGAAACCAGAATTATCATATGTAGCAGAACCAGTTGCAGAAGAAACCAGAATTATCATAATATATGTTGTTGTATGTTTGTGTGTCATTAAAATAAAAAGGCTAAAACGGTTTTCATTCGTATTGACCTCTTATTTTAATGACATTCGCATAAACTTCACAAAACAATTGTGTGTCGTGTTTTAGTTTTAAGGATTTTTTAGGTCTACTGTTCTAGACATATTTATATAACTCTATCCAGCCTTCTACTAAAATACCAAATCACAGTGTATTTTTTATTGAACACTAAAATTTTACACAAAATTTTAGTGTTCAATTTAAACTAGTCTTATACCGACGATGCATATTATGAACAATCTTAAATTTGCCTCCATCACAGTTTTTTTTTGTATGTGTATTTAGGCTATTGTGTATCGTTCCAAAAATGAATTCTTTCACCGATAAACCTTAAAGATCCCATAAATTTTTTACCAAAATGAAACCATTTATTTTTATCGAAGTCAGATATTCTACATTTCTGTGTAATATTTTTTATTGAACTCGAATTTTCTTCTTTATTTTCCTTTCTTCGGAATCACGTCCAATCAGATTTAAAGAGCAGATACTAACACTGATCCTCTTTTCAGCTCGTCTCCAGCGCGAGGACCAGATGGAGCAGATGCTGGCCAGCATGCAGTCTCACCTGCAGTTCCTGGAGGCGCAGTACCGCGGGAGGCATGAGGATGTTATAACTTTACAGGTAGATAACTTTAAACTAAATTTTTTTTAGTTTCTTGTATGTTAGACCAGAAAAAGAGAGGAGTAATAGTACATTTAAATAATTCTTACAAAAAAAAAACCGACTTCAAAATAAGTCTTATATGGTTTTTTTTATGGATCCCACTGTCATTACTGGACCAAATTAAGATGGGACCACACTGGAGACCACATTAAAAACTCACGAGATCGATATGGTTTCTAGCTATATTTTTTGCTGAAAATGTGAATATTGAATTCAGACCTCCCAACACATCTTAATATATATAAATCTCGTGTCACAATGTTTGTCCTCAATGGACTCCTAAACCACTTAACCGATTATAATAAAATTCGCACACCATGTGCAGTTCAATCCAACTTGAGAGATAGGATAGTTTAAATCTCAAATTATAGTCGCAATTTTAAGAAATTGACGCGGACGAAGTCGCGGGAATCAGCTAGTCATATCTTAATATATATAAATCTCGTGTCACAATGTTTGTCCTCAATGGACTCCTAAACCACTTAACCGATTATAATAAAATTCGCACACCATGTGCAGTTCGATCCAACTTGAGAGATAGGATAGTTTAAAAATCTCAAATTATAGTCGCAATTTTAAGAAATTGACGCGGACGAAGTCGCGGGAATCAGCTAGTTATATTATAATTATAATCAATACTAGTATCCCTTGATAGGATCCCAGGTTTAATTTAAACCATAATGATTTAAACTGATATTTTATATACATATTTAACTATTACTTCATGTGTTCTGAATATCTTTTTACCAATTACAACTAACAATATTTTCGTAAAACGAAAACAACATCCTCATAGAGTAGTAGTGAAACTAGTCGCTGGATCAGTCGCTCAACTTGTCGCCCAGCAAGTCGAGCTTATAAATCGTTTGATCTTTTAACATCCTCAAAAAGTAGGTAATGTAACGTCACAGGATCAATCGCTCAGCTAGTTGCCCAACTAGTCGAGCTTGTAGTTTGACATCCTTACAAAGTCTAGATCAGTCGCTCAACTTGTCGGCCAACCGGTCGGAGTTTCACCGATATTAGGAATTCTTGATATTAGATATTAATGCAATGTTTGTTTCTAGGCGAAAATCTTCGCCGACAGTGCCAACAATACACCAGAGTATGCTTCTGAATTGCCAGCGACTACTGTCAGCCCAGAGGTCATGGCGCTACTGAAAAATATGACCGGTAAGTAATTTAGACTAATAATTAAATACTAAAAAAAAAAATTAAAAATACTTTTAAAAATACTTTTATTATGTGACAAACATGTGAAAACTAATTAAAGGGAAAACGACTCTAACGTTTACGCATAAGGTTAAGTTTACACTACAACTACTTTTATGATTTTTTATACCAGTTGTCAGACTAAACTTGTGAGGTAAGGAGGGTTCAGTTTGAACTAAAACTTTGCATTAATTCTGTTTTTTTTTTCAAGGGTTCTAGTCAGTCTTAAATTAAATTTATTTACATTAAGTTACAAAAACTTTTTTGTCAGTGTTTATATATAACATCAATTTCAAGAATTTATAGGAAAACCTATTCTACTAAATTAGGCTCCATATCGAATAGTTAAAATATACATTGCGCATTACCAATTTATCAATTCGAGTTAAATGTTTTTCGTTGATACTAACACTCATAAAATTCAAAATAATGTATTTCTAACACAAACAAGCAATGCATATAATTATTTTATAATTGATTATCATTTCACGTTATCAATGAAAAACTTGAAATAAGTAAAACATGTATAAGAAAATTGAATGGGTCTTCAATAGGGTAGATGACTAGGTATGAAAAGTCAAAATTTATTTAGTCCGCCATTTAGACAATCAAAATATAATACACGTACGTTTTCTTTTATCAAATCAATAAAAAAATACGAAGATAAACCGCTTTAAAGTTCAGGAGTGGGGGCTTTTGACGTCACGGCTAGGTACAATTTGTGCTTGGACGTGACGTCACGCAAGAATTGTACTCGCTGTATCTTCATAATTCTTTGTTGTTCAATAATAATTTTATTATTGAAATTGTTTAGTTCATTTAGTTCATAATAAATGATTTTAGTCTAGCTTATTTAATAGGTCCCGACTGTTACAGTAACATTGCTATCTACACTTCTAGACTTATTGAACTTGTTTTTTACTTTTCAGTTTTTATTTAAAGTGTTTTTTATGTAGTCAGGTTCTTTTATTTTTTAATTTTTTTTTTTTTTTTTTTAGCTAGTTCATTGTGAGCGTTTGTAATTTCATAAACAAGAATAGTATAAAAAACTAGACATCCATTTATTTATTACATAGATTTATTTCGTGAAATTCTGTTGACAAATAATTCATAGTAATTTTCCTCAATAGCTAATTTGTAAATGACAGGAACAGAAAACCCAAAATTACCGAAATCTTAAATTAATATAAAAATCAAAAATAGTTTTTTTTTTTACTTTATCCAATCAAACTATAATCTGATCCACCAAAATTTGAAAAACGTATCTTAAAGTAATGCTATCATCATAAATTATTTCATACATGCATAATATAATCACGCCTCTTTCCCGTAGGGGTAGGCAGAGACCACTTCTTTCCACTTGCTACGATCCTTACACACTTGTTTCGCTTCGTCCACTTTCATTATTCCCTTCATGCATGCTCTTCGGTTTAGAGTACTAAAAATAAATTATTAATTTGCCATCAATAATATACCAATCAACTTCCAATCTCTCTTTATAAATACCAACCACTTAAACTGAGCCTACTCAAGCCAGACTCAAATTTAAGAGCTGATCAACATCCCACTACACTCACAAATTTCGTTTATTTTCAGAACATTTTGATCCGTGAATTCACGTCATTCAAAATTACCTGCATCGTTGAATATAAATCGATGATAGGCCTAATGAATTCGCAGTGTCAATGCAACCACGCATCTGTCAAATGTCCAAATGTCTATTAGGTAGGAATCCTATTCTAGTTGCGCGTAGCTCGATGGCAGATGTCATTTTGGGTCTAGTTTTGATGGACGCTTTAGGGTGGTTCTTTATTAGGAGGAAACTATTTTTGGGCTAAAGTTAGTTCATTCTAAATAACTGTTGGAAAATTTGCAAATTAGGAGGGACGATGTTCAGCAATCCGCGGTAGGCTGAGATTAATATTATGTTCGCGGTATTGATATTATGGTAGCGGTTCGCGAACAGCTCGCGAGCGGCTCGCGAGCTGCTCGTGTAGTACTCGTTCGTCAGATGTGGACGCACCCTAATGGTATCACAGTAAACCTTGAAAAAAATACGTTAGTTCCCTGATTGGTGGTACTTCCCAGGTGGTCACATGGTCAGGATCTGATGATCCTAGGGAAATCGACGGCAACATTCATTTCAAAAATGCACATTACGTGTTTCAAGTTATTCCTTGATTCTCTTCTAATTTAAATGACTAATTATCACTAACTTTGAAATCAGTTTAACATTCATGTGTACTCAAGTACTACTCATTATTACATATTTGTTTATATTAAACCTTAAAACAGATATCAATCATCAAATCCTAACTTTCCACAAGCCGATATAGTTTCCGAACCCTACAGAAATTATGACCAACCAAAAACATACAACCTCTAGACCAGCGACTGAACAGCCCATGTCCACAGGAACAAAAGCTGCCGCCGGAGTCCAGACCAAGAACATCCAGCAACTTCGAACACCCTTCGTGTACCAGCTCCTCCCTCACCTGATGAACGACCCCTACAGCCTGAAGCCGGCGTACCACATGAGGGCCGGCAGGACCTTCGCTGACATCGTCGTCGGAGTACCCACTGTCAGGAGGGATAAGGAGACTTACCTTATGATTACTCTTACGGTAAGGATTGAAGAGTTACTGTAGAGATCCTATTTGTCCAAAAAAAAATTTGATTATCGGTTAGAAAAAAAAAAACATTGCTATTACTAATACATGAAAAGTTAAGAAATATGGATGATTTTATTAAAAAAGAATGGTTTTTCTACTGCATAAACAAAAATAACTGTCATCTGATTGCATCTTTTCTTTTTTATTATGACTTGACAAATAACACAAGATTTTCTTCTTCAAAATATTTCGTCTATCACTGTGCATTGTTTTGCTAGATTTACATAAGATTTTCCCTTGAGTACAAGTTCGATATTCATTGCAAAATTTCAAATTGTTTCAAAATTTGGGATCTGAAATCGCCAATCCGCAGAGAGCAAGCGTGGTGATCAATGCTCGTTCCTTCTCTATGTGGGAAGAGGCCTGTGCCCAGCAGCGGGACGTTTATAGGCTGGATTATTATTATTATTATTATATCATCTCTCAAGAACACTATTGAACAAGGTTTTCAAGTGTCTTAAAAATAGCATTTTGTTGTTAGTTTTTGCAGTTCAAACCAAAAACAGTTGAAATACAGCAAAAACACTTGGAGTACTTCATAATATTTGTCGATTTCTTAACATATCTTATGAAAATTCTTTCTAAAGACTCAATAGAACATAAGATCAAGTCGAAGAATCTCATGAAAGCCTATCTCCACAGCACCTGGTGAACGGTCTCACAGCGTTTGACGTGAACACCACCCTCATCGTGGTGATGATTGGAGAGACAGACCTCGAATACATCATCCGTACTGCAAGGCAGATTGAAACCCTGTAAGTATATATTATAGTCCGGCCGCTGAGAGAATGCGTTCCTGACAGGTGGTAGTCAACAGGAAGATATAACTTTAATGTGGCTAAGAATTTACTAAACATAAATTGATATCACTTATTTGACCAGTGAACGAAAAAAAACAATCAAATATATTATGCCAAGGTTCAATGAATAATATAACACAGTTTTTCATTACCCCAAACAAAGCAAGACCAACTGAATGTGTCAGGAACGCAGTCTCTTAGCGGCCGAAACAGTACCTTATCCGATTTACAGCAATACTTCATGATAAGCAAGAAGGATTTCAATATCAATATCGTCTTAAATAAATCATAAAAATATTTAGAATCAGCAAAAAAAAACGAAAATTTGTAACCCGTATGAGATTAGAGACAGAATATTTTCAAAAAATCTATCCAGCTCATAAATACCGACTTTAACTCGGCTCCTCTTAAAAGCATTAGCAAATTCTACAATACAAATCCCTCTTACAAATGTCGAAAAAACATTCCCATTTCAATTTCCGAAAACCCACAATACTTTTATTGTAACGCGAAACATTAGAAACATTTTGCAGCCGGCATTTTCATTAAAATTAACCCACAAGCGGCTGAATCGAATAAACACTGCGTTCCTCAATCAGTGTTCGAAAGCAGATGATACGCTGGGCTAGCCCGTGAGTTCCATTTCCGCTTCAGCAAAAGACCTGAATGGGCAACTGATATTGCCTCGGGTGCAGACAATTGTGTTTGTCTTTTGTTTACGTTGCCGCTCGAAACACCCGACCTCGTGTTCATAGTAATGTTGCATCAATATTTCGTCGATATTTTGGTCCTTATGTACTTGCTTTTAGGACCAACAAATACAAAATCCACTTTTCCACCCCCATAAATATCCCTTAGAGAGATAAAATAAACTTCGTATCAAAATAACTATTGAACTGTGTCTCTCTTATTTTTTGTTTGATTTTTAAAATAATACCGACCGTAAAAAACCATACATGTAACAAAACACTTAAGTTGCAATTACAAAATTGATGTAGTCGTACGTAATCTAAACGAGCATATAAGTACTTTTCTTTTCGAATTTTCGTTTTAATCCCACCTATCCCAATTTTTAGGGTGCATTTGTGGAATAATCCAACACAAAATATTTAACTTCCCAATTCCTTCTCAGGTTTCCAAAACAAGTTGAGCAAGGCCTCATAGAAGTGCTAGCTCCGCCACCAGCGTACTACCCTAACTTTGATACGCTGCCCGTGACACTAGGGGACTCGATTAAACGAGTAAAGTGGCGAACCAAGCAGAACCTAGACACCATCTACCTGATGGCCTACGCTCAATCAAAGGGCACTTTCTACTTGATGTTGGAAGATGATGTTATCGCCAAGCAAAACTATATACAGGTGAGTTTATTAAAAATGTATTGTGTTAGAATAATGATCTCTTTCATTAGGTGGTAGGATTCAGATTTTTTATCACACAATGAGTCGGAAAATTTGGCTAGCGCATGAATATAGATTTTTTATGTAAATTGAATTTCATCTTGATGAGATAGGATATTATTCATTTCGGTAAATTTTTCGCCCAATCACAAAGATCGTTCGAAAGGCTGAGCTGCCTCCTTTTTATTATTTCTTCAGTCCCGTACACAAGAGATGTCGTTACCTTTACATAGGTAATAATGATTATTAAGTGTACGCAGAATAAATTTCCATGTCCCTCTCTACAATACGAGTACGATACCGTTTGTAGTAGCCTATATATGGAAGACAATTCATTTATATTTTTCGCACTGTTAAGCCTTTCCTGGTAATACACCCTTTATAGGGATGCAGGGTGTTACCGAAAGGGTATATTTTTCCAAAAGGGGGGTTGAGTACATCTCAAAATGAGTTAATTTAATCATTTATATCTAATGTTTCGTATTAATTCTTTGACACCAAATTTCATAACACATGACGTGTCATCACAATGCAAGAGTCATGTCAACGATACTTTGCTTTAGTGGTCTAGTTATGATCTTGGGTGTAAAATAATTATGGGAAAATTAGCTATTAAATTTTTAAATAACTCATTTGAGCAAAAATGAAGTAAATTTACTATATACTAGGAGTACTCTAAAACCCTTTTCTATTAATATAATATAATATAATATAATATCCTGGGACAACTCACACACGGTTATCTGATCCCAAGCTAAGCAGAGCTTGTGTTATGGTAACCAGACAACTGATAAACTTACTTATATATATATTTCTAAATACATACATATTATAGATAAATTACACCCAGACACCAGAACAAATGATCATGCTCATCACACAACATTTGTCCTGGGCGGGAATCGAACCCACGACCTCCGGTATAGCAGTCAGGGTCACTAACCACTAGACCAACAGGCCCGTCAAATATTGATATACCCTTTCAGTACCATTCTGTATACAAAGATCGTGTCCTTGCAGTCTTTGTTTTTAAGTGACCTTAACATGTTTCGTTGCATATTTTATCTATCAACACTCTCACTAATACCTTCTTGACTTTAAAACAGCTCAGTCCCTTGATAGTTACTTTACAGAAAAACCAATATTCTGAACTATATTTTTTTTTTTTGCAAAAAAAAAAACCGACTTCAAAAATCGATAAACACGATGGCACTAAAAAGTTAAAAATAATTCTATAACCTACCTATATTAATAAGCCTAACCTAAACTACGATTAACCTATAATACAATTTAACAATTTTTGGAGTCTATGAATGACTATGGGACCATTTGGGAAGTATACCCTTTCCAACAAAGAAAAAATATTTCAAATCGGTTGAAAAGCAACGGAGATATGCGCGAACAAAGATAAAAAAAAAAAAAACATACAAATATCCGAATTGAGAACCTCCTCCTTTTTTTAAAGTCGGTTAAAAATGCTTCCTAACTAGTACAAGTTTGTCGAGATGCAAACCTAATCATTTTGGTCGTGAATATATAATTATAATATAACATTCCATGTAAAACACTAACAGCAAATTAAATTCTTATACAACCTATTATCTTGGGCTCATAACAAAGACTTAAGCGCAGATACTTAATCTTTCGTCTCATTTCTGATTTCATAATATAAGCCATTCTTTGAATTATATAAGTTAGGTATTTTCAGATTATAGTTACTTGTGTCTGCCTCCTGCGATCACATTTGCCTTGCGAATTTGACCCCTATTGCCTTTGCTTCAAAAATATCATTTACTTACTGCAAGCGATTATCATTTTAAAATCGCGCTTCCCTTAACTTAATCAACTTAGGAATTTACAGGCATTTTTGGCACTAGTTCTTCCGTGTTTGGTTTGGAATATATCCAAAATGTCGTGAGTTGATATCCTTATCCATTTCTTACCTGATACTGATCTTTGTGGAGATTTAAGTAGTCGATACAACTGTTTATTCATTTGCCATTACTTTCACATTTCTTTTTGATGTAACTATAAATACTGAACCATGTTTCTGAAGCAAAACAAAACTATTCTTATACTATCGCCATTAGATTCACATCTTTCGGATTTCTACAGTTAGTGTTGCCTTAAATTGTTGGTTTATTGGACAAAAGTTCAAAATATTCTTCTTTTATTTCCAGGAGATAAAGCAGTTCACCTCAGCGACCTCCGTAGCCAACCCTCGTTGGTTCTTCATCGAGTATTGCCACGTCGGAGGCATCGGGAAGCTGTTCCGATCCTCGGACCTCATCCACTTCATCACATACGTTCAATTGTTCTACAACAACATGCCTATTGACTGGCTGCTTGAGAGCTACTTGGCTGATCGCGTCTGCACCATCGAAAAGACTTCCGTAAGTTGTTTTATCTTCAATCACCACTTTATTGTGTTACTACCATTTTCAATATCATTTCTGTAGACGGTTTTCCAAACTTGAGATAAAATGTTGACTCTGACTCTAAATGACAATTCTCGGAAAAACGATCTCTGGATGTGTTGTTGAAATTGGTTGTTAATCATCTCTGAAAACGTAGGAATATCTTCATTTTTGCTGAAAAAAGTAATTCTATGTTATTTTGTTTTAAATTATCCGTGCATTGAAAATTCTTACTGCTGCAAGAAAGAATGAAGCAGGAAGAAGCCGAATGCACGAACATTAAATTTCCGAGGACGTTCTCACAGGAGGATTGTTCTTCCTGTGGAATGTTCGTGGAAGACAAATTAATTTCATTTAAATTTAAACTGTATTTCATTGTTTTAAGATTTATTTTTGCATGAACCAAAAAAAAAACTTTATCCATTTTGCTTGCTATTTTTTATGTCTACAACTGTTTCTATTATTTATATTAAATGGTTCCATTAATATTTTCAGAAACAGTGCGGTGAGGCAAAAGAGAAAATTCGTCCGAAATTCAAATCGTCTTTATTTCAACATATTGGCCTTTACTCATCACTAAAAGGAAAAATCCAAAAAGTTAAGGTACGGTATTAGTCTCTATTTATTCTATTAACTTCTTTATATGGGAAGAGGCCTGTGTCCAGCACTGGGACGTTTATAGGCTGGAATTATTATTATTCTATTAAATAATCGATATTTTTAGTGGTTGCTTAAATGCATATCAAGTTCTGGTTATTCATTTTCTTTACCCTATTTTTATTGCAATTATTCTATTATAATTAATTTTATTGTGAAACTTATAGGAACATAAGTCTATTGACTATAAAATACGTACTGCTTAATTTATTCGCTCGTAAATCATGATTTTTTCTCATTCGGTTCTAAAAAAGCATGATTTAGCTAGATTTTATATTCTACCTGTGTCGAAATCAGTCATGACCTTCAAGAATATGGTTATGATAACATAGGCACAGAGATAAAAATTCCTGTCTGCGATTCCGAAATTGCTACATCAACTTCGGAAAAGTTGATGGGAGACATTTTTTCATAGAATAACAAACTCTGTTCAGTTGTCACAAGATTCATTTTAACTTGCTAGAATTTTTACTGGTTCCCAGGACTCGCACTTCGGAACAGTTCCGACGTTCTACCCTCACACAAACAACCCGCCATTGCAGTCACTTAAGACCGACATCATGGAACATTCTGATCATTCGTTGAAGCGCGCTTACACGGGACAGACGTATTTTTGGGGCGTCAAGCCGAAGAAGGGCGACGTCGTCGAGTTTTGGTTTAAAAGACCAGTCATCATTACTCGGTAAGATTATCCTACTTAAACAAAATTAATTTTCAATTCTCTCATGATAATGATGATTTCCGTACTTGAAACAAAAAGCAACCACGTGCTGATGATAAAACCGGAAGCTGCTCCTGAACCATTTTTTATAATCACCTATATTCATTTTTTTATTTGGTTTCTGTAATTGTAATCTCGTTTCTAGGTACACCTTCCGCAGTGGCAACGTGGAGCACGTCTCCGATAAGTTCTATGACACCACTGTAGAGGTGCTCCCTGGACGAGGCAGCGTTAACTTTACTAGTGTCGGCATCTTTGACGAGTTCGGCTTGGCTGAAGGTGACCTCAACATGGGGCCTGTAGCGGCTTTCAGGCTGAGGGTTAACAAGAACAGCAAGTTTTGGGTCATCCTTAGTGAGGTGAGCATAGACATTGTTAACAAAATATTGTAAAGTTACCTCAAATATCTTTAAAATATATTGAATTGATGAAGATTTAGTTAAACTACTTAAGAAAACTTTGGAGATCTAAAGCATAGATGAAGAATTCATAACTCTATCAAATGTTTAATAAAATGTAGGGAAGGAATATTTTATTACATGCAATAGAAAAATTCGGAACTTAAATTAGTTCATAATTAAATTGATTCGTGTTCATTAAAAATAGTCTTCATCTATAACTCCAAGCTCACTAAAGTGAATCTCAAAAATATACGAATACAATATTTTTTGATCCAGAATCATTTTTTCATTCCAGATCGAGCTCAAGCAATACGTTCATCCTGAGAGCAGATGACAGCCACCGTATACGTCCTGGGAAAGGATCCTACGGAATCTCATACGATCAACCCAGCAGTGAACGGAACAACGACCTCATCAACAAGTAACTTAGACCTAAGACAATCACTAACCCTTCCCTTTTACCCTTAAATGATGTAAACGTAATGTATATGCAAGACTTATGTAAATTGTATTCGACGCGAATTTTAAGACGGTCGATAAAAGTCACAGTCTTCCAAAATCGTGGGTGCGATCTGCTCCCGCGACGAGTAGGTTTTAGTTTAGATTCCCTTTTTCTTATCCTCTATTTTCTTCAACATAAGACTTGAAGGTCTCTTCAATTTTGATATTATCTCTCTTTCTATTAGTTAACATAATTGTAGATTATAATTGCCAGAATTTCTTACTCAAAAACCTATTAGGTTAGGTATGCACCTTAATTTATACGCACAATTTCCGACTTTGATTCAAGTGCAACAATCTAGTTATTAATTGATCTCCTTTTCATCTTCCTTAGAACAGTCTGTTCATTTGCAATTGACTCCTACCAGTCTGAAGTAATTGTCGGTATTCCTTTCGGTATCGTTCGAATTATACTATGATATAGACCACTGTGGAGACAGTAATTCTGTAAAAGCAAAATTTAAAACAAAAGCATCGCTTAAAAAATAACAGAGTTGGTATACATCCTGAATACTAAAAGAAGTCATTAGACTCCGCTTTGGTTTAGTCCGGCCCTGGTCTTATAATGGTATTAATGTGGTAGAGTACATTGTACAATCTTTTCCTTTCTTCTGTTACCAAATTCTGAAGCTTGTCTTATCAACTGCTGTTTTTCTTTATCGTCATTAGGTATTTTAACCTCGTCACCAATGTTACGTTGTACTTGATCGAACAGACTATTTTTAATTTTGGCTGCAGTTGTCTTTATCTTGACATTTTTTTTGTGACTTTGGACAATAGACGCGATTTGTGCGTCGCCATTTCTAAGGAGTTGAAAAGGTGTGATAGGATTAGTTTAGTGGTTAAGGAGATTAGTACAGATAAGATTTAAAGTTTGATTAGCCAACGCCGCACTTAAAATCCTGCTTCTTTTTCTAATTAGGTTTACGCTACGGAATTTCAAAGACCGTGTCTTTTTATTGGTGCTACCATAATTTGATTGTTGCTAAGTACAAGTTAAGCAGCTCTTATCGGGGTTGGTCCGTGGAACAGTGGCCATCTTTTGGAATACTAAGGCATTCCTCTGTGCCTTAAAAATCATTAGTCCCGACTGTCATACGTTGATCTTTGACAGTCGTTCAGTCATTACAATTCTGACAATCAGTCTGAACAAGGAATACTGTGCTACCCAGTCTCAGCCTATAATTTATTTATTAGCTATCTAAAAATATTTAAAATCTCTCTGTAAAAATTTCATCCCATTTTCCTTGGAAAGTAAGTCCTTTGGATGGCATCCAAGACACTCACACTTGGCTTGGGTCTTCCATATAATTTTTGGACCATTTAAGTTCTCTTTCTTTATTACTATTTCTACACAGACACTTTGAAATTCCTTATTTATTTTTATAAAAACTATAAATGCGGTAAATTTTCTCGCTCCCATTTTTCTTCAACAGTTCTAGTGATAGGCAAAAATGAAAAATAAAAAAAAAAACATTTCCTAAAAAAAAAATAAAAACCAAAAAAAGTATGTAGGATAAGTGGAAAAAATATTTATATACAAAACAAAAAATCACAAAAATAATTTTAGTATTTAAATAATTATAATATATTAGGTATATGTCGGGACCTCCGGTGCAATGCAAGCAATACGGGTAGAAAGATGAAACCATCTTTTTTTTTGTAACACAATTTCATCACTATAACACATGAAAACTTCTTTATAAATCAAGAGAAAAACTTGATTCCAAATATTCCGCAATGAGCAACCAATGAACAACCAATCCGCAATGAGCAAGCGTGATGATCAATGCTCGTGCCTTCTCTATATGGGAAGAGGTCTGAGCCCAGCAGTGGGGCGATAATAGCCTGATATTATTATTATATTTTTGTAAAACACAAAAGGCCCCCGCAGGGCAGCTTGTGGCGAGCTGTTGGTGAGTAGCGCCACCACGGACCCGATGCTTCAGGAGTCGGACATAAGATCAGTGCCGAGTTCCCTAACTCCTAGCCTAGCTCAGTCACTGAACCACCTTAAGTGGCATAGTTTAAGAGCCGGCGAGTCACCACCTGGATTTACTACAGGTGCCCCTTCCCTCAATAGCCCGATTTAATTTAAACCAAAAAATACTCATTATTATTAATTTCACTTTCGATTTTTATTTATTATCACACACTCTTATTTATTTCTTAATACTATACCATCAACAACATCATTCACTTCATCTTTCTCCCCAGCCCAAAAAAATCGACTCGTTACATTAATATACACATAATTATAATATAAATATCACCAATAATCACATTCCGAAATAAACAATAGAAAATAAAATTAGGTACATATTTTGTCAGTAATTCCGATTTAATGGCCAGCGTTGTTTGGTTATTGTCAAATAATAGTAGGTAGATGTCAGGGGCACGTGCTAATGCCGTCACAAATTTATTGTTCGAAATTAAAACCCATTTCTTTTACATAAAATTAAAAAATCATTTTTCAAAAAATAATTTTAGTATTTAAATAATTATAATATATTATTATTAGGTATAGGTCGGGACCTCAAGAAAACTTCTTTATAAATCAAGATAAAACCTTGATTACAAATATTCCGCAATGAGCAACCAATGAACAACCAATCCGCAATGAGCAAGCGTGATGATCAATGCTCGTGCCTTCTCTATATAGGAAGAGGTCTGAGCCCAGCAGTGGGGCGATAATAGCCTGATATTATTATTATATTTTTGTAAAACACAAAAGGCCCCCGCAGGGCAGCTTGTGGCGAGCTGTTGGTGAGTAGCGCCACCACGGACCCGATGCTTCAGGAGTCGGACATAAGATCAGTGCCGAGTTCCCTAACTCCTAGCCTAGCTCAGTCACTAAACCACCTTAAGTGACATAGTTTAAGAGCCGGCGAGTCACCACCTGGATTTACTACAGGTGCCCCTCCCCTTCAATAGCCCAATTTAATTTAAACCAAAAAATACTACAAGACCCAATCTTCCATATAATTTTTGGACTATTTAAGTTCCCTTTCTTTATTACTATTTCTACACAGACACTTTGAAATTCCGTATTTATTTAAAAAAAACTATAAATGCGAAAAATTAACTCGCTCCCATTTTGCTTCAACAGTTCTAGTGATATAAAAATGAAAAATAAAAAAAAAAATCTAAAAAAATAATAAAACCCAAAAAAAGTAGGATAAGTGGAAAAAATATTTATTTTATTCTATAAAAAACAAAAAATCACAAAAATAATTTTAGTATTTAAATAATTATAATATATTAGGTATAAGTCGGGACCTCCGATGCAATGCAAGCGATACGGGTAGAAAGATGAAACCATCTTTTTTTTGTAACACAATTTCATCACTATAACACAAGAAAACTTCTTTATAAATCTAGAGAAAACCTTGATTACAAATATTCCGCAATGAGCAAGCATGATGATCAATGCTCGTGCCTTCTCTATATGGGAAGAGGTCTGTGCCCAGCAGTGGGGCGATAATAGCTTGATATTATTATTATATTTTTGTAAAACACAAAAGGCCCCCGCAGGGCAGCTTGTGGCGAGCTGTTGGTGAGTAGCGCCACCACGGACCCGATGCTTCAGGAGTCGGACATAAGATCAGTGCCGAGTTCCCTAACTCCTAGCCTAGCTCAGTCACTGAACCACCTTAAGTGACATAGTTTAAGAGCCGGCGAGTCACCACCTGGATTTACTACAGGTGCCCCTTCCCTCAATAGCCCAATTTAATTTAAACCAAAAAATACTACAAGACCCAATCTTCCATATAATTTTTGGACTATTTAAGTTCCCTTTCTTTAGTACTATTTCTACACAGACACTTTGAAATTCCGTATTTATTTAAAAAAAACTATAAATGCGTAAAATTTACTCGCTCCCATTTTGCTTCAACAGTTCTAGTGATATAAAAATGAAAAATAAAAAAAAAAATCTAAAAAAATAATAAAACCCAAAAAAAGTAGGATAAGTGGAAAAAATATTTATTTTATTCTATAAAAAACAAAAAATCACAAAAATAATTTTAGTATTTAAATAATTATAATATATTAGGTATAGGTCGGGACCTCCGGTGCAATGCAAGCAATACGGGTAGAAAGATGAAACCATTTTTTTTTTTTGTAACACAATTTCATCACTATAACACAAGAAAACTTCTTTATAAATCAAGAAAAAACCTCGATTCGAAATATTAACATAATATAAACATAACATAACATACCATCACGCCTGTATCCCCGAAGGGTTAGGCAGAGGTGTACCAATGTACACCCACAGTTCGCCGGTATGTTATAGGTCCCATGCAATAGGGGGCGAGCCTATTGCCACTAACCGGGCACAAATCCAAACTCCGACCTGCTACTGAGAATTTCATAGAAAAACCCAATAACACTTTGGTCGACTTGGGAATCATTGGTCCCGACTGTCATACGTTGATCTTTGACAGTCGTTCAGTCATTACAATTCTGACAATCAGTCTGAACAAGGGATACTGTGCTACCCAGTCTCAGCCTATAATTTCTTTATTAGCTATCTAAAAATATTTAAAATCTCTCTGTAAAAATTTCATCCCATTTTCCTTGGAAAGTAAGTCCTTTGGATGGCATCCAAGACACTCACACTTGGCTTGGGTCTTCCATATAATTTTTGGACTATTTAAGTTCCCTTTCTTTATTACTATTTCTACACAGACACTTTGAAATTCCGTATTTATTTAAAAAAAACTATAAATGCGTAAAATTTTCTCGCTCCCATTTTGATTCAACAGTTCTAGTGATATAAAAATGAAAAATAAAAAAAAAAATCTAAAAAAATAATAAAACCCAAAAAGAGTAGGATAAGTGGAAAAAATATTTATTTTATTCTATAAAAAACAAAAAATCACAAAAATAATTTTAGTATTTAAATAATTATAATATATTAGGTATAAGTCGGGACCTCCGGTGCAATGCAAGCAATACGGGTAGAAAGATGAAACCATCTTTTTTTTGTAACACAATTTCATCACTATAACACAAGAAAACCTCTTTATAAATCTAGAGAAAACCTTGATTACAAATATTCCGCAATGAGCAAGCGTGATGATCAATGCTCGTGCCTTCTCTATATAGGAAGAGGTCTGAGCCCAGCAGTGGGGCGATAATAGCCTGATATTATTATTATATTTTTGTAAAACACAAAAGGCCCCCGCAGGGCAGCTTGTGGCGAGCTGTTGGTGAGTAGCGCCACCACGGACCCGATGCTTCAGGAGTCGGACATAAGATCAGTGCCGAGTTCCCTAACTCCTAGCCTAGCTCAGTCACTAAACCACCTTAAGTGACATAGTTTAAGAGCCGGCGAGTCACCACCTGGATTTACTACAGGTGCCCCTTCCCTCAATAGCCCGATTTAATTTAAACCAAAAAATACTCATTATTTTTAATTGCACTTTCGATTTTTATTTATTATCACACACTCTTATTTATTTCTTAATACTATACCATCAACAACATCATTCACTTCATCTCTCCCCAGCCCAAAAAAATCGACTCGTTACATTAATATACACGTAATTATAATATAAATATCACCAATAATCACATTCCGAAATAAACAATAGAAAATAAAATTAGGCACATATTTTGTCAGTAATTCCGATTTAATGGCCAGCGTTGTTTGGTTATTGTCAAATAGTAGTAGGTAGATGTGAGGGGCACGTGTTAATGCCGTCACAAATTTATTGTTCGAAATTAAAACCCATTTCTTTTACATAAAATTAAAAAATCATTTTTCAAAAAATAATTCTAGTATTTAAATAATTATAATATATTATTATTAGGTATAGGTCGGGACCTCCGGTGCAATGCAAGCAATACGGGTAGAAAGATGAAACCATCTTTTTTTTTGTAACACAATTTCATCACTATAACACAAGAAAACTTCTTTATAAATCTAGAGAAAACCTTGATTACAAATATTCCGCAATGAGCAAGCATGATGATCAATGCTCGTGCCTTCTCTATATGGGAAGAGGTCTGTGCCCAGCAGTGGGGCGATAATAGCCTGATATTATTATTATATTTTTGTAAAACACGAAAGGCCCCCGCAGGGCAGCTTGTGGCGAGCTGTTGGTGAGTAGCGCCACCACGGACCCGATGCTTCAGGAGTCGGACATAAGATCAGTGCCGAGTTCCCTAACTCCTAGCCTAGCTCAGTCACTAAACCACCTTAAGTGACATAGTTTAAGAGCCGGCGAGTCACCACCTGGATTTACTACAGGTGCCCCTACCCTCAATAGCCCGATTTAATTTAAACCAAAAAATACTCATGATTTTTAATTTCACTTTTGATTTTTATTTATTATCACACACTCTTATTTATTTCTTAATACTATACCATCAACAACATCATTCACTTCATCTTTCTCCCCAGCCCAAAAAAATCGACCTTAAAGATTTTTTTACCGGCGTTTCAAAATAACTGGGAGATCCAATTTACTGTTATAATAGGCATAGGTTTTCAAAGTGGTTCGTCCACAAAGGTTTTACACAACGAAATAGTTAAAAAAAATGTACCATTTGTCCCCAAACCGACACAAAAATTGACCGACATATAGGTACTATATCTTTCGGATTTTTAGTGTATTACTGTATATATGTGTATATAGGTATGGATATGAATTTGTATGTATGGATCTAAAGTTAGTTTTTTTTTCATTTTTTTGTTGGTTCTATATTTTTCTTGTTTCACGCGGCAGGCCGACTCTCGGCCGCTGAAGGCTAGAAAGTTGCTCTGAAACAGTGATAGTAATTATTTGCAAAAATCACACAACTCTTGTCCTAATCTATGAAAAATCTCTTACAGCTATGTTACTAAAATACCAAAATTAATATTACGACGTTTTTTGAGATTATTTTTTACGATCTAAAATTAAGATTTTTTATAATTTTATTTTTGTGTACTTTTTATTTTTCGTATTTTTCGGCAATCTTTTGGCGATATTATGTTTTCTATTTCAAATATTTCTAGTAACTATAAAATCATGTAAAATATATAATATTAATATACAGTAAGTAACGTTTAAGGATCTAGGTGATAGACAGTTTGAGCAATCATACTCTTTTAATTTTATAATTTTGTACAATAAAATTACGTTTCTAATTAAATCAGAAATCAAAATTTAAAACATTTCGCGGTTTATTCACCGAATCCCAAATTTATTGGGTCAACAACCAGGTTACGTTCCCATAAAATATATAATTTTCTTGTATATATAGAAAGTTGTATTTTAATAAACAAAATACAAACCCAAAACCGTGTAAAATTTTGAAAAGAATTCGTAATACTTACTGCATATTAGGTATGAAGAAAACATTCCTTATTAACCATAATTAAAATTTCATTTAGGTCTTTTTAAAAATCATTTTTAAGATTATAATATTATAAGGTGTAAATAAAAATCACTCGTTACATTAATATACACGTAATTATAATATAAATATCACCAATAATCACATTCCGAAATAAACAATAGAAAATAAAATTAGGTACATTTTTGTCCGTAATTCCGAATGAATGGCCAGTGTTGTTTGGTTATTGTCAAATAGTAGTAGGTAGATGTCAGGGGCACGTGTTAATGCCGTCACAAATTTATTGTTCGAAATTAAAACCCATTTCTTTTACATAAAATTAAAAAATCATTTTTCAAACAATAATTGGGAATATTAATTCATTCCAACCATTTTTTTACTATTATGTAATACAGACTGCATTCTGTTAAAATTTGAACAATTATAACATCCTTGTTTCTGTTATTTTACCATCAGCACAGTCTACCAGAAAATCTTTTTTCCATAGACCAACAAGTTTAATTTTCTCAACACAAAATTACCTGAAAAAAAATTTAACAGCATTCTGTATATCATAATAGTACAACACAACCGGAATAATTTAAAACTAGCCGTCTGTCCGTGCGTCACGGCTGAACACATGCCTCCAGTCTAACCCTTATCACGACCGATCCAGTTACGAGTAGGTAGTTAGTTACTTACACAAAATACCAAACAGTCTTAAAATTAGATACATTTCATCTTCGTTCATCATCTCACCCCACCATTCACCTCGACTATCTTTAAGAGATCGCATTTATTGCGCATAGGTATAATTAAACGCATTTATTGCGTTTAGGTAAAATAATATTAAAGAAAAAAAAACGGATCACTGGAGTCTCAAAACGTCGGATACAATTTTACGTTCGAAATTTCAAAATTCTTTATCGTTCCAATTACAATTTTTTTTTCTATTCGCTATATCTATATCTCGTTGACGTAGGTAATATTTTTTTTTAGTATTTCCGTTAACTAAATTCATTTTTTAAATAGACTAACTCCTATTAGTACTTAGTATTTAGTCTAGGTTTAATATTTGTTGACTATTTATTATAATATGGTGTATATTCATGTTAGCTTCATTCGATCTCCATTTTTTTAATGTACATGTTATTTCTTTCGCTTAGCACATAATTTCTTAAGTTTTAAGCATATACATTACGTTAATGTTTCGGCTATTATGGTGTGTCTGTTTGCGAGACTATCTAGACCCAAAAAAAAACAAATTTGTATATAAATACGATTCGCAGGTGATTGTGATATGATATTCAACAGGATTTAAGTCAAAACCTTTACAGAACACTATAATACATAATTGTAAGAATCTCCTTAGTCTTAGTTAAACAAACACAGAATTTTTTTACAAAAAATTAAAAAAAAACCGACTTCAATTAAAAAACTAAATTATTATTAAATACCTAATGGCTACCTTTAAGGTATACCTTAAGATCGAGATTTTTAAATCGATCTGCAGTTGGCAAAGATGTAACGTAACTAAAATCCAAAAAAATAAAATAAAATACCTTTGAATTGACAACCTCTTTTGAAGTCGGTTAAAAAGTTACGCTCTAAAATTCCCTTCTTCAAATGCACCGTTTTTCTCTGTTTGGCCAAACGGGGTTTTCACTTCACGCCTTGACCAACATTTCGAGTTTAGACCATCATTAGTGGCGTTTAGAGAAATAGGGTAGATGACTAGGTATGAAAAGTCAAAATTTATTTAGTCCGCCATTTAGATAATCAAAATGTAATACACGTACGTTTTCTCTTATCAAATCAATAACAAAATACGAAGATAAACCGTTTTAAAATTCAGGAGTGGGGGCTTGTGACGTTACGGGTAGGTACAATTTTTGCTTAGACGTGACGTCTCGCAAAAATTGCACTCGCTGTAATATCATAATTACTTGTTTAATGGACAAAAGAAAAAATACGTGTCTAATATTTTTTTATGATCTAAAAGAAGGACATAAAGATAAAAATTAGTCATCATCCCTATAATTAGTGTGCATTCGAAGAAGTTTAACATAGTTTAGTGGGTTCGAGAACTGTCATTCGACCCACGTGTCAACATTAGACATTGGAAGCCAAAGCCAAATGTTGGCACAAGATTGAAAAAACAATCTTTAAACTTAGGTGTCGTGATTAATTTTAAAATTAGTTTATGCATTTATTTAATAAGTTGTTGAATAAAAATATTTGTTTATTTAAATGGTATTGCCATTTAAATAACCTAATATTTTATTTCGTAATTTTGTTTCTTATTTTTTTTATTTAAATTTTGCTTTTAGTGTGATTTAAGCTTTTAATTTAAACCTTTTTTTTTAATAAACATTATTATTTGCATTTATTTTTGTTTTCTTTTTGGTTTATTTTTTTATTGTTATTTTTGTAAAGGTGTGTCTATATAGAGCGAGTAACGTACCGTACGTAGTAGCCTGGTATCGCACGACATAACTTTGTCGACTATTTAAGACAAAACCAGAAAGGCGATTAAAGCCCTTTCTCACTGGTCGATGCGACAGCGGTAAAATCTTACCGAGGAAAACAGTCGGTCCCTCCCCGCTCTCGCGGACCGAGTCTAGGTAGATTAATAGCTTTTTGATGTTGTTGTAGATTTTAAAACACATTTTAATCACATTTCTTGTAGGTTTTAATTCAGTATAAAAGGTAAGTTAGTGATGTAAGTCCCTGGAAGATGACGTCATCTCGTCTCGTGGCGGATGCTGCCTGGACAGCGAACTACCCAGAGATCCCCGGTAAGTTTATAATATAATGCATTATTTCAGCGTGTAACCGTTATGTTATTCTTAGGGTTAGGTTTTAGGGTATATAGTGGTTATTAAGCGTCAAGGATATATTGTCACCAGTAAAAAGATTTGTAAGCGAAATTTAAATTAACAAAATCAGGACATTTAGTTATCCAAACATTTTATCAACAACCATTTTAACTTTAATTTTCCACAACTCCAATAGATACTTCTTTTAATGCGATTTCTTCATTTTATACACTTTACTGAGCATTACAGATAAATTGACCGCAGAAATTAATCAGTATGAAACATACTGATTAATTTAAGACATACTGTATTACACACTGGGGTGTGGATGTCAGATAGGCAGTCGCCCCACATAATTCAGCTGATTCCGGTGAGACTGTAAGCCGACCCCAAGATAGCTTTGATAAAGGCAATATCAACAGCCATTTGGTTCTACTCCATAGGAATGCCATTTTGGTACCTGCAACTGGAGTCATTTAATGTTTTAAAAGAGCAGAGATATTTTGATTTTGATCTCGCTAATATATTTTACCTTTTTACTAGTGACAGTGCAGCTCAGAAGTCTAACCATCAAAAGATTTTCTAATTAACATCGAGCGATAAAATTTGATAACATAAATAATGCCCTTTGAAGGATTATGAATGAAAACCAGTGGCCACTGTCAGATGTAGTTTAAAGTTCTTACTTTAATTACGATTATTAAGACCTAAGGATAGGATAAGCTGTATATAGCAGGAGGACAGAAAGATAGGGAAACACTGGCGTTAAAACGAGACAAAATTATAGAATAATGAACATTCAAAATTTACTACCGGGGCGCACCGATTGCGATGGGCAAGGAAACTAGGAGCGAATAAAACAAAATCTGAGCAAATAAAAAAATAAGAACAAAACGCTCGTAATGATAATTTCAAAACTTAAAGCAAAAAAAGACAAGAAGCTCAGTCATCTTAATGCTTGTAAATCTTAAGGCTTGACAATTGGGAATGACATTGCCAAGATTTAAAGAACTCCTTTGATAGTAACAATCTAAAATCTAAACTATTCAAACTTTTTGGTAGTTTTAGCGTGCCGCAATGAACTTGGAAATTTAAATTAATAACGTCAAAATCAAATCAAGCGCTTTCGGAAAGATGGAAATTATCACTTAGGTCTACAATTGTACGCCTAATAACTAAATTATTAGATTTTATCGCTTCCATTTTCTTTTCTCATCGCGATTAGGTTTAGAAGTAAAAATTATAACATTTGAGAATGAGACATAAAACGTAACTTAGGACTGGCAGAATGTCAGCCCCAAAATTACATAGTTTGGTTCATATGAAAGAAGTACAGTGAGATTTCATTATTTAACCCGAAAAGTAACAAATTTATCGGTAAAAGCGTAGATGGAAAACTGTAAACTTACATTTTCCTATTAAATATTCGTATTAATTATAAGATTGTTTCCTAAATTATGATGCTGTGAGAATCCCGTTTTTCGAGTGTCCAATAATTTCGATTCTCTGTTGAAGAAATTAATATATTTAGGTCAATCAGTTACGGATAGGTAGTTGTTTTTGTCTATTTTTAGAGTTTTCATTACGATCAATATTATCCAGATCTTGTCCAGTATATGTCCCGAATAACGATTTTATATTTTCGTACTTTGGCAAATTGCCATCACCATTTTATCAGTCGTTCTTGAAACGGGCGTTTTGTTTCCTGTTATATAAAACTGAATGGAATTCAAAATCAAATTCTTTTCCACTGAAATTCTTGTTAAAACAAAATTGTAGTATATTTTTGTCCCATTTGACCAAATTTTTTTATATCATTTCGTACCTAACATGACTGATAGTATATCTACTATTATACCAACATCTAAATTAAACCCTCTTTTACCAATACCAAGAAAAACAAGGCATAATAATACGAGACGTAATACAAGAAAAATCAAAAGAACTAAAACTGGAACCTAACTACCCAAGAATCTGAAAACATCCAATCTTTACAACTAAGCGAATAGGTTGAAACATACAAAAACTTAGCATAATCCTAAAACAGCTGCCAAGGAAAATAACACCTTAAGAACATACCGAAATGATCTGAAATGTTTTAAAGGAATCGATTCTTTTGTTTTGAATTCTCGTTTTTTTTTACCGTGGTTTGAAAGACCACGTTCTCTTCCCAAAGCGATGTCATTTTTTAGCCTTCCATTTCGAAATACCTTTCTCTCATTCTTCTCTTTACCCCACAACCACCATTGAATATAGCAGTAGTCCTAGGAGTTTCAGGTTTCCCACCTTTTAAATCCTCTAATAAATGATATCACTTTAATATTAGACCATCTTGTAGATTAGGCGTTATCTTAGGGTAGCGTTATCTTAAACGGCAGAGATGAAATCCTATCAAAAACCTTAAAATTCGAAAAAATGGAAGTTCAGTAACAGAAAAAGTGAGAAGATTACATAATAACCAAGTTAGTCTAATTAGTTGCTAAGGAACACCTATTCAATATCTGTGTACTAAATTTTATTGTTCCCTGGTTTTATACCCATAGTCCAACACAAATAGCGACTGTTTAGAAGAGGCTTAACGCACGCCATGTTATTCTAAATGCCTGACTAGTTTTGGACCTGACCTGAGGTCTTTTATCATGAGCTCTTGACGTGGCTGTGTTTCGCGATACTGCCGTATCATTAGCATTGACATGAAGAACTAGTTGGGCACCTCTAATAACATTGTGTGAACAAAGCCGTTTTAAGGCTCATTGTTATTGGACCTTGGATTTCTCAGTACGGAAAAACGACTAATTAAATTACGCCAGTCGTTATACAGCATGCGGCCTAACAACCAACAACCTAACAACGAATGACACGCACGCGGCCTAGTAACCAATGAAATTCATCAGTTGGTGCTTTAACGAAATCTCCCACACCCCGAATACGGGCCCTAACATCCAATGAAAACTTTAACCGCATGCAGTCCCTGTGTCATGCTTTACCAAGATCTCCTGCATTCCGAATACGGGCCCTAACGACCAATGAAAATGAGCATTTAGGATTCAATTACAAAAAAAAAGCGTTAATTTTAACACAAAGAAAAATTCTCACTGTATTATTTTTTTGACATTATTAATTCTATTCTCCTATCCATATCATAAATGTAAAAGTTTGTGATGATGGATGACATAAAAGATTAGGCACAGTTTTAACCGGCCAGCATATTGGTTAAATCCAGTTGACTACTCAAGCTATGTTCAAGGAAACAAATAATGGTCTAAACGCAAATTTAGTGTCGGTTAATATCAGTGACCAACTAAATAAAGTTACCGACGGTAGTCGATAATAAATTTGCATTTTCATAGTTTTTTGTGTCCAGCGATCATTTCTTGAGGTGTCAACCAATTTAACCAATAAGCCAGTTTTTATTTTATTTTCTGTAAGTCCAGAGAAACGGGAACGCTGGTAAAACCACGGCGCGCTGCTAATAATAACAAAATGTCTTAGCTATCTCACGAAGATCTAAGGCCGCACGTACACGCACTGCTCGGGCAGTTAGTCAGTGATCAACCTATTCTTCAACAGTCTAAACAAAAGCAGTCGAACTGCTTCAAGTAGTCCGTGTTGCGCGGCCTGGGCGCTGCGAATTTAGTACAAACTTATCGAATACTAACTAATATTTCAAGTGACTTGGTTTTAAATGTAATCGTACCACTTTTTACCTTGCAAAACTTTCATTTTTGTACTTTGACGTCGTTTAAGCCGGCCCCAGGCTTACATGGCTTAAGGGAATGGTTTGGCGCAAAGACCCGTTATTGATTTGGATTTCATCCCAAAAAATAGGCAACCTTTCCTGGTTACCTTGATCGGATTGGCTGTCATCCGTCGTGTACCGCTGTGAAAGGGTGACTGTTAGCGGTACACGAAGGAGGGGTGCAAGGGGAAGGCATAACATCTCGTTTTCTCAAATGTCAACCTCACCTGCGCGAGGTGCACCCTGCACGCGACTGACGAGGCAATGACGACCGAATGATGGCGGGATATCCATCGAACACCACCAAAAACCATTGAAAAGCTGGTTTTAATCACTAGCCACCTGAAGTGATCCTGAAAAGGGAAGGCCAACGGATAATACATTTGTTGCGCGAAATTACTTATGTAGGGCATAATATCTGCCGCAGTATTTAAGCTTGCTTTTTACTTCTATATCTATCTTACTTTCTTTAAACAAATTCCTACCTACCAAGTTCTATTAATTTCGAATTGTGGAAGCGTATATTTTTCAGCTGCTCCCTACGTAAGGAGCAGCTTTTACTGTTCAATAATATTAATTTGGGCTTGACTGGCAGTTAACAGTCGAGCTCTCGGTTTATGTTTCCACAAATATAAAGGATAAAGGCAAAGAGCTGAACGATGATAAATATCACCTTCTCGTTCTTTTCTTTCTATTCTGAGGAGTAACTCCATTAGAGAAATTATTTCTCCAGAGGGAGCGGCGATATTTGTATCATGGATGTTTTTCCTTTTACAATAAGCGTCGTTTTACTATGGGGTGGTTACTACTACCATCGATGATCAAAACTCGAATTCTTCATCATGTCTTACTCACTCTTTCGTGTTTTTTTTTTGTAAGTCACTTATACGCCATCTTTACTTTAAGATTTGTTCATGATGTTTGAAGAACTATAAAACCAGGTCCGGTACATCCAGCTGGTGGTGGCAGCAGCGCCACCAGCATGGGGGACCTGGTTCTGCTGATCACGAAGACTTCTCACATCCTTGGTGATTTTAAGTTGTAGTTTTTTTTTCCATCTTATTCTTTATCTTTTTGAAATCTGTCAAGACAGATGAAGTTGAGAGTATGATCTGAACTCTGGCTTGCCTTAGCAGTCCGGTCAGACGATGGCGGTGTTAGCTATATGCCGGGAACTCAAGGATCCACGATTTCTGTGCGTATCCAGAATACAATGGTTATTCACAGACACGAGAATTGTGAGATCCTTGTACTATAATATTTTCCATTTCCATAGACCAGTTTATTTAACGTACCATATTCAAAAGCAGCTCAGCTCTGAAGGGTCATTTCAGTAGTTGAAATGTACTCAGAGCCCAGTTTTCTTTAAGATTTATCTCAACTTTTCCATATTCTTATGGTTACAACAAAATTCCACAAAAAGTACAGGTGATTGTGATTAGCTTAGCTAGTAAAATTACAATGTTCTTTCCATTTGAATGTACCTTGTATCCATTTCTGTAAACCTCTCTTACCCCATCATAGAATAATCTAACTCTACCGTAGAATTACTACTTCCATCTAGTTGACCTTTCTCCTTATTAAATTTTATTTTTGGTTCTGACTTAGCTTTGGCTGGTCAGACGCGTCGGCAGCAATGTGTGCAGTTTGGGATATCATCAAGGAACCCAAAATTCCTGTGCCTCTCAACACAACCTTGACAGGGACATGAGAATTGTGACTTCCTCTGAACCAGAACATTATTCAAACTATTCCATAGACCAGTTTTTTTACGAACCATATTCAAAGCAGTTCATCCAAGAGTCATTCCGGCAGTGGAATGCACTTGGAGTTTGGTTTTATTTTAGATTAAATCTCAATCGCATCTTATTCTCATAGCAACAACATCATCCCACACAACCGACACAGGTGCATATAATATCCACACTTGTGTAACACCTATAAAGCCAGTTCCAGTACATCCAGCTGGTGGTGGCAGCAGCGCCACCAGCGTGGGGGAGCTGGTACTGCTGATCACCAAGTTTCTTTTTCCAACCTTGGTGATTTTTATTTTCAATTATGACCTTACCCAAAAAAGAACGCACTTGGAATTTCGACCGTCCCGTTGAAGCATTAATTTCAAATTATCAAATATTTTGTCCTTATTCATTAATGAGTTTATTGTTTTTCTTCACGACAACTATCTTTTCTGGAAATCCCAAAGTGGTAGTGTGTTGTATTTTATAGTCTTATGTGTTACAGCATTCCTTTTTGATGTAATTTTTATCACCTCTTTTCTCATTTGACACTATCATTTAGTTAGTAATTACATTTGGGAAAGTCCAGACCATCTTTGGACAATCAGGTTCATTATTTTTCTCATTGTGGAAGCGTATCTTTTCTACCTGCCTATTAACTAGGTGCAGTTTTATTTCAATTTCCTTAATTTGGGCTTGACTGGCATTTAGTTCACAGTCAATGTACACATACTACAAAATTCTCACAAACTTATGGGTTTTAAACTCACACATCTTGATTTCTTGGCATCATGTTTTTAATTATATACCAAATTGCAATAGACCTTATCACTTTAAAAAAAATATCTGATGGAATTTAAAAGGAGACCATATACACAAAATTTGCAAAAGACTAGTTTATTTTTTTTTAATTAACAAAACAACATCATATTTGCACTAACCACTTACCTACCGAAATTACAATAGAAACGGATTTAATTTCAATAAAAATATCATCACAAAACAGATCATAAAATAACATGCAATAGAATATACAAACCAGCTTTTATTTTTACAGAAACACAATTTATAGCAAAATCTTGCAATAGACCAGATTATTATTTCATAACCCCACCAACTTTCGAATATTCAATAATTAAAACGTACTTAGTTCTCAATTAATAATCATAGACCAGCCTTTTCCTTTTCAACATACAACAAAGTTCATTCATTTTCAACAATTCAGTGTAACATACCGGATTAATTTTCTGCTTTGATTTTACCACAAACGTTAATTAAACAAATTCTTTATTTAAACATAAAGACCATTTATTTCAAACAAAATTTGCAATAGACCAGCTTTTAATTTTTAATTCACAAAACATTAGCATCAAGTAATAAAATAGTACGGATAAGTATTTAATTAAATAACATTATTGTTTTCTTTCATGGTTTCTGTTGAATTAACATAATCATCAAAATTTCCATAATCACAACTACCATTCGCAACAGACAGGACTTTTGTTTTCACAAAACCATTATCACAATCATTTTCATCATCATCATTTACAAATGGTATTAGTTATAACATATTATTATTTACCAGAATCACCGGATTAAGTTTCTATTGTCACTCATATTCACAGTCATCATTATCAATATCACAATGTAGAAAAAAAGTTTTTTTTTCGCAAAACAGTCATATTTAAAATTTTTCATTCCATAGACCAGTTTTTTTTTTACGAACCATATTCAAAGCAGTTCATCCAAGAGTCATTCCGGCAGTGGATTGCACTTGGAGTTTGGTTTTATTTTAGATTAAATCTCATTCGCATCTTATTCTCATAGCAACAACATCATCCCACACAACCGACACAGGTGCATATAATATCCACACTTGTGTGACACCTATAAAGCCAGTTCCGGTACATCCAGCTGGTGGTGGCAGCAGCGCCACCAGCGTGGTCGAGCTGGTACTGCTGATCACCAAGTTTCTATTTCCAACCTTGGTGATTTTTATGTTCAATTATGACCTTACCCAAAAAAGAACGCACTTGGAATTTCGACCGTCCCGTTGAAGCATTAATTTCAAATTAAATATATATTTTCGTACTTTGGCAAATTGCCATCAGCATTTTGTCAGTCGTTTGTCGTTTTGTTTTCTGTTATATAAAACTGAATGGAAATCAAAATCAAATTCTTTTCCACGGAAATTCTTGTTACAACAAAATTGTAGTATATTTTTGTCCCATTTGAACAAAATATTTCTATATCATTTCGTACCTAACATGACTGATAGTATATCTACTATTATACCAACATCTAAATTAAACCCTCTTTTACCAATACCAAGAAAAACAAGGCATAATAATACGAGACGTAATACAAGAAAAATCAAAAGAACTAAAACTGGAACCTAACTACCCAAGAATCTGAAAACATCCAATCTTTACAACTAAGCGAATAGGTTGAAACATACAAAAACTTGGCATAATCCTAAAACAGCTGCCAAGGAAAATAACACCTTAAGAACATACCGAAATGATCTGAAATGTTTTAAAGGAATCGATTCTTTTGTTTTGAATTCTCGTTTTTTTTTACCGTGGTTTGAAAGACCACGTTCTCTTCCCAAAGCGATGTCATTTTTTAGCCTTCCATTTCGAAATACCTTTCTCTCATTCTTCTCTTTACCCCACAACCACCATTGAATAGAGCAGTAGTCCTAGGAGTTTCAGGTTTCCCACCTTTTAAATCCTCTAATAAATGATATCACTTTAATATTAGACCATCTTGAAGATTAGGCGTTATCTTAGGGTAGCGTTATCTTAAACGGAAGAGATGAAATACTATCAAAAACCTTAAAATTCCAAAAATGGAAGTTGAGTAACAGAAAAAGTGAGAAGATTACATAATAACCAAGTTAGTCTAATTAGTTGCTAAGGAACACAATATCTGTGTACTAAATTGTTCCCTGGTTTTATACCCATAGTCCAACACAAATAGCGACTGTTTAGAAGAGGCTTAACGCACGCCATGTTATTCTAAATGCCTGACTAGTTTTGGACCTGACCTGAGGTCTTTTATCATGAGCTCTTGACGTGGCTGTGTTTCGCGATACTGCCGTATCATTAGCGTTGACATGAAGAACTAGTTGGGCATATCCAATAACATTGTGTGAACAAAGCTGTTTTAAGGCTCATTTTTATTGGACCTTGGATTTCTCAGTACGGAAAAACGACTAATTAAATTACGTCAGTCGTTATACAGCATGCGGCCTAACAACCAACTACCTAACAACGAATGACACGCACGCGGCCTAGTAACCAATGAAATTAATCAGTTGGTGCTTTAACGAAATCTCCCGCACCCCGAATACGGGCCCTAACATCCAATGAAAACTTTAACCGCATGCAGTCCCTGTGTCATGCTTTGCCAAGATCTCCTGCACTCCGTATACGGGCCCTAACGACCAATGAAAATGAGCATTTAGGATTCAATTACAAAAAAAGCGTTAATTTTAACACAAAGAAATATTCTCACTGTATTATTTTTTTGACATTATTTATTTCTATTCTCCTATCCATATCATAAATGAAATGTTTGTGATGATGGATGACATAAAAGATTAGGCACAGTTTTAACTTGCCAGCATATTGGTTAAATCCAGTTGACTACTCAAGCTATGTTTAAGGAAACAAATAATGGTCTAAACGCAAATTTAGTGTCGGTTAATATCAGTGACCAACTAAATAAAGTTACCAACGGTAGTCGATAATAAATTTGCATTTTCATAGTTTTTTGTGTCCAGCGATCATTGCTTGAGGTGTCAACCAATTTAACCAATAAGCCAGTTTTTATTTTATTTTCTGTAAGTCCAGAGAAACGGGAACGCGGGTAAAACCGCGGTGCGCTGCTAATAATAACAAAATGTCTTAGCTATCTCACGAAGATCTAAGGCCGCACGTACGCGCACTGCTCGGGCAGTTAGTCAGTGATCAACCTATTCTTCAACAGTCTAAACAAAAGCAGTCGAACTGCTTCAAGTAGTCCGTGTCGCGCGGCCTGGGCGCTGCGAATTTAGTACAAACTTGTCAAATACTAACTAATATTTCAAGCGACTTGGTTTTAAATGTAATCGTACCACTTTTTACGTTGCGAAACTTTCATTTTTGTACTTTGACGTCGTTTGAGCCGGCCCCAGGCTTACATGGCTTAAGGGAATGGTTTGGCGCAAAGACCCGTTATTGATTTGGATTTCATCCCAATGAAATTGGCAACCTTTCCTGGTGTCAAGCTCTGGCTACAGGTTACCTTGATCGGATTGGCTGTCATCCGTCGTGTACCGCTGTGAAAGGGTGACTGTTAGCGGTACACGAAGGAGGGGTGCAAGGGGAAGGCATAACATCTCGTTTTCTCAAATGTCAACCTCACCTGCGCGAGGTGCACCCTGCACGCGACTGACGAGGCAATGACGACCGAATGATGGCGGGATATCCATCGAACACCACCAAAAACCATTGAAAAGCTGGTTTTAATCACTAGCCACCTGAAGTGATCCTGAAAAGGGAAGGCCAACGGATAATACATTTGTTGCGCGAAATTACTTATGTAGGGCATAATATCTGCCGCAGTATTTAAGCTTGCTTTTTACTTCTATATCTATCTTACTTTCTTTAAACAAATTCCTACCTACCAAGTTCTATTAATTTCGAATTGTGGAAGCGTATATTTTTCAGCTGCTCCCTACGTAAGGAGCAGCTTTTACTGTTCAATAATATTAATTTGGGCTTGACTGGCAGTTAACAGTCGAGCTCTCGGTTTATGTTTCCACAAATATAAAGGATAAAGGCAAAGAGCTGAACGATGATAAATATCACCTTCTCGTTATTTTCTTTCTATTCTGAGGAGTAACTCCATTAGAGAAATTATTTCTCCAGAGGGAGCGGCGATATTTGTATCATGGATGTTTTTCCTTTTACAATAAGCGTCGTTTTACTATGGGGTGGTTACTACTACCATCGATGATCAAAACTCGAATTCTTCATCATGTCTTACTCACTCTTTCGTGTTTTTTTTTTGTAAGTCACTTATACGCCATCTTTACTTTAAGATTTGTTCATGATGTTTGAAGAACTATAAAACCAGGTCCGGTACATCCAGCTGGTGGTGGCAGCAGCGCCACCAGCATGGGGGACCTGGTTCTGCTGATCACGAAGACTTCTCACATCCTTGGTGATTTTAAGTTGTAGTTTTTTTTTCCATCTTATTCTTTATCTTTTTGAAATCTGTCAAGACAGATGAAGTTGAGAGTATGATCTGAACTCTGGCTTGCCTTAGCAGTCCGGTCAGACGATGGCGGTGTTAGCTATGTGCCGGGAACTCAAGGATCCACGATTTCTGTGCGTATCCAGAATACAATGGTTATTCACAGACACGAGAATTGTGAGATCCTTGTACTAGAATATTTTTCATTTCCATAGACCAGTTTATTTAACGTACCATATTCAAAAGCAGCTCAGCTCTGAAGGGTCATTTCAGTAGTTGAAATGTACTCAGAGCCCAGTTTTCTTTAAGATTTATCTCAACTTTTCCATATTCTTATGGTTACAACAAAATTCCACAAAAAGTACAGGTGATTGTGATTAGCTTAGCTAGTAAAATTACAATGTTCTTTCCATTTGAATGTACCTTGTATCCATTTCTGTAAACCTCTCTTACCCCATCATAGAATAATCTAACTCTACCGTAGAATTACTACTTCCATCTAGTTGACCTTTATCCTTATTAAATTTTATTTTTGGTTCTGACTTGGCTTTGGCTGGTCAGACGCGTCGGCAGCAATGTGTGCAGTTTGGGATATCATCAAGGAACCCAAAATTCCTGTGCCTCTCAACACAACCTTGACAGGGACATGAGAATGGTGACTTCCTTGAACCAGGACATTATTCAAACTATTTCATAGACCATTTTTTTTACGAACCATATTCAAAGCAGTTCATCCAAGAGTCATTCCGGCAGTGGAATGCACTTGGAGTTTGGTTTTATTTTAGATTAAATCTCAATCGCATCTTATTCTCATAGCAACAACATCATCCCACACAACCGACACAGGTGCATATAATATCCACACTTGTGTAACACCTATAAAGCCAGTTCCAGTACATCCAGCTGGTGGTGGCAGCAGCGCCACCAGCGTGAGGGAGCTGGTACTGCTGATCACCAAGTTTCTATTTCCAACCTTGGTGATTTTTATGTTTAATTATGACCTTACCCAAAAAAGAACGCACTTGGAATTTCGACCGTCCCGTTGAAGCATTAATTTCAAATTATCTAATATTTTGTCCTTATTCATTAATGAGTTTATTGTTTTTCTTCACGACAACTATCTTTTCTGGAAATCCCAAAGTGGTAGTGTGTTGTATTTTATAGTCTTATGTGTTACAGGATTCCTTTTTGATATAATTTTTATCACCTCTTTTCTCATTTGACACTATCATTTAGTTAGTAATTACATTTGGGAAAGTCCAGACCATCTTTGGACAATCAAGTTCATTATTTTCTCATTGTGGAAGCGTATCTTTTCTAGCTGTCTATTAACTAGGTGCAGTTTTATTTCAATTTCCTTAATTTGGGCTTGACTGGCATTTAGTTCACAGTCAATGTACACATACTACAAAATTCTCACAAACTTATGGGTTTTAAACTCACACATCTTGATTTCTTGGCATCATGTTTTTAATTATATACCAAATTGCAATAGACCTTATCACTTTAAAAAAAATATCTGATGGAATTTAAAAGGAGACCATATACACAAAATTTGCAAAAGACTAGTTTATTTTTTTTTAATTAACAAAACAACATCATATTTGCACTAACCACTTACCTACCGAAATTACAATAGAAACGGATTTAATTTCAATAAAAATATCATCACAAAACAGATCATAAAATAACATGCAATAGAATATACAAACCAGCTTTTATTTTTACAGAAACACAATTTATAGCAAAATTTTGCAATAGACCAGATTATTATTTCATAACCCCACCAACTTTCGAATATTCAATGATTAAAACGTACTAAGTTCTCAATTAATAATCATAGACCAGCCTTTTCCTTTTCAACATACAACAAAGTTCATTCATTTTCAACAATTCAGTGTAACATACCGGATTAATTTTCTGCTTTGATTTTACCACAAACGTTAATTAAACAAATTCTTTATTTAAACATAAAGACCATTTATTTCAAACAAAATTTGCAATAGACCAGCTTTTAATTTTTAATTCACAAAACATTAGCATCAAGTAATAAAATAGTACGGATAAGTATTTAATTAAATAACATTCTTGTTTTCTTTCATGGTTTCTGTTGAATTAACATAATCATCAAAATTTCCATAATCACAACTACCATTCGCAACAGACAGGACTTTTGTTTTCACAAAACCATTATCACAATCATTTTCATCATCATCATTTACAAATGGTATTAGTTATAACATATTATTATTTACCAGAATCACCGGATTAAGTTTCTATTGTCACTCATATTCACAGTCATCATTATCAATATCACAATGTAGAAAAAAAGTTTTTTTTTCGCAAAACAGTCATATTTAAAATTTTTCATTCCATAGACCAGTTTTTTTTTTACGAACCATATTCAAAGCAGTTCATCCAAGAGTCATTCCGGCAGTGGATTGCACTTGGAGTTTGGTTTTATTTTAGATTAAATCTCATTCGCATCTTATTCTCATAGCAACAACATCATCCCACACAACCGACACAGGTGCATATAATATCCACACTTGTGTGACACCTATAAAGCCATTTCCGGTACATCCAGCTGGTGGTGGCAGCAGCGCCACCAGCGTGGTCGAGCTGGTACTGCTGATCACCAAGTTTCTATTTCCAACCTTGGTGATTTTTATGTTCAATTATGACCTTACCCAAAAAAGAACGCACTTGGAATTTCGACCGTCCCGTTGAAGCATTAATTTCAAATTAAATATATATTTTCGTACTTTGGCAAATTGCCATCAGCATTTTGTCAGTCGTTTGTCGTTTTGTTTTCTGTTATATAAAACTGAATGGAAATCAAAATCAAATTCTTTTCCACGGAAATTCTTGTTACAACAAAATTGTAGTATATTTTTGTCCCATTTGAACAAAATATTTCTATATCATTTCGTACCTAACATGACTGATAGTATATCTACTATTATACCAACATCTAAATTAAACTCTCTTTTACCAATACCAAGAAAAACAAGGCATAATAATACGAGACGTAATACAAGAAAAATCAAAAGAACTAAAACTGGAACCTAACTACCCAAGAATCTGAAAACATCCAATCTTTACAACTAAGCGAATAGGTTGAAACATACAAAAACTTGGCATAATCCTGAAACAGCTGCCAAGGAAAATAACACCTTAAGAACATACCGAAATGATCTGAAATGTTTTAAAGGGATCGATTCTTTTGTTTTGAATTCTCGTTTTTTTTACCGTGGTTTGAAAGACCACGTTCTCTTCCCAAAGCGATGTCATTTTTTAGCCTTCCATTTCGAAATACCTTTCTCTCATTCTTCTCTTTACCCCACAACCACCATTGAATATAGCAGTAGTCCTAGGAGTTTCAGGTTTCCCACCTTTTAAATCCTCTAATAAATGATATCACTTTAATATTAGACCATCTTGAAGATTAGGCGTTATCTTAGGGTAGCGTTATCTTAAACGGAAGAGATGAAATACTATCAAAAACCTTAAAATTCCAAAAATGGAAGTTGAGTAACAGAAAAAGTGAGAAGATTACATAATAACCAAGTTAGTCTAATTAGTTGCTAAGGAACACCTATTCAATATCTGTGTACTAAATTGTTCCCTGGTTTTATACCCATAGTCCAACACAAATAGCGACTGTTTAGAAGAGGCTTAACGCACGCCATGTTATTCTAAATGCCTGACTAGTTTTGGACCTGACCTGAGGTCTTTTATCATGAGCTCTTGACGTGGCTGTGTTTCGCGATACTGCCGTATCATTAGCATTGACATGAAGAACTGGTTGGGCATCTCTAATAACATTGTGTGAACAAAGCCGTTTTAAGGCTCATTTTTATTGGACCTTGAATTTCTCAGTACGGAAAAACGACTAATTAAATTACGCCAGTCGTTATACAGCATGCGGCCTAACAACCAACAACCTAACAACGATTGACACGCACGCGGCCTAGTAACCAATGAAATTCATCAGTTGGTGCTTTAACGAAGTCTCCCGCTCCCCGAATACGGGCCCTAACATCCAATGAAAACTTTAACCGCATGCAGTCCCTGTGTCATGCTTTACCAAGATCTCCTGCACTCCGTATACGGGCCCTAACGACCAATGAAAATGAGCATTTAGGATCAATTACAAAAAAAGCGTTAATTGAAAAATTCTCACTGTATTATTTTTTTGACATTATTAATTCTATTCTCCTATCCATATCATAAATGTAAAAGTTTGTGATTATGGATGACATAAAAGATTAGGCACAGTTTTAACCGGCAAGCATATTGGTTAAATCCATTTGACTACTCAAGCTATGTTCAAGGAAACAAATAATGGTCTAAATGCAAATTTAGTGTCGGTTAATATCAGTGATCAACTAAATAAAGTTACCGACGGTAGTCGATAATAAATTTGCATTTTCATAGTTTTTTGTGTCCAGCGATCATTTCTTGAGGTGTCAACCAATTTAACCAATAAGCCAGTTTTTATTTTATTTTCTGTAAGTCCAGAGAAACGGGAACGCGGGTAAAACCGCGGCGCGCTGCTAATAATAACAAAATGTCTTAGCTATCTCACGAAGATCTAAGGCCACACGTACGCGCACTGCTCGGGCAGTTAGTCAGTGATCAACCTATTCTTCAACAGTCTAAACAAAAGCAGTCGAACTGCTTCAAGTAGTCCGTGTCGCGCGGCCTGGGCGCTGCGAATTTAGTACAAACTTATCGAATACTAACTAATATTTCAAGTGACTTGGTTTTAAATGTAATCGTACCACTTTTTACCTTGCAAAACTTTCATTTTTGTACTTTGACGTCGTTTAAGCCGGCCCCAGGCTTACATGGCTTAAGGGAATGGTTTGGCGCAAAGACCCGTTATTGATTTGGATTTCATCCCAAAAAATAGGCAACCTTTCCTGGTTACCTTGATCGGATTGGCTGTCATCCGTCGTGTACCGCTGTGAAAGGGTGACTGTTAGCGGTACACGAAGGAGGGGTGCAAGGGGAAGGAATAACATCTCGTTTTCTCAAATGTCAACCTCACCTGCGCGAGGTGCACCCTGCACGCGACTGACGAGGCAATGACGACCGAATGATGGCGGGATATCCATCGAACACCACCAAAAACCATTGAAAAGCTGGTTTTAATCACTAGCCACCTGAAGTGATCCTGAAAAGGGAAGGCCAACGGATAATACATTTGTTGCGCGAAATTACTTATGTAGGGCATAATATCTGCCGCAGTATTTAAGCTTGCTTTTTACTTCCTACCTATCTTACTTTCTTTAAACAAATTCCTACCTACCAAGTTCTATTAATTTCGAATTGTGGAAGCGTATATTTTTCAGCTGCTCCCTACGTAAGGAGCAGCTTTTACTGTTCAATAATATTAATTTGGGCTTGACTGGCAGTTAACAGTCGAGCTCTCGGTTTATGTTTCCACAAATATAAAGGATAAAGGCAAAGAGCTGAACGATGATAAATATCACCTTCTCGTTCTTTTCTTTCTATTCTGAGGAGTAACTCCATTAGAGAAATTATTTCTCCAGAGGGAGCGGCGATATTTGTATCATGGATTTTTTCCTTTTACAATAAGCGTCGTTTTACTATGGGGTGGTTACTACTACCATCGACGATGATCAAAACTCGAATTCTTCATCATGTCTTACTCACTCTTTCGTGTTTTTTTTTGTAAGTCACTTATACGCCATCTTTACTTTAAGATTTGTTCATGATGTTTGAAGAACTATAAAACCAGGTCCGGTACATCCAGCTGGTGGTGGCAGCAGCGCCACCAGCATGGGGGACCTGGTTCTGCTGATCACGAAGACTTCTCACATCCTTGGTGATTTTAAGTTGTAGTTTTTTTTTCCATCTTATTCTTTATCTTTTTGAAATCTGTCAAGACAGATGAAGTTGAGAGTATGATCTGAACTCTGGCTTGCCTTAGCAGTCCGGTCAGACGATGGCGGTGTTAGCTATGTGCCGGGAACTCAAGGATCCACGATTTCTGTGCGTATCCAGAATACAATGGTTATTCACAGACACGAGAATTGTGAGATCCTTGTACTAGAATATTTTCCATTTCCATAGACCAGTTTATTTAACGTACCATATTCAAAAGCAGCTCAGCTCTGAAGGGTCATTTCAGTAGTTGAAATGTACTCAGAGCCCAGTTTTCTTTAAGATTTATCTCAACTTTTCCATATTCTTATGGTTACAACAAAATTCCACAAAAAGTACAGGTGATTGTGATTAGCTTAGCTAGTAAAATTACAATGTTCTTTCCATTTGAATGTACCTTGTATCCATTTCTGTAAACCTCTCTTACCCCATCATAGAATAATCTAACTCTACCGTAGAATTACTACTTCCATCTAGTTGACCTTTCTCCTTATTAAATTTTATTTTTGGTTCTGACTTAGCTTTGGCTGGTCAGACGCGTCGGCAGCAATGTGTGCAGTTTGGGATATCATCAAGGAACCCAAAATTCCTGTGCCTCTCAACACAACCTTGACAGGGACATGAGAATTGTGACTTCCTCTGAACCAGAACATTATTCAAACTATTCCATAGACCAGTTTTTTTACGAACCATATTCAAAGCAGTTCATCCAAGAGTCATTCCGGCAGTGGAATGCACTTGGAGTTTGGTTTTATTTTAGATTAAATCTCAATCGCATCATATTCTCATAGCAACAACATCATCCCACACAACCGACACAGGTGCATATAATATCCACACTTGTGTAACACCTATAAAGCCAGTTCCAGTACATCCAGCTGGTGGTGGCAGCAGCGCCACCAGCGTGGGGGAGCTGGTACTGCTGATCACCAAGTTTCTTTTTCCAACCTTGGTGATTTTTATTTTCAATTATGACCTTACCCAAAAAAGAACGCACTTGGAATTTCGACCGTCCCGTTGAAGCATTAATTTCAAATTATCAAATATTTTGTCCTTATTCATTAATGAGTTTATTGTTTTTCTTCACGACAACTATCTTTTCTGGAAATCCCAAAGTGGTAGTGTGTTGTATTTTATAGTCTTATGTGTTACAGCATTCCTTTTTGATGTAATTTTTATCACCTCTTTTCTCATTTGACACTATCATTTAGTTAGTAATTACATTTGGGAAAGTCCAGACCATCTTTGGACAATCAGGTTCATTATTTTTCTCATTGTGGAAGCGTATCTTTTCTACCTGCCTATTAACTAGGTGCAGTTTTATTTCAATTTCCTTAATTTGGGCTTGACTGGCATTTAGTTCACAGTCAATGTACACATACTACAAAATTCTCACAAACTTATGGGTTTTAAACTCACACATCTTGATTTCTTGGCATCATGTTTTTAATTATATACCAAATTGCAATAGACCTTATCACTTTAAAAAAAATATCTGATGGAATTTAAAAGGAGACCATATACACAAAATTTGCAAAAGACTAGTTTATTTTTTTTTAATTAACAAAACAACATCATATTTGCACTAACCACTTACCTACCGAAATTACAATAGAAACGGATTTAATTTCAATAAAAATATCATCACAAAACAGATCATAAAATAACATGCAATAGAATATACAAACCAGCTTTTATTTTTACAGAAACACAATTTATAGCAAAATTTTGCAATAGACCAGATTATTATTTCATAACCCCACCAACTTTCGAATATTCAATGATTAAAACGTACTAAGTTCTCAATTAATAATCATAGACCAGCCTTTTCCTTTTCAACATAAAACAAAGTTCATTCATTTTCAACAATTCAGTGTAACATACCGGATTAATTTTCTGCTTTGATTTTACCACAAACGTTAATTAAACAAATTCTTTATTTAAACATAAAGACCATTTATTTCAAACAAAATTTGCAATAGACCAGCTTTTAATTTTTAATTCACAAAACATTAGCATCAAGTAATAAAATAGTACGGATAAGTATTTAATTAAATAACATTCTTGTTTTCTTTCATGGTTTCTGTTGAATTAACATAATCATCAAAATTTCCATAATCACAACTACCATTCGCAACAGACAGGACTTTTGTTTTCACAAAACCATTATCACAATCATTTTCATCATCATCATTTACAAATGGTATTAGTTATAACATATTATTATTTACCAGAATCACCGGATTAAGTTTCTATTGTCACTCATATTCACAGTCATCATTATCAATATCACAATGTAGAAAAAAAGTTTTTTTTGTGTATGTGTATGTAGCAATGTAGCAAAACAGTCATATTTAAAATTTTTCATTCCATAGACCAGTTTTTTTTTACGAACCATATTCAAAGCAGTTCATCCAAGAGTCATTCCGGCAGTGGATTGCACTTGGAGTTTGGTTTTATTTTAGATTAAATCTCATTCGCATCTTATTCTCATAGCAACAACATCATCCCACACAACCGACACAGGTGCATATAATATCCACACTTGTGTGACACCTATAAAGCCATTTCCGGTACATCCAGCTGGTGGTGGCAGCAGCGCCACCAGCGTGGTCGAGCTGGTACTGCTGATCACCAAGTTTCTATTTCCAACCTTGGTGATTTTTATGTTCAATTATGACCTTACCCAAAAAAGAACGCACTTGGAATTTCGACCGTCCCGTTGAAGCATTAATTTCAAATTAAATATATATTTTCGTACTTTGGCAAATTGCCATCAGCATTTTGTCAGTCGTTTGTCGTTTTGTTTTCTGTTATATAAAACTGAATGGAAATCAAAATCAAATTCTTTTCCACGGAAATTCTTGTTACAACAAAATTGTAGTATATTTTTGTCCCATTTGAACAAAATATTTCTATATCATTTCGTACCTAACATGACTGATAGTATATCTACTATTATACCAACATCTAAATTAAACCCTCTTTTACCAATACCAAGAAAAACAAGGCATAATAATACGAGACGTAATACAAGAAAAATCAAAAGAACTAAAACTGGAACCTAACTACCCAAGAATCTGAAAACATCCAATCTTTACAACTAAGCGAATAGGTTGAAACATACAAAAACTTGGCATAATCCTGAAACAGCTGCCAAGGAAAATAACACCTTAAGAACATACCGAAATGATCTGAAATGTTTTAAAGGGATCGATTCTTTTGTTTTGAATTCTCGTTTTTTTTACCGTGGTTTGAAAGACCACGTTCTCTTCCCAAAGCGATGTCATTTTTTAGCCTTCCATTTCGAAATACCTTTCTCTCATTCTTCTCTTTACCCCACAACCACCATTGAATATAGCAGTAGTCCTAGGAGTTTCAGGTTTCCCACCTTTTAAATCCTCTAATAAATGATATCACTTTAATATTAGACCATCTTGAAGATTAGGCGTTATCTTAGGGTAGCGTTATCTTAAACGGAAGAGATGAAATACTATCAAAAACCTTAAAATTCCAAAAATGGAAGTTGAGTAACAGAAAAAGTGAGAAGATTACATAATAACCAAGTTAGTCTAATTAGTTGCTAAGGAACACCTATTCAATATCTGTGTACTAAATTGTTCCCTGGTTTTATACCCATAGTCCAACACAAATAGCGACTGTTTAGAAGAGGCTTAACGCACGCCATGTTATTCTAAATGCCTGACTAGTTTTGGACCTGACCTGAGGTCTTTTATCATGAGCTCTTGACGTGGCTGTGTTTCGCGATACTGCCGTATCATTAGCATTGACATGAAGAACTGGTTGGGCATCTCTAATAACATTGTGTGAACAAAGCCGTTTTAAGGCTCATTTTTATTGGACCTTGAATTTCTCAGTACGGAAAAACGACTAATTAAATTACGCCAGTCGTTATACAGCATGCGGCCTAACAACCAACAACCTAACAACGATTGACACGCACGCGGCCTAGTAACCAATGAAATTCATCAGTTGGTGCTTTAACGAAGTCTCCCGCACCCCGAATACGGGCCCTAACATCCAATGAAAACTTTAAGCGCATGCAGTCCCTGTGTCATGCTTTACCAAGATCTCCTGCACTCCGTATACGGGCCCTAACGACCAATGAAAATGAGCATTTAGGATTCAATTACAAAAAAAGCGTTAATTGAAAAATTCTCACTGTATTATTTTTTTGACATTATTAATTCTATTTTCCTATCCATATCATAAATGTAAAAGTTTGTGATTATGGATGACATAAAAGATTAGGCACAGTTTTAACCGGCAAGCATATTGGTTAAATCCAGTTGACTACTCAAGCTATGTTCAAGGAAACAAATAATGGTCTAAATGCAAATTTAGTGTCGGTTAATATCAGTGATCAACTAAATAAAGTTACCGACGGTAGTCGATAATAAATTTGCATTTTCATAGTTTTTTGTGTCCAGCGATCATTTCTTGAGGTGTCAACCAATTTAACCAATAAGCCAGTTTTTATTTTATTTTCTGTAAGTCCAGAGAAACGGGAACGCGGGTAAAACCGCGGCGCGCTGCTAATAATAACAAAATGTCTTAGCTATCTCACGAAGATCTAAGGCCACACGTACGCGCACTGCTCGGGCAGTTAGTCAGTGATCAACCTATTCTTCAACAGTCTAAACAAAAGCAGTCGAACTGCTTCAAGTAGTCCGTGTCGCGCGGCCTGGGCGCTGCGAATTTAGTACAAACTTATCAAATACTAACTAATATTTCAAGCGACTTGGTTTTAAATGTAATCGTACCACTTTTTACGTTGCGAAACTTTCATTTTTGTACTTTGACGTCGTTTGAGCCGGCCCCAGGCTTACATGGCTTAAGGGAATGGTTTGGCGCAAAGACCCGTTATTGATTTGGATTTCATCCCAATGAAATTGGCAACCTTTCCTGGTGTCAAGCTCTGGCTACAGGTTACCTTGATCGGATTGGCTGTCATCCGTCGTGTACCGCTGTGAAAGGGTGACTGTTAGCGGTACACGAAGGAGGGGTGCAAGGGGAAGGCATAACATCTCGTTTTCTCAAATGTCAACCTCACCTGCGCGAGGTGCACCCTGCACGCGACTGACGAGGCAATGACGACCGAATGATGGCGGGATATCCATCGAAAACCACCAAAAACCATTGAAAAGCTGGTTTTAATCACTAGCCACCTGAAGTGATCCTGAAAAGGGAAGGCCAACGGATAATACATTTGTTGCGCGAAATTACTTATGTAGGGCATAATATCTGCCGCAGTCATAAGCTTGCTTTTTACTTCCTACCTATCTTACTTTCTTTAAACAAATTCTTACCTACCAAGTTCTATTAATTTCGATTTGTGGAAGCGTATATTTTTCAGCTGCTCCCTACGTAAGGAGCAGCTTTTACTGTTCAATAACATTAATTTGGGCTTGACTGGCAGTTAACAGTCGAGCTCTCGGTTTATGCTTCCACAAATATAAAGGATAAAGGCAAAGAGCTGAACGATGATAAATATCACCTTCTCGTTCTTTTCTTTCTATTCTGAGGAGTAATTCCATTAAAGAAATTATTTCTCCAGAGGGAGCGGCGATATATTTGTATCATGGATGTTTTTCCTGTTACAATAAGCGTCGTTTTACTATGGGGTGGTTACTACTACCATCGATGATCAAAACTCGAATTCTTCATCATGTCTTACTCACTCTTTTTGTTTTTTTTTTTGTAAGTCACTTATACGCCATCTTTACTTTAAGATTTGTTTATGATGTTTGAAAACCTATAAAACCAGGTCCGGTACATCCAGCTGGTGGTGGCAGCAGCGCTACCAGCATGGGGGACCTGGTTCTGCTGATCACGAAGACTTGTCACATCCTTGGTGATTTTTAATTGTAGTTTTTTTTTCATCTTATTCTTCATCTTTTTGTAATCTGTCAAGACAGATGAAGTTGAGAGTATGATCTGAACTCTGGCTTGCCTTAGCAGTCCGGTCAGACGATGGCGGTGTTAGCTATATGCCGGGAACTCAAGGATCCACGATTTCTGTGCGTATCCATAATACAATGGTTATTCACAGACACGAGAATTGTGAGATCCTTGTACCAGAATATTTTCCATTTCCATAGACCAGTTTGTTTAACGTACCATATTCAAAAGCAGCTCAGCTCTGAAGGGTCATTTCAGTAGTTGAAATGTACTCAGAGCCCAGTTTTCTTTAAGATTTATCTCAACTTTTCCATATTCTTATGGTTACAACAAAATTCCACAAAAAGTACAGGTGATTGTGATTAGCTTAGCTAGTAAAATTACAATGTTCTTTCCATTTGAATGTACCTTGTATCCATTTCTGTAAACCTCTCTTACCCCATCATAGAATAATCTAACTCTACCGTAGAATTACTACTTCCATCTAGTTGACCTTTATCCTTATTAAATTTTATTTTTGGTTCTGACTTGGCTTTGGCTGGTCAGACGCGTCGGCAGCAATGTGTGCAGTTCGGGATATCATCAAGGAACCCAAAATTCCTGTGCCTCTCAACACAAACTTGACAGGGACATAAGGATTGTGACTTCCTTGAACCAGAACATTATTCAAACTATTCCATAGACCAGTTTTTTTTACGAACCCTATTCAAAGCAGTTCATCCAAGAGTCATTCCGGCAGTGGAATGCACTTGGAGTTTGGTTTTATTTTAGATTAAATCTCAATCGCATCATATTCTCATAGCAACAACATCATCCCACACAACCGACACAGGTGCATATAATATCCACACTTGTGTAACACCTATAAAGCCAGTTCCAGTACATCCAGCTGGTGGTGGCAGCAGCGCCACCAGCGTGGGGGAGCTGGTACTGCTGATCACCAAGTTTCTATTTCCAACCTTGGTGATTTTTATGTTTAATTATGACCTTACCCAAAAAAGAACGCACTTGGAATTTCGACCGTCCCGTTGAAGCATTAATTTCAAATTATCTAATATTTTGTCCTTATTCATTAATGAGTTTATTGTTTTTCTTCACGACAACTATCTTTTCTGGAAATCCCAAAGTGGTAGTGTGTTGTATTTTATAGTCTTATGTGTTACAGGATTCCTTTTTGATATAATTTTTATCACCTCTTTTCTCATTTGACACTATCATTTAGTTAGTAATTACATTTGGGAAAGTCCAGACCATCTTTGGACAATCAAGTTCATTATTTTCTCATTGTGGAAGCGTATCTTTTCTAGCTGTCTATTAACTAGGTGCAGTTTTATTTCAATTTCCTTAATTTGGGCTTGACTGGCATTTAGTTCACAGTCAATGTACACATACTACAAAATTCTCACAAACTTATGGGTTTTAAACTCACACATCTTGATTTCTTGACATCATGTTTTATTTTATACTAAATTGCAATAGACCTTATTACTTTTACAAAACATCAAATATCAGTCGGAATTGAAAAGGAGACCATATACACAAAATTTGCAATAGACTAGTTTAATTTTTAATTAACAAAACAACATATATTTGCAAATACCACTTACCTACCGAAATTACAATAGAAACGGATTTAATTTCAATAAAATATCATCACAAAACAGATCATAAAATAACATGCAATAGAATATACAAACCAGCTTTTATTTTTACAGAAACACAATTTATAGCAAAATTTTGCAATAGACCAGATTATTATTTCATAACCCCACCAACTTTCGAATATTCAATAATTACAGTTACCGTACCAATTTTTGTTTTACCATTATACAGCCGAACTTGCAAAAGAACAGATTTTAAAATAGCCTAATTTATTTATTTCGAACATAACCACATTTTCTCATTACCATTAATAACATATTTTCAGATACAGAAATCGAGGATTTTTTTTTCACAAATCAGTCGCAAGCCATTATCACAGTAACAACTTGCTATTAATAGAAGATTTATTTATACAAAACAAAAGCAACAGAATTAACATTGAAAACATAATAGCAACAGGTTTTTTTTAACATCACGGGTTGCATTGATTATTTTGATTACTTAACTAAAAAACGTACAAAGTTCTCACTATTATATACTTGTTATTATTATTATTATATTATTATTTTCAACAATTCAGTGTAACATACCGGATTAATTTTCTGCTTTGATTTTACCACAAACGTTAATTAAACAAATTCTTTATTTAAACATAAAAGACCATTTATTTCAAACAAAATTTGCAATAGACCAGCTTTTAATTTTGAATACACAAAACATTAGCATCAAGTAATAAAATAGTACGGATTAGTATTTAATTAAATAACATTCTTGTTTCCTTTCATGGTTTCTGTTGAATTAACATAATCATCAAAATTTCCATAATCACAACTACCATTCGCAACAGACAGGACTTTTGTTTTCACAAAACCATTATCGCAATCATTTTCATCATCATCATTTACAAATGGTATTATTAACATATTATTATTTACCAGAATCACCGGATTAAGTTTCTATCGTCACTCATATTCACAGTCATCATTATCAATATCACAATTTAGAAAATGGTTTTTTTTTTCGCAAAACAGTCATATTTTAAATTTTTCATTCCATAGACCAGTTTTTTTACGAACCATATTCAAAGCAGTTCATCCAAGAGTCATTCCGGCAGTGGAATGCACTTGGAGTTTGGTTTTATTTTAGATTAAATCTCAATCGCATCTTATTCTCATAGCAACAACATCATCCCACACAACCGACACAGGTGCATATAATATCCACACTTGTGTAACACCTATAAAGCCAGTTCCAGTACATCCAGCTGGTGGTGGCAGCAGCGCCACCAGCGTGGGGGAGCTGGTACTGCTGATCACCAAGACATCTCTGCTCTTTTCAACCTTGGTGATTTTTTAGTTGTTGTTTTTCCTCCCTCTCAATTTTGGTGAATTTCATAGTTTATTAAAACTGTTACGTTTCTAGTTTTGGTTATAAGCCGAGAACTCAAGGATCCACAATTTCTGTGCTAATCGATATGTTTAGTCACAGACACGAGAATTGTGACATCCTTGATCTATTGTTTCTCCCGTTTTTCCATAGCCCAGGTTGTTTTACGAATCACGTTCAAAAGCAGTTTAGATCTGAAGAGTAATTTCTTCAGAGGAATGTACTTAGTTAGAGCCTGGATTTCTTTAAAATTAATTGCCAACCTTTTTTTTCTTATAGTTCTAGAAATCCTATTTTTTGAAGTCATTTTATTACAAATTTTATTTTTTGACGTCTTCTATTTGACGTATACTCAATATTATTTTTGGTTCTGACTTGACTTTGGCTGGTCAGACGCGTCGGCAGCAATATGTGCAGTTTGGGATATCATCAAGGAACCCATAATTCCTGTGCCTCTCAACACAACCTTGACAGGGACATGAGAATTGTGACTTCCTTGAACCAGAACATTATTCAAACCATTCCATAGACCAGTTTTTTTAACGAACCATATTCAAAGCAGTTCATCCAAGAGTCATTCCGGCAGTGGAATGCACTTGGAGTTTGGTTTTATTTTAGATTAAATCTCAATCGCATCTTATTCTCATAGCAACAACATCATCCCACACAACCGACACAGGTGCATATAATATCCACACTTGTGTAACACCTATAAAGCCAGTTCCAGTACATCCAGCTGGTGGTGGCAGCAGCGCCACCAGCGTGGGGGAGCTGGTACTGCTGATCACCAAGTTTCTATTTCCAACCTTGGTGATTTTTATGTTCAATTATGACCTTACCCAAAAAAGAACGCACTTGGAATTTCGACCGTCCCGTTGAAGCATTAATTTCAAATTATCAAATATTTTGTCCTTATTCATTAATGAGTTTATTGTTTTTCTTCACGACAACTATCTTTTCTGGAAATCCCAAAGTGGTAGTGTGTTGTATTTTATAGTCTTATGTGTTACAGCATTCCTTTTTGATGTAATTTTTATCACCTCTTTTCTCATTTGACACTATCATTTAGTTAGTAATTACATTTGGGAAAGTCCAGACCATCTTTGGACACTCAAGTTCATATTTTTTCTCATTGTGGAAGCGTATCTTTTCTAGCTGCCTATTAACTAGGTGCAGTTTTATTTCAGTTTCCTTAATTTGGGCTTGACTTGCATTTAGTTCACAGTCGAGCTCTTCGTTTAAGCTTTCACATTTATTTGAGGGGTAAAAGAAAAGAGCTTAACGATCATCATTTAGATCTTTTCTTTGTATCCCAATATAACGTCACACACTAAAAGAGATTTGCTCTCGAGTTGTAGCGTACTTTGTAACGTAGGTACCTTTCGTACGTACAATAGTAACGTTTTGCCAGGGGCCATAGACTACCATCGTATCTATTTCACCACCTTCTCTTACTAGTGTCATGGTTACTAGAACATCACTTGCACCTAAATTAACATCATCTAGCGTGCGTACTTTGTTTTCATTAAATCACTTTATTTCATTATCATCATGTCATTCATCATTATTCTTTTAATCAGTCATTTGTTTCGTTATCACTTCATTGTTGTTTGAAATTTAGTCATTTTTCTTTTCTGACATCACTTTGTTTCCGTATTCAATTAGGTATGTTGAAGTTAGTATATTTATTCACCACATCAATAACATTTTCGCATCATTAATACTTGTTTTCCATAATACACATATACATTCGAAATTTTAAGCATTTTACTTATAAATCAATTTTGCAATAGCCCAGATTTTATTTTACACACACATACAACAAAATTCTCACAAACTTATGGGTTTTAAACTCACACATCTTGATTTCTTGGCATCAAGTTTTTTTTTTATACCAAATTGCAATAGACCTTATTACTTTTACAAAACATCAAATATCAGTCGGAATTTAAAAGGAGACCTTGTACACAAAATTTTCAATAGACTAGTTTAATTTTTAATGAACAAAACAACATATATTTGCAATTACCACTTACCTACCGAAATTACAATAGAAACGGATTTAATTTCAATAAAATATCATCACAAAACAGATCATAAAATAGCATGCTATAGAATATACAAACCAGCTTTTATTTTTACAGAAACACAATTTATAGCAAAATTTTGCAATAGACCAGATTATTATTTCATAACCCCACCAACTTTCGAATATTCAATAATTACAGTTACCGTACCAATTTTTGTTTTACCATTATACAGCCGAACTTGAAAAGAACAGATTTTAAAATAGCCTAATTTATTTATTTCGAACATAACCACATTTTCTCATTACCATTAATAACATATTTTCAGATACAGAAATCGAGGATTTTTTTTTCACAAATCAGTCGCAAGCCATTATCACAGTAACAACTTGCTATTAATAGAAGATTTATTTATACAAAACAAAAGCAACAGAATTAACATTGAAAACATAATAGCAACAGGTTTTTTTTTAACATCACGGGTTGCATTGATTATTTTGATTACTTAACTAAAAAACGTACAAAGTTCTCACTATTATATACTTGTTATTATTATTATTATATTATTATTTTCAACAATTCAGTGTAACATACCGGATTAATTTTCTGCTTTGATTTTACCACAAACGTTAATTAAACAAATTCTTTATTTAAACATAAAAGACCATTTATTTCAAACAAAATTTGCAATAGACCAGCTTTTAATTTTTAATTCACAAAACATTAGCATCAAGTAATAAAATAGTACGGATTAGTATTTAATTAAATAACATTCTTGTTTTCTTTCATGGTTTCTGTTGAATTAACATAATCATCAAAATTTCCATAATCACAACTGCCATTCGCAACAGACATGACTTTTGTTTTCACAAAACCATCATCGCAATCATTTTCATCATCATCATTTACAAAATGGCATTAGTTATAACATATTATTATTTACCAGAATCACCGGATTAAGTTTCTATCGTCACTCATATTCACAGTCATCATTATCAATATCACAATGTAGACAAAAGTTTATTTTTCCTCAAAACAGTCATATTTTAAATTTTTCATTCATGATCATCAACAATTTTCATCATAAACCATTCATTTATCATTCTGCTCTTTAGCAGTTATTATTTCTTTATATTTTTTTAAAGCGGAACACACATAACATCTTATTCGCATTTCATCCATCTTAAGTTTCAATTTTCAATAGCACAATTTCAACATCATTCATTTTTCATTCTGCGCAACAGCACTGGTATTTTTTCGACATCGTCTTTTTCTTTATAATCATTGAAGGCGAAATGCCCATTACATCTTTTTCGCCTTACATCCATCTTAAGTTTCAATTTTCAATACCACTGTATCACCAGTTTTTATTGACACACACACATTTTCTGTTCCTCATTCTGAACGAACCTACCATCTGTTCGTTCTTTGGAAACTACACCATCCAATGATGTCGACAATTTCTGACGTCATCGTTAATCAAGTCTTGCTTGATCACCATCTTCCATACTGAAGTTTGCATAGCCTAGAACTCCCACTACTGCAATAACTTAAAGCTGAACATTTCACACATTTTGTACCGTCACCATCAAATTTCACAACCACCTCGCTTGAATCACTTTCCACTCTCAGTTGGTAGCTTGAAGCCTTAAATCAAAAGGCGTGTTTGTATACCGAGGGTTAAAATGTATCAGAGTGCAGCAAACAACAGGAGAACCACGTCCCCACTATTCCTGACGTGGCAGTAACAAAACGGGATCCAAGTGGATTGCCAGCCGCATTCACTTGGGAGACTAAAAACACCAGTGTCTTCTGTGCTCTTCGTGTGGTGAGCTTAGTACTGTTTTCAGGAACAGCCACCTCTGGGGTGGGCGCAGTAATGGATAATCACGAAACACCATGTGCAAAGATGGTATAGTACTGGATGTTAACGCAATACCATTTACAATAATGGGCGTAGTACTAAATGGTCACGCGAAACCATTCACAACAATGGGCGTAGTACTTAAGAATCAAGAAATACAATTTACATCAATGGGAGTGGTACCTAATATTCAGGAAATACCATTTGCAACGATGGGCGTAGTACTGAATGTTCACGAACCTCCACCTACAGCGACGGACACGGCTGAAGACGAAGTGGTCAATAACATTCAGACCTAACTTCGTGTTAGCCTTTTTAGGCTCCATATTGTAAGCGTTAAACACTTGTTTGTGAGCAAGTTAGACTGATAATCAAGTCTGAGTTCCGAGTTGCCCGTTTAACAGCTAAATAGGTTTTACCTCTTAGCTAATGCCATCTTCAATGGCCATATAACTTAAACAGAAACTTAAAAAAATATATGCTTTTGGCATATTATCACAAACAGGTTAAAAAATCAGGAACTTTAAGCATTAAGATAACAGTACAAAATTGTATTATTAAGAAACGTAACTTTGCATATTTTTCGTGGACCGCAGTCCCCATTTAACGAAAAATCTAAGGTTAACCTTAGAACTTAAAAATAACCTAGCCAGTTTTGGCTATAACCTAAACTTAGTCGGACAAGAGTCCAGATCATCCGTAAAGTCTAATTATTATTTGTAAGGTTTTTAAGTTTATTTTTTTACATCCATTTCATAAATCATTTTCATCGATCATTATGATCGATGACCCTTGAATACCCTCTACTTTTCATTTAACTCGAGAAATTCGAGACAGTTAGTTAAACAGCTCTAAGAATAACAAGTGTGCTATCAATGTGATGAAAAGTTTCGTTCAGTTTTCCGTATGACCGAATACCATCATGGTCGTATGGTGCTGCTCGAGCCGGTGGTGCAAGTCAATAAACATAAAAATGGAGGTATAGATAGATAACAAGAACTGTCTATCTGGCAGTTAGGTGCTTTTTGAAGTTACCCCATATTAACTGTGGCCATAAAACATGCTAATGGCAAAAATGTATCTCTTTAAAACTTTTCAGTATACATTTTTTCGTACTTTGCTGTATAAGATTGGATTTGTTTGTTCCTGATAATTAGACTCATTGTAATCTCATGCTGTTTTTTTTTTATTTTTCTTTTCTTTAGTGTTTTTTATTTTGTTTTTGGCCAGTCCGTGTATTGGCGCTGGTGGCGTCAGCAGCGTCATCAGCGAATAGGACTGGCTCTGCTGATCACCAAGTTAATCTAAACCTGGTGAGCTTTAGTTACTTCCAAATGGTATTTCTACATGAGTTAATGAAATGACATAGATTTCGATAAGTCACGGTAAGACTTGTCACTTCCATACATTTGAGCGATTCGATCAGCGTTGACGCTTGTAGAAATGGCAATTCGTAGTAGGGACTTGTTTTTTTTATTTTTCTTGTCTTTCCATTTGGTCGCCGGTGGTGGGCAGCAGCGTCACCGGCGCGGGAAGGCGAGTACTGCTGATCACCAAGACTCCTTCTGTTCTTGGTGATGTTTTATTTATTTTCACTTCTACTTTTTTTTTTTTTTATCATTGATTTAGTTTTGGTTCTTCGTTTGATTGTCTTCTTTCTCTTTTCTTTCCTTTATCATCATCTCATCTCATAGCATCATAGTTTTAGGACCAGCCTTCTTAAAATCTTGACTTGTTTCAATGGGTTGTTAGATTTCGTGATAGGATGTTACCATCTTTAGCAAAACCTTTCATAAGGATATCGGCACAAGTGAACTGAATTGTAGGGACGATAGTAAAAACAGCAGAATAGAAAATTCTGGCAGAAGATCGCCAGTTTTTTAACACACTCTAGCCCCTCACCGCTTAGACAGTAGACACGGTTGAAACTATTTATAATCCTCCAATGAACATCTACATAGGGAAATACGACCAGGGCTAAAGACTAAAGGTAAGCAGATTCGTTCCAATTCTGGACCTAGGAACCACCACCCACCTTGGAACACACAACCCTTGTGGGTCTACATCAACAAGCCCGACCAAAAAGCAAGCGACTATAAAAATTTCTTCCCGTGTGGTAGTCTAGAGATTTTTATAGAAACTATGTTGTTTGGTCCCAACAAGCAGGATTTGAAGTAGGTATTAATATAAGATTAGCAGTATAATCATCTAGGGTAACTACGGCCACATGACACCGATTTTTATGGTTTAAAACAAAAGCAACAGATATTTCTACCGGCAACTGTTTTGTACTATGATTTGGCTTCTTGCCCGTTTATTTAATTTATTTTATTAACTAAGGCTTTTGGCGATTAATATAACTTTAATTATTATCTTAGACATTGTAAAAAATACAGACTGTTCTCGATTGCTGGATGTCAGTTGTTACAGGTTGACTTAATAGTTCAGGTTGCTAGAAGCGAAACCGCCGACTGCCACAAGTGGGCGATTTCTGTGTTGGCCGCATTTCTGTTAATTGTTATTCCATTGTTAATGGTTCAACACATCTAGCAAATTTGAATGAACCATCGGGCCGAATAGAACGAGTATTTGATGGACGTCAGTATTGACTGGTACTTAAACTTTTTGTACATCTGAGATTGGTTGATTTGGAACCCGTCTTTTGTTAGTGTTTTGGGTTCACGTTGAAGGCTTATTGTTCGGAGACTTCCTTCAAGTGACATAGCCTGAATGACTTAGCCCTGTTTTTAGACTATGGCACTTTTTGGCATTGATCTCATCCAGCAATCGATATGAAAATTTCTCTGTCTTATGTTGTATATTTTATCAATATCATAGACGTAAGTTTCATGTGTACAGTGAACACGAACGCATCGTTTGTGGGCAGATAGCCAAGCTACTACAACGCAGACTCAAAACTGCATTCTGTATGTTATGAAACATCTAGATGGAAAAATGCGATGCGTTCGTGTACACTATTTCATCTAGTTATGTAATTTTATCTCATTAATCCTCTAGTTAGTCGAATTCACAATCAACACTATTGTAGTATACGCAATCCATTGCGCTATGAATGGGTAAAGAACGAGTGACTGTATTGAAGGAAAACGCAATGCAACGTAAATTGGAAATGGAGTTGTACAGTTTGGTTGTATGCAGGTTACTTTTTTACGAATGTTTGAGATGGATAGGTTAGTTTAGATTAAGGGATAGTACCGCTGTCACGCAACGCACAAAATATCATAAGTCTTCCAGATACTCGGTCGTGTTGGGTTTTTTTAGGAAGCTCTAACAAATACGAACCGGGTACAGTTTATAAATTTAGTTTCATAGAATAGAAATTTAGCTTAGTTCGGTTTGGAATTTGGATAACACCTCGAAATTGACTGCATACGTTAGTTGTAATTGGAGAATGAATTTTCACTTTACGTTTCATTGCGTTTTTGTTAACGATGTTGGTTTGGACATGTGCTTGAAGTTGCGCAATGGATTGTATACATTACGTTAGTGTTGACAGTGAATTTAGAAGACTCAATTAAGTATAATTTTATGAAATAAATCATTCATTAATTCTACAATATATTTTATTTGACTTCTTACCTCTTCCTATAGTAAAACCTGATACCAAATATTGTACTGAATTATCCTTTTGAATTAGCGCTCGTGCACACAATGCTGTGGCCGCACTGCCCACGCACCGACATCGCACCGCCATCGCGAGTCGTCTTTTGTTTTCGATATTGTTATTTTATTGCCAACCAGCTACTAATGTACATACTACAAACAAGCGTGTAGTGAATTTCATATAAAAACAAAAAACTTGAGCTCAATACTCAAGTCCATGAACAATAAATGCAATAGAATCTTCTACGAAATTCAGGAAGAAATTCATTGAAAAAACCTATTATTGAACCCCAACGCAAAAACGATGTCGAATGACGATGCAGAAACGTGTCTGTCTGTGTGTGTATTTGTGTCTGTGCGTGTCTGTCTGTCTGTGGCTTCGTAACTCCTACATGAATGGACCGAAAGTGTAGCGGTTTTTTTGGAAAGTTTAAGTGATAGAGATGGTTCTTTGCTATAATTTATGAAAATCTTTCAGAATTCTAAAAATTATAAGCAGTTCTGTGAAATATGTCGGGAGTTACATTTTTAATAATAATAATAATAAAACTTTATTTTCAGACCATAGTCCATACAGTATTAATTTATATTCAGATAAACTTATAGTTGAGCGTTGCCAAGTCACGGGACCACTATATAAAGAAGTATAATTACTAATATCTACATACACCTACCTAGACTTGACGACGATCATCTTGTACCTTTATGGCATAAATAAAAAGGGTTAGCAAATCTCTGAAATAAACAATTTAGGTTAGGAGGGCGGGAAGATGGTCAATTAATAATAATTGATCCATTAATTGATGATCTTCCTAATCTTGGTGTCTGTCCGACACCGGGATTGGCGAATGGTTTAGGGGGTAGCGCAAGTCGTGACCATCCCCTAAGCAAGGCCAGAGGACTATCCTGCGCGAGGTTGCCGCCTGCTATTGGCTGATTACCTTCAGTAATTGGCGTAACAAAAACCTCTGGCCGTCTTCCTTCCTTTTCCAATGTTCCTTAAATATATTAGTATAATTCTAACAAAAAAAACCGACTTCAAAATAAGTCGTATATTTATTTCTTATGGCTCCTACACACAGTGCCGGAGGCAATGCCACCGGGTTTATGCCGAGCGGCTATGACGCCGGCAATACGAGCCGCCGGCACAAGCCGCGGCGTCACACAGACGTCACACACACAAACCGCAGTAGTGGTGACAATGACAAATGCTGGAACACAAGGAGCGCAACCAATTTTGAAGACCAACCTGGATACAGGCTTTGCGTCTGATGGCCGATAGTGCCAACAATACACCAGAGTATGCTTCGTGGAAGAAGCCCTGCGGGACAAACGGACGGAATACGGAATGTTGCCAGGACCTGACAGAGAGAAGCTTTTCGCGAAAGATTTCGCGGGCCTAACATTAGCGAAGGCGATGGAGCTGGCGGAGAGCGCGTGGAGTGCACGTGCAGCCGCGGGCGCCGGGGCGCAGGCCGCGAGCGCCGGAGCGCAGGCCGCGCAGCACGATCAGCTGTTCAAGATTGCGCGGGCGCCGGTGCCTGCGCATACGGCCCCATCGCATCGAGTGGATGCACCTCGCTCGGGTGTTAAAGTGCAATGTCATGTGTGCGGCTATCACAATCAAGAAATAACCCAGTGTCGGTTTGCAATTGCAATGCTACGGGGCATCTGTGTAGGATGTGCAAAAAGTTGAATTATGTCGAATCGAGAGCTGTGGACGAGAGCTGTGGACGAGAGCGACGATGACGGTGAGTTTTTCAATATTCGCTGCTCTTCTTGTTACTATTGTTGTATTTGCTATTCCTATGTTTTTTAGGCAGTTGTCTCATTGCAGGCGAGAAAACGAGTAACTATCGACTATTTTATAGGTCATGAAACGTACAATAAGATGTAGAATCCGTGTAAATGAATTTAAATGAAGGAGACGCATATATAAATAGTAATATAATCCTACGGGAATAAGCGCGTACATGCATAAATACCTTTTAGGACTTGACTTGAATTATATTCTGTGAACATGCAGCGCGATAGTTTAAAAGTTCGCATAAATATAAATAGTTACTCGCTGACTGTTCACACTGGCCGGAGAGAGCTTTCTCAGCATTTGTTTGTTGCGGTATATGTTGCGGAATAATACTAGTGTTTTTTGTTCATTACCAATTTCAGCTTACATTAGGAATTATTTTTCACTTTTTTAGTTAGAAGTACTTTAAATAAATAATTAAAATATATTATCTTTATCTCTTTCTTAAGCCCGACATGCACCGACGATGTAATAATATGTGTTTATTTTATGTCACAGTCATGATTTAATACTTAGTAATCTGCTTTTGTAGTTATTTCATCAAAAGCTGGTTTCTATGTGTACTTCACGATTGCTAGACTGCACTAGTCATACTGAAGCCCACGAGAACATATGGAAGAAAATGTACACAGTCAAGCATAGTGAAAAGGACCACATCGTCCACTTGGGCGGCTTTCAGCGCTCCGCGCAGCAAGACGTGTATTAAGGCTCTTTTGCGATTTACAATTTGAAAAACGTTTCGATACACTGCCCGTGACACTAGGGGACTCGATCAAACGTGTGAAATGGCGAACCAAGCAGAACACAGACACCAGATGGTGTCTGAGAGAAAGTGCCCTTAGATTGAGCGTAGGTATCTACCTGAGGGCACTTTCTACTTGATGTTAGAAGACGATGTTATTGCCAAGAAAAACTATATACAGGTGAGTTTATTAAAAAAGTATTGTGTTAGAATAATGATCTCTTTCATTAGGTGGTAGGATTTAGATTTTTTATCACACAATGAGTCGGAAAATTTGGCTAGCGCATGAATATAGATTTTTTATGTAAATTGAAAGGCATTTTTGGCACTAGTTCTTCCGTGTTTGGTTTGGAATATATCCAAAATGCCGTGAGTTGATATCCTTATCCATTTCTTACCTGATACTGATCTTCGTGGAGATTTAAGTAGTCGATACAACTGTTTATTCATTTGCCATTACTTTCACATTTCTTTTTGATGTAACTAAAAATGTCATCGCCATTAGATTCAGATCTTTCGGATTTCTACAGTTAGTGTTACCTTAAATTGTTGGTTTATTGGACAATAGTTCAAAATATTCTTCTTTTATTTCCAGGAGATAAAGCAGTTCACCTCAGCGACCTCAGTAGCCAACCCTCGTTGGTTCTTCATCGAGTATTGCCACGTCGGTGGCATCGGGAAGCTGTTAGGATCCTCGGACCTCATCCACTTCATCACAGTCGTTCAGTTGTTCTACAACAACATGCCTTTTGACTGGCTGCTTGAGAGCTACTTGGCTGATCGCGTCTGCACCATCGAAAAGACTTCCGTAAGTTGTTTTATCTTCAATTACCCCTTTATTGTGTTACTACCATTTTCAATATCATATCTGTAGACGGTTTCCAAACTTGAGATAAATGATGACTCTGACTCTGACTGACAAATCTCGGAAAAAAGATCCAACACCCAGAGTGTGTTATTGAAATTGGTTGTTAATCATCTCTGAAAACGTAGGAATATCTTCAATTTTGCTGAAAAAAGTATTTCTATGTTATTTTGTGTTAAATTATCCGTGCATTGTAAATTCTTACTGCTGCAAGGAAGAACGAAGCAGGAAGAAGCCAAATGCACGAACATTAAATTTCCGAGGACGTTCTCACAGGAGGATTGTTCTTCCTGTGGAATGTTCGTGGAAGACAAATTAATTTAATTAAAATTTAAACTGTATTTCATTGGCATCAGATTTATTTTTGCATGTATTTTTTTTCCAATTTTGCATGTTGTTTTTACCCGACTGCCAAGAAGGGTTATGTTTCTCGCGCGTATCTTGTATGTATGTATGTATGTATGTGTGTAATATTCTTTATTACCTCATATCTTCGAAACGGCCGAATGGATTTCGATAATTAGGGTATCGTTGGATTCGTATCGATTACCCAAGTGTTCTTAGATATGTCACGTTAAACAAAAACCAACATGGCGGCCACGAGGTGCCATAGATTGAGGTAAAAAAAAATAAAAAAAATATGTTTCCTACAATATGGGTATCAAATTAAAGGGCTTGTAACGAGGATTCCAAAATGGTATATCGTTTACGTATAAAAAAAAAATACTATGTGAAAATTTGTTCTTTATCCAAACTAAATACATACTCGAATGCCGTACGCTAGGTGGATAGCCAGTTCCACCACCATGACGTATTATGATTTTAACTAAAAAGTGTTAAATAAAAAAATAAATAAATTTAAAAAATAAAAAAACCCGACTGCATAAAAAACACTTTAAATAAAAACTGAAAATCATTCATTATGGGTCCCGACTGTGACAGTCAATTATGTTTCTCATTAGATTGATTGTGTATTGATTATTAATTTTTTGTACTAATAACTTTGCTATCTACACTTCTAGACTTATTGAACTTGTTTTTTACTTTTCAGTTTTTATTTAAAGTGTTTTTTATGCAGTCGGGTTTTTTTATTTTTTTAAATTTATTTTTTATGTCTATAACTGTTTTTATCATTACATTGGCCGTAATTCCTTTTCAAAATGTGTCCTTATTTATATTAAATGGTTCCATTAATATTTTCAGAAACAGTGTGGTGAGGCAAAAGAGAAAATTCGTCCGAAATTCAAATCGTCTTTATTCCAACACATTGGCCCTTACTCATCACTGAAAGGAAAAATCCAAAAAGTTAAGGTACGGTATTAGTCTCTATTTATTCTATTAATTTCTTTATATGGGAAGAGGCCTGTGCCCAGCACTGGGACGTTTATAGGCTGGAATTATTATTATTATAACTTTCACTTCTACAGATTTATTATAAGTATAGATGGTCTAATACACTAGTTGAATGGCCCATATTTATACTTCTTTCTTGTTGAATGGCTACAGCTGAAATAAATCTAATCAACGTATTAAGATGTATATTTTGTGTTGTTGTAGAAAGCTATTTATTACATTTTATGAAGCTGCAACTAGAAGAGAATTCGACTGGATAATTAAAGATTATTATAGCCCAGTCGTGACGTACCTTGTAGATCCGGCATTCTGTGGTATATTTCAAATCAGAAGTCTCGTTTCTACAGGGATGTCACGGCTGGCAAACAGTTCCACTATAATTGAAAACCAAAACAATTTATGGAAGAAAATTGCACAGCCAAGTGTGGTGTTTTAGTTTTGCTTTTGTTATTAGTATTTTACATAGGCTATTGCATTAAGTTGTTATTTGAATCATAATTATGTATATCTAAATAAATAATTAAAATATATTATCTTTATCTCTTTCTTAAGGCCGACATGCACCGACGATGTAATAATCTGCGTGGCATCTGCGTGGGATGTGCAAAAAGTTGAATTATGTCGAATCGAGAGCTGTGGACGAGTGCGACGATGACGGTGAGTTTTTCAATATTCGCTGCTCTTCTTGTTACTATTGTTGTATTTGCTATTCCTATGTTTTTTAGGCAGTTGTCTCATTGCAGGCGAGAAAAGGAGTAACTATCGACTATTTTATAGGTGATGAAACGTACAATAAGATGTAGATTCCGTGTAAATGAATTTAAATGAAGGAGATGCATATATAAATAGTAATATAATCCAACGGGAATAAGCGCGTACATGCATAAATACCTTTTAGGGCTGGACTTGAATTATATGCCTGTAAACATGCAGCGCGATAGTTTAAAAGTTAGCATAAATATAAATAGTTACTCGCTGACTGTTCACACTGGCCGGAATGAGCTCTCTCGGCATTTGTTTGTTGCGGTAACTAGGACTATTAAAAATATACTCGCTTTACTCGTAACTCGCTCATCGCCCGCAATGGGACAAGAGGCTTAAGGTTTTTCTTTCAGGTTTTCGTCTACTTGGGTGGCTCACAGAACTACCTGAGAAAAGACGTGTATTAAGGCTCTTTCTCAGGTTTTTCTGTCGGCCGCCCAAGTGTAAAATACACAAGCAGAACAAGTTGCAGAAGAAACCAGAATTATCATAATAATGTTTGTGGGTCATTGAAAAAAAAAACATTTTTAAACGGTTTTTGGTAATTCGTTTTATTTCAGAAACATTCGCGTAAACTTCAGAAAACAAATTGTGTGTCATGTTTTTTGTTTTTTAGTTTTCAGCCCATGGTATACCGTTAATAGTGCATCTGAAATTGCCCTGGAGCTCAATTGTGAGACGCACTATTTATGGCATACCATGGGCTGGTGGCATCGGTACTGCGTTATGGAATAATGTTTTGGGGAAATATTACAAATAAAGACCTTATTTTTAAAGCACAAAAACGATGCTTTCGGGCAATTGATGGAAGAAAATTGCACAGCCAAGTGTGGTGTGTTTTAGTTTTGCTTTTGTTATTGGTATTTTACATAGGCTATTGCATTAAGTCGTTATTTGTATTATAATTATGTATACTATACCTAAATAAATAATTAAAATATATTATAACACAAAACATTTAACTTCCCAATTAATTCTCAGGTTTCCAAAACAATTTGAGCAAGGCCTGATAGAAGTGCTGGCTCCGCCACCAGCGTACTACCCTAACTTCGATACCCTGCCTGTGACTCTAGGGGACTCGATCAAACGTGTGAAATGGCGAACCAAGCAGAACCTAGACACCATCTACCTGATGGCCTACGCTCAATCTAAGGGCACTTTCTACTTGATGTTAGAAGACGATGTTATTGCCAAGAAAAACTATAATAATATACAGGTGAGTTTATTAAAAATGTATTGTGTTAGAATAATGATCTCTTTCATTAGGTGGTAGGATTTAGATTTTTTATCACACAATGAGTCGGAAAATTTGGCTAGCGCATGAATATAATAATTTTATCGCCATTAGATTCAGATCTTTCGGATTTCTACAGTTAGTGTTACCTTAAATTGTTGGTTTATTGGACAATAGTTCAAAATATTCTTCTTTTATTTCCAAGGGATAAAGCAGTTCACCTCAGCGACCTCAGTAGCCAACCCTGGTTCTTCATCGAGTATTGCCACGTCGGTGGCATCGGGAAGCTGTTAGGATCCTCGGACCTCATCCACTTCATCACAGTCGTTCAGTTGTTCTACAACAACATGCCTTTTGACTGGCTGCTTGAGAGCTACTTGGCTGATCGCGTCTGCACCATCGAAAAGACTTCCGTAAGTTGTTTTATCTTCAATTACCCCTTTATTGTGTTACTACCATTTTCAATATCATATCTGTAGACGGTTTCCAAACTTGAGATAAATGATGACTCTGACTCTGACTGACAAATCTCGGAAAAACGATCCAACACCCAGAGTGTGTTATTGAAATTGGTTGTTAATCATCTCTGAAAACGTAGGAATATCTTCAATTTTGCTGAAAAAAGTATTTCTATGTTATTTTGTGTTAAATTATCCGTGCATTGTAAATTCTTACTGCTGCAAGGAAGAACGAAGCAGGAAGAAACCAAATGCACGAACATTAAATTTCCGAATACGTTCTCACAGGAGGATTGTTCTTCCTGTGGAATGTTCGTGGAAGACAAATTAATTTCATTTAAATTTAAACTGTATTTTAATTGGCATAAGATTTATTTTTGCATGTATTTTTTTTTTTTCAATTTTGCATGTTGTTTTTCATGTCTATAACTGTTTTTATCATCACATTGGCCGTAATTCCTTTTCAAAATGTGTCCTTGTTTATATTAAATGGTTCCATTAATATTTTCAGAAACAGTGTGGTGAGGCAAAAGAGAAAATTTGTCCAAAATTCAAATCGTCTTTATTCCAACACATTGGCCTTTACTCATCACTGAAAGGAAAAATCCAAAAAGTTAAGGTACGGTATTAGTCTCTATTTATTCTATTAACTGCTTTATATGGGAAGAGGCCTGTGCCCAGCACTGGGACGTTTATAGGCTGGAATTATTATTATTCTATTAATTGCTTAAATGCATATCAAGTGACAGCTTATTCATTTATTCTTTACCCTATTTTTATTGCAATCATTCTATTATAATTAATTTTATTGTGAAACTTATAGGAACATAAGTCTATTGACTATAAAATACGTACTGCTTAATTTATTCGCTCGTAATTCATGATTTTTTCTCATTCGATTCCAAAAAAGCACAATTTGGCTAGGTTTTATATTCTACCTGTGTCGATGTTAGTCATGACCTTCAAGAATATGGTTATGATGTAATAGGTACAGAGATTAAATTTCCTGTTACTAAATCAGAAAATTGCTACATAATCTTCGGAATAGTTGATGGGAGACATTTTTTCATAGAATAACAAACTCTATTCAGCCGTCACAAGATTCATTTTAACTTGCTAGAATTTTTACTGGTTCCCAGGACTCGCACTTCGGAACAGTTCCGACGTTCTACCCTCACACAAACAACCCGCCATTGCAGTCACTTAAGACCGACATCATGGAACATTCTGATCATTCGTTGAAGCGCGCTTACACGGGACAGACGTATTTTTGGGGCGTCAAGCCGAAGAAGGGCGACGTCGTCGAGTTTTGGTTTGAAAGACCGGTCATCATTACTCGGTAAGATTATCCTACTTAAACAAAATTCATTTTCAATTCTCTCATGATAATGATGATTTTCGTACTTGAAACAAAAAGCAAGCATACACACATGCTGATGATAAACCCGGAAGCTGCCACTGAACCATTTTTTTCAATCACCTTATATTTATTTTTATTGGTTTCTGTACCTAATTGTAATCTCGTTTCTAGCTACACCTTCCGCAGTGGCAACGTGGAGCACGTCTCCGATAAGTTCTATGACACCACTGTAGAGGTGCTCCCTGGACGAGGCAGAGTTATTACTTTACAGGTAGATAACTTTACACTAAGTATTTTTTAGTTTTATGTAGGTATGTGACACCAGAAAAAGAGAGGAGTAATAGTACATTTAAATAATTCTTACAAAAAAAACCGACTTCAAAATAAGTCTTATATGGTTTTTTAGATATATATATATAGAGTAGACTAGACTAGATAGACTCAACCCATTGTTTATTACATAGTAATTGTTGTGTTCATATTACAAAAAAAAGTGGATTTCACTACTTTTTGGTGTGGCCTTTTTTAATCTATTTTGGGTCGGCTTCCAGACTCACCAGATTCAGCTACCAATACAGAGCGACTGCCTATCTGACCTCCTCAACCCATTTTACAAATACTAGTATCCCTTGATAGGATCCCAGATTTAATTTAAACCATAATGATTTAAACTGGTATTTTATATAGATTTACCTATTACTTGTTGTGTTTTGAATATCTGTTTACCAATTATAACTAACAATATTTTTTTATAACGAAAACAACATTCTCATAGATTAATAGTGCAACTAGTTGCTGGATCAGTCGCTCAACTTGTCGCCCAGCAAGTCGAGCTTATAAATTGTTCGCTCTTTTGACATCCTCAAAAAGTAATGTAAAGTCACAGGATCAATCGATCAGCTAGTTGTCCAACTAGTCGAGCTTGTAGTTTGACGTCCTTACAAAGTCTAGATCAGTCGCTCAACTTGTCGGCCAACCGGTCGGAGTTTCACTGATATTAGGAATTCTTGATATTAGATATTAATGCAATGTTTGTTTCTAGGCGAAAATCTTCGCCGATAGTGCCAACAATACACCAGAGTATGCTTCGTGGAAGAAGCCCTGCGGGACAAATCTGTCATGGAAATGTTGCCAGGACCTGACAGAGAGAAGCTTTTCGCGAAAGATCTCGCGGGCCTAACATTAGCGAAGGCGATGGAGCTGGCGGAGACGCGCAGCACGATCAGCTGTTCAAGATTGCGCGGGCGCCGGTGCCTGCGCATACGGCCCCATCGCATCGAGTGAATGCACCTCGTTTGGGTGTTAAAGTGCAATGTCAAGTGTGCGGCTATCACAATCAAGAAACAACCCAGTGTCGGTTCGCAATTGCAATGCTACGGGGCATCTGCGTAGGATGTGCAAAAAGTTGAATTATGTCGAATCGAGAGCTGTGGACGAGAGCGACGATGACGGTGAGTTTTTTTCAATATTCGCTGCTCCTCTTGTTACTATTGTTGTATTTGCTATTCCAATGTTTTTAAGGCAGTTGTCTCATTGCAGGCGAGAAAAGGAGTAACTATCGACTATTTTATAGGTCATGAAACGTACAATAAGATGTAGAATCCGTGTAAATGAATTTAAATGAAGGAGATGCATATATAAATAGTAATATAATCCAACGGGAATAAGCGCGTACATGCATAAATACCTTTTAGGGCTTGACTTGAATTATATTCCTGTAAACATGCAGCGCGATAGTTTAAAAGTTAGCATAAATATAAATAGTTACTCGCTGACTGTTCACACTGGCCGGAGAGAGCTCTCTCGGCATTTGTTTGTTGCGGTAACTAGGACTATCAAAAATATACTCGCTTTACTCGTAACTCGCTCATCGCCCGCTATGGGACAAGAGGCTTAAGGTTTTTCTTTTAGGTTTTCGTCTACTTGGGCGGCTGTCAGGACTACCAGCAAAAAGACGTGTATTAAGGCTCTTATGCCGGTGGTTGTGACGCCCGCCCAAGTGTAAAATACACAAGCAGAACAAGTTGCAGAAGAAACCAGAATTATCATAAAATTATGTGAGATATATGTCGTGAGAACTACCCAATTATGTTTGTGTGTCATTAAAAAAAAACAGCTTTAAACGGTTTTTGGTAATTCGTTAATGGTGTTTGTTTTCAATAACATTCGCGTAAACTTCAGAAAACAATTGTATGTCGTGTTTTTGTTTTTTTAGTTTTAAGGATTTTTTAGGTTTACTGTTCCAGACATATTTATATTAATCTAGCCAGCCATCTACTAAAATACCAAATAACAGGCTATTTTTTATTGAACACTAAAATACACACAAAATTTTAGTGTTCAATTAAGGCAGTGGTCTGACTTATGGGCGAGAAGCGAGTAACTATCGACTATTTAATCGCTCAAGAAACGTACATCAAGATAAAGATCCCGTGTAAATGAAAGAGAGGCATATATAAATAGTTACTCGCTGACTGTTCACATTGGCCGGAGAGAACTCTCTCAGCATTTGTTTTTTGGGGCGACTAGAACTATGAAAATATACTCGCTGAGCGATACTCGCTTGCAGATCAAAACTTCCCTACTTAACTACTTTTCTCTATGATCAAAACACTCGCCGAAGACCAACCAGTGACATTCTGCATAAAAGTGCGATTTGGAATTTAGAACAATTTTTAGTTGGGGAAAGAATGGCAAGATGGAAGGCTTAACTTCACGATATAATAAAACCAAAACCTTTTTATGATACGGGTTTTAAAGGCATGTTCCATTTTGCCCTCCCTTCCTTTATAGTTGTACAGAATGACCCGAGCTAGTGATGCGCGTATCGTCTGTCGCCCTCGCTTACTCGCTTTTAGCCCAGCGACAAAACTATCAGAACAACACACTCGCTACAATTTGAAAAACGTTTCGATACACTGCCCATGACACAAGGGGACTCGATTAAAAGTGTAAAATGGCGAACCCAGCAGAACCTAGACACCATCTACCTGATGGCCTACGCTCAATCTAAGGGCACTTTCTACTTGATGTTAGAAGACGATGTTATTGCCAAGAAAAACTATATACAGGTGAGTTTATTAAAAATGTATTGTGTTAGAATAATGATCTCTTTCATTAGGTGGTAGGATTTAGATTTTTTATCACACAATGAGTCGGAAAATTTGGCTAGCGCATGAATATAGATTTTTTATGTAAATTGAAAGGCATTTTTGGCACTAGTTCTTCCGTGTTTGGTTTGGAATATATCCAAAACGTCGTGAGTTGATATCCTTATCTATTTCTTACCTGATACTGATCTTCGTGGAGATTTAAGTAGTCGATACAACTGTTTATTCATTTGCCATTACTTTCACATTCCTTTTTGATGTAACTAAAAATGTTATCGCCATTAGATTCAGATCTTTCGGATTTCTACAGTTAGTGTTACCTTAAATTGTTGGTTCATTGGACAATAGTTCAAAATATTCTTCTTTTATTTCCAGGAGATAAAGCAGTTCACCTCAGCGACCTCAGTAGCCAACTCTCGTTGGTTGTTCATCGAGTATTGCCACGTCGGTGGCATCGGGAAGCTGTTCCGATCCTCGGACCTCATCCACTTCATCACATACGTTCAGTTATTCTACAACAATATGCCTATTGACTGGCTGCTTGAGAGCTACTTGGCTGATCGCGTCTGCACCATTGAAAAGACTTCCGTAAGTTGTTTTATCTTCAATCACCCCTTTATTGTATTACTACCATTTTCAAAATCATGTCTGTAGACGGTTTTCCAAACTTGAGATAAAATATGTTGACTCTGACTCTGACTGACAAATCTCGGAAAAACGATCTCTGGGTGTGTTATTGAAATTGGTTGTTAATCATCTCTGAAAACATAGGAATATCTTCATTTTTGCTGAAAAAAGAAAGTCTATGTTATTTTGTGTTACATTATCCGTGCATCGAAAATTCTTACTGCTGCAAGGAAGAACGAAGCAGGAAGAAGCCGAATGCACGAACATTAAATTTCCGAAGACGTTCTTACAGGAGGATTGTTCTTCCTGTGGAATGTTCGTGGAAGACAAATTAATTTCATTTAAATTTAAACTGTATTTCATTGGCATAAGATTTTTTTGCATGTATTTTGTTTTTCAATTTTCAAATCAAAAGCAAATCAAAAATCATTTATTGTTAACTTTGGTCCAGAATTTACAGTAGGGTACAATAGGCACAGGATATACAGATAAGTCTGGTAGGTGGATGAAGTACTGATCTCCTAGATAGGTTACTGTGTAGCCTGTGTTTAGGAGATACAGTTCAGATCCCCCATTTATATGGATGACGTTTAGCAAGGCATAAAAACGACCGATTCATTTAACACATAGTTAGTTTATCCTTTAAAATTAATTTTGCATGTTGTTTTTTATGTGTATAACTGTTTTTATCATCACATTGGCCGTAATTCCTTTTCAAAATGTGTCCTTATTTATATTAAATGGTTCCATTAATATTTTCAGAAACAGTGCGGTGAGGCAAAAGAGAAAATTCGTCCGAAATTCAAATCGTTTTTATTCCAACACATTGGCCTTTACTCATCACTGAAAGGAAAAATCCAAAAAGTTAAGGTACGGTATTAGTCTCTATTTATTCTATTAACTGCTTTATATGGGAAGAGGCCTGTGCCCAGCACTGGGACGTTTATAGGCTGGAATTATTATTATTCTATTAATTGCTTAAATGCATATCAAGTGACAGCTTATTCATTTATTCTTTACCCTATTTTTATTGCAATCATTCTATTATAATTAATTTTATTGTGAAACTTATAGGAACATAAGTCTATTGACTATAAAATACGTACTACTTAATTTATTCGCTCGTAATTCATGATTTTTTCTCATTCGATTCCAAAAAAGCACAATTTGGCTAGGTTTTATATTCTACCTGTGTCGATGTTAGTCATGACCTTCAAGAATATGGTTATGATGTAATAGGTACAGAGATTAAATTTCCTGTTACTGAATCAGAAAATTGCTACATAAACTTCGGAAAAGTTGATGGGAGACATTTTTTCATAGAATAACAAACTCTATTCAGCCGTCACAAGATTCATTTTAACTTGCTAGAATTTTTACTGGTTCCCAGGACTCGCACTTCGGAACAGTTCCGACGTTCTACCTTCACACAAAGAACCCGCCATTGCAGTCACTTAAGACCGACATCATGGAACATTCTGATCATTCGTTGAAGCGCGCTTACACGGGACAGACGTATTTTTGGGGCGTCAAGCCGAAGAAGGGCGACGTCGTCGAGTTTTGGTTTGAAAGACCGGTCATCATTACTCGGTAAGATTATCCTACTTAAACAAAATTCATTTTCAATTCTCTCATGATAATGATGATTTTCGTACTTGAAACAAAAAGCAAGCATACACACATGCTGATGATAAACCCGGAAGCTGCCACTGAACCATTTTTTTCAATCACCTTATATTTATTTTTATTGGTTTCTGTACCTAATTGTAATCTCGTTTCTAGCTACACCTTCCGCAGTGGCAACGTGGAGCACGTCTCCGATAAGTTCTATGACACCACTGTAGAGGTGCTCCCTGGACGAGGCAGAGTTATTACTTTACAGGTAGATAACTTTACACTAAGTATTTTTTAGTTTTATGTAGGTATGTGACACCAGAAAAAGAGAGGAGTAATAGTACATTTAAATAATTCTTACAAAAAAAACCGACTTCAAAATAAGTCTTATATGGTTTTTTAGATATATATATATAGAGTAGACTAGACTAGATAGACTCAACCCATTGTTTATTACATAGTAATTGTTGTGTTCATATTACAAAAAAAAGTGGATTTCACTACTTTTTGGTGTGGCCTTTTTTAATCTATTTTGGGTCGGCTTCCAGACTCACCAGATTCAGCTACCAATACAGAGCGACTGCCTATCTGACCTCCTCAACCCATTTTACAAATACTAGTATCCCTTGATAGGATCCCAGATTTAATTTAAACCATAATGATTTAAACTGGTATTTTATATAGATTTACCTATTACTTGTTGTGTTTTGAATATCTGTTTACCAATTATAACTAACAATATTTTTTTATAACGAAAACAACATTCTCATAGATTAATAGTGCAACTAGTTGCTGGATCAGTCGCTCAACTTGTCGCCCAGCAAGTCGAGCTTATAAATTGTTCGCTCTTTTGACATCCTCAAAAAGTAATGTAAAGTCACAGGATCAATCGATCAGCTAGTTGTCCAACTAGTCGAGCTTGTAGTTTGACGTCCTTACAAAGTCTAGATCAGTCGCTCAACTTGTCGGCCAACCGGTCGGAGTTTCACTGATATTAGGAATTCTTGATATTAGATATTAATGCAATGTTTGTTTCTAGGCGAAAATCTTCGCCGATAGTGCCAACAATACACCAGAGTATGCTTCGTGGAAGAAGCCCTGCGGGACAAATCTGTCATGGAAATGTTGCCAGGACCTGACAGAGAGAAGCTTTTCGCGAAAGATCTCGCGGGCCTAACATTAGCGAAGGCGATGGAGCTGGCGGAGACGCGCAGCACGATCAGCTGTTCAAGATTGCGCGGGCGCCGGTGCCTGCGCATACGGCCCCATCGCATCGAGTGAATGCACCTCGTTTGGGTGTTAAAGTGCAATGTCAAGTGTGCGGCTATCACAATCAAGAAACAACCCAGTGTCGGTTCGCAATTGCAATGCTACGGGGCATCTGCGTAGGATGTGCAAAAAGTTGAATTATGTCGAATCGAGAGCTGTGGACGAGAGCGACGATGACGGTGAGTTTTTTTCAATATTCGCTGCTCCTCTTGTTACTATTGTTGTATTTGCTATTCCAATGTTTTTAAGGCAGTTGTCTCATTGCAGGCGAGAAAAGGAGTAACTATCGACTATTTTATAGGTCATGAAACGTACAATAAGATGTAGAATCCGTGTAAATGAATTTAAATGAAGGAGATGCATATATAAATAGTAATATAATCCAACGGGAATAAGCGCGTACATGCATAAATACCTTTTAGGGCTTGACTTGAATTATATTCCTGTAAACATGCAGCGCGATAGTTTAAAAGTTAGCATAAATATAAATAGTTACTCGCTGACTGTTCACACTGGCCGGAGAGAGCTCTCTCGGCATTTGTTTGTTGCGGTAACTAGGACTATCAAAAATATACTCGCTTTACTCGTAACTCGCTCATCGCCCGCTATGGGACAAGAGGCTTAAGGTTTTTCTTTTAGGTTTTCGTCTACTTGGGCGGCTGTCAGGACTACCAGCAAAAAGACGTGTATTAAGGCTCTTATGCCGGTGGTTGTGACGCCCGCCCAAGTGTAAAATACACAAGCAGAACAAGTTGCAGAAGAAACCAGAATTATCATAAAATTATGTGAGATATATGTCGTGAGAACTACCCAATTATGTTTGTGTGTCATTAAAAAAAAACAGCTTTAAACGGTTTTTGGTAATTCGTTAATGGTGTTTGTTTTCAATAACATTCGCGTAAACTTCAGAAAACAATTGTATGTCGTGTTTTTGTTTTTTTAGTTTTAAGGATTTTTTAGGTTTACTGTTCCAGACATATTTATATTAATCTAGCCAGCCATCTACTAAAATACCAAATAACAGGCTATTTTTTATTGAACACTAAAATACACACAAAATTTTAGTGTTCAATTAAGGCAGTGGTCTGACTTATGGGCGAGAAGCGAGTAACTATCGACTATTTAATCGCTCAAGAAACGTACATCAAGATAAAGATCCCGTGTAAATGAAAGAGAGGCATATATAAATAGTTACTCGCTGACTGTTCACATTGGCCGGAGAGAACTCTCTCAGCATTTGTTTTTTGGGGCGACTAGAACTATGAAAATATACTCGCTGAGCGATACTCGCTTGCAGATCAAAACTTCCCTACTTAACTACTTTTCTCTATGATCAAAACACTCGCCGAAGACCAACCAGTGACATTCTGCATAAAAGTGCGATTTGGAATTTAGAACAATTTTTAGTTGGGGAAAGAATGGCAAGATGGAAGGCTTAACTTCACGATATAATAAAACCAAAACCTTTTTATGATACGGGTTTTAAAGGCATGTTCCATTTTGCCCTCCCTTCCTTTATAGTTGTACAGAATGACCCGAGCTAGTGATGCGCGTATCGTCTGTCGCCCTCGCTTACTCGCTTTTAGCCCAGCGACAAAACTATCAGAACAACACACTCGCTACAATTTGAAAAACGTTTCGATACACTGCCCATGACACAAGGGGACTCGATTAAAAGTGTAAAATGGCGAACCCAGCAGAACCTAGACACCATCTACCTGATGGCCTACGCTCAATCTAAGGGCACTTTCTACTTGATGTTAGAAGACGATGTTATTGCCAAGAAAAACTATATACAGGTGAGTTTATTAAAAATGTATTGTGTTAGAATAATGATCTCTTTCATTAGGTGGTAGGATTTAGATTTTTTATCACACAATGAGTCGGAAAATTTGGCTAGCGCATGAATATAGATTTTTTATGTAAATTGAAAGGCATTTTTGGCACTAGTTCTTCCGTGTTTGGTTTGGAATATATCCAAAACGTCGTGAGTTGATATCCTTATCTATTTCTTACCTGATACTGATCTTCGTGGAGATTTAAGTAGTCGATACAACTGTTTATTCATTTGCCATTACTTTCACATTCCTTTTTGATGTAACTAAAAATGTCATCGCCATTAGATTCAGATCTTTCGGATTTCTACAGTTAGTGTTACCTTAAATTGTTGGTTCATTGGACAATAGTTCAAAATATTCTTCTTTTATTTCCAGGAGATAAAGCAGTTCACCTCAGCGACCTCAGTAGCCAACTCTCGTTGGTTGTTCATCGAGTATTGCCACGTCGGTGGCATCGGGAAGCTGTTCCGATCCTCGGACCTCATCCACTTCATCACATACGTTCAGTTATTCTACAACAATATGCCTATTGACTGGCTGCTTGAGAGCTACTTGGCTGATCGCGTCTGCACCATTGAAAAGACTTCCGTAAGTTGTTTTATCTTCAATCACCCCTTTATTGTATTACTACCATTTTCAAAATCATGTCTGTAGACGGTTTTCCAAACTTGAGATAAAATATGTTGACTCTGACTCTGACTGACAAATCTCGGAAAAACGATCTCTGGGTGTGTTATTGAAATTGGTTGTTAATCATCTCTGAAAACATAGGAATATCTTCATTTTTGCTGAAAAAAGAAAGTCTATGTTTTTTTGTGTTACATTATCCGTGCATCGAAAATTCTTACTGCTGCAAGGAAGAACGAAGCAGGAAGAAGCCGAATGCACGAACATTAAATTTCCGAAGACGTTCTTACAGGAGGATTGTTCTTCCTGTGGAATGTTCGTGGAAGACAAATTAATTTCATTTAAATTTAAACTGTATTTCATTGGCATAAGATTTTTTTGCATGTATTTTGTTTTTCAATTTTCAAATCAAAAGCAAATCAAAAATCATTTATTGTTAACTTTGGTCCAGAATTTACAGTAGGGTACAATAGGCACAGGATATACAGACAAGTCTGGTAGGTGGATGAAGTACTGATCTCCTAGATAGGTTACTGTGTAGCCTGTGTTTAGGAGATACAGTTCAGATCCCCCATTTATATGGATGACGTTTAGCAAGGCATAAAAACGACCGATTCATTTAACACATAGTTAGTTTATCCTTTAAAATTAATTTTGCATGTTGTTTTTTATGTGTATAACTGTTTTTATCATCACATTGGCCGTAATTCCTTTTCAAAATGTGTCCTTATTTATATTAAATGGTTCCATTAATATTTTCAGAAACAGTGCGGTGAGGCAAAAGAGAAAATTCGTCCGAAATTCAAATCGTTTTTATTCCAACACATTGGCCTTTACTCATCACTGAAAGGAAAAATCCAAAAAGTTAAGGTACGGTATTAGTCTCTATTTATTCTATTAACTGCTTTATATGGGAAGAGGCCTGTGCCCAGCACTGGGACGTTTATAGGCTGGAATTATTATTATTCTATTAATTGCTTAAATGCATATCAAGTGACAGCTTATTCATTTATTCTTTACCCTATTTTTATTGCAATCATTCTATTATAATTAATTTTATTGTGAAACTTATAGGAACATAAGTCTATTGACTATAAAATACGTACTACTTAATTTATTCGCTCGTAATTCATGATTTTTTCTCATTCGATTCCAAAAAAGCACAATTTGGCTAGGTTTTATATTCTACCTGTGTCGATGTTAGTCATGACCTTCAAGAATATGGTTATGATGTAATAGGTACAGAGATTAAATTTCCTGTTACTGAATCAGAAAATTGCTACATAAACTTCGGAAAAGTTGATGGGAGACATTTTTTCATAGAATAACAAACTCTATTCAGCCGTCACAAGATTCATTTTAACTTGCTAGAATTTTTACTGGTTCCCAGGACTCGCACTTCGGAACAGTTCCGACGTTCTACCTTCACACAAAGAACCCGCCATTGCAGTCACTTAAGACCGACATCATGGAACATTCTGATCATTCGTTGAAGCGCGCTTACACGGGACAGACGTATTTTTGGGGCGTCAAGCCGAAGAAGGGCGACGTCGTCGAGTTTTGGTTTGAAAGACCGGTCATCATTACTCGGTAAGATTATCCTACTTAAACAAAATTCATTTTCAATTCTCTCATGATAATGATGATTTTCGTACTTGAAACAAAAAGCAAGCATACACACATGCTGATGATAAACCCGGAAGCTGCCACTGAACCATTTTTTTCAATCACCTTATATTTATTTTTATTGGTTTCTGTACCTAATTGTAATCTCGTTTCTAGCTACACCTTCCGCAGTGGCAACGTGGAGCACGTCTCCGATAAGTTCTATGACACCACTGTAGAGGTGCTCCCTGGACGAGGCAGAGTTATTACTTTACAGGTAGATAACTTTACACTAAGTATTTTTTAGTTTTATGTAGGTATGTGACACCAGAAAAAGAGAGGAGTAATAGTACATTTAAATAATTCTTACAAAAAAAACCGACTTCAAAATAAGTCTTATATGGTTTTTTAGATATATATATATAGAGTAGACTAGACTAGATAGACTCAACCCATTGTTTATTACATAGTAATTGTTGTGTTCATATTACAAAAAAAAGTGGATTTCACTACTTTTTGGTGTGGCCTTTTTTAATCTATTTTGGGTCGGCTTCCAGACTCACCAGATTCAGCTACCAATACAGAGCGACTGCCTATCTGACCTCCTCAACCCATTTTACAAATACTAGTATCCCTTGATAGGATCCCAGATTTAATTTAAACCATAATGATTTAAACTGGTATTTTATATAGATTTACCTATTACTTGTTGTGTTTTGAATATCTGTTTACCAATTATAACTAACAATATTTTTTTATAACGAAAACAACATTCTCATAGATTAATAGTGCAACTAGTTGCTGGATCAGTCGCTCAACTTGTCGCCCAGCAAGTCGAGCTTATAAATTGTTCGCTCTTTTGACATCCTCAAAAAGTAATGTAAAGTCACAGGATCAATCGATCAGCTAGTTGTCCAACTAGTCGAGCTTGTAGTTTGACGTCCTTACAAAGTCTAGATCAGTCGCTCAACTTGTCGGCCAACCGGTCGGAGTTTCACTGATATTAGGAATTCTTGATATTAGATATTAATGCAATGTTTGTTTCTAGGCGAAAATCTTCGCCGATAGTGCCAACAATACACCAGAGTATGCTTCGTGGAAGAAGCCCTGCGGGACAAATCTGTCATGGAAATGTTGCCAGGACCTGACAGAGAGAAGCTTTTCGCGAAAGATCTCGCGGGCCTAACATTAGCGAAGGCGATGGAGCTGGCGGAGACGCGCAGCACGATCAGCTGTTCAAGATTGCGCGGGCGCCGGTGCCTGCGCATACGGCCCCATCGCATCGAGTGAATGCACCTCGTTTGGGTGTTAAAGTGCAATGTCAAGTGTGCGGCTATCACAATCAAGAAACAACCCAGTGTCGGTTCGCAATTGCAATGCTACGGGGCATCTGCGTAGGATGTGCAAAAAGTTGAATTATGTCGAATCGAGAGCTGTGGACGAGAGCGACGATGACGGTGAGTTTTTTTCAATATTCGCTGCTCCTCTTGTTACTATTGTTGTATTTGCTATTCCAATGTTTTTAAGGCAGTTGTCTCATTGCAGGCGAGAAAAGGAGTAACTATCGACTATTTTATAGGTCATGAAACGTACAATAAGATGTAGAATCCGTGTAAATGAATTTAAATGAAGGAGATGCATATATAAATAGTAATATAATCCAACGGGAATAAGCGCGTACATGCATAAATACCTTTTAGGGCTTGACTTGAATTATATTCCTGTAAACATGCAGCGCGATAGTTTAAAAGTTAGCATAAATATAAATAGTTACTCGCTGACTGTTCACACTGGCCGGAGAGAGCTCTCTCGGCATTTGTTTGTTGCGGTAACTAGGACTATCAAAAATATACTCGCTTTACTCGTAACTCGCTCATCGCCCGCTATGGGACAAGAGGCTTAAGGTTTTTCTTTTAGGTTTTCGTCTACTTGGGCGGCTGTCAGGACTACCAGCAAAAAGACGTGTATTAAGGCTCTTATGCCGGTGGTTGTGACGCCCGCCCAAGTGTAAAATACACAAGCAGAACAAGTTGCAGAAGAAACCAGAATTATCATAAAATTATGTGAGATATATGTCGTGAGAACTACCCAATTATGTTTGTGTGTCATTAAAAAAAAACAGCTTTAAACGGTTTTTGGTAATTCGTTAATGGTGTTTGTTTTCAATAACATTCGCGTAAACTTCAGAAAACAATTGTATGTCGTGTTTTTGTTTTTTTAGTTTTAAGGATTTTTTAGGTTTACTGTTCCAGACATATTTATATTAATCTAGCCAGCCATCTACTAAAATACCAAATAACAGGCTATTTTTTATTGAACACTAAAATACACACAAAATTTTAGTGTTCAATTAAGGCAGTGGTCTGACTTATGGGCGAGAAGCGAGTAACTATCGACTATTTAATCGCTCAAGAAACGTACAACAAGATAAAGATCCCGTTTAAATGAAAGAGAGGCATATATAATAGTTACTCGCTGACTGTTCACATTGGCCGGAGAGAACTCTCTCAGCATTTGTTTTTTGCGGCGACTAGAACTATGAAAAATACTCGCTTAGCGATACTCGCTTGCAGATCAAAACACTCGCCGAAGACCAACCAGTGACATTCTGCATAAAAGTGCGATTTGGAATTTAGAACAATTTTTAGTTGGGGAAAGAATGGCAAGATGGAAGGCTTAACTTCACGATATAATAAAACCAAAACCTTATTATGACACGGGTTTTAAAGGCATGTTCCATTTTGCCCTCCCTTCCTTTATAGTTGTACAGAATGACCCGAGCTAGTGATGCGCGTATCGTCTGTCGCCCTCGCTTACTCGCTTTTAGCCCAGCGACAAAACTATCAGAACAACACACTCGCTACAATTTGAAAAACGTTTCGATACACTGCCCATGACACAAGGGGACTCGATTAAACGTGTAAAATGGCGAACCCAGCAGAACCTAGACACCATCTACCTGATGGCCTACGCTCAATATAAGGGCACTTTCTACTTGATGTTAGAAGACGATGTTATTGCCAAGAAAAACTATATACAGGTGAGTTTATTAAAAATGTTTTGTGTTAGAATAATGATCTCTTTCATTAGGTGGTAGGATTTAGATTTTTTATCACACAATGAGTCGGAAAATTTGGCTAGCGCATGAATATAGATTTTTTATGTAAATTGAAAGGCATTTTTGGCACAAGTTCTTCCGTGTTTGGTTTGGAATATATCCAAAATGTCGTGAGTTGATATCCTTATCCATTTCTTACCTGATACTGATCTTCGTGGAGATTTAAGTAGTCGAAACAACTGTTTATTCATTTGCCGTTACTTTCACATTTCTTTTTGATGTAACTAAAAATGTCATCGCCATTAGATTCAGATCTTTCGGATTTCTACAGTTAGTGTTACCTTAAATTGTTGGTTCATTGGACAATAGTTCAAAATATTCTTCTTTTATTTCCAGGAGATAAAGCAGTTCACCTCAGCGACCTCAGTAGCCAACTCTCGTTGGTTGTTCATCGAGTATTGCCACGTCGGTGGCATCGGGAAGCTGTTCCGATCCTCGGACCTCATCTACTTCATCACATACGTTCAGTTATTCTACAACAATATGCCTATTGACTGGCTGCTTGAGAGCTACTTGGCTGATCGCGTCTGCACCATTGAAAAGACATCCGTAAGTTGTTTTATCTTCAATCACCCCTTTATTGTATTACTACCATTTTCAAAATCATATCTGTAGACAGTTTTCCAAACTTGAGATAAAATATGTTGACTCTGACTCTGACTGACAAATCTCGGAAAAACGATCTCTGGGTGTGTTATTGAAATTGGTTGTTAATCATCTCTGAAAACATAGGAATATCTTCATTTTTGCTGAAAAAAGAAAGTCTATGTTATTTTGTGTTAAATTATCCGTGCATCGAAAATTCTTACTGCTGCAAGGAAGAACGAAGCAGGAAGAAGCCGAATGCACGAACATTAAATTTCCGAAGACGTTCTTACAGGAGGATTGTTCTTCCTGTGGAATGTTCGTGGAAGACAAATTAATTTCATTTAAATTTAAACTGTATTTCATTGGCATAAGATTTTTTTGCATGTATTTTTTTTTTTCAATTTTCAAATCAAAAGCAAATCAAAAATCATTTATTGTTAACTTTGGTCCAGAATTTACAGTAGGGTACAATAGGCACAGGATATACAGATAAGTCTGGTAGGTGGATGAAGTACTGATCTCCTAGATAGGTTACTGTGTAGCCTGTGTTTAGGAGATACAGTTCAGATCCCCCATTTATATGGATGACGTTTAGCAAGGCATAAAGACGACCGATTCATTTAACACATAGTTATTTTATCCTTTAAAATTAATTTTGCATGTTGTTTTTTATGTCTATAACTGTTTTTATCATCACATTGGCCGTAATTCCTTTTCAAAATGTGTCCTTATTTATATTAAATGGTTCCATTAATAATTTCAGAAACAGTGCGGTGAGGCAAAAGAGAAAATTCGTCCGAAATTCAAATCGTTTTTATTCCAACACATTGGCCTTTATTCATCACTGAAAGGAAAAATCCAAAAAGTTAAGGTACGGTATTAGTCTCTATTTATTCTTTTAACTTCTTTATATGGGAAGAGGCCTGTGTCCAGCACTGGGACGTTTATAGGCTGGAATTATTATTATTCTATTAAATAATCGATATTTTTTAGTGATTGCTTAAATGCATATCAAGTTCTGGTTATTCATTTTCTTTTCCCTATTTTTATTGCAATTATTCTATTATAATTAATTTTATTGTGAAACTTATAGGAACATAAGTCAATTGACTATAAAATACGTACTGCTTAATTTATTCGCTCGTAATTCATGATTTTTTCTCATTCGATTCCAAAAAAGCACAATTTGGCTAGGTTTTATATTCTACCTGTGTCGATGTTAGTCATGACCTTCAAGAATATGGTTATGATGTAATAGGTACAGAGATTAAATTTCCTGTTACTGAATCAGAAAATTGCTACATAAACTTCGGAAAAGTTGATGGGAGACATTTTTTCATAGAATAACAAACTCTATTCAGCCGTCACAAGATTCATTTTAACTTGCTAGAATTTTTACTGGTTCCCAGGACTCGCACTTCGGAACAGTTCCGACGTTCTACCCTCACACAAACAACCCGCCATTGCAGTCACTTAAGACCGACATCATGGAACATTCTGATCATTCGTTGAAGCGCGCTTACACGGGACAGACGTATTTTTGGGGCGTCAAGCCGAAGAAGGGCGACGTCGTCGAGTTTTGGTTTGAAAGACCGGTCATCATTACTCGGTAAGATTATCCTACTTAAACAAAATTCATTTTCAATTCTCTCATGATAATGATGATTTTCGTAACAAAAAGCAACCATACACACATGCTGATGATAAACCCGGAAGCTTTTTATCACCTTATTTTATTTTTTTATTGGTTTCTGTACCTAATTGTAATCTCGTTTCTAGCTACACCTTCCGCAGTGGCAACGTGGAGCACGTCTCCGATAAGTTCTATGACACCACTGTAGAGGTGCTCCCTGGACGAGGCAGAGTTATTACTTTACAGGTAGATAACTTTACACTAAGTATTTTTTAGTTTTATGTAGGTATGTGACACCAGAAAAAGAGAGGAGTAATAGTACATTTAAATAATTCTTACAAAAAAAAACCGACTTCAAAATAAGTCTTATATGGTTTTTTAGATATATATATATAGACTAGACTAGACTAGATAGACTAGATAGACTCAACCCATTGTTTATATTACAAAAAAAGTGGATTTCACAACTTTTTGGTGTGGCCTTTTTCTAAGCTATTTTGGGTCGGCTTCCAGACTCACCAGATTCAGCTACTAATACAGAGCGACTGCCTATCTGACCTCCACAACCCATTTTACAAATACTAGTATCCCTTGATAGGATCCCAGATTTAATTTAAACCATAATGATTAAAACTGGTATTTTATATAGTTTTACCTATTACTTGTTGTGTTTTGAATATCTGTTTACCAATTACAACTAACAATATTTTTTTATAACGAAAACAACATTCTCATAGAGTAGTAGTGAAACTAGTCGCTGAATCAGTCGCCCAGCAAGTCGAGCTTATAAATCGTTTGCTCTTTTGACATCCTCAAAAAGCAATGTAAAGTCACTGGATCAATCGCTCAGATAGTTGCCCAACTAGTCGAGCTTGTAGTTTGACATCCTTACAAAGACTAGATCAGTCGCTCAACTTGTCGGCCAACCGGTCGGAGTTTCACCGATATTAGGAATTCTTGATATTAGATATTAATGCAATGTTTGTTTCTAGGCGAAAATCTTCGCCGACAGTGCCAACAATACACCAGAGTATGCTTCTGAATTGCCAGCGACTACTGTCAGCTCAGAGGTCATGGCGCTACTGAAGAATATGACCGGTAAGTAATTTAAACTAATAAATAAACATTAAAAAAATATTTAATAAAACTTCATTTTTGTGAAAACGAATTTAAGGAAAAACTACTCTAACGCGTAGGCCTAAGGTTTAGTTTACACTACAACTACTTTTATGATTTTTTATACCAGTTGTCATAATCTCAAATCAAAATCTCAAATCAAAGTTTTAGTTCAAACTGAACCTCACAAGTAAGTTTAGACTTGTGAGGTTCAGTTTGAACTAAAACTTTACATTAATTCTGTTTTTTTCACGGGTTCTAGTCAGTCTTAAATTAAACAATTTTACTTATTCTTTTTGACACTGCTTTTATTATTACAATGCAAATTGGGGTAAGGGACAACTGTGTTAAAAATCGAGCAATGCATTTAAAGTATGGGTGATATTTATTTTTAAAGATAACAAAGGAATGAGTGTGAGGCCTGTTTTATAACGGATTCTTCAAAAATAAACCATGTAATGGTAATTCGTTGATTGGAAAGACCCTTACCTTATTCGAAATTGATAAGTGGCGGTAATTACACCAGTTCAAGTTGCATAGTTGCATATTGTATAGTTTTTCGGATACATGGTTATGATGGGGATGTTACGAAAAATTTACCCAAAAATTCAGTAGGGTAAGGGACATTTTTTTAAGCTAGAATTTTTTCATATACACCATTCGAAAGAGTGACAAATTCTGAACAAAACTGTATACTCAACTCAATTTCGGTGTTTTGTCCCTTACCCCAATTATTGAACCTACGGTCGACGCTATGTTATAAACCTTTTTGAAAATGATCATGTTTGGAAATATTAAACAGTGGTCTAATTCACTAGTTGAATGGCCCATATTTGTACTTCTTTCTTGTTGAATGGCTACAGCTGAAATAAATCTAATCAACGTATTAAGATGTATATTTTGTGTTGTTGAAGAAAGCCATTTATTACATTTTATGAAGCTGCAACTAGAAGAGAATTCGACTGGATAATTAAAGATTATTATAGCCCAGTCGTGATGTACCCTGTAGATCCAGCCTTTCTGTGGTATATTTCACATCAGAAGGTGGTTTCTACAGGGATGTCACGGCTGGCAAACAGTTCCACTAAAATTTGAAAACCAAAACAATTTATGGAAGAAAATTGCACAGCCAAGTGTGGTGTGTTTTAGTTTTGCTTTTGTTATTGGTATTTTACATAGATTATTGCATTAAGTCGTTATTTGTGTTATAATTATGTATACCTAAATAAATAATTAAAATATATTATAACACAAAACATTTAACTTCCCAATTAATTCTCAGGTTTCCAAAACAAGTTGAGCAAGGCCTGATAGAAGTGCTGGCTCCGCCACCAGCGTACTACCCTAACTTCGATACCCTACCTGTGACTCTAGGGGACTCGATCAAACGTGTGAAATGGCGAACCAAGCAGAACCTAGACACCATCTACCTGATGGCCTACGCTCAATCTAAGGGCACTTTATTGATGTTAGAAGACGATGTTATTGCCAAGAAAAACTATAATAATATACAGGTGAGTTTATTAAAAATGTATTGTGTTAGAATAATGATCTCTTTCATTAGGTGGTAGGATTTAGATTTTTTATCACACAATGAGTCGGAAAATTTGGCTAGCGCATGAATATAATAATTTTATCGCCATTAGATTCAGATCTTTCGGATTTCTACAGTTAGTGTTACCTTAAATTGTTGGTTTATTGGACAATAGTTCAAAATATTCTTCTTTTATTTCCAAGGGATAAAGCAGTTCACCTCAGCGACCTCAGTAGCCAACCCTCGTTGGTTCTTCATCGAGTATTGCCACGTCGGTGGCATCGGGAAGCTGTTAGGATCCTCGGACCTCATCCACTTCATCACAGTCGTTCAGTTGTTCTACAACAACATGCCTTTTGACTGGCTGCTTGAGAGCTACTTGGCTGATCGCGTCTGCACCATCGAAAAGACTTCCGTAAGTTGTTTTATCTTCAATTACCCCTTTATTGTGTTACTACCATTTTCAATATCATATCTGTAGACGGTTTCCAAACTTGAGATAAATGATGACTCTGACTGACTGACAAATCTCGGAAAAACGATCTCTGGATGTGTTATTGAAATTGGTTGTTAATCATCTCTGAAAACATAGGAATATCTTCATTTTTGCTGAAAAAAGTATTTCTATGTTATTTTGTGTTAAATTATCCGTGCATTGAAAATTCTTACTGCTGCAAGGAAGAACGAAGCAGGAAGAAGCCAAATGCACGAACATTAAATTTCCGAGGACGTTCTCACAGGAGGATTGTTCTTCCTGTGGAATGTTCGTGGAAGACAAATTAATTTAATTAAAATTTAAACTGTATTTCATTGGCATCAGATTTATTTTTGCATGTATTTTTTTTTCCAATTTTGCATGTTGTTTTTACCCGACTGCCAAGAAGGGTTATGTTTCTCGCGCGTATCTTGTATGTATGTATGTATGTATGTGTGTAATATTCTTTATTACCTCATATCTTCGAAACGGCCGAATGGATTTCGATAATTAGGGTATCGTTGGATTCGTATCGATTACCCAAGTGTTCTTAGATATGTCACGTTAAACAAAAACCAACATGGCGGCCACGAGGTGCCATAGATTGAGGTAAAAAAAAATAAAAAAAATATGTTTCCTACAATATGGGTATCAAATTAAAGGGCTTGTAACGAGGATTCCAAAATGGTATATCGTTTACGTATAAAAAAAAATACTATGTGAAAATTTGTTCTTTATCCAAACTAAATACATACTCGAATGCCGTACGCTAGGTGGATAGCCAGTTCCACCACCATGACGTATTATGATTTTAACTAAAAAGTGTTAAATAAAAAAATAAATAAATTTAAAAAATAAAAAAACCCGACTGCATAAAAAACACTTTAAATAAAAACTGAAAATCATTCATTATGGGTCCCGACTGTGACAGTCAATTATGTTTCTCATTAGATTGATTGTGTATTGATTATTAATTTTTTGTACTAATAACTTTGCTATCTACACTTCTAGACTTATTGAACTTGTTTTTTACTTTTCAGTTTTTATTTAAAGTGTTTTTTATGCAGTCGGGTTTTTTTATTTTTTTAAATTTATTTTTTATGTCTATAACTGTTTTTATCATTACATTGGCCGTAATTCCTTTTCAAAATGTGTCCTTATTTATATTAAATGGTTCCATTAATATTTTCAGAAACAGTGTGGTGAGGCAAAAGAGAAAATTCGTCCGAAATTCAAATCGTCTTTATTCCAACACATTGGCCCTTACTCATCACTGAAAGGAAAAATCCAAAAAGTTAAGGTACGGTATTAGTCTCTATTTATTCTATTAATTTCTTTATATGGGAAGAGGCCTGTGCCCAGCACTGGGACGTTTATAGGCTGGAATTATTATTATTATAACTTTCACTTCTACAGATTTATTATAAGTATAGATGGTCTAATACACTAGTTGAATGGCCCATATTTATACTTCTTTCTTGTTGAATGGCTACAGCTGAAATAAATCTAATCAACGTATTAAGATGTATATTTTGTGTTGTTGTAGAAAGCTATTTATTACATTTTATGAAGCTGCAACTAGAAGAGAATTCGACTGGATAATTAAAGATTATTATAGCCCAGTCGTGACGTACCTTGTAGATCCGGCATTCTGTGGTATATTTCAAATCAGAAGTCTCGTTTCTACAGGGATGTCACGGCTGGCAAACAGTTCCACTATAATTGAAAACCAAAACAATTTATGGAAGAAAATTGCACAGCCAAGTGTGGTGTTTTAGTTTTGCTTTTGTTATTAGTATTTTACATAGGCTATTGCATTAAGTTGTTATTTGAATCATAATTATGTATATCTAAATAAATAATTAAAATATATTATCTTTATCTCTTTCTTAAGGCCGACATGCACCGACGATGTAATAATCTGCGTGGCATCTGCGTGGGATGTGCAAAAAGTTGAATTATGTCGAATCGAGAGCTGTGGACGAGTGCGACGATGACGGTGAGTTTTTCAATATTCGCTGCTCTTCTTGTTACTATTGTTGTATTTGCTATTCCTATGTTTTTTAGGCAGTTGTCTCATTGCAGGCGAGAAAAGGAGTAACTATCGACTATTTTATAGGTGATGAAACGTACAATAAGATGTAGATTCCGTGTAAATGAATTTAAATGAAGGAGATGCATATATAAATAGTAATATAATCCAACGGGAATAAGCGCGTACATGCATAAATACCTTTTAGGGCTGGACTTGAATTATATGCCTGTAAACATGCAGCGCGATAGTTTAAAAGTTAGCATAAATATAAATAGTTACTCGCTGACTGTTCACACTGGCCGGAATGAGCTCTCTCGGCATTTGTTTGTTGCGGTAACTAGGACTATTAAAAATATACTCGCTTTACTCGTAACTCGCTCATCGCCCGCAATGGGACAAGAGGCTTAAGGTTTTTCTTTCAGGTTTTCGTCTACTTGGGTGGCTCACAGAACTACCTGAGAAAAGACGTGTATTAAGGCTCTTTCTCAGGTTTTTCTGTCGGCCGCCCAAGTGTAAAATACACAAGCAGAACAAGTTGCAGAAGAAACCAGAATTATCATAATAATGTTTGTGGGTCATTGAAAAAAAAAACATTTTTAAACGGTTTTTGGTAATTCGTTTTATTTCAGAAACATTCGCGTAAACTTCAGAAAACAAATTGTGTGTCATGTTTTTTGTTTTTTAGTTTTCAGCCCATGGTATACCGTTAATAGTGCATCTGAAATTGCCCTGGAGCTCAATTGTGAGACGCACTATTTATGGCATACCATGGGCTGGTGGCATCGGTACTGCGTTATGGAATAATGTTTTGGGGAAATATTACAAATAAAGACCTTATTTTTAAAGCACAAAAACGATGCTTTCGGGCAATTTATGGAAGAAAATTGCACAGCCAAGTGTGGTGTGTTTTAGTTTTGCTTTTGTTATTGGTATTTTACATAGGCTATTGCATTAAGTCGTTATTTGTATTATAATTATGTATACTATACCTAAATAAATAATTAAAATATATTATAACACAAAACATTTAACTTCCCAATTAATTCTCAGGTTTCCAAAACAATTTGAGCAAGGCCTGATAGAAGTGCTGGCTCCGCCACCAGCGTACTACCCTAACTTCGATACCCTGCCTGTGACTCTAGGGGACTCGATCAAACGTGTGAAATGGCGAACCAAGCAGAACCTAGACACCATCTACCTGATGGCCTAATAATAATAATTTTATCGCCATTAGATTCAGATCTTTCGGATTTCTACAGTTAGTGTTACCTTAAATTGTTGGTTTATTGGACAATAGTTCAAAATATTCTTCTTTTATTTCCAAGGGATAAAGCAGTTCACCTCAGCGACCTCAGTAGCCAACCCTGGTTCTTCATCGAGTATTGCCACGTCGGTGGCATCGGGAAGCTGTTAGGATCCTCGGACCTCATCCACTTCATCACAGTCGTTCAGTTGTTCTACAACAACATGCCTTTTGACTGGCTGCTTGAGAGCTACTTGGCTGATCGCGTCTGCACCATCGAAAAGACTTCCGTAAGTTGTTTTATCTTCAATTACCCCTTTATTGTGTTACTACCATTTTCAATATCATATCTGTAGACGGTTTCCAAACTTGAGATAAATGATGACTCTGACTCTGACTGACAAATCTCGGAAAAACGATCCAACACCCAGAGTGTGTTATTGAAATTGGTTGTTAATCATCTCTGAAAACGTAGGAATATCTTCAATTTTGCTGAAAAAAGTATTTCTATGTTATTTTGTGTTAAATTATCCGTGCATTGTAAATTCTTACTGCTGCAAGGAAGAACGAAGCAGGAAGAAACCAAATGCACGAACATTAAATTTCCGAATACGTTCTCACAGGAGGATTGTTCTTCCTGTGGAATGTTCGTGGAAGACAAATTAATTTCATTTAAATTTAAACTGTATTTTAATTGGCATAAGATTTATTTTTGCATGTATTTTTTTTTTTCAATTTTGCATGTTGTTTTTCATGTCTATAACTGTTTTTATCATCACATTGGCCGTAATTCCTTTTCAAAATGTGTCCTTGTTTATATTAAATGGTTCCATTAATATTTTCAGAAACAGTGTGGTGAGGCAAAAGAGAAAATTTGTCCAAAATTCAAATCGTCTTTATTCCAACACATTGGCCTTTACTCATCACTGAAAGGAAAAATCCAAAAAGTTAAGGTACGGTATTAGTCTCTATTTATTCTATTAACTTCTTTATATGGAAAGAGGCCTGTGCCCAGCACTGGGACGTGTATAGGCTGGACTTATTATTATTCTATTAACTAATCGATATTTTTTAGTGGTTGCTTAAATGCATATTAAGTTCTGGTTATTCATTTTCTTTACCCTATTTTTATTGCAATCATTCTATTATAATTAATTTTATTGTGAAACTTATAGGAACATAAGTCTATTGACTATAAAATACGTACTGCTTAATTTATTCGCTCGTAATTCATGATTTTTTTTTATTCGATTCTAAAAAAGCATAATTTAGCTAGGTTTTATATTCTACCTGTGTCGATGTTAGTCATGGCCTTCAAGAATATGGTTATGATGTAATAGGCATAGAGATTAAATTTCCTGTAACTGAATCTGAAAATTGCTACATAATCTTCGGAATAGTTGATGGGAGACATTTTTTCATAGAATAACAAACTCTATTCAGCCGTCACAAGATTCATTTTAACTTGCTAGAATTTTTACTGGTTCCCAGGACTCGCACTTCGGAACAGTTCCGACGTTCTACCCTCACACAAACAACCCGCCATTGCAGTCACTTAAGACCGACATCATGGAACATTCTGATCATTCGTTGAAGCGCGCTTACACGGGACAGACGTATTTTTGGGGCGTCAAGCCGAAGAAGGGCGACGTCGTCGAGTTTTGGTTTGAAAGACCGGTCATCGTTACTCGGTAAGATTATCCTACTTAAACAAAATTCATTTTCAATTCTCTCATGATAATGATGATTTTCGTACTTGAAACAAAAAGCAAGCATACACACATGCTGATGATAAACCCGGAAGCTGCCACTGAACCATTTTTTTCAATCACCTTATATTTATTTTTATTGGTTTCTGTACCTAATTGTAATCTCGTTTCTAGCTACACCTTCCGCAGTGGCAACGTGGAGCACGTCTCCGATAAGTTCTATGACACCACTGTAGAGGTGCTCCCTGGACGAGGCAGAGTTATTACTTTACAGGTAGATAACTTTACACTAAGTATTTTTTAGTTTTATGTAGGTATGTGACACCAGAAAAAGAGAGGAGTAATAGTACATTTAAATAATTCTTACAAAAAAAACCGACTTCAAAACAAGTCTTATATGGTTTTTTAGATATATATATATAGAGTAGACTAGACTAGATAGACTCAACCCATTGTTTATTACATAGTAATTGTTGTGTTCATATTACAAAAAAAAGTGGATTTCACTACTTTTTGGTGTGGCCTTTTTTAATCTATTTTGGGTCGGCTTCCAGACTCACCAGATTCAGCTACCAATACAGAGCGACTGCCTATCTGACCTCCTCAACCCATTTTACAAATACTAGTATCCCTTGATAGGATCCCAGATTTAATTTAAACCATAATGATTTAAACTGGTATTTTATATAGATTTACCTATTACTTGTTGTGTTTTGAATATCTGTTTACCAATTATAACTAACAATATTTTTTTATAACGAAAACAACATTCTCATAGATTAATAGTGCAACTAGTTGCTGGATCAGTCGCTCAACTTGTCGCCCAGCAAGTCGAGCTTATAAATTGTTCGCTCTTTTGACATCCTCAAAAAGTAATGTAAAGTCACAGGATCAATCGATCAGCTAGTTGTCCAACTAGTCGAGCTTGTAGTTTGACGTCCTTACAAAGTCTAGATCAGTCGCTCAACTTGTCGGCCAACCGGTCGGAGTTTCACTGATATTAGGAATTCTTGATATTAGATATTAATGCAATGTTTGTTTCTAGGCGAAAATCTTCGCCGATAGTGCCAACAATACACCAGAGTATGCTTCGTGGAAGAAGCCCTGCGGGACAAATCTGTCATGGAAATGTTGCCAGGACCTGACAGAGAGAAGCTTTTCGCGAAAGATCTCGCGGGCCTAACATTAGCGAAGGCGATGGAGCTGGCGGAGACGCGCAGCACGATCAGCTGTTCAAGATTGCGCGGGCGCCGGTGCCTGCGCATACGGCCCCATCGCATCGAGTGAATGCACCTCGTTTGGGTGTTAAAGTGCAATGTCAAGTGTGCGGCTATCACAATCAAGAAACAACCCAGTGTCGGTTCGCAATTGCAATGCTACGGGGCATCTGCGTAGGATGTGCAAAAAGTTGAATTATGTCGAATCGAGAGCTGTGGACGAGAGCGACGATGACGGTGAGTTTTTTTCAATATTCGCTGCTCCTCTTGTTACTATTGTTGTATTTGCTATTCCAATGTTTTTAAGGCAGTTGTCTCATTGCAGGCGAGAAAAGGAGTAACTATCGACTATTTTATAGGTCATGAAACGTACAATAAGATGTAGAATCCGTGTAAATGAATTTAAATGAAGGAGATGCATATATAAATAGTAATATAATCCAACGGGAATAAGCGCGTACATGCATAAATACCTTTTAGGGCTTGACTTGAATTATATTCCTGTAAACATGCAGCGCGATAGTTTAAAAGTTAGCATAAATATAAATAGTTACTCGCTGACTGTTCACACTGGCCGGAGAGAGCTCTCTCGGCATTTGTTTGTTGCGGTAACTAGGACTATCAAAAATATACTCGCTTTACTCGTAACTCGCTCATCGCCCGCTATGGGACAAGAGGCTTAAGGTTTTTCTTTTAGGTTTTCGTCTACTTGGGCGGCTGTCAGGACTACCAGCAAAAAGACGTGTATTAAGGCTCTTATGCCGGTGGTTGTGACGCCCGCCCAAGTGTAAAATACACAAGCAGAACAAGTTGCAGAAGAAACCAGAATTATCATAAAATTATGTGAGATATATGTCGTGAGAACTACCCAATTATGTTTGTGTGTCATTAAAAAAAAACAGCTTTAAACGGTTTTTGGTAATTCGTTAATGGTGTTTGTTTTCAATAACATTCGCGTAAACTTCAGAAAACAATTGTATGTCGTGTTTTTGTTTTTTTAGTTTTAAGGATTTTTTAGGTTTACTGTTCCAGACATATTTATATTAATCTAGCCAGCCATCTACTAAAATACCAAATAACAGGCTATTTTTTATTGAACACTAAAATACACACAAAATTTTAGTGTTCAATTAAGGCAGTGGTCTGACTTATGGGCGAGAAGCGAGTAACTATCGACTATTTAATCGCTCAAGAAACGTACAACAAGATAAAGATCCCGTTTAAATGAAAGAGAGGCATATATAATAGTTACTCGCTGACTGTTCACATTGGCCGGAGAGAACTCTCTCAGCATTTGTTTTTTGCGGCGACTAGAACTATGAAAAATACTCGCTTAGCGATACTCGCTTGCAGATCAAAACACTCGCCGAAGACCAACCAGTGACATTCTGCATAAAAGTGCGATTTGGAATTTAGAACAATTTTTAGTTGGGGAAAGAATGGCAAGATGGAAGGCTTAACTTCACGATATAATAAAACCAAAACCTTATTATGACACGGGTTTTAAAGGCATGTTCCATTTTGCCCTCCCTTCCTATATAGTTGTACAGAATGACCCGAGCTAGTGATGCGCGTATCGTCTGTCGCCCTCGCTTACTCGCTTTTAGCCCAGCGACAAAACTATCAGAACAACACACTCGCTACAATTTGAAAAACGTTTCGATACACTGCCCATGACACAAGGGGACTCGATTAAACGTGTAAAATGGCGAACCCAGCAGAACCTAGACACCATCTACCTGATGGCCTACGCTCAATATAAGGGCACTTCCTACTTGATGTTAGAAGACGATGTTATTGCCAAGAAAAACTATATACAGGTGAGTTTATTAAAAATGTTTTGTGTTAGAATAATGATCTCTTTCATTAGGTGGTAGGATTTAGATTTTTTATCACACAATGAGTCGGAAAATTTGGCTAGCGCATGAATATAGATTTTTTATGTAAATTGAAAGGCATTTTTGGCACAAGTTCTTCCGTGTTTGGTTTGGAATATATCCAAAATGTCGTGAGTTGATATCCTTATCCATTTCTTACCTGATACTGATCTTCGTGGAGATTTAAGTAGTCGAAACAACTGTTTATTCATTTGCCGTTACTTTCACATTTCTTTTTGATGTAACTAAAAATGTCATCGCCATTAGATTCAGATCTTTCGGATTTCTACAGTTAGTGTTACCTTAAATTGTTGGTTCATTGGACAATAGTTCAAAATATTCTTCTTTTATTTCCAGGAGATAAAGCAGTTCACCTCAGCGACCTCAGTAGCCAACTCTCGTTGGTTGTTCATCGAGTATTGCCACGTCGGTGGCATCGGGAAGCTGTTCCGATCCTCGGACCTCATCTACTTCATCACATACGTTCAGTTATTCTACAACAATATGCCTATTGACTGGCTGCTTGAGAGCTACTTGGCTGATCGCGTCTGCACCATTGAAAAGACATCCGTAAGTTGTTTTATCTTCAATCACCCCTTTATTGTATTACTACCATTTTCAAAATCATATCTGTAGACAGTTTTCCAAACTTGAGATAAAATATGTTGACTCTGACTCTGACTGACAAATCTCGGAAAAACGATCTCTGGGTGTGTTATTGAAATTGGTTGTTAATCATCTCTGAAAACATAGGAATATCTTCATTTTTGCTGAAAAAAGAAAGTCTATGTTATTTTGTGTTAAATTATCCGTGCATCGAAAATTCTTACTGCTGCAAGGAAGAACGAAGCAGGAAGAAGCCGAATGCACGAACATTAAATTTCCGAAGACGTTCTTACAGGAGGATTGTTCTTCCTGTGGAATGTTCGTGGAAGACAAATTAATTTCATTTAAATTTAAACTGTATTTCATTGGCATAAGATTTTTTTGCATGTATTTTTTTTTTCAATTTTCAAATCAAAAGCAAATCAAAAATCATTTATTGTTAACTTTGGTCCAGAATTTACAGTAGGGTACAATAGGCACAGGATATACAGATAAGTCTGGTAGGTGGATGAAGTACTGATCTCCTAGATAGGTTACTGTGTAGCCTGTGTTTAGGAGATACAGTTCAGATCCCCCATTTATATGGATGACGTTTAGCAAGGCATAAAGACGACCGATTCATTTAACACATAGTTATTTTATCCTTTAAAATTAATTTTGCATGTTGTTTTTTATGTCTATAACTGTTTTTATCATCACATTGGCCGTAATTCCTTTTCAAAATGTGTCCTTATTTATATTAAATGGTTCCATTAATAATTTCAGAAACAGTGCGGTGAGGCAAAAGAGAAAATTCGTCCGAAATTCAAATCGTTTTTATTCCAACACATTGGCCTTTACTCATCACTGAAAGGAAAAATCCAAAAAGTTAAGGTACGGTATTAGTCTCTATTTATTCTTTTAACTTCTTTATATGGGAAGAGGCCTGTGTCCAGCACTGGGACGTTTATAGGCTGGAATTATTATTATTCTATTAAATAATCGATATTTTTTAGTGATTGCTTAAATGCATATCAAGTTCTGGTTATTCATTTTCTTTTCCCTATTTTTATTGCAATTATTCTATTATAATTAATTTTATTGTGAAACTTATAGGAACATAAGTCAATTGACTATAAAATACGTACTGCTTAATTTATTCGCTCGTAATTCATGATTTTTTCTCATTCGATTCCAAAAAAGCACAATTTGGCTAGGTTTTATATTCTACCTGTGTCGATGTTAGTCATGACCTTCAAGAATATGGTTATGATGTAATAGGTACAGAGATTAAATTTCCTGTTACTGAATCAGAAAATTGCTACATAAACTTCGGAAAAGTTGATGGGAGACATTTTTTCATAGAATAACAAACTCTATTCAGCCGTCACAAGATTCATTTTAACTTGCTAGAATTTTTACTGGTTCCCAGGACTCGCACTTCGGAACAGTTCCGACGTTCTACCCTCACACAAAGAACCCGCCATTGCAGTCACTTAAGACCGACATCATGGAACATTCTGATCATTCGTTGAAGCGCGCTTACACGGGACAGACGTATTTTTGGGGCGTCAAGCCGAAGAAGGGCGACGTCGTCGAGTTTTGGTTTGAAAGACCGGTCATCATTACTCGGTAAGATTATCCTACTTAAACAAAATTCATTTTCAATTCTTTCATGATAATGATGATTTTCGTACTTGAAACAAAAAGCAAGCATATTACACACATGCTGATGATAAACCCGGAAGCTGCCACTGAACCATTTTTTTCAATCACCTTATATTTATTTTTATTGGTTTCTGTACCTAATTGTAATCTCGTTTCTAGCTACACCTTCCGCAGTGGCAACGTGGAGCACGTCTCCGATAAGTTCTATGACACCACTGTAGAGGTGCTCCCTGGACGAGGCAGAGTTATTACTTTACAGGTAGATAACTTTACACTAAGTATTTTTTAGTTTTATGTAGGTATGTGACACCAGAAAAAGAGAGGAGTAATAGTACATTTAAATAATACAAAATAAGTCTTATATGGTTTTTTAGATTTATATATATAGAGTAGACTAGACTAGATAGACTCAACCCATTGTTTATTACATAATAATTGTTGTGTACATATTACAAAAAAAGTGGATTTCACTACTTTTTGGTGTGGCCTTTTTTAATCTATTTTGGGTCGGCTTCCAGACTCACCAGATTCAGCTACTAATACAGAGCGACTGCCTATCTGACCTCCACAACCCATTTTACAAATACTAGTATCCCTTGATAGGATCCCAGATTTAATTTAAACCATAATGATTTAAACTGGTATTTTATATAGTTTTACCTATTACTTGTTGTGTTTTGAATATCTGTTTACCAATTACAACTAACAATATTTTTTTATAACGAAAACAACATTCTCATAGAGTAGTAGTGAAACTAGTCGCTGAATCAGTCGCCCAGCAAGTCGAGCTTATAAATCGTTTGCTCTTTTGACATCCTCAAAAAGTAATGTAAAGTCACTGGATCAATCGCTCAGCTAGTTGCCCAACTAGTCGAGCTTGTAGTTTGACATCCTTACAAAGACTAGATCAGTCGCTCAACTTGTCGGCCAACCGGTCGGAGTTTCACCGATATTAGGAATTCTTGATATTAGATATTAATGCAATGTTTGTTTCTAGGCGAAAATCTTCGCCGACAGTGCCAACAATACACCAGAGTATGCTTCTGAATTGCCAGCGACTACTGTCAGCCCAGAGGTCATGGCGCTACTGAAGAATATGACCGGTAAGTAATTTAAACTAATAAATAAACATTAAAAAAATATTTAATAAAACTTCATTTTTGTGAAAACGAATTTAAGGAAAAACTGCTCTAACGCGTAGGCCTAAGGTTTAGTTTACACTACAACTACTTTTATGATTTTTTATACCAGTTGTCATACTAAACTTACTTGTGAGGTTCAGTTTGAACTAAAACTTTACATTAATTCTGTTTTTTTCACGGGTTCTAGTCAGTCTTAAATTAAACAATTTTACTTATTCTTTTTGACACTGCTTTTATTATTACAATGCAAATTGGGGTAAGGGACAACTGTGTTAAAAATCGAGCAATGCATTTAAAGTATGGGTGATATTTATTTTTAAAGATAACAAAGGAATGAGTGTGAGGCCTGTTTTATAATGGATTCTTCAAAAATAAACCATGTAATGGTAATTCGTTGATTGGAAAGACCCTTACCTTATTCGAAATTGATAAGTGGCGGTAATTACACCAGTTCAAGTTGCTATATTGTATAGTTTTTCGGATACATGGTTATGATGGGGATGTTACGAAAAATTTACCCAAAAATTCAGTAGGGTAAGGGACATTTTTTTAAGCTAGAATTTTTTCATATACACCATTCGAAAGAGTGACAAATTCTGAACAAAACTGTATACTCAACTCAATTTCGGTGTTTTGTCCCTTACCCCAATTATTGAACCTACGGTCGACGCTATGTTATAAACCTTTTTGAAAATGATCATGTTTGGAAATATTAAACAGTGGTCTAATTCACTAGTTGAATGGCCCATATTTGTACTTCTTTCTTGTTGAATGGCTACAGCTGAAATAAATCTAATCAACGTATTAAGATGTATATTTTGTGTTGTTGAAGAAAGCCATTTATTACATTTTAGAAGCTGCAACTAGAAGAGAATTCGACTGGATAATTAAAGATTATTATAGCCCAGTCGTGATGTACCCTGTAGATCCAGCCTTTCTGTGGTATATTTCACATCAGAACGTGGTTTCTACAGGGATGTCACGGCTGGCAAACAGTTCCACTAAAATTTGAAAACCAAAACAATTTATGGAAGAAAATTGCACAGCCAAGTGTGGTGTTTTAGTTATGCTTTTGTTATTGATATTTTACATAGGCTATTGCATTAATTTGTTATTTGTATCATAATTATGTATACCTAAATAAATAATTAAAATATATTATAACACAAAACATTTAACTTCCCAATTAATTCTCAGGTTTCCAAAACAAGTTGAGCAAGGCCTGATAGAAGTGCTGGCTCCGCCACCAGCGTACTACCCTAACTTCGATACCCTGCCTGTGACTCTAGGGGACTCGATCAAACGTGTGAAATGGCGAACCAAGCAGAACCTAGACACCATCTACCTGATGGCCTACGCTCAATCTAAGGGCACTTTATTGATGTTAGAAGACGATGTTATTGCCAAGAAAAACTATAATAATATACAGGTGAGTTTATTAAAAATGTATTGTGTTAGAATAATGATCTCTTTCATTAGGTGGTAGGATTTAGATTTTTTATCACACAATGAGTCGGAAAATTTGGCTAGCGCATGAATATAATAATTTTATCGCCATTAGATTCAGATCTTTCGGATTTCTACAGTTAGTGTTACCTTAAATTGTTGGTTTATTGGACAATAGTTCAAAATATTCTTCTTTTATTTCCAAGGGATAAAGCAGTTCACCTCAGCGACCTCAGTAGCCAACCCTGGTTCTTCATCGAGTATTGCCACGTCGGTGGCATCGGGAAGCTGTTAGGATCCTCGGACCTCATCCACTTCATCAGAGTCGTTCAGTTGTTCTACAACAACATGCCTTTTGACTGGCTGCTTGAGAGCTACTTGGCTTATCGCTTCTGCACTATCGAAAAGACTTCCGTAAGTTGTTTTATTTTCAATCACCCCTTTATTGTGTTACTACCATTTTCAATATCATATCTGTAGACGGTTTTTCAAACTTGAGATAAATGTTGACTCTGACTGACTGACAAATCTCGGAAAAACGATCTCTGGATGTGTTATTGAAATTGGTTGTTAATCATCTCTGAAAACATAGGAATATCTTCATTTTTGCTGAAAAAAGTATTTCTATGTTATTTTGTGTTAAATTATCCGTGCATTGAAAATTCTTACTGCTGCAAGGAAGAACGAAGCAGGAAGAAGCCAAATGCACGAACATTAAATTTCCGAGGACGTTCTCACAGGAGGATTGTTCTTCCTGTGGAATGTTCGTGGAAGACAAATTAATTTAATTAAAATTTAAACTGTATTTCATTGGCATCAGATTTATTTTTGCATGAATTTTTTTTTCCAATTTTGCATGTTGTTTTTACCCGACTACCAAGAAGGGTTATGTTTCTCGCGCGTATCTTGTATGTATGTATGTATGTATGTGTGTAATATTCTTTATTACCTCATATCTTCGAAACGGCCGAATGGATTTCGATAATTAGGGTATCGTTGAATTCGTATCGATTACCCAAGTGTTCTTAGATATGTCACGTTAAACAAAAACCAACATGGCGGCCACGAGGTGCCATAGATTGGGGTAAAAAAAATAAAAAAAATATGTTTCCTACAATATGGGTATCAAATTAAAGGGCTTGTAACGAGGATTCCAAAATGGTATATCGTTTACGTATAAAAAAAAATACTATGTGAAAATTTGTTCTTTATCCAAACTAAATACATACTCGAATGCCGTACGCTAGGTGTAGGTATAGCCAGTTCCACCACCATGACGTATTATGATTTTAACTAAAAAGTGTTAAATAAAAAAATAAATAAATTTAAAAAATAAAAAAACCCGACTGCATAAAAAACACTTTAAATAAAAACTGAAAATCATTCATTATGGGTCCCGACTGTGACAGTCAATTATGTTTCTCATTAGATTGATTGTGTATTGATTATTAATTTTTTGTACTAATAACTTTGCTATCTACACTTCTAGACTTATTGAACTTGTTTTTTACTTTTTAGTTTTTATTTAAAGTGTTTTTTATGCAGTCGGGTTTTTTTATTTTTTTTTATTTTTTTTTTATGTCTATAACTGTTTTTATCATTACATTGGCCGTAATTCCTTTTCAAAATGTGTCCTTATTTATATTAAATGGTTCCATTAATATTTTCAGAAACAGTGTGGTGAGGCAAAAGAGAAAATTCGTCCGAAATTCAAATCGTCTTTATTCCAACACATTGGCCTTTACTCATCACTGAAAGGAAAAATCCAAAAAGTTAAGGTACGGTATTAGTCTCTATTTATTCTATTAACTTCTTTATATGGGAAGAGGCCTGTGCCCAGCACTGGGACGTTTATAGGCTGGAATTATTATTATTATAACTTTCACTTCTACAGATTTATTATAAGTATAGATGGTCTAATACACTAGTTGAATGGCCCATATTTATACTTCTTTCTTGTTGAATGGCTACAGCTGAAATAAATCTAATCAACGTATTAAGATGTATATTTTGTGTTGTTGTAGAAAGCTATTTATTACATTTTATGAAGCTGCAACTAGAAGAGAATTCGACTGGATAATTAAAGATTATTATAGCCCAGTCGTGACGTACCTTGTAGATCCGGCATTCTGTGGTATATTTCAAATCAGAAGTCTCGTTTCTACAGGGATGTCACGGCTGGCAAACAGTTCCACTATAATTGAAAACCAAAACAATTTATGGAAGAAAATTGCACAGCCAAGTGTGGTGTTTTAGTTTTGCTTTTGTTATTAGTATTTTACATAGGCTATTGCATTAAGTTGTTATTTGAATCATAATTATGTATATCTAAATAAATAATTAAAATATATTATCTTTATCTCTTTCTTAAGGCCGACATGCACCGACGATGTAATAATCTGCGTGGCATCTGCGTGGGATGTGCAAAAAGTTGAATTATGTCGAATCGAGAGCTGTGGACGAGTGCGACGATGACGGTGAGTTTTTCAATATTCGCTGCTCTTCTTGTTACTATTGTTGTATTTGCTATTCCTATGTTTTTTAGGCAGTTGTCTCATTGCAGGCGAGAAAACGAGTAACTATCGACTATTTTATAGGTCATGAAACGTACAATAAGATGTAGATTCCGTGTAAATGAATTTAAATGAAGGAGATGCATATACTTATAAATAGTAATATAATCCAATGGGAATAAGCGCGTACATGCATAAATACCTTTTAGGGCTTGACTTGAATTATATTCCTGTAAACATGCAGCGCGATAGTTTAAAAGTTAGCATAAATATAAATAGTTACTCGCTGACTGTTCACACTGGCCGGAGAGAGCTCTCTCGGCATTTGTTTGTTGCGGTAACTAGGACTATCAAAAATATACTCGCTTTACTCGTAACTCGCTCATCGCCCGCTATGGGACAAGAGGCTTAAGGTTTTTCTTTTAGGTTTTCGTCTACTTGGGCGGCTGTCAGGACTACCAGCAAAAAGACGTGTATTAAGGCTCTTATGCCGGTAGTTGTGACGCCCGCCCAAGTGTAAAATACACAAGCAGAACAAGTTGCAGAAGAAACCAGAATTATCATAAAATTATGTGAGATATATGTCGTGAGAACTACCCAATTATGTTTGTGTGTCATTAAAAAAAAACAGCTTTAAACGGTTTTTGGTAATTCGTTAATGGTGTTTGTTTTCAATAACATTCGCGTAAACTTCAGAAAACAATTGTATGTCGTGTTTTTGTTTTTTTAGTTTTAAGGATTTTTTAGGTTTACTGTTCCAGACATATTTATATTAATCTAGCCAGCCATCTACTAAAATACCAAATAACAGGCTATTTTTTATTGAACACTAAAATACACACAAAATTTTAGTGTTCAATTAAGGCAGTGGTCTGACTTATGGGCGAGAAGCGAGTAACTATCGACTATTTAATCGCTCAAGAAACGTACATCAAGATAAAGATCCCGTGTAAATGAAAGAGAGGCATATATAAATAGTTACTCGCTGACTGTTCACATTGGCCGGAGAGAACTCTCTTAGCATTTGTTTTTTGGGGCGACTAGAACTATGAAAATATACTCGCTTAGCGATACTCGCTTGCAGATCAAAACACTCGCCGAAGACCAACCAGTGACATTCTGCATAAAAGTGCGATTTGGAATTTAGAACAATTTTTAGTTGGGGAAAGAATGGCAAGATGGAAGGCTTAACTTCACGATATAATAAAACCAAAACCTTATTATGACACGGGTTTTAAAGGCATGTTCCATTTTGCCCTCCCTTCCTTTATAGTTGTACAGAATGACCCGAGCTAGTGATGCGCGTATCGTCTGTCGCCCTCGCTTACTCGCTTTTAGCCCAGCGACAAAACTATCAGAACAACACACTCGCTACAATTTGGAAAACGTTTCGATACACTGCCCATGACACAAGGGGACTCGATTAAACGTGTAAAATGGCGAACCCAGCAGAACCTAGACACCATCTACCTGATGGCCTACGCTCAATATAAGGGCACTTTCTACTTGATGTTAGAAGACGATGTTATTGCCAAGAAAAACTATATACAGGTGAGTTTATTAAAAATGTATTGTGTTAGAATAATGATCTCTTTCATTAGGTGGTAGGATTTAGATTTTTTATCACACAATGAGTCGGAAAATTTGGCTAGCGCATGAATATAGATTTTTTATGTAAATTGAAAGGCATTTTTGGCACTAGTTCTTCCGTGTTTGGTTTGGAATATATCCAAAATGTCGTGAGTTGATATCCTTATCCATTTCTTACCTGATACTGATCTTCGTGGAGATTTAAGTAGTCGAAACAACTGTTTATTCATTTGCCGTTACTTTCACATTTCTTTTTGATGTAACTAAAAATGTCATCGCCATTAGATTCAGATCTTTCGGATTTCTACAGTTAGTGTTACCTTAAATTGTTGGTTCATTGGACAATAGTTCAAAATATTCTTCTTTTATTTCCAGGAGATAAAGCAGTTCACCTCAGCGACCTCAGTAGCCAACTCTCGTTGGTTGTTCATCGAGTATTGCCACGTCGGTGGCATCGGAAAGCTGTTCCGATCCTCGGACCTCATCCACTTCATCACATACGTTCAGTTATTCTACAACAATATGCCTATTGACTGGCTGCTTGAGAGCTACTTGGCTGATCGCGTCTGCACCATTGAAAAGACTTCCGTAAGTTGTTTTATCTTCAATCACCCCTTTATTGTATTACTACCATTTTCAAAATCATATCTGTAGACAGTTTTCCAAACTTGAGATAAAATATGTTGACTCTGACTCTGACTGACAAATCTCGGAAAAACGATCTCTGGGTGTGTTATTGAAATTGGTTGTTAATCATCTCTGAAAACATAGGAATATCTTCATTTTTGCTGAAAAAAGAAAGTCTATGTTTTTTTGTGTTAAATTATCCGTGCATCGAAAATTCTTACTGCTGCAAGGAAGAACGAAGCAGGAAGAAGCCGAATGCACGAACATTAAATTTCCGAAGACGTTCTTACAGGAGGATTGTTCTTCCTGTGGAATGTTCGTGGAAGACAAATTAATTTCATTTAAATTTAAACTGTATTTCATTGGCATAAGATTTTTATGCATGTATTTTTTTTTTCAATTTTCAAATCAAAATCAAATCAAAAATCATTTATTGTTAACTTTGGTCCAGAATTTACAGTAGGGTACAATAGGCACAGGATATACAGATAAGTCTGGTAGGTGGATGAAGTACTGATCTCCTAGATAGGTTACTGTGTAGCCTGTGTTTAGGAGATACAGTTCAGATCCCCCATTTATATGGATGACGTTTAGCAAGAAAAAAGACGACCGATTCATTTAACACATAGTTATTTTATCCTTTAAAATTAATTTTGCATGTTGTTTTTTATGTCTATAACTGTTTTTATCATCACATTGGCCGTAATTCCTTTTCAAAATGTGTCCTTATTTATATTGGTTATATGGTTCCATTAATAATTTCAGAAACAGTGCGGTGAGGCAAAAGAGAAAATTCGTCCGAAATTCAAATCGTTTTTATTCCAACACATTGGCCTTTACTCATCACTGAAAGGAAAAATCCAAAAAGTTAAGGTACGGTATTAGTCTCTATTTATTCTTTTAACTTCTTTATATGGGAAGAGGCCTGTGTCCAGCACTGGGACGTTTATAGGCTGGAATTATTATTATTCTTTTAAATAATCGATATTTTTTAGTGGTTGCTTAAATGCATATTAAGTTCTGGTTATTCATTTTCTTTACCCTATTTTTATTGCAATCATTCTATTATAATTAATTTTATTGTGAAACTTATAGGAACATAAGTCTATTGACTATAAAATACGTACTGCTTAATTTATTCGCTCGTAATTCATGATTTTTTTTTATTCGATTCTAAAAAAGCATAATTTAGCTAGGTTTTATATTCTACCTGTGTCGATGTTAGTCATGACCTTCAAGAATATGGTTATGATGTAATAGGCACAGAGATTAAATTTCCTGTTACTGAATCAGAAAATTGCTACATAAACTTCGGAATAGTTGATGGGAGACATTTTTTCATAGAATAACAAACTCTATTCAGCCGTCACAAGATTCATTTTAACTTGCTAGAATTTTTACTGGTTCCCAGGACTCGCACTTCGGAACAGTTCCGACGTTCTACCCTCACACAAACAACCCGCCATTGCAGTCACTTAAGACCGACATCATGGAACATTCTGATCATTCGTTGAAGCGCGCTTACACGGGACAGACGTATTTTTGGGGCGTCAAGCCGAAGAAGGGCGACGTCGTCGAGTTTTGGTTTGAAAGACCGGTCATCGTTACTCGGTAAGATTATCCTACTTAAACAAAATTCATTTTCAATTCTCTCATGATAATGATGATTTTCGTAACAAAAAGCAACCATACACACATGCTGATGATAAACCCGGAAGCTTTTTATCACCTTATTTTATTTTTTTATTGGTTTCTGTACCTAATTGTAATCTCGTTTCTAGCTACACCTTCCGCAGTGGCAACGTGGAGCACGTCTCCGATAAGTTCTATGACACCACTGTAGAGGTGCTCCCTGGACGAGGCAGAGTTATTACTTTACAGGTAGATAACTTTACACTAAGTATTTTTTAGTTTTATGTAGGTATGTGACACCAGAAAAAGAGAGGAGTAATAGTACATTTAAATAATTCTTACAAAAAAAACCGACTTCAAAATAAGTCTTATATGGTTTTTTAGATATATATATATAGAGTAGACTAGACTAGATAGACTCAACCCATTGTTTATTACATAGTAATTGTTGTGTTCATATTACAAAAAAAAGTGGATTTCACTACTTTTTGGTGTGGCCTTTTTTAATCTATTTTGGGTCGGCTTCCAGACTCACCAGATTCAGCTACCAATACAGAGCGACTGCCTATCTGACCTCCTCAACCCATTTTACAAATACTAGTATCCCTTGATAGGATCCCAGATTTAATTTAAACCATAATGATTTAAACTGGTATTTTATATAGATTTACCTATTACTTGTTGTGTTTTGAATATCTGTTTACCAATTATAACTAACAATATTTTTTTATAACGAAAACAACATTCTCATAGATTAATAGTGCAACTAGTTGCTGGATCAGTCGCTCAACTTGTCGCCCAGCAAGTCGAGCTTATAAATTGTTCGCTCTTTTGACATCCTCAAAAAGTAATGTAAAGTCACAGGATCAATCGATCAGCTAGTTGTCCAACTAGTCGAGCTTGTAGTTTGACGTCCTTACAAAGTCTAGATCAGTCGCTCAACTTGTCGGCCAACCGGTCGGAGTTTCACTGATATTAGGAATTCTTGATATTAGATATTAATGCAATGTTTGTTTCTAGGCGAAAATCTTCGCCGACAGTGCCAACAATACACCAGAGTATGCTTCTGAATTGCCAGCGACTACTGTCAGCCCAGAGGTCATGGCGCTACTGAAGAATATGACCGGTAAGTAATTTAAACTAATAAATAAACATTAAAAAAATATTTAATAAAACTTCATTTTTGTGAAAACGAATTTAAGGAAAAACTACTCTAACGCGTAGGCCTAAGGTTTAGTTTACACTACAACTACTTTTATGATTTTTTATACCAGTTGTCATACTAAACTTACTTGTGAGGTTCAGTTTGAACTAAAACTTTACATTAATTCTGTTTTTTTCACGGGTTCTAGTCAGTCTTAAATTAAACAATTTTACTTATTCTTTTTGACACTGCTTTTATTATTACAATGCAAATTGGGGTAAGGGACAACTGTGTTAAAAATCGAGCAATGCATTTAAAGTATGGGTGATATTTATTTTTAAAGATAACAAAGGAATGAGTGTGAGGCCTGTTTTATAATGGATTCTTCAAAAATAAACCATGTAATGGTAATTCGTTGATTGGAAAGACCCTTACCTTATTCGAAATTGATAAGTGGCGGTAATTACACCAGTTCAAGTTGCTATATTGTATAGTTTTTCGGATACATGGTTATGATGGGGATGTTACGAAAAATTTACCCAAAAATTCAGTAGGGTAAGGGACATTTTTTTAAGCTAGAATTTTTTCATATACACCATTCGAAAGAGTGACAAATTCTGAACAAAACTGTATACTCAACTCAATTTCGGTGTTTTGTCCCTTACCCCAATTATTGAACCTACGGTCGACGCTATGTTATAAACCTTTTTGAAAATGATCATGTTTGGAAATATTAAACAGTGGTCTAATTCACTAGTTGAATGGCCCATATTTGTACTTCTTTCTTGTTGAATGGCTACAGCTGAAATAAATCTAATCAACGTATTAAGATGTATATTTTGTGTTGTTGAAGAAAGCCATTTATTACATTTTATGAAGCTGCAACTAGAAGAGAATTCGACTGGATAATTAAAGATTATTATAGCCCAGTCGTGATGTACCCTGTAGATCCAGCCTTTCTGTGGTATATTTCACATCAGAACGTGGTTTCTACAGGGATGTCACGGCTGGCAAACAGTTCCACTAAAATTTGAAAACCAAAACAATTTATGGAAGAAAATTGCACAGCCAAGTGTGGTGTTTTAGTTTTGCTTTTGTTATTGATATTTTACATAGGCTATTGCATTAATTTGTTATTTGTATCATAATTATGTATACCTAAATAAATAATTAAAATATATTATAACACAAAACATTTAACTTCCCAATTAATTCTCAGGTTTCCAAAACAAGTTGAGCAAGGCCTGATAGAAGTGCTGGCTCCGCCACCAGCGTACTACCCTAACTTCGATACCCTACCTGTGACTCTAGGGGACTCGATCAAACGTGTGAAATGGCGAACCAAGCAGAACTCAGACACCGTCTACCTGATGGCCTACGCTCAATCTAAGGGCACTTTCTACTTGATGTTAGAAGACGATGTTATTGCCAAGAAAAACTATATACAGGTGAGTTTATTAAAAATGTATTGTGTTAGAATAATGATCTCTTTCATTAGGTGGTAGGATTTAGATTTTTTATCACACAATGAGTCGGAAAATTTGGCTAGCGCATAAATATAGATTTTTATGTAAGTAAATTGAATGTCATCTTAATGAGATAGGATACATTTTATACATTTCTAAAAATTCTCGTAAAAATGCGATCACAAAAACATAGTGATGTTAAAGGCGAATATTCTTTTGACATTTCTTAATTAACTGTATTCTATTGCTGTCCTTTTCACACGGTATATGTTAAGATAAGATAGCAATAGTTCAAATTTGATTTGATTGAGATAAATTCCATTTTTGTTTCTTTTTTAGAGATCAGTAGAAAGGAAAAGTCTAAAATGTGTTTTCTTTACAGTTATTAGGTACTCCGACCAGATTACGGTGGAAGATTGTAACGAGAGAGACCTAGCGAGCCAAATCCAGTTTGTCTGGGGTGCTAAAGTTTTTCACATTATTTAGCACCACATTTAAATTGGATTGGGTCAGTAAACGAGCTGCAACATTCAAGAAAACATTATTTGAAACCAGAAATCTTCCGTAAAAAAAGTGGATTCCTCAACATAATTCTATATACCCGACTGCCAAGTAAGGGTAATGTTTTTCGGTTGTGTCTTGATCACAGCTCCACTTTGACCATTTTGTGACGATGCATTTCTAGATTCCCATTTGAATTATTGTTTTGTTTCATTTTTACATATTCCAGTTAAAGGTTTTTCAACTTTAATTCTCTTTCCAACAAATAGCTGACCTTTCGGGGATCTCTGCTATCAAGTGAGTATAGTAATATTGAATTATATTCAGTACTTTAAGTTGTTACATCTCACTCCTTTTTACAGATGCGGTGACGACAGAGAACATGCTAGCCAAATGCAGGTCTGCAAGCTAAATTGAGGTCTGTATAAGGGCCCAAAAGTTTGCTAGCCTAACTTGGAACCTCACCCAGGCAACTTGGAACGGCGACATGTATGTATTTTGCGCGTATTTTGTGTGTGTTTCTATAACATGTAGTTCTATCGTTTTTTTTTAACATTGTGCCTTCCATTAGATTCATGGTTTTCGACAGTTAAAGTATCGTAAGGATGTGTCGAAAGCGCCACGAATGCGTTCTCGTGAGCAGATCGCAATGAGCTCGCGGGCTTCACATTCAGTGCGCGTTCGCCAGATCTGGACGCACCCATACATTCATCTCGTAAACCCAAGTGTCCTTAAATTGGTGGATTGATAAAATACAAAATTGTAAGATTAAATATAATTTGTTATGAGAAATTCTAGAATAAATATATTATGTTTAAAAAAAAACCCCAAAGAAGATCTTAAAGTTTTCTTAACAGGACAGTAGGGTTTATTCTTTTTTTCAATATTGCTACTAGTTTTATAGACTTTCATTTATTTATATAATTCGTAGCTGACTCTAGGCTAGTCGCATGAGCGTTTTAAAATCTATTTACTGTTTTCCGATAGTAGTTTATTTATGAATTAAATACTGTAAGTAGTTAGTAAGTAGTCGGTGAAGGATTTCAAAGCCGTGAAGACATCGTTTAAAGCTAGCTAAATACTGGTCTGTATGAGGGACTTAAGTTGTTTTTCTTAGGACTTCGTTCCTCATATTTTAGATAATCACACCATTTAGATAATCCAAATATAATAGACACGTATTTTTTCTTTTCTCAAATCAATAAAAAAAATACGAAGATAAACCGCTTTAAAGTTCTGGAGTGGGGGCTTGTGACATCACGCAAGAATTGCACTCGCTGTAATTCATAATTCTTTGTTTACGGACAAGGGAAAAAATATGTGTCTAATATTTTTTATAGTATATAAAAGATGGGCATAAAAATAAAAAATAGTCATCATCCCTATTCTTATATTATTTTCTAGTTAGAGAATGTGTGTAATATCTGCTTTTCATTGAAAAATTATAGCTCGGAGAAAAACTTTTTAAATCACTGTTTTTGTAACTAGTGGCTGTTTCAACGGCACTTTTGACAGTTTTAATTTCCCTTGTACAAACAATATTGTTTGATAAGTCGAATGGCTAATTCAAGAATAAGTACCTAAATGAATTCTAACCAAGTGATTAACAATTTTATCTACCTACAATTCGGCTGCTGATAGAATGCATTCCTGACAGTTGACCGACCTGTCAGTTGGCCTTGATTTGTACAGAGAAATAAAAAACCGTGAAATACTTATTATTCATTGTTACCTGGCATAATAATATAGGTTTAATGATATTTTTCGTTTATAGGACAAATAAGTGATAGTAATTTATGTTAAGTAAATTCTTTGTCACATTAAAGTTATATCTTCCTGTTGACCACCACCTGTCAGGAACGCATTCTCTCAGCGGCCGTACTATAGATAAATAACTAGTATGCAAAACTATATCCGTCTTAAAAATATTGCATTTCGGTAGCAAAAAAAGGTTTATGTGTGTATGTATATAATTGTACGGCGAACCATACATTATTTTAGCCAACTAAACATTTTACGCATTTTTATACTCCAATCAACCTTAATACAGCTCAGTACGTAATTAGACAGCAAAACAACTTGTCGTGCGTGCTCCCTCGCTACATTAAGCAATCAATCGTGAACATTGGCAATATACCGTTTTCATAAACTCTAGCATTTTTATTGATCGTTATAAAAGAACTTTCTACAATAATTATACAGGGTGTTAACGAAAGGGTATATCTATCCAAAAGGGGTGAAGACTACATCTGATATAGAGTCAGTCTACAAAATTTCAGCTCAAAATAAGTTAATTTTATAATCGATGTCCTATTTTTTGAATCAACGTTGTCAACGTAGTCTATACCAGGAGTACTCTTCATCCCTTTTGGATAGATATACCCTTTCGGTAACACCTTGTATAGGGTAAATCTAGCGCTCGTTTACTATAGGTACTAGTTGTGGTAGGTGTAAGATGTCATCATCAACGACGTGAAGACATCATTTCCAGAACAAGCTAGCCAGATACTGGTTTGAATGAGGGACGTTAAGTATGCCATATCACTTGGTCCCTTATTGAAACAGTGGATGTTTAGCTATGGCAACAAACCGGACATCTTTTGAAACGAGAAATCTTAAGATTAACATCAAGTATCAGGACCAGGACTAAGAAATAATTTTAAGGCTAATTTATCTGACATTGTCCTGGTCGTACACAATACCGCTCACATTAACCGGCTTCAATAAAAGCGGAGATACTCTATTCGACCGTGCTTTTTTTTGTTTGTCATTATCCTGTTTTTATTTGAAAGCTAGTACTTACCGTGTGATTCCTTTTTTTGGTCCAGCTTTTACAGTGGGTGGGATCCATAAGAAAACCATATAAGACTTATTTTGAAGTCGGTTTTTGTTGGTTAGAATTATTTTTAAAGAGTATTAATCACTTTCTTTTCAGTACAATGGAAGATTGCAACGGCTTAGGCAGTAGTTTGACTTACGGGCGAGAAGCGAGTAACTATCGACTATTTAATCGCTCAAGAAACGTACAACAAGATGTAGATCAAATGTAAATGAAGGAGATGCATATACAAATAGTTACTCGCTGACTGTTCACATTGGCCGGAGAGAACTCTCTCAGCATTTGTTTTTTGCTGCGCGGCGACTAGAACTATGAAAATATACTCGCTGAGCGAGACTCGCTGAGCGATACTCGCTTGGCGATCAAAACACTCGCCGAAGACCAACCAGTGTCATTCTGCATAAAAGTGCGGTTTCGAATTTAGAACTAAAGAATTTTTAGTAGGAAAAGGGAGGGCAAGATGGAAGGCTTAACTTCACAATATAATAAAACAAAATCATTGAATTATTTTAGAATGTCGTGAAAGGTATTTTACTTTACTATGATGAAGCCTGATATTTTTTGTACCTATGGTGTTACATACTTTTGGCAAAATAAAGGTTTTTTTTCTTGACCTTTGTGTAACGAAGTGTATAGGTTTACAAAAGAACTTGCCCTTAAAAACAAAACTCCATCTTGCCGAAAAGCTCGCTTTTAATCTTATATTGAAGTTTTTAAAAACCATTAACTGTTTTCCATGTTAAAATATCATTTCAATAAATTTATACTTAGATATACTAGAGTAAATTGGAAATAACAACAAGACCTACCGTTTACCAACAAAACTGCCAGATACTGTGTGCATCTTAAATCGCGCGCACGTCATGTGATCCGGGTTTTAAAGCCATGTTCCACTTTGCCTTTCCTTCCTTTATAGTAGTAAAGAATGACCCGAGCGAGTCGAGCGAGTATCGCCCGTCCTACTCGCTCACTCGCTTATTGCTCGGCGACTAAACTATCAAAACTACATACTCACTGCTAGCTGCTTGGCGACTCGTTTTAAGTTCATCGTTCTACTCGCTACTCGCTCCTCGCTCTTAGTCGGACCACTGCCATAAAGCCTACCTTTCTTGAAAATCTAGCCAACGCACTCCTGTATGACGGTCTAAATTGTTCTCACATTGTAATAATTGACCATCATATAGGTAGTATTGGTTAGAAAACCCGCGTGGATCGACATTGAAGAAAACATCATTTTGAAACAAGAAACCTTTTTCAACAGCAATATGTATCATGTAAAATTGGTAGTGATAGAAACTATACTGGTTTTATGTTTAAACTCTAAGTAGATAAGGTTTTTAAGGTACCTAATTTAGGCAAAAATTCCAGTGAACCAAAGAAAAAAAAATGTATTCGTTTTGAACTGATTTATTGTAAACTGACTCTGTACCAGATGTGATCTTCACCTTGTAAACTAATATTTTTGATTTTTAAATTACTATGTTTTTAACTGACTCTAAACCAGATGTACTATTCACCCCTTTTGGGTAGATATACCCTTTTGATAACGACCTGTATATTAATATTGTTGTATTGTCTTACCTCAGGTATGAAGTACCTAGCGAGCGAGGTGTCCCGCGAGGCGCGATAATTCTATCTTTGAATCATTTAGATCAGTGGACCTGTGACGCCACGTAAGCCTTTCAAAGGACCGGGTATTCTAATTTTTGAGAATAGCCCGTAAAAAGTAAGACATACATAATAATAGTAATGAAGGAACTGTTTGAAATCAATTCTCGATAGCATGTTTTACAATTCTAATCTATAATTAAAGACGAAATCAGCTAAAAATTGTTTAGTATATACATATTTTTGTTCGTGACTACATTGTATATATATTTTTGTTCGTGACTGTACTCAGAAAGGGGGTTTCGGGCAGGGGATCAAATTTTGCGCATTACGTATATTAGTCACGGCATAAAAACATGTTTGTTCACATCGATTCGATCAGACTGTTGTTTTTTTATTTTTTTTTGTCTTTTCGGTGGTGGGCAGCAGCGTCACCGGCGCGGGAAGGCGAGTACTGCTGATTACCAAGACTCCTTCTGTTCTTGGTGATTTTTCATTTATTTTCACTTCTATTTTTTTTGTTTTTGTTTTTTTCTATCATTGATTTAGACCTAGACTTGACGACGATAATCTTGTACCTTTATGGCATAAATGAATAGGTTCAGCAAATCTCTGAAACAAACTAGTTAGGTTAGGAGGGCGGGAAGATGGTCAATTAATAATAATTGATCCATTAATTGATGATCTTCCTAATCTTGGTGTCTGTCCGACACCGGGATTGGCGAATGGTTTAGGGGGTAGCGCAAGTCGTGACGATCCCCTAAGCAAGGCCAGAGGACTATCCTGCGCGAGGTTGCCGCCTGCTATTGGCTGATTACCTTCAGTAATTGGCGTAACAAAAACCTCTGGCCGTCTTCCTCCCTTTTCCAATGTTCCTTAAATATATTAGTATAATTCTAACAAAAAAAACCGACTTCAAAATAAGTCTTATATTTGTTTCTTATGGATCCCGCTGTCAAAACTGAACCAAATTATAATGGGACCGAGGGAAGCACCAACTTTTGATTAAAAAAATAATCATGAAAATCGGTACACCCAGTCGAAAGTTATGATATGGTAACAAACATAAAAAATACAGTAGAACTGAATACCTCCTCCTTTTTTGAAGACGATTATTTATATGTTTACAGAAAGGCTCGATCTCGACAGCAGAGTGCTGGTGGTAAAGAACGAGACTGATGGCCGAGTGGCGTACGCACCGGTTTTCAAGGTGTTGTCTGCATTTATTTATTTATTATTATATTATAATTCTGTTCTAGTGACCTTACCGCAATGAAAATTGTTACAGATACGAACAGTCCTAGTAAACTGCTGGGTAAACTTGCAATACTGAGACTTGGACATCTCCTCTGACTGCAACACCACTGGCTGTGATTAAGTTAGGATTAAACAATAGAGGTAAGTTTAAAATCGATTAATTCTTGAAATTGCTGGAAAACAAGGACCGCAACCAATTTTGAAGACCAACTTGGATACGGGCTTTGCGTCTGATGGTCTATCCGAGGGAAGATGTACGTTCCTATTATACGTTCCGCTTACGATTTTATTAGAATGTTTGGTGTTAACTGCTTCCTCTTCATAAAATCTCTCTTGTCATAAAAAAATAAAGTCTATTAGTCATTTCATCAAGTTTCATAATCGTGCCTGCTCAGATCATGCATACCTACATTATTTTTACACAAAAAATACTTTTAGTAAATACCTTCCATTTCTCTTGCACCAATTACACGACTTATTACCTCGCACTGCAGCTCTGCTTTAAATAGGTTTGGTATACATTTCCAGGTAATCATTGACTACGACTGTAGAGTCTGTCTCACGAAAGAAGTCCCGCGGCAACAATTGGAACTAATTTTGACAGCTCGGGCATGTTGTCAATTGTTGTCGTTGTCAGGTTGTTTTGTTAATTTGCTGAGCTTAAGTGTTGTTTATAATGCCAAAAGTTGTAAAAATTGCTGGCCGAGAAATGATACTGCCTTCAGTATCATTTCTCGGCCAGCACTTTTCTTCACTTTAAAGGAGTTTTGTGAAGCAGAACAACGGAATCATGGTGTTTTGATACCAATAAACAATGTTCGCAAGAGAGTTGCCGCCATGACAGGTACTTATTTAGGGTTACCAGTAACGTGGTTTTTACCATTTTATTTCTGATTTTATATTCAATATTTCATGCATATATTTTTTATCAATTTACAATGTTTGCATACACATGTGACGGTTAAAGAAAAAAAATTGTATATTTAATAATAATAATAATAATATTCCGGGACAACTCACACACGGTTATCTGATCCCAAGCTAAGCAGAGCTTGTGTTATGGTAACCAGACAACTGATAAACTTACTTATATATTTCTAAATACATACATATTATAGATAAATTACACCCAGACACCAGAATAAATGATCATGCTCATCACACAACATTTGTCCTAGGCGGGAATCGAACCCACGACCTCCGGTATAGCAGTCAGGGTCACTAACCACTAGACCAACAGGCCCGTCTTCTCTCTTCTCTTCTCGTCTCTTTCTATTTTACCCATGTTTGAAAATGAAAGAAAGAAAAATGAAATTAAATGCATTTTTTATCAACATTTTTATTCAGGTTGTGAATATTTTTCAGGTGTCTCTGAGAAAACAGTCTCAAGAATAACACAGGAAGAAAAAACAGCTGCAAGTACTTCAAAAAAGATTGTAACACCAGGGAAGAGTCGTCCACGTCCTAAAAATTTCAACCTCGATAGTTTCGATCTCTGTGCTATTCGCCTAAAAATTCACTAATTTTGTATTGTAAAAAAAGAACTGCCTACTCTTAACAAATTACTTGCAGTCTTGAAAGAAGATATTAATTTTGAAGGAAGCCGGGCCACACTCCATAGGATATTGTAAAGCATTGGATTTAGATACAAACGATGCCATTCAAAAAGGAAAATACTAATGGAGCGCTATGATATCACTGCTTGGCGCGCTGGATAAATAGAAAAAATCGAACCGTCGAAAAAAGACCTGTGGTGTTTTTAGATGAAACATAATTATATCCACAACTCATACCATGCCAAAAATTGTTGGCAAAGTAAAGAAGAGCCAGGACTTTTCACTTCAGAGTCTGCTGGGAGTAGATGGATAATCGCTCATGCTGAATAATGGTGGATGGATCTGAGAATGGTTTCAGAAATAATGCTTTACTAATATTTAAATCACAATCAAAGTCGTCTGATTATCATGATGACATGAATTTCACAAATTTTTTGAAGTGGATGAATGAAAAATTGATACCAAATCTACCAGAAAGGTCTCTTGTGGTTATGGACAATAAATAAATAGAGGTATACATTTCGAAGAGAGCTGGACAAAAGCCATTTTATATGGTATAATTTAACAAAATAAAGGACAACCAACTTACGTCGTAGATGAATTATTAAAAAGTCACAACCATGAAGTTTTAAGACTCCCACCTTATCATTGCGATTTGAACCCGATCGAAAAAATATGGAGCCTTGTCAAAAGACGCGTGGCAGAAAAGAATGTTGAACAAGACACGAAAAGCATTGTGAAATTAACTGAAGATTCATTTGCAAGCGTGACAGCAGAAGATTGGTGCAAACAATGCAAACATGTAGAGCATCTAGAGGATGAATATTTTAGAAACGACGGGCTGATGGACGAAGAAATGGACCGCTTCATAATATCTACAGCAAGCGACAGCGAAACCGAGTCTGATAACGACAGTGACATTCATGTAGATGATTCGGACAGTGACTGTAGTATGTCTGGAATAAACCCAATTGATGGCCATAATTATTATTATACACTTAAAATATAAAAGGTTTTTTTTTTCATCATTTACTCTAATATTACAAATGTTTTATATTTCGACCGCTCTACATTGTGGTTATCAAAACAAACAAAGTTTGTAAAATATAAGTATTATGTCAATTTCATTTTTATTCATCAATGAATATTAATTTAATTAAAATAATAAAATCTGATCAAACCTAAAATTCAATTTTAAATCAGATGTCAAAATAAATTTTTGGGGAGTTTTAAACAGTGGAGTCTTGCAACATTCCGTGACATGACTGTAGCGCCGCGTCTGCGAGACTTCTTTCGTGAGACGGACTCTATAGATGATTACATTAGACACGGTGTTGATAATTAGAAAAGGACACAAGAAAATTTGAGCTGTCTAATTTTTTCGACTAAAATTCTCATACAAATTAGAAACACGTAAAAATGCGTTTACAAAAACATAGTGATGTTAAAGGCGAAAATTCTTTGGACATTTCTTAATTAGCCGTATTCTATTGCTGTCCTTTTCACACGGTATATGTTAAGATAAGATAGCAATAGTTCAATTTCATTTGATTGAGATAAATTCCATTTTTGTTTCTTGTTTAGAGATCAGTAGAAAGGAAAAGTCTAAAATGTGTTTTCTTTACAGTTATTAGGTACTCCGACCAGATAACGGTGGAAGATTGTAACGAGAGAGACCTTGCGACCCCAATTCAGTCTGTCTTGGATGGTAAAGTTTTTCACATTATTTCGCATCCTATTCAGACTGGATTGGGTTGCGTTGGTAAACAAGCTGCAACTTTCAAGAAAACATCATTTGAAACCAGAAATCTTCCGTAGAAAAAGTGGATTCCTCAACATTATTATATAAGATAACCGTGTGTGAGTTGTCCCGGAATATTATTATTATTATTATAATATACCCGACTGCCAAGGAAGGGTAATGTTTTTCGGTCATATCTTGACCACAGCTCCGCTTTGACCATATTTGAGCCGATGCATTTCTGGATTCCCATTTGAATTATTTTTTGTTTCATTTCAGTTACAGGTTTTTCAACTTTAATTCTCTTTCCAACAAATAGCTGACCTTTTGGGGATCTCTGCTATCAAGTGAGTATAGTAATATTGAATTATATACAGTATTTTAAGTTGTTACATCTCACTCCTTTTTACAGATGCGGTGACGACAGAGAAAATGCTAGCCAAATGCAGGTCTGCAAGCTAAATTGAGGTCTATGTAAGGGCCCAAAGGCTAGCCTAACTTGGAACCTCACCCAGCCTAACTTTGGTCAGAGAATCAACTTGGAGCGGCGATATGTATGTTTTTCGCGCGTATTTTGTGTGTGTTTCTATAACATGTAGTTCTATAGTTTTTTTTTAACATTATGCCTTCTATTAGATGCATGGTTTTCGACAGTTAAAGTAACGTAAGGATGTGTCGAAAGCGCCACGAATGCGTTGCCTCGAGCAGATCGCAGGGCTTCACATTCAGTGCGCGTTCGCCAGATCTGGACGCACCCATACATTAATCTCGAAAACCCAAGTGTCCTTAAATTGGTGGATTGATAAAATACAAAATTGTAAGATTAAATATAATTTGTAATGAGAAATTCTAGAATAAATATATATTGAAAAAAAAACCCCAAAGAAGATCTTAAAGTTTTCTTTACAGGACAGTAGGGTTTATTCTTTTTTTCAATATTGCTACTAGTTTTATAGACTTTTATTTATTTATATAATTCGTAGCTGACTCTAGGCTAGTCGCATGAGCGTTTTAAAATCTATTTACTGTTTTCCGAAAGTAGTTTATGTATGAATTAAATACTGTAAGTAGTTAGTAAGTAGTCGGTGAAGGATTTCAAAGCCGTGAAGACATCGTTTAAAGCTAGCTAAATACTGGTCTGTATGAGGGACATAAGTTGTTTTTCTTAGGACTTTGTACTTCATACAGACTATGTTTGGTTAGATCAATCGGCGTGGTACAACATTTACTCTATAGAAACAAGAAGCCAGAGGGTGGACTTCACAACGGCAGATTTCGAAGTGAAATCCGTAGTACTTAACGTTACTATAGAATAGGGTAGATGACTAGGTATGAAAAGTCAAAATTTATTTAGTCCGCCATTAAGATAATCTGAATATAATAGACACGTATTTTTTCTTTTCTCATATCAATAAAAAAAATACGAAGATAAACCGCTTTAAAGTTCTGGAGTAGGGGCTTGTGACATCACGCAAGAATTGCACTCGCTGTAATTCATAATTCTTTGTTTACGGGACAAGGGAAAAAATATGTGTCTAATATTTTTAAGCTATTGCATAGCTTTTATCTTGGGCTTTGAGCGCGGCGACCGAATGAAGAAATTCCGTAACGAAAATAAACCTAACACCCCCCACTCCAACCGGCACAGCAGTGCAGCGTTGAAAGCCGTGCATCGTCTAACGTCGTATCAGTTCGGCAGACTTCGGCACGGTGTTTGGGTGTGTGCGACTAGACGTATGCGTGTAGACTGTACGAAGCTCGCACGGATCAAGACGAGCTGCTCCGAAATCGAACGAATACGTAAGCAGCTGTTTGTGAGAAGTATATAAGTGTATAGGTATCTATCATCTATGTACAACAGTGAATATCTATACGCGTAAAATTATAATTGCATAAGTTGATAAAAATGCTATGCAATAGCTTTACCGCGGCAGTCCCCGAGTGCCACACGTATTTTTTATTAGGTATCTAAAAGATGGGCATAAAAATAAAAAATAGTCATCATCCCTATTCTTATATTATTTTCTAGTTAGAGAATGTGTGTAATATCTGCTTTTCATTGAAAATTTATAGTTCGGAGAAAAAATTGTTAAATCACTATTTTTGTAACTAGTGGCTGTTTCAACGGCACTTTTGACAGTTTTAATTTCCCTTGTACAAACAATATTGTTTGATAAGTCGAATGGCTAATTCAAGAATAAGTACAACCTAAATGAATTCTAACCAAGTGATTAACAATTTTATCTACCTATAATTCGGCTGCTGATAGAATGCATTCCTGACAGTTAACCGACCTGTCAGTTGGTCTTGATTTGAACAGAGAAATAAAAAACCGTGATATACTTATTATTCATTGTTACCTGGCATAATAATATAGGTTTAAATGATATTTTTCGTTTATAGGACAAATAAGTGATAGTAATTTATGTTAAGTAAATTCTTTGCCACATTAAAGTTATATCTTCCTGTTGACCACCACCTGTCAGGAACGCATTCTCTCAGCGGCCGTACTATAGATAAATAACTCTAGTATGCAAAACTATATCCGTCTTAAAAATATTACATTTCGGTAGCAAAAAGTAAATGTGTGTATGTATAAATATACAGAGTGTTTACGAAAGGGTATATCTATCCAAAAGGGGTGAAGACTACATCTGATATAGAGTCAGTTTACAAAATTTCAGCTCAAAATGTGTTAATTTTATAATCGATGTCCTATTTTTTGAATCAACGTTATCAACTTACTCTAGACCAGGAGTACTCTTCACCCCTTTTGGATAGATATACCCTTTCGGTAACACCTTGTATAGGGTAAATCTAGCGCTCGTTTACTATAGGTACTAGTTGTAAGATGACATCATCAACGACGTGAAGACATCATTTCCAGAACAAGCTAGCAAGATACTGGTTTGAATGAGGGACGTTAAGTATGCCATATCACTTGGTCCCTTATTGAAACAGTGGATTTTTAGCTATGACAACAAACTGGACATCTTTTGAAACGAGAAATCTTAAGATCAACATCAAGTATCAGGACCAGGACTAAGAAATAATTTTAAGGCTAATTTATCTGACATTGTCCTGGTCGTACACAATACCGCTCACATTAACCGGCTTCAATAAAAGCGGAGATACTCTATTCGACCGTGCTTTTTTTGTTTGTCATTATTCTGTTTTTACTTGAAAGCTAGTACTTACCGTGTGATCCTTTTTTTAAAACGCTTTTATTAGCTTCACTTGTATGTATGTATGTATATAACCGACTCCTTTGGACTCGATTTTGACCCACTTTAAACGGACAGATTTAATTCAAACTTTGTACCTACACTTATCAAGAATCAGCGACAACATAATAATTTCATAGGTTTATCTCATTATCCTGATTAGGATCACCAGAATTAAATAAATTTAAAAAAAAACCAACAAAAAAAATTTTAGTCCACAAAGCAATACGTTTGAATTCAGACAACACGTATTGCTGCTAGGACTAAAAAGTGAAAAATAAATATAGTTTAAAAAAAACTAAAAACACGCTTTTAAAGTACTTCTAACTAAAAAAGTGAAAAATAATTCCTAATGTATTGCTCTGTGCCATATTTTTCGTCTATCGAGCAACCCACGCTTTTTCACAATAATACTAGTGTTTTTTGTTCATTACCAATTTCAGCTTACATTAGGAATTATTTTTCACTTTTTTAGTTAGAAGTACTTTAAAAGCGTGTTTTTTAGTTTTTTTAAACTATATTTATTTTTCACTTTTTAGTCCTAGCAGCAATACGTGTTGTCTGAATTCAAACGTATTGCTTTGTGGACTAAAATGTTTTTTTTGTTTTTTTTTTTTATTTATTTAATTCTGGTATTTTACTTTACTATGATGAAGCCTGATATTTTTAGTACCTATGGTGTTACATACTTTTGGCAAAATAAAGGTTTTTTTTCTTGACCTTTGTATAACGAAGTGTATAGGTTTACAAAAGAACTTGCCCTTAAAAACAAAACTCCATCTTGCCGAAAAGCTCGCTGTTAATCTTATATTGAAGTTTCTAAAAACCATTAACTGTTTTCCATGTTAAAATATCATTTCAATAAATCTATACTTAGATATACTAGAGTAAATTGGAAATAACAACAAGACCTACCGTTTACTAACAAAACTGCCAGATACTGTGTGCATCTTAAATCGCGCGCACGTCATGTGATCCGGGTTTTAAAGGCATGTTCCATTTTGCCCTCCCTTCCTTTATAGTAGTAAAGAATGACCCGAGCGAGTCGAGCGAGTATCGCCCGTCCTACTCCCTCACTCGCTTATCGCTCGGCGACTAAACAATCAAAACTACATACTCGCTGCTCGCTGCTTGCCGACTCGTTTTAAGTTCATCGTTCTACTCGCTACTCGCTCCTCGCTCTTAGTCGGACCACTGCCATAAAGCCTACGTTTCTTGAAAATCTAGCCAACGCACTCCTGTATGACGGTCTAAATTGTTCTCACATTGTAATAATTGACCATCATATAGGTAGTATTGGTTAGAAAACCCGCGTGGATCGACATTGAAGAAAACATCATTTTGAAACAAGAAACCTTTTTCAACAGCAATATGTGTCATGTAAAATTGGTAGTGATAGAAACTATACTGGTTTTATGTTTAAACTCTAAGTAGATAAGGTTTTTAAGGTACCTAATTTAAGCAAAAATTCCAGTGAACCAAAGAAAAAAAAATGTATTCGTTTTGAACTGATTTATTGTAAACTGACTCTGTGCCAGATGTGATCTTCACCTTGTAAACTAATATTTTTGATTTTTAAATTACTATGTTTTTTACTGACTCTATACCAGATGTACTATTCACCCCTTTTGAGTAGATATACCCTTTTGATAACGACCTGTATATTAATATTGTTGTATTGTCTTACCTCAGGTATGAAGTACCCAGCGAGCGAGGTGTCCCGCGAGGCGCGGTAATTCTATCTTTGAATCATTTAGATCAGTGGACCTGTGACGCCACGTAAGCCTTTCAAAGGACCGGGTATTCTAATTTTTGAGAATAGCCCGTTAAAAGTAAGACATACATAATAATAGTAATGAAGGAACTGTTTGAAATCAATTCTCGATAGCATGTTTTACAATTCCAATTTATAATGAAAGACGAAATCAGCTAAAAATTGTTTAGTATATACATATTTTTGCTCGTGACTACATAGTATATATATTTTTGTTCGCACTCAGAAAGGGAGTTTCGGGCAGGGGATCAAATTTTGCGCATTACGTATATTAGTCACCGCATAAAAACATGTTTGTTCAGATCGATTCGATCAGACTGTTGTTTTTATTATTTTTTTTTGTCTTTTCGGTGGTGGGCAGCAGCGTCACCGGCGCGGGAAGGCGAGTACTGCTGATTACCAAGACTCCTTCTATTCTTGGTGATTTTTCTTTTATTTTCACTTCTATTTTTTTTGTTTTTGTTTTTTTCTATCATTGATTTAGACCTAGACTTGACGACGATAATCTTGTACCTTTATGGCATAAATGAGTAGGTTCAGCAAATCTCTGAAACAAACAAGTTAGGTTAGGAGGGCGGAAAGATGTTCAATGAATAATAATTGATCCATTAATTGATGATCTTCCTAATCTTGGTGTCTGTCCGACACCGGGATTGGCGAATGGTTTAGGGGGTAGCGCAAGTCGTGACGATCCCCTAAGCAAGGCCAGAGGACTATCCTGCGCGAGGTTGCCGCCTGCTATTGGCTGATTACCTTCAGTAATTGGCGTAACAAAAACCTCTGGCCGTCTTCCTTCCTTTTCCAATGTTCCTTAAATATATTAGTATAATTCTAACAAAAAAACCGACTTCAAAATAAGTCTTATATTTATTTCTTATGGATCCCACTGTCAAAACTGAACCAAATTATAATGGGACCGAGGGAAGCACCAACTTTTGAATAAAAAAATAATCATGAAAATCGGTACACCCAGTCGAAAGTTATGATATGGTAACAAACATAAAAAATACAGTAGAACTGAATACCTCCTCCTTTTTTGAAGACGATTATTTATATGTTTACAGAAAGGCTCGATCTCGACAGCAGAGTGCTGGTGGTAAAGAACGAGACTGATGGCCGAGTGGCGTACGCACCGGTTTTCAAGGTGTTGTCCGCATTTATTTATTTATTATTATATTATAATTCTGTTCTAGTGACCTTACCGCAATGAAAATTGTTACAGATACGAACAGTGCTAGTAAACTGCTGGGTAAACTTGCAATACTGAGACTTGGACATCTCCTCTGACTGCAACACCACTGGCTGTGATTAAGTTAGGATTAAACAATAGAGGTAAGTTTTAAATCGATTAATTCTTGAAATTGCTGGAACACAAGGACCGCAACCAATTTTGAAGACCAACTTGGATACGGGCTTTGCGTCTGATGGTCTATCCGAGGGAAGATGTACGTTCCTATTATACGTTCCGCTTACGATTTTATTAGAATATTTGGTGTTAACTGCTTCCTCTTCATAAAATCTCTCTTGTCATAAAAAAATAAAGTCTATTAGTCATTTCATCAAGTTTCATAATCGTGCCTGCTTAGATCATGCATACCTACATTATTTTTACCTATCACACAAAAAATACTTTTAGTAAATACCTTCCATTTCTCTTGCACCAATTACACGACTTATTATTACCTCGCACTGCATCTCTGCTTTAAATAGGTTTGGTAAACATTTCCAGGTAATCATTGACTACGACTGTAGAGTCTGTCTCACGAAAGAAGTCCCGCGGCAACAATTGGAACTAATTTTGACAGCTCGGGCATGTTGTCAATTGTTGTCGTTGTCAGGTTGTGTTGTCGTGTGTGGGTACTATTGAGATTTTTGTTAATTTGCTGAGCTTAAGTGTTGTTTATAATGCCAAAAGTTGTAAAAAGTGCTGGCCGAGAAATGATACTGAAGGTAAAGGAGTTTTGTGAAGCAGAACAACGGAATCATGGTGTTTTGATACCAATAAACAATTTTCGCAAGAGAGTTGCCGCCATGACAGGTACTTATTTAGGGTTACCTGTAACGTGGTTTTTACCATTTTATTTGTGATTTTATATTCAATATTTCATGCATATATTTTTTATCAATTTACAATGTTTGCATACACATGTGAGGGTTAAAGAAAAAAAATTGTATATTTTACCCATGTTTGAAAATGAAAAAATGAAAAATGAAATTAAATGCATTTGTTATCAACATTTTTATTCAGGTTGTGAATATTTTTCAGGTGTCTCTGAGAAAACAGTCTTAAGAATAACACAGGAAGAAAGAACAGCTGCAAGTACTTCAAAAAAGATTGTAACACCAGGGAAGAGTCGTCCACGTCCTAAAAATTTCAACCTGGATAGTTTCGATCTCTGTGCTATTCGCCTAAAAATTCACCAATTTTGTATTGTAAAAAAAGAACTGCCTACTCTTAACAAATTACTTGCAGTCTTGAAAGAAGATATTAATTTTGAAGGAAGCTGGGCCACACTCCATAGGATATTGCAAAGCATTGGATTTAGATACAAACGATGCCATTCAAAAAGGAAAATACTAATGGAGCGCTATGATATCACTGCTTGGCGCGCTAGTTATATAGAAAAAATCGAACCGTCGAAAAAAGACCTGTTATGTTTTTAGATGAAACATAATTATATCCACAACTCATACCATGTCAAAAATTGTTGGCAAAGTAAAGAAGAGCCAGGATTTTTCACTTCAGAGTCTGCTGGGAGTAGATGGATAATCGCTCATGCTGAACAATGGTGGATGGATCTGAGAATGGTTTCAGAAATAATGCTTTACTAATATTTAAATCACAATCAAAGTCGTCTGATTATCATGATGACATGAATTTCACAAATTTTTTAAAGTGGATGAATGAAAAATTGATACCAAATCTACCAGAAAGGTCTCTTGTGGTTATGGACAATGCTCCATACCACTGCACTCAAATAAATAAAGCACCAACCATGTCAAACCTTAACCCTAGAAAGATAATCATATTGTGTAGTACGAAAAAGATACTCATGCGTAAAATTGACGCATGTGTTTTAATTAGCTGTAAGTTGGGGTTTATTAATTTATTTCAATAAAATCGTGTGTTATATACATTAACATATATATTAGAATAATTAAAACTGGAGATAATTTATTTATAAACATTTTTTTATTAAAAAAAAACAAAAACTATAGTCTTCTTTCATAAATCAAATAATTTTTTTAACACTTACTTTTTCCATTACAAATTATTTTTAACTATAATAATCAGCCTTTTTTTTTCACAAAATCAACAATAAGAATATCTTATACATATTAGGAACATAGAATTCTATAAAAATCAGTTACATACACTTTTGGTACATCAATGTTATGCTCACGACATCACGAGACCGATGCGGATGTGGAGATTGGTTTTTCAGTGGTGCTTGGCCCATCTAGGATTATGCTTTCACTTGACGTCGGCTGTTCTTCTTCTAACTCATCTATAAAAGCCTCTTCTGTGTCGCTCTGCACGTCATCTTCACTCTCATGGTCCGCTACTTCACTGTCGGTATCCTCACAGGGAATCTCGTCGTCACTTTGCATGAGACTGGCCAGGATATGGTCTTCGTCCAAGTTTCTACTTCCCATTGTTGCTTCAATATCTATAAAAAGAAACTAGTAATATAAATAATGATATACAGTTATAAAAACATAAAAAAAGAAAAACAAATTATACAAGTCAAAATCATAAAAGTCACATAAAAGATAATCATGCGTAATTTTGACGCACGCGGTCGTTTTATTTCAAACTTGGTTGCACTTACCTTAAGTGCACTTGCGCCATGCGGAAGCTCCCAGCGACGAATGAGATGTCCTAAACACACAGCTATGGATTCGCGCTATTTAGAAAGATAGCGCTATATTTCGCAAACGCATGCGTAAATTTTACGCAGACTATCTTTCTAGGGTTAAGGCTAATATGCAAAAGTGGTTGCAAGAAAGAGGTATACATATCGAAGAGAGCTGGACAAAGGCCATTTTATATGGTATAATTAAACAAAATAAAGGACAACCATCTTACGTCGTAGATGAATTATTAAAAAGTCACAACCATGAAGTTTTAAGACTCCCACCTTATCATTGCGATTTGAACCCGATCGAAAAAATATGGAGCCTTGTCAAAAGACGCGTGGCAGAAAAGAATGTTGAACAAGACACGAAAAACATTGTGAAATTAACTGAAGATTCATTTGCAAGCGTGACAGCAGAAGATTGGTGCAAACAATGCAAACATGTAGAGCATCTAGAAGATGAATATTTTAGAAACGACGGGCTGATGGATGAAGAAATGGACCGCTTCATAATATCTACAGCAAGCGACAGCGAAACCGAGTCTGATAACGACAGTGACATTCATGTAGATGATTCGGACAGTGACTGTAGTAATTCTGGAATAAACCCAATTGATGACCATAATTATACAATTAAAATTTAAAAGGTTTTTTTTTTTCATCATTTACTCTAATATTACAAATGTTTTATATTTCGACCGCTCTACATTGTGGTTATCAAAACAAACAAAGTTTGTAAAATATAAGTATTATGTCAATTTCATTTTTATTCATCAATGAATATTAATTTAATTAACATAATAAAATCTGATCAAACCTAAAATTCAATTTTAAATCAGATGTCAAAATAAATTTTTGGGGAGTTTTAAACAGTGGAGTCTTGCAACATTCCGTGACATGACTGTGGCGCCGCGTCTGCGAGACTTCTTTCGTGAGACGGAATCTATAGATGATTACATTAGACACGATGTTGATAATTAGAAAAGGACAGAAGAAAATTGGAGCTGTCTAATTTATTTCGACTAAAATTCTCATACAAATTGGAAACACGTAAAAATGCGTTCACAAAAAACATAGTGATGTTAAAGGCGAAAATTCTTTTGACATTTCTAAATTAACTGTATTCTATTGCTGTCCTTTTCACACGGTATATGTTAAGATAAGATAGCAATAGTTCAATTTGATTTGATTGAGATGAATTCCAGTTTTGTTTCTTGTTTAGAGATCAGTAGAAAGGAAAAGTCTAAAATGTGTTTTTTTACAGTTATTAGGTACTCCGACCAGATTACGGTGGAAGATTGTAACGAGAGAGACCATGCGAGCCAAATACAGGTTGTCTGAGGTGCTAAAGTTTTTCACATTATTTAGCACAACATTCAAGCTGGATTGGGTCAGTAAACGAGCTGCAACATTCAAGAAAACATCATTTGAAACCAGAAATCTTCCGTAGAACAAGTGGATTCCTCAACATAATTCTATATACCCGACTGCCAAGGAAGGGTAATGTTTTTCGGTCATATCTTGACCACAGCTCCGCTTTGACCATATTTGAGCCGATGCATTTCTGGATTCCCATTTGAATTATTTTTTGTTTCATTTCAGTTACAGGTTTTTCAACTTTAATTCTCTTTCCAACAAATAGCTGACCTTTCGGGGATCTCTGCTATCAAGTGAGTATAGTAATATTGAATTATATTCAGTACTTTAAGTTGTTACATCTCACTCCTTTTTACAGATGCGGTGACGACAAAGAACATGCTAGCCAAATGCAGGTCTGCTAGCTAAATTGAGGTCTGTGTAATGGCCCAAAGATTTGCTAGCCTAACTTGGAACCTCACCCAGCCTAACTTTGGTCAGAGAATCAACTTGGAGCGGCGACATGTATGTTTTTCGCGCGTATTTTTAGTGTGTTACTGTAACATGGAGTTCTATAGTTTTTTTTTAACATTGTGCCTTCCATTAGATGCATGGTTTTCGACAGTTAAAGTAACGTAAGGATGTGTCGAAAGCGCCACGAATGCGTTCTCGTGAGCAGATCGCAATGAGCTCGCGGGCTTCACATTCAGTGCGCGTTCGCCAGATCTGGACGCACCCATACATTCATCTCGAAAACCCAAGTGTCCTTAAATTGGTGGATTGATAAAATACAAAATTGTAAGATTAAATATAATTTGTAATGAGAAATTCTAGAATAAATATATTATGTTTAAAAAAAACCCCAAAGAAGATCTTAAAGTTTTCTTAACAGGACAGTAGGGTTCATTCTTTTTTCAATATTGCTACTAGCTTTATAGACTTTCATTTATTTATATAATTCGTAGCTGACTCTAGGCTAGTCGCATGAGCGTTTTAAAATCTATTTACTGTTTTCCGATAGTAGTTTATGTATGAATAAAATACTGTAAGTAGTTAGTAAGTAGTCGGTGAAGGATTTCAAAGCCGTGAAGACATCGTTTAAAGCTAGCTAAATACTGGTCTGTATGAGGGACTTAAGTTGTTTTTCTTAGGACTTCGTTCCTCATATTTTAGATAATCACACCATTTAGATAATCCAAATATAATAGACACGTATTTTTTCTTTTCTCAAATCAATAAAAAAAATACAAAGATAAACCGCTTTAAAGTTCTGGAGTGGGAGCTTGTAACATCACGCAAGAATTGCACTCGCTGTAATTCATAATTCTTTGTTTACGGGACAAGGGAAAAAATATGTGTCTAATATTTTTTTAGTATCTAAAAGATGGGCATAAAAATAATAAACAGTCTAATGTAGACTGTACGAAGCTTGCACGGATCGAGACGAGCTGCTCCGAAATCGAACGAATACGTAAGCAGCCGTTTGTGAGAAAGTATATAAGTGTATAGGTATCTATCATAAATTTGTTTTCTTATCGGTCACCACGCTAAAAAAGTGTAACTTGAACTAATATCAAAGAAAAAAAAACATTGCATAAATATTATAACTGCATAAGTTGATAAAAATGCTATGCAATAGCTTTACCGCGGCAGTCCCCGAGTGCCACACGTATTTTTCGTTTATAGGACAAATAAGTGATAGTAATTTATGTTTAGTAAATTCTTTGCCACATTAAAGTTATATCTTCCTGTTGACCACCACCTGTCAAGAACGCATTCTCTCAGCGGCCGTACTATAGATAAATAACTCTAGTATGCAAAACTATATCCGTCTTAAAAATATTACATTTCGGTAGCAAAAAGTAAATGTGTGTATGTATAAATATACAGAGTGTTAACGAAAGGGTATATCTATCCAAAAGGGGTGAAGACTACATCTGGTATAGAGTCAGTTTACAAAATTTCAGCTCAAAATGTGTTAATTTTATAATCGATGTCCTATTTTTTGAATCAACGTTGTCAACGTAGTCTATACCAGGAGTACTCTTCATCCCTTTTGGATAGATATACCCTTTCGGTAACACCTTGTATAGGGTAAATCTAGCGCTCGTTTACTATAGGTACTAGTTGTAAGATGACATCATCATCATCATCATCCACAGCCCTTGTAAGATGTAGTGAGACAATATTTTTTTAACCTGGTTAATATTATAATAATAATATTTACCAGATACCATAAAGCCGTACCATACCAGAAACTATAAAGTCTTGATGTTATTTCAAAGATGTAGAAATAAGTAGACTACTAGCTTTGATTATATAATGTCTAGATGGACTGCCAAGTGCGCGCAGACCCGTCAGAAAATTACAACCAAATTTGGTTGTTAAGTACTTTCCCGCAATTCCCGCCAACCAGTACAGATCGTGCCGCTTTCGTGTCACTACGTTTTACGCGCTCTAAGGAATAACCACATAACAGCGATAAGATGACAGTATACAGTGCTTTTAAAGTGTGCCGGAATTATAAAGGAAGGCTAAAAAATACCAAACACATCACCTATCCCCGTAGACAAGACACCAAGAAACTTCATATTTATTTTCGTTTTTTTTATGATTACCTAATTACGCCATATTTTATCAGTGTTGCCAGTTTCTGTTTCTTATTCTCCCATTTTTTAGGGTAAATTTTTTGGTTTATCATTACGTTTATAAAATTTCGTTGATGTACTTCGAACGATCGCCTGTAATTAAAACTCATTCCTAATTAACGAGATGTGATCTTTCATTTCAAATTTCAAAATCCTAACTGCTCAAAATATTGTACTAACTTAGTTGATTTAATACTCCATTCAAACACACAAATCTATTTTTTTTTAATTATTTAAAAAAGTAACTACTTAATAAAAATACACTTAAACTGAATAATACCACATAAGTACATAAAACTAAAATATTTTTTATTATTATAAATTAGTCTTTATTTAATGTGATTTAATAATAATAATAATAATAAATCATTTATTATCAGGCTACTAAGGCCCATAGACATATAAGGTGCTATAAAAACATCTGCCACGGCTTTAATGGGAGGTAGTATTGTGTTTATAGATTACAATAGTATAGATAAATTATTGATTATTTATCATATTTTTTTCATACAAAAAAAATAACGTATAAATTTGAATTGATTTATTAGTATAAAACCATCCCGTGTCCTAAGCTGTTGCCGCTCCGCACCGAATTCACGTAATTTGTGAACCACGTTACGCAGAATAGAGTCAATGTTAATTTAACAATTTTGTTTTCTAAAATTTAATTAACTGTTCCGGGGTACGAAAGTTCTTCACTATTGTAATCTATAAACACAATACTACCTACCATTAAAGCCGTGGCAGATATTTTTATAGCACCTTATATACCTTACAGACTAACATAGATATTTTATACAAAAGTTGTTAGTATATATTGCTTAAAATTAAGTTAGTAATCTTCCTTGCACTACGTCTTAGCGCGTTCTGGTGGTATTTGTCCGCGGAAGCGACGGAACACCACATTCTGAGGCCATTTATGGGAGAATTTGTAAAAGCTGGTAACACACACTTGAAATTGTGGTCTTGTTTTTTTTTTATGATTGTAGGGCGACGCTCCATCTAGACATTATATAATCAAAGACTACTAGATCTAGAATTATTTAGATAAACTATTTATGACTATTCTGTACTATTATTTCTAATCTGCTCGTAAGCATGTTTGGTCTTTAATAAATTTAATTTAAGTATTACATTACTTTTTTTTTTTCTTTAAAATCCACAAACTTCAAAAGGTATGTTCAACTTGTCTTCAAACAAGCTTAAAGTAAGGTACTCTTTAGTTCGCTAATAATAAAATACATTATGTACGTATATAATATATATTATATAAGTATGTATTTCATTCAAAATATCATTGCTTTAAGTGCCTGAACCAGCAAAAACAGTCGAGTTTTTTTTTGGTAAGAAAAGAGCCCTCATTATTTTTTTCAAGCTTAGAATTCTGACTTCATTGAATCAAAAGTTTATACTTATTAATAAACAGCTGGTTAGATAAAATAAGGCTTCTTTGCTCAGTAATCAACTAAATTAACTTTTATACTTGACTGCAAGATAATAAAATATATCTGAAAGTACCAAGCTCCCTTTCATAATCAGTATTTTTGCAGTTTCTAATGTATATTATTTATCCCTTTTCTAAAGTATAAAAAAACATAGTGATGTTAAAGGCGAAAATTCTTTGGACATTTCTTAATTAGCTGTATTCTATTGCTGTCTTTTTCACACGGTATATGTTAGGAAAAGATAGCAATAGTTCAATTTGATTTGATTGAGATTAATTCCATTTTTGTTTCTTGTTTAGAGATCAGTAGAAAGGAAAAGTCTTAAATGTGTTTTCCTTACAGTTATTAGGTACTCCGACCAGATTACGGTGGAAGATTGTAACAAGAGAGACCTCGCGAGCCAAATCCAGTTTGTCTGGGATGCTAAATATTTTCACATTATTTAGCACCACATTCAAGCTGGATTGGGTCAGTAAACGAGCTGCAACATTCAAGAAAACATCATTTGAAACCAGAAATCTTCCGTAGAACAAGTGGATTCCTCAACATAATTCTATATACCCGACTGCCAAGGAAGGGTAATGTTTTTCGGTTGTGTCTTGACCACAGCTCTACTTGGACCATTTTTGTGACGATGCATTCCCGGTTTCTTATTTGAATTATTTTCTTGTTATTTTTTACATATTCCAGTTAAAGGTTTTACAACTTTAATTCTCATTCCAACAAATAGCTGACCTTTCGGGGATCTCTGCTATCAAGTGAGTATAGTAATATTGAATTATATTCAGTACTTTAAGTTGTTACATCTCACTCCTTTTTACAGATGCGGTGACGACAGAGAACATGCTAGCCAAATGCAGGTCTGCAAGCTAAATTGAGGTCTGTATAAGGGCCCAAAAGTTTGCTAGCCTAACTTGGAACCTCACCCAGCCAACTTGGAGCGGCGACATGTATGTTTTTCGCTCGTATTTTGTGTGTGTTTCTATAACATGTAGTTCTATAGTTTTTTTAACATTGTGCCTTCCATTAGATGCATGGTTTGCATAGAAAACATATGTGTCTAATATTTTTTTTAGTATCTAAAAGATGGGCATAAAAATAAAAATTAGTCATCATCCCTATTCTTATATTATTTTCTAGTTAGAGAATGTGTGTAATATCTGCTTTTCATTAAAAAGTTATAGTTCGGAGAAAAAATTGTTAAATCACTGTTTTTGTAACTAGTGGCTGTTTCAACGGCACTTTTGACAGTTTTAATTTCCCTTGTACAAACAATATTGTTTGATAAGTCGAATGGCTAATTTAAGAATAAGTACCTAAATGAATTCTAACCAAGTGATTAACAATTTTATCTATTGAATTTTACGTTGATTCAAAAAATAGGTCATCGATTATAAAATTACCTCATTTTGAGCTGAAATTTTGTAAACTGACTCTATATCAGATGTAGTCTTCACCCCTTTTGGATAGATATACCCTTTCGTTAACACCCTGTATAATTATACATACACACGTTTACTTTTTGCTACTGAAATGCAATATTTTAAAGACGGATATAGTTTTACATACTAGTTATTTATCCATAGTAGGTACGGCCGCTGAGAGAATGCATTCCTGACAGTTAACCGACCTGTCAGTTGGTCTTGATTTGTACAGAGAAATAAAAAACCGTGATATACTTATTATTCATTGTAACCTGGCATAATAATATAGGTTTAATGATATTTTTCGTTTATAGGACAAATAAGTGATAGTAATTTATGTTAAGTAAATTCTTTGCCACATTAAAGTTATATCTTCCTGTTGGCCACCACCTGTCAGGAACGCATTCTCTCAGCGGCCGTACTATAGATAAATAACTAGTATGCAAAACTATATCCGTCTTAAAAATATTGCATTTCGGTAGCAAAAAAAGGTTTATGTGTGTATGTATATAATTATACAGGGTGTTAACGAAAGGGTATATCTATCCAAAAGGGGTGAAGACTACATCTGATATAGAGTCTATCTACAAAATTTCAGCTCAAAATAAGTTAATTTTATAATCGATGTCCTATTTTTTGAATCAACGTTGTCAACGTAGTCTATACCAGGAGTACTCTTCATCCCTTTTGGATAGATATACCCTTTTGGTAACACCTTGTATAGGGTAAATCTAGCGCTCGTTTACTATAGGTACTAGTTGTAAGATGTCATCATCAACGACGTGAAGACATCATTTCCAGAACAAGCTAGCCAGATACTGGTTTGAATGAGGGACGTTAAGTATGCCATATCACTTGGTCCCTTATTGAAACAGTGGATGTTTAGCTATGACAACAAACCGGACATCTTTTGAAACGAGAAATCTTAAGATCAACATCAACTATCAGGACCAGGACTAAGAAATAATTTTAAGGCTAATTTATCTGACATTGTCCTGGTCGTACACAATACCGCTCACATTAACCGGCTTCAATAAAAGCGGAGATACTCTATTCGACCGTGCTTTTTTTGTTTGTCATTATTCTGTTTTTATTTGAAAGCTAGTACTTACCGTGTGATCCTTTTTTTTGGTCCAGCTTTTACAGTAGGTGGGATCCATAAGAAAACCATATAAGACTTATTTTGAAGTCGGTTTTTGTTAGTTAGAATTGTTTTTAAAGAGTATTAATCAGTTTCTTTTCAGTACAATGGAAGATTGCAACGGCTTAGGCAGTAGTTTGACTTACGGGCGAGAAGCGAGTAACTATCGACTATTTAATCGCTCAAGAAACGTACAACAAGATATAGATCAAATGTAAATGAAGGAGATGCATATACAAATAGTTAATCGCTGCCCGTTCACATTGGCCGGAGAGAACTCTCTCAGCTTTTGTTTTTTGCGGCGCGGCGACTAGAACTATGAAAATATACTCGCTGAGCGAGACTCGCTGAGCGATACTCGCTTGGCGATCAAAACACTCGCCGAAGACCAACCAGTGTCATTCTGCATAAAAGTGCGGTTTCGAATTTAGAACTAAAGAATTTTTAGTAGGAAAAGGGAGGGCAAGATGGAAGGCTTAACTTCACAATATAATAAAACAAAATCATTGAATTATTTTAGAATGTCGTGAAAGTTATTTTACTTTACTATGATGAAGCCTGATATTTTTTGTACCTATGGTGACATACATATTGCAAAATAAAGGTTTTTTTTCTTGACCTTTGTATTACGAAGTGTATAGGTTTACAAAAGAACTTGCCCTTAAAAACAAAACTCCATCTTGCCGAAAAGCTCGCTGTTAATCTTATATTGAAGTTTCTAAAAACCATTAACTGTTTTCCATGTTAAAATATCATATCAATATACTTAGATATACTAGAGTAAATTGGAAATAACAACAAGACCTACCGTTTACCAACAAAACTGCCAGATACTGTGTGCATCTTAAATCGCGCGCACGTCATGTGATCCGGGTTTTAAAGCCATGTTCCACTTTGCCTTTCCTTCCTTTATAGTAGTAAAGAATGACCCGAGCGAGTCGAGCGAGTATCGCCCGTCCTACTCGCTCACTCGCTTATTGCTCGGCGACTAAACTATCAAAACTACATACTCACTGCTAGCTAATTGGCGACTCGTTTTAAGTTTATCGTTCTACTCGCTACTCGCTCCTCGCTCTTAGTCGGACCACTGCCATAAAGCCTACGTTTCTTGAAAATCTAGCCAACGCACTCCTGTATGACGGTCTAAATTGTTCTCACATTGTAATAATTGACCATCATATAGGTAGTATTGGTTAGAAAACCCGCGTGGATCGACATTGAAGAAAACATCATTTTGAAACAAGAAACCTTTTTCAACAGCAATATGTGTCATGTAAAATTGGTAGTGATAGAAACTATACTGGTTTTATGTTTAAACTCTAAGTAGATAAGGTTTTTAAGGTACCTAATTTAAGCAAAAATTCCAGTGAACCAAAGAAAAAAAAATGTATTCGTTTTGAACTGATTTATTGTAAACTGACTCTGTGCCAGATGTGATCTTCACCTTGTAAACTAATATTTTTGATTTTTAAATTACTATGTTTTTTACTGACTCTATACCAGATGTACTATTCACCCCTTTTGAGTAGATATACCCTTTTGATAACGACCTGTACATTAATATTGTTGTATTGTCTTACCTCAGGTATGAAGTACCCAGCGAGCGAGGTGTCCCGCGAGGCGCGGTAATTCTATCTTTGAATCATTTAGATCAGTGGACCTGTGACGCCACGTAAGCCTTTCAAAGGACCGGGTATTCTAATTTTTGAGAATAGCCCGTTAAAAGTAAGACATACATAATAATAGTAATGAAGGAACTGTTTGAAATCAATTCTCGATAGCATGTTTTACAATTCCAATTTATAATGAAAGACGAAATCAGCTAAAAATTGTTTAGTATATACATATTTTTGCTCGTGACTACATAGTATATATATTTTTGTTCGCACTCAGAAAGGGAGTTTCGGGCAGGGGATCAAATTTTGCGCATTACGTATATTAGTCACCGCATAAAAACATGTTTGTTCAGATCGATTCGATCAGACTGTTGTTTTTATTATTTTTTTTGTCTTTTCGGTGGTGGGCAGCAGCGTCACCGGCGCGGGAAGGCGAGTACTGCTGATTACCAAGACTCCTTCTGTTCTTGGTGATTTTTCATTTATTTTCACTTCTATTTTTTTTGTTTTTGTTTTTTTCTATCATTGATTTAGACCTAGACTTGACGACGATAATCTTGTACCTTTATAGCATAAATGAATAGGTTCAGCAAATCTCTGAAACAAACAAGTTAGGTTAGGAGGGCGGGAAGATGGTCAATTAATAATAATTGATCCATTAATTGATGATCTTCCTAATCTTGGTGTCTGTCCGGCACCGGGATTGGCGAATGGTTTAGGGGGTAGCGCAAGTCGTGACGATCCCCTAAGCAAGGCCAGAGGACTATCCTGCGCGAGGTTGCCGCCTGCTATTGGCTGATTACCTTCAGTAATTGGCGTAACAAAAACCTCTGGCCGTCTTCCTTCCTTTTCCAATGTTCCTTAAATATATAAGTATAATTCTAACAAAAAAAACCGACTTCAAAATAAGTCTTATATTTGTTTCTTATGGATCCCACTGTCAAAACTGAACCAAATTATAATGGGACCGAGGGAAGCACCAGCTTTCAAATAAAAAAATAATCATGAAAATCGGTACACCCAGTCGAAAGTTATGATACGGTAACAAACATAAAAAATACAGTAGAACTGAATACCTCCTCCTTTTTTGAAGACGATTATTTATATGTTTACAGAAAGGCTCGATCTCGACAGCAGAGTGCTGGTGGTAAAGAACGAGACTGATGGCCGAGTGGCGTACGCACCGGTTTTCAAGGTGTTGACAGCATTTATTTATTTATTATTATATTATAATTCTGATCTAGTGACCTTACCGCAATGAAAATTGTTGCAGATACGAACAGTCCTAGTAAACTGCTGGGTAAACTTGCAATACTGAGACTTGGACATCTCCTCTGACTGCAACACCACTGGCTGTGATTAAGTTAGGATTAAACAATAGAGGTAAGTTTAAAATCGATTAATTCTTGAAATTGGTGGAACACAAGGACCGCAACCAATTTTGAAGACCAACCTGGATACGAGCTTTGCGTCTGATGGTCTATCCGAGGGAAGATGTACTTTACTGTTACTATACTGTCTCACGAAAGAAGTCCCGCGGCAACAATTGGAACTAATTTTGACAGCTCGGGCATGTTGTCAATTGTTGTCGTTGTCAGGTTGTGTTGTCGTGTGTGGGTACTATTGAGATTTTTGTTAATTTGCTGAGCTTAAGTGTTGTTTATAATGCCAAAAGTTGTAAAAAGTGCTGACCGAGAAATGATACTGAAGGTAAAGGAGTTTTGTGAAGCAGAACAACGGAATCATGGTGTTTTGATACCAATAAACAATGTTCGCAAGAGAGTTGCCGCCATGACAGGTACTTATTTAGGGATACCAGTAACGTGGTTTTTACCATTTTATTTGTGATTTTATATTCAATATTTCATGCATATATTTTTTATCAATTTACAATGTTTGCATACACATGTGACAGTTAAAGAAAAAAAATTGTATATTTTACCCATGTTTGAAAATGAAAAAATGAAAAATGAAATTAAATGCATTTGTTATCAACATTTTTATTCTCTATGTCTCTGAGAAAACAGTCTCAAGAATAACACAGGAAGAAAAAACAGCTGCAAGTACTTCAAAAAAGATTGTAACACCAGGGAAGAGTCGTCCACGTCCTAAAAATTTCAACCTCGATAGTTTCGATCTCTGTGCTATTCGCGTAAAAATTCACCAATTTTGTATTGTAAAAAAAGAACTGCCTACTCTTAACAAATTACTTGCAGTCTTGAAAGAAGATATTAATTTTGAAGGAAGCCGGGCCACACTCCATAGGATATTGCAAAGCATTGGATTTAGATACAAACGATGCCATTCAAAAAGGAAAATACTAAAGGAGCGCTATGACATCACTGCTTGGCGCGCTAGATATATAGAAAAAATCGAACCGTCGAAAAAAGACCTGTGGTGTTTTTAGATGAAACATAATTATTTCCACAACTCATACCATGCCAAAAATTGTTGACAAAGTAAAGAAGAGCCAGGACTTTTCACTTCAGAGTCTGCTGGGAGTAGATGGATAATCGCTCATGCTGGATAATGGTGGATGGATCTGAGAATGGTTTCAGAAATAATGCTTTACTAATATTTAAATCACAATCAAAGTCATCTGATTATCATGATGACATGAATTTCACAAATTTTTTGAAGTGGATGAATGAAAAATTGATACCAAATCTACCAGAAAGGTCTCTTGTGGTTATGGACAATGCTCCATACCACTGCACTCAAATAAATAAAGCACCAACCATGTCAAACCTTAAGGCTAATATGCAAAAGTGGTTGCAAGAAAGAGGTATACATTTTGAAGAGAGCTGGACAAAAGCCATTTTATATGGTATAATTAAACAAAATAAAGGACAACCAACTCACGTCGTAGATGAATTATTAAAAAGTCACAACCATGAAGTTTTAAGACTCCCACCTCATCATTGCGATTTGAACCCGATCGAAAAAATATGGAGCCTTGTCAAAAGAATGTTGAACAAGACACGAAAAGCATTGTGAAATTAACTGAAGATTCATTTGCAAGCGTGACAGCAGAAGATTGGTGCAAACAATGCAAACATGTAGAGCATCTAGAAGATGAATATTTTAGAAACGACGGGCTGATGGACGAAGAAATGGACCGCTTCATAATATCTACAGCAAGCGACAGCGAAACCGAGTCTGATAACGACAGTGACATTCATGTAGATGATTCGGACAGTGACTGTAGTATGTCTGGAATAAACCCAATTGATGACCATAATTATACAATTAAAATAAAAAAGGTTTTTTTTTTATCATTCACTCTAATATTACAAATGTTTTATATTTCGACCGCTCTACATTGTGGTTATCAAAACAAACAAAGTTTTTAAAATATAAGTATTATGTCAATTTCATTTTTATTCATTAATGAATATTAATTTAATTAAAATAATAAAATCTGATCAAACCTAAAATTCAATTTTAAATCAGATGTCAAAATAAATTTTTGGGGAGTTTTAAACAGTGGAGTCTTGCAACATTCCGTGACATGACTGTGGCGCCGCGTCTGCGAGACTTCTTTCGTGAGACGGAATCTATAGATGATTACATTAGACACGGTGTTGATAATTAGAAAAGGACACAAGAAAATTTGAGCTGTCTAATTTATTTCGACTAAAATTCTCATACAAATTGGAAACACGTAAAAATGCGTTCACAAAAACATAGTGATGTTAAAGGCGAAAATTCTTTGGACATTTCTTAATTAGCTGTATTCTATTGCTGTCCTTTTCACACGGTATATGTTAAGATAAGATAGCAATAGTTCAATTTGATTTGATTGAGATAAATTCCATTTTTGTTTCTTTTTTAGAGATCAGTAGAAAGGAAAAGTCTAAAATGTGTTTTCTTTACAGTTATTAGGTACTCCGACCAGATTACGGTGGAAGATTGTAACGAGAGAGACCTTGCGACCCAAATGCAGTTTGTCTGGGGTGCTAAAGTTTTTCACATTATTTAACAACCTAGTCAAGCTGTATTGGATTGCGTTAGTAAACGAGCTGCAACATTCAAGAAAACATCATTTGAAACCAGAAATCTTCCGGAGAACAAGTGGATTCCTCAACATAATTCTATATACCCGACTGCCAAGGAAGGGTAATGTTTTTCGGTCATATCTTGACCACAGCTCCGCTTTGACCATATTTGAGCCGATGCATTTCTGGATTCCCATTTGAATTATTTTTTGTTTCATTTCAGTTACAGGTTTTTCAACTTTAATTCTCTTTCCAACAAATAGCTGACCTTTCGGGGATCTCTGCTATCAAGTGAGTATAGTAATATTGAATTATATTCAGTACTTTAAGTTGTTACATCTCACTCCTTTTTACAGATGCGGTGACGACAGAGAACATGCTAGCCAAATGCAGGTCTGCAAGCTAAATTGAGGTCTGTATAAGGGCCCAAAAGTTTGCTAGCCTAACTTGGAACCTCACCCAGCCTAACTTTGGTCAGAGAATCAACTTGGAGCGGCGACATGTATGTTTTTCGCGCTTATTTTTAGTGTGTTACTGTAACATGGAGTTCTATAGTTTTTTTTTAACATTGTGCCTTCCATTAGATGCATGGTTTTCGACAGTTAAAGTAACGTAAGGATGTGTCGAAAGCGCCACGAATGCGTTCTCGTGAGCAGATCGCAATGAGCTCGCGGGCTTCACATTCAGTGCGCGTTCGCCAGATCTGGACGCACCCATACATTCATCTCGTAAACCCAAGTGTCCTTAAATTGGTGGATTGATAAAATACAAAATTGTAAGATTAAATATAATTTGTTATGAGAAATTCTAGAATAAATATATTATGTTTAAAAAAAACCCCAAAGAAGATCTTAAAGTTTTCTTAACAGGACAGTAGGGTTCATTCTTTTTTCAATATTGCTACTAGCTTTATAGACTTTCATTTATTTATATAATTCGTAGCTGACTCTAGGCTAGTCGCATGAGCGTTTTAAAATCTATTTACTGTTTTCCGATAGTAGTTTATGTATGAATAAAATACTGTAAGTAGTTAGTAAGTAGTCGGTGAAGGATTTCAAAGCCGTGAAGACATCGTTTAAAGCTAGCTAAATACTGGTCTGTATGAGGGACTTAAGTTGTTTTTCTTAGGACTTCGTTCCTCATATTTTAGATAATCACACCATTTAGATAATCCAAATATAATAGACACGTATTTTTTCTTTTCTCAAATCAATAAAAAAAATACGAAGATAAACCGCTTTAAAGTTCTGGAGTGGGGGCTTGTGACATCACGCAAGAATTGCACTCGCTGTAATTCATAATTCTTTGTTTACGGGACAAGGGAAAAAATATGTGTCTAATATTTTTTTACTATCTAAAAGATGGGCATAAAAATAAAAAATAATAATATAAAATCATCCCTATTCTTATATTATTTTCTAGTTAGAGAATGTGTGTAATATCTGCTTTTCATTAAAAATTTATAGTTCGGAGAAAAAAGGGTTAAATCACTGTTTTTGTAATTCAGGACAAATAAGTGATAGTAATTTATGTTAAGTAAATTCTTTGCCACATTAAAGTTATATCTTCCTGTTGGCCACCACCTGTCAGGAACGCATTCTCTCAGCGGCCGTACTATAGATAAATAACTAGTATGCTAAACTATATCCGTCTTAAAAATATTGCATTTCGGTAGCAAAAAAAGGTTTATGTGTGTATGTATATAATTATACAGGGTGTTAACGAAAGGGTATATCTATCCAAAAGGGGTGAAGACACATCTGGTATAGAGTCAGTTTACAAAATTTCAGCTCAAAATGAGTTAATTTTATAATCGATGTCCTATTTTTTGAATCAACGTTGTCAACGTAGTCTATACCAGGAGTACTCTTCATCCCTTTTGGATAGATATACCCTTTCGGTAACACCTTGTATAGGGTAAATCTAGCGCTCGTTTACTATAGGTACTAGTTGTAAGATGACATCATCATCATCATCATCCACAGCCCTTGTAAGATGTAGTGAGACAATATTTTTTTAACCTGGTAAATATTATTATAATAATATTTACCAGATACCATAAAGCCATACCATACCAGAGACTATAAAGTCTTGATGTTATTTCAAAGATGTAGAAATAAGTAGACTACTAGATCTAGAATTATTTATATAAACTATTTATGACTATTCTGTACTATTATTTCTAATCTGCTCGTAAGCATGTTTGGTCTTTAATAAATTTAATTTAAGTATTACATTGTAACTTTTTTTTTTCTTTAAATTCCACAAACTTTAAAAGGTATGTATAACTTGCCTTCAAACAAGCTTAAAGTAAGGTACTCTTTAGTTCGCTAATAATAAAATACATTATGTACGTATATAATATATATTATATAGGTATGTATTTCATTCAAAATATCATTGCTTTAAGTGCCTGAACCAGCAAAAACAGTCGAGTTTTTTTTTGGTAAGAAAAGTGCCCTCATTATTTTTTTCAAGCTTAGAATTCTGACTTCATTGAATCAAAAGTTTATACTTATTAATAAACAGCTGGTTAGATAAAATAAGGCTTCTTTGCTCAGTAATCAACTAAATTAACTTTTATACTTGACTGCAAGATAAAAAAATATATCTGAAAGTACCAAGCTCCCTTTCATAATCAGTATTTTTGCAGTTTCTAATGTATATTATTTATCCCTTTTCTAAAGTATAAAAAAACATAGTGATGTTAAAGGCGAAAATTCTTTTGACATTTCTTAATTAGCTGTATTCTATTGCTGTCCTTTTCACACGGTATATGTTAGGAAAAGATAGCAATAGTTCAATTTGATTTGATTGAGATTAATTCCATTTTTGTTTCTTGTTTAGAGATCAGTAGAAAGGAAAAGTCTTAAATGTGTTTTCCTTACAGTTATTAGGTACTCCGACCAGATTACGGTGGAAGATTGTAACGGGAGAGACCTAGCGAGCCAAATTCAGTTTGTCTGGGGTGCTAAAGTTTTTCACATTATTTAACAAGCTAGTCAAGCTGGATTAGATTGCGTTGGTAAACGAGCTGCAACATTCAAGAAAACATCATTTGAAACCAGAAATCTTCCGTAGAACAAGTGGATTCCTCAACATAATTCTATATACCCGACTGCCAAGGAAGGGTAATGTTTTTCGGTCATATCTTGACCACAGCTCTGCTTTGACCATATTTGAGCCGATGCATTTCTAGATTCCCATTTGAATTATTTTTTGTTTCATTTCAGTTACAGGTTTTTCAACTTTAATTCTCTTTCCAACAAATAGCTGACCTTTCGGGGATCTCTGCTATCAAGTGAGTATAGTAATATTGAATTATATTAAGTAGGTACTTTAAGTTGTTACATCTCACTCCTATTTACAGATGCGGTGACGACAAAGAACATGCTAGCCAAATGCAGGTCTGCTAGCTAAATTGAGGTCTGAGTAATGGCCCAAAGGTTTGCTAGCCTAACTTGGAACCTCACCCAGCCTAACTTTGGTCAGAGAATCAACTTGGAGCGGCGACATGTATGTTTTTCGCGCGTATTTTTAGTGTGTTACTGTAACATGTAGTTCTATAGTTTTCGACAGTTAAAGTAACGTAAGGATGTGTCGAAAGCGCCACGAATGCGTTCTCGTGAGCAGATCGCAATGAGCTCGCGGGCTTCACATTCAGTGCGCGTTCGCCAGATCTGAACGCACCCATACATTAATCTCGAAAACCCAAGTGTCCTTAAATTGGTGGATTGATAAAATACAAAATTGTAAGATTAAATATAATTTGTTATGAGAAATTCTAGAATAAATATATTATGTTTAAAAAAACCCCAAAGAAGATCTAAAAGTTTTCTTAACAGGACAGTAGGGTTTATTCTTTTTTTCAATATTGCTACTAGTTTCATACACTTTCATTTATTTATAATTATAATTCGTAGCTGACTCTAGGCTAGTCGCATGTGCGTTTTAAAATCTATTTACTGTTTTCCGATAGTAGTTTATGTACGAATAAAATACTGTAAGTAGTTAGTAAGTAGTCGGTGAAGGATTTCAAAGCCGTGAAGACATCGTTTAAAGCTAGCTAAATACTGGTCTGTATGAGGGACATAAGTTGTTTTTCTTAGGACTTTGTACTTCATACAGACTATGTTTGGTTAGATCAATCGGCGTGGTACAACATTTACTCTATAGAAACAAGAAGCCAGAGGGTGGACTTCACAACGGCAGATTTCGAAGTGAAATCCGTAGTACTTAACGTTACTATAGAATAGGGTAGATGACTAGGTATGAAAAGTCTAAATTTATTTAGTCCGCCATTAAGATAATCTGAATATAATAGACACGTATTTTCTCTTTTCTCATATCAATAAAAAAAATACGAAGATAAACCGCTTTAAAGTTCTGGAGTAGGGGCTTGTGACTTCACGCAAGAATTGCACTCGCTGTAATTCATAATTCTTTGTTTACGGGACAAGGGAAAAAATATGTGTCTAATATTTTTAAGCTATTGCATAGCTTTTATCTTGGGCTTTGAGCGCGGCGACCGAAGAAGAAATTCCGTAACGAAAATAAACCTAACACCCCCCACTCCAACCGGCACAGCAGTGCAGCGTTGAAAGCCGTGCATCGTCTAACGTCGTATCAGTTCGGCAGACTTCGGCACGGTGTTTGGGTGTGTGCGACTAGACGTATGCGTGTAGACTGTACGAAGCTCGCACGGATCAAGACGAGCTGCTCCGAAATCGAACGAATACGTAAGCAGCTGTTTGTGAGAAAGTATATAAGTGTATAGGTATCTATCATCTATGTACAACAGTGAATATCTATACGCGTAAAATTATAATTGCATAAGTTGATAAAAATGCTATGCAATAGCTTTACCGCGGCAGTCCCCGAGTGCCACACGTATTTTTTATTAGGTATCTAAAAGATGGGCATAAAAATAAAAAATAGTCATCATCCCTATTCTTATATTATTTTCTAGTTAGAGAATGAGTGTAATATCTGCTTTTCATTAAAAATTTATAGTTCGGAGAAAAAATTGTTAAATCACTGTTTTTGTAACTAGTGGCATTTTCAACGGCACTTTTGACAGTTTTAATTTCCCTTGTACAAACAATATTGTTTGATAAGTCGAATGGCTAATTCAAGAATAAGTACCTAAATGAATTCTAACCAAGTGATTAACAATTTTATCTACCTACAATTCGGCTGCTGATAGAATGCATTCCTGACAGTTGACCGACCTGTCAGTTGGTCTTGATTTGAACAGAGAAATAAAAAACCGTGATATACTTATAATTCATTGTAACCTGGCATAATAATATAGGTTTAAATGATATTTTTCGTTTATAGGACAAATAAGTGATAGTAATTTATGTTAAGTAAATTCTTTGTCACATTAAAGTTATATCTTCCTGTTGACCACCACCTGTCAGGAACGCATTCTCTCAGCGGCCGTACTATAGATAAATAACTAGTATGCAAAACTATATCCGTCTTAAAAATATTGCATTTCAGTAGCAAAAAGTAAACGTGTGTATGTATAAATATACAGAGTGTTAACGAAAGGGTATATCTATCCAAAAGGGGTGAAGACTACATCTGGTATAGAGTCAGTTTACAAAATTTCAGCTCATAATGAGTTAATTTTATAATCGATGTCCTATTTTTTGTATCAACGTTATCAACTTACTCTAGACCAGGAGTACTCTTCACCCCTTTTGGATAGATATACCCTTTCGGTAACACCTTGTATAGGGTAAATCTTTACTATAGGTACTAGTTGTAAGATGACATCATCATCATCATCATCCACAGCCCTTGTAAGATGTAGTGAGACAATATCAGATACCATAAAGCCATACCATACCAGAGACTATAAAGTCTTGATGTTATTTCAAAGATGTAGAAATAAGTAGACTACTAGATCTAGAATTATTTATATAAACTATTTATGACTATTCTGTACTATTATTTCTAATCTGCTCGTAAGCATGTTTGGTCTTTAATAAATTTAATTTAAGTATTACATTGTAACTTTTTTTTTCTTTAAATTCCACAAACTTTAAAAGGTATGTATAACTTGTCTTCAAACAAGCTTAAAGTAAGGTACTCTTTAGTTCGCTAATAATAAAATACATTATGTACGTATATAATATATATTATATAAGTATGTATTTCATTCAAAATATCATTGCTTTAAGTGCCTGAACCAGCAAAAACAGTCGAGTTTTTTTTTGGTAAGAAAAGAGCCCTCATTATTTTTTTCAAGCTTAGAATTCTGTCTTCATTGAATCAAAAGTTTAAACTTATTAATAAACAGCTGGTTAGATAAAATAAGGCTTCTTTGCTCAGTAATCAACTAAATTAACTTTTATACTTGACTGCAAGATAAAAAAATATATCTGAAAGTACCAAGCTCCCTTTCATAATCAGTATTTTTGCAGTTTCTAATGTATATATTATTTATCCCTTTTCTAAAGTATAAAAAAACATAGTGATGTTAAAGGCGAAAATTCTTTTGACATTTCTTAATTAGCAGTATTCTATTGCTGTCCTTTTCACACGGTATATGTTAGGGAAAGATAGCAATAGTTCAATTTGATTTGATTGAGATGAATTATTCCAGTTTTGTTTCTTGTTTAGAGATCAGTAGAAAGGAAAAGTCTAAAATGTGTTTTTTTACAGTTATTAGGTACTCCGACCAGATTACGGTGGAAGATTGTAACGAGAGAGACCATGCGAGCCAAATTCAGCCTTTCTGGGAAATTAAAGTTTTTCACATTATTTCATTTCCCATTCAGTCTGGATTACATTGCGTTGGTAAACGAGCTGCAACATTCAAGAAAACATCATTTGAAACCAGAAATCTTCCGTAGAACAAGTGGATTCCTCAACATAATTCTATATACCCGACTGCCTAGGAAGGGTAATGTTTTTCGGTTGTGTCTTGACCACAGCTCTACTTGGACCATTTTTGTGACGATGCATTCCTGGTTTCTTATTTGAATTATTTTCTTGTTATTTTTTACATATTCCAGTTAAAGGTTTTACAACTTTAATTCTCATTCCAACAAATAGCTGACCTATCGGGGATCTCTGCTATCAAGTGAGTATAGTAATATTGAATTATATTAAGTAGGTACTTTAAGTTGTTACATCTCACTCCTTTTTACAGATGCGGTGACGACAGAGAAAATGCTAGCCTAATGCAGGTCTGCAAGCTAAATTGAGGTCTGTGTAAGGGCCCAAAGGTTTGCTAGCCTAACTTGGAACCTCACCCAGCCTAACTTTGGTCAGAGAATCAACTTGGAGCGGCGACATGTATGTTTTTCGCGTGTATTTTGTGTGTGTTTCTATAAGGGTATCATTTAAGCTATCACCAATTTAATTCGTTTTGTGTTTCTTAAATAATAGGGTTTGTCCTCAAAATAGTAGATCTGTCACCAAAATGTAGTCACCAAACAATGCAAAATCAGTTCCACAATAAATCACCTAAAATCCTGAGATATAAGGTCTAGTACCAAATAAATGTTTTTGTATGTATTATAATAGGTGTGTCCTAATAAGTATTTAAGCAAACTAATTTAAAGAGATCACCAATAAATCATATTATGTTACTAGAAAATTGCATTAAGTTCAAATAAAAAATTAGGGTTGTCATCATCGTTTCAACCAAAAGATTCTGCTACTTAACTAGACTCCCAAGGTTCTAAATTTCCACTGGTAGTATAAATTATATTTAAATGAAAATTTTAGCAGAGTAGTAAATAAAACAATTAAAGTCAAAATAATCAATATTTATTGTTTAAAATAATTACTACTGAACAATCAGCGCTGGTTTAAAATAGCTGGCTTATGGCTAGCAGAATAGTAGATAAAACACTTAATTAAAGTTAAAATAATCAATATTTATTCTTGTCTTGGTAAATTTTTAAAGCGCGCCAATTTGTCTCCGCCCCTTTGATCATTTTTTCATTAAAATTATAAATTGATGTATTAAATTGGTAACGAATACTATTAATTTAATATCTGAACGAAATAAAATGTTACTACTGTATTGGTGACAAAATATCAAATAAAAAGGAGTCGCAGTCAGGGATCGATAATCGATTTATTTGGTGACAGATCTACCATTCTGAGCACAGAGCTATTATTTAAGTAACAAAACTGTTATTATAAGAACGAAGTTTATATTCATGTAATGCAATATAATTTTATTGGTTATCGATCTCTTATTTTACACATATATTAACATTAATTTGATAATTCATACCTGGGAACAATTTTTGTTTATCTGAGAACGAAAATATTTCGTGGCGATAGATCTATTTATTAGGTGATACAACTTGATGACAAATATAAATTTTGGTGATAGAAAATATAGTTCCCTTTCTATAACATGTAGTTCTATAGTTTTTTTAACATTGTGCCTTCCATTAGATGCATGAAAAACCGTGATATACTTATAATTCATTGTAACCTGGCATAATAATATAGGTTTAAATGATATTTTTCGTTTATAGGACAAATAAGTGATAGTAATTTATGTTAAGTAAATTCTTTGTCACATTAAAGTTATATCTTCCTGTTGACCACCACCTGTCAGGAACGCATTCTCTCAGCGGCCGTACTATAGATAAATAACTAGTATGCAAAACTATATCCGTCTTAAAAATATTGCATTTCAGTAGCAAAAAGTAAACGTGTGTATGTATAAATATACAGAGTGTTAACGAAAGGGTATATCTATCCAAAAGGGGTGAAGACTACATCTGGTATAGAGTCAGTTTACAAAATTTCAGCTCATAATGAGTTAATTTTATAATCGATGTCCTATTTTTTGTATCAACGTTATCAACTTACTCTAGACCAGGAGTACTCTTCACCCCTTTTGGATAGATATACCCTTTCGGTAACACCTTGTATAGGGTAAATCTTTACTATAGGTACTAGTTGTAAGATGACATCATCATCATCATCATCCACAGCCCTTGTAAGATGTAGTGAGACAATATCAGATACCATAAAGCCATACCATACCAGAGACTATAAAGTCTTGATGTTATTTCAAAGATGTAGAAATAAGTAGACTACTAGATCTAGAATTATTTATATAAACTATTTATGACTATTCTGTACTATTATTTCTAATCTGCTCGTAAGCATGTTTGGTCTTTAATAAATTTAATTTAAGTATTACATTGTAACTTTTTTTTTCTTTAAATTCCACAAACTTTAAAAGGTATGTATAACTTGTCTTCAAACAAGCTTAAAGTAAGGTACTCTTTAGTTCGCTAATAATAAAATACATTATGTACGTATATAATATATATTATATAAGTATGTATTTCATTCAAAATATCATTGCTTTAAGTGCCTGAACCAGCAAAAACAGTCGAGTTTTTTTTTGGTAAGAAAAGAGCCCTCATTATTTTTTTCAAGCTTAGAATTCTGACTTCATTGAATCAAAAGTTTATACTTATTAATAAACAGCTGGTTAGATAAAATAAGGCTTCTTTGCTCAGTAATCAACTAAATTAACTTTTATACTTGACTGCAAGATAAAAAAATATATCTGAAAGTACCAAGCTCCCTTTCATAATCAGTATTTTTGCAGTTTCTAATGTATATTATTTATCCCTTTTCTAAAGTATAAAAAGACATAGTGATGTTAAAGGCGAAAATTCTTTTGACATTTCTTAATTAGCTGTATTCTATTGCTGTCCTTTTCACACGGTATATGTTAGGAAAAGATAGCAATAGTTCAATTTGATTTGATTGAGATGAATTCCATTTTTGTTTCTTGTTTAGAGATCAGTAGAAAGGAAAAGTCTAAAATGTGTTTTCTTTACAGTTATTAGGTACTCCGACCAGATTACGGTGGAAGATTGTAACGAGAGAGACCTAGCGAGCCAAATACAGTTTTTCTGGGGTGCTAAAGTTTTTCACATTATTTATCACGTCATTTAAATTGGATTGGGTCAGTAAACGAGCTGCAACATTCCAGAAAACATCCTTTGAAACCAGAAATCTTCCGTAGAACAAGTGGATTCCTCAACATAATTCTATATACCCGACTGCCTTGGACGGGTAATGTTTTTCGGTTGTGTCTTGACCACAGCTCTACTTGGACCATTTTTGTGACGATGCATTCCTGGTTTCTTATTTGAATTATTTTCTTGTTATTTTTTACATAGTCCAGTTAAAGGTTTTTCAACTTTAATTCTCATTCCAACAAATAGCTGACCTTTCGGGGATCTCTGCTATCAAGTGAGTATAGTAATATTGAATTATAGTCAGTACTTTAAGTTGTTACATCTCACTCCTATTTACAGATACGGTGACGACAGAGAACATGCTAGCCAAATGCAGGTCTGCAAGCTAAATTGAGGTCTGTATAAGGGCCCAAAAGTTTGCTAGCCTAACTTGGAACCTCACCCAGCCAACTTGGAGCGGCGACATGTATGTTTTTTGCGCGTATTTTGTGTGTGTTTCTATTACATGTAGTTCTATAGTTTTTTTTAACATTGTGCCTTCCATTAGATAGATGCATGGTTTGCATAGAAAACATATGTGTCTAATATTTTTTTTTTAGTATCTAAAAGATGGGCATTAAAATAAAAATTAGTCATCATCCCTATTCTTATATTATTTTCTAGTTAGAGAATGTGTGTGATATCTGCTTTTCATTAAAAATTTATAGTTCGGAGAAAAAATTGTTAAATCAATGTTTTTGTAATTCTAGTGGCTGTTTCAACGGCACTTTTGACAGTTTTAATTTCACTTGTACAAACAACATTGTTTGATAAGTCGAATGGCTAATTTAAGAATAAGTACCTAAATTAATTCTAACCAAGTGATTAACAATTTTATCTACCTACAATTCGGCTGCTGATAGAATGCATTCTGGACAGTTGACCGACCTGTCAGTTGGTCTTGATTTGTACAGAGAAATAAAAAACCGTGATATACTTATAATTCATTGTAACCTGGCATAATAATATAGGTTTAATGATATTTTTCGTTTATAGGACAAATAAGTGATAGTAATTTATGTTAAGTAAATTCCTTGCCACATTAAAGTTATATCTTCCTGTTGACCACCACCTGTCAGGAACGCATTCTCTCAGCGGCCGTACTATAGATAAATAACTAGTATGCAAAACTATATCCGTCTTAAAAATATTACATTTCGGTAGCAAAAAGTAAATGTGTGTATGTATAAATATACAGAGTGTTAACGAAAGGGTATATCTATCCAAAAGGGGTGAAGACTACATCTGGTATAGAGTCAGTTTACAACATTTCAGCTCAAAATGTGTTAATTTTATTATCGATGTCCTATTTTTTGAATCAACGTTGTCAACGTAGTCTATACCAGGAGTACTCTTCATCCCTTTTGGATAGATATACCCTTTCGGTAACACCTTGTATAGGGTAAATCTAGCGCTCGTTTACTATAGGTACTAGTTGTAAGATGTCATCATCAACGACGTGAAGACATCATTTCCAGAACAAGCTAGCCAGATACTGGTTTGAATGAGGGACGTTAAGTATGCCATATCACTTGGTCCCTTATTGAACCAGTGGATTTTTAGCTATGACAACAAACCGGACATCTTTTGAAACGAGAAATCTTAAGATCAACATCAAGTATCAGGACCAGGACTAAGAAATAATTTTAAGGCTAATTTATCTGACATTGTCCTGGTCGTACACAATACCGCTCACATTAACCGGCTTCAATAAAAGCGGAGATACTCTATTCGACCGTGCTTTTTTTGTTTGTCATTATTCTGTTTTTATTTGAAAGCTAGTACTTACCGTGTGATCCTTTTTTTAACACGCTTTTATTAGCTTCACTTGTATGTATGTATGTATGTAACGGACTCCTTTGGACTCGATTTTGACCCACTTTAAACGGACAGATTTAATTCAAACTTTGTACCTACACTTATCGAGAATCAGCGACAATATAATAATTTAATAGGTTTATCTCATTATCCTGATTAGGATCACCAGAATTAAATAAATAAAAAAAAAAACAACAAAAAAAAATTTAGTCCACAAAGCAATACGTTTGAATTCAGACAACACGTATTGCTGCTAGGACTAAAAAGTGAAAAATAAATATAGTTTAAAAAAACTAAAAAACACGCTTTTAAAGTACTTCTAACTGAAAAAGTGAAAAATAATTCCTAATGTATTGCTCTGTGCCATATTTTTCGTCTATCGAGCAACCCACGCTTTTTCACAATAATACTAGTGTTTTTTGTTCATTACCAATTTCAGCTTACATTAGGAATTATTTTTCACTTTTTTAGTTAGAAGTACTTTAAAAGCGTGTTTTTTAGTTTTTTTAAACTATGTTTATTTTTCACTTTTTAGTCCTAGCAGCAATACGTGTTGTCTGAATTCAAACGTATTGCTTTGTGGACTAAATTTTTTTTTTTGTTTTTTTTTATTTATTTAATTCTGGTATTTTACTTTACTATGATGAAGCCTGATATTTTTTGTACCTATGGTGTTACATACTTTTGGCAAAATAAAGGTTTTTTTTCTTGACCTTTGTATAACGAAGTGTATAGGTTTACAAAAGAACTTGCCCTTAAAAACAAAACTCCATCTTGCCGAAAAGCTCGCTGTTAATCTTATATTGAAGTTTCTAAAAACCATTAACTGTTTTCCATGTTAAAATATCATTTCAATAAATCTATACTTAGATATACTAGAGTAAATTGGAAATAACAACAAGACCTACCGTTTACTAACAAAACTGCCAGATACTGTGTGCATCTTAAATCGCGCGCACGTCATGTGATCCGGGTTTTAAAGGCATGTTCCATTTTGCCCTCCCTTCCTTTATAGTAGTAAAGAATGACCCGAGCGAGTCGAGCGAGTATCGCCCGTCCTACTCCCTCACTCGCTTATCGCTCGGCGACTAAACAATCAAAACTACATACTCGCTGCTCGCTGCTTGCCGACTCGTTTTAAGTTCATCGTTCTACTCGCTACTCGCTCCTCGCTCTTAGTCGGACCACTGCCATAAAGCCTACGTTTCTTGAAAATCTAGCCAACGCACTCCTGTATGACGGTCTAAATTGTTCTCACATTGTAATAATTGACCATCATATAGGTAGTATTGGTTAGAAAACCCGCGTGGATCGACATTGAAGAAAACATCATTTTGAAACAAGAATCCTTTTTCAACAGCAATATTATGTGTCATGTAAAATTGGTAGTGATAGAAACTATACTGGTTTTATGTTTAAACTCTAACAGCCTTACAAATAAACGTGGTATAAAAGTTATAATCGATAATAAATTATGAATAAGCAAAATGTCTACAAATAAACAAAGAATAACTTATATCGAGTATAACTTTGACAGTTGTATTCATACAACCGTTATTCCGAAGTTATTCACGCCTTCACCCTTGTATAAAGCTAGTATAACCTTAAAAATACCACGGTTTGTGTTTGTTTACGGGCATATAAGTATTTTAAGTTAGTTTTGATTATGGAATTAAATGCAATAGAAGAAGTAGAACAAGTAAATAACATTATAAATCGAATGCAGGTTCAAAGAAAAGTTAAAATATTTAAAAAAAGAGAAAATCCTTTTGATTTATATAGCGATGAGCAGTTCCGGATAAAATATCGATTTTCTAAAGGTGGTGTAACGTTTTTAGACCAATTAATTGGTAGATCTCTCAATATGGACACGCGCGGAGGTGGATTATCTTCTGTTTTGCAAATAATGATTGCTTTGAGGTACTGGGGACGTAATCAGGTAAGAACTTTCACCTACTCATACAAATAATTTTCTATGTACTGTTGTCATCAGCTGCTCTGTTAAACTCGTTTCTTATCCATCTCTTTCAGATACAAGATGATGCTGCAGACATTCACGGTTTGACTCAGCAGTCTATTACGACGGTATGTCGTCGTGTAGCCAGGGCAATTTTAGAGAGAAAAGCAGATTACATTAATATGCCAATTACTTTAAATGAACAGCTTCGTGTTATGGAAGATTTTGAAACTATAGCAAGATTTAAAAATGTCGTGGGTGCGATAGACTGCACCCACGTTAGAGTGCCCAAAGTAAATGGACCTATTGGTCAGTTTTACATAAATCGGAAGGGGTACAGTTCCTTGAATGTTCAGGTGCCTATACTTACTTCGTTATTTTTGTCATTATTATATAAAGCTAGACATAGTTGCTTAAACTATTTTGGAATAGTTTATGCAACTTATTGGTAAGTCTTGTACAAGTAAGTAACAATGCAAGTAAAAGATTTTAATGTTAATTTCATTTCAGGCAGTTTGTGATGCAAGACTAAAAATACGAAATATTGTTGCACATTGGAGGGGCAGTACTCATGACTCACGTATATTTAATGAAAGCTTATTAAAGCAAAGTTTTGAAAATGGTCAATTTTACGGCAGATTACTGGGTGATTCTGGTTATGCTTGTACACCATATTTGTTTACGCCTTTATTAAATCCAGCAACACACAAAGAAGAATCTTATAACTTTGCTCACATAAGGACTCGAAATACAATTGAAAGGTGCTTTGGTGTGTGGAAAAATAGGTTCAGATGTTTACTAACAGGATTTAGAACATCTCTAGAAAACACCAAGATGTACATTGTAGCTTTGGCAGTCCTACATAATATAGCCATAGAGCTAAATGAGGAACCTTTTCCAGACAATGATATTGTAAATATCCCAGGTCAACCTGCAGAGGTGCAACCACAGGGAAATACATTGCGTGGTGCAGCAGTTAGAGCCACCTTTATAGAGGAGAACTATTAAGGTAGGTATTTAATAAAATATCTTTTTCTTTATTTAAGTATGTTTATTAATTAAAATAAACTAAAAAAAAAATATGCTTCATTTTTCTAAAAATTTGCGGAACACATCTTCTTGCAGTTTTAAATTAACCATGATCTGACTATGTATCTCAGCCATCCATTTCATTCTTAATTCATGTTCCTTTTGTTGGCGTTCACTTTCCAGAACTCTTAACTTGTGCATGTCCTCAAAGGAAGCTTCAGCAAAATTAAACTTGTCAGATAACTGAAATAAATAAAAATGCATTAGAATATAATCCATTAATTTAGGAGGGTTTACACAACAAAATTTGCTAAGGTGTAGGACAGTTTAGTTTAACGCAAGTTATACTTTAGAACACCACCTACACACCTTATTGCAGAACATAAATACTGACCATTCTTTTTTTTGCAGAACATTTTGGTGTCTGCTGACTTGGTATTGGTTCCCTGATGGACAGAACTGGCTGGCTGGTAGACGCTGTCGGCTGGCTGGTAGATGCAGTCTGCTGGATGTCAACTTGTATTTCCTCACTGATAACTATTGGCTCGCTAGTGAAAGGTGTCTGCTGGCTGGTTGATTCCACCATTTTATTATCATCTATTAAAATAGTCTGAAAACTCACAGTTCTTAGAATGATAACTTTTTAATAAAACCATACTTATAATTAACGGCTTTCTTTTTACTTACAATATCATTTATATTGTTGTGTTTGTTCAACAACTTTTTGTTGACTTCATTGGATATATTCTGAAATAGGCAACAAAAGAATTGATAATAGTATAGTAATTTACAGTAGTAACTGCTTCAATGACGTGACATGTATTACAACATCTTATTCAGCTACAAAAAGACTCATGGGAAGATGTTGGGGTAAACATTTTCCTTGTAACATTCATAATACTTAATAACCACACTTAGGCTAAGCGGCCAGGTAATGTCATAATAACTAATACTAGTAACATAATACACTTCACCCATGAACAAACTATGATGTTCTTTGTTAGAGCCATGAAGCATTTTATAAAATTTTAGGAATAATCAAATATCTGTTGTAAATATTTACCTTTGCACCATCACAGTCAAATTCATTATAATCTATTTCAAATTCTTGAGGTAACAATTCCATTATTTGTAATGTCTCTGGACCAGGAGATGGTGGTTTTGGCCCACCACCAGTTTGTGTTGTCCGTTGTCTATACAACGATAACTCTTTTTTAGAACTCAGCTTTGTGACTTTCCATTGGTTTACAAGTTGTTTTTTGTCCCTAATTCTTTTATTAGCTCTGTTGAATCTGAAATACATATTTTATTTAATCATTTAACACATGCCGTGTTATTTTTCAATTCGGCTGTCGATTAACAGAAATAAAGAAATAAAACTTTGCTCACTGTTCTGTTATTTCCGTCCAAGCATTGATTTTTGCTTTGTTTGTGTTGGTAGAAATATCCTTGTTTTCGATAATGTGTATAAACGGTCGAATTATTTCCCTTAATAAAGCCTGTAATGAAATAAAAGCTTTATAACATTTTCGAAGTTAACTAAAATACCACGCATGATGCTCGCACCGTAGTTTAGGGTACATACCTTTTCTTCTTTCTCCCAGTTGATTGATCGGTCTCTCTTAGCCATTTTAATATTCACTTTTAAAAGTATATTTCTCTATCCACAAAAATACGCGCTCAAAGAACAGAACAAACAAAAACAAACAAAACGGTCGAGAAAGAAACGTCAAGTTGACGTTTTCATAGACAAACTGCTTTTTTTTAGAAGTTTCTCTTTGGTCGCGCTGTTGCCAAATCGTGCATTTTGACATAACGTAGGAGTTGCTACACCAAAGTTATAACTGGTTTATTTGTAAAAAAATATTCTCGAGTTATTCATATGTTATATCTGATATAACTATACCTAGTATAAGAATGGAATAGACGCGTTATAACACATTTTTATTTGTAAGGCTGTAAGTAGATAAGGTTTTTAAGGTACCTAATTTAGGCAAAAATTCCAGCGAACCAAAGAAAAAAAATGTATTCGTTTTGAACTGATTTATTGTAAACTGACTCTGTACCAGATGTGATCTTCAGCTTGTAAACTAATATGTTTAATTTTTAAATTACTATGTTTTAAACTGACTCTATACCAGATGTACTATTCACCCCTTTTGGGTAGATATACCCTTTTGATAACGACCTG